>SRSE01001160.1:35000-1412177 GCA_005024645.1 Planiliza haematocheilus
ATATGTATATATGTGTATATATATGTATGTATATATGTGTATATATGTGTATATATATGTATGTATATATGTGTATATATATGTATATATATGTATGTATATATGTGTATATATATGTGTATATATGTGTATATATATGTGTGTATATATGTGTGTATATATGTATGTATATATGTATATATGTATGTATATATGTATATATATATGTATATATGTATATGTATGTATATATGTGTATATATGTATGTATATATGTGTATATATGTGTATATATATGTATGTATATATGTGTATATATATGTATGTATATATGTGTATATATATGTATATATATGTATGTATATATGTGTATATATATGTATGTATATGTATGTATATATGTATATATGTGTATATATATGTATATATGTGTATATATGTGTATATATATGTATATATGTATGTATATATGTGTATATATATGTATATATATGTATGTATATATGTGTATATATATGTGTGTATATATGTGTATATATGTGTATATATATGTGTATATATGTGTATATATATGTGTATATATATGTATGTATATATGTGTATATATGTATGTATATGTATGTATGTATGTATATATGTATGTATATATGTGTATATATGTATGTATATATGTATGTATATATGTATATATATATATGTGTATATATGTATGTATATATGTGTATATATGTATATATATGTATGTATATATGTGTATATATGTATATGTGTGTATATATGTACGTATATATATATGTGTGTATATATGTACATATATGTGTGTGTGTGTTAGTTTTATAGTTTGTTAAAATCGTATGTACACACCCCCACCACCCATTTGGCTGTGCTGTAACGCATGTATGGCAGCCATTATTTTGATCATGTCCTGTTAGTGGTTGTACAAGTTTACAGAAAAGCATGATTATTTGCTTTAAGGGCTGCTTAATGTGGAAATTATACAGTATAACAGTTTTCATATATGCACGTCATGAATCACTACAGTGCTCAATTACTGAGTAGTTTCATTTAAAAGCTTGATGTTGTAGTATGCACACAGAAAACTTAGCCTGTTATGTTGTAAAACAGGTAGTGTTTGTAGCAGTTTATTTTAAAAAAAACCTCCAGTGCTGCATTTTATTGTATGTCATCATGAATCCCATGTCATGAATTTGTTGAAAGGACATAAGACAACATACATCAGGTCCTTTAAGAAGGGACTTTTTGATAGTTTAATTATTGGGGCAAGTAACAGTTGTTGTTACGGGAACTAAAAGTGATTTTAGTTCTTAGGACCCTATTTGTAGTTCAAGGTAGGCTGGGGATGGAGCTTTAAAACTTTACTGCTTTGGTTTTCAGTGTTTTTGTATAGGGTGCAATGTTACATTAAAAGTGGAAAAGCATCAGCATTCCCAAAGTATGAATAATCTAATATCAGCTTGTATATTGTGTCACATGTAACATTTGTCAAAAATTAAGTAGTAGTTTTTGTTTTTATAGGTATCCCAACATATCATGTGAACTGCTTACATCAGATGTGAGCCAGATCAATGACAGACTGGGAGAAGATGAAAAACTGCTGATGAAACTATATGGTTTCCTCCAGAATGAGCCACCGCTCAACCCGCTCCTAGCCAGCTTCTTCTCCAAGGTCCTATCAATTCTCATAGGACGCAAGCCTGAACATGTAAGTCTGTGACAGTAGAGTGCTGATTCAAAGAACAGGATACATGTATGATAGTTTGTCCTCTTTACTAATTTTAAGATGTTTATTGAATGTTTATGTTCATAGATAGTGGATTTTCTGCGGAAGAGGGAGGACTTTGTAGATTTGATGATCAAACACATCGGGACATCTGCGATAATGGACCTGCTGCTCAGAATGCTCACCTGTGTTGAACCACAGCAGCTACGACAAGATGTTCTCAATGTGGGTGGCGAACTTAATTAGCTTTTCTACAGATGCCTTCCACATGTGTTCACTTGCTACTAAATTAAATTGGAGTACATAATAGTAGATGGTTTCTTGAGATGAATAAGTAGAATTAACAGCATGGATTTGGACAGCAGAGGACACTGACATATTTATTGATTTAATTAATTTTGTAATCTTACTGAAAACACTATTTTTTTTTTTTAATGTATAATACAGTTTTGTGTGTCCTTCAGAATTGCATAAAATGGGTAAAAACATTTGGATTTTACTGAATTCCTGAAAGTAAACAAAGAGAACCCAATCAAGAATACACACACACACACACACACACACACACACACGTGTGTGCGTGCATGCGTGTGTGTATATATATATGTGTGTGTGTGTGTGTATTTGTCTATTTTTTATTGAGGCATATTAGCATATATTGCATATCTGTGAATTGCAAAAGTAAGTGCATCTCACAGTTGGAAGGACTAATGCATGATTTATTGCATTACGTCATGTTGATGCTACGGACCTTGGACCCTATCCAGGACCCTACGCTGTAGCCTGCCGTACACTTCCGCAGACTTGTCACTGTGCAACATGGAATGTAGCGGCTGTGATCGATCCAAAATGCATTTTCTTGTTCACATGACTCACCAGACAAAGTTCTCTTTTGTTCAGGCTTATACACAGTGTCTGCTCAGATGTCCTGCTAGCAGTGATTTGAGTGGAACTGTTAATCCATGTACTCAGTGTGCAATGGTAGTATAATCAAGCTTAAGTAATTCCAAAAAACTCTCCAAAAAGAAGAGCCTGTCTGCAGTAGTCTAAACATCAGGTGTGTAAGAACACTATTGACAAAATGTTTTGTGGACAGGAAATACTAAAGTAGAATAGTTTGGTGTAAATGAGAGGTGTCATATTTGGAGACCAGAAACACTACATTTCAGCTTCAAAACCTCATCCCGTCTGTAAAACACAAGGTACACAAACCTGCATGTTGCGTAAGCTAGAAACCTTGGTGTTTAGTTAAGTTAGTTCATATGCAAAATTGTCTTAACTTGCTACAGTGAAGGTGATTATGAATTGGTATTATTTTGATTTTCCTTCCAGTACTTTTGTGCTGCTTATTATTTATGTGCTCTTCCTTTAGTGGCTGAATGAGGAGAAAGTAATTCAGAGACTGGTGGACATGGTGCAGTCTTCTCAAGATGAAGATGTGAGTAATGAGCACACTGCTGTTTAATCTGTTACCCTTCAGCATCTTTAAACTCCTGTGGGCCTTTGATCAGGCAGGGAATGTGTTTTTGTGTTTTTTGAGAAGGGGTGAATATAAGTAGTTTAAGATTTTATGTAATTTCCATCTCGTCTTGGCACAAAAAGATCTGTGGAGGAGCCTTCATATAATTCTTAATATATTCACAGTAAGTTTAGAATTATTGGATATTAATTCATCCCCAATCATGGAATTTCCCAGTGCCAGGAAGGAGACCGAGTTATAGGGATGTACACATTAAAAGAAAAATGTCTTTGAGATGATGCTGATCTGATTAAGGTGATTCCTTAATTTGTCTGCATCTATAACACATACAAAAAACCTCAAAATCAAGCTAATGTGGACCTATGTTTGACAAATCAAAAGCTCTGTTTTAGTGTTGTTTATTAATAATTATATGAAATTAATATCAAAATTGGAAATATTTGTTTATTGTAGACCTATAATTTCAAGAGTCATATAAAAGCTCAAATACAGTTTATTGTATTCCTCCTTCTGTTTGTCTTGTTTGTTTTTGTTTCAGAGGCACTCCAATGCTTCCCAGTCGCTGTGTGAGATTATTAGACTCAGCAGAGACCAGATGTTCCAGGTCCAGGGCTGCTCAGATCCCGACCCACTTCTGGCCACACTTGAAAAGTATGCTCTTGTTACAAAAAGTCATCTAAACCCTACTATTCTGCCCCTGCTCGTGTGTGTGTGTGTGGCGTCTTTTAGCCTGCTACACCAGCTCGGCAGATAGCGAACAGTTTCCTAAGAAAGAAGCTGAGATTTCTTTTCAGACTTTACTCAGGAATCACTGTAAAACTAAACACACATACAAATACATATTATTTATCTCATCATATAATCTTCAACTAAATTCATTCACATACAAACATAAAAGTAGCCTGTAGCAACTAACAGAACCGAATCCGATACAATTTGCGTTAATGAACAAAACATTTTTTAAATACAGTCTTAAAACATCTATACATAAAATAATACTCACAGGCAAACGTTTTCTGGCCATAAAGAAATAAAAAGATGTGTAACTGCTAGTAACTGCTAGTAACTGCCAGTAACTGCCAGTAACTGCCTGCTTCTATGACTTCTGGTTATTTGGACCTGTCCCAGAATTCCTTTTGTTTGAACCAGCTATGGAAACACTGAAGGTCCAAAATTAATCTCAGTGTTTATGCAAACCAAAACCAGAACATCACACTCCCCGCCTGTTATAATGCATTATAACACTACTCACTTTTCACAAGCAATACAACGTCTGAAACAGGCCTAAGGTACATCTTTTGAGTACCATGTCTGACTACTTTAACATCTACTTTGCGAACTTTAGAGTCTTTGCTAGGAATGGCGTTCACCACCACTCCCACAGGCCACTCATTTCTCTTGACTTGTGCATCTTTGAGAAGCACAACATCTCCTTTAGTCAGGTTCGGCTTGTCCACATGCCACTTTCGCCTTGGCTGAAGTGACACCAAGAACTCTTGACGCCAGCGTTTCCAGAATGCATCGGCCAAAGCCTGGACTTGCTTCCATTGCTTGTTGTAGAGGTCTTTGAGGTCATACTCTCCTGGTGGTGGCGGCAACACTGGCTGAACTTTCTGTGTTAAGAGCATGGCAGGTGACAGGACCATGGGCATATCTGGATCAGAAGACACAGGAACCAGGGGTCTGGCGTTTATAATGGCCATGACTTCAGACATGAGCGTAACCAGAACCTCATGAGTCAGGTGGGGTGTCTTTGTCTTAAGCAGCAGTGCATCCAATATTCGGCGAGCGACTCCTATCATCCGCTCCCACACTCCACCCATGTGTGAGGAGTGGGGAGGGTTGAAGGTCCATGTGCTGCCTTGATTTTGAAGGTAAGTTGTCAGCTCTGGGTTTTCAGAGTTCATTTTTAGCTCCTTACATGCCCCGACGAAATTTGTTCCTCGATCAGAACGGAAAAGGCGAACAGGACCGTGGACAGCGGTAAATCTTCTCAGTGCATTTACAAAGCTTGAAGAGGATAGAGATTCAAGCACTTCAATATGCACTGCTCTTGTAACTAGGCAGGTAAAGATGACTGCCCAGCGTTTGTTTTCTGTGATACCACCACGGGTTCGTCTTGTGCTGATGATCCATGGGCCAAACACATCAACTCCTACATTTGTGAATGGAGGACCTAGTTCGAGTCGTTCAGCTGGTAAGTTTGAAATTTTTTGTTCTTCCGTTCTTCCTCTTAGTTTGTTACAGATTACACATTTCTGAATGATGTTTGACACCAGCCTTTTGCCTCCAATCAGCCACAGACCAGCAGAACGTACAGCACCTTCTGTCAGGTGCCTGCCCTGATGTGCCACCTGTTCATGGTAGTGCCTCACCAATAAAGTAGCTACATGGTGTTTCTTGGGGACAATGATTGGGTGTTTCTCTTCCCAGTTGATGTCAGCCAAAGGGATGCGCCCTCCAATTCTCAACAGGCCATCTGCATCCACAATTGGGTTCAGTTTTCTCAGGGGACTGGACTTGGAGATGACATCACCCCTGGAAAGAGATTTCATCTCTGCAGCAAACACGTCGTGTTGGGCATTTCTAATGATTATTAGTCTTGCCTGTGTCAGAGCATCGGTCTTGCTGTTCAGGTTTTTTGTATGTGCTCTGGCCTTGTGTATGAGCTTAACTATAGCTCGATTGAGTGTCTTCCAGGTGGAGAAGCGCTCAAATCAGTGAGAACTGAGCTCACCTTTACAGGCTTTGGTAGTGAAAGCTGTGACTTGCTGTGCGCGTATATCTACGTCTGCATCAGGTTCTACAAGTTCATACATCTCTGGTTGGGGGCAGGAGTCTCTGGACAAGAAAGATGGACCTTTAAACCAGTTGGTTTCTTTCAACATGTTGGCTGGCACTGAGCGGGTTCCGTGGTCTGCAGGGTTATGCTCTGTGCTGACGAAGTGCCATTGTTCAGGGCTTGTGGACTTCCTGATGCGGGCTACTCTATTTGCTACATATACATAGAATCTTCTGCTTGTATTGTGAATGTAGCCCAAAACAATCCGACTGTCTGTGTAAAATGTGACCTTGTGGAAGTCTATGTCCAGTTCATCTATGATTAAGTCTGCCATTTCAGTGGCCAAGACCGCCGCACAAAGTTCTAAGCGTGGGATGGTGTGCGGAGGATGTGGAGCCAGTTTCGACTTGCCCATGAATAACCCGATGTGAGTGTTTCCTTCTGTGTCTGATGCTTTCAGGTATGCCACTGCTGATATTGCCATAGTAGAAGCGTCAGAGAAGATACAGAGCTCTCTGTATCTTGTGGAGCACAGAGAAACAGGTATATATGGTCTGTCAATCTGAAGTTGCTCAAGTTCACACAGTGAGTCAGTCCACAGTCTCCACTGTTTTTCCTTCAATGCTGGCAGAGGAACATCCCATTCAGTTTGTTCGGCAGACAGCTCTCTGACTAAAGCTTTTCCCTGTATTGTTACAGGTGCCACATATCCCAGGGGATCATAAAGGCCATTTACAGTCGACAAGATTCCCCTTCTGGTGAATGGTTTCTGATTTCTGGATACGTGGAAGGTGAATGTGTCTGACTGCAGGTTCCAGGTAAGACCTAGACTCCGCTGTGATGGCAATGAGTCCACAGTCAACTCCAAATTCACCAGGTTTTTGGCCCTCTCTTCTGGTGGAAAGGCATCCATCACAGCACGGCTGTTCGATGCAATTTTGTGCAGTTTGATGCTGGAATCTGCTAGCATATCTTTGGTTCTTTTGAGGATAGTGATGGCTTCGTTGTCAGTGGGAAATGAGGACAGCCCATCATCGACATAAAAGTTCCTCATGATGAACTGTTTAGCTTCAGCACCATGTTCTTTCTGTCCATGCAGTGCTGCTCTTCTCAGGCCATAGATGGCTACTGCAGGAGAAGGTGAGTTTCCAAAAACATGGACTTTCATGCGATATTCAGTGATCTGCTTGCTGGGGTTATTATCTTTAAACCACAAAAATCTCAGGAAGTCGCGATGTTCTTCCTGCACGGTGAAGCAGTAGAACATCTGTTGAATGTCCGCTGTTACTGCCACAGGCTCTTTGCGGAAGCGCATCAGGACACCCAGCAAAGAATTGTTCGTGTCAGGCCCTCGGAGGAGAACATCATTGAGGGAGATATTCTCATGTTTGGCACTAGAATCAAAAACCACACGGATCTGGTCTCTTTTCTGAGGGTGATAGACACCGAAAATTGGTAAGTACCAGCATTCTTGATGTGGCGTTAGCTCTGGAGCAGGCTCTGCTTGGTCTGAGTCGAACATGGCTTGCATGAATTTGAAGAAGTGTTCCTTCATGGTGTGTTTCTTCTCCAGCATACGACGCAGGGACATGAGGCGGTTGATGGCGTGTTGTCTGTTGTTGGGTAGTCGCGGTCTGTTCGGTCTGAAAGGCAGAGGTGCTACCCAACAGTTAGCTTCCATCCATATAAACCCCTCTGTCCATGAGGTCAAGGAATAGTTCATCTTCAATGGACATCCCAAGCCTGTCATCTTGATGTGTTCTTTGAAACACATTACAGCCTAAGCTGTCATTGTTGAGGTTGGCTGCAGGGACACTTTGGAAACTGCGGGAGGGCCTTAGGCTGTCAATCCTTTCTTTTACTACTAGGCTGCTGGTGCATGGGCTGAGAATGGAGTGACGCCCACTAGCCAACGCACTGGTTCTGAAGACAGAGACATTGGTTGTTCTGTGCGCTCTTCTGTGCGCTCTTCCCAGGCACAATGATCACCCACCCAAGGTCCAGCTTCTGGGCAAACGGAGCGCTGTGAGGTCCATTACATTGTTCTCTTACTTTGTGCACCTGTATCAAATCTCGGCCAAAGAGGAGGAGGATGGATGCACCTGGGTCCAACGGTGGGATTTTGTCTGCCAGGTGCTCGAGATGAGGATAGTGTTTGGCTACCTCTGGCGATGGTACTTCGGGCATGTCATCTGGTAACATGTCACATTCAATCAAGGTAGGTAAGGGAATTTGTGCTCTGCCGTCCAGTGATTCCACAATGAAATTGCTGACACGTCTCCCTGCAGTCTCGAACACCCCCGAACATGTCTTGAGGGTGTATGTTGTTTCCTCTCCTTTAATGTCGAAGTAGTCACATAATTCTGTCCTGCACAGTGACTTGTTGCTTTGTTCATCAAGAACTGCATAGGTCTTCATAGCTCGGTCTCTTTGCCCTGCAGGATACACCAGCACAAGACAGATTTTGGAGCATGACTTTGAAGCGTTTGCATTGCCACAGATTTCTGTACATTTGGAGATCACTGATGGACCAGCCTCTTCTTGCTGCTGCTGCTCCCCGCCATGGTTTTCAGTGCTCTGGTGGACATCAGTTTTCCATGGAGCTGGCCCTGGGTGCAGTGCTGAGGGATGTCTGTCACTGTTGCACTCCATGCATTGCACAGGCTTGTTACAGTCTTTAGCGACATGGGCAGTTGATGCGCAGCACCTGAAGCAGATGTGTTTGTCCTTCAGATATGCCTTTCTTTCTTCCAGTGTTTTGTTTCTGAAGCCACGACACTTTCTCAAAGGATGAGGATTATTATGTAGAGGGCAATGTTTGTCTGGATTATCATCAGGTAGGGCTGTTGTGGTGCTGTCACTGTTGTTGGTCCCTGTTGAGATCTCAGTCTTTTTAACAGATACTCGCGTTCTCATGTGTTGGTTGTACCGGTTATTTTTCTCTGTTTTGGGAGCACACCATGCTGCTGTAATGCTGGCGAAGCTGGGATCATTGCGTGTTTTTGCTTGTTCGCAGATGAAGTTGACGAAGACAGAGAATGGAGGATATGGGATTCTGTGTTGTTCCTTGTAACGTGACCCTACTGTGATCCACTTCTCTTGTAGGGCGTGTGGGAGTTTCTGGACTATTGGGCTGACTCCACGGGAGGTGTTGAGATATGAAAGGCCAGGTAAGTATCCATCTGCCTTAGCTGCTTCGAGCTCCATGAGAACGTCTCCAAGTTCTCTCAGCTTGTGATTATCCCTGACTGAGATCTTAGGGAAATCTTCTACCTTTTTTAGGAGGGCATTCTCAATCACCTCTGGTGAGCCGTAAACATCTTCCAGTCTCTGCCATAGCATCCTGAGGCCAGTAGGTGCATTGTGAATGTGTACTGCTCTGATTCTTTTAGCTTGCTCAGACAATGATGGCCCAAGCCATTTGCACAGGAGATCTAGCTCCTCTCTTGCAGAGAGCATTAAGTCTTCAGTTGAGCTGATGAAAGATGCCTTCCAGGCCCAGTAGTTCTCCGGCTTGTCGTCGAAATTAAGCAGGCCTGAACTCACCAGCTCACGCCGTATCAGGTACTTCCCCAGGTCTGTTGCAGCTGCTGCACTGGGCGGGCTATCGTTGCACATTCGGAATGAATGAGTTTGATATGGCTGTTGGGGCCTCTGACCATCGATGATGCTAGGAAGTTCCCTGTCGCAGTATGATTTTCTTTGAGCATGTACAGTGTTGGTGACATCCTGTGAGCAACCAGTGGTTTCTTTTCGGTGCGAGTGTTGTGGCGCCAATTCAAAAAACTGATAGTCACTGATTTCACTCCATGGCGTATCACCCTGATTCCTGCAGTTCGGAGCATCACCATTGTCCATGGTAGGCTGGCGCACTGGTGAACGTGAACTTGTGGATGGCTTTGTATCTGGAGGTGAGTTTGTGACTGCATTTAATTTGTTGGCTGTTATTACACTCTGATAAGATGATGGCCTGGCTGTTGAACAGGATTTCGCACTGTAGACATCACATTGTGTGTTTCATCTGGGTTCTGAGGCAGTATGATGTTTTTACTTTGCTGAAGTGGGCTGGTCTGCTCAAATTCTTCAGCAGCTGCTTCTAGCAGCTCAGCTTCAGCCTGCGCAGCTGCTGCTGCTTTTTCCATTCTCAGTTCATGCAAACTAGCTTGTAGTATAGCTTGTTGTTTTAGCATCTCTGCCTCTCGTTTAGCGAATGCTAGTTCTGTACGTGCGACTTCAGCTTTAGCTCGTGCTTTCAAAGCGAGGGAGCTGGCTACAGACAGTTTGCTGGTTCGTGAGCAGCTGGAAACTTGTGATCTTGTTTCTAATACTTCAAAATCCATCTCTTGTTTGCTCTTTGTCATGGTGATGACTTGCTTTTCTTTTTTGCTCACAGGATGGAAGATTCTTGACCGTTGGAAGACTTGCCTTTTTACTATTCTGCCCCTGCTCGTGTGTGTGTGTGTGGCGTCTTTTAGCCTGCTACACCAGCTCGGCAGATAGCGAACAGTTTCCCAAGAAAGAAGCTGAGATTTCTTTTCAGACTTTACTCAGGAATCACTGTAAAACTAAACACACATACAAATACATATTTATCTCATCATATAATCTTCCAACTAAATTCATTCACATACAAACATAAAAGTAGCCTGTAGCAACTAACAGAACCGAATCCGATACAATTTGCGTTAATGAACAAAACATTTTTTAAATACAGTCTTAAAACATCTATACATAAAATAATACTCACAGGCAAACGTTTTCTGGCCATAAAGAAATAAAAAGATGTGTAACTGCCAGTAACTGCCTGCTTCTATGACTTCTTGTTATTTGGACCTGTCCCAGAATTCCTTTTGTTTGAACCAGCTATGGAAACACTGAAGGTCCAAAATTAATCTCAGTGTTAATGCAAACCAAAACCAGAACATCACACCTACTGTACAGAAAAATGTCTTTCTGGTGTTTCACTCTTATCTCATGAGGCACCTGGATTTTTGTGAAATCACTTTCCAACCCATCTTGCCAGGCTAAACCAAAGTAGTTCAACCAATCAGTGTCCTCTCTGGAACTACTGGCAGTGGCAGGCATGTTTTAGGTGTGACACTTGGTTTGGAAATAACAACAGTGTGTGCCTGTAATGGTCCTTACGAATAGTCCAAGAATAGTCAGTCAACATGCTCACTATATAATTAGAACTACTGAGTGTATACTGACTGCTTGCTACCTCTTAAAGAGGAATTACTGTTTTTTTTACAACCTGGACTTTATTTCTTGCATAAAATATGACTGTTTACTCACCCATTTAATTTTGGTGTCATTTGCAGGCGTTCGGAAGATATTTAGATTCAGCGGAGCTCTACATATATCCATATGTAGCACCGAAACATAGCCTATATATAAAACACCTTATCTGCTGCAAAACTCGTTCATTTCAGCAATATTTTGTTGAGATACGCTACTGCTGTTCCCCATTGTGTCCAGAGTCACCTGTTATCCTCATCTAGGGTCTGTAGATTAACCTACTAACTTCCATCATACCAGGAAAAAAATACGTTCTTGAAACAAAGCAGGTTCAGAACCACTGTTTGCATTATGTTTGCATCCACAACCTCAGACAAAACTAGCAGTAGCAAATTACAGTTCAGAATTACAGTTAAACAAGCTGACCGTCGTGAGTGCGCCCCACACAGATGTCGAAGGAGGAATGTTTTCCTCTCCTTCAGCCCAGGTTCTTTATACCTATTGGAAAGGTTAGTTCAACTACGAATAGAGCACCCGACAACTTCTCTCCAATTCAACAATTTATTTTACACGCAGAGAATCAGTACAGCATCAGCGCTGAGACTTCAACTTAACTACCTTAAGGGTAGAGAAGAGAAGCCCCAGACACAGTCTGCACACAGGTTTTATTCTATCTGGGCTCCACCCGGGACCAATAGGAGGAGCGCAGCCTGTCGTGTATCAGTGGTATTCGATGTGTGGCCGAGGTCGGCGCCAGCCCTAACTGATGTCTTCAAGGTGAATTATGCGTGTGGTGCCTCTTGTCTAGTGAGCAAGCTGAAGCGAAGCATTACATAGTCACATATCTGAACAGTACAAGAAGGAAAGAAGGACACCTCTTTCAGTCCTGTACTGTTTCCTTCCTTAACTCTTTTATATCTAACACAGAGATGACATCGTCCAGGTCAGAAGACATCATCTGTGGTCTATAGGTCAATGTACAGACCCCGGATGATGATAACCGGTAACTCTGGACTCAACAGAGAAATTAACGAGTTTTGCGTCAAATAATGCATTAGAGCCTGCGTCCCTGTGCCCTGTCACTCCCGCTACATGGATATATGCTCATCTTTTCCTAAACAACTGCAAATGACACAAAAATTAAAGTTTAGTACTGCCTTTTCCACTGGTTCTGTTATCTCTTTGCATCTATTTGTCTAAAACATTTATCTGTTGCGACTCCAAAACAAACAGCAAGACAAACATTCATCTTTATTTATTTTTACTTTATATTTGCAACATGCCCTCATTTCAGCGGCACACATCCACAGCCACGCACAACTTCAACTACAACTCAAGACTATTGTCTTTCTTAAAGAGACAGCGCTATTTTTCTAAAGGTGCATTGCACCAGTGTTATTAAAAATAAAAACAAAGCTGGATGGAGCTTTTAACACTGTAGCAACAATTAATATAACTTGGGATATACACACACACACACACACAGGTTAGTCCCACTGTAACTTTAACTTTCATCCAACAAGGAATTGAGTCTTATTATTTCTCAGGTATTAAATCAGTAAATATTTGCTTTTGCTGTAGAATATCCAGTTTATAAGCCTTTGTTGGGTTTTCTAGCTGTGTCCCTTGTCATTTCACTAATTTAAATCTGGTTCATATTTATATTCATGTCTGTCTTCTTCCACCTCAGGCAGGAAACAGTGGAGCAACTGCTGTCTAATATCTTTGACAAGGAGAAGAATGAATCTGCAATTGTCAGTGTTATCCAGATCCTGCTCACCTTGTTTGAGACGAGGAGACCAGCGTATGTCCTGTTCTATGCCGCCTTTTGTTTTTAATTGAATTTTGATATACAGTGTATAATAAGATTGTTGAAGACTGTGCGAGAACTTAACAGTTCAAGTTAAAAAACATTCCCGATCTGTGACTGTAGACAGCCCACACCACTAGTTCGGAAAGCTTGTTCGTTACATTTTAACTTCGTATTTTGTAGGTTTGAGGGTCATATGGAGTGCCCACCTGGGATGTCCCACCCTTCCTTCTCTGTCAACCACAGTATCCTGGAGGCTGTGAGACCCAGACTCAAAGATTTTCACCAGCTGTTATTGGAACCCCCAAAGGTGAAAACCACACTGACAGCTGTGAACACTAGTCTACATATAGTTTTAGTCCAATGCATTAACAACTGTTTATTCCATACTTCAAATTAAACTGTATTTATCATGGATTGATTATATATTTATATATTATAGTCACTTGTGCATATACTGAACAATGCTTATTCTCCACCATCAGAGGAATGTGATGAAGACAACGTGGGGGGTACTGGACCCTCCAGTGGGCAACACAAGGCTCAGTGTGGTCAGATTGGTGGCCAGTCTGTTGCAGAGCAACACACACAGCATAAACACAGAACTGATTAATCTCAACACACTAGGAGTCATACTTGTGAGTATGATCCGTATTTTGATTATTTTGGAAAATTTTGCAGCTTTTGTTAGCCTTTTTGTAAGCCAACTACTGTACTCTAGACTACACTATTATTTATATATATATTATAAGTATCTTGACTTAAATAATAATAAAATGTCTTATAGGCTAGGTAATAGTCTTGAGATAATACAGACTCGTAACACAGATAATACAGGCAAATCACATTGACTCTAAATAATTCTTCAGACTCCAGTTTGGAGACAAAGTCTACATCTTTCTTATTTTACAGGTGGTTGATTATACAGGACTTAGAAACTGCTGGGATCCCTTAGAATACCTAACATTATTGGGTTAGGATGTATGTTTGCTTAGGATGATACGCATGTGGAAGTTACCTTTTTTTTTTTTTTTTACATCCATTTCAAGTGCGATTTATGTTTCCCTCAAAGTCTCCATGAATGAGTCATGAATGCAAATTTGTTTTCACAAAACTGCTTATGTTAATATGACTTTAAAGCCTATAACTTCTGGAGTAATCACCCAGTCCGTATAACAACCCTCATTATAATATGCTTGCGTACAATCATGCTAGTTCTGTGAATTCGGCCTGAAGGCGTTGCTACAACCACTACATGTTTATCTAACAAACCACCACACTAAACTGCTTGAAATTTGACAGTAATCTGTGGATGACTCTTAACAAGCCCATCAAGTTTTGCGCAGTACCATCTACAGGTGCTGGTCAACGAATTAGAATAATTTGAAATAGTGCAATCATTAAATTCTTTGAATGCATTTTTTGTGCAGAAAGCAAATCAGGTGTTCACCGCACCTGTCCTACTCGTTAGACTAATCACAGAACTTGTTACCTGTAAAAAATTTGCTCAGCTGAGCTTTCCAAAAGGCCCATTTAGGCCATTTAACTGTGACACTGTTGTTTTATTGAATTAGAATAATGGAGAAACCGTTTCATTGAATTAGAATAATTTTTATTATAATTAGAATCATCACTTTCTCAGTATTTTGTGGCTGCCCCCTTGGCTTGTATGACTGCCTGAAGTCTCCGCGGCATCGATTTGACCAGCTTGTCGCAAGTTTCCGCACTCACAGCTTCCCAGGCAGTGGCGATGTTCTGCTTCAGTTGGTCCAGCGTAGTAGGCTTTCTGTCGCGAATTTTCCGCTTGACGATGGCCCAAAGGTTTTCAATGACATTGAGGTCAGGCGAGTTGGCCGGCCATGCCAAAACTTCAAGCTGTTTTTTAGTGAACCAATCTTTGGTCGACTTTGCCGCATACAACCACGAGTGCATGAAAAGATCCGTCAAGTTTCCCCAGAGCGTTATGGTCTGGGGATGCATGTCCGCTCGAGGTGTAGGGAGACTCTGCTTCCTCAAGAAGACTGTCAATGCTGCCGTACTGTATATCAAGATGTTCTGGAAACGTTCCTGATTCCGACTGTTGAGGAACAGTTCGGCGAAGAAGACTTCATATTTCAACAGGATCTTGCACCGGCTCATGCGGCAAAGTCGACCAAAGATTGGTTCACTAAAAAACAGCTTGAAGTTTTGGCATGGCGGTCCAACTCGCCTGACCTCAATGTCATTGAAAACCTTTGGGCCATCGTCAAGCGGAAAATTCGCGACAGAAAGCCTACTACGCTGGACCAACTGAAGCAGAACATCGCCACTGCCTGGGAAGCTGTGAGTGCGGAAACTTGCGACAAGCTGGTCAAATCGATGCCGCGGAGACTTCAGGCAGTCATACAAGCCAAGGGGGCAGCCACAAAATACTGAGAAAGTGATGATTCTAATTATAATAAAAATTATTCTAATTCAATGAAACGGTTTCTCCATTATTCTAATTCAATAAAACAACAGTGTCACAGTTAAATGGCCTAAATGGGCCTTTTGGAAAGCTCAGCTGAGCAAATTTTTTACAGGTAACAAGTTCTGTGATTAGTCTAACGAGTAGGACAGGTGCGGTGAACACCTGATTTGCTTTCTGCACAAAAAATGCATTCAAAGAATTTAATGATTGCACTATTTCAAATTATTCTAATTCGTTGACCAGCACCTGTATAGAGTGTGCTACTTAGGCCTCCGCATCCCGCTCGGGGAGGACTTGGTCACAGCACGGACCCCTTTATAATCTTTTGCGATGATCTAGTTGGATTTAATATTGTAAGGATTTTTTGTTCATTTATGATTTTGTTCATTAAAAAAATCTAATTGTACTTTATTCCTTGTTGTAGCCCTCCTTTAGTCTACGGATATTGAAAGCCACAAATAGAAGATTGTAAATCTAAACCTTCAGTCAAAACAGGAAGTGGTAAATGATGGAAGATATTTTGTTAAACACTTATCAGATCATCAGAAGATTTAACAACTCAGTATTATATTTGTATAATTTTAGATTTTTGATTAAGATGACCATTTGATTTTAAATGTAAATCCATATTTCCATTTGTGTATGTTTTTTCCCCCCACTAGGTACTCAAGTTGAATGAGTATGAATAAATTGTGGAACTCTTTCTTATTCTCTCTCTTAATCACTATAGATTGACATATATACATACCTTATACCTGTGTAGTATCAAAGAGTAATAGTAGTAAATGAGTAGTAAGAATACTCATTTGAGATATGAAATGTAACCAGTTACTGTGAAAGCAGCCAATTGAATGGCAAACTTAAGTTATTCCATTGGGTTCATAATTGTACAGTACCAGTCAAAAGATTGGACACACCCTCTCATTTAATGTTTTTTCATTAATATTTTAATGACTGTTTACATTGTAGATTCTCACCAAGGGCATCAAAACTATGACTGAACACACATGGAATTGTGTAGTAAACAAAAGGTGTGAAATAACTATAAATATGAT
This sequence comes from Planiliza haematocheilus, assembly GCA_005024645.1. Lineage (NCBI taxonomy): Eukaryota > Metazoa > Chordata > Actinopteri > Mugiliformes > Mugilidae > Planiliza > Planiliza haematocheilus. The sequence continues at coordinate 51,535 of SRSE01001160.1, forward strand.
TCATATTTTAGAGTCCTCAAAGTAGCCACTGTTTGCTTTGTTGACAGCAGTGCAAACCCTTGGACTTCTCTCGATGAGTTTAATGATGTAGTAGCCTGAAATGGTTTTCACTTCACAGATGTGCCTTGTCAGGGTTCGTTTGTGGAATTTCTTGCCTTCTTAATGGGGTTGGGACCATCAGTTGTGTTGTACAGAAGTCTTGTTGGTACACACCTGACAGCCTTATTTGACAACTGTTAAATTTCTGTTTAATTATGGCAAGAACCAATCCGTTAAGTAAATAGAAATGTCAGTCCATCATTATTTTAAGAACTGAAGATCAGTCAGTCCAGAAAACTGCAGAACATGAACATGCAGTTGCAAAAATCATCAAGCGCTATGACGAAACTGGCTCACATGACGACCACCCCAGGAAAGGAAGACCAAGAGTCACATCTGCTGCTGAGGATAATTCATCCGAGTCACCTGCCTCAGAAACCGCAAGTTAACAGCACCTCAGATTAGAGCCCAGATCAATGCCACACAGAGTTCTAGTAGCAGGTACATCTCTACATCAACTGTTCAGAGGAGACTGCGCCAATGAGGCCTTTATGGTCAAATAGCTGCTAGAAAACCACTAATAAGGATAAACAACAAGCACAAGAGATTTGTTTGGGCCAGTGGAAATATGTGCTTTGTGCTGATGAGTCTAGATTTGAGATTTTTGGTTTCAACCGCATTCTCTTTGTGTGACGCAGAAAGGTGACTGGATGGTTTCTAGGTGCATGGTTTCAACCATGAAGCATGGAGGAGAAGGTGTGATGATGTGGGGGTGGTTTGCTGGTGAAACTGTTGGGGATTTATTCAAAATTGAAAGCACAGCATGGCTACCAGAGCATCCTGCATAGACATGCTATCCCATCCGGTTTGCGTTTAGTTGGACCATCATTTGTTTTTCAACAAAACACTTACCCCAAACACATCTCCAGGATGTGTAAGGGCTATTTGACCAAGAAGGAGAGTGATGGAGTGATGCGCCAGATGACCTGGCCTCCACAGTCACCTGACCTAAACCCAATCAAGATGGTTTGGGATGAGATGGAGTGCAGAGAGAAGGCAAAAGGGCCAACAAGTGCTCAGTATCTCTGGAAACTCCTTTCAGGAGACTACCTCATGAAGCTCCTCAAGAGAATGCAAGGAGTGTGCAAAGCAGTAATAAAAGCAAAGGGTGGCTATTTTGAAGAATCCTATGTTTACTTCATAATTCCATATGTGTTGAACTGGCAATTGCTATTTGACCTGAAGGGAAGAGCTAGTCCCATTTCATTCTTTTATTTTTTCTTTCTTGTTTCCTACAGGATACTGAACCACCACATCCATTCTTTGGTATCCAAAGCATTTACTTATTAGTTTTCTGCAATCTTTGTTTTACTCAACAGGATATGTATTTCAAATACATCTGGAACAACTTCCTCCACATTCAGGTGGAAATCTGCACAGCCATGATTCTGGCTATGCCCCCTGCCACAACAGACATCCATCAAGTTACAGAGCAGGAACATGCAAGGGACAGCATCCTCATCAAACATGTAAGATTGACATAATAGAGAAAATAAATATTTATCAGTTCATAAATTATTATTTGATGTCATTGTTTTTTTTTTTCTGCATAAGCAGCTGTCATTACCTAGATAACACTAACATGCTAAATTGAAGCAAATGCAGTCAAATACAGTAAATGTAATGGTATGATTTCCTTACCAACCTGCAACCTGATCACAAAGGCTGGTAGGGTTTTAAGCTAGGCTCTCATTTGTTTCACTGAATTTGTTGTGTTTTGGTATCCTTGTGTTTTTTCTAACAGCTTTTTCAAAAGTGCGAGTTTATTCAGAGAATCTTGGATGCCTGGAGCTCCAATGAGAAAGAACAGTAAGTCTTGTTAACTGAAGAATGCTTGGCTTTAGTGATAAAGATAGTATTAATGTCCTAATCATTTTATTATTGTGTGTTAGGGCAGAAGGTGGTCGACGACGAGGCTACATGGGTCACCTCACCAGAATAGCCAATTCTATAGTTCATAACTGTGACAAAGGCGCTAATGGACCTCAAATACAACACCTCATCTCTGGTGAGGCCTCCCTTCTGAGTTCTCATGCTGTGTTATATTGGTTCATGCAGTGTACCATAATCATGTTCAGTCGACGGACTCTGTTGTGTTACGTGTGAAATTCCTATATTAGTGGTCACAAAAGCTTAATCTTCCCCTGGCTTCAATTATACATATGTGCCTAGCTGATTTATTCAAACAATATCGGTGTCATCTGGCGTTGGATTTGAAAACATCAGTTTTGATAAATACACCATATTTGAAAAACTTGTGTGTGCTTGTGACACAGAGCTCCCCACAGAGGAGAGAGAAAAATGGGAAGCCTTCATTTCTGGGCAGCTGTCTGACACAAACAAAAGAAACACTGTCGACCTGGTGAGTAAGCACCTGGCGATATTAAGCATTAACTTGAATTCCACTATGTGTTATTTCGGCCTTAATATATTTATTTTGTGTTTGCTCTCTAATACAACACATTGAATTTGTAATGAGAACAGTAACAAACACTATACAGCAGAGCTAGCATGAAGTTATTTCAAATGTCTTGACCTTTTTTCTAAACAAATTTTTTCTTAGGTGAACACACACCATATCCATTCTTCTAGTGATGACGAGGTGGACTTTAAGGACAGTGGCTTTCACCAGGACTCCTCTCTTCAACAAGTAAGACCAAAACACAGAGAATATATACATGCAAAGCAGTTCAGTAGCCACACTGACATAATTTATGTACAAACATTGAATAGACTTTCTGTGACAGCCTTAAATAGAAGCTCAGTTGTTTTGCTATATTCAGCTGTTGAAATACATGAAACCCAAACAAAAAAACTGTTTGTTCTCTCCCGCTACCATGTTTACATTTTTTACTTAATTACTGATGATGTTTAAGAAATTTAAAATAACAAATCTTAATTTTAATCTTAATCTTAATTGTAGGTGAAAGATTTGATATCTGTTTATAAAGCATTGTGTGTGTGTGTGTCCAGGTCTTTTAACCTGTCTAGTAATCTAGTAAATGTTTTATTAATTCTTTGGCATTATTCACATGCATTTGCTATTTTATTTAGTTAAAGTAATGACCAGCTTTGTGTAGTGCCAAGACCTACATCATTACCGTTGGTCCTGGGTTTTGCCAGGCCTTTTCTGATTATCAGATGCAACAAATGACGTCCAATTTTATTGAGCAGTTCGGCTTCAATGATGAAGAGTTTGCTGATCAGGACGATGTTGTGGAGTGAGTACTTATCCTGCATAACTAAACATGCTGTCTCAATATTACTACAACACTGAAGGGACAGGACACTAAAGACATTACAAAGCTGGTGGGTATATTTGGTAGTTTATTTATTTAATAAACAATTTTCACATCACTTTAAAAGAAAAGGGAAATTTTAACACAAGGATCTTGTGTTGGATTCCTGTTTTAAGACTGCTTTATGACAGCTTAATTTTGATCAATCTAAAGCTATAATAATTGGACCAAACTGTGATTGTAAAATGGTCATACCCTATACCATCTTTCGTTAGCATTAAACCTAATGCCATGTATTTGAAGATGTCCATAATCTACCGCAAATGTGGCTGCTACACAATAGAAGCTATACAATATGCCTTGAAGAGAGGGAACCATATCCACCTTTTGTATTGTCGTGTTCTGTCTCCTTCTACTATCCTTAGTATGAGCTGGTTTGCTTCTTGTAGTGTGGGTTTTTGGTGATTAAAACTGGGATGAAGACAGGATTTTTCACATGAATGTGAATAGGAAATTGTGGCACAGATTTGTATCCAGTAATGGCCATGGCTCAGGTACTTAGCTCAAGTGCCTAACCTCCAAATTGCTGTATGGGCTTTACACAACCAGCAGCCCACTGCTCTGAGTACACACACTACTTTTCTTATTATTGAAATTTTGGACTATTGCCATGTATAATTATGTAGTGTAACAAAAAAAAACATTGTTCTGCATGATATAAGCAGTAAGACCTTACAGATATGTGATGTTATGTCATCCATGTAAATGTTTGTTTGACAAGATTTTTTTATTTTTTATTCAGGACTACTTTGCATGTATATGGCCATCTAGCCAATTTCCATTTTTTCTCATTATGGAATTACACGTAGCCTACTCATATTCATTAATTTATTTAAATATAATCTTGTTTGGATTCACGTAACGGCTACGTCGTAGAACTTTATTAAAGGCTCTTCCTACTAATGAATATGAAACACTCACTATGGAGGAAATACACTGATTTAACTCTGCTAAACTACACTGTTGTCCATAAAGCTGTAATAATTTTGTTTTCTGACACATTCCTCTGTTTAATTGCTGTTTGTGATGTATATCATCACATTGTCACAATCACTTGACGAGAAGAGACAATAAATATATATATTTCAACATTGCGGGCAACAGTGTACTTTGCAGACATCCATATGAATTTATTTAGATCCTTTCCTGTAATGTAACAGCCCCTTGGGCAAATTATATTAACAGGGTTTCCCTACCAGTCAATATGAAACTCTTTTCTGGTGGTACATCATTCATATTAATGCCTGTGTACAGAAGTTATTTGAACGATACTCTACTGTGTCACAAATGATGCTTATTTGTATGTAAAACGCAGAATTGAGATCGTTGATGTACACATTATATTATTGTGTTATAGTGAACCTGTCATGGCCAGAATATGTTAGACTCTCCATGTAATAGTGAACGTGAATTTGTCTGGAGGTTCTCAGTCATCTACATCATGTTATCTCAAAAAAGCATTTAAAGAAATGCAACTGGACTTGAAGAGTTTTTTAAGAAGACGTTTTGCCTCTCATCCGGGTAGCTTCTTCAGTTCTGATGGGAAGTTGAGGTTTAAATAGGAAACTCTTGTTTCTGTTAACATAGGGAAACTGGTACAACTAGTAACTCCATTAATGGTTTATTAAAACACTATGAATAGTGCTTTAATAAACCATTATCATTCAGAGGCTCCAGTGTCAAGGTGTGAATGGGGTTGAAACTTGGGGACATAACTTGTTAACTGACAGCAGATTATATCTCAGTCCACTTATTCTGTTTAGAGTTGGGGTTTTTTTCCAATCTGACATAGATGGCTTCCTTTACTCCTCTTTCAAACCATCTTCTCTGGCTAAGATTTTGACGTTGTTATTTTCAAAGGGGTGTCCTTTGTCCTTCAGGTGTAGTTGGACCACTGAGTCGTTTCCTGGTGAGCTGATTCTCCTGTGTTGGTACATGCGGTTGTGGATGGGTTGTTTGGTTTCCCCAACGTCTGTACATTCCTCACTGCACCAGAGCCCTGAACTCCTTCACAGCAACAACCTCCACCCATTGGTTCAGGTGTGTGGCGATACTTGGGTTCAAATCAAGACACAGTAGGTGGAATCTTTCACATAGCACGGCAACATCAAGTTCACTCGGGAGGACAACAGCGGGGGTAGTTCGAACTGTCTTGTGCATGTGCAAGAAGACCAAATCCTCAACTTTGGAGTATATGGGAAACCCACTAGCAAGATTGGAGGATAAAAAGGAGCAGAAATCTATCAAACAGTCACTCAAGATATGGATATCCCAAAAAGATATCCGAGAAAGCACCGCGAGGAGGAAGAACATCATCATTCCCTATGGGACTGATGTATCTGAGAAACTCGGGAGAATTTTCTGGAAACACCGTATTTCATTTTATTTCAAACTTGGTAATACACACAAACTCGTCCACCCAAAGACAAAACACCCAGGCAAAAGTAGAGTAATGTAATTTATGCTGTTTAGAGCAGTGAGGAATGTACAGACTTGTACATTGTGGAAACCGAATAACCCATCCCACAAAACGTGTACTAACACAGGAGAGCCAGCTCATCAGGAAACCACTCAGCGGTCCACCTACACCTGAATGACAAAGGACATTCCTTTAACGATAACAAACAAATCTGAAAGGTGAGTAAGGGAAGGGAAGTCATGAATGTCAGATTGGAAAAAAACTTCTCTAAACAGAGGAAGAAAACTGAGATATAATTTGATATCAATACCCCATTCACCCCCATGACAGGCGAGTATCTAGCTTATAATGGCCACTAGTTGTACCCATTTCTGTTTATTAACAGAAACAAATCAAGCAAGTTTCTGATGGGTTATACCCACAGAGTTTCCTTTTTATAACTCACCTTCCCTTAGAACTGAAGAACCTACTCGGGATGAGTGGCAAACCATCTTCTCAAAAACTTTACAAGTCCAGTTGCCTTTTTTAAAAATACTTTTTGGATAATGAATATTAATTGTTGCTGTGTGATACGAGCAGACGGCTTGTATTTTGCCACTTATGAATGCATAACAACCCTAACCCTGTTCTCTGTAACATTGCAGTATTCCCTTCGACAGAATATCAGACATCAATTTTTCACTGAATACAAATGACAGTGTAAGTATTTGGATTATTGATCTTGCATTTATATTTAGTCAAAGAATGAGTGATGAGTAAAATTGTCATTTAACGTTGTATAATCAATAAGTGTTTAAGTATGTGACACGTGTTTTCCCCAGGCAAGTATGACTTTGTTTGAGGCCCGCTGTAAGGAAAAAATCCAACAGTTTGAAGATGCTGGTTCGGATGAGGAGGATATCTGGGATGAGAAAGATGTCACCTTTGCACCAGAGGCACAGAGACGTCCAAGGTAAGTTAAAAACAAATCCAGACTCAACATTTCTCTCTCTGTAGTCCCATATTGAATGAGGTATTCTTGTGACCTTGAAAACTTTTCTCATCATCTTTCCACACAGAGCCATAATGACATGTTTTCTTGTCATTAGCTTTAATTATATAAATATGTTGACTTGCAAGGAATATGTTGGTGCATTGCAATGTTTGTATTCATCCCCAATCAAAAGCACATCTGGACAAGCCAGAAGCATTTTGGGAAAAAAAATACTGTGGTCAGATGAGACTAAGATGGAGTTATTTGGTCAGAACAAGAGGAGGTATGCATGGTGAAAAAAACACACTGAATTCCATGAGAACAACTTAGTGCCTACTGTGAAACTTGTTAAAGTTGAGGGCCATATGAATTCCTCTCAGTATCAGCAGATTCTTGACAAGAATGTTCAAGAATCTGTCACAAAGTTGAAGCTACGCCGGGGTTGGATTTTTCAGCAGGACAATGATCCTAAGCACTGTTCAAAATCCACCAAGGAATTCATGCAGAAGCACAAGTACAATCTTCTGGAATGGCCACCCCAGTCCCCAGACCTTAACATCATTGAAAATGTATGGATTGATTTACGCACGGAAGCCAAGAAACCTGACTGAACTAGAGGTGTTTTGTATGGAGGAATGGGCCAAAGTACCACCTGCCAGCCTTCAGGGACTTGTCAGTGGCTATAGGAGGCGTCTACAGGCTGTTCTTGCAGCAAAAGGAGGGTCTATTAAATATTAATGGAATTATTTCTTTGGGGTACCCAAATTTATGCACATGCCTATTTTTGTTTAAATATACATAAAAATGTTTATGTTGGACCAATGAAAATGATTTCACTACCGAGATGTTTCTGTTTCCATAAGGTATAACATTTATTAAAATAAAGTTGCTGCTTTCAAAAGCTCAGGTAGTGACAAACTGATGCAATGATTTTCCTAAGGGGTGCCCAAACTTTTGCATACCACTAAAAATGTGTGCCCCGTCTTTGATGAACTCAAAATATAGAATAAATGCCAATGGCTAGTATGGTAGTGCTGCGTCATGTGCTTTTACTGATTGTAAACAACATAAATTACCACCAACATTACGCTCTAAGTAGGCTTAAGCAAGCTCAATATTACGTCTGCATTTCAGAATCAGAATTAGAAAATACTTAATTGGCAAGCATGTTTGCACAGGAATTTGCCTTTGTGTTGGTACGTATAAAATAAAGTGAAATAAAACAAAATAAATATAGAAACTATATATAAAATACAAAAACACAAAATTTCCAGTTACAGTCAGCGTAAGTGATTTAAGTTAAATGCTCAGAACTATTAAGTGATGGAAGCAAACACAACTGGACTTGTTGGAATGCTGGGGAATCTTTTTTTTTTTTTTTTTGTCAGTTTTGTTGAGGAGCATGTCTGAATAGGGTCCGTAATGGCCACACACTCACCAGTAATTGGAGGAATGTGTTTGGATGTTATTTTTTCCCCAATGAATTGTACTCTTATTACCCATTAATGGACAGAGATTTTAGACTGTTATGAGATAATGATTGATAACAATTGAAGGTGTGCTAATTCCGTATTTTAAACAAATGCTTTATTTATGTCTACAGCAATTTTCAAGTAAATGCAATCCTATTATGTTTAGCTTGCCTTTGTGTTGAATTTACACATATTTTTATTCACAAAGTTCATGCTCATGCAGTTAGTATTTGTCTATGGCAGTTTACAATAAACTAATTACATAGTGGTTTCCTAACTTTTTCTAACATTTTTAATTTTCACTTACAAAATGCATTCATGATAAATTTCCAGCTTACTAACTGATAAACTTCTAACTGGAACTCTATACTGTGGAAACACAGTCTTCTCCAAAACTTTTATCTAACAAAAAGTTTTGAACAAAGTTTGCGTCATCGGCATTGGCCTACTTCAGAATGAACCAAAACTTCAGTTTTAACCCTTCTATGCTGGTTACCAGACTGGTTTTCCACACTGGTGGACTCACTCTTTTCACGTTCCCATGAACACTTCACACCCAACACCATCCCAATTTAAATGTTCCTGTTGTTGTACATACTTTGTATATTTGAGTGCCAAGATATTATTTCATTTGTGCATATTGTGTGCAGCAAATATTCTTGGCAATAAAGTCTTTTTTGATTCTAACTAATAAAGGCAAGCGCCTATCTTTTGTAGATTAACTAACTGATGGTCACCAACTGGATTCTGCAGCAAAAACTTGTCAATTTACTTTACTTTTACAAGTGAGCTGTATCTCACTACAACTTGTTGTTGTTTTTTATACACTACCGTTCAAAAGTTTGGGGTCACCCAAACAATTTTGTGTTTTCCATGAAAAGTCACACTTATTCACCACCATACGTTGTGAAATGAATAGAAAATAGAGTCAAGACATTGACAAGGTTAGAAATAATGATGATTTGTATTTGAAATAAGATTTTACATCAAACTTCGCTTTCGTCAAAGAATCCTCCATTTGCAGCAATTACAGCATTGCAGATCTTTGGCATTCTAGCTGTTAATTTGTTGAGGTAATCTGGAGAAATTGCACCCCACGCTTCCAGAAGCAGCTCCCACAAGTTGGATTGGTTGGATGGGCACTTCTTGCGTACCATACGGTCAAGCTGCTCCCACAACAGCTCAATGGGGTTCAGATCTGGTGTACTGCGCTGGCCACTCCATCACCGATAGAATATGAGCTTCCTGCTTCTGCTCTAAATAGTTCTTGCACAATTTGGAGGTGTGTTTAGGGTCATTGTCCTGTTGTAGGATGAAATTGGCTCCAATCAAGCGCTGTCCACTGGGTATGGCATGGCGTTGCAAAATGGAGTGATAGCCTTCCTTATTCAGAATCCCTTTTACCCTGTACAAATCTCCCACCTTACCAGCACCAAAGCAACCCCAGACCATCACATTACCTCCACCATGCTTAACAGATGGCGTCAGGCATTCTTCCAGCATCTTTTCATTTGTTCTGCGTCTCACAAACATTCTTCTTTGTGATCCAAACACCTCAAACTTAGATTCGTCCGTCCACAACACTTTTTTCCAGTCTTCCTCTGTCCAATGTCTGTGTTCTTTTGCCCATCTTAATCTTTTTCTTTTATTGGCCAGTCTCAGATATGGCTTTTTCTTTGCCACTCTGCCCTGAAGCCCAGAATCCCGCAGTCGCCTCTTCACTGTAGATGTTGACACTGGTGTTTTGCGGGTACTATTTAATGAAGATGCCAGTTGGGGACCTGCGAGGCGTCTGTTTCTCAAACTAGAGACTCTAATGAACTTATCTTCTTGCACAGTTGTGCTACGTGGCCTCCCACTTCTTTTTCTACTCTGGTTAGAGCCTGTTTGTGCTGTCCTCTGAAGGGAGTAGTACACACCGTTGTAGGAAATCTTCAATTTCTTAGCAATTTCTCGCATGGAATAGCCTTCATTTCGAAGAACAAGAATAGACTGTCGAGTTTCAGATGAAAGTTCTCTTTTTCTGGCCATTTTAAGCGTTTAATTGACCCCACAAATGTAATGCTCCAGAAACTCAATCTGCTCAAAGGAAGATCAGTTTTGTAGCTTCTGTAAAGAGCTAAACTGTTTTCAGATGTGTGAACATGATTGCACAAGGGTTTTCTAATAATCAATTAGCCTTCTGAGCCAATGAGCAAACACATTTCACCATTAGAACACTGGAGTGATAGTGGCTGGAACTAGGCCTCTATACACCTATGTAGATATTGCACCAAAAACCAGACATTTGCAGCTAGAATAGTCATTTACCACATTAGCAATGTATAGAGTGTATTTCTTTAAAGTTAAGACTAGTTTAAAGTTATCTTCATTGAAAAGTACAGTGCTTTTCCTTCAAAAATAAGGACATTTCAATGTGACCCCAAACTTTTGAACGGTAGTGTATATGTATATATTTTATTCTTATGCTGTTTTATGAATCTATGTACGGTGTCCTTGAGTGCCAAGAAAGGCGCCTCTAAATAAAATGTATTATTATTATTAATGAATGACACTTCATTTATATGTCCATTTCAGGAGTTCAGGTAGCACGGACAGTGAGGAGAGCACAGACTCGGAGGAGGAGGACACGAAGAGAGATCCGTTTGAAGCACCTAACTCTAGCAACGATGACAGAATGGAAGTTGACACAGGTTGGTGTAGCAAAGAGTACTACACATCAAGCCTAGAACAGAACAAGTTTGAGTCCTGATGTCAGTTTTGGTAAATGGTAATGGTAAATGGCCTTGCTTTTATATAGCCCCTTTCTACCTATTGGTATTCAAAGCCCTTTACAGTCAGAGACACATCTACCCATTGCTCACACAAGCACTCAAACATTCACACACCAGTGGCACGCACTGGGAGCAACTGGGGGTTCAGAGTCTTGCTCAAGAACACTTCAACATGTGGCACATTCCGGGGATCAAACCGCTAACCCTCTAGTTCGTGGACAACCCGCTCTACCTACTACCTTTTCAAAGGTATTGATAAGAATAAGTATGCTCCAAGTGAAATTTATTTATAAAAGACAGACAACGTTTCGATCCTATGGGATCTTCATCAGGCAATGAGGGAGATAGTTGGGATGGCTTATATCACGTGATCCCCCATGCGGCACCTGGAAAAGAGTGCGCCGCGTGGGGTAATAATTGGCATGGCATGTGTATCGCATGCGGAGCGCCATACTACATCTGTTGTCGTGGTCTCATCAGCCTGCCCAGTCTCCATGGAATCCTGCTGTTATCCACTCCTACCTGAATGAACAATTCTCCAACCTGCCTATGATTCCTCTTACATTTTCAAACTGTCATGTAACATCATTAGTTTGAATCATAGCATCCCACTCGTATGCTTTAGTCAGATATGTGTATTTATGACAGATGTATGTTTATCTTGCTGTTCTCTTTCTCTGTCTGTACCCGGCTGGCCTTAGGCAGATGGGTCCCTCCATATGAGCTGGTTCTGCTCAAGGTTTCTTCCTGTTAAAAGGGAGTTTTTCCTTGCCACCGTCGCCTTCAGGCTTGCTCTGGGGGTTTCAGGCCGGGTCTTGTAAAGCGTCTTGAGACGACGTGTAGTCTTACCTACATATGCAAGGCCGCAAGGGCACTTTATCATGTAAATCACGTTCTTAGTGTTGCATGATATGACCCCTTTTATTTTTAGTGTCTTCCCTGTCTTCCCATTTATGAGTGAAATTACACTGCGCAGACTGTGCACACCTGTAGTTCCCATCGGGAAGTGGTGGAAAAAACTGAGGGGGCTTATCAGGTAATTGGTCTGCTCTGACGATTATATTGGAGATGTTGGGTGAGCGCTTGTCGGCAAAACGAGGGGGCTGTCTGAATGACGCATCCTTAAGAGTAGGATCGGAGCTTAGAATGGGCCAGCGTTTTCGTAAAATATTTTCAAATTCTCTGCCTAGTGGCGAATATTGCAAAACACATATTAATCTGTTATCAGTTTTGGCCTGTTTTTTTCTTCCCAGACATTCCTCTTGATCCATATCTTTAAAACGGCCTGATGCCGATTGGATCCAAGACTCTGCGTAGTCCCTTTCTCTGAAGCGCTGAATCATTTGGGCATTGCGTAAAGCATATTTTTGGTCAGAGCTGCATATACGTCGTATTCTGTTAAATTGACTGATCGGTAAGCTTCTTTTTAAACTAGTGGGATGGTAGCTTCTCCCATGTAAAATATTGTTTTTGTCAATAGTTTTTTTGCACAAATCAGTTCTTAGAGTATTACCGTCTTTAGAGATCAAGAGATCTAAAAAAATGATTTCACTGTGGTTAAACTCTCCAGTGAATCTGAGATGCTCACTTGAAAGTCAGACAGTTCACTGGATGTACCCAACCATACAAGGAAAATATCATCAATATATCTACGCCACATTAAGATCTTATGGTAGAAGGGGTTAACATCAGGATCAATTACAAACATTTTCTCGAAATAACCCACAAATAAATTAGCGTAGTTAGGTGCCATAGTGCTGCCCATTGCAGTGCCTTTAATCTGTAAGAAGAAGTCATTTTTGAACATGAAAAAGTTATTTTTTAACACAATTTCAGTTAATTGTTTGATACATTCAACACTGGGGGTTATGCTCATCTGCGCGTCCCTCAAAAAGTAATCAACCGCCTCAATGCCCCCATCATGCGGTATGTTGGTATAAAGGGACTCCACGTCAAAAGTAGCTAGTATCTTTGGTAGCGTATAGATTACTGGTGTAACCAAAGATTACGCTACCAAAGATCCATAAGGACAACGAAAAACCTCCAGGGAGGCCTATTATTGCTGGAATTGGATCTCTCACAGAGAAGATCTCCATCTTCATAGATTCCTTTCTAAAACCGCATGTGGTGGCTCTATGGATATGATCAAGGCTTTAAAAGAAGTTAAATTACCACTTGTTGATACAATGCTAGCTACTTTTGACGTGGAGTCCCTTTATACCAACATACCGCATGATGGGGGCATTGAGGCGGTTGATTACTTTTTGAGGGACGCGCAGATGAGCATAACCCCCAGTGTTGAATGTCAACACTGGGGGTTCAAACAATTAACTGAAATTGTGTTAAAAAAAGAACTTTTTCATGTTCAAAAATGACTTCTTCTTACAGATTAAAGGCACTGCAATGGGCAGCACTATGGCACCGAACTACGCTAATTTTTTCTCTTTTTATTGAGGTTTTCAAACAAGATGACATTAAGTGATATTGTACAATATGGGCAAAAGACATTCATAACAATATGTCAACAAAACCCCTAAACCCAGTCCCACCCACCCACAGACCCACCCACTTCAGGTCTGAACCACACTGGGACAAACAACACATACACCCACACGTACACACACACAGGAGAAGGAAGATAAGAGGAAGAGAGAAAAAAAAAAAAACAACAAAAAAAACAATAATAATAATAGTAATGAAATAAAATTGTAAATAAATAAGTGAATAAGTAATAAAAAAAAAAAAAAAAAATACATAAAAAAATAAAAAGGGGGGGGGGGTGTTCTGAGATTAGAGAGACCTGAGCTTAGTCCTCCCCTGCATCCAAAGATAAACCAGGAGAGCCAACAAACTCCAAGAAGGGGTCCCAGATGTCATGAAATCTTTTGATGGCACCATTGAGTGAAAACCTAAGTTTTTCAAGTTTCAAGTTATAGAGAACTTCTTTAACCCAGCGATTATATGATGGGGGCGAGTGAGCTTCCAATCAAGAAGAATCAGCCGGCGAGCCAGCAATGTTGTGAAAGTCAGGACCCGTCTCACCGCAGCAGAGAGGTTATTGTCAGGGGGGCAGCCAAAAATAGCGGATATTGGATTAGGGGGAATAATCTGACCATAAGCGCTACCTATAGTATCAAAAATCCTTTGCCAAAAAGTCATCAATTTAGAGCACGACCAAAACATGTGACAATGAGTAGCAGGGGATTGATTACACCGATTACAGGCATCACTAACCGTGGGATAGATTCTGGCCAATTTTGCATTCGTGTAATGGATTCTATGGAGAACTTTACATTGAATCAGGCCATGACGGGCGCAGCGGAAGAGGTGTGGACTAAGTTAAGAGCAGAGGTCCATTGCTGATCTGTCAACACCGTTGCCAGGTCATTTTCCCATGCGGTCCTGGTTAGATTGAGAGAGTCAAAGGCAGTCGACCAAAGAAAGTTATACAACACTGAAATACATTTCTTTTGTTTGGGGTCCACGGCCAGTAAGGTGTCTGTCAGGGTTTCAGGGGGGCGATTAGGGAAATGGGGAAAGTTCTTTTTGACAAAATCTCTGATTTGAAAGAAACGAAAGAGGTGGGAGCCCGGCAAGTTAAATTTTGACGAGAGTTCCGTATAAGACGAAAAAATGCCATCTGTGTACAGATCCTTAATGCTGATGATACCTTTACTGTGCCAAGTCTTAAATGTAGGGTCTATGTTAGAGGGTTTAAAGGCATGGTTTTTAAAAAGTGGGGAGAGAATGGATGGGCCCTGCAGGCCAAAGTTCTTCCGGAGTTGGCTCCATATTTTCAGTGAGGCAGACACAATTGGGTTTGCTCTTAGGGAGGTTACAGGAAGGGGAAGCTGGGAACATAGAACAGAGCGTAAAGAGAGGTGCGATGTTGCCCTTTCCAACTGTATCCAGGCAGGGAGGGAGTCATGTGCATCACCCATCCAATATAAGATTTTCTGTACATTAGCAGCCCAATAATATCGCCTCAGGTTCGGGAGAGCAAGGCCTCCATCCCTTTTGGGAGATTGCAAAATTGTCTTGCGAATTCGAGCCGGTTTATGTCCCCACAGAAATTTGGAAATTATCCTATCTAATTTGTCAAAAAATGATTTAGTAATGTATATGGGGATGTGCTGGAAAAGGTAGAGAAATTTAGGCATGACAACCATCTTAATCAGATTTATCCGACCCGCGAGAGATAGTGGTAAAGCGGACCAGCGGCCAAAGTCTCTCTCAGTCCCCTCAACTAAAGGCAGAAAGTTAGCACTGAACATATTGGACACAGATTCTGTGATAACAATGCCCAGGTAGCGAAAGCCGCTCTCAGCCCACTTGAATGGAGTTAAAGAGCGCGGGAGTTGCTTAGCCAGTGAATTAATTGGAAACAGTTCGCTCCTTTGAAAATTTAGTTTGTAGCCGGAGTGTGCACCAAACTGTTGTAGAATGTCAAGAATCACGGGTAAAGAGGTAGCTGGATTTGAGATGTACAGAAGCAAATCATCCGCGTATAGTGAGACCTTATGTGTTGTGTCCAATCGGGTGATACCCTCAAAACCTTTCTCTGAGCGTAGCCAAAGTGCCAGGGGTTCTATACCGATAGCGAATAAGAGTGGTGACAAGGGGCAGCCTTGTCTCGTGCCTCTCTGGAGAGAGAAGGGGGGTGATAGAGTATCATTCGTTTGGACTGAGGCCATGGGGGAAGAATATAAAAGCTTAACCCAGAGAATAAAATCATTGTCCAAGCCAAATTTATCCATCACCTCATAAAGATACTTCCATTCCACTCTATCGAACGCTTTTTCAGCGTCAAGGGATACTACTATCTCAGGGGTCTCAGAGCTCGGTGTGTGGATAATATTAAGTAGTCGCCTGGTGTTGTGGGAGGACTGTCGGTCCGGCATGAAGCCTGTTTGGTCCAGAGAGATAACTGAGGGCAACACCCACTGGAGACGGAGAGCGAGGATTTTCGAGAGAATTTTAAGGTCTACATTAAGAAGCGAGATCGGTCTGTAGCTCTTGCAGAGTAAAGGATCCTTCTCTTTTTTTAAAATTAGGGAAACAGTGGCCCTCGACAGGGTGTCTGGCAACCGACCAATTAGAAATGCCTCATTGTACATGTCTCTAAGGACTGGAGCCAGGAGATCTGAGAAAGTTTTATAATATTCCGCGGTAAATCCATCCGGTCCCGGTGACTTACTACTCTGTAATGATTTAATGGCTTCCTGAACCTCAGCAGTTGTTATGAGTCCTCCCAAGCCTCTTGCCATTTCAACATCTATTCGAGGAAAGGTAATATTGCTAAATGTATCGTGTGTAATTGAGGGGTGATCAGAAGTGTAGAGATCAGTGTAAAATTTGGCGAAGGTTTCGTTAATTTTAACCGGATCAGTATAAGTCTCTCCCTGGTCAGACTTGATGGCTGAGATTAATCTCGAAGATGCTTCAGCCCTGACCTGATGAGCCAGAAGCTTTCCAGCCTTGTCGCCAGATTCAAAAAAGCGCTGTCTGGATTTGAGTATTTGTAGTTTAGCTTTGTTTGTAGATGCCAACTCGAAGTCTGTTTGTAGTTTAAGGCGTTCTTTATAGAGATTAGGATCTGGGTTAGATGCATAATTGTTATCAACATCTTTTATTTGTTGTATCAAATCCGCCATATGGGATGATTCGGTTTTCTTCAAGTTTGAGACAAAAGAGATTAGTTGACCTCTGATATAGGCTTTTGAAGCCTCCCACAGCATTCCTCTTTTAGTTTCAGCCAAGTCATTTAATTCAAAGAACAGTGTAATTTGGGAACGCAAAAATTGTCGATAGCAGTCCTCAGCTAATAATGCAGAGTTAAACCTCCATTGTCTGAAGGGTTTGGCCTGTACACGAAAATGTAGGTCAAGGGAGGTCGGGGCATGGTCAGAAATGACAATGCTGTGATAATCACAGGAGTTAACATTGGGGAGGAGTCTGTTGTCTAAGAGGAAGAAATCTATGCGAGAATAAGTGCGGTGTACATGGGAGAAGAAGGAGAAAAGTTTAGTTGTGGGAAATTTACACCGCCATGGATCTGAAAGCCCAAGTTGTTCAGTGAAAGTGCTAAGCGTCTTAGCTGACTTGGTTAGAGGGAACACCTTGTTAGAGGATCTGTCAAGTAACGGGTCTTGGACTAAATTGAAATCTCCTTCCACGATAATGTGGTAGTTGTCAATGTTTGGAAAGGACGTAAAAAGATTGGTTATAAATACACTGTCATCCCAGTTAGGGCCGTAGACATTTGCCAGAACAATTGGAACGCCCTGTAGCTTGCCTGAAACAATAACAAAGCGGCCCGCGGGATCTGCCACAGTATTGTGAGGTTCAAACTGGATGTTTTTACGAATCAGAATAGCTGTGCCCCTGGCCTTCTCATTAAATTTAGAATGAAATAGGTGACCAACCCACGCTCTTTTGAGTCGTGACACCTCTTTATTGCGCAGATGGGTCTCCTGAATAAAAAATATGTCCCCTTTGAGCTGTTGTACGTGAGCCATGATTCTACCAGACTTGGTGGCACCCCCGACAAAGCAAGATAAAACACATTCAATCACACTAAGAAGACACATACTCAGTCCCAGGACCTGATGTTCCCATTGTGTAAACAAAGCCTTAGGTGTCCATTGCACAGTGATGCATCGTCCTTGCATCTGCCTGGATCTTCTTGTCCAGGCTCCAACCTGACCATATCTTAGTATAGCTTGTGAGTTCAATGAAGAAACGAAACGAAAGCACACACAAAAACAAACATTAGCCTATAACTGTAAACAAACCAGCAACCTAGTAAAGTTATAAACATGGTGTGTAGCACCTCCATTTTTTTATAAATTAAAATGCTGATGATTCCTGAATCATTATAGCAGTTAGCCTTAGTTAAATACAGTCGCCATAATAGACAATATCACATACGGCCTAAAACGTTAGTCAATATGCATCAGCTTTAAGTTTAAAAGGGAGCAATAACAAGTTAACCTAGCACCAGACATGGCTACTTGCTAAAAACAATCAGGCCAAAATCCAACCCTGAGTATAACATTAGCGCAACATAGTAGAGAAAACAGGCCAAACACCGGCGAACGTGGCCGTTATAAAGAAAACACAGTACTAAGCTGTACTGAATTTAAGCAGTCCCTTATCTGTCAGTCAGTGGGTTAGCAATTTCAATTTAGCCGAGTGGCAGCCATGGCTAATTGCTAATAACAGTAAAGCTGGAGCCGAGCCCCAGCATAGACTGTCGGGTTTCCATGGTAGTCCTGTGAGAACGTACCCGATGAAGTCAGCCCTCTGTAGTCCCGGAGCTGTGTCGGCGGCGAGACTCGATGAAGTCTTGGGCGTCCCTGAGGGACGCGAGCCGTCTCCTCTTTCCCTCTGTGGTCGTGATGAACAACTTAGCCGGGTAATGGAGGGCAGGCTTGAGGCCGAGGTTGTAGAGCTCCTTCATAACGTCGCGGTACACCGAGCGTTGTTCCAGTATCTCTGGGCAGTAGTCCTCGAATATGTGGATCGGAGAATCTTTATATTTCAGCTTGCCCCGTAGCCTCCGAGCCTCACGCACCACCAGCTCACGGGTCTGGAATCTGTGGAAGCATATCACGACAGCCCTGGGCTTCTCACCTGGGCTTGGCTTAGCTGCTAGCGTGCGATGAGCCCGATCTAGCTCCGGGGCTGATGTCAGAGTGTGTTCCCCAAATACCTCAAGTAGGAGCTGGGAGAAAAACGCTGTTGGCTGGGGACCCTCGATGCTCTCGGGAAGGCCAACAATCCTAATATTGTTCCGGCGACTTCTGCTCTCCAGATCAGTAAGCTTAGCTTTTAGCATGGCGTTCTCCTCGGCCACTGTGATTAGCTTCATCTCCACGGCTTGCATATCCTGGCTGGTCGTTGTGGCCGAACCTTCCAGCGAAGAGAGGCGCTGTTGGTGATCTAGCAAGGTGGTCTGGATATTGTCCAGCTTCGTTTCGAGTTTGGAGAACGCTGTCTTGAATACTGCCTGGAGTGATGTCTTGTGGTCTGTTAGCATAGCCGTTAGCGTGGCAGTCGTAATGGTGCTGGACGTCGAGTCTTCTTTCTTTTGCTCGTCTCTCTTAGATCTATTAGACATGTTTCCAACGTGGGGGAGTGCTGGTGATTGTCTAAATATGTATGGCTGGTTATGTTGCCGTGGTAGAACTCTTAGGCGTGTTTGAAAGTTAGCAGGTCGGGAGCGTGGAAAAGTGCGACTACTCCATCTTGCCGCCTACCGGAAGTCCCGAACTACGCTAATTTATTTGTGGGTTTTTTCGAGAAAATGTTTGTACTTGATCCTGATGTTAACCCCTTCTACCATAAGATCTTAATGTGGCGTAGATATATTGATGATATTTTCCTTGTATGGTTGGGTACATCCAGTGAACTGTCTGACTTTCAAGTATACCTTAATGACAAAAGTGAGCATCTCAGATTCACTGGAGAGTTTAACCACAGTGAAATCAGTTTTTTAGATCTCTTGATCTCTAAAGACGGTAATACTCTAAAAACTGATTTGTACAAAAAAAACTATTGACAAAAACACTATTTTACATGGGAGAAGCTACCATCCCACTAGTTTAAAAAGAAGCTTACCGATCAGTCAATTTAACAGAATACGACGTATATGCAGCTCTGACCAAGAATATGCTTTACGCAATGCCCAAATGATTCAGCGCTTCAGAGAAAGGGACTACGCAGAGTCTTGGATCCAATCGGCATCAGGCCGTTTTAAAGATATGGATCAAGAGGAATGTCTGGGAAGAAAAAAACAGGCCAAAACTGATAACAGATTAATATGTGTTTCGCAATATTCTCCGCTAAGCAGAGAATTTGAAAATATTTTACGAAAACGCTGGCCCATTCTAAGCTCCGATCCTACTCTTAAGGATGCGTCATTCAGACAGCCCCCTCGTTTTGCCTACAAGCGCTCACTCAACATCTCCAATATAATCGTCAGAGCAGACCAATTACCTGATAAGCCCCCTCAGTTATTTCCACCACTTCCCGATGGGAACCACAGGTGTGCACAGTGTGCGTAGTGTGATTTCACTCATAAATGTAAAACATACTGCCATCCACACACAGGGAAGACACTAAAAATAAAAGGGGTCATATCATGCAACACTAAGAACGTGATTTACATGATAAAGTGCCCTTGCGGCCTTGCATATGTAGGTAAGACTACACGTTGCTTAAAAACACGGATCTCGGAACATAGAAGCAGCATAAGAACAAATGACCAAAAGAACCCAGTGGCTGTTCATTTTAATGCCTTTAAGCACAGCTTATCCACTTTAAGATACGTTGGTATCGAACATGTTTCCATCCCCAGACGTGGAGGAGACATTGATCATTTTCTCCTTAGGAGGGAGGCATTTTATATATATATGCTAAATACACTTTCTCCTAAGGGTCTTAACATGGAGTTTGACCTCAAGCCGTTCCTTTGATTGCTCACTTTCACTTTCTATATTCAAAAGTATATGAATTTGTTTGTTATGTACTTGTGTATATATGTATATATGAATGGAATGTGCACTATCAAAATTATTTGCGACACACATGCCATGCCAATTATTACCCCACGCAGCGCACTCTTTTCCAGGTGCCGCATGGGGGATCACGTGATATAAGCCATCCCAACTATCTCCCTCATTGCCTGATGAAGATCCCATAGGATCGAAACGTTGTCTGTCTTTTTATAAATAAATTTCACTTGGAGCATACTCAGTGTGCAGACCTTTTTTCAATATATTTATTCCTTTTGTCTAGCACCTGAATCATTGTATTCGGATTTGCGCAACCGCATTTATTTTAGCATTGATAAGAATAAGAAAACCTTTAATTGTCCCACAATGTGGACATTGCGGTTTGCAACAGCAAACAGAGATAGAACAGATAATAGACATATTGCATTTATTTTTTAGCTGGATTTAGGCCTCTGTAATGGCTGTTTGGGTTTATTTTCACTTTCACTTTCACTTTAGAATATAGGGTATATTGCTGATAGCGACGCTTATGGGCGACTGTGGCTCAGTAGGTAGAGCGGGTTGTCCACGAACCAGAGGGTTAGTGGTTCGATCCCCGGAATGTGCCACATGTCGAAGTGTCCTTGAGCAAGACACTGAACCCCCAGTTGCTCCCAGTGCGTGGCACTGGTGTGTGAATGTGTGTGTGCTTGTGTGAGTGAATGGGTAGATGTGTCTCTGACTGTAAAAGCGCTTTGAGTACCAATAGGTAGAAAATCGCTATATAAAAGGCCATTACCATTTATGAAATGCAATCTGCAATGGCTACAAAGTATTACTTTGTTGAGCTGCTCACGGACAGCCAGTTGTGCTTTAAAATAATGCAAAACATTGCTCCATTGTAACAGTAGACAAAATTCATATTTGCAGCTATTCCCAAATCACTATTGTACTATTGTTTTTAACATTAGGCTATCGGCACAATTGTTTTACTAACTTCAAGCAACAAAACACAGTTATGATAAGTTCTAACTTCTAATTGCTCAGAAATTTGAATGTCAGCAACTTAGGCCAAACCACTTGTGGTAAAACCATTACCAAACAGTTTTCCACGTACACTAGTAGACGAGGTTCCTACTTGTTTTTTAACAGAAAAATATATACATTTTCAGGTCACTTATTAGTGTCTCATATAAGTAATCCCGCTCTGTCTTGTGCCTTCTCTGAAAAACAGAGTTGAACAACATGCCATGAAATTATTCACAGTTGATTCAAATGCAATATCAATTTTCAGACCAACACATTATTTTTGTAGGTCCCGTATGGACAGCTAACTTTGATGACATTCCCATGGACACGGGTGCATCCATAGGTCCAGCTTCCGGCACAAACAACTCCTCTGCATCCTCTCCTTTGTCCTCCTCCTCTTCCACAGAAGTCCCAACTGAGGAAGCATGGCGCTCCTCTCCTGCTACTACCTCCAACTCTGAAGCTGGCTGGGCTGACTTCTCTAACTTCAACCCTATCATGTAGGATACCCTGACCCTTTTTTGACAGTATCTGTCTCAGCTTTTGTTGGTGTGTCTGCTGTGCTGCTGCAGAGCATTGGTCACCTGTGGGTGTCTTTAAGTTTAAATAAATAGAAATTTCTCTCTTTCAGCCCTAAAGATCCTCTGAGATGCAACTCTCCTGTTGCTATGGAAACCAGCATAGAGACTTTGGACCCTTTGGGGGTCAATGCACCCACACAGCATGAAGGTAACTCATGCATGCTCATATTAAAGAGGGAAACCCATATGATTTTAAAAGACACACACCAGTGTTCGCTCTAACATTCAAACAACAATATTTAGCACAACTCAGTCCAGTTAATCCTAATGTGACAATCCAGACGTACTAAAAAAGGACATTTTATATCATTTAAATTACCCAGTTACATTTAGAGGTGCATTTATCTACAATCAAGAGCATTCTTGTAGAACTGAAACCTAATGTCTCTTTCTTAACATACTTCAGACTGTGATATCTGGTTGGGCACCAGTGTGGGTTCTCCATCTTCCACTTTACCTAAGGACTTTGGGAGTGATAAAGCAGTGGAGGAAACTGCTTGTTCTGAGCAGCGCAGCATCACAGAGACCGTCATCAATGGCTCCATGAAAGAAACAGTCAGTCTTACTGTTGACGCCAAGACTGAGACCGCTGTTTTCAAGAGGTTCGCCAATCACATCCATACAAAATGACAATTGCTTAGTTAGATTGTGAGGCCTTTTACCAGAATGGATACTTGTCATGATATATCTCATTAGTGCTGTCAGATGCGTTTCATTATAAGTACCCTTACATGTTATGCGTGCACACTTCCTATAGTGGCTTTGTTAACATTGAGAACATACACATGCCATAGGTTAGCCGTTGAGAACTTCTGCGCATTTGCTTGAGCTGTTCATTGCACCACCACTAAAAAGGGCCCATAGACTGGTTCATGTTCGAGCATTTTGGATTTCTCCTTCCTCTATCTAATAATTTTTGGTTACTATAGTTTGAGTCAATACTTCACACTAAGTAATTAAGTCTTTAAGTCTATAATGAGTGTATATTCAAATTTAAAGTGTAAAGCTCTGTTTGTAGCTCTAGACCAGGGATGGGCAACTGGCGGCCCACGGGTTGATTATCTGTTCTCAGAATGTAAAGGCAAACCCATGTGCTTAGTCTGCTTAGAGACGTTATCTGCCATGAAGGATTCCAATCTAAGTCGCCGCTACCACACGTTGCACAAGCTAAATACAAGAAGTATACTGGATCTGCAAGGGCTGCTATCGTAGCGGAACTTAAATGTAAAGTACGCAAACAAAGACGGCTTTTTACCAATGCCCACTATTGATACTGGTGAGGTAGAGTGGGTATACAGGGAAAACTCTTTCTTAATCTAAAAATGCACAAATTAATTTATAAAAAAATTCTGTGTGGGGGGGGGGGGGGGGGTCTCCTAGAAATCAACTGATAGGGGAAAAGTGGAAAAAAGATAGTGGGCAGGCAACTGACTTTTATATAAGGGATGGGTTAGGACTACTGAGCTCTTCGTTTCCGACTCCCAACATACACTGCCTGGCCAAAAAAAACAATCGTTGCCACCAGGATTTAACTAAGCAAATAGCTACGAGCCTCCTATTGGGTAATTACTAGATGGGCAATTATCTTTCAGCTGGCAACAAGTTATTTAACCCCAGCTGATGTGAAGAGAAGGGTCAAATCATTGGCATGCATCAAGCAGAAAAAAAGATCTAAGAAGATTGCAGAAAATAAATGCCATGCTGTGGCAAAGTCGTCCCCAAGCAGGACACAGAGGCATAAATGGGTGAGACACGGTGTGAAAGGAGGAAAAGTGTCTGCAGAGGAATCTTTTGGCTGACAAGGGAATGAGAAGCAGCTTAATTTGGTGGGCTTGTAGTCAGTCTTCCACAGATGCCATTGCCTCAGTCTGCCACTAGAGGGGGTCATAGGCAGGTGGGAATACCTGACAGGAGGTCAAGTGTGGCTAGGGGGAAAGCTGAGTCTGCCAACTGAGTAGGAGATGGGACTCATATTTACACGTCACCGGTACCGCCACCTATAGACCGTATTGCTCGAAACTTGGTTGGCTTGTGAGGAGTCATCCACACAGCAGTTTACTGTGGTTTGTGAGCTACACAAGCATGCTATAATGTCGGTTGCTGAGTTTCATTATGGATAGGTTGAATGCTTCAAACGTTTTAGGCCTTAATGTGATGTGAAATGTTTCTGTAAATGGTAAATGGCCTTGTTTTTATATAGCACTTTTCTACTAGAGCAGTGATCCTCATTATTTTTTTCACAAGAGCCACATTGGCAGTGCAAAATCAAAAGGCGAGCCACTTTTTACGACGGCCCCCCTCTATCCTGGGCCCGGGACAGCAGACCCGTTTGTCCCCCCCTATCGACGGGCGTGAAGTCACCTTTGTGCATTTCTACATATAAATTGGACATCCCACAAAAAATAAATAACACAGCCAATACATTTTCATTTAAGACCAGATTTACTATAATGAGCCTGTTACTGTCTCTTTAAAAAAAAAAAAAAAAAAAAAAAAGGTCCATTTTGTGTTTTACGCTAGCTAGTGGACCTTACGTCGCCTGCCTGCAAACGTGCGTTGCTGTCAAGTTTTGTAAACAATGCCACATGGCCACCTTCATTCGCGCTTTCCGTGATTCAGCTGCGTGAAATGTATTACAACTTATCGCCACGAGATGGCAGTTTAAGCAGCATTGCCGGTAAATAGTGGATTGCAATTTGCAATTAAAGGCAAGTGGCAGTGTGATACTGTAAGCTACCGTGCGAGTCGCCAGTTATAGCTTGACGAGCCGCGCAATGAGTAACTGTGTACTAGAGGATGACAGTTTTTCGGGACTCCTGCAGGTTGCAGTATTCCCGCAGGAGTCCCGCGGTGCAGGAGTCAATTTCACTGTTGGTAACATGATAGGGACGGGATAGAGCAAGTAATCAGTGGGAGCGGGACAGAGCCAGAGTATATCAAATGAAAATGTTGACTGGCAAACTAAAATCAGAAAATATGAGGCAGCACTTATGCTAAACAAATGTAATAATTATTGAATAGTGAATAAAATTAAGAAAAATCAGTCTAAAAGTGTTTCTTTACATATGTAAATTATGTATTACATATGTATGTATATATGTTGCATTGTCTGTGGGTTTGCAAAGCAGATCCTCAGCCAGAAGCTAATGCTGTTTGGGGGGCCTTGACATGGAAGTGAAATGCTAGGACTTCTACCAGGTTTGCCTTTCAGCTTTGCAGTTTGTCCTGAGTAGACAGAATTCATATTCCGAGATGGCAATCCCTTGATTTATCAGGCTCAAATTGCGAAAGAGAGTGGTTGCCAACCCATATGTGAAAATGGAAAAACCAGAGTCCACACCTTAACCGGTTGAGAATCTTTGGGATGTGCTGGAGAAGGCTTTGCACAGTTCAATACAAGACCTTGGTGAAAAATGAATGTAACACAGGATGGAAATAAATCTTGTGACACTGCAGAAAATTATCAAAACAATGCCACAGTGAATGTGTGCTATAGTCAAAGCTAAAGGCAGTCCAACGAAGTGTTGGTCTGTGAGTGTTTTTTTGATGGCAACTTTTTTTTGGCCAGGCAGCGTACAATAAACTCACTGTGTGGTAACATTGTTGCCTGTGAGGCCCATCTATGTGTAATGAAAGTAGGCACTGCTCTTTTGCCATTTTCAAAACCTTTGCATGTTGCAATGAACATTCCTACTGCTCTTATCTTCTTGTATCTCTCTGAGCCATTGGGGTATTATATGAAAGGCTTCAGCAAGGGCCCTTTATCCAGACAGTGTGATGCAGATGTACAGTCATGTTGGAAGTGTAGGTAGTCTAGTTAGACAACACAAAACATGCCCTTAGAGAGTACATTTTTTATTTACTATTTTCTCTTACTTGCCATATAATGTAATCAGAAACTTTATGTGCTAAAGTTGAAGCTGAAACTGACAGTACTGGATTTGTGTGCGTGTTCTCATGGGCAAAAATTAGGAATTCAGACAAATATTAATAATGAAGACATCTGTATACAAAATCTAAATTTACAAACACATATCAAACTGTGGATGCTCTACTTTGATATTGACAATTGTGACATCCTTATTATGGATTTCTGTTTCTTTACAGGTTTTTTACAGTTAATCATCAGTTCTAAAAAAGAGGCAATGGCTTGATATTTTTAATAATTAAGTTGCAATATAAGTATTTGCTCATACAACTTCCTCAAATTTGGTTGTCTTCTGTTCGTCCATTCCCCTGTTGATGCTACATTATGTTGTCTGTCTGTCTGAGTAAATAACAGCATAATGAACTGAGTGATAGTTACAATCTGAGCTTCCCCTCTCTCTTTTGCTGTACGTTGTGGGTGTGGTCTTCCTCAGAGTGTTGAAATCTTATCGGTATGTACAGCCAATCAGAGATCAGCCTGCAGCCGTAATGCAGTCTTCTTGTCACGTCAACCACCAACTTTTTTTTTTTTTCCCAATTTTGATTTTATTCCAACTCCTTGTTTCTTTTTTTTCCATCTCCATTCTGCATGTGTTTCTACCAAAGTGTTGCCCAAGTACTTTTTTTATTTTTTTTTATTAAGTCATTTGGGTTTAAAATGTATGCTTATGTCTTTTATCTTAACAGTTCAAGTCAACAGGACTAAATCAAGTTGAAATGACACAGGTAGAATTGCCCCAAGTAATAGGCCTTGAGCAGATTTTGCTTAGAAATTGCTTTTAATTCAATAGGACTTTTATTCCTATGTTCATTTGTTTTTATGATTTGGTTTACCAATAGCGGCCTCCTTTTTATATGTGGCTCTTTTGCCATTGTCTCCATATTGAGCTGCTTATTCATTTCTATGGTACTGACCCTTTCCAGACAAACAGAAAAGGTTATCAAGTTCTGACTGAACACAACAGTGATCACAAAATTTATTTAAATTGTAATGTTACTTTAATAAAATAATACTATGAGCTTACCCTTGCACAGTAATATGAATGACAACAGATGTCCTGTCACTTATGAAAACAATTTCTACAGTGCCTTAGTTGTAACAGTAGAAATTATAAAAATTAAAAAGCTTAGTCTCTTGGCTTACATAACCAGTACTCAATGCATTTTTGTTATCGGATGCTGCTAATGTAAATTAAATCACAAATATTATCTTTCATAGGCAATTTCCGTAATTATTTTCTTTGCAGCTTATTTTACATTTAGATTATTTTAGATCTGATTCAGCTTTATTGTAGGTACACGAACAACAAAATGCAAATTGCAAAGTTGGATTAATGTTGTTGTGTATCACCTGAAATGTTTATATATGTTGTTTATATGTTTAAATATTATATTTAGATGTCTGTGGGTGTTTTGGTTTGATTGCAGCCTCATTAAATTATTGGTGGTTTTCTGATACAAAGCAAGACTGACGGCTGGTTAATCTATTTTGGTTTTAATAATAATCTACATCAGTTCAGGCCCATTATTTGTTTGCTACAAAGTAGATGGCATCATACCTAATTTATCAGGTGACAGTTGACTTAATCCATTCGCTGCATTTTGATTCACAGTTCATAGTTATCCCATTTCAACACAACCATCCTTTGTTTTACTGGGTTTTCTGTCAGTCAGTTCAGCATGCGTCACTCTTCACATCTGTGTTCTTTGTGTTCCTTTGGGGAGGTACTTGTTGCAAATCACTAGTGTAATTATATCATTAGTGTAATAATGTCACTCTGTGTGTACCTGTGTGTTCCAGTGATGAAGAGAAGATTCCTTCTTCAAAGAACTACTCAGTAGAGGAATGTGTGGATTCAGAGACGACAGGCACCAACAGCTCACCCACCACCTACTGTCCAAAAACAGGGTCAGACACATACACTTACACTTAACTGCATACAAAACGGAAAGAAGTGACTGCACAGACAATGCAGTGTTCGCTGCAAATGTAGAAGCCCTACTCATAAAATGCATTATTTTTTTTAACCTGAAATATGTTTATTATACGTTGCTAAGTTCCAATACTGTCCAAAGTCACGATTGTGACATAACAGTACTTCTTAACAGTGATTATGTTAATAGCAACAGGTTGCCTCACCTAACTAATTCTATCAGAGCAATGCCAAAGCTGCATTACACACTAATAAATTGTGTGCGTGCGTGCGCGGGCGCATGGGTGGAGGTGTGGGTGTGAAAAACGCAAACAGAACATGCTTGTGTTCTAACATATAAACCCAACTGTTTATTGTTTATTTGGATCCCCAATAGCTGCAGCAGAACTGCAAATATTCTTCCTGGGGTCTGACATTAAGTCAACTGTATGCAAACTTGTCAGATACCTTTATTGTTAAACATTTCATATTGTTTTAAAACTATATATGGACTTTATCATAAATTGTGCAATGTCTGGTTTTCCTTTGAACGTGATCTAACATATTATGAAAGTTGTATAAAAGAATTCTAGCTATTTACTGTTGTACATTTTCTCTCTCTCTCCTCTCTTATATTCCTGGTAAGCAGTGAAAAGTGTCATTCCACTGTGGAGCTTCCCAATGGTCCTCTAGAGGAAATGTCAGCTATAGAGGAAGCCAGGTAAGTGCTGACTGTCTTGTAGGGCTGAACAATTAATTGCATTTGTGATAATATCGAAATATGATAAAATGCGATTTTCTAACCGCAACTCGCGCGATTACAAGGTGATCACGTGACTCGAGCGACGCAGAGTTTCTGACCTGGACGATGTCTCTGAGCGGCGCATGCACCCGCAATGGTCGGCTTGTTCGCCTGTAATTTGCTACTGCTGTTTTTTTGCAACATGGCTGAATATTTGTCAACTCTGAGGTTGTGGATGAACCTGAAGTAGCAAATTACTGGTAAACCGACCATAGTGGATGCGTATGCCACTCTGAGGTCAGAAGACATCATCCGGGGTCTGTAGGTGAATCTACAGATGCCCTGACCACTCCTGCTATATGAATACACACTGATCTAATTGTCTCCTGAACAAGTGCAAATGAAACAAAAGTGATATATATGAGTAAATAATGGCATTTTATGCTAGAAATACGGACCAGGTTGTAAAAACTACTACCGTAATTTCCGGACTATAAGCCGCTACTTTTGTCACTTGCTTTGGACCCTGCGGCTTATACAGCGGTGCGGCTTATTTATGGATTTTTACAGCTAACGGTCACCAGGGGGCGCAAGAGCGAGACAGGTCAGGTCGAGCCAGGTAACGAGAGAAAAAGAAACCAAGTGAGCCCAAATACAGTACGAGAGCTGCTTTTAAGTCAATGGAGATCGATTTGGCTGACTTTTCTGGTATAGTAGGCTGGTTACTTTGATACAGTAAACGTCCGTGTAACTGCACCTTTACTGCCGTGTTGGCTGTTTTCAAAAAAGATGCTGGTTATTTTGTTGAGCAGTCGGGTTACTGCACTTTTGCTGCCGTGTTACAGGCAAGTACTTTTAAAAACGAATTAAATTTAGCCATTTAACGTTGTTGCCTTGTCAAGCGTTGTAAGCTTTGTTTTTGTTATACTGTACTACTACGGTACTATGACTGCAGGAAGTGCACTAGGAGAGCACCGATTGTTTGATTGATTGTTTTAATTGTTTGATTGATTGATTGATTGATTGATTGATTGTTTGATTGATTGTTTGACTGACTGAAATATTTATTGTGTTTCTCAAATGTAAATAAATGGGACGCTTTGCGTTTCCAAAAAGTAATTTCTGTCCCGTCAATCCCCCCTCGAAGAAACCCTTACGGTAGAGGTCTTCACGGGTCCAATTTGACGGACCCGAACCCAAATGGACCCGTGAAAATTCGACCCGGAGCCGACTGGCCCCGAGCTATTATTGTAAATATGAGTTCCGAGCCGAAATGGACCCGTGAAAATTGGAACCGGACCCGACTGGCCCCGAGCCATTATTGTAAATACGAGTTCCGAAACCGAACCGAACCCTTAAAAACCCGTGGACCCGAAATGCCCGAGTTGCTTTATGATTTAATACAAGTTGTCTTAAGACTTGTTTTTATAAGCTATTACTTTCTGTTTCTTACCTAAACGTAGTCTTCTTCTACCTGGTTCCGGCTGCGGCTGCGGCCGCTGCCAGCCCCCACCCCTGGCCATAACGTGATGTAAACATAAATAAATCCACGTCGTCATGTTCTTGTTTAGATGGTCATGCACTGTAATCCTTCTTCTTAGCCATTGCTAACGCTAATCCAGTAGAACATTTCTTCTTGTTTAATTTAACATTATAATTTTGGAGTTTCCATGTGCTTTGCGGAGCATAACGTTACCGCGGTAACAACACGCTAAGTCACGCGGGCTGGTCGTAGCCAATCGTAGCCTCGCATTGGAGTCGGGAAGGGGGGAAAGGGGAGGGCGGCGGTGATTGACAGCTGTGACCGCCAATCGCCGGGTCCTCTCGGGTACTGTAGGACCCGGCCTTTCACAATAAGAGACCCGAGACCCGAGACAAACTCCACCGGTTCCGACCCGGCCCCGGCGTCACTTCTTGTGAGTGGACCCAAACCCGAGCCGGGTCGGGTCGGAACCTCGGGTTTTCGGGTTGTCGGTTTTTTCCGAAGACCTCTACCTTACGGTAATTAGGCATTAAAACACCAGCGGCTTATAGTTGGGTGCGGCTTATATATGGATCAATCTGTATTTTCCCCCAAAATTTAGCTGGTGCGGCTTATATTCAGGTGCGCCTTGTAGTCCGGAAATTACGGTACTGTCCCTTTAAATGCACAGTGGCAAAGCCACAAATGTTTCTGTAATGAGCAGTTAAATAAAAATGTCATATCTTTTAATTTAATTCTAACAAATAGGCCCAGGCAATGGAAAAGAACATTTTACACTGAATGTATCTAATATTGTGTTGTTCGTATTTAAATCATTCATTATGTTTTGTTGGGGAAAAAAGAGGATAAAATAAAAAATAAATAAAAATTGCATATTTAATCGCAATTGCAGTACTGGGGGAAAAAACACAATTAGACTATTTTCCCAAATCATTCAGGTCTACTGTCTTGGTGAACAGTGGGAGTGTTTGATGTACTTTCAGTGTGTTTCTGTGCTGCACCACTAAACCAAGAAACTCCGTGATATGAACTGAACTATCAACTACACACCTAAGATAAAATAAGTTTTATTTGTAACATGCACAGTTATACATAGTACAGTGCACAGTGAAATGTATTTTTGTACCTGCAGCCAGTAGTAAAAAAAAAAAAAGTAATACAGTAAAAACAATAGTAATTAAAGCTGCAAGCAGCATTGGACGGGCCCTCGCACGTCCGTGCCCGTCGGGGGGTGCGGCACGTTGGGTGGGAGATTTGACCTTCTGGTGCATTAGGCCAATTTTTGGGAATTTCTGAGCATGACAAGACCATCAGCAGGTGCTTTCCCTTTCATGATGGAACATCGAACTTGGCCACGCCCCGACAGTTTCATCAAAATACGGAATTTTGATAATGCTTACTCAGGAAGTCTATATGGACACACCTACCAAGGCAATTGAATAAAATCCCTAGGAGGAGTTGGTTCAAATACACTATATTACCAAAAGTATTCGCTCACCTGCCTTTACTCATTCTATGAACTGAAGTGCCATCCCATTCCTAACTCATAGAATTCAATATGATGTCGGTCCACCTTTTGCAGCTATTACAGCTTCAACTCTTCTGGGAAGACTGTCCACAAGGTTGAGGAGAGTGTTTATAGGAATTTTTGACCATTCTTCCAAAAGCGCATTGGTGAGGTCACACACTGATGTTGGTCGAGAAGGCCTGGCTCTCAGTCTCCGCTCTAATTCATCCCAAAGGTGTTCTATCGGGTTCAGGTCAGGACTCTGTGCAGGCCAGTCAAGTTCATCCACACCAGACTCTGTCATCCACGTCTTTATGGACCTTGCTTTGTGCACTGGTGCACAGTCATGTTGGAAGAGGAAGGGGCCCGCTCCAAACTGTTCCCACAAGGTTGGGAGCATGGAATTGTCCAAAATGTTTTGGTATCCTGAAGCATTCCATGTTCCTTTCACTGGAACTAAGGGGCCAAGCCCAGCTCCTGAAAAACAACCCCATACCATAATTCCTCCTCCGCCAAATTTCACAGTTGGCACAATGCAATCTGAAATGTACCGTTCTCCTGGCAACCTCCAAACCCAGACTCGTCCATCAGCTTGCCAGATGGAAAAGCGTGATTCATCACTCCAGAGAACGCGTCTCCACTGCTCTAGAGGCCAGTGGCGGCGTGCTTTACACCATTGCATCCGACGCCTTGCATTGCACTTGGTGATGTGTGGCTTGGCTGCAGCTGCTCGGCCATGGAAACCCATTCCATGAAGCTCTCTGCGTACTGTACTTGGGCTAATCTGAAGGTCACATGAAGTTTGTAGCTCTGTAGCAATTGACTGTGCAGAAAGTCGGCGACCTCTTTGCACTATGCGCTTCAGCATCCGCTGACCCCTCTCCGTCACTTTACGTGGCCTACCACTTCGTGGCTGAGTTGCTGTTGTTCCCAAACGCTTCCATTTTGTTATAATAGAGCTGACAGTTGACTGTGGAATATTTAGGAGCGAGGAAATTTCACGACTGGATTTGTTGCACAAGTGGCATCCTATGACAGTTCCACGCTGGAATTCACTGAGCTCCTGAGAGCGGCCCATTCTTTCACAAATGTCTTGTTTCACAGTCTGCATGCCTGAGTGCTTGAATTTATACACCTGGGGCCAGGCCAAGTGATTAGAACACCTGATTCTGATCATTTGAATGGGTGAGCGAATACTTTTGGTAATATAGTGTATGACCCCTTGTCAACCAGGCCGAATCACCAAAAATGGTGATTTTCATGCATAAATATCTTGCTTCCTGTTAATTGTAGCCCGTTGCTCCAAGAGACACTTTGTAGGTCTTGCCACGGTCTACAATTCGGCTGAGGTTCTATAACTCTGTGTCGAAAACTGTGGGGGGGCTGCCTGAAAGAAAATCTCTAGGG
Organism: Planiliza haematocheilus; assembly: GCA_005024645.1. Lineage (NCBI taxonomy): Eukaryota > Metazoa > Chordata > Actinopteri > Mugiliformes > Mugilidae > Planiliza > Planiliza haematocheilus. The sequence goes on from SRSE01001160.1 coordinate 84,657, forward strand.
GGCGCTATAGAGAGATTATGCCCCGCCTCCTAATTAATTATGCAGCCGAATTTTAGAGAATATTGCTCTTAATAACCTCAAAAAGTTTCAGACAGCTCTGAGAAAGTATAATAAAGCCGCACACTTTTGCCTGAAAATGATCCTAAAAGGTCAATGGAGTCTTGGATTTTTGGAACAAAATCGGGACGATTGACTTTGATGGGCACCCGTGTCTACGTAGTTTCTGGAAAAGTTTCCATTTTTGGAGGGTTTTTTCCCAAAGTTGTTTCCAATAGTTTCACTGAGTTTCAGCCCCGTATGGTCGATATTGTCCGAGCTGGACGTCATCTTGTAAAAATGAAATGTTTGTATCGCCACCAGGTGGCGCTCTGAAAGTCACCAAATGTTGTTATGGAAATGTGTACTTGGCCAGACTGGCATTATATATCAGAGGTTTGGTGACGATTGGAGTATTTTCCGCAAAGTTACAGCACGTCAAATTTTCATGAAAACACGCCACATTTCGTGGCCCCGCCCCTCCCCCACAGTAAATCCAAGGAATACGGCTTGAGCAACTTTTCATCGTCAAGGCCTTAAGAACACACACGCCAAGTTTCGAACACATAGGACGAAAGCTCTAGGAGGAGTTTGTTCAAATACTAGGTGTGGAAATGTGCACACTTGTGACCAAATATGATTTTTGATGCAAGATGGCGGACTTCCTGTTGGAGTTGGACTATGGCTCCAGGAGGCTTTTTTGTGCGTCTCTGTCTGGTTCATACTCCCTCCAAATGTCGTAGACGTGCGTGAAACCGTGTCGAGGGGCTACTCCGAAAACTCACATCTAGGTGGCGCTGTTGAGCCATTTTGTTACGCCCTTGTGCGAGACCCCCAAAATACGTAATTTTACGCCCGACTTTGGGGGGGGTAAGCAAGTTTCCGTGAGTTTTCGAGTACTTTTAGGCTGTCAAAAATGCGATTTACTTTGGGGAAACTGAAGAAAGAAAAAAATAATAATAATTAAAGCTGCGAGCAGCATTGGACGGGCCCTCGCACGTCCGTGCCCGTCGGAGGGTGCGGCACATTGGGCGGGAGATTCGACCTTCTGGTGCATTAGGCCGATTTTTGTGAATTTCTGAGCACGACAAGCCCATCGGCAGGTGCTTCCCCTGTCATGACGTAACATCGAACTTGGCCACGCCCCGACAGTTTCATCAAAATATGGAATTTTGATGCTTACCCAGGAAGTCTATATGAACACACCTGCCAAGACAATTGAATAATATCTATAATCTAAAAAAGTTCTATAACTCTGTGTCGAAAACTGTGGGGGGGCTGCCTGAAAGAAAATCTCTAGGGGGCGCTATAGAGAGATTATGCCCCGCCTCCTAATTAATTATGCAGCCGAATTTTAGAGAATATTGCTCTTAATAACCTCAAAAAGTTTCAGACAGCTCTGAGAAAGTATAATAAAGCCGCACACTTTTGCCTGAAAATGATCCTAAAAGGTCAATGGAGTCTTGGATTTTTGGAACAAAATCGGGACGATTGACTTTGATGGGCACCCGTGTCTACGTAGTTTCTGGAAAAGTTTCCATTTTTGGAGGGTTTTTTCCCAAAGTTGTTTCCAATAGTTTCACTGAGTTTCAGCCCCGTATGGTCGATATTGTCCGAGCTGGACGTCATCTTGTAAAAATGAAATGTTTGTATCGCCACCAGGTGGCGCTCTGAAAGTCACCAAATGTTGTTATGGAAATGTGTACTTGGCCAGACTGGCATTATATATCAGAGGTTTGGTGACGATTGGAGTATTTTCCGCAAAGTTACAGCACGTCAAATTTTCATGAAAACACGCCACATTTCGTGGCCCCGCCCCTCCCCCACAGTAAATCCAAGGAATACGGCTTGAGCAACTTTTCATCGTCAAGGCCTTAAGAACACACACGCCAAGTTTCGAACACATAGGACGAAAGCTCTAGGAGGAGTTTGTTCAAATACTAGGTGTGGAAATGTGCACACTTGTGACCAAATATGATTTTTGATGCAAGATGGCGGACTTCCTGTTGGAGTTGGACTATGGCTCCAGGAGGCTTTTTTGTGCGTCTCTGTCTGGTTCATACTCCCTCCAAATGTCGTAGACGTGCGTGAAACCGTGTCGAGGGGCTACTCCGAAAACTCACATCTAGGTGGCGCTGTTGAGCCATTTTGTTACGCCCTTGTGCGAGACCCCCAAAATACGTAATTTTACGCCCGACTTTGGGGGGGGTAAGCAAGTTTCCGTGAGTTTTCGAGTACTTTTAGGCTGTCAAAAATGCGATTTACTTTGGGGAAACTGAAGAAAGAAAAAATAATAATAATTAAAGCTGCGAGCAGCATTGGACGGGCCCTCGCACGTCCGTGCCCGTCGGAGGGTGCGGCACATTGGGCGGGAGATTCGACCTTCTGGTGCATTAGGCCGATTTTTGTGAATTTCTGAGCACGACAAGCCCATCGGCAGGTGCTTCCCCTGTCATGACGTAACATCGAACTTGGCCACGCCCCGACAGTTTCATCAAAATATGGAATTTTGATGCTTACCCAGGAAGTCTATATGAACACACCTGCCAAGACAATTGAATAATATCTATAATCTAAAAAAGTTCTATAACTCTGTGTCCAAAACTGTGGCGGGGCTGCCTCAAAGAAAATTTGCAGGGGGCGCTATAGAGCGATTATGCCCCGCCTCCTAATTAATTATGCAGCCGAATTTTAGAGAATATTGCTCTTAATAACCTCAAAAAGTTTCAGACAGCTCAGAGAAAGTGTATTAAAGCCGCACACTTTTGCCTGAAAATGATCCTAAAAGTTCAATGGAGTCTTGGATTTTTGGAACAAAATCGAGATGCTTGACTTTGATGGGCCACCGTGTCTACATAGTTTCTGGAAAAGTTTCCATTTTTGGATGGTTTCTTCCCAAAGTTGTTTCCGATAGTTTCACTGAGTTTCAGCCCCGTATGGTCGATATTGTCCGAGCTGGACGTCACAATGTAAAAATGAAATGTTTCTATCGCCAGTAGGTGGCGCTCTGAAAATCACCAAATGTTATGGAAATGTGTACTAGGCCAGACTGGCATTATATATCAGAGGTTTGGTGACTATTGGAATATTTTCCGCAAAGTTACAGCACGTCAAATTTTCATGAAAACACGCCACATTTCGTGACCCCGCCCCTCCCCCACAGTAAATCCAAGGAATACGGCTTGATCAACCTTTCATCGTCAAGGCCTTAAGAACACACACGCCAGGTTTCGAACAGATAGGACGAAAGCTCTAGGAGGAGTTCGTTCAAATACGAGGTGTGGAAATGTGCACACTTGTGACCAAATATGATTTGTGATGGCGGACTTCCTGTTGGAGTTGGACTATGGCTCCAGGAGGCTTTTTTGTGCGTCTCTGTCTGTTACATACTCCCTCCAAATGTCGTAGACGTGCGTGAAACCGTGTCGAGGGGCTACTCCGAAAACGCACATCTAGGTGGCGCTGTTGAGCCATTTTGTTACGCCCTTGTGCGAGACCCCCAAAATACGTAATTTTACACCCAACTTTGGGGGAGTAGGCAAATTTTCGTGAGTTTTCGAGTACTTTTAGGCTGTCAAAAATGCGATTTACTTTGGGGAAACTGAAGAAAGAAAAAAAAAATAATAAACATTCGAAAAACAATAGGGCCTTCGCCGCCTTGCGTGCTCGGGCCCTAATAATAATAATAATAATAATAAAAATAAAAATAATAAACATTCGAAAAACAATAGGGCCTTCGCCGCCTTGTGTGCTCGGGCCCTAATAATAAAAATAAAAATAATAAACATTCGAAAAACAATAGGGCCTTCGCCGCCTTGCGTGCTCAATAGGGCCTTCGCCACCTTGCGTGCTCGGGCCCTAATAATAATAATAATAATAAAAATAAAAATAATAAACATTCGAAAAACAATAGGCATTCGAAAAACAATAGGGCCTTCGCCACCTTGCGTGCTCGGGCCCTAATTATTAGCCCCCCTGCTGTTAACTGTCAGTTGTGTATCCTTTTTGCTGGATAACAGCCTGTAGTTGTTTGCCGTAGTTTTAAGTCCTGACACGTCTCCTGAGGAATACCAGCCCATTCTTCTTTGGCAAATCTCTGAAGCTCTTCCAGATTTGGCATTCTGGCATGGACCTTGGTCTTTAGTTCACCCCACAGATTTTCTACGGGATTCAGGTCAGGGCTTTGTGCAGGCCATTCAGTAACATTCACTTTGGTCTTCTGGAGCTAGTTCTTCACCAGGAGTGACATGTAATTTGGGTCGTTGTCATGTTGGAAGACAAAGCGATGACCCAGGCCCAGTTTTGCTGCTGACTGCTTGACATTTTCTTTAAAAAATCTTCACATATCCTTCTTTCTTCATGATTCCTTCCACCTTGACCAGATTCCCAGTTCCAGATGCACTAAAGCATCCCTACAGTATAATACTCCTTCCACCCTGTTTCACTGTGGAGATGGTGTTCTGTTGGTTATACGCCTCACCCCTCTTTCTCCAAACATAAGCAATGTCTCTGTGGCCAAAGAACTCTCGTTTCGTCTCATCTGACCACAAGACATGCTTCTAGTGTGCATAATTTGTTTCCAGGTTGTCCTTAGCATACTTCAGACTGCCTTTAAGGTCACTTCTGCAGAAGTGGAGTTTTTCTTGGTCTGCAACCTCGCAGTCCTTTCCTGTGCAGAACTCTGATTGTCTTCTTTGAGACTACAATTCCCGACAAGGCTAAGCCATTCCCTAGTGTCTTGGCGGTTGTTCTGGGGTCTTCAGACATATCTTTCTTTCCAGGGTATTTGAAATACTTCGCTTCCTACCACTGCTAGGCTTGTTCCGTACAATGTGGCTCTTTTTTAATGTCTTGATGATTGCTCTCACTCCACTTCTTGACACTTGGAAATGCTGTGATACCTTTGTGTGTCTTTCTCCTGCTTTGTGAGCATCAACAAGCATCTAAAATGATTTCTTTTGTTTTTGGCATGATGCTTCCTCAAGTGCCAGCCAAAACCCTTACTGGAGGATTTATACTGTGTGTAAATTGGGAGATAACTCCTAATTTTAACCTGATTTTACAAGTTACAAAGTCAAAGCACATTACTGCACAGCAGTGGTTTGTGCTATGGCTAAATAAAATGGTCAGTTCTTAAGGGGGCTAATAATATTGACGGTGGTAATTTTTTATTTTTTTGCACAATTCTGTTATTGTGTGTAAATTTAAGTAATTTATGCTTTCTAAAGAAAACTAGTATGTTTAGAAATGCTATGTTGAAAATTCCATGTTCTACTAAAAAAGCACTTGGGCAAATTTTTAAAATTTCATAGGGGGGCTAATAATTTCGGCTTCAACTGTACATTTATTTACAATATTTGAAAGCAGCTGTGTGAAGTGCAGTGATGCAGTGGTACTTATGTTCTCATTGTTAATATACAGTACCACCAGTCAATAGTTCGGACACCTTTTAATTCAATGCTTTTTCATTATTATTATTAGTGCCGAGTGCCTATGTCACAAGACATGCTTCTAGTGTGCATAATTTGTTTCCAGGTTGTCCTTAGCATACTTCAGACTGCCTTTAAGGTCACTTCTGCAGAAGTGGAGTTTTTCTTGGTCTGCAACCTCGCAGTCCTTTCCTGTGCAGAACTCTGCCATAGGCACGAGGCAACTCTTGATCTTCTGCGTGTTTCTTTGCAGTTTTATTATTAGTGCCGAGTGCCTATGGCACGAGGCCCTCGTGCCATAGGCACGAGGCAACTCTTGATCTTCTGCGTATTTCTTTGCAGTTTTTTTAGCATTAGCATGTTGGCGAATAGCATATTACCAATTAGCATGTTAGCATTAGCATGCTAACAATTAGAATGTATTTAATTTTTAGTGTCTAAAGTGACATGCTAACACTAACCTAATGCTAAAGTTAGTGGCTAGCGCATCATGCTAATTGCTAACATTAGCAGCTAATGGCAACAGCCCACTCGGCACTTTAAAAATTTCCGCGGGAATTTTCTAGTTAGTGCCGAGTGCCTATGTCAAGAGGCCCCTCCTCTCATAGGGAGGAGGGGCCACTCTTGATCTTCTGCGTGTTTCTTTGCAGTTTTATTATTATTATTCATTTTCCGCCCTTTTTCGCCGATTAATGCGGCCCGAACCGGCAAGAGGACCCCAACACATGATATATCGAAACGTGTGTTTTGATCCCGAATCCTATGCTATTACTTGGATAAGCGATCGGTGATTTTTTCGCGAATTTATTCGCGAAAAAAGGCGAAAAATTTCCCATTCAAATGAATGGGAGACCCCAAAAATCAACAGGCATTTTCAACAATCAACTGCTCTGGCATACTTTCACCCAGAGACTTATTTTAAACTTGAAAACGTAGACACTCTTGTCTTCTCTTCAGAGATTCCCTTCACTTATCGACACCTTTTACCGTTTTTAAACCATTAAGCCTCAAAGTTGTGAAGGTTTTTACTCAAATTTCAGGGTTTATAATGGGTGTGTATTGCGCGGAATGTTCGCGCTAGAGTGGATGACATCATCAGCTAGAGTGAAGAGTAGAGAAGAACATTAGGCAAAAAATAAAATAGAAACTGCTCCGGTGGCCACAAATTTCACACCACGGACATAATTTATACATAGAAACGTAGGAAAATGTGTCTTCTCGCTCACAATTCGTCTGCTAAAGCTGTAAGTCTTATAGTTTTGGCGTGAGACGCAAAGCTGCGCCAGCAAACCCCTTCCTCGCTCCATAGACTGCAATGTTAAATTTGTGGAGGAAAGCAGAAGCAATCCTTTGTTTTAAATCGCTTTAAATAGCTCACATTTCTTCATTTTACCCACAAATTGCATATCTAGACGTTCAGGAAAGCCTCAAGATGCCCAAAGTGAAGTCGGTTCAACGATTGGACACACGGTTTGGCCACAAGGCCTTCCTGTTCGAGGCCGTGGTTTCAGCATTTTCGCCCACTCTAGTCGTTTTTTTAACTGATATTCAAACTGGTAACCGTGGCAACCAGGGGCTCCACAGAAAGAGGCGGGAAAACATAAGTAACTGGTCTGTAGGGCGGCCATTTTGGGGCAATGTTAATGGAAACAGCCCACTCTGGAAACTTCTAACTGAAGTAACTGGTCTGTGGGGCGGCCATTTTGGCTTTTGGCACCCAAGTTGAACAATGACAGGTGTCTGTCTGTCATTGGCTAGCGCGTCATGCTAATTGCTAACATTAGCGGCTAATGCTAATTTTTAGTAGCTAGAAATTGGTGGTAGCATTAGTGGCAGCATTAGCATGTTAGCGAATAGCATATTAGCAATTAGCATGTTAGCATTAGCTTGTTAGCAATTAGCATCTACTTAATTTTTAGTGGCTTAAAATACATGCTAACACTAAACTAATGCTAAAATTAGTGGCTAGCGCGTCATGCTAATTGCTAACATTAGCGGCTAATGCTAATTTTTAGTGGCTAGAAATTGGTGGTTGCATTAGTGGCAGCATTAGCATGTTGGCGAATAGCATATTAGCAATTAGCATGTTAGCATTAGCATGCTAACAATTAGCATGTATTTAATTTTTAGTGTCTAAAGAGACATGCTAACACTAAACCAATGCTAAAATTAGTGGCTCGCGCGTCATGCTAATTGCTAACATTAGCAGCTAATGGCAACAGCCCACTCGGCACTTCAAAAGTTTCCGCGGGAATTTTCTAGTTACACATACATCACCACTATGAAGTAACATATTTATAAAACTGTTTCAAGTTATACTAACAACCCACCAAGCCACTGCACCCCCAAATCATCACACCTCCAAATCATCACACCTCCGTATACGTGCTTCTTTGTGGGGAACCACAGATGTAGAAATCATTCTCTCACCTTATCTTTGTCTCACAAAACGGGTAGAAACAAAAATTTCCATTGGCCTTATATCCATTCTTTTTTTAGCCCAAGCAATACTCTTCTTGTTCTTCCTCAGTAGTGAACAGCAGATGATGAGATGTGCCTGCCACTTGAACCCGGAAGCATTTACAGTTGCAATCAAAATTATTCAACCCTCACTACAAATTTTATTGGCAAAATGTACGACCTAGCAGCTGTAGTTTGCTGCTAGGTCGTACAAATTACACAACCAAAATTCTACTTTTAATGATGACTGCTGTCTCAAAATTATTCAACCCCTTCATGACAAGCATCTTTTACTTAGAGCATTCTTGTGTAGTTAGGACTTGCTGCAGGCATGATGCATAGCCAGACACCAGCTTCTGGCACCATTCCTGGTGAATCTTAGGCCATTTTTCATGGGAAAGGACTCCAGTTCACTAATATTCTTGGGTTTGTGTGCTGTAACAACGTATATGCTTCATTTTTCCTCCTCCAAACATACCGCCTATCCGTAGGCCCAAAAAGTTCCAGCGTTGTTTCATTGCTCCACAGAATAGAATTCCAAAACATCTTAACCTTATTTATATAGTTTTGAGCAAATTGGATTTGATTTTTCTTGTCAACAGTCCAGGTATTTGAGGTCTTCTATCTCAAGCACACTTGATTTGCAAAAGTGTGCTCTTATGAGGAATTCTATTCAGGTGAATAATTTTGAAACTGCAGTAGTCATAAAAACTGACATTCTGTGTTCAATTTGGAGAAACCACTTGTAATATTTGTTGTGTTTGAATTGTTCTTATTTATTTGTTTATTGCAAACAGATTCTAGATTGTACATTTTGTCTTTAAACAAATTTGCAGTGGGGGTTGAATAATTTTGTTTGCAACTGTATGTGGGTTCTAAGGTTTGCAGTTAATTTGCAGTTTCTAATGGTGCTTTCACACAAGCAGTGAGAAAGCGACTTGTTACCACATAGTCCCACTGCAACAATATCACTAGCAGCGCTGACAGAGTTGTTGCTTTTGTGGTGTGACCGCACCATGAGGCTTGTAACTCAAATGAACCTGTTCTCTGCAGTAGAGGTAACTCGGCTTTTCCTTTCCTTATAAGAAACAATTTTGATGCGATTGCGCGCAGGAATACATACATACTTTTTCCAATCCTACCAATGATGGTCTCAGACATATTAAGAAGCCAACAAATTCCACAAGTTCACTTTTGATACGCTACACCTGTTAACTCAAAACTATTCCAGGTGACTACCTTGTGCATATGATTGAGAGAATGCCAAGAGTGTGCAAAGCTGTCATCAGAGAAAAGGAAGGCTATGTGCCCCTTCATATTTTTGATGTTTTCAGTATTAATCTAGTTTGTGCATTACAGCTTTTCTTAACTTACTCTGTTGTTCTAACATAGATGTGTCATTTTCTTCCACCGTCACAATAAATCTGTATGTCTGCTTTTGCTCTTTCCTTTTCCTGGACAGGAAGTCTGTATCCTCAGAGCCAACTGTAAATGGACCAGTGTGAAGGTCACTTGCCAGTGCCAATGGCCAGCTTGTTCTGCCATGCAGGGCACTCCTCCTGGCCAGCCAGCAAAGACCACTGCTTCGCATTGTGCTAATCACATGCCCCACAAGGACCAGCAATACTCCCACTGGCTTATCACTGACAGACAGGTGTACAGACAAAGGATGAACTGAAAAGCGAAATAAGAGACACTCAAATGGATACAGAATATTTTTTTTTTCTGCATTTGTTTATTTACTGTTGTTCTTATGAGGTGATGTGTGACTGATATCTTGACAAACAAAATTAAATAGTAAAGTTGCTATAGTTAAAGAAATAATTGTATGAATAAAATATTTTATAAAGAAAAAATGTATACAGAAAGCAAATAAGATAAATCACCACAGAAAAATGAATAACTGATTTTTGACTTAACCAGCCACAAAGCCGGCTTGATCATTTATACTGCATAACAAACTGACAATTTAATACACCGGTCTGGTTATACTTAAAATTCACACTCACTGTCATTTATGTATTTGCAGAATTTGTGCCTCTACAAATTGAAACATAATTTGCAAACCGCACACAAAGTTTTATTTTGCTGCAGTTATTTGTAAATGCTTCTCTTGTATTCTTCTTTATTGTGAGATCTGGCAGGCGTATTGGTATGGAATTTTTATTATTATGGAAAGAACTAAAGGAATGAACTACTAAAGAGCCATACCAACACACAAATTCCCCTTCTAGCAAGCCACATATTTTCTAATCAGGTTTCTACCCCACAGCTAGAAGACTTAAACAGGAGAGGCACATTTTGTCACCACAGCCTTTTCGAGTATCTGATCTTCTTTAGAACTACAGTGCTCCTCTTTGATCCAAAACTACTACTTAGATCTCAAGTTTTTTTCAGACTGATTCTCAGTCCGAACAGATCCCATCATTGGTTGAGGATGCATCTTCAAACTGTGACGAACTGTGATTTCAAGTAGTAATCTCATGCAGGAGCATGAAATAAAATTATAAGTAATTACTTCAGCAGACGTTTTACCTACAGAAAAATGAGTCAGTGCCCAGACTAGTGGAGCCAAATGAAACTTGCTGATCTTTTGTTTTTTGCCTTAAGATACTAATGCTATGTTCATGCTATTGTATCCAGAGAGCAACAAGCTACAATACATATTTAATGAAGGCGGACCACATTTAAGAGGCAAGCTAACACCCACACTATGTGATGCCCTACATATCAAACTTCAGCTGACTTCAATATTTTTTCAACTTTCCTCTTATAAAATGACACATTAACCAATCATATGCATTTGTTTCAAAAGTAAACATTTAGATGGATAATGTAGCTGATGGAGTTATAACTTTTGTTGTTTGTGTGAACGCACCATTAGGGTGCTTTTACACCTAAATTCCATTCTGATGGAGGAAGTAATTGATACAATATTACATTTAGCTGTTTGGTTTGTGTTCACAGGGCAATCGACCAAGTTCAGCCCCACAACACTAGGCATGTTATGTGATTGGTCATAATTTTGCAGAAGATTTGTATGTTGTTTTTTTTAATTTAAGGAAATAATCGCATTGTAAATGGAGCATCCACAGTCAGTGTGGGCGCTGGCATTTATTGCTGTTCCATGGTTTGTATACCAGCCTTTGGTATATAAGCATGTTCAGTTTAATCAAGCAACTACATGCTGAAAAGGTGCATTCCCACTACTATACACCTAAGAAGAAGAAGACAGGCTCTGATGTCATGCTCTGATGTCATACACCCCATCAGGTAAAGTGGTTACATAATTTCAAGCTTATTAATAATCGTAGGGTTGGTCAGTTAGTAATGTGTTCTCAACTGCAAATGAATCACTCCAAGGAGTCATTTCCAGTGGGTTAAGGTCACCCTTACAAACTGGTCTTCAGTGAATTTGTTTTGGAAAAGTGTGATTGTGTTCACACTAATCCATGTTTCTAAATATATTTACATATACAACATTCTGTAAATAAAAATACTTACTTTTGCAGTCAGATAATTGTTAATTTACTGGGTAGAAAACACAAAACTGCAAAAATGTCCTCAAGAGGATAAGTATGATCTGAGAAATTGCAAGTTAACAGCACCTCAGCTTAGAGTCCAGGTCAATTCCACACAGAGTTCTAATAGCAGACACATCTCTACATTAACTGTTCAGAGGAGACTGTGCCAATCAGGCCCTTATGGGATAAGAAACGCAAGGAATGGACATTAAACCAGTGGAAATCTGCTTTGGTGTGATGAGTCCAAATTTGAAAACTGGTTGTGAATGGATGGTCTTTACATGCATGGCTCCAACCATGAAACATGGAGAGGTGTGATGGTGTGGGGGTGCGTTGCTGGTGAAACTGTTTTATTAAAAATTGAAGGCACACTCAGCCAGCATGGCTACCACAGCATCTTGCAGCGACATGCTATCCCATCCGGTTTCCATTTAGCAGATCATCATTTATTTTTCAACAGGACAATGACCACCAACCTGACCTAAACCCAGTCGAGATGGTCTGGGATGAGATGGACCGCAGAGAGAAGACAAAAGGGCCAACAAGTGCTCAGCATCTCTGGGAACTCCTTCAAGACTGTTGGAAAAACATTTCAGGTGACCTCATGAGGGACCTCATGAGGTCCCATAGAGAATGAATGGGAAAAGTTGCAAACATCGCACTTCAACACTTTTTCCAACATCCACTGCTCTGGCATACTTGCACCTAGAGACTTCATTTAAACCTTAAAACGTAGGTACTCTTGTCTTCTCTTCGGGGATTCACTTCACTTATCGACACCTTTTACCGTTTTTAAACTACGGAGCCTCAATTGGTATAGGTCTTTACTCAAATTTCGGGGGTTTATAATGGGTGTGTATTGCGCAGAATGTTCTTCATTTTACCCACAAACTGCATATCTAGACGTTCAGGAAAGCCTCAAGATGCCCAAAGTGAAGTCGGTTCAACGATTGGACACACGGTTTGGCCACAAGGCCTTCCTGTTCGAGGCCGTGGTTTCAGCATTTTCGCCCACTCTAGTCCTTTTCTAACTGATATTCAAACTGGTAACCGTGATGAATATGTTAGTTTAAATGAGTCTACGCCACCCAGTCATAGTAATTATCACATTCCTAGAAGCACAGGTAGAGGAGGAGGAGTGGCAGCAATCTTCCACTCTGATTTATCCATTAATCCTAGACCTAAGGAGAGCTTTAATTCATTTGAAAGTCTTACCCTTAGTCTTGCTCATCCAGACCGGAAGACACAAAAAACAATTCTTTTTGTTGTGGTATATCGCCCACCTGCTCCTTATTCTGAGTTTTTAGCTGAATTCTCTGAGTTTCTATGTGATTTAGTTCTTAGAACAGATAAAGTCATTATAGTAGGTGACTTTAACATCCATGTTGATGTTGTCAGTGACAGCCTTAGCTCCTCTTTTACATCATTATTAGATTCAATTGGCTTTTCTCAGAATATAAACGGATCAACTCACAGTTTTAATCACACCTTAGATCTGGTATTAACATACGGCATAGAAACTGAAGGTTTAACTATATTTAGCCATAACCCTCTTTTATCTGACCATTTCCTCATAACCTTTGAATTTACTATAACGGATTATGCAAGAATTGAAGAGACATATCATTACAGTAGATGTCTATCTGATGATGCTGTAACTAGATATAAAGAATGAATTCCTTCTTTATATATCCCAGTGCCATGTGTCAATAATGTGGACAACAGCAACCACAATTTAACTCCTGCACTATTAGATGATTTTGTCGATGGCACTGCAGCATCGCTTAGTTCAGCTCTAAACTTAGTTGCTCCTCTGAAAAAGAAGGTCAAAAATCGGAGGAGGCTAGCTCCTTGGTATAACTCGCAGTTGCGCTGTTTAAAACAGGCAGCCCGAAAGCTAGAAAGAATTTGGCACTCCACTATTTCTGAAGAAGCTCACATAGCCTGGAAAGATAGTTTAACAACTTATAAAAAAGCTCTCCGTAGTATTAGAACAGCATACTATTCATCATTAATAGAAGAAAACAAGAACAACCCCAGATTTCTTTTCAGCACTGTAGCCAGGCTGACAAAGAGCCACAGCTCTGTTGAGCCATCTATTCCTTCGGCCCTCAGTAGTAATGACTTCATCATCTTTTTTACTAATAGAATTGTTGGCATTAGAGAAAACATTCAAGGCATCCTTCCTCCAGCTGTCAAAGATGTAAGTACAGTGACTTTAGAAATCTCTGTTCGACCTTATCAACATCTGGAATCCTTCTCCCCAGTAGATCATCTCGAGCTATCTTCAATAATTAAAGCATCTAAACCATCAACCTGTCTTCTAGATCCAATCCCAACTAAATTGCTCAAAGAAGTTCTTCCATTAATTAACACCTCCATATTGAACCAGATAAATTTATCTTTATTAACAGGATATGTGCCTCAGTCTTTTAAGATTGCTGTAATTAAGCCCCTACTTAAGAAAGCCACTCTAGATCCAAATGTTTTAGCCAACTATAGACCAATCTCCAACCTTCCTTTTATTTCCAAAATTCTAGAAAAAGTTGTTGCTAATCAGTTGTGTGACCACTTAAACAGGAATGGTCTGTTTGAAGAGTTTCAGTCAGGTTTTAGAGTTCATCATAGTACAGAAACAGCTCTGGTTAAAGTTACCAATGATCTCCTCATAGCTTCAGATAGTGGACTTGTCTCTATACTAGTTCTGCTAGATCTTAGTGCTGCATTTGACACTATTGATCATAATATTTTACTACAGAGACTTGAAAGTGAGATCCAGATTAAAGGAACTGCATTAGATTGGTTTGAATCCTATCTGTCTGACAGATTCCAGTTTGTTCATATCAACCATGATTCCTCTACTTATACAAAAGTAAGGTATGGTGTTCCTCAGGGTTCTGTGCTAGGACCAATACTCTTCACATTATACATGTTGCCATTAGGGAAGATTATTAGAAAACATGGCATAAACTTCCATTGTTACGCAGATGACACCCAGCTATATTTATCCATGAAACCAGATGAAACTAATCAGCTGGTTAAACTCCAAGCATGCCTTAAAGACATAACGGCTTGGATGACGTGTAATTTCTTACTCTTAAACTCAGACAAAACAGAAGTTATTGTATTTGGTCCTAAGCATCTCAGAGATTCATTATCTAATCACGTGGTTTCTTTGGATGGCATTACCTTGGCCTCCAGTACTACTGTGAAAAACCTTGGTGTTATATTTGATGAGGATATGTCCTTTAAATGTCACATTAAGCAAGTAACCAGGACTGCCTTCTTTCATCTATGTAATATCATCAAAATTAGGAACATCCTGTCTCAGAGTGACGCTGAGAAACTAGTTCATGCATTTGTGTCTTCCAGACTGGATTATTGTAATTCATTACTGTCTGGCTGTCCAAATAACTCTTTAAAAAGCCTCCAACTGATTCAAAATGCCGCAGCAAGAGCATTGACAGGAATCAGCAAGAGAGATCATATTACTCCAGTTTTAGCTTCTCTTCACTGGCTCCCCTTAAAGTCTAAAGTCCCCTTACATACAAGGCCCTCAAAGGCCTGGCTCCATCATATCTTAAAGACCTCATTGTACCATATCATCCCAACAGATCACTTCGGTCTGAAAGTGCAGGCCTACTTGTGGTTCCTAGGATTTTAAAAAGTAGAATGGGAGGTAGAGCTTTCAGCTATCAGGCTCCTCTCCTGTGGAACCAGCTCCCAGTTTGGGTTCGGGAAGCAGACACTCTCTCTATTTTTAAGGTCAGGCTTAAGACTTTCCTTTTTGATCAAGCTTATAGTTAGGGCTGAACTAAACCATCCCTTAGTTATGCTGCTATAGGCCTAGGCTGCTGGGGGACAATGCAACAAACATTCTTCTTTCTTCTCTCTCCACTCTCGTGTCCTCCACTTTCTTTTCTCTGGCACAGAGCTCCTGCCCTCTAAATTCCTATCTGCTACTAGTCATGCAATTCTGTGCTATTACTATGTAGAATGTTTACTGCTGCTCTCCCTTCTTCCGAGTATCTCTGGCCTGGAGTTGAGTGTTTCCTGTGGAGCTCCATACTACATCTGTTGTCGTGGTCTCATCAGCCTGCCCAGTCTCCATGGAATCCTGCTGTTATCCACTCCTACCTGAATGAACAATTCTCCAACCTGCTGATGATTCCCCTTACATTTTCTAACTGTCATGTAACATCATTAGTTTGTACCATAGCATCCCACCTGTATGCTTTAGTCAGATGTGTGTATCTATGACAGATGTATGTTTATCTTGCTGTTGTCTTTCTCTGTCTGTACCCGGCTGGCCTTAGGCAGATGGGTCCCTCCATATGAGCTGGGTTCTGCTCAAGGTTTCTTCCTGTTAAAAGGGAGTTTTTCCTTGCCACCGTCGCCTGCAGGCTTGCTCTGGGGGTTTCAGGCCGGGTCTTGTAAAGCGTCTTGAGACGATTTGTATTGTTATTGACGCTATATAAATAAAGCTGAATTGAATTGAACCAGGGGCTCCACAGAAAGAGGCGGGAAAACATAAGTAACTGGTCTGTAGGGCGGCCATTTTGGGGCAATGTTAATGGAAACAGCCCACTCGGGAAACTTCTAATGAAGTAACTGGTCTGTGGGGCGGCCATTTTGGCTTTTGGCACCCAAGTTGAACAATGACAGGTGTCTGTCTGTCATTGGCTAGCGCGTCATGCTAATTGCTAACATTAGCGGCTAATGCTAATTTTTAGTGGCTAGAAATTGGTGGTTGCATTAGTGGCAGCATTAGCATGTTGGCGAATAGTATATTAGCAATTAGCATATTAGCAATTAGCATGTTAGCATTAGCATGTAATGCATTCTGATATATTTCCATTGGGAGAACAGGGTGATGTTGAAATTAAAAAGATGCCTAAGCCATGATATTTAACAGTGGTGGACAGTAACGAAGTAAATTTACTTGAGTACTGTACTTAAGTACAGTTTTTGAGTATCTGTACTTTACTTGAGTATTATTTTTGGGGGATACTTTTACTTTTACTCCAATACATTTGAAGGACAAATATTGTACTTTTTACTCCATACATTTGTGTTGATGCTCTCGTTACTCGCTACTTTTGAGCTTACGTCAGCTGATTATTTATTTATTTATTTTTTCAAAATTCTGAGAAACTGTTTCTGGTGAGTCGCTGATTCGCTACGTCATGCCATACAATCCATACAATGCAGGAAGAAACTGGAGAAACTCCCACCGAGCACCCGTGGCCTTATCTCAAACCCATGTTTGAGATTTTTGCCACAAAAAGTGATTCGTTTCATTTAAAATATTTGTTGTGCTTACCGCGAACAAATGATATCATGGCCAGCTCGTCTTCCAACATGAAAAAGCACGTCGCGGTATGTAAAGTAGCTGCTGACGTTAGCTAGCTTAATGTTTGATAAATTGCTGATGAACATTTTAAACGTATTTGTATGAGCTTGTAGAGAGAGAGAGAGAGAGAGAGAGAGAGAGAGAGAGAGAGAGAGAGAGAGAGAGAGGCTGTGGATTATAAAGTGGATTATAGAGAGAGAGAGAGGCTGTGGATTATAAAGTGGATTGTATAATGACAAAAAAGCTACATCCCTTTCCTGTATTTCCTGAAATACTTTTTAAATACTTTTACTTAAGTATTTTTTTAAGCAAATACTTTAGTACTTTACTTAAGTACATTTTTGACTAAGCTGCTTTTACTTGTATTGGAGTAATATTTGACAAGGAGTATCTGTACTTTTACTCAAGTAGTGAAGGTGTGTACTCTGTCCACCTCTGATATTTAATAATGTGGACATTAACACCATGTAAATATCCAGTATGTCTTTCGGAATTTTGAGAGTAGCCTAAATTTCTACTGAGGTGCTGAGCCTGTTGATTGAAATCATCACAGATCCACTGATTTTGGTTGGATATTTATATTTTTTTCTGTGGAATGAGTATACTGTGTGGTGAAAAGAATGGCATATTGACTGATGTCATAACTTGGGGGAATAGTTGATTGCCAATGAAGTACAGATGAAAATATTGGAAAAAAGTGAGAAAACGCCTATTTCTTTCGCATTAAATTGAGCCAAAATCATGTAGAAATGTGTTTTAAGAGTTATTTATTCACTGGATGTTGTCACCACATGTGTTCTGTGCATCTGGAATGCATTTATTGGCAGCTTACCCAACCCACTGAGGATCTGAGGAAAAAAAATAATTTTTCACATTTTTCTGATAAAAAATGAAGGGTCCATGTACTAAAATGGCCACAATTTTTTTTCGCAATGTTTCCAGCAGAGCAGACCCTCCAATTATTTGTCCTTAGGGTCAAAATTAACAGAAAAAACACAAATAAAAAGTATAACAGACCATGTCAGGTTCAACCCATTTTTGAGACTTTGGCTCCCCGACTAAAAGGAAGACCTTGAGGTATTATGTCTGTCACCTACCTACCTAGTCTTCCTGCAAGCAAAGGTAGCCATCTGACTGCCAGGAAAGACTTGTAGTCTGCTGCCACAGACAGACTTGTAGGTGATGAGCTGGGAAAGAGGTAGGGCTGGGTACCGAACTACGGTTCTTTTGTGGCACCGACCGAAATGCTTCGGTAGTACCGAGTATCAAAACATGCCTCGTCTTTCGGTGCCAAGTTTCGATACCCGGAGGTGATCAAGACCTGATAATGCTGCCAGTGATTGGCTGTAACGTTATACTTTGCGGCTTGCAGGAAAAATACGTGGTACCAGACAGAGACGTTTTGTGGTTACGCCCACAGACGGGGTTCACGTGTATCTGTGTTGTGATTGTGAACAGGAGTTATGCGTCGTTGAAACGCTTAAAAAACGCCACCGAAGTCAAAAGTGTGGCTCCATTTTTAGCAAGATTGATGCCAATACTGCGCGATGCAATATAGGCCCTATGCAAAAAAAAAATCATAATTGCTAAGGCTGGCAATACGACTAATTTAATGAAACACCTGACCGTGCACGGAATCAGTTTAAGAGCAGTAAGTTGCTCTGTGTTTGACTGCAAGAAGATCGGACCGCAGCCTCTCATATCCCGCGAAACGTCTCATAACAACATCAACAACAATGGCGGACTACATGCTTGCGTTACTAGATATTGAGCCTATTATGGTTACTAGGGCAAAATCTAAGTTTTCCTTGAGTTTGGTTTCTTCGAAAGCCGATTTGTAAACAGCACTCAAGCTTCATCGATTTGCGCCACCTCTTCCTCTCCGTTTTTGGTGAATTTCTGAAACTGAAACAGCGCCGCCTATAGACCTGGAATATGAAGTAGCGTTCAGTCGTGTAAAGACAGAAAAAGGACATGATATGATGTTTATTTTTTCTGTAAAACTGCTTGGAGTGGAAAATTACCAAAGCTGAAAAATAAAACTGAAGATTTGTACAATGTGTAATGTCATTTGCTTTTTGTTATCTTATAATCTTATAAAATTGGTATCGAAAAAAGTATCGTTCTGGTACCGGTATCGAAATGGAAGGTATCGGTATCGGTACCGGTATCGAAGATTTTTGTTTGATACCCAGCCCTAGAAAGAGGTCCCCATTTGTGTCTGTTGAAAGTATTTTGAAATGGTTATCACTTTTGTGTACTTTTTACGTCCATTTACTTAATTGCGGTGTTGATGTAGTTGATGTCTATGTTAGAGCTGTGCAATATATCGTATTTAAATCGCGATAACGATATTGGCGTCAAACGATATGAAAATTAATAATACCGATTATAAACGATTTTTGTCATTTATCTGTACTGCCACGGCACCGGCGTGGCCGCGAATGGGTTAATCAAAACGCGGCGTGTGGTACGTCATTGACTTCAAAACTGCTCTGCAGTCTCGCGCGCTCTCTTCGGTCTCTGTGTTGAGTGAAGACATTAGCAAGCTAGAAATGGAAGATGCAGGAGAAGTATCAGTGCAGGCTCAGTTGGTCGCACAAGTACTGGCTGCCTCATATCGTTTCAGATAAACAAGACTAAATGTGTTACACTAAATACATTAATTGGGCTATGGAAGACTGGGACACATGATACAAATGTGGACAACCAGAGTCAGCCACAGGCAGGCGGACAACTTGCGCAATCCGAGGTGAGGCTTGGTTCGCTTCTGCTCGCGTCGTTCCCTGTATTCACACTAGTAGCCTACGTAAATTCAGCGATTTTGACTATAAAAATAACCGAAATAACGAGAACCATACAGAAACTGCATTTATGTCCGATTTATATCAGACCAATTGACAAATAGTATGATTTATTTGATCAATAGTATAATTAATTTTATCGTCACTTCCTGACCGCACGTCCCTGGTAAAAACACTTAACTCACAGCTGTAGTGCGCTGGAGTTAGCAGTTAACGTGGAAGCTCGCGTGACTGAACTGAAGTGTCTCTCCTCCGCTTTTCCACAGTAGCTCCTCAATGTAGCCGTGGCCGCTTCCCTACGTCGGTAAAATCGAAGATGACGGTTTGTCTTGCACGTGATATTGAACTTTCATATATAGGCTACATAAAACATAATATATAATTTTATATTACCATGTTCAGCTCTACAGTAATGAAAGTGTTAGTGATATAAAAGAACGGCGACACAATTAAATACATTTTTTAGAGGCGCTCGATGACAAGTGCTATTTTTAGAACATCCCCGGGCGACTCACACGGTGCCTGCGGGCGACCAGGTGCCCGCGGGCACCGTGTTGGCGACCCCTGCACTAGGCTATGTGCTTAGCACTCAACAAGGTATAGAGGTAGACACAAGCCAGCAGAGGACGGTAGAATCAAAGCAAGTGCATGCCTAAATACTTTAATTTTGAAAACTAAATGGAAAAGCAAGAGATAAATTGGAGGAATTTGAGTCCATCCTCTTTGAGTTGGCGCAAGCTTTACACGAATCGGCAAAAAAAAATATCGTTTAAAACATCGTGATATCAATATTGACTGAAAATATCGCAATATTGATATTTCCCAATATCGAGCAGCCATGGTCTATGTTGTAAATTCTTAGACACGTCTTTGATGGTTCAAAGTCTAAAGTTAAAAGGCAGCGATTCCATGATGAATAAGTGTATCTATAGACCAGGGCCAGTGTTGCAGTCCTTGTCTATGTGTTCTCCATCCTCATGAGAACATGAGGAATTATCCTCATGTCAGTCAGGTATATAAAATTCCCATACAGTGCATCTGAACACGTCAATCTCAATGCCATCTCATGAATTCTAAACTGGCCAAAGGTGTGTGTGAATGGTTGTCTGTCTCTGTGTTAGCCCTGCGATGGACTGGCAACCTGTCCAGGATGTACCCCTGTCGCCTGATAACAGCTGGGATAAGCTCCAGCAGACCCCCGTGACCCTTAACAGGAATAAGCGGGTGTAGAAGATGAATTAATTAATTTACAAATCATATGTGATGCGGAAATGTAATTAACCAGTGGGGCGTTGAGGACAGTATGCCAAAGAGGACATTTTTGCACATCTCCACTCCAGTGAGTACCGTCTCCAATTCGCTTTCTGTGAAGTGCTTCTTTTTTCTTTATTTTAAAGGGGCGTGGACAGGGAGGGGTCGGGTACAACCAAATAGGTTGGACTGGGATGTACAAAGGAAATGTGCTTCTAAATCTGAGCGTGTGCCACATTTTAGAAGGAAATCCATGCAAGTCTAAGTACATGAGGTCCCAGAGTCATGTCTTTGTGGATTTCCTTCTAAAACGTTACACACACTCAGATTTAGAAGCATTTTTCCTTTGTACATTCCAATCAAGCTACCCGACTACCCCTGTCCACGCCTTTTCGCAACTCCCTGTCCCCGCCTCTTTTAAATATGCAAATTATATTTGAATTGATTCTGCACCTGAGATTCCCCTCTCTGCACGATCAGAAAATGAGAACATAACAAGTAAGAACAATGATAGCTGTGGGCTACCACCTGCCACAGTGGAGAACATTTTTAAGGAGGAACCAGACTAAATAAGATAACAGAAGAGGTCTTCTATGAAGATAAGGAGGAGAAGAAAAGAACAAACCAAAAATCATAACATTAATAACTGTTTTTTAAAGGCTAAAAAAGCTAACAACAGTAAAGAGTTAGCCCACTAATAAACAAACAAAGTGGTTGCTATGGAAACAGCCAAGCAGAGAACAGAGAGCAGGGAGGTTATATATCCTGCTCTCTGTAAGAGTGCCGCAGCCAGGGAGAAGTTTAAGGAAAAGACACTTCAGGAGAACAAAGAAGTCTTGTTCACTGACTATGCTCTACACAAAGAAGGGAGGAAGAAGAACAACCTCATATTCTTCACAGACTCCATATACACCTGGAAGGAAAGTCTATGCAAGAAATATCGTTACATCTGCAGTAAAGGGCATCGGCACAGGAGGCCGACTGAAGATTTGTAAGGATAAACACATGAACAAGAATGACCCCCTGCTCACCATCACCTACAACACAAAGGGAAAGGTGATGGTCCAGGGGGACGAAGCAAACTTGAAATCCTTTGAAGAAGTATTCCCCTTGATCAAGGCTGAGGTGGAGACCAAGAGGTGCAATGTTCTCTGTGAGTGAAGATGATGAGAGCCCAACAGAGAACCCCACCACCTTGTCCATCTCTGCCCCTCCCACACCTGCCAGCTCCAACAACCAGCTCAAGCAGAGTATAGCCCTGCTGGAGCTGGACTATGCTGAATTCAAAGAGTTGACCCAGGCCAGGCTGTCTGCCCCCCTAGACAACATTGTGCAGCAGCTTCAAGAGGAGCTCCAGCAGCTTAAGAATGAAAACCAGGCCTTGAATCTGAGCTAAGAGGAAGTGTAGAGGCACTAAAACAGGAGAACAGTGTACTCCGGGCTCAGTTAGCCAAAGTAAAAGAGGACGCTGAGAACAGAGAAAGGAACTTCATCAGACAAGTCCGACCCTCAAAGACGCGGCTCTAGGACGCAGCCCTTTCTTCTACCAGAAGCTTCAGAAACCATCACAGACCTCCTCCCCCCTATCTCCAGCCCCAGATCACGCCCCCTGCTGAAAGGAGACACACCAGTTCTGCCCGGACCCCACACTACCCACGTGCCTACCACCTCACCACTGGGAAACAGAACCAGCTGAGACCACTTTACCCCTCCTCAGTCCCTGCCCAACAACCCCTTATACAGCATAGGCAGCAGAGGCATGGAGCAGCACGTCCCCTCCCCACCCACGGCAGCAGAGCCATGGAGCAGCACGTCCCCCTCCCCACCCACAGCAGCAGAGCTATGCTGCAGCTGTAGCCCGGCCTGCTGTCACAGCCCCTCCCCCTGCTACCTGTGAGCTGAGAGACATCAGGGAGATGCTGCACACCCTGTGCAGCCGGCTTCTGTCCAGCTAAGATATATTCCCATATGAGTCACAAAACAACATGGACATTTGTTAGTTAGTAATGGTAATAGCAATAGTAGTAGTCAGAACAATGATAATAGTATTGAAAATAGTACATCTCCATAGAATTAATATCAAATTATTATTATTAATATATAGATAGGTTCTTTTGTTTTGTTTTGTTTTTGTCTCACTGTGCAGGTTCATTTTGATTGTTTTCTTTTTTGATGCGCTTATTTCATATAAGTTGTTGGAATATTCAGGGTCTCCACTCCTCGACCTTTGAGCTGAAGAGTGGAGACCCCGAGTTCATGCAATCTATCAAAGATGTTGATATCATCGTATTGACGGAAACATGGTGTCAAGATGATTTACTCACTCACTGTCCCCCAGGATATAATGAAGTCATGGTTCCTTCCATAAAACTAAAAAACATACGCAAGGGCAGAACATCGGGGGGGATTTTGGTGTGGTATAAAGGAGATCTTTGCAATCAGATCTCACCAGTAAAACAGGGTAAATCGCACATTTGGTTGAGGTTAGATCAAAGCCTAGGCATAACCTATAGGGATCTATACCTCTGTACAATTTACATACCCCCAGTGGATTCTCCTTATTTTGAAGAGGACATTTTTGACACCCTAAACTCAGAAATCGCCTATTTCCAGGCCCAGGGAAACATACTTCTTACTGGAGATCTGAACGTACAGGAACTGAACCTGACATCATTGACACACAGGGCAACAACCATGTATTTGGTCAGGCCCCCCTGTTTACCACACCAAACATCACCTGTCGGAATAACCGGGACTCAATATTAAATCAAAGCGGAAGGGCCTTAGGCCTGTACATAGTTAATGGTAGGTTCAGAGGGGATTCTTTAGGGAGGTTCACATTCTCCTCAGGTCTTGGTTCTAGTGTCGTAGACTATGCAATCACTGACATGGACCCCTCAACTATCAGTGCATTCACTGTCAGGCAGCAATCCCCCCTCTCAGACCACAACCAAATCAATGTGTTCTTTAAACTATCAGGCCAAATTAGTGACACAAAAAGGAAGCCCAGTAAGCAGTACAAATTAAATCCTTCCTACAGATGGGCCCCAGACAGTGGAGACATATTCACCAAGGCTTTAAACTCCCCTGATCTGATAAACTACATATCAATATATACTCAGCATCAATATGCCCCTACCAGAGATGGAGTAAACAAGGCCACTGATGATATCAATATGATATTTCATAAAGCAGCTATTAGGGCTGACCTCATAAAGCAAAGACGGAGACCTGTTAAAAGGCAAAATAGTGACAAATGGTTTGATCAAGAATGCAAAGAAATCAGAAAAGAACTGAGAAAAATAGCCAATGAGAAACATCGGCAACCGAACAACCCAGCCCTGCGCATCCGATACAATGAAATTTTAAACACATAAACATACAATTAGGATCAAAAAACAAAATTATACCCAATTGAAACGTGAAGATATTGAGAATGCCATTAACCATAATTATGGGATATGTGGGACAAGTTCGACACGAAGCAACAGCAGACAGAATGCTCAAAAGCAGCAGCCCAGAAATGCAGGGTGCAGTGTTACACTTGTTCAACTTTATACTACAGGCAGATTATTTTCCCAACATCTGGTGCAAAGGGCTCATTTCCCCCATTCATAAGAGTGGGGACAAATCAGACCCTAATAACTACCGTGGCATCTGTGTCAGCAGCTGTCTGGGTAAACTATTCTGTAGTAATACAAGAATACTAGATTTCCTTGAGGAACAGTCAATCTTAAGTAAAAGTCAGATTGACTTCCTCCCAAAACACTGCACCACCGATCATATATACTGTATACCCTCCACACTTTAATCAACAAACATGTACAACAAACTAAGAATGGAAAAATATTCGCCTGCTTTATCGATTTCAAGAAAGCTTTCGACTCTATTTGGCATGAAGGGCTCTATTACAGACTTTTAAAATGTGGCATAGGTGGAAAAGTGTATGATCTGGTTAAATCAATGTATTCGGAAAACATGTGTGCTGTTAAAATTGGAGACAAATTAACTGATTTCTTCCCCCAGAGAAGAGGTGTTCGGCAGGGTTGCAGTCTAAGTCCGACTTTATTTAATGTGTATATAAATGAACTGGCTGTCGAGTTGGATAAATGTGCTGCTCCGGGCCTCTCCCTCCTGGATAGAGAGGTGAAGTCTCTGTTCTATGCTGATGACCTTGTTCTACTGTTTCCTACTGAACAAGGACTACAGCTACAGCTGGACGTAGTAGAAAAGTACTGTCAGGACTGGGCCCTGGCAGTAAACATGAAGAAAACAAATATCATGATTTTTCAAAAACGCCCCAGGTGTCATGAGAACAAACACCAGTTTACCATCAATAATCATGTCATTGAACACAGCATGAGTTATACCTACACTATATTACCAAAAGTATTCGCTCACCTGCCTTTACTCATTGAAGTGCCATCCCATTCCTAACTCATAGAATTCAATATGATGTCGGTCCACCTTTTGCAGCTATTACAGCTTCAACTCTTCTGGGAAGACTGTCCACAAGGTTGAGGAGAGTGTTTATAGGAATTTTTGACCATTCTTCCAAAAGCGCATTGGTGAGGTCACACACTGATGTTGGTCGAGAAGGCCTGGCTCTCAGTCTCCGCTCTAATTCATCCCAAAGGTGTTCTATCGGGTTCAGGTCAGGACTCTGTGCAGGCCAGTCAAGTTCATCCACACCAGACTCTGTCATCCACGTCTTTATGGACCTTGCTTTGTGCACTGGTGCACAGTCATGTTGGAAGAGGAAGGGGCCCGCTCCAAACTGTTCCCACAAGGTTGGGAGCATGGAATTGTCCAAAATGTTTTGGTATCCTGAAGCATTCAATGTTCCTTTCACTGGAACTAAGGGGCCAAGCCCAGCTCCTGAAAAACAACCCCATACCATAATTCCTCCTCCACCAAATTTCACAGTTGGCACAATGCAATCTGAAATGTACCGTTCTCCTGGCAACCTCCAAACCCAGACTCGTCCATCAGATTGCCAGATGGAAAAGCGTGATTCATCACTCCAGAGAACGCGTCTCCACTGCTCTAGAGGCCAGTGGCGGCGTGCTTTACACCATTGCATCCGACGCCTTGCATTGCACTTGGTGATGTGTGGCTTGGCTGCAGCTGCTCGGCCATGGAAACCCATTCCATGAAGCTCTCTGCGTACTGTACTTGGGCTAATCTGAAGGTCACATGAAGTTTGTAGCTCTGTAGCAATTGACTGTGCAGAAAGTCGGCGACCTCTTTGCACTATGCGCTTCAGCATCCGCTGACCCCTCTCCGTCACTTTACGTGGCCTACCACTTTGTGGCTGAGTTGCTGTTGTTCCCAAACGCTTCCATTTTGTTATAATAGAGCTGACAGTTGACTGTGGAATATTTAGGAGCGAGGAAATTTCACGACTGGATTTGTTGCACAAGTGGCATCCTATGACAGTTCCACGCTGGAATTCACTGAGCTCCTGAGAGCGGCCCATTCTTTCACAAATGTCTTGTTTCACAGTCTGCATGCCTGAGTGCTTGAATTTATACACCTGGGGCCAGGCCAAGTGATTAGAACACCTGATTCTGATCATTTGAATGGGTGAGCGAATACTTTTGGTAATATAGTGTACCTTGGTATAACCATAACAGCATCAGGGAGTTTCAACATGGCAGTGAATGCACTAAAAGAAAAAGCTCGACGCAATTAAGAGAAAATTTTATCATTTCCGTATTCCAATAAACATTTGGCTGAAAATATTTGATAGTGTCATCCAGCCCATTGCGCTGTACGGTAGTGAAGTATGGGGTCCACTCAGTCATCAGAGCTTTACCCGTTGGGACAAACATCCAACAGAATCTCTACATGCAGAATACTGCAGATACATTTTACACGTACACAGAAACACACCAACAAATGCATGTAGAGCAGAATTAGGCAGATACCCACTGATAATCAACGTTCAGAAGAGAACGCTCAACTTCTTTAACCACCTGAAATCCAGTCCCAGAGACACCCTCCACTCCAAAGCCCTCCAAACCCAAGAGCTGAGCCCAGAAAAGAGTCCCCTATGTCAGTTGGTACTGAGGCTAACTGCCCTTTCTCAGACAAACTGACCAGCCTCACAACAACACTGCTCTACAAACAGAAATCAGGGTAAAGCAAATTATAGCACAATATAAAGAAAGCTATCTGGACCATTGGGAAGAAACAACTTAAAGCCAAAGTAGATTGGAATGTTATCTTGCCCTTCAAAGAGATTATGAATTAGCAGAATATCTCTCTACTGTCAGAGATGGAAAGCAGAGACAGATCCTAAACAAGTACAGGCTCAGTGACCACAAATTGGCAATCCAAACAGGAAGACACAAAAAATCATGGCAACCAAAAGAAAACAGAACATGTGGTCACTGTTCGACAGGTGAGGTTGAGACGGAGATGCACTTTCTCCTACAATGTACAAAATTAAATGACACAAGAGAAATTTATTGTTACAAGTTCAGCTCTTTGGTTCCAGGTTTCAAAGAGCTGGACGACCTCTCCAAACTAAAAATACTCCTCGGAGAAGGAGAGCGGGCACACCTTGCTGCCCAGTATGTGTTAACATGCCACACCGAGGGACATTGAGTGATCGAGACACACACACCCACACACACACACACACACACACACACACACACTATATAATTAGTAGAATGTTCATAATGTATATATCTAATTCATTGTATTGTATTTTGATTTGCTTTGGCAATATTGTTTTGTTAAGAAACTTTCATGCCAATAAAGCCCACTTTGAATTTGAATTTGAATTTGAGTAAGACGGGAAAAAAGAAGAACTTCACAGAAAGAGAGAAAACCCTCTGGTAAAAGTAGAAGTACTAATCCAACTCATTTACTCAAGTAAACGTAAATACAGGCTCTGAAATGTACTTAAAAAGTAAAATGATTTTGCCATTAATGAAACAATTCATCCGTTGATAATTTTGCAAAATTAAAACGGTTCTAGCAGAATAATCTAGACTGACTTTTTAATAATAAATTGAGGGTTACTGGGTTTTAAACTGCTAGCTAGTGTTAGCTATAAACTATCAAAACAGTGTGTTCCCATAGCATTGCTAACGTTGTAAACTGGCTAGAAAACCATGAGAAAAAGAAATACTCAAGTAGAAACCTGAAAAATCTACTTAAGTAACGAACTATTTGTACTTAGTCACTTCTCTGACATTTACAAATGCATCATGTAATGGCGTTGTATAAATGTGCGTGCAATCGATAGCTGCGATTCGGACTAATAGTTTTCACATTTATAAACGTTCCGCTGGCATCGCCTCTAAATGTCGCTGTAGGCACGTATAAAGTTATCAGATGTTTCATTCTTGATACTATGCTTGATACATCTTAACTTAACTTAACTTTTCCGTGACCGAATAAGTTTGGAACGTTTTTGTACGCATGCAACCTTTTTACATGAGGCCTCTGGAGCAATGCTCTGGTGTTTCTTCTTTAGGAATCTATGTAAGGTGTCCTTGAGTGCCAAGAAAGGCGCCTTTAAATAAAATGCATTATTATTAACTAACCAACATAAAATCTAATGACCGAACGAACAAAATCAGTGAAATAAAATACAGGAGTTCTTACTTAACTCCCTAACACAAAACGTGAGAAAGAGTTTTAAACAAAACAGGCTTCTCACCCCTACTGTAGGTGTTCTATGAATGGTTCTCTAACGACTCTTATCTGTCTGAGGCTCCAGTGTCAAGGTGTGAATGAGACTGAAACTTCTTGGGGACAGAACTTCTTCTGTCACAGAAGTTAAAACTGTGTTGTAAATAGATGGAAAATTCAATCTCAGGCCCTGTCCACACGAAAACGCATTTTTGCGTAAACGCAGATGTTTTTAATTGTTTTGGCCTATCGACGAATCCCGTAAACACAATATGCGCGTCCAGACTGATCCGTCTTAACACGGCTCAAAACTACGTCATATTCCAGGTCTATAGGCGCTGTTTCAGTTTCAGAAATTCACCAAAAACTGAGAGGAAGAGGTGGCGCATGCGCATGAAGCTTGAGCGCTGTTTACAAATCGGCTTTAGAAGAAACCAAACTCAAGGAAAAATTAGATTTCGCCCTGGTAACCATAATAGGCTCAATATCTTCTCCAGAAGTAACGCAAGCATGTAGTCCGCCATTGTTGTTGATGTTGTGAGACGTTTCGCGAGATAGAAGAGGTGAAAGGCTGCTCGAGGGGTGTGGCGATGACGTCATCGTTTTCCAAAATCTCCGGTTTCCCCTGTCCAGACGGATTCACAAGAAGTGCGTTTTCGAATTTATCCACCCTGGGACCCGGTTTCAAAAAAGTGCGTTTTAGGGCTATGCGTTTAGGGGATTCGTCTGGACGATAGGCCAAAACGATTACAAACATCTGCGTTTATGCAAAATTGCGTTTTCGTGTGGATGGCCCCTCAGTCCACCTCCTTTGTTTACAGAGGAGGAGAGGAGGTGGACTGAGGACACGTACGAAAATCATCTTGCACCAAGTCAGGGCAGGGGTACAAACCAAGTGTGTTTTAGGGCTATGCGTTTACGGGATTCGTCTGGACGATAGGCCAAAACGATTAAAAACATCTGCGCAAAAATGCGTTTTTGTGTGGACAGGGCCTGAGATTTCAGTTTTAACTTCTGTCCCCAAGAAGTTTCAGTCTCATTCACACCTTGACACTGGAGCCTCAGACGGATAAGAGTTGTTAGAGAACCATTCATAGGGAAGAGGACAGGGACCAAAACAGTGCCCCCCTCTACAACAGGTAAGTAGCTACCCAGTCGTTAATGGGAATTAGCTGCAGAAGTTTCTGGTTATTAGCATAACAAGCAAGTTTTTTCAGGGGGAGTTCCTAAACCTCAGACTTCCCACCAGTCCCCTAGTACCGAAGAAGTCGGATGAGTGGTGAAACGTCTTCTCCAAAAATCTACAGGTCCAGTTGCTTTTTTGAAACTTTTTTGGATTGTTGTGTAACTGCATCCAGTTAACGTTAACATTGTTGTAGCCCGGACAGTAGTTTGTCAGTTGCCGATATTTCTATGCCTAAGTTTGCCAACCAGGTCGCTTGTTGTTACAAATAAAGATGATTATGGGCCAACTAAAGTGTGTATGTAATAAAGTGTTATCAGTAACTTTGCAAACAAAAAGACCCGCCAGTATACAAGGGATATAAATTACATCCTTGTAATTGTGTAAGTCTTTAGCAAGGCTTTATTTCTTTTTCTGCAGCTCAAGAACAATGTTATTGAAAAATGAAATAGTTTATTGGATTTGATTCTCTGTGTACAGTTGTTGGCTCCTGTTCAAGAATAAATGTTTTTAAATCAAGGATCAAAACATTAGTCCACAAACCAGATGTAGCCCAGTGTTTATAGATGTTTGAACACAAGTAGCCCGAATGCATGAATTCAGGTGTTGAATGAAAGAACCAGTCATCAACCGTGTTGAGAGTAATGCGCTACAAATGTAACTACGGTATGTATTGCTTTTTGCTGTACTGCAGTAATGTATGGCATTCCATAAAAAAATTTACTCGGTCCAAAGATCAGTAATGCGCGTTACAATGCATTTTAACCCGAAAAGGTTAAAAGGGTTTGTCTACGATGTATGACAAAAACATACAAAGAAAGAAAGTATGTGGTTAAAAAACAATATTTTAACAAGGAAACGAATGATGTTAAAGCCAAAGTTTTAATGTTTAGTACTGCGTATCTACAGAGGACATTTACAGCTTTTGCAATGAAAACAAATGCAAAGGGGTGGAGCTTTGGTACCTTTCGTCCATCAGTTATATGAAATCTTATTTTTCAGCATTTCAATTACCTTACAAAGATTGGGAAATAAAAAAAAAAAAGTGATCGGATAATATCTTTTTTCTGACCTTAATTGTTTATTTATTTATTTATTTTTTTGCACTTATTGTTCCTACCTTATCTTCTCATTTAAAAGCAATTTCTTTTCTTTATTTTTAACTGTGCCTATTACATTCTTCTGTTTTTGGGGGGCGACTGTGGCTCAGTAGGTAGAGCGGGTTGTCCAGAGGGTTAGCGGTTCGATCCCCGGAATGTGCCACATGTCGAAGTGTCCTTGAGCAAGACACTGAACCCCCAGTTGCTCCCAGTGCGTGGCACTGGTGTGTGAATGTGTGCGTGCTTGTGTGAGTGAATGGGTAGATGTGTCTCTGACGCTATATAAAAGCAAGGCCATTTACCATTTACCATTTTTAGCCATAGGAGCATAATAAGATACATTTAGAATGAATCTCATTTGGGTGAAACTTAAAAGTAATGCAGTAGTAGTGTAATGCCTTACAATTTAGAGACAGTAATATTTTAATGTAACAAATCACTTTGAGATGACAGTAACAAGTAATACATAGTGTATTACATTTTTGAAGTAACCTGCCCAACACTGATCATCAGTATAATCTGATCTGATTTTAGCCTAAAACTCTACTTATGTTTGTTTATTTATAAATAAATGCCCCAATTTCTTTTGCTTGCACGCTTTGTGCACTGGCATGGATAGGGGCCCACTGACATTAAGAGTGTACAGGGCACAGAATTTGGTGATAAGTCCCTGTCTGTGCCTTGACCAGCTACGAACCTCGCCATGCATCAGAGGCAGACTGGGACAGTCCACCACAACCCGATTAAGGCAAAACACCAAGAGTGAGTTAGGCTGGGCGTCTACTGATGCGTCTACTACTATTTCTGATGTGAAATAAGTGTAAAATAATAAAACAAAGGCTCCACATGCTCCCACACACAGCTTTTTCTGTTTCTTTCCCCTACAAAATAAATATTTCTGTTCTGCTGCAATAACCTGTACTCAAATCACATAAACTGAAATTAAATAAACATTAGGCTATTTCTATTCTAAAAAAAATATTTAAAAAAAATACTACAGACTATGTGACTGAAGCAATGAGACAATTAAACAACATCAGTTTTTATGAACAGCTACCACAGAACCCAGTTGAGAAATACATGAAGGAAAGGGATGCATTGCTAATTAATGCTCTAGAAAATAACAAAAAGTCAATATGAATTCTTAAAAACTGAACATCCGGTCACTCCTGTCTTTTACTTACTACCAAAAATTCATAAAAGATTAGAGAACCCCCCAGGGAGACCTATAGTAGCAAGTAAAGATTCTCTGTCTGAGCACCTGTCCCAATTTGTGGATTATTTTCTTAAGGGTATAGTGCAAACTCTTCCTTCTTACATTGCTGATACTAGAGATGTCTTGAAACTGTTGGACGACGTATATATACCAGAGAAGTCCTTCCTTGTAACTTTTGATGTTGAAAGCCTATATACTAACATCCCTCATGAGGGGGGATTGGAGGCCATGAATTTTTATCTCACATCTAGACATGATGACGCCTCCCCTACCGAATTACTGATGTTGATGACGAAGTTTATTTTGAAGTCCAACTATTTCATGTTCAATAACAAATACTTTTTACAGACTCAAGGAACAAGCATGGGTTCTCCATTTGCCCCTATTACGCTAGTTTATTTATGGGTTTGTGGGAAGACCGGTATATTTTCAATAACAACCCATTTAAAGATAATATCCTGTTTTTCAAGCGTTTTATTGATGACATTTTGGTAATATTTGTTGGGTCTAAAGATGAATTGGGGAAGATTAATGATCATATCAATAGTACTCACCCGTCTATGCGCTTCACCATGGAATATAGTTGTGACAAAATACATTTTCTTGACTTACAGATAACTGTCAATGCAAATAGAAAATTAGAGACATCGATCTTTAGAAAGAGTACTGATAGGAATACCATCTTACATGCATCAAGTTATCATCCTGAACATACCATTAAAAACATTCCATATGGACAGTTCATAAGATTGAAAAGAATATGCAGCGACGAAAATGATTACAAAATCAAAGTCAAAGAAATGTGACAAAGAAATGTGAATGTGGGAAATGTGAACATTGTTCAAATACATTTGACACAAAATCTTTTAGTCACCCTCATTCTGGCAAAAACTATGAAATTAAAGATTTTATTGTCTCTCAACTCATGTCATATATATGTTAAAATATCCTTGTGGACTAATGTACATAGCCCAAACTAAACGCAATTTAAAATTAAGAATTGCGGAACATAAAGCAGCAATTAGAAATGGTAACTTTGATTACGCAATTGCAAGGCATTACCGAGATAAGAGTCATGAATCAGCAACTACCCTCAGGTTCATAGGTATTGAAAGAATCAAACCCCAACCACGAGGAGATAATTTAATTAAAAAACTTTTACAGAGAGAGGCCTTCTGGATACATAAACTTAACACAGTAGAGCCATACGGTCTGAGAGGAGGTAAGAGGCATCACTGAGTATCACAACTGGGCGACAGCAGTGCAGACCGGTGCTGGCTTGTTTTCGGTGCATGAGGGTAGTGGGAGCGAAGGGAGGCGGTCCGCATGCGGAGAGTTAGCAGAAGCAGGGTCTCTTGTGTATAGCGTGTGTGTGTATTGTGATTTGTGTCTCAGGTACTAGGTCTGGGAGAGTAGGTGCGGGGGTGCCGGCCGACGGCCTGTACAGGTCCGGTAAACGGTGCTTTTGCTCTGCTTCTTCCTGGCTGGTGTGCCAGGGATTAGTTGGTGAAGTTTGTGGTTGTGTGGTGCGGGAGTTGTGTAGTGTATGGCTGTTGATTCGGAGGAGAACGGAGGAAGTAGGCAGGGTTGGGAAAAGGTGGAGAGAGGGAAACGTGGTCGCTCTGCGGAGGAGGAAGGAGATAGGGTGGTGAAAATGGTGAGGGCTGAAGAGGACTTTCGGGTTATTTTCAAGTTGAAAGACCAGGTGGGAGGAGGGTTTAGAGCTATGAATCCTCTTAAAGTTGCTGAGTCTCTAAGGTGTGTAGGGGAAGGGCTAGATGCTCGGATCTTGCCTAATGGTGCAATGCTTCTGTTGTGTAGGAATATGGATCAAGTAGGGAAAGCAATGAAAGTTGGGAAAATATTAGGGAAAAGAGTGGAGGTGATTATTCCTGAGAAGAAAAGTGTGTTGAAAGGAGTCATTTATGGAGTGTGTGCTGACATTTCAGAGGAAGAAATTAAGAAAAACATTAGAGGGGGGAAAGCAACAGATGTGAAGCGGTTTAAGGCCAAGGAAGGTGGAAATATAAATACCCCTGTGCTGATAAGTTTTGATGGAAGTGTTCTTCCAGCTCGTGTCTTCTTAGGGTGTTTGTCTTTCCAAGTCAGGCCCTATCAAAGACCTCCTTTGCGGTGTTTCAAGTGCCAGAGATTTGGCCATATGGCGGCTTCCTGTAGGGGGAACAGGCGTTGTGCTAAATGTGGAAAAGATCATGACATCCTGAATTGTGGCCAATTGGCTTCTAAATGTTGCAATTGTGGAGGAAATCATATGGCTTCATTCAAAGAGTGTGGACACTTTCTAAAAGCGAGGCAAGTTCAGGAGGTCAGAGATCAACATAAAATCTCTTATGCAGAAGCATTAAAGAAAGTGGAAGGGTCAAGGGCCCCAGACCCGGTTGTGAGAATGCCTGTAAGCGGGCCGACAGTGTCTAGGCAGCAACCTTCTCAGGTTCTTTCTAGACAAGAAGTTGTAATCAATAAGGAGGCCCTTCTGGCATTTATGGTTGATGTGATCTATGGTGCTCGGGAAAAGAAATCGAGGTCAGATGTGATTAAGTTTGTGTCTGAAGCTGCGATGAGATTTCTGGGAGTAAAAGACTATTCCCCTCAGTCACTGCATGAGTATATGAGGGTAAATCAGGAGCAAGCAGTGCAGGAGTCTAGCAGCCAGTCTGGGAGGGAGGAGGGGGAAGGGGAAGACATGGATGATGGTGCCCTGTTCGAAGATATAGATGATGTTTAATCTTTTCATGGTGTTTTGCATCCTTCAGTGGAATGCAAGAAGTCTTATAGCTAACGGACAGGAGTTTAAGAGGCTAATCAGAGATTTTGAGGTTAAGCCTGATTTTTTGTGTGTTCAGGAGACGTGGTTAATACCACATCTTGATTTTGTAGTTCCAGGATACATTTGCCTGCGCAAAGATAGGGCTGATCAATCAGGGGGTGGATGTGCAACTTTTGTCAAATCAGGGATCCAATATAAAGTTTGCGAGTATGAGGTATCTCTTGAATGTCTAATAGTCGAAGTGTGGAGTCATCAGGGCAAATTAAGTTTAGTGAATTTCTATAATCCTTGTAAACCTTTAGTCTTGACTGAACTTGAAGAGTTATTAAATAAGGTTTCTTCCCCTGTCATTTGGGTAGGTGATTTTAATGCCCATAATCCTTTGTGGGGAAGTCAGGTAAGGGATGGGAATGGAGTTGTGGTTGAAGAATTGTTAGATAACTGCGGGTTAGTAGTTATGAATGACTATAGTCCTACTCGATTTGACATTCATACTCTGAAAATGTCCCATCTTGATTTAACTCTTGCTTCTCCAGCCCTGGCACGAGTAGGGGAGTGGGATGTACTAAGGAAACACTCAATGGGAAGTGACCATTTTCCTGTCTTAAGTAAGTTTGGAAGGTCATTAATAGTGGTTCAGGGGGATTCAGGTAAAAGGTTTGATTTTTCTCGGGCTGAATGGGGTAAGTTTGGGGTAGAAATTGGGAAAAGTTTAGGAGAAATTAATAGTGAAGGTTCTGTTGATGAGTTTAATGATTCCTTAAGTAAAATGATTTTTGATGTGGCTTTAAGGACAATTCCGTGCAAGGGGGTCCCAAGGGATCGAGTAATTGTTCCGTGGTGGAATAGTGAGTGTGATAGGGCAGTGAAAGAGAGAAAGCAAGCTTTTAAGCTTCTGCGCAGTAACCCTACACAGAAAAACAGTATACATTTCAAACGAAGTAGGGCAAAGGTAAGGAAAATAATAAAAGATGCTAAAAGAAAGTGTTGGAGGGATTTCTGTGGGACCTTGGGGCCGGACACTCCTGTTGGGCAGGTCTGGTCAAGGATTCATAAAATGTCGGGGAAAATGGTGAGGTCACTAATGCCAGCCCTGTCTGATGGAAGCAGTGAAGCAGTCAATAATAAGGAAAAAGCGAACATGTGTGTCAAAGTTTTTCAAGAGGTACATAACTCCAAGTCGTTAGGGGATTATGGTTTGTTGAGGAGGGAAGAAATTTTGAGAACTGAAGGGTGGAAGTTGAATGTTGTATCTTCGGAAAATGAATTTTATAATGTATTCTTCTCTGTGAAGGAGCTTAGGCAAGCAGTTCAAGCAGGAGCTAAGACCACTCCTGGACAAGATGGTATCAGTTATGAATTGCTTAAACATTTAGATGATGTAGCTTTGGAGGAAGTTCTGGCTTTGTGTAATTATGTATGGGAGGCAGGTGTTCTACCTAAGGTGTGGAAGCATGCTGTTGTGGTTCCTGTTCTGAAACCAGGGAAAGATCCCTCTTGTCCGTCGTCATATCGGCCTATAGCTTTAACAGCTGTTTTATGTAAAGTAATGGAAAGAATGGTGACTAATAGGTTGGTTTATCTCCTAGAGACTAAAGGGTTTTTTGTGAATTATCAGAATGGATTTAGAATTGGAAGAAATACTATGGACTCCAATGCTGTGTTAGATCAAGATGTTAAAAAGGCCGTAATTAATAAAGAGGGGGTAATTGCTGTGTTTTTAGACATTGAAAAAGCATATGATTCTATGTGGAAGGACGGGTTACTAATTAAGCTTCATGATGCAGGTGTTAAAGGTAGGATGTTCTATTGGATTAAGGATTTCCTTAATAATAGAACTATTCAAGTTAAAATTGGGGGAGATCTTTCTGAGACTGTTAACATTGTAAATGGAACTCCTCAAGGTTCAGTTATTAGTCCTGTCCTCTTCAGTATAATGATAAATGATATATTTTCAAGTGTTCCCAATCATTTTGGGAAGTCTCTGTTTGCAGATGATGGGGCTGTCTGGAAGAGGGGGAGGAACTTGCGTGTTCTTTTTCAGCAGATACAAAAGGCTCTGGACCAGGTTGTTCAGTGGGCAAATGATTGGGGTTTTAGAATTTCGTCCTCTAAAAGTAAATATATGATCTTTGGGAATAAGAGGAAAATTCCTGACTTGAGTATTTTGTTGTATGACAGTCCAGTGGAAAGAGTTAAAGAATTTAAGTTTCTTGGTCTATGGATGGATGAAAGACTAACATGGAAAAGCCATATTAAGAAAGTTGTGAGTAAGTGTGAAAAGGTGATTAATATCCTTCGCTGTCTGGCTGGGAGTGATTGGGGTGCTGATCGAGATACTCTAACTATGATTTATCGTGCCATGATTAGATCTGTTCTGGATTATGGGTGTGTGGTTTTTGGTTCAGCTGCCAAGTCTGTGCTATGTAAACTGGACCGGGTTCAGGCTAAGGCCTTGAGAATCTGTAATGGTGCCTTTAGGACGACTCCTATTCCTGCTTTACTTATAGAAAGGAGTGAAATGCCACTGGAAATCAGGAGGAAAAAGCTAGGGCTCCATTACTGGGCTAAGTTGAGTGGCTCAAGTTTTAGTTTTGCCTCAAGGTGTCTGCTCGAAAGTTCCTGGGAGTTCTCGGGTAATGGGAAAAAGGTTAACTTTTTGCATTGCATTAAGCAGTTGGCGGGGGATTTTGGGGTAGAGGGGCAGAGAATGGCTGGGCATGTGTGGTCACCTGTGCCACCGTGGTTTCTTCCTGAACCTGAGGTATTGCTGTCTCTCCTTGAAGAAGGGAGAAATAGTCAAATTAGAGATGTGAGAATGATGTTGAGTCAATATGAAGGATTCATGAAAATTTTTACTGATGGATCAAAGGATCCTATCTCTGGGAAAACTGGGGCTGGGGTTTTTATTGCAGATGAGAATATTAAGTTCAGCATTCGTTTATCAAATAATTTATCTGTTTTTTCAGCTGAACTGGTGGCAATTTTAAAAGCTTTGGAGTGGATAGAACAAAATAAGCCTCAGAACAGTGTTATTTGCTCAGATTCTGCAGCCGCTTTGTTGGCTCTAGAAATAGGTTCCTCTTGTGCCCGACTTGATCTGGTAATGGAGATTTTGTGTTGTCTCCTGAGAATTGAGAGACTAGGTAGCCATGTGTGTTTTATGTGGGTGCCTGGTCACTTTGGGGTCGAGGGAAATGAAGTCGCTGACAGTTTAGCTAAAGAGTCGCTGTCTAAAGAAAATATAGACCTGAGTGTCATCATGGGTAAGAGCGAATGTGTTAGTATTTGTAATGAAAAGCTTGAGCAGCAGTGGCAGGTTGAGTGGAATCATGAGCAGAGGGGAAGGCATTATTATTGTTTGCAACCCTCAGTCAAGAGGAAAAAATGGAAAAGTACATTGGGGAGGAAAGATGAAGTAGTTTTAACTAGGTTGAGGCTGGGGCATTGTTGTCTGGCTAGTTGTTTAAAAATAGTAGGTAAACATGAGAATGGATTGTGTGAATGTGGAGAGGAAGAGACGGTGGCTCATGTGTTTATTTCTTGTAACCTCTATGCCAGTCAGAGACGGCAGTTGTTTATGGAATTGTGTGATCAGGGTCTTACTGTATTTTCCTTGCAAGGTATTTTAACATCAGGAGAAAAATCAGACTCCTTTGGGAGGGCAGTGCTCAGGTTCCTGCACTCTACTGGGCTCTATGGGAGGATTTAGTCAGTAGTTTTATTTATAACCGGTGGAGGGCAGCATTACGCTTGAAAGCGTACAGCCTGCCGGAATACGAGAAGAAGAAGCCATACGGTCTGAATGAGGTACTGGATCTAATGGCGCATTTCCACTAGCACGGTTCGGCTCGGTACGGCACGGCTCGGCGCGCTATTGCGTGTTTCCACTAGCACGCAGTACCTGGAACCGGGTACATTTTTGGTATCACCTCAGCCCTGGTTCCAAGCGAGCCGAAGCGTTACTAAAACGTGACGTCAGCCGACTGCCTTCCACTGATTGGCCGATGAGTGTCGTCACTGGAAGCGTCATAACCGCGCGACGACCGCCTAGAATGTAAATAAAAACAAGACGCGAGACAAGACACCACTTTTTACTGCTTTTTGACTTGGAACGAGATGGCTTCTCAGAAAAAATCCGCTCCTTGGTCGGTGGAGGAGGTCCAGACGTTCCTGACTCTGGTTGCCGAAGAACGGATTCAGAGAGAGGTCTTCCGGATTTGTACGTTGCTCGGCGCCGTGTAAATGACGTCACAGCGGTTTCGCGCAGCCGTGTTATGACGACCCCGCCCACGTCGAGGAGGCACCAGTTGTAATGGAAACACAACCAAACCGAGCCGAGCCGTGCCGTGCCGTACCGTACCGAGCCGAGCCGTGCTAGTGGAAATGCGCCATAAGTGTATTCTTGGGATAAGATGTGCATGTAAAGTCCATTATGCATATAGATTAGACTTTTGAAAATGGGAGTATATATTTTTGTAAAGAGTATATTTTTCTGTATAAATGAATTGTTGTTGATTAATATGGGTAATGACCTAAATTGAAATTGACTGGATTTTTTTATATATAGCATGATTTTGATACAAATGTGCTAAAATGATACAGATCGGGTATGTGTATATGCAAGTTATAATATGCAAGACGTGGATTTGATGATATTTATTGTATTCTCTGGTGTGTGTGTGGAGCATTCTCATTGGGTCTGGTGTGGTCATATGATGCTGCTACTATCTATTTCACCTGCGGATGTCAGATTGTCTGTGAACGTGAACCCGATGAAGCAAATTGCGAAACGCGTTGTTCACGCTAAATAAAGTCGGCAAAATACTCTCCAGTGTGCGATACTACTTTTTGATTCTATTTCTATTCTATTTCATCTATTACTACACTGTTAAATGTGTAGTCTGCACATTAAACAGTGTAGTGGTAGATTAAATAAAATAGGTTACACCATCATCTCCCTAAATTTGAGGCCAATCCTATTTTTAATGGAACAGGCAGGCAACTTGGTGTGCGTATGGCCATGGTCTCGCTGCAAACAGGGCAATGAATGAATCGGCCTTAGCGGTGAACATCGCGGGTTAGGGTTTCTCCAAAACGTGTTTGTTATTTTAAGTAGTTATTATCACGATAATCCATGTCCAAGAGTCCATTTCCCCGGATAAAATGGGGTGCTCGTTATTTGCCACTATAAACACACTCTGACCTCCTCGAGCTATTATTTTGGTACTTCCGGTTACTTCTAATTTAACATTTAGATTTAAATTTAACATTTAGATTTAGTGTTAGCCTCCGTCACTGCCGCTTGGCATTGCTTTACTGGGACTTTAGAGCCGAAGTATCCACGGCTCTACTACACCGTAGACTTTAAAATGTAATTTCTAATATCTAAAAATGTAATTTTGACTAATCAAATTATTATTATAAATGCAGTCCAACTTACAAAACGATCAAATGCGTTTCCATTTTCTGCTGCCTGATAGGGTAAAATCTACCTCGTGACGTCAAAATAAGTTGTGTTGACAGCTAACCTAGCTAGCCTAACGCTAGTTAGCTTTGCGTCTGGGTCGAGACTTGGCAAATACCTCACCAACTCTTTTATTTTATACGTCCGTTGGTGATCATTTACTCATGCAGTATCAAATACCACTGTGAGACATGGAGGATAGGTACAACGAGATCGGATTTGTTCAGCAAATACTCGGCTTGAATCTAGTGCCGAGAAAAAATGGCACATACCGAGGCAACAATACATCTCTTAGCGACTTCTCAGGTAGGCCAGTGTTTGATAGCTTGTTAGCTATGTGGGCTATGTAGTTGTGCTAAACTACTCGAGACAGAGACTCTTTAGATAGACAAATACCACTCGAAACAGTATCTTACATGTTTCCCTTTAAACGAAAGAAGTAAATGCTCAATTTCCGTGCCGCTCTATTGGTCATTTGTTGGATGCTAGTTTGTACACGTTAGCTTTGTATAGGTTGTTCCTTCATAAGGATACCGCCGTAGTTCTCTAAAGTTTCTGAAGTAATACTTTGGATTAACAATCTCCCACGTTGTTGAAAGGCGTGCATATTAAATCATATTGTATTGTATTACTACAATACAATACATTATGTAGAAGTAAGCAAATTTCAAGTTTCCCGTTGCTTGTATTCGGAAACTGGGCAACAAAAACAACAACTCAAGTTTGTTTTACGTAGTTTGGAAATTAATAGTAGTGGAGTCATTGAAAAAAACAGAGTTGGAGTTTGAAGGTTTACGAACATTTTTCTAACCATTCCACAGATTTCCTTTTAACATACTATAAATTTGCCAGGTTGCTCAGGACATCGACCGATATAAAAGCAAGGCCATTTACCATTTATTTATTCTACGACAGTTCCACTAGGTCAGAGATTTTCATACACTTGACTATGCCTTTGAACAGCCTGAAAAATTACAAAAAAAAAAAAAAAAAAACCTGCAGATTTATTTTAAGGCATATCTTCAAAGTGCATCTTTGTTTGACCTCAAGGGGAAATTCAAAGAAATCAGCCAAGAAAAAAAAAGCCATTTTTATATGCAAACAGGCGTTTAGTTCATCATAGTGGAGTGGTAACAGGCTAAGGAATATAACCACATAGCCATTATACGGCTCACTTGCACATGCTACTTCCTTTTTGAATAAATACCCTCTGGTCTGATGATATTAAAATCCAGCTGTTTGGCGCCAACAGTCATTACGTCTGGAGGTCAAAGAAGCTGACTTTGCAAGCTGAAAAATACTATCCCATCTCTAAAGAAAAGGGGTGACAGCATCATGTTTTGGGGGTGCTGTAGGGACTGGATCACTCACATCTAAATGATTATAGTGGATGACAGTATTGAGTGGATATATTGAAGCACACTTTCACTCTTGTGGCAGAATGGTTTAAGTACGCGGAAGATGCGGTGTTAATCCAGTAGTTAATTTGTGGGGAGAATTCTTGGGTAATACAGTTGGACTCCTATTATTGTGATCCATTGCCTATTTTATTTTTTAATATTATACTGTAATTAAACAGGCGATGTACTGATTTTTTTTTTTTACTTTTGAGACTGCAGGTAGTGGTAATGATCTGTGCAATGTGGTGGTATACACATTTTTGTGGCAGCTGTGGCTCAGTAGGTAGAGTGGATTGTTCAAACACCAATAGGTTTGTCTTCTTTGGTAGCATGCCATTATAAAAAGCCTAAACAAAATCTCACTGTTGAAATGTAAACAAGTTACTCAGGCACTCAGTGAAGACAGTTATTACCAGTTATTTATTTTCCACCACTATGTTAAAACTTTCTTCAGAGTTGTCTGGTGAATCAGTGGTTCTGTATAAAAGGAACATAATTCAGGATTAACATAAATATGTGAAGAGAAATTACACCATTAAACTCAAATATACATACACAGATCAGGCACATCATTATGGCAGAAGATGTGAATAGCATTGACCATCATGTGACAATGCAGTGTTCTGCTGTGAACTGTTTGGACCTGGCATTGGTGTGGATGTTACTTAGACATGTACCACTCACCCAGACCCAGTATATATTGTCTTACAACATGCTGTGAAGTACTATTAAATGGTATTGACGGTGCAGGATATAGGTTATACACATCTGCAGTGCAGAATTGATAAATTCATGTGTTTAGGAGCAGTTCTGTCAGTTAACATTGTAGCTAAGGTTCTAGAGTGTGTTTTATTCATTTATATATTTCTTTTGCCGAGCGAGAGCAGCATAGAAGTTTCTGACAGTGTTTGTGGAATTGACGTAGCTCCGAAGCTGCTTTTGTGTGAAACGCTACAGTATACATTCAAGGTCAAGAATACAGATTTCATGTGTTTATGTGTGACGTCATCAACTAGTCAATGTTGACTTGACTTTCACCCAATATTAGTCAACTTTAAAAAAATCCAAAGTCATAATGAGCTACACTATTCACTTAAACATGGGGTTGATTCACTATGTGTCATTGTCCTTTACTGGCCGTGCAATAGGCACAAACTATTCTTGCTGATGGCTACTGGTACTACCAGGAATGCTGTAACCGTTGGTCAATGGATGGGAAACCACAGTGCTTAAATGCTATAGTCAGTCAGTCGTTTTCTATACCTGTTTAGTCCTGTTAGGGGTCACGGGGGTCTGCTGAAGCCTATCCCAGCTGTCATCGGGCGAGAGGCAGGGGTACACCCTGGACAGGTCGCTGCACAGTCCATCGCAGGGCCAACATTCACATTCACATGTACACCTACGGGCAATTTAGAACCACCAATTAACCTAACGAGCATGTCTTTGGATGGTGGGAGGAAGCCGGAGTACCCGGAGAGAACCCACGCAGACACAGGGAGAACAAGCAAACTCCACACAGAAAAGCCAGCCGGCCCATGGATTCGAACCGGTGACCTTCTTGCTGTGAGGCATCAGTGCTAACCACCTCCCCACTGTGCCGCCCCCTTAAATGCTATATAGAGCGCTAAATGCACTTTACAATTTTGGGACAGATATAAAGTTAGGTGCTAATGTAGACCCAGAGCATGTGCTTTATTAGTTTAGTTTGGTTTCATTAGTTTATTATTGCTAATACAGACACATTTAACGTAGAAGTGGCTTAATAGTCTCTTACTCACTTGTGCTATACATACCTGTACCAGATGACTTCTGGCAACAACTATATCCTGAGAGTTCAACAGTCCTTACACAAGAATTTTTACATTATTGAAAACTTTAAACTGCTGGAGGAATTGCAGGCACAAGTTGGTCTGACGGTTGTGATGAGTTAGGTAGAGTGGTTGGTCTCACATTGTCTTTATGTAGTATTAGCTGAAATGACTGTTTTTAGCTGTAATAAACTTTGAAACCTGCTTGTTGCTACTTGAGGTTTCTGTGCGATTGAACTGCTCTTTTCTTTTGAGCAATAGATGAAGAATCACATCATTTGACTGCGTCATGTGGTTGCTTTAAATGGTAATTGATGTTTGTTTTGTTTGTTTTGTTTATTGATTGGCATGAAGAGATCCATGAATGCCTAATTCTATGTTATTCCAGAGATGTGGTACGGAGTTTTTCTGTGGGCAGCTGTCTCCTCTCTGGTCTTCCACTTACCTGCTGCATTGCTGTCACTCGCCACACTCCACCAGCACAAGCTGGCCAGATTTATGCCCATTGCCATCATCCTCATGGGCATCATGGGACCAGTCTGTGGGGGAGTTCTCACTAGTAAGACTTTCTGCCTATATATGTGCTTTTATTTCTGCTTGTATTATGATATGATTGTCCCGATTTATTTCAAGGTAGATCCGATCCAAGTAGTACTGGATAACTGTCCATTCTGATGCTTACATATTTATCCAAATGACATATTTGTTCAGATTGTATACAGTCTGAAATTGTACATAACAAAGAACTACAACAGCATACAATCTAATAGCATTTCATTTGGAACTCTAGCACCAGACTTAACTCTCTGTTAAAAGTTATTGAAACTACAGAAATACTCTACTTGTAATTATACAGTGGTGTCACAGCGTTGAGTTTCTAACTATACTGATGTTGAATGCTTGTTTTTTCTTTGTTTGTTTTTAGGTGCAGCCATAGCAGGTGTGTACAAAGCAGCAGGGAAGACGATGATCTCTTTAGAGGCTCTCGTTTTTGGTGTTGGACAGTCATTTTTTGTCCTTTTCATCTCCTTCCTCAGGATACTTGCCACCCTTTAGTCTACCTTGGTAGGCCTAGGGACTTCTCTCAATAGGACCTATTTTTTAATATGTAACAAGACTAGATCTTTCGTGAATCCTGCAACACATGTAAACAAGTCCGGTGAAGGACTTAATGTCATTTTGTTGTAATGCGCCAGGGCAGATTTTTATTCAACTATCAAGGGCAGAGCACTGTATAAACTGAAGTTATGTGTTATAAAGCACAAAGCATTCTGAGCTACTGACCCTATCAGTGTGTTCCCTGTTTACAGAGTTAAGCAAAAATCTTAATTCATTAGGTTGGTACTCATGCATCATGTGATGGCAGCAGGATGCCACTAACGTCTCTCAGGTGCTGTGTGCGCATGCGTGCATGTGCACCTGGGTTTGTGTGCGTGTGCAACAACAGTTCCGACTCCTTGCAATGACTGCAGACTGATAGAATAGCATGCAAACTGACAGCCTG
The DNA here is from genome assembly GCA_005024645.1 of Planiliza haematocheilus. Lineage (NCBI taxonomy): Eukaryota > Metazoa > Chordata > Actinopteri > Mugiliformes > Mugilidae > Planiliza > Planiliza haematocheilus. The sequence goes on from SRSE01001160.1 coordinate 129,630, forward strand.
CTGCTATTTAAAAGAGAAATGTGATGAGTATATGCAAGAAGCTTTTTCTCTTGAGGCCTTAATTTCTATTTTCTAATGCAATGTCTCTTAAGTAAAGTGGTGTTTATCTTCAGGGCTTCAGGGTTTTTCCTTAATATGTTGTCTGTAGCTGCTTTTTTTGTGTGGGGCGGCCTTCCACGTTCGTCTTGTGGAAGGTCAAGGCGAGCGTGGTCCCCGTGGTAGTAGGAGCACTCAGGGCAGAGACCCCCCAAACTAGCTCCAACAGATCCCAGGAACAACATCAGAAGCCTCAGTCAGAAGAGCGCAGTCCTAGGAACAGCTAAGATACTGCAGAGAATCCTCAAACTCCCACCCCAAGAGGGTGAGAGGAAGTTTTTATTTTTATTTTTTTATTTTTTATTTTTTTAATACATATTATATACTTATATAGTTGTGTATAATTGCTTGAACAGATGAACGTGGCACCTTCAAGCATCAGCTTCAAGCAAAGTATACCCAAGGATGAACCAGTCTTGGGGAGCACCACAGTTCTCTTCCTTGTGGAGAATTGTGGTGCTCCCCAAGACTGGTTCAACTTATATGAACTATGTGAACTCTGTGGTGTCCAATCCATTTGTGAAAATTATGTCTCATGCTCCCTGAACCAGTCTTTCACAGTTGAGTCTAATTAATCCTGGCATTGACATCATGGAACATGCCCATACCATCAGGGAAGAAGAAAGGATGGAGCAAAGGATGCAGCAACCCCAGATCATAGCACTGCCCCCACAGGCTTGTACAGTAGACACTAGGCATTATGGGTACATCACTTCATCTGCCTCTCTTCCTTTTTTTGACCAGATTTCTACCTCGAAGATGATGGTTCAATGTATGCCAGTGATTTGACCCTTCTCAAACAGACTAACATCTTTTCCACGACTACAGGATGTGACTTCCGTCATGGTTGTTTAAGAAATTAGAAGCTACTCATTGCATCAGTTGGGGTTAAATAACTTGTTGCCAGCTGAAAGATAATCACCCATGCAGTAATTATCCAATAGAAGGCTTGTAACTATTTGCATAGTTACATCCAAGTGGCGATTTATTTATATATATTATTGTTCATTCCAAATGAGTTAACCTTTAGACTTCTTAAGTGAATTTATTTAGTGGTTAGAGGTGGTACAGGAACAGGTGGAACATCTCTGAAAATGTAGCATAGAAAGTATTTACAATCTTTTCTTCTTGTTTAGGTTAAAACAAGGGGGCAAAATGATGGTCAGAGCTCTAACAATTAGAAGAATTAGACAAGCTTTTAATCCTTCCTCTCTATGAATGTTTTACAGTTTTGTCATTTGTGACAAATAACTGATATGTATATATTCTTAATTATTTCTAGGTCTTTAATGCTGATTTCCTAAGCTGCTTTATGAGCAAATATCAATACATATTTCATTTTTCTGCACTTAATGTGCATCCTATGGTTCAATGGAAGTGTATTATTTGTATGGAATCATTAAATTTACACATTCTTCATGGTCTGTAATGTCTGTTTTGAATGCAGTGAGGTTCTCACTGAGTCTTCATTTCTTCAATACTTAAAATTTTAAATTACTCTAAGTGAACTATGATGATAAAGTATACATATGATCTATTTTCTTTCCAGTTAAATCACTCTGTTAATTGTGTTCATATGGCCTAACATATGGACCCATTTTGCCTTTATGAATCAGGCCACACCTAAGGTCTAATGTGCAGCAAGAGGTGACCTTTGGTGTTTTTTTACACTCATCACATGCCTGTACTTCCTTAATTACACCTTTATTCATTCCCAGCCACCTAGCTTAAAATCTTGAAAGATTTTTCAGTCTTGTCATACTGTAAGGATTTTGACGTAACTGTAGGGTCCTTTGGGTTCCTTTGCCCTTTGGGGGTATAATCAACGTCATCTGTCCCACACACTTAATTCCACTCTTCTCTGCTAAAAGGGCTTGAGGTCTGGGGGGAAAACTTTCAGGATTTTTCTTTTTCCTTTTTTTCATTGGGTTAGGCACCTGTGCATCAGCATCCAGATGCTCCACATTCCTTCGCATAAAGTTTTTCTTATTCCCCGTCAAGTGCAGCCCAGCCTCTTTCAGCCTCGTCAACACAGTCTGAATTAGTAGATGGTTTTTCTCATCTAATCCAGTTACTAATATGTCATAAAGAAACACTGGCACACAGGGAATTCCTCTCAGTACACCTTCTTTGGTTCATTTTAATATGACCAGTGTTGTGCAAGCTCACACTTAACAAGAACTAGTTCAAAGTTCAGTTCGCACAGATAAAAGAACTAGTTCTAGCTGCAGAAATGCATGTCAGCTGGTGTGTGTGTATATATATATATATATATATATATATATATATATATATATATATATATATATATATATATATATATAACAATACACACATTTATCAGTCTTTATTGGCTAATCAAGAGTAAGATGAAAAGGCTGGACTCAGAGTGTGTGTGTGTGTGTCAGAGAGTATATTAATAACTTTATTAGTCCCGCAATAGGGAAATTGCAGTTCACAGTTCACATGCTAGCTCACAGAAAATGCAGGGTAAAAAAAAATACTACCTCATTTTCTCTCTACAAGAACTTGTGCTTTTTCTTTTCATCTGAATTAACAACATGAATGAATGGCATGAGAACCCTCCTTATTCTGTTTTTTACTTACGTGGTTTTTATTTTTTCAGTCAATAAATGAAACAAGTTAGTCTGTACATGTGTGAGATTTTTTTTTTTTTTTCCTGTTGTACCAAACCATACTGAACTGTGACCCCCACTCCGAGGTATGTACACAACTGACTTGTGTGTACCATTACACCCCTAACATTTTTTTGACAGTTACATATTGGTCTGACCAGACCATAAAAACAGTAGACCAGCGGCCCGATTGGCACTGGGCTGGCCCAGTCACACTGTTAAACACCAAACCCTTTCGCTTTGGTTGTGACTGCGTAATGCATTCAAGTCAGCATAAGAGATTGTTTCTGGCATTGTTCAGCAGACGTATTGCAGCTCGGATAAAACATTATGCGAGTGGTCCTGCACTCGATGGATCGCAGACGCCAATATTGGCAGTGTAGAAGTGCAGCATCATTGTCTTTGGCAGGTTAAATTTCTTCAGCTGCTGTAGGAAGTATATCATCTGCTGTGCCTTTTTAATTAGGGCACTGATGTTAAGCTCCAATTTGAGGTCCTGGGAGATGATGGTGCCCAGGAAACAAAAGAACTCAATTGTGTTGACTGTGGAGTCACACAAGATGATGGGGGGAAGTGGGGCTGTGTTCTTTCTGTAGTGCACAATCGTCTCTCCACTGTCTTGGAAGCGTTTAACCCCAGGTATTTATGGCAACGCCAAGTCACCAGGCGGTCAATCTCTAGTCTGTAGGCAGTCTCATCTCCATCAGAGATGAGCCAGAAGAGGTAGGTGTCATCTGCCTCTTCAGGAGCTTGACAGACTTGTGACTGGAGGTGCAGCTGGAGAAGAGCAGAGGTGAAAGGACACAGCCTTGAGAGGAACCCGTGCTGATGGTACGGGAGTCTGAGATGTGTTTTCCCAGCCTCACATGCTGCCTCCCGTCAGACAGGAAGTCTAATCCACCTGCAGATGGAGTCAGGCTATGTCAGCGGGGATAGTTTGTCCTGTAGTAGTGACGGAACGACTGTGTTGAAGGCTGAGCTGAAATCCACAAACAGGAACCTGGCATTATGTTTTGTGGGAGTCCAGATGCTGGAGGATGAAGTGGAGGGACAGGTTGACGCCGTCATCCACACATCTGTTTGATTTTTTGGCAAGCTGCATGAGATCCAGGAGTGGGTCTGTTGAAGCCTTAAGATGTTCAAATTACTTCATTACAACCAATGTCAGGGCAACATGACAGTAGTCAAGGAGTCCAGTGATCCTTGACTTTTTGGGGACTGAGGGCCCGTCCACACGTACCAAAGCCATCTTTTCCCCCGCTGTTTTCCCTGGCATCGTTTCAACAATATTTGCGTACACACTTGTCTCAACATGACGCAAAATGCTACTTCATATTCCAGGCCTATAGGTAGCGCTCTTTCAGTTTCAGAAATTCACCAAAAACGGAGAGGAAGAGGCGGAGCGGTGGATGTAAAATGTTGTTTTGTGGTTGTCCATAAGCCTTTTTTGCTCAGCGTGGTGGCACAGGAGCATGATATTTGCCCTATTAACCTTAATAGGCTCAATATATTCTTCAGCAGGAACACAAGCATGTAGTCCGCCATTGTTGTTGATGTACAAGCATGTAGTCCGCCATTGTTGTTGATGTTGTTATGTGATGTCTCACGGGTCGGGAAAGCTTGAGGGGTGTGGCGATGGTGGCGATGATGTCATTGAAACGCACATATGTGTTTTTCCCCGACCACGTGAAAACTCAAGAGCTGCGTTTGCAATTTTTTTCACCTTGGGACCAGGTCTCAGAAAAGTGCGTTTTAGGGCAATGCGTTTACAGGATTCATGTGGACGATGGGCCAAAACGATGCAGAACATCTGCTTTTACACCAAATACCGTCTCCGTGTGGATGGGGCCTGAGATCACGATGGAGGCCTTGAAGGAAGCAGCCATGACTTCAGTGAGGTATTGAAGATATCTGTGAACACTGAAGACAACTGATCAGCACAGTGCTTCAACGTGGATGCCGTCTGGTAAGCAGCCTTGCAGAGAATCTGCCTTGCAAACAGCCTCTTCGTGTCCTTCTCCAGGATGGTGAGAGGTGAGATGGAGGAGGAGGGAGGCTCTGAGTCCAACGGCTGTGAGGGAGCCATGGCCATTGTTCTTGTCAGGGAGGAGGTGGGCACTAGTGTGAGGGCCTGTGAGGTTTCACAGACACTAGTGCTGGTGGAAGAGGTATTATCATGGTGGATGGTGGATGTCGCACTGCTCCATTGTCTTTCAAAGTGGCAGAAGTATTCATTCTAGAGTGTGGGGCTTTGGGCTTGTAGTTCGTGATGTCCTTGAAGGCCCTCCAGACAGAGTCATTAGCTACAAACTGGCTCTGCGATATGGACTAAAAAAAATGTATCCCGATAATTTCTGTTATTTATCACGGTAATGATGAAAATGAAGATAAATAAATAACAATTCAGCCTAATCTTTTTGACTATAAAGCAACGGCAAGTTTTATCTGAGTTTTGGGTAAAGTCGAGGCTGCTTCTGCATCCTCGCACATTTTCTGGCTTTCGTCATATTCTGTGCTTCTGTGTGTTTGTGCTTGTGTTTGAGGTGGTTACTGTCCTTTTTATGCACTATTTGTTTGCAAACCTTGCATGTTGTAATTTGGTGCTTGGTGTGTTTCTGTTTAGACTCCAGCAGAAATAACACATGTAATACTCCAATGTCGGTTTGTCAGATTCAAAAAAATCCTAGGAACCTTTTGCAAGCACTAGTTTCTCGTAGGACCAGCTGGAGTGATACGCAAAAATACAAATATTTAATTTCTTTCTATATTTGAAAAATCAATTCAGGTGTTAAGTGGTTAAAACCAAACCAGATAATGGAGGTGGAGCCTCGTTTAGGAACAAGCTCCTCGCTGCCTGCTTGCTGCGGCTATTGTTAGTTTGTCAATATTCCATTCGTGTTGCGTTGCAAGTGTGGCGAGGTGTGATCGGGGGAGTTATGGAGGAGCCTGTGTATAGTTACACTATCACTGGGAATGGTTACCGACAACGCCACCTGGGGAATTTCGTCCCAGGAAGTAGTTTTAAATCCCAGACACCTTAAGGACACACGGGTTTGTTTTGCTCAAGGCAAGAGACACAGTTCATTTGTGGAAGGCAATATGTATATACTTTATTACAGGGTCTAAAACACACAATGAAAATACCATTCACACAGGGGAAACTAATGGGGAAAAATGGGTGCTGAGGCTTACCGGTGTGGAACTAGGGGCTGGGGCAGAGACACCCAACTAAACAATAAACACCTGGACACTCGTGCCAGTTGCCCACACATGCACACACAGAGTCAGTGAAACCCAGGACCAAGGAGAGCACAGCACACCAAACGGGGGGGATCCACCACCAGACCACCAACGTCACCACCGGACCTCAGCAACTAAAAAAGGAAACAGGGGAATTAGTGGGGTTGCACTAGCTCACAAACAAACAAAAACTCAAACTCTAACCAAACAGACAGTGGGCAAAACAATATCCAGCAATAAACAAAACAAAAATACAAACCGTCAACTGTCAGGTCTAGATAATAATAATGAAAAATAAATCCAGCAAACAGAATATCAAAATAAAGAAAAACAACAAATACAATAACAGGCAAAGTAAACTAAGTAAACTATTGAAAGAAAACAAAATAATCAAATAGAAAGGGAGTTAACCCCACTACTCAGTCAACCATTAAATGTTAAGCCCCTTAATGCATGAAACAATATACGCCCGAGCCGCCCAACGGGTGGTGAAGCACCAGGGGAGACAGTATAAAAAACGCAAAAAAGATGCAACGCATAAAGCGAAGCATAAAACTACTAATAAAACAGCAGCAAGGTAAAACAGCAACAAAGCAAAAAGCACGGCGATTCAAAAAGCGGCAAAGCAGAAACAAAACGAAGCAAAAGGCAAAAGCAGCAGTCCAAAAAGCAGCAGCGGTCCCCCGTAGCTTGTAGTGGTGTATAGCGTGCTTAGCGTCACTCGGCCCTGTCAGCTGATGCCGACGTCACCCGCGCACCGTTGACCATGAGGATCTGGGGACCCAATAAATCAGTTAATGACTAGTATTGGTGTACAGGAGTGGGAAAGGTAAAGGGGCTACCTACCAGTTAGCAGGGTTGGCTAGTCACTAAACATCACAGGGAGAGGACAAGAAAGTGCTGCACGGCTACCAACAGCTATCTGTGATCATATAATAATTAGCTTTAACTAGCAGCGATAAACTATGCAGAGAGAGGAGGACGCTCACCACCGAAGGCAATTCAGGTAGCACACTCTGGCGCACAGGAGGAACCCAATTAGGCGCTCTGACCGAGGCAGAAGCTCCGAACCGGAAATGACACACCCAGTCGGGGAGCAGAGAGAGACTAGCAGCGTGGGGGCTCACCCCTTTTATAGGTCTGTGCGCCCCCTAGTGGTTGGCTGTACTGATGTCAATAAAAACTACCGATCTCTATACTGCTACATTCTATCCCTCTTGCAAATCAATGCAAACACCAGTTGCTAGCACCAAGGCCTAAAACCACGCAGAAACTGCATTGGATACAGAAGGAGCAGCCTCCTGTCTAACTGGCTGTGGAAGGCGATGGAGATTAGGATGGTGGCCAGCAGTTGACCTTGCAGTCCTGCGCAGGACAACATTGCTGGGCCCAGAGCAGCTAGCTGGAGGATCAGCTAAAGGTGCTGATGTCTCGCTTAGTGGCGCTGTTGACGCGGCACACTCAAGGGCGTCTCTGTCAGAGGGTGACATCGCCGCAGGGAGTGTAACCGGGTTTAACACCATTGTTAAACCGGTGGACCTGCCTGACCCTAGGATTGTCATCCACCGGGGCGATGGTGTATACAGAGCCACCTTCCCTTGGTGCCCTCAACACTTGGTACCTCGCAGAGTGCCACCGGTCCCGGGTCTTATGGGGACCTCTTGCACTGAAATCACGCAAGAATACCAGCTGACCCTCACTCAAGGGCACCTCTTTCACATGCTGGTCGTGATTTCGCTTTCGACGATCGGCTGCCTGTTGCAAGCGGTCTCTGGCTCCATCAAAGGCCACCTGCAAGCGAGCCTGATGTTCCTGAACCCACTTGTGAACGGTGCCACTTATAGGGCTCTCAACTCGACCCAAAAGAAAATCCACTGGGAGCCTTGGTTCCTGGCCGAACATCAGGAAGAAAGGAGACTCTCCAGTGGCCTGATGGGGAGTGGTATTATAACAATAAAGCACCTGAGGCAAACATGAACTCCAGTCTCTTTTTCGTGACACTAGCAAGGTGCGCAGCAAGTTATGGAGGGTGCGATTAACTCGCTCACACTGACCATTGCCAGCTGGGTGGTATGGAGTAGTGCGCAATGCCGTACAAGCTGCAAAGTTGTTGAATCAGGGAGCTCTCGAAATTACGACCCTGATCAGAGTGTAACCGAGCAGGTACACCAAATTTATAGAACCATTCCGACACCAGAACCTTGGCTACAGTGGAGGCACGCTGATCCCAGGTGGGGACAGCTACTGTATACTTAGTAAAAACATTGGTCATCACCAAGACATTTTCCATACCATTCTGGGCAGGCTCCAAACAGGTGTAATCAATGACCAGGACCTCATTGGGGCGTGATGCCAAGAGATGCCCCAAGAAGCTGCGAGCGGTTGGGTGAACATCCTTAGCGACCTGACACTGCTCACAGGTTTGACACCACTGGGCAACTGCTGAGGACATGCCAGGCAAGTAACACCGGGCCCGCAGAAGTGCCAGTGTTCGCTCAACTCCCTGATGACCATGCTCCTGGTGAACCTGGGTCAGGACCTCATCTGTTAATGCTGCTGGTAGCACCAGCTGCAGCACAACCTCGCCACCTGTGTCGCCACCAACACAGGTGGCGACAACTGTTGCCGCTCCTCATGACTGGGACGTTGCCCTCTCCCCCAAAATTCCAGCAAGCCCTGAATAACCGGGTCAGCCTGTTGGAGGGCACAAATCTCAGACAGGGAGTGCTGTGGTAAGACCGAGATTGCAGTTTGAGTGACCTCAACCTTTCTTGATGCCAGTGCTTGCTGCAAAGCCATCGGCATGACAGTCCCTGGAAGCATAGCTTCCACCTCCTGAGAACCAGGTGGGTGTTGACAAGACAGGGCATCTGCGTTTCTGTTACTCCGCCCTGACTGTTACTTTATTTCGAAGTCAAAAGCCACAAGTTGCGCCGCCCACCGCTGCTCGGTAGCAGCCAATTTGGCAGAGGAAAGGTGACTCAGGGGGTTGTTATCAGTGTAGACAACACAAACACACCTATGACCCAACAAGTACTCTCTGAATTTTTCGGTCAGAGCCCACTTGAGGGCCAAAAACTCCAGTTTCATGGAGCTATAGTTGGCCATGTTTCTTTCCGTGGGCCTCAGACCTCGGCTAGCGTAGGCTACCGGCCTCACCTTGCCTGCTTGCTCTTGAGAGAGCACGGCTCCTTAGCCACCATGGCTGGCGTCCACTTCTAAAATGAAGGGAAGGGAAAAGTCAGCATAGGCCAGCACTGGTGCAGTGGTGAGCTTGGTCTTCAGTGCCTGAAAACTCTCCTGACATTCCTCAGTCCAACACCCTAGGACGCCACGCCCAGACCTCTTCGTTACACGGCCCCACTCAGCCACAGCCTTATACAGAGGCGCTGCCAACTTGGTAAAACCCTCCACAAATCGCCTGTAATAACTGGCAAAGCCACGGAAAGACCGCAAGTCTGAGACTGTGGCGGGAATCGGCCAATTGGCAACCACCTTAATCTTGCTTGGGTCTGTCGAAACACCATCACCAGAAATCACATGGCCCAAGTAATGCACCTCCTTCTGGAGAAAGGAACACTTGCTGAGCTTAGCCTTGAGGCCTTCATGTTCAAGGCGGCTTAGCACAACCCTCAGCCTCTCCACATGTTGCTCTACTGTTGATGAAAACACAACAATATCATCTAGATACAACAACAAAGACTGACACTGTTGATCTCCAAAAATGCGCTGCATTAGCCTCTGAAACGTGCTTGGGGCGTTAGAGACCAAAGGGCAGTCTTTGGTAGGTCAGCCTCAGTAACTGGTACCTGGTTGTAGCCACTGGCCAGGTCCAGGGTCGAGAACCAGCGGGCACCAGATAACACGTCTAGAGACTCCTCGATGCGTGGAAGAGGAAAGGCGTCTTTTCTGGTTTTACTGTTCAGCTGTCGGTAGTCGACACACATGCGGAGACTACCATCCTTTTTCCTAACCAGCACGATTGGAGACGCATAAGGGCTACTACTCTCTGAATCAGAGGAATGTCATGAGAGACTAGGTTTGTACAGCCCAGGTCTCCATCGTGAGCTGAAAAGACAGGGGTGTACTGCCTAAGCAGAGACCTCACCTGACCCTGTTCCTCAGATGACAACGATGACAGGTCTATGTCATCCACCTGCTGTTCTATCGTGGGGGAAACCATGTGAGACGACACCGTGGCCACACCTGATGGCACCTCAGTGACGCCGGATGGAAAGCTGACAACATTTACTGTGTCTAATGTGCCAACAACAGTTCGAGGGTACAGTAACACATCAGTGGAACCAACGTTAATGACTGGTACATATGCTGTTCCGTGGCTTACTCGAACCAGAGCAGGGGACGCAAGCAGACCAGCCGGTAACCCACCATCCTTTGGTTCGAACAACCCTGTGGACTCAGAAAACACCTCAGAACACCTCAGCTGCCACTATCTTCATGACACCACCAGGAATGCGCAAAGCTCTCTTTCCCCTAACCTTTACCTTTCCTGGACTGTGCGGTGGGGACCCAGTGTTATACTATGGCACTGCTGCAGTGCCTGCACAACAGATCCTGGGGACCCAGAGACACAAGGCTGGGAAAACAAAGCCAGGCCATGCTGCCCAAAAAGCTCTTGGTAGCATTTACGGATGATGTTCATACCCAAAACACCAGTCACCTGTGATGGCACACCACCAGGGGGATCCCTCACAACCAACACCCCACAGCCTGACATCACCTTGCCACACAGATTCACCTGTAACTCCAAATAGCCAATGTATGGGATCTCCAGACCATTGGCAGCTCTAAGCTGCAACCAGTGGCATGACTGGAGGCGCTCCTGACCCCACGGCTCAAAGTGCTGGCGGAAAAAGCTCTCCGAAATGGTAGAAACCATGGAACCAGTATCTACCAAGCAAGGCACCATTACCCCACCCATGTCCACACCCAAATGAGGACAAGACGCCTCTAAACTAGGTGACACCGCTTGTGAGCCAGTAGCGGCCCCATCCAAACTGTGGCTCTGCAATTCGGTGGGCGCTAGTTTTCCGACAGCGATACAGACCGAGATCGCACAGCAGAATTGGATGGGGGTTGCGAATGCGATGACGGAGGAATATGCACTCTACACTCCCTTGCAAAATGACCAGGCTGGTGACAACGCCGGCATATTACTGGACCATTACGAGGTGGACGGATGTGCTGGCGAGAATTCTGGAGGAGAGCAATGCTTTGAGTAAGCTGGCCGAGTTGCTTTTGCTGACACTTAATCATCTGTCTCAACTCAGCCATCTCAGACACAGGGGGTGAAACGACCGTGTCCTGTGGACCAACGCGAACACCATACTAAACACCAAACAGCGAGGGGACAGAGTGACTGCGACTCCCCGCACCACCAGACAAACCCTCACGCTCCCACCGGATCGCTTCCGCTCGGACATCAAGCAAAGTGGAATCGGGCTGTCTGCGCACCAACTGCTTCAACTCACGACGCAGGGAGCCATCTAGCACATGCTCAGCAAATTGGCCTCTCAACAAGGCTGCGGCATTTGGCATGTGAGTAGGCGCACACCGTTTCACCTTCTCCATGAGGCCCATCAAAGCTAAGGAGAACTCCTGAAGAGTTTCACCCTCCTGCTGCCTCCTGGAGAAGAAAGCTTCCTGCAAAGCAACATACGACTCTGAGCACCCATATAGCTCCTGCAAAATGGCCAATACCCTGTCAGGGTCTCCTCTCTCTGCACTGGAACGATACTTAATCTCCTCCCTAGCCTCCCCCTCTAGGTGGTTGAATAAGAAAAATGCCTGATCAGCCCCAGATAAGTGTTGGGCCCTCATACATGCCTGTATTTCCTCAACCCACTCAGCCAAACCTATACCCGTCCTTCCCCTGAAGATGGGACACTTCCTATCTCACGGGACAAAAACTAGTCTCTCCGTGGCAGGGACACTAATGATGGAGGGGGCACTAGGTGGCACCACTGAAGTAGATGGCACAGTGTTAGGGTCAACCTGTTCACAACGCAAACGATCATTGTCAGCCCTTAGCTGTGTAACTAACTCTCTGAGCTCTGCAACTCAGTCTCCATGACTACAGCGAAACTTACCACAATACCAGCAAGTGCTAAAATAAAGACCTGACGAGTGAAGGGTTGGGAAAGGCATCACCAAAAACCTGTATGAAGGACGACTGGGAACCACTGCTGCTTTGCCTCGCGAAACACCACTGCTCCCATGTGCCTACAAGAAAATTAGGGCACACAAAAAAAACAAGGAAAACAAAACACAGAGCATGTGTCTCTGCCGTGAAATGAGCAAATCCTGCCGACAACGCCAAGTTTGTGGCGAGGTGTGATCGGGGGAGTTATGGAGGAGCCTGTGTATAGTTACACTATCACTGGGAATGGTTACCGACAACGCCACCTGGGGAATTTCGCCCCAGGAAGTAGTTTTAAATCCCAGACACCTTAAGGACACATGGGTTCGTTTGGCTCAAGGCAAGAGACACAGTTCATTTGTGGAAGGCAATATATACTTTATTACAGGGTCTAAAACACAATAAAAATACCATTCACACAGGGGAAACTAATGGGGAAAAATGGGTGCTGAGGCTTACCGGTGTGGAACTAGGGGCTGGGGCGGAGACACCCAACTAAACAATAAACACCCAGACACTCGTGCCAGTTGCCCACACATGCACACACAGAGTCAGTGAAACCCAGGACCAAGGAGAGCACAGCACACCAAACGGGGGGGGATCCACCACCAGACCACCAACGTCACCACCGGACCTCAGCAACTCAAAAGGGAAACAGGGGAATTAGTGGGGTGGCACTAGCACACAAACAAACAAAAACTCAAACTCTAACCAAACAGACAGTTGGCAATACAATATCCAGCAATAAACAAAACAAAAATACAAACCGCCAACTGTCAGGTCTAGAAAATAATGAAATATAAGAAATCCAGCAAACAGAATATCAAAATAAAGAAAAACAACAAATACAATAACAGGCAAAGTAAACTAAGTAAACTATTGAAAGAAAACTAAATAATCAAATAGAAAGGGAGTTAACCCCACTACTCAGTCAACCATTAAATGTTAAGCCCCTTAATGCATGAAACAATATACGCCCGAGCTGCCCAACGGGTGGTGAAGCACCAGGGGAGACGGTATAAAAACCGCAAAAAAGATGCAACGCATAAAGCGAAGCATAAAACTACTAATAAAAAAGCAGCAAGGTAAAACAGCAACAAAGCAAAAAGCACGGCGATTCAAAAAGCGGCAAAGCAGAAACAAAACGAAGCAAAAGGCAAAAGCAGCGGTCCAAAAAGCAGCAGCGGTCCCCCATAGCTTGTAGTGGTAGGTGTATAGCGTGCTTAGCGTCACTCGGCCCTGTCAGCTGATACCGACGTCACCCGCGCACCGTTGACCACGATCGCCCCTTTTATAGGTCTGTGCACCCCCTAGTGGTTGGCTGTACTGATGTCAATAAAAACCACTGATCTCTATACTGCTACACAAGCATGTCGCGCACATATATGGGCCATTCTACCGAATTCGTGCAAATTGCTGTCCCACAATAAAAAAACTATTTAACAAAACAATTAAGAATTCAGACCTTCAAATATTTACTAAGATTATTTTATGATCTAGTTAAACACAAGACTGTAACTAGATAGTAATTAAGCTAAATATATACAAAATCATCATTTCTGCTACCTTCCTAGGTACTTTCTATTGGGAAGCAGTTGTCCCAATCTCTAAGCCCTAAATTTCAATCCATATAAATAATACTTTAAAGAATTTTGTATTTTTTTTCCAATGGTGTATTTTAAAATATATGTTTGGTTTATTTTAAACAGAATGTAAAATATTTAGATTCATTTTGAAGTTTTTTTTAAAATTACAAAACATGCTTTAAAAAATGCTGTCCCACACTTTCATGTCACAACCGTAACACGAGTCATTTTACCATATGGGTGGAGCCTGGTTTTAGCCACACACCTAAATTTCTGACCAGGAAGTGACACTGCATCCCTGTCCCTCATGGTGAGTGATTACCTCTCATAATTTTTAAGTAAATGTGTTCCAAAGTCTGAAAATCAGTGTGTTACAAACCCTTTAGCTGCCTGCTCAACCATATGGTTAAGCACATTTTGGGTCACTATATCTCAATGAGAGGAGTGCCTAACTTAACTCAACCTAGTTGAGCCATCTCAGCCACTTGGCTGAGGTATGTTATGCTAAAAAAATCCACTATATTGCACTTTGTCTTTAAATTGTAGTCTTCTTCGTCCTCCCTCCAAATAGGAAGTCAGAAACGGGAAAATCATCTCAGACATGTTGACTGTTTTTACTAAAACTTTGAAAGGTAGGAATAGTTATATGACATATGCTAGTGCTGGAGACCTTACTAAACAGAATTATGTTACTTGATGCCACCTAAAAACCTAAATTTAATGTTTAATAATTTTTTTAAAATATGCTCTACCAAATGGTTGATTTGTCGATTTATGGTAAATGCAGCAAATAAAACAAATGCAATTAAAATTGGCTTTCTTTGCTATAAAAACTAAATTTCTTTTCATCTATTGCTGTAAATATAAAATTAAGTGTTATTACAGTCATATAAATCATGAATATGATAAGAGAATTATTTTTCTATGTAATTTTTATGACTTTTTGAGTTGATATTAGTAAATATGGTAAAAATCTAGAATAAATGTGAGGAAATCATAATTTTCACAACTAATTCCCTTTCAACTAATTGACACAAGCTGGTATATCATTATTACTACCATTAGAGGTGTTAAATGATAGTTAGTGCCGAGTGCCTATGTCAAGAGGCCCCTCCTCCCATAGGGGCTCCACAGAAAGAGGCGGGAAAACATAAGTAACTGGTCTGTAGGGCGGCCATTTTGGGGCAATGTTAATGGAAACAGCCCACTCTGGAAACTTCTAACTGAAGTAACTGGTCTGTGGGGCGGCCATTTTGGCTTTTGGCACCCAAGTTGAACAATGACAGGTGTCTGTCTGTCATTGGCTAGCACGTCATGCTAATTGCTAACATTAGCGGCTAATGCTAATTTTTAGTAGCTAGAAATTGGTGGTAGCATTAGTGGCAGCATTAGCATGTTAGCGCATAGCATATTAGCAATTAGCATGTTAGCATTAGCATGCTAACAATTAGCATGTATTTAATTTTTAGTGTCTAAAAAGACATGCTAACATTAAACCAATGCTAAAATTAGTGGCTAGCGCCTCATGCTAATTGCTAACATTAGCGGCTAATGCTAATTTTTAGTGGCTACGAATTGGTGGTTGCATTAGTGGCAGCATTAGCATGTTGGCGAATAGCATATTACCAATTAGCATGTTAGCATTAGCATGCTAACAATTAGAATGTATTTAATTTTTAGTGTCTAAAGTGACATGCTAACACTAACCTAATGCTAAAGTTAGTGGCTAGCGCATCACGCTAATTGCTAACATTAGCAGCTAATGGCAACAGCCCACTCGGCACTTTAAAAATTTCCGCGGGAATTTTCTAGTTTAATTTTAACTTGTACTACAACTACTAGATGGACGCCAAAACCTTCTATTGTACAAGACATCCTAAAAACATTTCCCTTGGAGGAGACAGATGACAATCCTGACCCAAGTTATCAGGTCCAGGTCCAAACCAAAGCACAAGTAGAATCTGGAAGCATGAAGACATTGAGAAGTTCCAGGTTCCAAATTCAAGATTTTAACCCCGTGATCGGTACTTCAAAATGCTCTTCACTGATGAGATGATGCAACATATTGCACATCATACCAATTTGTACTCAGCTCATGAGTTTGGGGATCCCTAAAGAGATAGAGCAATTTCTTCTCCAGACCAATTTTACAAAATCAGAAATAATAGTTCAATCAATCCAGGAAACCAGCAATAGGAAACTAATATAACCAATATAACCAGTAATAGGAAACCAGCTATACTAGTTCAATCAGTCCATCAGAAATGTGACTCTTTTTTCCCAAAAATCATAGCTGCTGTTGCACCAACATAGACAAGGTGTGTTGAGACAGTAATGCGACAAAATGCAAATATTTCTGTTGCTTTACAGTATTTTCTTTTCCTTTTTGAATGCAAAACTTAATGTTTTGCACTGTTACATATAATCAGAAGTGAATTGAATTTGAGACTTTTGTGCTGTTGCACTTTAACACGGATACAGACAAGATGTGAAAATTTGCAGGAACGTTGCATTTCTAATTTTCCTAGTTCGAAGCAATAATTTCCTTGCATGAGATAAAAAACCTTGGTGTTTTGTGGCATACTGACAGAATCCAATGTCCCAGACATTTTTAGTTGTTTATTTTTTCATAAATTAGCATTTTATTTTAATCTATACACTGTTTCTGGTATTTGTAATAAGTTCCGCACTTAAACCATTAAGTGACATCTCAACCGTTTGGTAGAGGTCAATATTTTAAAAACCACAGGGTCTTTTGAAAAAAAAATGTTTGATTGTGCTTATGACTCACCCAAGGATAAAAGAAATGCAAAGAAATAATTTTTTCACTGCTTTTTTCTTGGTGGGGAAGTTAAAGGGTTAATAACTGTCACAACCGTACACATATTATCTGCAATTCAATACACTTTTGGGGTCTCAAAGCAAAATATTATGTTTTGTTGTGTATACAACTGTTCAAACATCTCTTGCTAGCCATTTACTTGTCAGCATATTTGAGTTATGCTAGGAATTAGCTAAAAATGTCACAACCGTAACAGTCACAACCGTAACAAATTGTAACATTACGGTTGTGACATAATCATTATAGTAGTGACAACATGTAATGTTCCGCATATTTAAGGCAATGTTTGATCATTATTATTACATTATACTCTTAAAACATAATAATAATAATAACAATAATAATGATAGATTATATTTGATTTGTAAAGCACACTTCATACTTAAGAATCTCAGAGTGCCAAGTAATGTATGATATGATAAAACATGAAGATAATGTTGATTTATATTTGACATTATACAGCTAAGCTGGGAGAAAGCAAGCAGCAATGCCAAAAGAACAGTGGAGCAGAGAGGGTGAGAGAATACAGAAAAAGATTGAGGGAAGACCCAGAGAAGTACGAAGAATATTTAAAGAAGGAAAGAGAACGAAACAAGAAACGAAAGGAAGAAGGAAAGGTCAAATCTATCAGTGATTTATCTGACAGGGAGCAAAGGAAGGTCAGAAGGTCATGGCGAAAAAGACAGCAACATCACAGGGTATTAGTGAAAAGTCAAAGAGAGATGGAGAGATTGTGCGCAGCTTCCACGCCACCTCCCACACCCTCTGCCACACCTCCTCACCTTCCACACACTTCTAGTGAGACTGTTACTCCAGTCACTTCTAGTGAGACTAATAAGAGACGTTCTGTAATGCGTGTCCACAGAAAAATAAAGACCCTTGAGCTGAAGATTAAAGAACTTGAACGGAAGAAAGAAAAATATAGAAAACGGTGCCACAGATTGTGTGTGAGGCCAGAGAAGTCAAAATGTTCCCCAAGAACAAAAACTCAGAAGGAAGTACAGAAGCACAGAGTTCCTGCACATATCAGAAAGACCCCTCTTTTTCATAACACACTCATGCATGATTTGAAGAAAAAATACAAGTCTGCCAATTACAAAGAAAAACATGGATTAAGAAGCTCACTGACAAGCAGGTTGCTCAGAAAATACAATCTTGTTTCTATGCTCAGAGAAACACTAGGCAGCTCCCACAGAGTGATCAACACGACTGCAGACAACCCACATCTAAAGATCACCTATCAGAGAACTGCCCAACACAAGACCTTAAACCTAGTCAAGACTTTCTTAAGTCGAGATGACAACAGTCAGGCATCAGCAGGGAAGAAAGAAACAATCACAAGACACAAAATTAAGAAACAAAAGCGGTTCCTCTCTGACACAATGCTGAATTTGCATCAGAAATTCATGCTGGAGATGCCTCATCTGGGTCTGTCCTACTCTCTCTTCTGCAGGACAAAACCTTTCTGGATTGTTGCCCCCAACATCCATAACAGTGAGACATGTGTCTGCAAAGTGCATGACAATGCCCAAATGAAGGCAGACAGGCTTAAGCAGCTAGACGTCATCAACTCACAGAGCTTGAGCAAAGCGGCAGAGGAGTTGTGTTGTGACACCCTGGCTAAAGCGTGCATGTACAGGGAATGTCTCTCATGTAAGAGCAAATCACTCACACACAACGGTACATCAGGAACCAGAGTCACATAGATGTTTTAATGTCATGTTGCAGTAGATGCGCTGCTATGTTGAAGTAATGTAAAATAAATGGCTCTTCAACAACAAATGACCTCATTTTATTGATTATAAACATTTGTGTTTGTAAAATTCACAGGTTATGAGTTAATATTAAGCAATAGGTTTGAGGGGATATAATACAACCTTGCAAACAAAATACTGTGGTCGCGACCAAAACAGTGCAGTCACTACCGTAACAGTGCGGTCACTACCGTAACACTGAGTGTTTTGTAAAATAAAATAAGAATTGAGTCATTAAATAACATTTTATGATAACTATTGGTTAAATGTACATTCGATGTAATAACTAATTAAGTCTGAGATCTCTATGATCAGTGTAATTAATTTTACAAAAAAGATTGCATTTAAATTTTGATGAGTCTCAGAAAATAAACTTTGAAATTTGTTTAAAAAATAATTTTAATTGATTTAGTTATAAAACCCTTCATAATAAATTACTAAAATTATTCTTTAGAGGGTGTATGGACACACAATATGAACAGATTAATATAATGTTTTTTTATTGCAGTGTTTTGCTGTGTTACGGTAGTGACACATTTCAGGAGCGGAGAAACATTTCAAGAACAGGCAGACATTAATATATGAAATTTGACTGCGCCTTTACTAGGTATGTACCATAGAAATATGGTACAATATATGTATAGACAAGGTTTTTGGAAAAAAACTACTTTTGAAAATGTGTTTCCAACTCTGGACTTTGCACGAATTCGGTAGAATGGCCCATATACAGTACAGTACGTCATCAATGGGTCATCAATTGTTTTTATCGCGGGATGACATATTCTTA
Source organism: Planiliza haematocheilus (assembly GCA_005024645.1). NCBI lineage: Eukaryota > Metazoa > Chordata > Actinopteri > Mugiliformes > Mugilidae > Planiliza > Planiliza haematocheilus. Next base: position 148,731 of record SRSE01001160.1, read on the forward strand.
CCTTGGGGAATGTTTTTGACGATATATTGTAAGTGATTAAATATCGCACATCCCTACTCCCCTCACTTATTTGCTAAACTTGTACTTTGGCTCTTTGAATTTCTCTCTGTCTCCACCCCTGAATGTCTTCTTCTCCAACCTGAGGTGCCCGAGTTTGGCTGTGAACGAGGGTTTAACATTATTGTAACTCACCCTGGTGCATGTTGGAATACAGCAGTCCTCACAGAAGCTGATGTGTGACGTCACTCTCATCCAAACTGTTTGTTGCTTGAAAGTGTCCCAGTCAGTGCAGTTCAAACATGCCCTTAAACTCTCCACAACTTCACTGATCCACATCTTAGATGTCCTCACAGTGGGTTTACAGAGATTAAGTTTCTGCCCGTATGCTGGAATCAGGTGGATCATGACGTGGTCTGATTCTCCCAGTGGAGCATGGGGGACAGCGTGAAAGGCATCTTTGACTTTTTTTTATAAAATATAATAATTTACTCACCCATATAACTTTGGTGTCATTTGGAGTCATATGGATGATATTTATATCCAGTGGAGCGCCACGTATATCCATATCGTAGGAGTGATCAAGGCACCAAAATGCAGCCAGTTATGATTTATGTTATGAGTCTGTAGATTGACGTACTAACCTCTGACCTGGACGATGTCATCTCTGAGTGCATCCGCCTGAAACCTTTTCAGATTCTGACGTTGTGGACAAGGACTTTGCTTATTATGGACATCTTTTATGAGTTTTGAGCCAGAGTATACAGATGAGGAGCTTGTTGAAAGGAGGATGCTGAGGCAGAGAGAGGAACACCGGGCCAAAGAACAACAAACAACTGCACATCCTTAAATAGATAACAGGTAACTCTGGACTCAATGGGGAATAGCACTAGCATATCATAACAAAATATTGGTGAAATAAACGAGTTTCGCAACAAATGCGCTATTAAGAGGCTGCGTTTCGGTGGTCCGATCATTCCCACTAATACAGTTGAAAGATGTTTTCGTACACTGTATTAAAAGACAGACCTCTCTGTGTGAAGTTAAATCAGACTAAACCTCCTCTGTTTTAAGTCAGTTGGGAGCTTGTCTAATTCTTCTATTTGTTAGAGCTCTTGTCCCCTTGTTTTAACCTAAACAAGAAGAAAAGCAGAAAAGACTATAAATACACTTTCTATGCTACATTTTCAGAGATGGTCCACCTGTTCCTGTACCACCTCTAACCACTAAATAAATTCACTTAAGAAGACTTAAGGTTAACACATTTGGAATGAACAATAATATATATACAGTGGTATGAAAAAGTTTGGGCACCCCTCTAAGATTTCATAATAATTTGCTCTAACTTTATAAAAGACGATCACAACAACAAGATTTTATTTCCAACAGAGATGTAGACATTTAAGTGTTTTCCAGACCAAAATTCTTAGAGTATCATTACAAAGTTTTATTATAATAAATTAAAATGTAAAAGTTTGGGCACCCTTTTAATCACATTGATTTCAAGACCTGTAGGGATTTGTAGCTGACATGTTGCAGCCCAAAACTGCTTTGATTAGCTTGTGAGACCTTCAATTACAAAGACAGGTAAAACCAATCATGAAAAAGGCTATTTAACAGAGGCAATTGCTGGCTGTGTTTGTCCTAGGCTCCTGGCAACATGGGGGCATCGAAACAACTCTCCACTGACCAAGAAACGAAGATAATTCATTATCATGAATTAGGAGAAGGGTACAAGAAATTATCAAGAAGGTTTGGGATGTCTATTTCCACAGTCAGAAATGTGGTACAGAAATGGAAGGCCAGAAGAACAGTCATTGTGAAGGAAAGATGTGGTAGGCCAAAAAAAATACTGGAAAGACACAGACGAAGGATGGTTAGAATGGTCACAGACAAGCCACAGACCACCTCCAGAGAACTACAAGAACATCTGGCTACTGATGGTGTAGTTGTTCATCGTTCCACAATCTAGCGCACTTTGCACCAGGAAAAGCTATTTGGAAGGCTGATGCGCAAAAAGCCTTTCCTGAGTGTTCGTCACAAGAAGAGTCGCATGAGGTATGCAAAAGCACATCTGGACAAGCCAGAAGCATTTTGGAAAAAAATACTGTGGTCAGATGAGACTAAGATGGAGTTATTTGGTCAGAACAAGAGGAGGTATGCATAGTGAAAAAAACACACTGAATTCCATGAGAACAGCTTATTGCCTACTGTGAAATATGGTGGAGGGTCCATCATGTTATGGGGCTGTGTGGCTAGCACAGGGACTGGAAACCTTGTTAAAGTTGAGGGCCACATGAATTCCTCTCAGTATCAGCAGATTCTTGACAAGAATGTTCAAGAATCTGTCACAAAGTTGAAGCTACGCCGGGGTTGGATTTTTCAGCAGGACAATGATCCCAAGCACTGTTCAAAATCCACCAAGGAATTCATGCAGAAGCACAAGTACAATCTTCTGGAATGGCCATCCCAGTCCCCAGACCTCAACATCATTGAAAATGTATGGATTGATTTGAAGCAGGCTGTTTACGCACGGAAGCCAAGAAACCTGACTGAACTGGAGGCGTTTTGTATGGAGGAATGGGCCAAAGTACCACCTGCCAGACTTCAGGGACTTGTCAGTGGCTATAGGAGGCGTCTACAGGCTGTTCTTGCAGCAAAAGGAGGGTCTATTAAATATTAATGGAATTATTTCTTTGGGGTACCCAAATTTATGCACATACCTATTTTTGTTTAAATATTCATAAAAATGTTTCTGTTGGACCAATGAAAATGATTTCACTACTGAGATATTTCTGTTTCCATAAGGTATGACATTTGTTAAAATAAAGTTGCTGCTTCAAAAGCTCAGCAAGTGACAAACTGATGCAATGATTTTCCTAAGGGGTGCCCAAACTTTTTCATACCACTGTACTACGTCATTTTGGCTGTGTCCGAAATCACTCACTCATTCCCTATTCCCTACTCCCTACATAGGGAAATAAATGTAGTGCATAGTGAGCTCAACGGAACAAAAATCGGGCACTTTCGGCTTTCGGACACTTCTGTTGGCGCCGGTAATTACGTCATCGCTGTCGCTTAATTAAAACGTACCACATTAACGTCGTCTCACATAATATTTGTCCATTTACTACTGCATTTTTATTAAATTAGAGTATTTTGTTTCGAAATGTTTAATAAAATAAACTATAGAATACTGACATTTGTACACAGTCTCCCGTCTGTTTGCCGTATTTAATTTACTTTCCGCGCCAAGAGAACCTCTGGCAATGCATGATGGGATATCTTGCTCCGGTTAGTGACCATCGGATGGTCACTACATTTCGCGGTGAATTGTGGGATACATGTAGTGCACTATATAGTGGACACCGGTGGACACTAAACATTCGGACACCACTACATGGCGTGGTCACTATATAGTGCACTATATAGTGGTTAGGGAGTGGTTTCGGACACAGCCTTTGTGTTTTATGCGCTAGCTAGCGGAGCTTACGTCGCCTGCCTGCAAACGTGCGCTGCGGTCAAGTTTTGTAAACAATGCCACATGGCCACTTCCATCCGCGCTTTCCGTGATTCAGCTGCGTGTAATGTATTACAACTTATGAATGTAATGATCCCAAACTTTAGACATTTTTTGCCGTTTATGGGCATCTTTACTCTCCGCCATCGGGCCAAATAAATTCAAAATGTATCACGCACTGGTGGTGTTCTTCGCATAGGGGCTTCCATGCTTCCAAAACAACGGTCCGTGTGGAAAAGTCAGATAGTGCGTAAAGTGCGCGTCATAGGAATTTAACGAGGCTTCGAGGCAGAGTTTTTGCCTCGAGCAATTTTTGTAATCGAGTTAATCAAGTAACTCGACGAATTGTTTCAACCCTAATCATAACAACATACATCAATATTAAATATGACTAGGGCCAATCCTCACAATCGCACAGATCAAGTAAGTAATTCCATGATTCTTCTTACCTTAAATCAGAAGTGACCACATGGGAGGGGCGGTGGTATCTGGCGCCCGAGTCTCGCTATCTTCGGTGCTGTCACTAGCAGCAACTTTTTGCGGCGGCGGTAACACCGGCAAGCTAGCTGTAGCTGGTTCGGTGTCATCACTCCTCTTTGTTTGTTTTGTAAATCCAAATTGACCGAGGTTTAGTTGCTTCCTTCCATTCTTATTAGTATTCACAGAGTGTTCCAAAAAAAAATGAATAAAGTACCTATGTTTTGAACTTGAAGTTAGGCTAAAATTCAAATACCAACTCAGTGAGAAGTTCAAGTGGAGACGTAAACGTAGTGATTTTGAGTGCAGCGCCGCCACGCATGGATGGTCACAACTGGACACACAGCATTGCATTTATTAGTGGAGGCAGATGTTCGGAAATAGTAACGTAATGAGCGAATAACCACATAACATTGACACATTTTACTATTATTATTTATTTCAGGAACCTTAATGTACATAAAATCAAAATCTATATGGACAGTGTTTTAGAGCTCCCCCTAAATGTCTCAAGGTAGGCTTTCAGGGGAGCCCAGGTTGAAGTTAGACTAACATTCAAATACCAACTCAGTGAGAAGTTCAAGTAGAGACGTAAACGTAGTGATTTTGAGTGCAGCGCCGCCACGCATGGATGGTCACAACTGGACACACAGCATTGCATTTATTAGTGGAGGCAGATGTTCGGAAATAGTAGCGTAATGAGCGAATAACCACATAACATTGACACATTTTACTTTTATTATTTATTTCAGGAACCTTAATGTACAGAAAATCAAAATCCACCTGCTCTACATGGATGACATCAAGCTGTATGCCAGGAATGAGCGAGAAATCGACTCACTGATCCACACCACAGGATCTACAGCAATGACAGAGGGATGTCATTTGGATTGGAAAAGTGTGGCCGGATGGTCTCAAAAAGAGGCAAGATGATCAGAACTGAAGGGGTCGACCTACCAGAGGGCAACATAGGTGATATCCAAGACAGCTACAAGTACCTTGGTATCCCACAGGCTAATGGAAATCATGAAGAAGCCACAAGGAAGTCAACCACAACCACATACCTCCAGAGAGTGAGGCAGGTCCTGAAAAGTCAGCTAAATGGCAGGAACAAGATCCAAGCCATCAACATGTATGCAATACCAGTCATCAGATACCTGGCTGGGACCATAAGCTGGCCAAAGGAGGAGATAGAAGCCACAGATATCAAGACAAGAAAGCTCCTCACCATGCACAGTGGGTTTCACCCCAAATCCAGCACCCTGAGACTATACACTAAGGAAGAGGAAAGAGGGAGGCCGAGGACTAGTGAGCATCACGGCCACTATCCAGGATGAAACATCAAAAATCCAAGAGTACATCAGAAAGATGGCCACAAAGGATGAATTGCTAAGTGAATGCCTCAGGCAACTGAAATCTGATAAGAATGCAGAGGAAGAGGAGCGGAACACCTGGAGGGACAAGCCCCTACATGGCATGTACCACCGCCAAATTGAAGAAGTGGCTGATATCGAGAAGACCTACCAATGGCTGGAAAAGGCTGGACTCAGAGACAGCACAGAGGCACTGATCATGACAGCACAAGAACAGGCCCTAGGCACAAGAGCCATAGAGGCCAAGATCTACAAGAGTAGATCAGATCCAAGGTGCTGCAGACTATGCAAAGATGCCCCTGAGACAGTCCAGCACGTAATAGTAGGATGTAAGATGCTAGCTAGGTCGGTGTACATGGAGAGACACAACCAAGTGGCTGGAATAGTGTACAGGAACATCTGTACCCAGTATGGAACAGAAGTACCCAAGTCCCAATGGGCCGCACCACAGAAGGTGGCAGAGAACAACAGGGCCAAGGTGCTGTGGGACTTCAGCTTCCAGACTGACAAACCGGTCCTGGCCAATCAACCGGACATAGTGGTGGTAGACAAGGAGCAGAAGAAGGTGGTGGTGATAGATGTGGCAATACCAGCAGATGCCAACATCAGAAAGAAGGAACACGAAAAGGTTGAAAAGTACCAAGGGTTGAAAGAACAGCTGGAGCAAATGTGGAAGGTCAAGGCGAGCGTGGTCGCCATGGTAGTAGGAGCACTCGGGGCAGTGACGCCCAAACTGGGGGATTGGCTTTAACAGATCCCAGGAACAACATCAGAAGCCTCAGTCCAGAAGAGCGCAGTCGTAGTGTGGCAGTACACTGTGTGTCTGCCCCTGGATACAGCCTGCTGCCACTTGGACCTCACCTGGGGCCTCATGTACTAACGTTGCGTACGTACAAAAACGTTCCGTACGTACTCGCTCACGTAAAAGTTCAGATGTATCAAGAGAGAAATGTCCGTGAATTTTGTACGTGCCAACGGCAACTACGTGGCTGGCGTACGTATGATTCTACAGATGTGGATCCTTTGGCGACACTTAGAGGTCATGCCGGGAAACTGTTATCATAAAACTGTGAAAACTATTGTGATGTGCACATCAGAGAAACACGACAAATTTGCACTGATGAACAATTAACACACCCAGGTGTCCGTAGTTATATGAGTGGATATAAAAGCATGCGCAAAGATGTGCAGAAAATGTCGTTAACAACAACGGCAGCCTTAGCATTATTAGAAGATATCGCAAACGGTGAAAGAGAGCGTGCATTCAGAGACAGAGATGATTTCCTGGCTAATAACAACAACTGGCTCATCAGCCGCTTTAGGTTCCCGAGGGTAATCCTTCTGGAACTGTGCGCAGAGCTTCGGCCGGCATTGGAGCGCTACACGGCAAGGAGCCATGCGTTACCTGTGTCCGTACAGGTACTGACCACACTGGGGTTCCTCGCAACCGGGGCATTCCAGAGGGAGCTGGCCGACCGATCGGGACTGTGCCGGCGCTGTGCAGGACCATACAAGCCGTGTGGGACGGAATTATACGCATGTCAGCCAGGTATATCAGATTCCCATACAATCTGAACAGGTCAACATTAAGAGCAATCTGCAGCGAGAGACGGTTTTCTGAATGTAATCGGAGCTATCGACTGCACACACATTTCTATAAAAGCGCCATCGCATGAATTTGTAACACGTAATGCGCAAATGCAAGTAAACATTGTGGCTCATTCTTATGTTTTCGTTTTCTGATCGCGCAGACAGGGGAATCTCAGGTGCAGGGTCAATTTAAATATAATTTGCATATTTAAAAGAGGCGTGGACACAGAGTTGCATATTTAAAAGGGGCGTGGACGGGGAGGAGTCGGGTACGTTCGATTGGGATGTACAAAGGAAATGTGCTTCGAAATGCTTGTAAATCTGAGCTTACGTCATGATTTAGTAGGAAATCTATGCAACTGTTAGTACATGAGGCCCCTGGTGTTTTATTTTGTCCAATCAGGGCCTGCGGCTACAGTATAAGGGGAGGATGCAAACCCCTAATTGGTCTCTCGTCTCCTGGCTTCCGGCCCGCCCCTTCGGGCTCGTTAGTTGTCCGCTCAGCTCCTCACGCTGGTACGTAAGCGCAGCCACGGTTGCGTCTATCATAATTTTAACCATCATGCACTCTTCACAGGTGTCTTTGTGTTGTAGCCGTGCAGGGTGTAGTCGCCCTTCCACCGTTGGTTGTTCGCCACCAGGTGATCGCTGTCAGACGCCATTGCCGTGGTCTGCTAAGCTCTGCTGGGTTCTGCCTTGACTCACCTTGCTTCTTCCGCTGGGTTGTTGGACGATTCTGATAGGTATGTACGCCGTGTGGCCGCCCCCTTTAGTCTGCTCTTAAGTCATCTTGGCGATGTATTAAATTGCGCTGGTCAACTGGCTGCCGCGTGCGTTGCCTGTAGGGCTAATCTTTTACGGGACGTTCTTAATGGGTGAAAGAGATTTTGGATTATTTGGTTTCTTTCTTTTATGATGGTTTAGTGTTATTCTTTAGTTTCAGGTGTTTTGTTGTTGTTTTTTTTTGTTGTTCCTTATTGATGTTGTCAGTCATTTTGTTTTCTTGATTTGTTAGTTTGTTTCTGTTTAGTTTGATGTAGCTCCATGACACCTTTTTGGTATATTTGTTTAGGGAGCTACTATTTTTGATTCATTTGTGGTATTTTGTGGAAATTTATTTATGTTGTGAATTTAAATTTGTTTCATTCTGTTTTTTTTTCCTTCTCTTTATTCAAAAGATTATTTGAGTGTGGTTTATGATCTTGTTTAACTTTGATTTTGTTGTGCAAGCCCTAATTTTCTTTTCTTTATCTTTTAGTTGCTGTGAGCCCAAGGTGGTGGTCCTGGTGCCCTGGTGGTGGTCCCCCTGTTTTTTGTGTGTGCGAATGTAGCCCCCATTTTGAGTTGTCACTGTGTGTGTGCTTGGTGACAATTTTAATTGATCACTGTCATAAAAATCTTCTTGATTATTGTGGAACACGTCTCCAGCTCCCTTCATACTACTTACCTGTGTGCTATTTCCTTGGGTGCAATTCCTAAGGTGGCGTTGTCGGTGTGATCAATATTTGACAAAGGAGACCAGCTTGACTCCGAACCCCCCCCCCCTCGTGCCGCCACAGTAGGAACAGCTAAGATACTGCGCAGAACCCTCGAACTCCCAGGCCTCTGGTAGAGGACCCGAGCTTGAGGATGATACAGATGGGACGTGAGAGGGACGTTTTTTTTATTATTTTTTTATATATATATATCATTCACTACCACGGTCTTAATTTCCACTGTTATGCCAATGACATCCAGCTTTATATCTCCACTAACTCCATCACTCCCGCCACTCATTCCACTCTCTCCACTTGCCCCGCTGACATCAAATCCTGGATGCAGATTAACTTCCTCAAACTAAATTGTGACAAATCAGACATAATCATTATCGGCCCCAAATCCCTCAACAAAACCACAGACAGATTCCACCTCTCCATCAACTACTCCACCCTGTCTCCATCCCTCGGAGTAATCTTTGACAGTAACCTCTCCTTTGATCATCACATCAATCAAATGACCAGAACTGCCTTCTTCCACCTCAAGAACATTGCCCGTCTCCGTCCATCACTCTCCTTCTCTGCTGACAAAACCCTCAGTCACGCCTACTTCACTTCCAGAATTGACTACTGCAACAGCATCCTCTATGGCACACCATCCAAAACAAAAATAAGCTACAGTACATCCAACATTCTGCTGCACGTCTGCTCACCCACACATGCACCCGTGATCACATCACTCCTGTCCTCCAGAAACTCCACTGGCTCCCAGTTCCACAGCGTATTTAGTTCAAAATCCTCCTCACTCACAAAGCCCTCCATAACCAGGGGCCTCATGTACTAACGTTGCGTACGTACAAAAACGTTCCGTACATACTCGCTCACGTAAAAGTTCAGATGTATCAAGAGAGAAATGTCCGTGAATTTTGTACATGCCAACGGCAACGACGTGGCTGGCGTATGTATGATTCTACAGATGTGGATCCTTTGGCGACACTTAGAGGTCATGCCGGGGAAACTGTCATCATAAAACTGTGAAAACTATTGTGATGTGCACATCAGAGAAACACGACAAATTTGCACTGATGAACAATTAACACACCCAGGTGTCCGTAATTATGTGAGTGGATATAAAAGCGCAAAGAGATGCAGAAAGTGTCGTTAACAACAATGGCAGCCTTAGCATTATTAGAAGATTTCGCAAACGGTACAATAAGAAGAGAGCGTGCATTCAGAGACAGAGATGATTTCCTGGCTAATAACGACAACTGGCTTGTCAGCCGCTTTAGGTTCCCGAGGGCAATCCTTCTGGAACTGTGCGCAGAGCTTCGGCCGGCATTGGAGCGCTACACGGCAAGGAGCCATGCGTTACCTGTGTCCGTACAGGTACTGACCACACTGGGGTTCCTCGCAACCGGGGCATTCCAGAGGGAGCTGGCCGACCGATCGGGACTGTGCCGGCGCTGTGCAGAACCATACAAGCCGTGTGGGACGGAATTATATGCATGTCAGCCAGGTATATCAGATTCCCATACAATCTGAACACTTCAACATTAAGAGCAATCTGCAGCGAGAGATGGTTTTCTGAATGTAATCGGAGCTATCGACTGCACACACATTGATAGAAAAGCGCCATCGCATGAATTTGTAAACGTCAACAGGAAATATTTTCATTCATCAGTGTACAGATCATACGTAATGCGCAAATGCAAATAAACATTGTGGCTCATTCTTATGTTTTCGTTTTCTGATCGTGCAGACAGGGGAATCTCAGGTGCAGGGTCAATTTAAATATAATTTGCATATTTAAAAGAGGCGTGGACACGGAGTTGCATATTTAAAAGGGGCGTGGATGGGGAGGAGTCCGGTACGTTCGATTGGGATGTACATAGGAAATGTGCTTCGAAATGCTTGTAAATCTGAGCTTACGTCACGATTTAGTAGGAAATCTACGCAACTGTTAGTACATGAGGCCCCAGGCCCCTTCCTATCTCACTGACCTGCTCCATCACCACAATTCATCCCACAGCCTCCGTTCATGTGACGCAAACCCCCTTACTGTTACGGCTAGAGCTTCACAAAAACAGGACTCAAAAGCACGACAGTCTTTGGGTTTTCAATAAACACAGTTTACTTTCCAGAACGAGGTTCAGTACACAAAAGGCAGTCCATAAGGCAAACAAGTCCAAAAAGGGAACAGGCAAGGGCAAAAGTAGAAACAGGCAGAGTCCAAAAAACCGAGAAGACCGAATACACAGGTAGTACAAATGCTGTAACGACAGACACAGAGGTACAACGAACTGGCACAGAGAGGAGGACTAACAAACATTATATACACAAGAGGGTGGAGTGATAATGAGGCACAGGTGCAACCAATGAGGGCGGGGCAGACAATCAAAACTGGCGGGAAAACACAGGCAGGAAGTGAAGTGGTCTGAGACAAGAGAAGAGGTAAGTTTTCACAATAAAACAGGGAACAAGACACAAGAAGGACGAACAATGAAACATAACCTCACGATGAATGACGGGATGTCACACTTACTCCACCACTCAGGACCAAGCACCGAACCTGGGGCGACAGAGCCTTCTCTGCAGCTGCCCCCTCCCTCAGTAACTCTCTCCCTAAACACATAAACACATCCGAGACTGTACCGACCTTCCTACTTTCAATATATATATATATATACTAGGGTTGTACCGATCCGATCACGTGACTCGGAAATCGGGGCCGATCACGCAACTGAAGACTCGATCGGGACTCGGACGTTACGACCCGATCAGAGATCGGTTTTATATATATTTATTTAGTCATTATTTGTATTAGATTGTTGATATATGGGCTATTGGTGATTCAAAAAAATAAAAAATAAAATGAGTATTTACTACCACCGTTTACGGCATGCGCATGTGCAGAAGACCAGCATGCTAGTTTGTTTTGAAGCGGAGTGGCGAGTTGTGGCGCACCATGTCTGCTGTGTGGAAGTATTTTAAAGTATGTGAGGAGAACGATGCAGTCGCAAACTGTCAAATTTGCAAAGTTGGAATATCGTGGGGTGGTAAGGACAAAGCGTCGTTTAATACCACAAACTTAATTCGGCACTTAAAAAACAAACACAGAGTATCAGATCGGGACTCGGTATCGGCAGATACTCAAAAGTCAAAGGACTCGGACTCGGATCGGGGGCAAAAAACCCTGATCGGAGCATCCCTAATATATACTGTATATATACTGTATATACGCAGGCGAAACCAGATGTTTACATATGCTGTGTTAAAAGGCAAAAAAAATTTCCTCACTGTCTGAATTTAATTTAATGAGAGAGAAATTTGAGAGTTTTTTATTCTGTATAACTTGGGTCAAACATTTTGGGTATCCTTCCACAAGCTTCTCGCAATAGTCTGCTGGAATTCTGGTCCATTCCTTCTGACAGAACTTGTGTACCATAACTGAATCAGGGTTGTAGGCTGACTTGCTCGCACACGCCTTTTCTGTCCACAAATTTTCTATGGGACTGATATCGGGCTTTCTGACGGCCACTCCAAAATATTGATTTTGTTGTCCTTAAACCACTTTGTAACTACTTTGGCAGTATGCTTAGAGTCATTGTTTGGGAGACCCATTTGATGTCTTGAGATGTTGCTTCAATATTTCCACATAATGATTTTTCCTCATGATGCCGTCTATTTTATAAAGTGCACCAGTTCTTCCCCATACTTCACAGTTGGGATGGTGTTCTCAGGCTTACAAGCTTCCACCTTTTTCCTCCAAATGTAACGATGGTCATTATGGCCAAACAGTTCCACTTTAGTTCCATCAGGTCACAGGACATGTCTCCAGAAATGAAGGTCTTTCTCCCTGTGTGTATTTGCAAACTGTAATCTGGCTTTTTTATGTTGCTTTTGGAGTAATGGCTTCTTCCTCGCTGAGTGGCCTTTCAGCCCATGTTGGTGCAGGACTCGTTTCACTGTGGAGAATGAAACTCTCTTACCAGCTTCAGCCATCATGTTGACAAGGTCTTTAGCTTTTGTTTTGGGGTTGATTCGCACGTTCATTGTCATGTGCACAGTGTAGGAGAACCTGTCTCCTTCCTGAGCGGTATGATGGCCACTGGCCATCACTAGCAACGGGAACAAAATGTTCCCACAGTGGTGATTTAAATGAAGCCGACAGCTCTTCCAACTCCACACCTCTTAATATATCAATACTCCACATCGTTACGTTTCTTCTTCGTCTGTTTTTTTCTTCTGTAGGCTAATGACGTTAGCTGGCAGCTTTTAGGCTCATTACATCTTGCTTTCAGATTCATTACTGTGATGAAGTGGTGGAGTATACATTTTTGTAGAGTTAATGAATGACTCTTTAGTATTTCATGTGTTCACTCTCACTGATTCCTGTGAACTCATTGCAGCGAATGTGGTGGGCCAGTCTGGTCCAAAATGCCAGGGCATTGATTGTCATTGCAAAGACCATAAAGGCATACAGTTCTCATTCTGATTCTGAAATACTGTGCTTTTTTTATTTGTTTATTCAAGAATAGAAATCATTCGTACAAATGTGTGAGTTGTAAAAGTAAATGAACTCTTGTTTTCAGGATCTGGTGTGACCCCCTTGTGCACCAATTACATCAAACTAAACAACTAATTACTTCCAGTAATTTCTGATCAGTCGTCTTCGGCACCTGTGAGAAATTTTAGCCCATTCTTCAGAACAGAACCGATTCAGTTAGTGGGTTTCTTCACATTAACTGTTTGCTTCACGTCCTTCCAAAAAATTTCTATTGCATCAAGTTCAGGACTTTGACTTGGTCATTCCTGAACATTCATTTTGTTCTTCTTAAACCATTTTCTTGTAGAAATACTTAGGTGCTGCCTGGGCTTTATGTCTTGCTGCATAATCCAGTTTCTTTAAGAAACTATTTGCTCCATCTGTAATGGAGCCGTTCTGCAACAAAACAGGCACAAACAAGACATTATTCCATGTTTCACTGACAGGATGAGGTTCTAATGCTGGAAGGCAGTGTCCAACATGACACCTCTCATTTAAAGCAAATAATTCTACTTTGATGTCATCTGTCCACAAAACATTTTTCCCAAAGTCTACTGCACTCCCTCTGCTATTAAAATTGGCAGAGAGGAACTTTTGTTTAAAGTTGTTTATGTGTTAGAGACCAAAGTTGCCGGAGTCAGATTCCTTGTATGTGTCCATGTTCCTTGGCCATTAAAGCTGATTCTGATTCTAATTTAGAGCATCTTGACCAGCTGCATCACCAGCAGCATTACAGCCATGGACCGGAAAACACCTGCAGAGAGTGGTGAAGATTGCTGAGAGTATCACCAGTACTCCACTCCCCTCAGTGCAGAGCATCTATAAGCATAGAGTCCGCAGGAGAGCTGCCTCCATCACTAAGGACCCCACCCACCCCCAGCATGGATTGTTCACACTCCTACCCTCAGGCCAGAGGTACCAGAGTGTGAAATGTGGGACCACAAGACTACAGAAGTCCTTCTTCCCCACTGCCATCCTACTCCTTAATACCTGACAGGAGTCTAGAATCATAAACTAAATCATGGACTACTTTGTGCCATATAGTGTATAGTGCACAGTTCACCTTTTCAGCTTCTGTTTACATTTTTCAGTTCATTGTTTACATTCTCATTGATTTGTGGATTCTGAACACTTTAGAGATGGTTTTGTAACCTTTTTTGACTGATGATCAACAGCAACTCTTTTTCTGAGCTCCTTGGAAAGCTCATTTGTCCATGTCATCATACATTTCCAAAAACATGTGTTGCAATGATCAGACTGTGACAAATCCCAGAACAAAGGGCACTAATCTACTGACAGGACTTATGTGAAAAGCAATTTGCAGGGGTGCAAATACTGCACATAGGTATTTTACTAGTTATATAGGTATTTTACAAGTTACTAGCCAAGGTAACTTTTGCACTCGAGGATACATTAAAAGTTTTTCATGTCTGGCGAACTATTGTTTTTCTTTACTTAGTTCAGTGGTTCTTTCCATAATATGGGTTAGAAAAACAGTTGAATAGAGCTATTAACATACTTAGAATTGTGAACCAATCCTACGCCGGCGCAACACAGTCACTGCCGTTAAACACACTTAGAGGGCAAGAAATAAGTAGTTTTGATGTCTTCAACATTAATCTACAGTTTAAAAAATATTAGAGAGACAGTAGCAATGGCATCACATTTATTTATTGGTAAGAGACAAGTGCACAGGTGGACTTCACAGGTCAGAAATGCAGAAATAACTTGTCACATCAGCTGAGGAAAGGAGAGGACGAAAGAGCTGGAACAGTGGGCCGGCCAGTCATCACGTCTGCTATTGTCATCTGGGCTGGAATGAAACTCTGTTCTCTCCTCTTGTCTTCCTCTTCTTCTTTTATTGCTTTTTCTTGTAGTCCTCCAGGTGAGCCAGTATCCACCCAGAGGGACCCAAGATGGTTACAAACAGTACTGTCATAGCAATTGCTTGCTCCTGAGGAAAACACACAGCCACAAAGAGATAGTTGAATTTATACTATGTTTTAGCACAACAAAATGATTTCGTTTCTCCAATATTCCTCAGTACTACTCAAAATGTATGCGGTTAATATGCTAAGAAATGATAAACATAATGTTCACATTAGTCTTGTGTGTCCACAGGAACATTTTTAGGTTGCAGTACAAACATTTACGAAATAGAAACACATAAAGTACATGCAGAAAACATTTAAATGCATTTATACAGCTGTGTGGACACTCGTAAATACTAATGATCAAAAAGGATCCTAGATCACACACTTCACTCAGCAGAGCCCGACTATCTGGTTTTATAAATATATAGTGTATATAGGTCAGCCAAAATATGTTGGTGCTCCTGAATTCAAGTTTCTTTTCGAGTCAATCAGCTCAGGGTCTGTTTTAACTGGTCGACTTCAAGGTCGTTCACTTGGCACCTACTTGGCAGCGTGTGTATACAGCTATGACACAATAAACTTAACACTGTGATATTAAACTACTCCAGGCTTGTCAAAATATTGTGAAAATACTAAGTTATAGGCTACATGTTCAGTTTTGAAGGTAATGTGAACATTTCGGGCACGGTCTACAGCGAGCTTTGTCTGAGACGTATACGTGTTGGAATTAGGCGGAATAATGGCGAGGTACTGACGCAGTTATAGAAAATGTTATAATTATATTTGTTTCAAAAGGCATATACGCATATAGTGTATGCGGGACATCAGGTTAAAATCAATTTATATAAGCAATGTTGTAACTATATTTGTGTATAAAAAAGAAGACATGTTAGAATTTTTCTCAGTTAAGACAACGCTAGCCCTTGTGGGCTTGATTGATGGTCATACCAGGTCAAGATAAGCTCCTCCGTGTAAGAAATGCTGTTAACACTTACAACAATTAAAACTGACGGCCAGTGCTTCAGAACCTGCTGAGATGAGCTACTGAGCTACATCTTAGAGCCGGGAGAGAGTACCTGTCGTGGTTATAATACTCAAGTAGAGCGATCAGAAACTCACCCCGGTAGTGATATTGTGTTTGGCAGGTTTGGACGTAACTTTAGCCACAGGGACCAGCTGAGTCTTCAGCGCGCTCCTGAACAACCGAGAAACTGTAGGCAGAGGCATAGCGACAACTTTAATCCGAGGGAAATTGAGAGCGTTTATGCACTTGTTTGCAGTATAGTAAGTAACTGTCAGCACTCCAGTTTTGCTAGAGAGCGCACGCACGTACAAATTTGGTCTGCGCCTGTCCGTGTGGGTGCGTGTGTGTGAGTGTCATGCGCGCGCAGCCTATGTCGGAAGTTAATTGGCAGGCTTCAGATATCTGACACTTCTGAGTGTCACTCGCGTCCTGAATTAACCCCCTTTGCGGCGGTATGGCGTTCCGGACGTCCACAGTGTAGTTAGCGTGAAGACGATTGTCGCTGCTGATATCATGATTAGGTTAAAAAAATCAAATCATCTTTATTGGCCATACACTGACTGTTTGGATCAAATATCATGTTTCTACACTGCTCAATGAAACACTTTTAAATCCGAATAGTCTCACGGAGGAGATTCGAGGAGACAGGCTGTACAGGGCTGTAGGAGGTCCTCGATCCATCAGCAGGACCGGTATCTGCTCCTTTGTACAAGGAGGATCAGAACAGCAAAAACAACTAGACAATTCCCCTGCGGGAAATCGCGAGAGTGGTG
This sequence comes from Planiliza haematocheilus, assembly GCA_005024645.1. Taxonomy (NCBI): domain Eukaryota; kingdom Metazoa; phylum Chordata; class Actinopteri; order Mugiliformes; family Mugilidae; genus Planiliza; species Planiliza haematocheilus. The sequence goes on from SRSE01001160.1 coordinate 165,380, forward strand.
CTGTGTCGGCAGCAGTTTGCGCTAAGATGATATGATACAATGCTACGATGCTAACATGCTACAATTTTTCACCTAATCTTATCCTCGCAGTTGGACTGATTAAATAAATATCGAAATATATAAAAGCTCATGTAGGCTAAATCATGCCGGTGGGATGTGGCTATTTATGCTGAAATATCCTACACAGCAGGGGACTCCCATTGACTGTATACAGGGCCGGTTCTGCCCTTCATGGGGCCCTAGGCAAAAATATGGCAAGGGGCCCTCGTAATGGGTCGTTGGTGTATTGGGGGGGGGGGGGGGGGCATTTCTTAGATGCCATTTCCTGCATTCTAACCAATTTTAGGATTAATAATGGCAAATCCTATCTTATTAAACTCCATGGCAAGATTGAGAACTGCATCCTGTTTCAGCTCAATTTGGGACGAAGTACAGGCCAATTCTGCATGTCAAGGGACGGTAGGTCTTAAAAAAAAAAAAAAACAGACAAAATTTGACTGAATCAAATTAAATTTAATGTTGAAACACAATGGCAAAGAAAAACAATGGCTCCATCTCCGGCTCAGTAACAGCATCTATAGAGGGCACAAATACAAATGATAGAGATTATGGATATTTATGTGTATTCATACAAAATAAGATTGTCAGCCTACAGATTTAGTTATGAAATACTAGTTTGTAATAACCCACCATCAGAAGTGTCCCTTTCTGCACTTCCTCCAGGCAAAATCAAGGCTCCACCTCCTGCTCAGTAAAGGCATAGACTATACAGGATACAAATACAAAAGGATAGTATAGATGAGAGGTCACTTGCAAATCACTTTCATGATAGATATTTATGTGTATTGATACAAAATAAGGTTGTCAGTTTGTAATATCTCACCATCAAAAGTTTCCCTTTCTGCATTTCCTCGAAGCAAAATCATCAATGATATCATCATAGCAGATTTTCTTCCCCATGTCATGGTTGATGCTCATAATGGCCAGTCCACTCAGGCGCTCCTGTGACATGGACGATCTTAAGTAGCTTTTTATGATTTTGAGCTTGCTGAAGCTCCTCTCTGCTGAGGCTACTGTCACAGGCAGAGTGACACCAATTCTTAGAGCGATCCAAAGATTGGGATAGAGCTCCTCCAGATTCTTCTCACAAAGAAAGGACAGCAGCTCAAAGGCAGTCATGTTGCTTGATGGCAGGGGAGGTAGATTTTTAATTTCCTCTGCCAGGTCCACTCCACTGATGTCAGACTCTTCATTGAAGCTAAGGGCTTTTTCCATCTCCATACATTCAGCCATTAAGGAGTCACCTGACATCTGACATCCAGAGCTGAAGTTCAACACCACTCCGTATTGTCTCTTCACATGGTTCAGGGTTTCAAATCGCTCATCAATGGATGCTATTGCAGTGTCGACCACAATGTTGAAAAAGTTGACTTGGAGATTCCGTAGTGCATCGACCACTGGCTCATCAGATGACTCATAGCTGAAATGCCTCTTAGTGGTTCTCAGCCTCTTCTCTTTCAAAACTGGTTCCACATTCATTTCCTCACAAATGCTTTGAGCAGTTGTCTGAGCATCTGAAAATCCAGTGTCCCGGTAGAGAGTGAGAGAGGCTTTTGCATTTGAGATTAACTGCACAGCTATGTCAAGTTGCATTGAGGCAGATTGGAGGAGCTTGTTAACTGTATTTGTCCTTGACAGTATCTCACACCAGACAACACAGCAAATCAAGAAGCGGTAGGATCCAACCTCTTCTGCAAGTGACTGTGCTTCAACTTTGGCTACAGGATCGTTGACTGTCTGCCTGGCTTCCAGTAAGGCTTCTCTGATCTTGGAGGCCTGATGCCTAACTGCATGGACACTTTGGAGCCTGCTCTCCCATCTTGTGTCACTCCATGATTTCACTGTTATGTTCACGTGTTTTTTCAAGATGCTCCATCTTTGTGTGCCAGCAGAAAAAAATGTGAAAAGCTTCTGCACATAGCCAAAAAACCCAACAGCATCTTTTGAGGATTTAGCAGCGTCTGCAATGATGAGGTTCAGCATGTGTGCACCACAGGGGACAAACACAGCTCTGGGGTTCATTCTCAACAGCCTGGCTTGCACTCCCTGGTGTTTACCCTTCATATTTGCCCCGTTATCGTAGGCTTGCCCTCTGCAGTTGTCAAATGGAATTTTCAGGTCAGCAAGCTTATCCAAGATGACTGCAGACAGGTTTAAGCCAGTTGTAGCCTCAACATTAACAAAGCCGAGGAAGTGCTCCTTAATTTCTGGCTGTCCCTTTAAAGACACACTTCTGAGGATAATGGACATCTGCTCCTGGTGACTAATGTCAGGTGTGCAGTCCAAGATAAGGGAGAAGTATTTGGAGTCCCTAACTTCAGCCACAATAGTGGCTAGAATCCGGTCACTCACCATCTGTATCAGCTCATTCTGTATATCTTTGCTAAGATAATGAGCATGTGTCTCTCCATCTTTAATTCTACTGACATGATTCTCCATCACAGGGTCATATTTCGCCAATAATTCCACCTCTTTGAGGAAATTACCATTGTCTGGCTGGTAGAGCTTGTCCGATGAGCCTCTGAAAGCCAGGTTTCTCTCAGCCAGCGATTGAGTAATACTTAAGAGGCGTGTTAGGACATCCCGCCATCTCTTCCTGTCAGCCTCCAAAGCTGTCATTTGTATGTGGTCAAGTGTTTTCCCATGGCTTAAGCGCAGGTCCAGTTCCCTCCACTTAATCATACTTCTTGTATGCTCTGGACTACCTTCATGCTGCCTCAGAACGGCGTTGATGTTAGACCAGTCGTTCACTCCGCCAACTATTATTTTGTTGGTTTTCTTCGAAAACAGCTTACAGCAAAAGCAAAATGTAGCATCGTTCTTCACAGAGTATGAAAGCCAACTCCTCTTAATTATTTCACCATTTGACAGCCGTCTTTGAAATAATCCTGGATGAAACGCTCTTCTGGACTTGTCTTTGGGAAAAGAAAAATCACCCCCTGGCTGGAATGGACCTCTGCACACTAACTCAGTCCGCATACTGTCTGTTAAGACTGAAGGCCATTCTGCTGGGTCATTAGGTGAAGCACAGACTGTTGCTTGAGGCTCTAGCTCTGCACTAGCCTCCGATGCCGTCTTATCTCCCCCTGACAATGGTGGCTGTACTGAACTTGCACTGCTTGTGCTGCCTGAGGAAACTGCCTCAACTGTGCCTGAAGGAACTGACTCATCTGTTGCAGGTGTATCTGGCTCATTTGTGCCTGTACTTGATGAACACTGCACTGGCCCTCCACTGGCTGACTGGCTGGAGCCTGCACTGCTCAAAAACTTAAGCATAGCGCCTGTAAAATATCAATAAAGTAAATATTAATTGCTGGATTAAATGTTCCCCTAAAATTGCCTTTGTATTTAAAATGTAGATTACTATGAATATTATTATAAAATTATAATGGATGATAGTGAATAGTGTGTTTTATATCTTAAGTCTAATAATGCAACAAATCTCTGCTCTCATATGTCTGTGTCTATCTGTCGGTGGCCTCTTTGTCTGTGTCACACTAACGCCCGCACAACTCCACCAAATTATCGACAGGTGGAGTGCCTTTCCCAGTTGTAATGCAGTTTGCTGTTCAAAGTTTCAAGCCATTACGACACAAAATACCAAAGTTACTAAACAACTGCCTTCCCAGTTGTATTGCAGTTTGCTGTTCAAAGTTTCAAGCCGTCATATACCAAAGTTATTAAACAAATTTCATTGCCTCCTTTTCTTCTCTACCCTCGGAATAGCCATGCAATTTGCGTACGTTCCGCCCTCGATTTGCATACAGACAGATCATTGGCTATAGTTGCGCCCGATTTGCATACAGCGACGTCATTGGTTAAAATTGAGACCTCTCATTTGACTAAGGACACGCCATTGGCTACACAGCTCATGGGCACGCCGTCACACTCACTCAGCACGAATCTGCGGAACCCTTTCCTGTCATACTCCTCTCCTAGCCTAACAGTTAACTCCCTCCTCAATCAAACTTTGAACTAGTAAAGACAATGAAAATAAAGTCAACCCGCCACCATAGACAACATTGCAATGGAACGTGTCCCTAAACGTCGGCATGAGGGAGATGGAATTTTAATTTCACAACGAGATTCTGGTTTCAAACTCGCCTGTCCGCTTCCCGCCTTCCCACTTTCTACCCAATGCTATTTAGCAATTTCCACTGCAATGTCAAGTTGACACGAAATTTGCACAACTGGGTAAATTAATATTAAACAATGACGAAATACTGGCATGATCTGGAATTACAACTTCCAAAGGCTGTAAAACGTTGACAACGAAACATCCCATACCTCTCTTGTAATGAATCGGGGGCAGTGTGAGCAGTTAGCAGTTAGCCCAACCAGGCTGAACCATTGACATTATATTTCACAGTCAATGGGTGGGTAGAACCAAGCAGCTAGCCCCAAAATAGTGAGGGGTTAGGTTAGTAAGTTTCCTTGCCTACCTGACTGCTGTTCCCTTTGTTCATTTTCTAGGATTCGCTTCTTTCTCTTCTCGTAGCCAGAAGGAATATTCCGCTTCATATTTGATTTGATGATGAAGTCTATCACGTTGTCGTTTGGGGGGGGGGGCGGGGTTACGCCAGTGACGTACCAGTGCGCTTTGTTAGGGCCCTACGCTCAGAGCGTATTTAGCGTTTTGGCAGAACCGCTACTGACTGTATATACGGGGACTCCTAGGCGGATCCGCGTTCATGTCGCCAAACCCATACCCGACTGTCACATTCGTTTTGGCTACGCCCAGAGGATCCGCTCCGCCTCCAGGCGGCGCGCAAAATTCTGCTGTCGTCTGTTCCTGAGCGGACCCGTATCGGATCCGCGGACGCGGACGCGCCATTAACGTAATGTTTGAATTTGAACAGTACGCAACGCAACGCAAGAGACAGATCAGATTTTCTTTTCTGGACACGGTTGCTGCCTGCGACCTCTTGAGTAAGTATATTGATTTATTGACCTTTTACATTCACAGTAAACATTGGCCTTTGCTTTTTTTTTTACCATTATGTATTAATAATTTGTTTAAATGAATGAATGTTTTGTGCAGCTATTAACGTTAGCTGAGATGTGATAATCATGTGAGTCTGTGGCCTATTTGATTTAAAATGTGATAGCAATTTCGGTAGAATATGTTATGGTAGTGTGATTAAAAAACACGTTGTTTGATCTGGCCTGTTTTAATGTGTCGCTGATTTATGTAGCCTGCTAGCTGCTAACCTTAGCTAGCATGCTGCTAGGCGCTTTGCATCATTTTGCAAGTTGCTAATGCCTATGAGTTCACGTTTGCGATGCAAACTATAGATCAAGCTGATAAATTGGCACTAGTATTTCAGCCAGGGAAGTGGGGTCAACATTACAGTCTTTATCTGCTGTGATAGCTAATGTTAGCAACTAGGTCCATTCACTCGGCACATCAACGGTTAGCATAGCAGCTAGACCAATAATTATCGTCGTTAAAATCAAAATTCCACTGGAGCTTCAAGCGGTTCAGCTTCGAGTCACTATAACATTACAATGTCATTTTCAGCACATAGCTAATTTAGATACAAATTTGATTTCGGTCGCTTCTTCTTCTTCTGATTCTTGGCAGATGACTATTTTGTAGTAGCCTATACCTCCACATCATAGGAGTATGTAATACCGTGAACTTCATGGAGTCTAGGCTTATATTAAATCACAATAAATAATATATATATATGTATATATATATATATATATATATATACACTATATTACCAAAAGTATTCGCTCACCTGCCTTTACTCATTCTATGAACTGAAGTGCCATCCCATTCCTAACTCATAGAATTCAATATGATGTCGGTCCACCTTTTGCAGCTATTACAGCTTCAACTCTTCTGGGAAGACTGTCCACAAGGTTGAGGAGAGTGTTTATAGGAATTTTTGACCATTCTTCCAAAAGCGCATTGGTGAGGTCACACACTGATGTTGGTCGAGAAGGCCTGGCTCTCAGTCTCCGCTCTAATTCATCCCAAAGGTGTTCTATCGGGTTCAGGTCAGGACTCTGTGCAGGCCAGTCAAGTTCATCCACACCAGACTCTGTCATCCACGTCTTTATGGACCTTGCTTTGTGCACTGGTGCACAGTCATGTTGGAAGAGGAAGGGGCCCGCTCCAAACTGTTCCCACAAGGTTGGGAGCATGGAATTGTCCAAAATGTTTTGGTATCCTGAAGCATTCAATGTTCCTTTCACTGGAACTAAGGGGCCAAGCCCAGCTCCTGAAAAACAACCCCATACCATAATTCCTCCTCCACCAAATTTCACAGTTGGCACAATGCAATCTGAAATGTACCGTTCTCCTGGCAACCTCCAAACCCAGACTCGTCCATCAGATTGCCAGATGGAAAAGCGTGATTCATCACTCCAGAGAACGCGTCTCCACTGCTCTAGAGGCCAGTGGCGGCGTGCTTTACACCATTGCATCCGACGCCTTGCATTGCACTTGGTGATGTGTGGCTTGGCTGCAGCTGCCCGGCCATGGAAACCCATTCCATGAAGCTCTCTGCGTACTGTACTTGGGCTAATCTGAAGGTCACATGAAGTTTGTAGCTCTGTAGCAATTGACTGTGCAGAAAGTCGGCGACCTCTTTGCACTATGCGCTTCAGCATCCGCTGACCCCTCTCCGTCACTTTACGTGGCCTACCACTTCGTGGCTGAGTTGCTGTTGTTCCCAAACGCTTCCATTTTGTTATAATAGAGCTGACAGTTGACTGTGGAATATTTAGGAGCGAGGAAATTTCACGACTGGATTTGTTGCACAAGTGGCATCCTATGACAGTTCCACGCTGGAATTCACTGAGCTCCTGAGAGCGGCCCATTCTTTCACAAATGTCTTGTTTCACAGTCTGCATGCCTGAGTGCTTGAATTTATACACCTGGGGCCAGGCCAAGTGATTAGAACACCTGATTCTGATCATTTGAATGGGTGAGCGAATACTTTTGGTAATATAGTGTATATGTATATATATATACACTATATTACCAAAAGTATTCGCTCACCTGCCTTTACTCATTCTATGAACTGAAGTGCCATCCCATTCCTAACTCATAGAATTCAATATGATGTCGGTCCACCTTTTGCAGCTATTACAGCTTCAACTCTTCTGGGAAGACTGTCCACAAGGTTGAGGAGAGTGTTTATAGGAATTTTTGACCATTCTTCCAAAAGCGCATTGGTGAGGTCACACACTGATGTTGGTCGAGAAGGCCTGGCTCTCAGTCTCCGCTCTAATTCATCCCAAAGGTGTTCTATCGGGTTCAGGTCAGGACTCTGTGCAGGCCAGTCAAGTTCATCCACACCAGACTCTGTCATCCACGTCTTTATGGACCTTGCTTTGTGCACTGGTGCACAGTCATGTTGGAAGAGGAAGGGGCCCGCTCCAAACTGTTCCCACAAGGTTGGGAGCATGGAATTGTCCAAAATGTGTTGGTATCCTGAAGCATTCAATGTTCCTTTCACTGGAACTAAGGGGCCAAGCCCAGCTCCTGAAAAACAACCCCATACCATAATTCCTCCTCCACCAAATTTCACAGTTGGCACAATGCAATCTGAAATGTACCGTTCTCCTGGCAACCTCCAAACCCAGACTCGTCCATCAGATTGCCAGATGGAAAAGCGTGATTCATCACTCCAGAGAACGCGTCTCCACTGCTCTAGAGGCCAGTGGCGGCGTGCTTTACACCATTGCATCCGACGCCTTGCATTGCACTTGGTGATGTGTGGCTTGGCTGCAGCTGCTCGGCCATGGAAACCCATTCCATGAAGCTCTCTGCGTACTGTACTTGGGCTAATCTGAAGGTCACATGAAGTTTGTAGCTCTGTAGCAATTGACTGTGCAGAAAGTCGGCAACCTCTTTGCACTATGCGCTTCAGCATCCGCTGACCCCTCTCCGTCACTTTACGTGGCCTACCACTTCGTGGCTGAGTTGCTGTTGTTCCCAAACGCTTCCATTTTGTTATAATAGAGCTGACAGTTGACTGTGGAATATTTAGGAGCGAGGAAATTTCACGACTGGATTTGTTGCACAAGTGGCATCCTATGACAGTTCCACGCTGGAATTCACTGAGCTCCTGAGAGCGGCTCATTCTTTCACAAATGTCTTGTTTCACAGTCTGCATGCCTGAGTGCTTGAATTTATACACCTGGGGCCAGGCCAAGTGATTAGAACACCTGATTCTGATCATTTGAATGGGTGAGCGAATACTTTTGGTAATATAGTGTATGTATATATATGTATATGTATATATATATGTATATATATATATATATGTATATATATATAAGTGCTGTCATTTTAACGTGTTAATTCGATTAATTAATTACGCCGCATTTTAATGCGTTAAAAAAATTAACGCAATTAATTATGACGTATTAACGGTGGCGAGCCAATGCTTGCGCATTTGAATTTTGGCCCATTGAAGGACCCGTAATCTTCTCGGCCGTGCTACATCACCTGCGCTGGCAAATTAACAAGGCAGCAGTGGTCAAACACAACAGACATGGACAAGACTCAGGAGGATGAGACAGTCGGGCCACTGAACAGCAAGTTTTTATACAAAAATAATAGAGATGGGACAATAAATAAAAACGTAGTAATTTGTAGTTTTCGCAAAAAGGAGTTCTCCTACCACCGGAGCAACTCCAGCCTGACATACCATCTAAACGCAAAACATGTTCAGGCAAGTTCCTCTGTTGCGAGTGTGGCTACCGGGAGCTCGCTCCGCCAAACCAAGCTAGCTGAATTTGGCAAGCGAATGAGCAAATCCACAACAGAGAAATTGACAAATACTATCGCAAAGTGGGTTGCTGCTGATTGCAGGCCAATTTCTATCGTTGAAGATAAGGGTCTACAGGAGGCGTTCCAGGTAGCGGCGTCAGACCCAACTTTTCAGCTACCTTCGAGAGCTACGGTGATGAAAAAAGTTAATCACATCTACGATGATGAAAGAAGAGATAAAGAAGAGTTGTTGTCACAGCACACCTAATAGATAGTGAGTGGAAACTGAAGTCTTTTGCTTTAACTGTGCGCAAAACGGTGACCCGCCATTATGCCGATGCGTGCGCTGAGCAGTTCGATGCTGTTACCAAGGAATGGCAAATCGAAAAAAAAGTGACAACCATCGGGACCGATAGTGCTAGAAACATGGTCGCAGCAGCACGCCAGCTGCCCTTCGAGCACGTCCCGTGTGCTGCACATATACTCCAAAGAACCATCACAGTCTCTCTTGAGGAGAGCAGCTTTGACACCGCCCTGGCAAAGTGTCGAAAAATAGTCGGGGCACTTCAAACACAGCCCTGCCAGTACGGAAGAACTGCACCAGCAGCAGACTGCCCTCGGACAAGCCAGAGAGCCCCTGGCTCAAGACGTTTCCACAAGGTGAGACTGTTGATTACTGTGTGTGTGTAGGTGTGTGTGTGTAGGTGTGCGTGTGTGTGTGTGGGTGTGTGTGTGTGTGTGTGTGTGTGTGTGTGTGTGTGTGTGTGTGTGTGTGTGTGGTTCAGTGCAACTACTGTATGTACAACATACTGCTCAAAACTTAGAGCCGCCTGCACAACTAATGCTATTTTTTTTGTTTTACTTTATTGAAAGATGGAATTCAACGCTCTCAATGATCTCACGGTACTTGCGGAACCAGGAGGCTGTGAATGCCACTTTGGCCCAACAGAGGCATAACCTGGCCACACTGACCAACCTAGAGTGTGAAAAACTCCAGAAGCTGGAGGTTGTTCTCGAACCCTGCAAGTATGTCCCTCTCTCAAGCACCCTCACTCACTCATACACACACACTTCCCCTCTCTCTCCCCCTTTCATGCACTAACCTCCATCTCTCTATCACACCTTTCTACTTGCCCAATAAAGTGAGTTCATCATTGCCATATTTTTGTTCCACTGCAGATACGTGACTGAGCTACTTGGAGGTGACAGCTATGTGTCATGCTCTGTGGTGCTCCCCGCAATCTGCCATCTCAACCGTGTCATGGAGCCCACTGATGAGGATCCGGGCTACATGATAAAGTTCAAAATAGGGATGCAAGCAATTAATCGATTATCGATTAATTGTGGATAAGAAATTACTCGATTAAAATTAATGAATTGCAATTAATTGCATTTTGAACCCGTAATTCCCCGCTCGTCCTCGTGGGGGCGCGCTTGACGCCAGGCGTACTTGACGCACACGTGGGAACACAAGCGAAGCAGGGCGCTGACGACAACAACAGACAAACGAGAAGCGGTACGCTGACAAGATGAAGAGGGCAAAACGGAGTGCAGTATGGAGCCACTTTAATTTGGTCAATGACGACAATGACGTGCGTTGCGGTCAAGTTTTGTAAACAAAGCCACATGTCCACCTTTGGCATTGCCGGTAAATAGTGGATTGCAATTAAAGGCAAGTGGTAGTGTGTTACTGTAAGCTACCATGCGAGCCGCCAGTTATAGCATGACGAGCCGCGCAATGAGTAACTGTGGCCTACAATCACCACAGCGTTGGGACGAAGGGTATGTGATTCCACAGAAGCAGAGGGCATTACCCAGTGTATATGTAACATACATGGTTACTACAGACATGCTGCCGATAAATGTCGTTGACGGACAGGTACGTCAGCAGACGTCAGTCACTTCTGAGCGTGTATTTTCAGCAGCTGGCCTAACTGTTAACAGGCTGCGTACACGACTTAGCTGACCATGTTGATATGACATTCTTGAACAAAAATAGATAGGTCTAGCTATGCAATGAGGATTAGGATCAGAATCAGAATCAGCTTAAATGGCCAAGTATGTACACATACAAGGAATTTGACTCCAGTAACTTTTCTCTCTAGTAAAGTACAGCTTAAATAGGTGAAATAAGAATAGAATAAAAATAAAATAAAACACAATACAATGAGGAGCATGTTGTGGAAGTTTTCTGCCTCTTCCGCTGCTGCTGGTGAAGAATGAAATGGAGACTTCTGCCGGCCGACAAGGTTTTATTTTCTTTGCAAAGAAAAGGTCAATCAACACGCGAGCGGTCAAAAGTGAAGAAGGACCCCGAATGTGGGGTAACCTAAACATTTATACCTGAGGAACATCCCATTTGCATCCCTTTGTCTGCTGCAGGGGTGCCCCCACTGGGAAGTGTTGCCACACCCTTTTGCCTATTGCAGGTAGCGACACCGACCCCCCGTTGGTGTTTTACACCTGGAGCATCCTGCAGGATCTTGTACTCAAGTGAAAAGCCGAGTCCAGACATCACAATCCACAAAGACAAAAGGGCCCAGTATCTCATGTTGGGAAAGGGGGAAGTTGGCCGTCTCTAGTGGCCGAGACAAAGAAATAAAATTTCTATTACAATTCCCCCTTTTGATTATTGATTAATCACTAACTTCCCAAATAGAATATGAAATATAATAAGGTAAAATAAAATAAAAGTTCGTAGTCACAACTTAATTATCCGACACATAAATTCACGGGGATTTTAAAATGTATCATCATGGCAGCTGTTTGGAAGGAACCAGGGAAGAAAGGTGGAAAAACTAAGTAACGAAATAACACTAAGTAGAACAAACTAACAAACAAAAAATAAAAAATAATAATAATATTATTTACACAATGTCCTCATCAGAATCATAGTTCAGGCCGGGGTACTGAGAATATTGAGGCTGGATTGTGATTGTCATCTTGTCTGGTTGGTGGTTGTTAATTTAGTGAAGTTATTCCTTGTGTCGTCCTCTCCTTGTGCTTGTTCGTCTCCTGTTGTCCGTCTCTGCGCCGTCTGTCCTGGTGTTGTCCGTCTCTGCGCCGTATGTCCTGGTGTTGTCCGTCTCTGCGCCGTCTGTCCTGGTGTTGTCCGTCTCTGCGCCGTCTGTCCTGGTGTTGTCCGTCTCTGCGCCGTCTGTCCTGGTGTTGTCCGTCTCTGCGCCGTCTGGTTGGCTGCTGAATTCCTCCGTTGGTTCAGGGACCTTCCTGCAGTGGCTGGCATGAATCCACGTTGCTCTCTCAGTGATCTTCACCGCAGTATGCGTTGTCAGGAGCACCTGGAATGGACCTCGCCAACGTTTGGAGTGCCAGTGCTTTCTTCTTAGGTCCTTTATCACCACCCAGTCGCCAGGCTGGAAGTCATGTAGTAATGTGGAAGCTGGTAGTGGAAGGGCTGATTTCACCTGCTGAGAGATTTGAGAGAGAGTAGAAGATAAGTTTTTGCAATATTGTAACATGTCATCTTCACAAAGGCCAGTGGAGGGGAGTGGCCTGGTTACAGGCTCCACTCCTAGGGATTGAGGTCTGCCAAAAAGAATTTCAAAGGGACTCATGTTCACTCTGGACCTTTTCCTCATTCTCATGTGCATTAGAACAATAGGCAGAGCCTTTGACCATGGCAGCCCCGTTTCCTCACAACACTTTGCTAATTTTGATTTTAACGTGCCATTTTCTCGTTCAACTGCACCTGCACTCGCAGGGTGGTATGCGCAATGTTGCCTGAGGTCGATGGCAAGGAATTTACTGATTTGGGTTATTGCTGAATTGACAAAGTGTGAGCCATTATCACTGCTCAGTCTAGTTGGTATTCCCCATCTGGGAATAATTTCCGTTAACAGAGCCTTTGCTACCACTTGACTGCTTTGGTGTTTTGGTGGGAATGCTTCAATCCATTTCGACCACATGTCAACCATTACTAAGCAGTACTTTTTCCCTTCTGCTGGTGAAAGTTCTATGAAATCCATCATCAGATGTTCAAATGGCCTATCTGGTGGTGGGTGTGCAGCGTGTGTGATTGTTTTGGTTTTACCTGCGTTGTGTGTTGCACAAACCATACACGATTGACAAAACTTCTGCGCATGAACTGAAAAACCTTTGGTGAACCAGTGTTGAGTTATGGCATCCAACATTCCCCCTTTTGAGACATGGTCCAACCCATGGGTCAATTTTGCGAAGTGAGGAAAGAAATGTTTGGGCAGGCAAGGTTTGTCGTCAGGTCCCCGCCACACTGCTTCCTTCTGTGTGGCACCGCAGCGTTTCCACAACGTCTTTTCTTGTGGTGTGGCAAAGGATTGAATTGCTGTAAGAGAACTTGGAATGGAGACTTGAGTCGAAACAAGCAAAGGGTTAAGGATGGTGGGTCGGAGTGCAGCATTTTTTGCAGCAGCATCAGCTCTTGCATTCCCTAGAGAGACAGAATCTGAGTTGTTAGTATGGGCAAGACATTTACAAACAGCGATTGAAGTCGGGAGCAAAATGGCATCTAGAAGAGCCTCAACCTTGTCATGGTGGAGAATGGGTTTTCCATCAGATTTTAAGAATTGTCTGTGTTTCCACAGAGTACCAAAATCATGTACAACACCAAATGCATATCTAGAGTCGGTGTAGATAGTCACAGTCTTGTTGCTTGCCAGCTTGCATGCCTCTGTCAATGCTGTAAGTTCTGCAGCTTGTGCAGAATAGTGAGAGGGGAGTGAACCTGAGACAAGAGTTTCATGATTAGTGACAACCGCAAATCCAACCCTGTTGCGACCGGTTTGTGGGTCGCGGGAAGCAGATCCATCTACAAAAACAACCAAGTCAGGGTTAGTTAATGGAGTTTCTTGCAGATCCGGTCTTGGGGAGCAGACCTGTTGAAGGACGGCAACACAATTATGTTCTTGTCCGTCGTCAGGTGTGGGAAAGAGAGTGGCAGGATTTAAAACGTTGCATCTTTTTACAGTGATGTTAGGCATTTCCAACAACACAGTGTTGTATCTTAGCCACCGCGCTGTGGAGAGATGGGAAGTTTTTTGTTCAAGTAAAATCATAGACACAGCATGTGGAACCAGGAGAGTTACATCAGAGTAGCTCACAATGTCCCTGGAAGCCATGACTGCCTTTTCAGCAGCGGCCACAGCCCTGAGACATCTTGGGAGGCCTGCAGCCACAGGATCTAGTTTTGAAGAAAAATAAGCTACAGGGCGTAGTTCATTTCCGTGATCCTGCAACAACACAGAAATCATGTATCCATTTTTCTCATCTACTGTTTGGGTGAAAGGTTTGGTAGGATCAGGTAGGCCCAAAGTTGGGGTAGTCTGTAAGGCAAGCTTTAGTTCAGTGAAAGACTGTTCTGCTTCAGGAGTCCATGTGATCTTATCTTTTGATTGTAGACTTTTCCCATGAATGAGGGAGGAGAGTGGAGCTTCAAGAATGGCATAGTTTAAAATGAATTGTCTACAATAAGAGCACATGCCAAGAAATGACATCATCTGCTTTTTTGTGATGGGTTTTGGAAGATTCTGAATTGCATCCACTCTTTTTGGTGAAAGAGTCTTCCCTTCAGAAGTAATGACGTGACCTAAAAAAACAATTTTTTCCTGGACAAATTGAAGTTTGGACAAGCTGGCTTTGTGACCACCACTAGCCAGATGTTTCAAGAGTTTTACGGTGTCGGCTTCACATTGCTCTTTGGTTGGACTGCAGATCATAAGGTCATCAACGTACTGTAACAAAGCAGAGCCTGGGGAGAGAACAAGGGATTCAAGACTTTGTCTGAGAGCTTCATTGTAAATAGTGGGACTTTCACAGTAGCCTTGGCATAGACGAGTGAAAGTGTAGCCTCGCCCATTGAAATTGAAAGCAAACCAGAACTGACTTTCCGGGTGAACAGGAACACTGAAGAAAGCATTAGAAAGATCCACCACTGAGAAGAATTTTGCATTAGGTGGGACCTGAGACAAGATAGTATAAGGATTTGGAGCGTTTGGTGCTCTGGGTTGGACTGCTGCATTTACTGCTTGCAGATCCTGAACAAAGCGCCATTCCGTTGGTTGATCCTTATCTCTTATTTTCTTGACAGGGAACAAAGGTGTGCGCACTGGAGAGTTATCACATGGAATAATTACTCCTGCTGCTTTAAGAGATTCAAAGACTGGTGTTATGCCATCGATAGCTTCTTGTTTAAGTGGATATTGAGTCTTGCAAGGTCTAAAGTCTGATTTCGGAGTAATGACAACAGGTTCACAGTCTTTGATGAGGCCAACATCATACTTACCAACAGCCCACAGTGTGTTAGGGACCCCCTGTAGGGCTGTAATAGCTGTTGCTTGTTCCTCGGACAAAAAAGAAAAAGATTTAGAAGTGCTTTTAGGTACCAGCTGGATTGTTCTTTGAGTGTGCACACTAGATGGTAAACTCTTAGAGTAACACTGCAGTGATGGTGAGAAAAAAATAGATCGATCAGATGTTTCTTGCCAATCGGTTACGCGCTGACAGGATTTTATAAAAGAGCCCAAATCTTCCCAATTATCTGATGTGTGCTTTGCAAGTGTGATGTGTGGGACTGAATGGTCCATGGTATACATATCACATTGATCTGGTGTGAGTGAGACTGATACAGCGCATTTGTGTTGTGTCCAATAGATATGTGTTAGTGCGAGTTTATCAGATCCTTCTCTCAGCCAACTTTCCTCATATGGTTCATCAGGTCCTGGTGACACGTGAGAGGTGCAGTGCAGATCCTCTGGTGTTTTGAAATCTATTTTAGTTGTTAAGACTGCTTTTCTGGCTAAAGTAACAAGCTCAGATGCTGTCGGTGGCTGCAGTTTCCATTGATATGCATACTGTAGATCTGGGGTGTGGTGAACAAAGGAGTGTGAAAAATTTGGCTCCAGATCAGAAAGTCTGTGAACTTTGATACCTTCTGGAGTTGAGATCAGACAAAGGCCTAATTTGCACATCAAGTCTCTGCCCATCAGGTTAATAGGACAGACTTTTGAGAGCAAGAATGCATGTTTGAAACTTGTATCTGGCCCATCCGCACATTTGAGCGGGACAGTAATGTTCTCTCTAATTGTTTGACCTGATGAACCAACAGAGTACACATAGTCTCCACTCATTTTTGGTTTTGTAATGAATTTATCACAGAATGCGTGGCTCCTGAGTCAACTAGGAACGTAACATTTTGTTCTGCAATTGTCAATGTATGTTGTGGAAATTTCTTGAAATGATCAGATGTGTACTGAACGTATGTTGAAACCATTACATGTCTATCGTCTGAATTTTCAATAGATTCTGTATTTGTCTGCTCAGTAAGTGTGTGTGAGTGTGGTGCAGTACCTTCTTTCGAGCTCACAAGTTGGTTTGGTTTGTCAGCAGGAGTCCATCCCTCTCCGACAACCCTTACCCGTTTTCAGTCCGACTGATCCACCGGGGTTGATGAGGTATTTTTGGGGCATTCACGTTTCCAATGTCCGTGTTGACCACAGAGGAAACAGGCATCATGTGGAGGTATTCCTTCCCAGCGCCTGTGCCGGGCACGTCCTCTTCCCTTATATTCATGTTCTGGTTGTCGGACTGTGTTGTACATGGTCATTGCTGCCTCTTTCTGTGTTGTCTCTTCTTTTTTCTTTTTCTTTGAGAGTATTTGGTCATGGGCATGTATGGCGTGCCTGCGAAGCTCGGACAAGCGTGCATCATTCCATCCAATGCAGGAACTTTTAACAGCTGAAGCAATGTCTGGTTTTAGTCCACTTAAGAAACAGTTACAGAGATGAATTTCCCACACATCCAGAGCATTGTTCAACCCAGCAGGTAGTTGAAGACCACTGTAGGTGTTGAATATCTCTGTCAGACGAGTGAGGTATTCATCCGGGTTTTCATTATCTCTTTGTTTGCAGGCAGTGATTTTCTCCATGTTAACTTTTACAGGAAAAGCTTGAGTAAATGTATCACAAAGAAGACGGACAGCGTCTCTATAGTGGGCATTAGACTCATGTTCCCAATTGATGTGCTTACAACGAATGTCAGCATGTGGGAATTTTCCAGCTATTTTTTGCCAATCTGTGGGTTTCATCTTTGTAATGAGAAGTCTTTTTAGCTTATTTATGGTGGGTTTGAATTCTTGGCAAAATGTGGAGAACTGCTCAACAAACGTTTTACCTGAAGCTGTTGGGTCTGGCAGATGTTGTGAAGCTGCTGTGATGTCAGCAGAAGTCCATGGGCGGAAAACCAATGTTGCACCTTCTGGTCCGGATACTTCAACCATGGGCATGTTGAAGACTGCATCTTGATTTGGATGACGCAGTCTATGTGCTATTGGAGAAGATGGTTTAGTTGTAGGGTCCTGTGATGAAATGGATACATCAAGGGCAGCTGCTCCTGGACTTGCTCCTTGTTGTGGTTTGGTGGAGTCCGTTTCTCTTGTTCTGTTGGTTGTTGCGGTGTTGTATGGCGGTGGAGCTGAAGGGTGAATAGGTGGGTTGCCGTCAAGGTCTGGATCCAGCTTCGAAACCGCCAACTGTGGAAACAAAGAAGAGATCTGCGGGTCTGGTGTTCCCTTTGTGTGTGAGATTTGCTTTTCTTTTGTCTCAACTTGATTGCATGGAAAAGGCAGCTGTGCCTTCAGTGTTTTTCTAGTCCGTGTTTCTGCTTCCCCTTTCCACATCTGAAGACATTCTTTCTGACCTTCCATATTTTCTAATTTTCTTACTGAAACCTTATTTTTTCTTCTCATTACTTGTTCCTTTCTCTTCAGTTTTTCTTCTAATATCAATAAGGCTTTTAAACTGAGGGATCCCCCTATTGGGAATTCAAACTCAGCTGTCCAATCGTTTAAATATTTTAAGCTTTTGTCCCCATATTTCCTTCTCATGATATCCACTATCGGCCCTACCGGAGAACCCGTCTCGACGGAATTTTTACTCCCCATTCCAAATGGAGGCCGTGCACGAACTAAACTTACGATACAGACGTCTCTGTAAAGTTCACTGTTTATAGCAGTGTTTTTCAACCACTGTGTCGAGGCGCACTACTTATAATTAATAACCAAGACACTTTGACAAGAATGACTTTATATTGTCAGTATATTATTATATTATGTATTATATATCGTATATTATATTTTATATGTTATTATATATTGTCATCAAAAATGGTTGAAAAACATTGGTTTCAGGAACAAGTGAAAAGACCTGGTTACTTCGTTTTATGCTACAAGGGGAAAAGCAATCACTTTATTTAAAGGATCTAGGTGATTAAAGACCTGGTCACTTCGTTCATGCTGCAAGCGAAAAAAGCAAATTACTTATTTTTTTGAGGATACAAGTAATTTTAAAAACCTACCGGTCGACTGTTTATGCTACAAGCGACAAAAGCAAATCACTTGGTTTTAAAGGTACAAGTGAAAAAGACCTGGTCGCTTCGTTTTATGCTACAAGGAGAAAAGCAAATTACTTAGTTTTAAGGATACAAGTAATTTAAAAACCTGTCTCGTTGTTTATGCTACAAGTGACAAAAGCAATCACTTAGTTTGACGGTACAAGTGATATAAGGACCGATCGCTTTGTTTATGCTACAAGCGAAGGAAAGCAAATCACTTAGTCCTGACTACAAGTGATTCAAAAGCCTGCCGATTGTGGATATCTGAGGGGCGGAAATGTTATGCCGAATTTAAAACCCAATTTTTAAAGAAAAGAAATTTAAAAGTCAATATTTCAATGCTCACCAGACGAATTTCGCTGAATTTACGTTCGTGAAGATCCCAGCGGCGACGATCTGGGGCGTTTGCGGTCAGTCCTCCCTTCTCAGAAAAGAATTTTGAGGTTGGAGGCTGAAAGTTTTTCTTCCAGGATAGCCTGTCACTTTCCGCGTCCCGTCCCAGACGATCGCTCGAGGGATCCCACTTCTGACACCAAATTGTTGTGGAAGTTTTCTGCCTCTTCCGCTGCTGCTGGTGAAGAATGAAATGGAGACTTCTGCCGGCCGACAAGGTTTTATTTTCTTTGCAAAGAAAAGGTCTATCAACACGCGAGCGGTCAAAAGTGAAGAAGGACCCCGAATGTGGGGTAACCTAAACATTTATACCTGAGGAACATCCCATTTGCATCCCTTTGTCTGCTGCAGGGGTGCCCCCACTGGGAAGTGTTGCCACACCCTTTTGCCTATTGCAGGTAGCGACGCCGACCCCCCGTTGGTGTTTTACACCTGGAGCATCCTGCAGGATCTTGCACTCAAGTGAAAAGCCGAGTCCAGACATCACAATCCACAAAGACAAAAGGGCCCAGTATCTCATGTTGGGAAGGGGGGAAGTTGGCCGTCTCTAGTGGCCGAGACAAAGAAATAAAAATTTCTATTACAAGCACTAGGGATGTTTTTGTTTTGTTTTACGAAGACAGACACATCTGTCATCAGGCAGCCTATATTTAAATTAACTAGAGTTACGACTGTCTAGTCCTAGTCTACTAATGTTATTGTGATATTGTCACATTTCCCAATTTTAAGGGGGATTATAAATGCTGCTAATAGTCCACATGTGACACCTTATTTACTTTTCAGAATATGTTTTATTTATTTTTATTATGCTGCTAAGAGACAGCGCATCGTAAGGAAGATTGCATTTTATGTTACGTATACAGTAGATAACCTATTCAGAGGGAAATTCAGCTTCTCAGAAAAATTGCCAATTAATCAATTAATCGATCATCGATCGATAAGATGAAACAACTATCGATTAATGAATTACTCGATAATTTGCATCCCTAGTTCAAAACCGCCTTTTTGAAGGACCTGGATGCACGCAAAGCCAATATCAATATCAGATGGCTGAAGGTGGCTACAGCCCTTGACCCACGATTCAAGGACTTGAAGAGCCTACACAAGAATGAAAGGGATGAGGTATGTGTGTGACTGAGAAGACCAGTGTTCTGCAAGTGCTTTGTTTAGAAAGTCCTATGCAACAAATTAATTTTTCCTCTTTTAAGGTGTGGACCTGGATTGAGGAGATGCTGCGACAGTCAGAAGCAGGACTTGCTCCTCCTCAACCCACAGAGGACGAGCCAGCAGCAAAGAAGAGCTTCCTCCTGCTGTGTTCTTCAGACTCCGACTCTGACAAGGAGGAGCTGGGGCCTCTAGCCCGCTACAAAGCTGAGCCGTGCATTAGAATGCATGAGTGTCCACTGGAGTGGTGGGCAGCTCACGGAGGAGCCTATGGACAACTGTCCTCTCTTGCTCGCAAGTATCTGACTACTCCTGCAACGTCAGTGCCATGCGAGAGACTCTTTTCACTCGCAGGTAACATCATACAAAAGAAGAGGGCAGCCTTACATTCAGACAATGTAAACAAGCTTGTCTGTCTGAGCAACTGGCTGAAGAAGACATAATGTTGTCTGTTGTTAGATCCTGTGGGTGTTTGATTTCAGAGATTTTATTTATTTAACTGTATTGTTGTTTGTTTTACATTTCTGAAGACAGCTTTATTTTATTTAACTATATTGCTGTATTTGTTTTACTTTTTTTAATAATGCACCTGGCCTCATGAGGCACAGTTCACCAATAATAAATTGGATTTAAAATCTTCTCTTCTTACTGTATTCAATTGATTAGTCATACAGTACAATTTTTTAATATCCTAGAATTCAAATTCTTTATCAGGAGACCTTTAGCAGATATGACATTAAAATGCGATTAATTTACAGCAATATGCACAATAATGGATCGGGGTAAAATTAAAAGTTTCCAAAAACTGAAGAGGGAATTTGGATTGGAGGACTGTGACCTGTTTAGATATTACCAAGTTAGAGATTTCTTTGACAAAGAGATAAAACCAGATCTTCCCCAGGAGCTGAATAAAGTAACTGTAACACTGTGTAATGCATATAGAAACATGACTGGAAGAGTGGTTTCAACACTGTATCAAGGGCTAGAGAAGAACAGAGGAACTACTACACTGTATGTGAGAGACTGATGGGTGAAAGAAAGTAATATGCTGTTGACTGAAGAGGACTGGTTTAACATATGTGATGTACAGCGAACCACCACCAGCTCCAGGATGTGGAAGGAATTCTGTTGATCAGGTTCTTTATTACCCCCAAAAGAAAGAACAAAATTACAACTACACAACATACATGCTGGAGACGGTGTGGAGAGCAGAATGCAGGTCACACTCACGTTTTTTGGGAATGTACTAAAATAAGAAACTATTGGAATGATGTGTGGGTAGAATTGAAAACGATCCTGGGATATGAACTACCAAAGTCATGTGAGATATTATACCTGTGTAACCTGACAAGGGAAAATGTACAATATGAAGATGTATACCTGGCAAAAATTCTATTGGCTGCGGCCAAGAAAGCAATTACCAGGAAATGGTGTAGAGAGGACCCTCCTACTCGGAGGAACTGGCTGGACATAGTGGAGGAGATAATCAACATGGAAAAATTTACTTATATATTGAGACTTCAACAAACAAAATTTGATAAGAAATGTGAGAAATGGATGGACTATAAAACCCAAAGCAGAGTCACCACTGAAAACTTGGACTGATCTCAGAGATAATTGAGGACTATTAATAACATGTACCCCACTGACCCTGTTATATGTTCTGTAATGTTTTTCTTTGTGTGTTTCTTTTTGAAAAAATTAATAAAATTTGAGTAAAAAAAAAAAAAAAATGCGATTAATTTGATTAATTAATTACAAAATCCTGTAATTAATTCGATTAATTTTTTTAATCGACTGACAGCACTAATAAATATATATATATATATATGTATATATGTATGTATATATGTATATATATATATATGTGTATATGTGTATATGTGTATGTATATATATACAGTATATATATATATATATATATATATATATATATATATATACACTATATTACCAAAAGTATTCGCTCACCCATTCAAATGATCAGAATCAGGTGTTCTAATCACTTGGCCTGGCCCCAGGTGTATAAATTCAAGCACTCAGGCATGCAGACTGTGAAACAAGACATTTGTGAAAGAATGGGCCGCTCTCAGGAGCTCAGTGAATTCCAGCGTGGAACTGTCATAGGATGCCACTTGTGCAACAAATCCAGTCGTGAAATTTCCTCGCTCCTAAATATTCCACAGTCAACTGTCAGCTCTATTATAACAAAATGGAAGCGTTTGGGAACAACAGCAACTCAGCCACGAAGTGGTAGGCCACGTAAAGTGACGGAGAGGGGTCAGCGGATGCTGAAGTGCATAGTGCAAAGAGGTCGCTGATTTTCTGCACAGTCAATTGCTACAGAGCTACAAACTTCATGTGACCTTCAGATTAGCCCAAGTACAGTACGCAGAGAGCTTCATGGAATGGGTTTCCATGGCCGAGCAGCTGCAGCCAAGCCACACATCACCAAGTGCAATGCAAGGCGTCGGATGCAATGGTGTAAAGCACGCCGCCACTGGCCTCTAGAGCAGTGGAGACGCGTTCTCTGGAGTGATGAATCACGCTTTTCCATCTGGCAATCTGATGGACGAGTCTGGGTTTGGAGGTTGCCAGGAGAACGGTACATTTCAGATTGCATTGTGCCAACTGTGAAATTTGGTGGAGGAGGAATTATGGTATGGGGTTGTTTTTCAGGAGCTGGGCTTGGCCCCTTAGTTCCAGTGAAAGGAACATTGAATGCTTCAGGATACCAAAACATTTTGGACAATTCCATGCTCCCAACCTTGTGGGAACAGTTTGGAGCGGGCCCCTTCCTCTTCCAACATGACTGTGCACCAGTGCACAAAGCAAGGTCCATAAAGACGTGGATGACAGAGTCTGGTGTGGATGAACTTGACTGGCCTGCACAGAGTCCTGACCTGAACCCGATAGAACACCTTTGGGATGAATTAGAGCGGAGACTGAGAGCCAGGCCTTCTCGACCAACATCAGTGTGTGACCTCACCAATGCGCTTTTGGAAGAATGGTCAAAAACTCCTATAAACACTCTCCTCAACCTTGTGGACAGTCTTCCCAGAAGAGTTGAAGCTGTAATAGCTGCAAAAGGTGGACCGACATCATATTGAATTCTATGAGTTAGGAATGGGATGGCACTTCAGTTCATAGAATGAGTAAAGGCAGGTGAGCGAATACTTTTGGTAATATAGTGTATATGTATATATATATGTATATATATATATATATATATAATCTTTTAATTAAACCAGGATTATGAAGGTAAATAAAGCTTTCAGTCTCTCACATGCCCTTTTCTTCCAGAATTTCTTCATTCCCTGCCCTGTTTATAACGTAAGTCACTTTTCTTTTTTAATTGAATGTCTTACCTATATCATAATGATTACAATATCATATTGTATTATATAAGCATTTGGCTTTGGATGCTACATGCCACAGGCTTAACATCCCACACAGCAAAAGGACTGCGCGGCGGATCTGTCGGTGGCTTCCGGAACGGACCCGCGAAACGGACCCGTATCGGGGTCCAGATGCACTCAGGAACGGATCCGCTACGAAGGCGAAATGCGGATCCGCCGTGGGACCCACAAATTGATACAGGCTTAGCCTGGCTACTACAGCAATAGGTGTAAACTTAAATCTGCATTGCCTTGTATTTTTAACCTAATATTGTCAACAGAAAATATTATATAAGCATTTGGCGGTTGGAGTTTTTGCCCTGAGGAAAAACTCATTTACACGTTCAGCCACGGATGAGGAGGTCACAAAGCATGCCATCAGGTGGTTCAACCTGCGGCAGATCGGGTGACTAGGGCCCCGTCCACACATACGAAAACGATATTTTTCCTATCCGTTTTCGCTCTACGGTTTCAAAAAAATCCGCGTCCACACCTGATCCGTCTTTACACGACTGAAAACGCTACTTCATATCAAATCGGCTTTCGAAGAAACCAAAATTTAGATTTTGCCCTAGTAACCATAACAGGCTCAATATGTTCTCCAGTAGTAACGCAAGCATGTACCGTAATTTCCGGACTACAAGGCGCACCTGAATATAAGCCGCACCAGCTAAATTTTGGGGGAAAATACAGATTGATCCATATATAAGCCGCACCCGACTATAAGCCGCTGGTGTTTTAATGCCTAATTACCGTAAGGTAGAGGTCTTCGGAAAAAACCGACAACCCGAAAACCCGAGGTTCCGACCCGACCCGGCTCAGGTTTGGGTCCACTCACAAGAAGTGACGCCGGGGCCGGGTCGGGACCGGTGGAGTTTGTCTCGGGTCTCGGGTCTCTTATTGTGAAAGGCCGGGTCCTACAGTACCCGAGAGGACCCGGCGATTGGCGGTCACAGCTGTCAATCACCGCCGCCCTCCCCTTTCCCCCCTTCCCGACTCCAATGCGAGGCTACGATTGGCTACGACCAGCCCGCGTGACTTAGCGTGTTGTTACCGCGGTAACGTTATGCTCCGCAAAGCACATGGAAACTCCAAAATTATAATGTTAAATTAAACAAGAAGAAATGTTCTACTGGATTAGCGTTAGCAATGGCTAAGAAGAAGGATTACAGTGCATGACCATCTAAACAAGAACATGACGACGTGGATTTATTTATGTTTACATCACGTTATGGCCAGGGGTGGGGGCTGGCAGCGGCCCCAGCCGCAGCCGGAACCAGGTAGAAGAAGACTACGTTTAGGTAAGAAACAGAAAGTAATAGCTTATAAAAACAAGTCTTAAGACAACTTGTATTAAATCATAAAGCAACTCGGGCATTTCGGGTCCACGGGTTTTTAAGGGTTCGGTTCGGTTTCGGAACTCGTATTTACAATAATGGCTCAGGGCCAGTCGGGTCCGGTTCCAATTTTCACGGGTCCATTTCGGCTCGGAACTCATATTTACAATAATAGCTCGGGGCCAGTCGGCTCCGGGTCGAATTTTCACGGGTCCATTTGGGTTCGGGTCCGTCAAATTGGACCCGTGAAGACCTCTACCGTAAGGGTTTCTTCGAGGGGGGATTGACGGGTAAGAAATGACTTTTTGGAAACGCAAAGCGTCCCATTTATTTACATTTGAGAAACACAATAAATATTTCAGTCAGTCAAACAATCAATCAATCAATCAATCAAACAATTAAAACAATCAATCAAACAATCGGTGCTCTCCTAGTGCACTTCCTGCAGTCATAGTACCGTAGTAGTACAGTATAACAAAAACAAAGCTTACAACGCTTGACAAGGCAACAACGTTAAATGGCTAAATTTAATTCGTTTTTAAAAGTACTTGCCTGTAACACGGCAGCAAAAGTGCAGTAACCCGACTGCTCAACAAAATAACCAGCATCTTTTTTGAAAACAGCCAACACGGCAGTAAAGGTGCAGTTACACGGACGTTTACTGTATCAAAGTAACCAGCCTACTATACCAGAAAAGTCAGCCAAATCGATCTCCATTGACTTAAAAGCAGCTCTCGTACTGTATTTGGGCTCACTTGGTTTCTTTTTCTCTCGTTACCTGGCTCGACCTGACCTGTCTCGCTCTTGCGCCCCCTGGTGACCGTTAGCTGTAAAAATCCATAAATAAGCCGCACCGCTGTATAAGCCGCAGGGTCCAAAGCAAGTGACAAAAGTAGCGGCTTATAGTCCGGAAATTACGGTAGTCCGCCTTTGTTGTTGATGTTGTTATGAGACGTTTCGCGAGATATACGGCGTGGAAGACTGCTCGAGGGGTGTGGCCATGGTGGCTATGGTGGCGATGACGTCATCGTTTTCAGAAATCTCCGGATTCAACCGTCCACACCGATTCGCGAGAAGTGGGTTTGTTGTAAAGAGAGATGCAGGACCACAAACACATCACGCTGGCCAGGAGGTGTGCAGAAAACAGGATGACTTTTATTCTTAAAGGTTCAAACAAAAGTAGTCTTGTAACCAAGACAAAAAGGGGTGCTGCTCTTCCCATAGCATACAAAAAACACAAAAACCCCCTAAAACCATTCTCAGCCTATATACAGTATATACTCTGATAGGTCTTCTCTTCAGTTCAAATCAACCTATCAGAGTAGCTCTGCTGAAGGGAGGACCGACATGTTTAACAATAAAACAATAACTTCCTTGACTTGCTCCCAACCAATACATATTAAACTTAAAAAAAACATATAAACAAAAATACAGTACATTCAGAAGTAATCAACAAAATGTACACTGTGAACAATTTAACTTAATGAACGGAAATATATCCTCCCACTTCACCCTCCAATCAGAACAATACATGCCTCCTTTTCCTCTCCATAAAAGGGTAGTTTAAGAGGCGCGCTTCCTCTTTATGCCCATGCCCAGGAGAACAAAGGACGGGAACAGGTGACAATTAATACATTTAACTAAGTTGGCCATTAAATAAATAAAATAAGAAACAGTAAACGGTGAGGGAGTTGGCACTTTCTCACATTTCACACCTCCTCGCCCTCCAGTTTGCACAGGTCAGGCAAACGGGACAGATAATCAGCAATGTTACGGCCTGTGGGCCGATTTCTTTAAAGAGTGTGTGTGTGTGTTGCTGTGGTGCTGTTCCCTCTCTCTCCCTCTCTCTCCAGGTGTGTGCATGCCACTCAATCAGTGACTGGAGTTTAAAAGGGGAAGAGAACAGCACTCTGGTGGGTTGCGACACACTTTCAGTGGAGCAGTGCGGCATGACTGTGGTGGTGAGGCTACTCTTGTTTTGGCTGCTCTTGTTTTTCAATCACCGTTCAGTGGAAAGGTGTGTGTGTGTGGTGCTGCTAAAGTGTTAGCATTGTGTTTTGGTTTGTTTGTTGCATCCTGGTTCCTGTGGAAGGCCGGCGTTTTCAGTTTGCCTAGCCGTGCAGTTCCTTGTGCAGGCCAGCTACTTTGATTTGCCCTGTTTTTGTTATTTTTCTAATAAACACTTTGTCTTTCTTTGCCCATCAAACAGTCTCTTTGTCTTATCTTTTCGTGATCAGTCCTGGGAACATTAACTTTTGTTACTCCCCTCATCCCCTATAGGCCGGGGACGTAACAAGCAATAAGGTTTCTCTTACCCGGACAATGCTGTATGGTAAACTGGTATGGCTGGAGAGCAAGACACCAACGCAGGATTCTTGCATTCTGATGCTGTTTTGAGTGCATCCACTTTAAGGGTCTATGGTCCGTCTGCAACACAAATTCTCTTCCCAAAAGATAGTACTTCAATGAATCAATGGCCCATTTTATAGCCAGTGCCTCCTTTTCCACTGTCGAGTATTTCTTCTCCCGATCGAACAGCTTCTTACTTAGGAATAGGACAGGTTTCTCCTCACCTGGCCTTCCCTGGATTAACACAGCTCCCAATCCCACACCAGAGGCATCAACTTGCACAAGGAATTGTTTGGCGAAATCAGGGGTCTGCAACACAGGAGCTTGACAGATCTGTCTCTTCAAGGTTTGGAAAGCATTCTCACATTCATCATTCCAAATTACTTTAGAGACTGACTTTTTGGTTAGTTCAGTGAGTGGTGCTGCAAGTGTAGCAAAATGAGGAACAAATCTTCTGTACCACCCCACAAGTCCTAAAAAAGATCTCACCTGCTTTTTGGTTAACGGTCTCGGAATCAGTTGTATGGCTTTTATCTTCTCTACTTGCGGTTTTATTTGTCCGTGGCCAACCAAATATCCAAGGTATTTCACCTCCTCTTGGGCCCAAGAGCACTTGTTCGCGTTCAGAGTTAGTCCAGCTCCCTGGATCTTGGTTAGGACTACTTCAAGATGCTGCAGGTGTTCCTTCCATGATTCACTGTAAATCACAACGTCATCAAGGTAGGCAGCCGCAAACCTGGAGCAATCTTTAAGCACAATGTCCATTAATCTTTGAAAGGTTGCAGGTGCCCCATGAAGACCAAAAGGTAGCACAGTGTAATGGTACAAACCCAAGCCAGGAACCTGGAAAGCAGTGTATTCTTTACAAGCTGGGTCAAGAGGAACTTGCCAGTAACCTTTACATAGATCTAAGGTTGTGATATACTTGGCTTTTCCCAGCCTTTCCAACAGCTCATCAATACGTGGCATCGGATAAGTGTCAAAACAAGAAATACTGTTCAGTTTCCTCATGTCAGAACAGAACCGTGGTTGAGTGGAGTTTTTCTTGGGAACAAGAACAATAGGGTTTGACCACTCACTCCTAGATGGCTCAATGACTTTCATGTCTAGCATCATCTTGACCTCCTTTCTTAGTGGTTCCATCATTCGTTCTGGAACTCTGTAAGGCTTCAGGCGGACAGGTTTAGGATCCTTCAGAACAATTTTGTGGGTGATCACATCAGTACGTCCAGGTTTTTCTGAGAACAGTGAAGGGAAAAGTTGTTTAAGTTTACCCAGTTGACGCCACTGATCCACACTCAAGTGTTCTGGAGGGAGTCGGGGTGGACACTGCTGTCTTAAGGGTACCATGTCAGCTTCTTCAGCTTCCACCACCTCATCATCTTCTGGCTGGACATCCTGGACCATCAGAACACGTTCCCCACCTGTCTCCGGGTTGTTTCTTTCCTGGTACTCCTTTAACAGATTTACATGAAGCAACTGTCTGTGTTTAAGTTTGTCAGGACAGAAAATTTCATATGTTACAGGTCCCACCTTTCTGGTAACAGAATAAGGACCTTGCCACTTAGCTAGCAATTTACTGGGTCCTGTAGGAAGCAGTAGCAAAACTTTTTGGCCAATTTTCAGTTCTCTGTCACGAGCATGTTTGTCGTACCATATCTTCTGTTTATGTTGAGCTTTTTGCATGTGTTCTTTGACTTTTTCTCTGTAACTTTCCAGTTTGTCCTTTATTTGCAGAATGTAGGAGATGATGTTGGTTGTTTTTGATGATGCCTCACCAGCCACCCAGTTGTCCTTCAGCATGTCCAAGGGCCCTCTGACCTGTC
Organism: Planiliza haematocheilus; assembly: GCA_005024645.1. Taxonomy (NCBI): domain Eukaryota; kingdom Metazoa; phylum Chordata; class Actinopteri; order Mugiliformes; family Mugilidae; genus Planiliza; species Planiliza haematocheilus. The sequence goes on from SRSE01001160.1 coordinate 194,022, forward strand.
TGCCATACAACAACTCAAAAGGGGAAAAACCAGTTGAAGCCTGGGGTACCTCTCTGTACGCAAACAAAAGAAAAGGCATCCATTTATCCCAGTCTTTGCCAGTGTCCTCAATAAACTTCCTTAACATTTGTTTCAGTGTACCATTGAACCTTTCAACAAGACCATCAGTTTCAGGGTGGTATGGGGTTGTTCTTATCCCTTTTACACCAAGTTGGGAATACAGTGACTTCATAAGATGTGACATAAAGTTTGTACCCTGGTCTGTTAAGATCTCTTTTGGGATGCCTACTCTCGAGAACAACTCCACTAGACACCGAACTACATATGTTTGACCTGAATGGAGCGCAGAGGATAGACATCTGGATATCTGGTCGCATAGTCACATATGACGAGGGCAAATTTGTGGCCACTACTACTTTTTGGCAAGGGACCAATTATATCCATTGCTATTCTCTCATATGGTACACTCATGATGGGTAATGGTTGTAACTGGCCTCTGTCTGAAACCTTGGTGGGCGCTACAATTTGACATTCATGGCATGTTTTACAGTATTCTACTACTTCTTTGTACATACCTGGCCAATAGAAGCGTTGAGCAATGCGGTCATAGGTCTTGGCCTGTCCTAAATGCCCAGCCCACGGAACACTGTGGCCCAAATGTAATATTATCTGGCGATGCTCCTTTGGAACAACAAGTCTGGGTTCGTCAATGTCAGCCAAATACAAAAGATTGTCTTTTATGATGAAGGGATCCCCAATAACACTACTCAGCCCCCCTGATTCTGCTTCCTGTTTCCCTTCAAGTACACATGCCTTAGCAAAAAGAGGTTTTAGAGATGAGTCATTCATCTGGCTTTCTCTGAAGTTGTCTGGGATTTGCCAGGGAGGTTCTATTGGCGGGGTTACAGGGAGAGTAAGTTCAGGACATTTACTTTTGCTTCTCTTGACGTCGTTGTCTTTTTGTTTTCTTGACCCTACCAACCCCCTCATACAAGCCGTCATCTGCATCTGGTAGTGGTTCTAACCCCTTGGTTGCAGAACGAGTAAGTACAGCACAGGCATATGCTACAGAGTTTTGTTGGACTAAGTTGTCCAAGATGGGCAAATCATCACCAAGGATCACATCATAAGCTAGGTGATCTAGGACTCCAACAGTTAACAGGAAAGCTTGGCCTTCAACCTCAATGATTACATCTGCCATTGGATAATCTTTCTTACATCCATGAACACATGTGATATTTACACTTCGCTCAAAGTTAGCATGTACATTGTTCAGTAAGATGGATTTTACCAAAGTTTGGGAGCTACCGGTGTCAGCGAGAGCCTTTGCCACATTACCATTAACTGTCACTTCCACTACATGTTTGTGTGAAACCATATCAGTATTATTAATATCACTTTGATCACTGTCTGGACGAGGTACAGCACACAATTCAACAGATTTTGACTTTTTTAAAGATAGATAGATAGATAGATAGATACTTTATTAATCCCGGGGGAAATTCAAGCATCCAGTAGCAGTGACTTACATTGAAACATACAATACAAAAACTATATAAAAATAGAAAAAGTGACTAGAAATAAAATGTTTTATACAGCTATAATAAAATGTTTTGTACAGTTATGTTAAAAATATACAGTGACCCGTTAAAAATTATAAAGTTAAAGATATAAAGTGACCTGTTGAAACTTATAAAGTTAAAAATATAAAGTGACCTGTTAGGAATTATAAAGTGACCAGTCTATTGTGCCTCCTGCCATCACTGAGAGCTGTTGTACAGTCTGATGGCCAGGGGGACGAAAGAGTTTTTAAGTCTGTTGGTTGAGCAGGACTGAGACAGCAGCCTGCCAAAGGACACACCGAAGCTTTGTGACAGTAGAAACATACCAAGTAGTTGGGTTTTAAGTTAGAATGAGCACTTTTCTTACCCGTGCCATTGTCCACACTGTCCATAACAGGAAAACTACAAGGTTTGCTCTCTCCAAATCTTGGTTTACCAACAGTCACTCTTTTCTTCATGGGGTCTCGGTGTGCAGCTGTGTAGCGTTCTGCCAGGTTGGCTGCCTCTTCTCCAGTTTGGGGATTGTGTTCCTTAACCCAGGTGCGGATATCAGGATGTAACACACGGAGGTACTGCTCCAAGATGATGACTTCACCAATCTGCTCCTTTGTGCGGCTCTCAGGTCGCATCCATCGTCTATAAAGTCCTTTAATCCGGTTGTACGTTTCTCTGACCGTCTCTCCCACCGGCTCAGAAGTGCTCCGGAAACGCTGCCTGTAGGTTTCTTCGGTTACATTGTACTTCATTAACACTGCAGATTTAATAGCTTCATAGGATTCAGACCGCTCTTCATCCATTCCCGCATAAGCCTCGAGCGCTTTTCCCGTCAGTAAGGTGACCACTCTGGCTGCCCACTCAACTGGCGGCCATCCCCATGTTCTGGCTATCCGTTCAAACCGAACAAAGAAACTTTCTGGGTCTTCACCTTCTTTGAAATCAGGTATTCTAGGATCACCAACATGGTGTCCTGCAGCACGGGTTGGTGAAGAAGCATGTTCTTGATGCTGAACTGGAAGCTGCTGTGAAGAGGGGTTGGGCCCTTGAGCTTGATGACGAGTGAGATTTTCAGGTTGGACCCTTGTCATTTGTAGTTTGGAAGTTTCAGTCTGCAGCCTTTGAACACCAGCAGTCATGGGAGAAGGAAATTTTTGATCAGCGCCCTCATAATGCTCTTCTGAGGACCAGTCCCGCATGGACCTTGGTACCATCTCCATTCTTAGTTGCTTAATCTGTTCGAAAAGTACTGCTTCAGTTTGTTTAGATTGACGCATAAACTCTCTCATTTCTTCAAAAAAATGTTGTTCAGAGAGCTCTTGACTGTCACCACTGACCTTAGGTCGTACCACTGGCTCTTCTCCCCCTTCAGCAGCTGTGGCTCCATCTGGTAGTGGCACAAAGTTCATTGTCTTTTCCTCCATGCCTGCCAGGGTGGCTTTTCTTGTCGAACGAGCTCTTCCACGTCCTAAACCTCTCATTTACCGGGTTCTGCCGCTGACTCTTCACAGGCGTATGAAATCTCACTTCTGACACCATTTGTTGTAAAGAGAGATGCAGGACCACAAACACATCACGCTGGCCAGGAGGTGTGCAGAAAACAGGATGACTTTTATTCTTGAAGGTTCAAACAAAAGTAGTCTTGTAACCAAGACAAAAAGGGGTGCTGCTCTTCCCATAGCATACAAAAAACACAAAACCCCCCTAAAACCATTCTCAGCCTATATATATACTCTGATAGGTCTTCTCTTCAGTTCAAATCAACCTATCAGAGTAGCTCTGCTGAAGGGAGGACCGACATGTTTAACAATAAAACAATAACTTCCTTGACTTGCTCCCAACCAATACATATTAAACTTAAAAAAAACATATAAACAAAAATACAGTACATTCAGAAGTAATCAACAAAATGTACACTGTGAACAATTTAACTTAATGAACGGAAATATATCCTCCCACTTCACCCTCCAATCAGAACAATACATGCCTCCTTTTCCTCTCCATAAAAGGGTAGTTTAAGAGGCGCGCTTCCTCTTTATGCCCATGCCCAGGAGAAAGGACGGGAACAGGTGACAATTAATACATTTAACTAAGTTGGCCATTAAATAAATAAAATAAGAAACAGTAAACGGTGAGGGAGTTGGCACTTTCTCACAGCGTTTTCGAATTTATCCACCCTGGGACCCGGTTTCAAAAAAGTGCGTTTTCGGGCTATGGGTTTACGGGATTTGTGTGGACGATAGGCCAAAACGAATAAAAACATGTGCGTTTACGAAAAAATGCGTTTTCGTGTGGATAGGGCCTAGGAGACGTCCCGCCTCCTTCCAGTGGCCTAGGCTAAGAGGAATAATAATTAAAACATATTTTTATTGAAATTCTTGTCGTTCACCAGTTATTCATTTTCTGATATTTTAGCTGTGTATAACGCAGCATTTCACTGAAGTTGTAGCCTAATAGATGGCATATTTTATGTCTGCACCGACCTGGTGCCTGTATAAAGCACTAAATTAGGTTTTGACCACATAATGAATGTAGTAACCTAACAAAAACATAGACTATAACCAATAACTTTCCATAAATGTTAATGTCAATTTTATATTTCTATTGAGCTATCACTTTTGTACAGTAAATGCATGACTTGAACATTTTCTGTTGACAATATTGTTAGGTTAAAAATACAAGGCAATGCAGATTTAAGATTACACAATTGCTGTAGTAGCCAGGCTAAGCCCAGTGATAGCCTCGTTTTTTTGTCCTATAGTTTAGTTTATCCTATAACATGAACAGAAGGGATTTTGAAAATTAGATAAACGGGTCCAAAACGGACCCGGGCCGGATGAGCCTTTATGAGTCCGCTGCGGGTCCGCAGCGGACATCCGCAGTGCATCTGGACCCCGATACGGATCCGTTTCGCGGGTCCGTTCCGGAAGCCGCTGCGCAGTCCTTTTGCTGTGTGGGATGATGCACGTTTATGCTTGTTGAACTAGTGGTACTTATTGCCTCTGCGAAGGAGGTTATGTTTGTTGACTTTCAACTTGTGAAGGTTTTATTTCACTTACAATGACACGTGTTGTCGTCCAGTCGACTTGTCTTCTCCACAGATCACTTAACTCCTCTTTGCTGCCGCTGCACACGCTGCATTTCTCACTCTGTGTCCGAAACCACTCCCTAACCACTATATAGTGCACTATATAGTGACCACGCCATTTTGTAGTGGTGTCCGAATGTTTAGTGTCCACCGGTGTCCACTATATAGTGCACTACATGTATCCCACAATTCACCGCGAAATGTAGTGACTGTATGTCTATGACTAACCGAAGCAAGATATCCCATCATGCATTGCCAGAGGTTCTCTTGGCGCGGAAAGTAAATTAAATATGGCAAACAGACGGGAGACTGTGTACAAATGTCAGTATTCTATAGTTTATTTTATTACACATTTCGAAACAAAATACTCTAATTTAATAAAAATGCAGTAGTAAATGGACAAATATTATGTGAGACGACGTTAATGTGGTATGTTTTAATTAAGCGACAGCGATGACGTAATTACCGGCGCCAACAGAAGTGTCCGAAAGTGCCCAATTTTTGTTCCGTTGAGCTCACTATGTAGTGGACTACATTTATTTCCCTATGTAGGGAGTAGGGAGTAGGACCGGTAGGACTCTCTCGCTGTGTGTGAAGAGCAGCCCCGCCCCTCAGTGATCAGAGCGACAGAGCGGAGTTTTTTTGTTTTTTTTTCAGAGAGAGACCGAGAGCAGTGCAGGGACATCTAATATGTTAGCATGTTGGCATATGCTAACATATGCTAACTAACATATGCTAACTTCCGTCAAAGTTAGCATATGTTAGCATAGGCGCCACAAGCCTCACTCCGTCCTTTTTTTTTTTTCCCAAGCCTCGCTCCGTCTGTGTGTGTGCGTGTGTGTGACGTCAGTGAGACAGAGCGGGAAACAGCCCCTCCCCCTCCTTAACTGCTGCTGCGCAGGTGCTTTGATTAGCCGAAAACATAGCAAAGTCAGCACAGAACCACTCCCTCGAACCACTGCCATTTACTAAAAAAGTAAACCAGTTACTCACAAACTTTTTTCACAGTGACCACCACAAGGCTTATTCTTTCTAGTGTAAAAAAAGTGGACATTCTAGCGAGTTGAAAACTACCGTCCCTTAAATTTTTGTGACGAAAAACTTTGCTGAATTAACATTGGGTCCTATGGAGCAGTTAGGCTGTCCACTCCTCACTTCTAGGCTTCTCATTCAAAAACTGTGAATCCTATCGGTTAGGTAGACACATTGTAGGCATCAGGACAAGTATGACTACTACTTTGGACAAAATTTTGTGTGTAGAGTGAAATTTGTGGAAGCAATCACAGTTTTAAAAAAATATTTTGAACATTTTTTCAGAGCAGCCCGCACTGTAACTGATGGGCCTCTCACTCTAGCGCAAACATTCCGACTACACACACAATCATTGAGAAGGCAAATTTTTACCAGGATTGATCATGGTTATTGATCTGTGATTGATCGAAAAGTATATAACCTAGTGAAATGGTTGAATGCTCCATCAAGGCAGGAGATGTTTGTCTCTGTTTTAAAGTTTGAGTGGTGTCTCTAGGTGCAAGTATGCCAGAGCAGTGGATGTTGGAAAAAGTGTTGAAAAAGTGCGATGTTTGCAACTTTTCCCATTCATTCTCTATGGGAAAACGTCTGCGAATTATTCGCGACTATGTCGCTTTGCTATAAGGGTCAGTAGTGGGCTCTGCTATGCACAGCACCACTAACTATAGCTTTGCTATAAGGGTCAGTAGTGGGCTCTGCTATGCACAGCACCACTAATAACACTACTGGCCCTATAGCTTTGCTATATGGGTCAGTAGTGGGCTCTGCGATGCACAGCACCACTAAAAATAGACGCTTCACACAGCCCACTGTGCTCCGCACAGCCCACTACTGGCCCTATAGCTTTGCTATATGGGTCAGTAGTGGGCTCTGCGATGCACAGCACCACTAATAAGGGGAATCATCGGCAGGTTGGAGAATTGTTCATTCAGGTAGGAGTGGATAACAGCAGGATTCCATGGAGACTGGGCAGGCTGACGAGACCACGACAACAGATGTAGTATGGAGCTCCACCGGAAACATTCAACTCCAGGCCAGAGATACTCAGAAGAAGGGAGAGCAGCAGTAAACATTCTACATAGTAATAGCACAGAATTGCATAGTAGCAGATAGGAATTTAGAGGGCAGGAGCTCTGTGCCAGAGAAAAAGAAAGTGGAGGACACAAGAGAGGAGAGAGAAGAAAGAAGGAGAACATGTGTTTGGTGCATTGTCCCCCAGCAGCCTAGGCCTATAGCAGCATAACTAAGGGATGGTTTAGTCCAGCCCTAACTATAAGCTTGATCAAAAAGGAAAGTCTTAAGCCTGACCTTAAAAATAGAGAGAGTGTCTGCTTCCCGAACCCAGACTGGGAGCTGGTTCCACAGGAGAGGAGCCTGATAGCTGAAAGCTCTACCTCCCATTCTACTTTTTGAAATTCTAGGAACCACAAGTAGGCCTGCACTTTCAGACCGAAGTGATCTGTTGGGATGATATGGTACAATGAGGTCTTTAAGATATGATGGAGCTAGGCCTTTGAGGGCCTTGTATGTAAGGAGGAGGATTTTAAATTCTATTCTAGACTTTAAGGGGAGCCAGTGAAGAGAAGCTAAAACTGGAGTAATATGATCTCTCTTGCTAATTCCTGTCAATGCTCTTGCTGCGGCATTTTGAATCAGTTGGAGGCTTTTTAAAGAGATATTTGGGCAGCCAGACAGTAATGAATTACAGTAATACAGTCTGGAAGACACAAATGCATGAACTAGTTTCTTGGCATCATTCTGAGATGTTCTGGATGTTCCTAATTTTGATGATATTACGTAGATGAAAGAAGGCAGTCCTGGTTACTTGCTTAATGTGACATTTAAAGGACATATCCTCATCAAATATAACACCAAGGTTTTTCACAGTAGTACTGGAGGCCAAGGTAATGCCATCCAAAGAAACCACGTGATTAGATAAGGAATCTCTGAGATGCTTAGGACCAAATTCAATAACTTCTGTTTTGTCTGAGTTTAAGAGTAAGAAATTACACGTCATCCAAGCCTTTATGTCTTTAAGGCATGCTTGGAGTTTAACCAGCTGATTACCAGTTTCATCTGGTTTCATAGATAAATATAGCTGGGTGTCATCTGCGTAACAATGGAAGTTTATGCCATGTTTTCTAATAATCTTCCCTAATGGCAACATGTATAATGTGAAGAGAATTGGTCCTAGCACAGAACCCCGAGGAACTCCATAGCTTACTTTTGTATAAGTAGAGGAATCATGGTTGATATGAACAAACTGGAATCTGTCAGACAGATAGGATTCAAACCAATCTAATGCAGTTCCTTTAATCTGGATCTCACTTTCAAGTCTCTGTAGTAGAATATTATGATCAATAGTGTCAAATGCAGCACTAAGATCTAGCAGAACTAGTATAGAGACAAGTCCACTATCTGAAGCCATGAGGAGATCATTGGTAACTTTAACCAGAACTGTTTCTGTACTATGATGAACTCTAAAACCTGACTGAAACTCTTCAAACAGACCATTCCTGTTTAAGTGGTCACACAACTGATTAGCAACAACTTTTTCTAGAATTTTGGAAATAAAAGGAAGGTTGGAGATTGGTCTATAGTTGGCTAAAACATTTGGATCTAGAGTGGCTTTCTTGAGTAGGGGCTTAATAACAGCAATCTTAAAAGACTGAGGCACATATCCTGTTAATAAAGATACATTTATCTGGTTCAATATGGAGGTGTTAATGGAAGAACGTCTTTGAGCAATTTAATTGGGATTGGATCTAGAGGACAGGTTGATGGTTTAGATGCTTTAATTATTGAAGAGAGCTCGAGAAGATCTACTGGGGAGAAGGATTCCAGATGTTGATAAGGTCTAACAGAAATTTCTAATGTCACTGTACTTCATCTTTGACAGTCGTCGGAAGGATGCCTTGAATGTTTTCTCTAATGCCAACAATTTTATTGGTAAAGAAGCTGATGAAGTCATTACTACTGAGGGCCAAAGGAATAGATGGCTCAACAGAGTTGTGGCTCATTGTCAGCCTGGCTACAGTGCTGAAAAGAAATCTGGGGTTGTTCTTGTTTTCTTCTATTAATGATGAATAGTATGCTGTTCTAATACTACGGAGAGCTTTTTTATACGTTGTTAAACTATCTTTCCAGGCTATGTGAGCCTCTTCAGAATTAGTGGAATGACAAATTCTTTCTAGCTTTCAGGCTGCCTGTTTTAAACAGCGCAACTGCGAATTATACCAGGGAGCTAGCCTCTTCCGATTCATGACCTTCTTTTTCAGAGGAGCAACTAAGTTTAGAGCTGAACTAAGAGATGCTGCAGTGCCATCGACAAAATCATCTAATAGTGCAGGACTGAAGTTCTCCTGAACTGAAGTATTTTTCTGAAGTGCTTCAGAAAGTTGTGATGAAACTGGGCGGAAACACGCTCTCTAAGTATGCACCAGTTCTAAGTACTAAATTCTCCATAACGGACTGAGTGAGCTGATGCTATGTTATGAGAAGGTCAAGGTGGACCATGGTTGCTCTTTTGTTGCATTTGTACTGGAGTTTGGACAAATACTTGCACTGCCTTTTATTCATACTTTCTTTGTCTTTATGCTGTGTTTTCATTTTCTTCCAAAATGTACCTTGCAGTGTTAGGGTTAGGGTTAGGTTGGGGAAATAAAAAAAACGTTTTTCTTTATGTCTAATTTTTTTTTTTTTTATGGCAAATACTCTAAATAAGAGCTAAGGTTGGATCAGACAGAGGGATGTACAAAATGGATTTATTTCACAGAAATTAGTGCAGAGAAATAATTTTATCATGCAATGGATGAGCAAATTATAGCTTTGTAACTTAATAGTGATTTAACAGAACAGTTTGTGTAATTTATATAAAAAACTTATGTTGCTTTATCAGATGCTAACTGAATATAACAAACATAAAAACGCTTTAAATTAACATTTATAAAAATTATGTTGGTTTAACATAGAGTAATTGAATACACTTAACATTAAAGAAAATTACTGAATTAACATTGTCATGACCTCTGATGGTTGTGTACTGAACTGTCACGTTAACTGACATTTAATACGGTGTAATAGCGCCCCTTATGGACGCAATGGTTAAATGCAGATTCAACTCCCACTTAGTTATGTTTCACTTTTGGGTTATGACCTCTGATGGTTGTGTACTGAACTGTCACGTTAACTGACATTTAATACGGTGTAATAGCGCCCTTTGTGGACGCAATGGTTAAATGCAGATTCAACTTCCACTTAGTTATGTTTCACTTTTGGATTTCACTGTATGAGGAGTATCACTCAAAAGTAAAAAGCTAGCTCTAGCTGCTGGATATGTAGACATCTAGAGCCACAGAGGCTTATTGAATTACTTCATGCCGTATTATTGATGAGAACTGGAAAATGCAAACATATGTGCTAGAAACCAATAGTTTTTTCAGGACATTGTGTTGACAACATTTGCTCAGAATTAAAAAGAATCACTGATGAATGAGGAATAACTGACAAAATTCAGGCTGAATAACAGATAATGGTGCCAACATGGTTGCTGCTGTGCGCAAAGCAGGTTGGGCACATCATCAATGTTTTGTACACAATTTAGTTGTGAAAGACTCCTTTAAGGCCTCTGCTAAGGACACGAGCAGACTGCAGTGTGTCATTCCCTGAAGTCTCTCAATAAGCTGTACGTTTCCAGGACTCTGAAGTTGCTAAGATTATGGCTGATCCCTTTCACCCTGGACACAGACTATTTAACAGACTCCCCTCTCACATGGCAAACAGCTCTTTTTCCATCGGCAGTTTGTCTTCTGAATAATGCCAGGGCTTCCCCATGAACGCATCACACCCACCACCATCCCACTGTATATAGATTGTATATATTTTTTGAGTGTGTATACATTTGTTTTGTTATATTCTGTATTTGAACCATCAGCTCTAAAAATCCTGGGGAGTCACACCGGAAAGTGGGAGCGATGGGGCTGCATTTTTCCTGAAGTCTATGACCATCTCCACTGTTATTACAGCATTCAGCTGTAGGTTGTTCAAAGCAGGCATATTCCAGAAATTGGTCCAATGAGGAGAATAAGAATAAGAATAAGAGGGCTGACTACCCAGGGCCCGATTAGAGAGAAAGCCCAGGAAATTCCAGAATTTTTATTTATTTTTTATTTTGTTTTACTTATTAACTTATGAATGGATGAATTTGGCCCTGCAATTAATTGGTATCATAATGCAGTGGTTTTCAAAGTGGGGGGTGCTAGGGGGGCCTCAGACAATTGGAGGGAAGATAAGAATTTTTATATATACTTTTAATAATTATTATAAAATATAATTAAATTATTTTTAAAACAATTATCATAAAACATAATTATTAACAATATATCGTATCTAAATGTTATTTGTCATGCTCAACATACAACATACATTTCTTCCGACCCGGTGTGGCCCCAGGACATCCTGCACCAGGGAGCTGAGACAAACAAAGGAGGACGCGGGAGCCCCAGGTCACGCAGACGGCCTCGGGGGAAAAGAGCTGGCGTAAGAGAAAGGCTAGGCGAAGACCACACGCCACTGCCTAGTATCTTATGTATCCAATGTCCAGTCACTGGAGAACAAGCTGCACGAACTCAGGGCCAGGATACAGTTCCAGAGGGACATACGGGACTGCAAAATCATCTGCCTCATGGCTGACTCTTCTCATACCGGACTTTGCCATTCAACCTGCGGAGTTCCTTACAGTTCACCGCGTGGACAGAACGACTGAGTCGGGGAAATCAAAGGGAGTATGTCTTATGGTCAATAACAACTGGTCTGACAGTAGGAACGTTGTCCCTCTAAAACGCTCATGCTCGCCTAACCTGGAGCTCCTGACCATTAAATGCCGTCCCCACTACCTGCCCCGTGAGTTTACTTCGGTCATCATCAGCGCCGTCTATATCCCAGGCCCATAGCCCTCACATCTGTGGTAATGAAATGTTTTGAGAGACTGATCAAGACATTCATCACCTCCACACTGCCCACCACTCTGGTTCAACTACAGTTTGCTTCCCGGCCTGAACAGATCTACAGATGACGCCATAAACCTCCTCCTCCACCCTCTCCCATGTGGACACTGGTAAGGGAAACTACGTGAGAGTGCTGTTTGTTGACTACAGCTCAGCATCCATAGTTCCCTCCAGACTGGCTGCTAAGCTGCATGACCTGGGCCTGGACTCCTCCCTGTGCAGGCGGATCTACATCTTCCTGACCGGCAGACCAGAGGTGGTCCGAGTGGGTCATCAAGTTGGCTGACAACACCGCTGTTGTAGGAATAATCTCCCAGAACGACGAGACAGCTTACAGAAAGGGGGTGTCCCATCTGGAGGACTGGTGCCGGGAGAACCACCTCCTGCTGAACATCAGCAAAACAAAGGAACTTCAGCAGGAAACAGCAGAGGGACTTCCATCCACTTATTATCCGTTGCGCTGAGGTGGAAAGAGTGGACACCTTCAGATACCAGGGAGTGACCATCTCACAGGACCTGTCATGGATTCACCATCTGAACACCATCGTGAAGAAGGCCAGACAGCGTCTCTACCGCCTCAGATGCCTCAGAGACTTTAAGCTCCCTCTCAGGGTGCTCAGGAACTTTTGCACCTGCACCATTGAGAGCATCTTGTGTGCAGCATCACCACCTGGATGGGAAATTGTACCAGGCAGGACTTCGTGGCCCTCAAGAGGGTGGTCTGTTCAGCCAAGCGGACCGTCAGAACCCCACTCCCCAACCTGCAGGACATTTACACCAAACGTTACAGGTTAAAGGCCAAGAAGATCCTGAAACAGCCCAATCACCCTGGACACTCTCTTCTCTCTGCCATCAGGCCAGCGTTTCCGATGCCTGAGGGCAAAGACTGAAAAGCTGAAGAAGATTTTTATCCACATGCCATCCGCCTGCTCAACTCTGAGCCTTAACCGGACTTAAATACATATATAAAAAACAACAACAACAACAAGAGAGAAAAAAAAGAGCAATTGTCATCAGGTGGAATAGGCAGTTTTAAACAGATATGTTTTGAGTTGTGATTTGAAGTGGGGAAATTAATCAATATTTCTGAGTTGGGGTGGTAGTGAATTCCAGAGACGGGGAGCAGTGCGGCTGAATGCCCTGCTCCCCATGTTGGTAAGACGGGCAGTAGGGACAGACAGATGTAAGGAGGAAGAGGATCGTAGAGAGCGGGAGGGAGTAGGAACTTGGAGGAGATCAGACAAATATGGGGGGGGTGAGGTTGTGAATGGCCTTGAAGGTAAACAGGAGGACTTTGAATTGGATGCGGAATTGAACCGGGAGCCAATGAAGCTCTTGAAGAACAGGAGTGATGTGGTGAATGGAGGGGGTTCGAGTTATGATACGGGCAGCTGAATTCTGGACTAGTTGAAGTTTATGGAGGGATTTTTGTGGAAGGCCAAAGAGGAGAGAGTTACAATAATCCAGATGGGAAGTGACAAGACTGTGAACAAGGATGGCGGCAGTGTGGGGGGTAAGGGAGGGGCGGAGGCGGTTAATGTTACGTAGGTGGTAGTAAGCAGACCGAGTAATGTTATTGATGTGGGATTGAAAGGATAGTGTACTGTCAAGGATGACACCCAGACTCTTAACCTGGGGGGAGGGGGAAACGGAGGAGTTGTCAATATTAAGAGAAAAGCTGTCGATTTTGGATAGAGTGGATTTGGTGCCATTGGACATTTTTGGGGGACACCTCTTGGAGACGCAAAATGGTTTGGTCCGTACACAGACAGCAGCCGGTGACAAGTCCATCAGGGAGCCCAGATCGAATGTAGTAGTGTAAAACCCGGATCTTTTGAGGGATTCGGATCAGTCTGAATCACTCATTGATATGATCTGGGTTTTGCGAATCACTTGAGTCGCTTGAGTCACTTGACCTGAAATGGCCATGGCAGTGTCTGGGACTTAACTAAGAATAAACTACAATACCATATCCACAATGCCAACAAAAATGCCTACTACAGTTTGGTAAAATATAAAAAATATGAAGAAAATGATCCAAGAATAAAGACAATGGAAATAAAAAGCTGGCGGGAAAATGGACAGTGAGACCGTTTACTGGACTTTTTGAGGCTGGCATTTAAAAATGTAAGTTGACACACCTTGTCAGCTGTGTGAGGAATGAGTTGTTCTGACAGTGTTATGCTACTATTCCTACAGTAGGCCCCTTAATATTGGACATCATGTATTATTATTATTGTTATTATTATTACTATTACATAATTATACTATATTATATTATAAAACTAATTTGTCAATCATGTCAACGCGGCCACTGGAGATCAAGTAGCTTAAATAAGCTTAAAGCTTAAAATTACGCTGTTCAAAAAAAAAAAAAAAAAGAATAGTACAATGTCATGATTACATTACATTCTCTGCCGAGTGAGTAGCCGAGATTCATGAGTGACGGATCTGCAGGGACTCATGAGTAGCGAATCTGCCAGGATTCATGAGTGACGGATCTGCAGGGATTCATGAGTAGCGAATCCTCAGTGATTCATGAGTGACGGATTCATGAGTAACGGATCCGCAGGGATTCATGAGTAGCGAATCTCCCGGGATTCATGAGTGACGAATCCGCAGGGACTCATGAGTAGCGAATCCGCCGGGATTCATGAGTAGCGAATCCTCAGTGATTCATGAGTGACGGATCCGCAGTGATTCATGAGTGACGGATCTGCAGGGATTCATGAGTGATGAATCGCAGTGATTCATGAGTGGCGGTTCCACAGTGATTCGCGAGTGACGGATCCGCAGGGATTCATGAGTGAGGAAGGGACTCAGTAGCGCCACTCCATTCCACTCACTGAGTGCCGTAGTTTGCTATAGTGGCCAAGTCGGGTATTGCATTTTGTTTCTCTGCCGAGTGAGATGTAAGATGTTTGAATGGTGCCATTTATTGATTATATATCAATCAAATGTGGTAGGACTCAACTGAGCCAGTTCAATAGACGTCTCGATCCGTGATTCTTGAGTCTTCTTTGGTGGCCGGTTCAAGGAGCCAGATGCCGAATCTTTTTTCCACCGCTAATCGAATGACCTGGAGGCTAGCTGTCATCATGCTGCCCAAAAAACACAAATCTGGGTAACAAGAGCGGGAAAGAAAAAGAAATAAGGCAGAATGAGGGGAAGCAACTGTTTACTGCTTTATTTCTGAAAGGTGAACCGAGTTTACTTGTTGTGTAACTGCATCCAATTAACGTTGTCATAGTCCGGACAGCATGCAGTTTGTCAGTTGCCGATGTTTGTATGCTAATGTTTGCCAACCAGGTTGCTTGCTGTTACAAGTAAAGACGATAATGGGCCAGCTAATGTTAGTTGTCAACATTAACCAGTTTCAGAAACCTCAGTGACTTTGCAAACAAAAAGACCCATCAGTGGGCATTTACTGGAATGTAAATTACATCCTTACATCTCGTGTAAGGCTTTGGCAAGGCTTTATTTCTTTTTCTGCAAGCTGAAGAACAATTTTATTGAAAAATGAAATTGTTTATTTGATTTGATTCTCGGTGTACAGTTGTTGGCTCCTGTTCAAGATTTTTTTTTTTTTTAAATCAAAACGTTAGTACACAAACCAGATGTAGCCTAATGTTTATAGATGTTTGAGCACAAGTTGGCCACATGCATCAATTCAGCTGGTGAATGAAAAAAAACAAACAGTCATCAATATAATCTGATCTGATTTTAGCTTTAAACCCTAGTTGCTTGTTTAGCGTATAAATAAATGCTTCAAATTTTGTTTTGCTTGTGCGCTTCTTGCACTGGCATGGATGGGGCCCACTGACATTAAGAGTGTACAGGGCCCATAATTTGGTGCTACGCCCCTGTGTAGGACTACAAGCAGTACAGAACACAACGATCTGCAGTGGGTCGTATTAAATAATTGTATCCTGCGGAGGGCAGTAATGCGCCTAGTAGCGCTAAACTGCCCACAATTAAAAAAAAAAAAAAATGTTTAAAACCAGAAGAAGAAAAAGAAGGCGCAGAAGAAGAATGGGAAGAGGAGGAAGAAGCACAAGGAATAGCAATATCAGCTGCAGGAGCAGCATTTTACAAGCTTCACAGCATACCGCTGGTAAGACTTCCCTTCAGTCATGCTGACTGTCGCTGAACATGTGGCGTTTATGTAGACAACCCAACGCTAAGTAAATGGCTTGTTGGCATTAGCCGGACTACAGTGTTGCGTTAACTGTCCTATCTGCCGAAGGGAATAAGCCTTAATAATTTAACGTTTGTCTTAACTCATTTACCATCCTGTCCGGTGGCGTGTTATATAGGCTAGCTAATACACAGTTCGGTCATCCGCAACTAACTTATACTGTTTTAACTATTTACATCGTTTCCGTCTAGTTGAATGTGAGCAAAACTTTGGGATTAGGCTACACGTTAACGTTAGTGACTTTGGAATGTACATCTTTACAACTTGGTCCAGTGCTATCTTTAATGTGATATTATTTGTTGATTTGGTCCGAACCAAGGCCACGTTTTTAGGTAAACTCATAGCTTTTTTTTTTTTAAATTCAAATTCAAACTGGGCTTTATTGGCATGAAAGTTTCTCGCTACTTTAGAGGTGCGGTGGATGTGTAGAAATAGTTGGCTTGATAAGTAAAATGAAAACGCTCTCTCGAAATGCCAATGAATCCCTGCTAGAGGCAACGTCATACTGACAGCGTGTCTCCCCCTACCAACTTCCACGTAGGCTTTGTTAATGACCTTTGACGGCTTCCTGTTTACATTTAGGGTGGGTTGCTATGGAAGGCGTCTAACACAAACTGAATGAAAATGCCTCCTAGTTGGGTCAGTCCTGAATGCTTAACTTGCCAGTTCCTCTGGCACAGGTAGCTTCAAGGAGCTTTCAGTATTCAAATAACTGAGAGAGCTGTTGATTAAACTATTTCCATATCGAAGGCTGCAGTACTATTACTGCTATTAAATTAGAATGTGTTGTACCGGCACGCTTGCCAACACAAGTTCTTATTTTGACAATGTAATTTTTCAGGGGGCATTCTAAATAACACTCTAGTGTGTAACTTGGTTAACTTTAAGTTTTTAGAACTCAGCTGAGTACCTGATTGATCAAATCTCAAATCTATCTGGAAAGAGTCTTTGGTAATGCCAGCTATGAACAGAAGTTTTGGCTCATTCATTTTGCCGTATTCAGGATGATTGAAGAAAAGGGAAATCTATTCATCTATATATATATTAGTAGAGAGAACATTTTACTATCTTTTTCACTGGAGCCGTTATTAACTAAGCTCATAAATTAATTTTAGACTACAGGATATTAAAATATTTAAATATGAGTAGGCTATGTTTGATGTGAAATTAAGTTGGAAATTTCCTCAACTAGCGAATATTACAATTTTAAGCTACTACCTTTATTAGCTAACAATTACTTTTTTACACTCTTACAGTGTGTTGTATGCAGTAGAGTGCTGTGCTGCCAAGGTTAGAGTTATAGTATGGTCTTTGTGGATCAAGATATCCAATTTCATGCCAATAAAGCCCAGTTTGAATTTTGAATTAAAAAAAAAAGCTATGAGTTTACCTAAAAACGTGGCCTTGGTTTGGACCAAATCAACAAATAATATCACATTAAAGATAGCACTGGACGTTATAAAGTTTTTTTTAGTTTTTTTTTTTAAGTCACATTGTGGCACACACTCCCCATCACAAAAAGTACTGATTTATGTCATTAATAGGTACTCTCTCCAAATGTGCAAACTGGGTGCTTTAAGTTCTTAGAGTTCTACAAACAAAAAGTTATGGGACACATTCCAATAGTTCCTATTAGTTATACTTTTTTGCTGACTGTAAATGTCAACTGAAAGTACAAGCAAATCACATAATACGGATAACACATCAAATATTAATGCTCAACTATTTTGCCAAGGGATACCAGTCTCGTTTGAGTAGAAGTAAAAATATCCCTACACAGTATTTGATGTGTTCTGAACTATTTAATTAAACCTTGATGAAATCTAAATGGCGTGTTACCAGACTGAATTTGTTTTTTATCAGAATTTGAGGCTAAACCATTCCTTGCAGATATGCATTGCCATAACAACAAATAGGACATAGACAAATAATTCAGTAGTGATCCATAAAATGTAAGCTATCTTCTCTACCATGTCTATTATAGAGTTGTGCAGAATGTAAGAATGTTTTGTGAAAGAGAATAACTTCCTGTTGACATTGAATGGCTCTATGACTACTTGATTAATAATACTACTTGATAATGACTGTCATCCTAAAATATAGAAATATAGATGTCATCTTATTTAGAAAAACATATTAGCAATATAATTGCCTTATTTCATATAAGGCTTAAATTCTAATTTAGTTGTGACTACATCATCTGAAAGTGAAACAAAAAATAATCTTAGTTGATTGATTGAAATAAAAGTCATAGTGGATTTCATTCTATTCCTCTAAGATCAGGTTTGAGGGCTTTTAGATAAAATACACATGAGTGTTTACTCAGACTTGTATTGGTGTGACACAAGAAGGCTGTCATTTCTCACATTTGGACACGCTCTCAGGCCTGAGGCCCCATCCACACGGAGATGCTTTTTGGTTTAAACGCAGATGTTTTGCATCGTTTTGGCCGATCGTCCACACGAATCCTGTTAACGCATAGCCTTAAAACGCACTTTTCTGAAACCTGGTCCCAGGGTGAATAAAATTGTAAACGCAGCTCTTGAATTTTCGTGTGGATAGGGAAAAACGCATAGGTGTGTTTCGATGATGTCATCGCCACATCCCTCGAGCAGCCTTCCACCTCCCGCGAGACGTCTCATAACAACATCAACAACAATGGCGGACTACATGGCGGTCATTTTGTGAGCGCTGCATCAGTAAATGAAAAAGCACTGTTAGCCTTGTACAAAGATGCCAGGCAACATGAAAAAAATTCTGTGCCCCAGGGGGGCATGACAGAAAATTACTGAGAACCACTGCTGTACACAAACTGTGTACTGGAAAGTAGTTCAGAGACATCGATTGGTTTTATTAGTCTTTTTTTCCTATTTTTACATTGCTTATAAAATGTATTCCCCGCTCTTGTACAGTTGGGTTTTGCTCTTTATTTATTTTTAACTTAGCATGATAAGTACAACCCAGTGTACTGGACAGAACCTTCCAAGTGTCTTCAAATGTATCTTGACATTGTTTCATGGCACAAACAAGGTCAAAGATTAGACTATTGAATAAATAATCAGTAATGCTCTTAGCCTCTTCCTAAAGGACTGTAATGCTATAGCATATTATCCACAGTATGCAACAAACTACTCTTATCTTTGCTTAGAAATTGCACAGTCAATGTGTGGAAAGTAGTTAATTTATAACAAAATATGATCTGCTCCCTGTCTGTTATGGATACAGTTGAGATTAACTTGTGCTGTTGTTGATGTCTTGTGTAGGTGCAGAAAGTGAGTGCTGACTTCTCTTCCTCCTCGTTTACGTCCTCCAGTTCAGTGGCACATCAACCTTTTGTGTGCACAAGTTGAGTTTGTGAACCTGACTGTACTTGCTGGGTGAATGTATTGCAGTCCTGTGTGAGTGTGTGTCTGTCTCATTCCCTCTCAGCCCGCCATGTCCCTGTATCACTCAATGCTCCAACAGACTCCATCGATGTGTCTGCACCTCTTTTGCCTGCTACTGCTCCTCACTGACTTCTCCTACACTGTACCCATGAAGAAACGAGCATTTCTGGCCAATTCCCTCACCCAGGTCAACACATCAGATGCTAACTGCTCCACTGGATGTGAGTAGGTGCAAGTTATCTCATGTAACAAATGTTTTAATATTAAAATTATACTCTGCCCTACTACATTCCTTTGAATTGGATAAGTGCATGCTCTGCAATTATGTATATAACAGTTGACATTGGTGTAAAATGAAATGTGATTTCTGGGCTATTTTGGAAATTCATTAACAACTGTTAAAGTGAAAATAGATTTCTACAAAATAATGCCATTGATTAAAAATATTACATAATCCCTCTTCCACACAGCATTGCGTCTATGTAGTTGTGTCTCCATCTAAAGTTAAGGCATCTGGCGCATGCTCAGATCTAGAAGCATATTTCTTCTGTATATCGCAGTTGAGCGCACATATTGTACCCCCCGTCCACGCCCCTTTACAATATGCTAATTATATCTAAATTGACCCTGCACCTGAGATACGATCAGAAAGCGAAAACATGGGAAAGTAAGCTGTAGAAAAATGTACTCTTTGGCAGCTGTCCTCTGCGCCACAATGTTGGTTAATTGCATTTGCGCATCACATGGTCTGTACATTGATCGATGTTTCCTGTTGAGATTTACAAATGCGCCATGTGATTGTATTGTGGTTTATAACAATGTGTGTGCAGTCGATAGCGCCGATTACTCTCGGAAAACAGGCTCTCACTGCAAATTGCGCTTTAATGTTGACCTGTTCAGATGCATTGTACGGGAACTTCATATACCCCGCTGGAATGCTCTGGCTCTGCTCAGGGTCGGCTGACACAGTCCCGATCGGTGTGACTAGTTGTTTTCGCATTTATGACAGTTCCCCAGCATCACCTCTAAGTGCCAACCAAAGGATCAAGAGCTGTAGAAGCCAGCATACACCAGTCATGACATTGGCGTGAGGCACGTACAAGTTCGTGGACATTTCACTCTTGATACATCTGAACTTTTCCGTGAGTGAGTAGTACAGGCACCCTTCGTACATGAGGCCCCTGGTCTTTGACTCAGCCATTTCATTCTCCTTCTCGTAAAACAGTTTCTGTGTAAGCTTTCATTATATTATTTGGATTATTTTCTTGCAGACAAATAAATCATCTTCCAAGTCATAGTTCTCTTGCAGACTAAATCAGATCAGTCCCTTGGGGAAATTATAGGGAAATCCAGGTTTTATCTATAATTTGCTATATTAATTTTACCTTCTACCCTTGTTGGCTGTCCAGGGTGTTCTGCTAACAAGCACCCCTAAAGCATGATCCCACCGTGCTGGTAATGCGTGTCAGTGTTTTTGTTCAGTTTTTGGTACCCACTAAACATGATGTGTAGGCTGATGGCCACAATACTCCATTTGGTCTCCTCAGACCAAACAAACACTCTGAACTCTACCAAGAGATTTAGGCCCTATCCACACGAAAACGCATTTTTTCGTAAACGCACATGTTTTTATTCGTTTTGGCCTATCGTCCACACAAATCCCGTAAACGCATAACCCGAAAACGCACTTTTTTGAAACCGGGTCCCAGGGTGGATAAATTCGAAAACGCACTTCTCGCGAATCGGTGTGGACGGTTGAATCCGGAGATTTCTGAAAACGATGACGTCATCGCCGCCATAGCCACCATGGCGACACCCCTCGAGCAGTCTTCCACCTCGTATATCTCGCGAAACGTCTCATAACAACATCAACAACAATGGCGGACTACATGCGTTACTACTGGAGAACATATTGAGCCTGTTATGGTTACTAGTGCAAAATCTAATTTTTGGTTTCTTCGAAAGCCGATTTGTAAACAGTGCTCAAGCTTCATGCGCATGCGCCACCTCTTCCTCTCCGTTTTTGGTGAATTTCTGAAACTGAAACAGCCTATAGACCTGGGATATGAAGTAGCGTTTTCAGTCGTGTAAAGACGGATCAGGTGTGGACGCGGATTCTTTTGAAACCGTAGAGCGAAAACGGATAGGAAAAAGATCGTTTTCATACGTGTGGACAGGGCCTTAATAAGAGCTTCTTTCAATAGTAGTTTTCTCTACGACACTGGCCTAAAGCTATGACTAGTAAAGAATAGTAGTTGTGTGCAGAATCTTTAACGTGTCAGGTGCATGAGCTGTTAATTCCTTCAAAGTAGTCACAGGTGTCTTGGTGGCCTTTCTCTCTAATTTTCTTTTGCACGGTCACAGTTTGTGAGCCAGTCTGCGCTGAGCACATTTAAACATGAACCACATTCCTTCCAAGATATGTTCAGTAACTTTAACATCTGTTTGAAAGCATCCACTGACACTTCAATAAACGTTCAATAGCCCTTTCTCTGGGTTGCTTACAGTGTTTTCTGTTGCTTTTGGTGTATTTGTAGCTAAGAATATAAATTAATCAGTGACTGGACCTTTCAGACACAGGTGTCTTTATACTATAGACACATTCACTCTACTCAGGTGATCGAGATTTCTCTTATTGCAACAATTGCCTGGACCTCTGACGAATTATGTAAGTCACTTTAAGGGGGGTGAATGTTTATGAAGTAGCTTATTTTAATTTAATTTAATTGACATTATTCTACAGACATATATTTACACTTTGACAGTGAAGAGGGTTTATAAAATCAAAAAGGGGAAAACATTCAAGGGGGTGAATACCATGTGACAAACTCAGTATCTATATTTATTTGATTTGGTTAGGATATCTTGTATAAGGAACTGATGCCTTTCTTTCCTGTTCTGAAGCCTTGTTATTCATGGGTTTTGTGGTTTCTCAGGTAATGATAATAATACTGTCAGCCAAGACTCAAAAGCTAAGGATTTCTCAACAATCAGTTCCACTGGGAAGACGACAAACCCACAGCAGCAGAGATGGTCATCTTTCCATCGTCTACTCTCCAACACTGTACTACCTAAAGTGACCTCAAAAGGCACACAGCAAGTTCAGTCCTCCCCTGACTCATCGTCTTCCATGAAACATACTACTGCCAGCTACAAATTAAGAAACTCTGTAGCACCCTCAATTCTGCCCAAAAAATCGTCAGCAGGACTACATTCATCCACAGCCTCAACATTAAATACATCACCAGAGAGGATCCCTTGGCCAGCATCAGTTTTTCCTTCTCTCATCACAGGCTTGCCCACTCATTCTACACATACTGGATCTATTACTAGCACTGGTACTATCACAACAACCACTGCAGAGCCTATTTGGGATGCACGCACAGTCGGTGTACTGGTGGCTTCTACATCCACGACAAAACCACCATCTACAGTAACACCAGGAACTGCACCAACCTTTGTATCAACAACAGGATCCTCCCACACTCAAATAACTTTAAAGGAAACGGCTGATACAACCATTCCCATTACTG
The DNA here is from genome assembly GCA_005024645.1 of Planiliza haematocheilus. Taxonomy (NCBI): domain Eukaryota; kingdom Metazoa; phylum Chordata; class Actinopteri; order Mugiliformes; family Mugilidae; genus Planiliza; species Planiliza haematocheilus. The sequence continues at coordinate 216,820 of SRSE01001160.1, forward strand.
AAAACACAGGTTTAAACATGTCACCATCAACATCAGGTTCCATGCAACACTTAAGTACTGAGATGTCACCTTTTCAGTCCACTTCTTTAACCCTAAATGCTTCTTCCCGAACTGTTACCAGTACCATTACTTCCACCAAGCATCTTGACTTGGCAACAAGGGTTGCTGTGGTAGAAGAAGCTGGGGATGCATTGACCAGTCGGCTTGTGGACACTTCATTTCTACTAGCTGTATTGCTCTTTGGTCTGCTGTTCTTATTGGTCACCGTGGCTGTGCTTATCAAACAGGCCATTGAGAGCTACAGGAGAAAGGACTACACGCAGGTTGACTATCTGATCAATGGTATGTATACAGATTCTGGGGTGTGAGGGAGAGTTTAAACACAACCTTCAGCTTCTTTTTATGAAGTCAGAGAATATAGGATGGAAGATTAACTGAACAGTGTCACAGTGGTGTGAGGATGAATCGGCACCGATCTGTTTCTTTCATTTACAGTTCATGCTACTTCATGTTTTGTTTTCCTGGTTCCTGGTTTGGATAATTTGGGTTATCCCATTGACAATATTGGGCAAGATGATAAGTGGTCTATGCTATTGGCGTATGGCAGAATCTCCTCCACACTGCTCATCAGCTGATTAGGTGGTGGGTTGAACTGTCAGGGTGTCTGTAAAGCTCAACAAATGCCTTAATCAGTGGACTTTTCTTTTGTTGTTGACCTGAAAAAAGTTATTTTCCGTTTTCAGAACAATGTTATGTCTTTCATGTTTTCAAAGTACATTTCTTATGAGCTACTCATTTCAGTTAATTTGAATGCATCTCACACAGTGTAATGCATTTTTGCACATTCGAAAAATAATTAGAATTATTAACCTGTGGCAGTCTATTAGGGATTACTTCATTACTTGTTCCCCATTTAAAAAAGAAAAACCAACAACAAATAACCTAAATAGTAATGTCAGTAATCTCTCTCTACTAAGACTTAAGTCATACCACTTCACTTTACATATATAAAATGCATCATGTTGTAAGTGTAGAATTTCCACATTGAGCATAGCACATGTATTGGCAGATTTCCATGGCATTGTATTGTGAGTATTGGATCTATCTATCCATCTAGAAAGGCTATTACAATAATCTTTCATGTTATTAATTTACAGATCTGCTTCCAGTCTATGCATTAAGCTAGTCTAAACTGGACATCTCTTAACAATTTCAAATAAAGATATATTATTTCACTTGATTACATGATGTTCCATTAGCTTTAATTGATGCAAATTCAGAGGTGTTTCCATATTTATTTCTATTACAGTGAATTATAGAAACCCAGCCATACTACCTTGTTTATTTTAATATATTTTATATTTTTTCTCATGAAGTAATTTTTGAATATGTAGCTAGTTTGAATAGTCATCTATTTCAATCCATTTGGGTATGTGATTATTGTGAGCTTTATCATAAAAAGTTTAATTTTCACTATACAGTCATACACACAGCACACAGGAAAATGCTTTTTACGACTGTGCTTGTAAAGAGTAATACGATGATGTACATTGGAGTTTACAGTAATATAAACTCAGTACATGAAAGTATTGTGTCTTATGCAGTATTATATTGGTATAAATGGAATGCATATGAATGTAGAATGTTTCAGTACTGTTATAGAGTATCAATGTGCACTCTAGTTCAATTGCAAAACTTAAGATTTCCAGCTGAAGTAGTGGGAATGAAAAATTGGAAAGTTATTATTAAAGTTTTTCATAATTTGGACTGAAATACTGTAGCCCATCAGATTGATTAGTATTAGGACAATAAACGAATAGTTCTTTTTCATAGTTTTTAGATAAAAACTGTGATCTAAAATATGTTAATGTAATTAATCCTTGTATTTGTCAGTTGTTGCAATAACTCTGGTGATGGGGTAAGTTTAGTTATTGTTTAAATGTATTAATTACATTTCACAAAGAGAACACACATAATCAGTGTTCAGTCTATTACAATGATAAACAATCTACGGATTGTGGACCGATGTCCTATCAGTCCACTAACCAAGGCAGTTTATATCATCCTGTCCTGCTACAAAATTTTTGCAGTTCATTAAAAACCAAATTAAGTGTCTGAATTTAGCACTCATGCTATAGACTGAATGTAGCCCTTTTTCTTTTCCTTGCAGATTGCATTTGTGTTCTTTGATGGGTTCATTGTAGATGAAAAATTGTCAGATAATCACAGTATTGCATGTTAAAAGCCATGGGAATTGTAAAGCCATTGCCAATTTTGACCTGTGGAAAGGATGACATGAACTGTATTCCACAATGGTAAAGAACCATATGTGGCTCTGAGAGGATATACAGCACATGGTGATTTCGAATTAAAAAGCAATGTTTTCATGTCTTCTATGACTTAGCGTCTTGTTATTTTGACATTCAGCTTGTTCCTTCAGATTTCTTTCAAGAACACATTTTTAGATTAGTTTATAAGGACACAGTGTCTGCGAGGAAGCCTTTGGCTGACAATTGAATGGCGGGTCAGAAGCAATGAAATTTGGTGGGCTTGTATGCCATCTTCCATTGCCTTAGTCTGCCACTAGAGGGAGTCACAGGCTAAAGTAGGTGGGAAAAGACCTGACAGGAGGTCAAGTGTGACTGGGGGAAAGCTAGGTCTGCCAACTGAGTAGGAGATAGGACTCAAATATTTACATGTCATTTGGTGGGCTCATCAAGGAGTCATCCAGAGATGATTGTCAAATTTCAAGCAGTTTACTGTGGTGGTTTTTGAGATGTAGTAGTAGTAGTAGTAGTAGTAGTAGTAGTAGTAGTAGTAGTAGTAGTGCCCCCTACAGCCCGAAATTCACAAAACTGAACAAAATGATTGTATGCAAACATGTTATAATAGCGGTTGGTAAGTTTCATAAGGACTGGGTGAATACATCAAAAGTTATAGGCCTTAAAGTAATATGAAATGTCGCCTGTAGCGCCCCCTGAAGACGTAATGTCACACATCTTCATGGGCATCTACACAATAGTTTACAGATCCTGTATGCCAAGTTCCATGAAGTTGGCTATTGCAGTTTTTGTAGTAGTAGTAGTAGTGCCCCCTAATATATCAATAGAGACCAAGGGTCCCAAAAGTTGTGGTGCTTGTACAGAATCATATCAATGATATGAAATTTGACTAAGTTAAGCGGGCATACTTCACAAAATAGTACCTTTGTAGTTATACTGTACCATGTTGTAAAAAATTTGCCGTTACCTTTGTAATCAATAATCCTGCTAATTAATAACCCTTTTGAGAACTTTTCAGTATCTTTGTCCATAAATGATACTTGCCAAGTTTGGTGAGAATTGGATGCTAGCAGGAGTTGATTTTGCTCTGAGGTGCAACTCGTTGCATGGGTCCCTAAAAATCACAACAAAATCAATGCTATTTTTTTTTACTTTACCTGTGTTTTTCTATTACTGTTATTTAAATTCATACTAGTTTCTACATATTTTTAACATTAAGTATGTAACCAAAAAGGCGATTGGACTTCCAAAAAGTCCAGTTGTCTTCTTCTTAAACACATTTTGGATATACCATGACATGGATGACTGAGAACCTTCACAGACAGTTCCTGACCTGTTTTGGGACACATTGAAATTCATTCATTTATCTTCTGTAACCGCTTGTTCCTGTCTAGGGTCGCGGGGGTCTGCTGGAGCCTATCCCGGCTGTCACTGGGCGAGAGGCGGGGTACACCCTGGACAGGTCGCCGTTCTGTCGCAGGGCTAACACGGAGAGATAGACAACCATTCGCACTCACACTCACGGCCAATTTGGAATTACCAATACGCACCTATGGAGACACAGAGAGAACTCAGAGACAAATAATATGACTTTCTTTCTTAAATGTATGTCACTTAAAAAACAGTAGTATTAGAGATTTTATGCACCCACAGACAATTTAGTCACCATCAGTCTTTGTCACTGTAATCAATTTAGTATATATATTATATATATTATAAACACATAAGACTAAGCACTAACACTGTGAGGAATGTATTGCACTTCAGTGGTACTCTTCATGAATCTATAGCAAGGTATAATCAATAAGTGGTTTACATGTTCATCTTTGATTACTGATTTCGAAAAGGAACTGAACCATACCATGAAAGACATAAACCTATGAATTATAATCTGCACAAATGCATGAAAATATCTTCAGGCAATTTGTATTTTGGAAATCTGGTGTTGAATTATGTTTTCTTTGTTGTCTCCTCAGGTGTTCAGCCTAAAAGAGGCCAATGGAAATCTGAACACATTTTCAAAGGTCCCAGGAGAGACCATTGTGATAATTGGAGAGGGGGGCTAGCAAATGTTTGACGACTGTAAAGGATTGCTATGGGTGTTGTTAACGTTACACTTAACGTTACTAGTTACTGTCCATTTCATTAGGAAAATCAGCAGAGCTTTGAGTGACAGCGGGAAGCACAAGATGCAACAACATGTACGTGCAATTTATTTCTTGTCCTCTGTGTCATCAGCTAACAATAGTCAATATAAAGTGAACTGCCCACCGCACCTTAATCACTAAATCAAGGTTATGTGTACCAAATGTGAGCTGAACAGTTAATTTTATTACAAAAGCATCAAAAGTATGACATTTTGTACAAAATGTATCATCAATTATGTTTTGATGGACACGAATTAGAGTGGTAGGCAACTGATTGTTGTGAAATCTGTCTCAAAGAAGTTTTTGATATACCATTTCAAGGAAAGTGATGAAGATAATACCCAGAGAGAAGAGCAGAGAGCAGGTCCGCTCACAGTACCACAGCTGGTGAGAAAAAAGATTATTACAGGATTATTACAGCATTAATATACAACCTCCCCTCTCTCACACACACTGCCAAACTAAACTACTGCCATTCTCTATGTCCCTCCATCATTCTTTTTAGAGATCCACCAATCCACTTTTTAAGTTCTGATCTGATTCTGACATCAGTGCTCTTTTTCTTAAATAATATTACCTTAACGTTACTGTTGTTGGTGGTGTTATGTGTATGGGTACATTTTAATTTATGTAACCTTTTTCTTCTGGCTTTTAAAAACTGTATATATATATATATATGTGCACGCCAAGTCTCCTCTACACTGCTACATCACAGTGTACAAGAGTTCACAGATGTCTTCATGTTAGCTCTGTTTCTCTTCTACCACCCATAATGCCTCAGTGCCATCAGTCCAATATCCATTCCATGAATTAGGTCACTGTTAGATGGGTTCAAACCCATCTCTAATTATTTTATTTATTCAATAAATTATGGACTTCTGTTCCTCTCAGGAAAGTGAAGATGCCATCCAAAAAGAGGAGCTGGGAGCAGAACCTTTCACCGTGCCACAGGTGAGACACAACTACAATATTAGACCACTCTGCCTCTGTTAAATTACAATTATGATCTCTGTTGTTTGCTTTGTTATTCTTAGGAAAGTGATGAAGATGATGGACAGAGAGAAGAGGAGAGAGCAGAATCTCTCATAGTGCCACAGGTGACACAAAACTAAAGTGTCATATAATCTGCTCCACCTCCATCCCCCTCTTTCTCATTAATGAGTTGTTCATTACTGTCCTTTTCAGGAAAACAATGAAGCTGGCAGTCAAAGACAAGAACAGAGAGCAGAATCTTTCACTATGGTGCAGGTGAGACACAACTTAAGCGTTCACATGTGAGGTTGATTAAATTTATTTAAACATTTGATTCATTTGTCATTGTACTGAACAGCTTCTGTTTGTCTTTCATGCTAAGTGCAGTCTGCCAAAACAAGGCAGGTTTTATGAGTGAAACAAGTGAAACCTGATCAATTTCCTTGCTGTGCTTCTTTTTCTATCATTTAGGACAGTGTTTCTCAAGAGGTAGATGATGTCCACTCCTCCCATGGACTAACGGAAGAGCAAAGCATCATTTCGATTCTCTCCTTTGCATTGAGACACAACACAACAGGTGTATTAATGGAAGACCTGCTGAAACTTCTCAAATTGCGTTCTGCTCGGACTAGTGCAGTTCCAACAAGCAAGTATTTCTGGAGAAACCATTAGCTGATATTACACAACAGTTTGAACGACACCATTATTGTAGAGTTTGTACTAAGTACATTGGTTCTTCACAATATCTGGAAGAAACACTCAAATGTATGTCATGTTCCTCATTCACAACAGTGAAAGCCAGTTTACAGGAAGGGCATTTCTTTATTAGTATACCATTAAAGGATCAACTGAAAGATATTCTTGAGAACCAGGGTATGCATGATCTATGTTTTTTTGCTGATGCCAGCACAAAGCATGAAATAAGGGACTTATGTGATGGCACCTTATATCAGACCTTCAAAACTAACAGTAAAGAGGATTTTCTGTCCCTTACATTCAATTGTGATGGGGTACCAGTTTTTCAGTCCTCCAAATTTAGTATTTGGCCAATATTATGTTGTGTTAATGAGATACCACCTGAGAGTAGAGATATACTTTTATGTGCTTTGTGGTTTGGATCCAAGAAGCCAGACATGTCTTGCTTCTTTAAACCATTTGTTGAGGAGTGTGCCAATCTTTCTCAAGTTGGTTTTGAGTGGCAGCATCCGAGTGATCAGTCAATAAGATACATAAAAGTGCACGCATTGTGCTGTGTGTGTGATGCAGTAGCAAGGCCATTACTACAGAATTTTAAGCAGTTTAATGGTGAATATGGCTGTGCAGTCTGCCTTCACCCTGGGATGCAAACAAGGAAAGGAAAAGGAAACACAAGGGTTTACACATGTCCAGATCAAAAGTCAAGTGACAGAAATCATAAAACCACAGTAGAAATAGGACAAATAGCTGATAGAGAAGGGAAGACCATATTGGGCATAAAGGGCTCATCTGCTCTCGCAGATTTACCATTGTTTGATTTAATCAATGGAATGGTCCCTGACTACATGCACTGTGTGTTGCTTGGTGTGTGCAGATACATTGCAACTTTATGGATGGATTCCAAAAGCAGTTCTGAGCCATGGTATATTGGTACACAAATAGCCATTTTGGACAGACACCACTTATCTATTAAACCTCCAAGTATTGTTGCTCGTGTTCCAAGATCTCTAAGAGAACGCAAATTCTGGAAAGCCCATGAGTGGCAGAACTGGCTTTTGTTCTACAGCTTGCCAGTTCTGAAAGGCGTACTTCCACAGAGGTATCACTCTCATTGGGCATTACTGATAGAGGGCATAAGCATTCTGTTGGGGTCTAAATTAAATGGTGAGCTGATAAATCATGCACATGACGCATTAGTGTACTTTGTTGGAGGTGTGCAGTCACTGTATGGGAAAGAGCACATGACATTCAATGTTCATTCATTACTGCATTTAAGCAAAAGTGTTGTACACTGGGGTCCTTTGTGGGCTCACTCAGCCTTCATGTTTGAAGATTTCAATGGGCACCTCCTGAAACAAGTAAAAAGTAGTCAAGCTGTTCCACAACAAATATGCAAACAAGTGGTGTTGGGCCTGGATATTAAGGCACTCAATATCTGGGTTTGGCTATCATGAATAATTAATAATTATCAAAAATAATTATTTATTATTAAATAGTTGGATCTGAATTACAAGATCACCTTGGGGCACCACCCTTCTAGGAAGGGAAAAGATAGCCAATCAATTAAATCAGTCTCATAAATCATACTAAATTGTCAATTTCAATTTCTGATTAATAATTATCTTAATAACTATAACCAAAATTACCATTAACAACTAGTTGAAGGAATTTGGGAGTTCTTGGCAGTGTAGAGGTTGGCAGCATTCACTCTTGTACAACATTAAACAGACAACTGGTATGTTTAAAGGACATTTATTACAAGAATAAATCAAACATACAATCTAACTAAACAGTACTCTAAACAGGTGTGTGTATGTGTGTGTGTGTGTGTGTGTGTGTGTGTGTATGTGTTTGTCAAAATGGCCGCCGGTGTGGGCGTTCCAAAATGGCCGCCGCTGTGGGCGTTCCAAAATGGCCGACAATGTGGGTGTGTCAAGATGGCCGACAATGTGGGTGTGTCAAGATGGCCGCCGAGGGAACAATGGGGCCGCTCAGACCATGTGCTGGCCAGCAGATGTGTGAAATGTGATAAGGGTTTATATGAGGTGCCAGGTTAGAAAAGAGTGGTTAGTTAGCATGCAAGAGACCCTGAGTCTGTGTGTTGCAAAATCTAAACTAACATCAATTCACTATACTAAACAACTCAATAAAAACAAATATCACATCAAATCAAATGTTTTATGCTTAGCTTAGCTTAACTATGACTATGCCCAGGTCATACTACCAGTTGGTGGAAAGTCCATTTCTGGTGTGTTGCTCCTTTAGTGGGTAATTCCTGGTGGAAGGCCAAACTGGGAAAATTGTAGTCCTTGCTGTGTCTGTTCCTGGTTTTCAGACGTTGGAGGGAAACCGGCCGCTCCTTGTGTCCTTTGAAGTGGTTTGTTAGCAGCTCTGTGCTAACTAACCGTGTGGCTCCTGTTGTTTGGGAGTTTAGCCTGCAAACCTTTTGTTGTTGGCTAAAAAGCTGGTGAAGACTTAGCAGGAACTCGCTTCGCTGCTGTTAGGAAAAATAGGCCTGCGAGTAGTTGCTTTGTGTTAGCAGACTACTTGGCACCCAGCTGCAGCCGAGCAGCTGGGGATCTCCACGTGGTGGTGTGGAGTTGAGGAAGGGTAGGAGGGTAAGAGAGTAAGAGAGCGAACAAAGGCCAGGCAGGGCATTTTATATGACCTGATGACCTCAGAGGTCACATGCCACTGTCAGCCAGTGAACTGCTGAGTCAGTTTTCACACCTGGAGGATTGTGGGAGTTGGGGTTTACCAGGGCTTTCCTTTGTCTCCGAAACAAAGACAAAACATGTGGTTAACCTGGCTATGCATAGTGAGCTTCCATAGGTTCATATCCCAACATTCCCCCCTTTGGTCTCACGATCTCACTCGATGTGTGGTCGTGAGAGCACAAGTGTCCATGTATAATCCAAGTTGGAAAAGTTCATTCATAGTAATGACGTCTGGGCAGTCTGTTAACCAACTGGGCTGTGGTAAACGCTAACTATCTTAGCTAAGCAAAACCAAATCATCAGGTGAAAACTGAAATACACATAAGCACATTGACATTTACTAACAGTGTTAGTGAGAAAGAGAAGAATGTCAGTGATGTAAATTGTTAAGGTAAGATGCAGAAAGAGAGTGGCACCTACAATGATAAAACCATTTCCAAATGTCCAAGAGTTTTGTGGTTTACTCATTGGATCCCATTAGAATAATTATTATTCAATGCAGTGCTCGGTCTGATCATAACAGAAATAACAATTTTGTCCTTCATACAGATGTTGCTGTGGAAGGATGTCATCACATTTTAATATCTTCTTTGTCAATGGCTGTATCATTGTTCAAATGTGTCCTAACAATTGTGTTGAATAAGGACATGTATAAATTGCAAAATACTACCAAGGAGTTGGTTCAGGTGTAATTGCGAAGTTAGACAGTGGGTCTGGGTCCAATCAGAATTTCGGCTTTTCTCAGCTAATAGTGGCAGGTGTGACTATTAGTGAGTTGAAACTATGGAGTTTGCTGCTGTTGCTAACAAATCAACAAGTTTGCCTACTTAACTGCAAAGAAAGTAAAGTACCTAGTACCTACTGGCAGTACAGGGATGGACTTATTACAGTGAAGAAGAAACTCTGAATCTGAGGTGCCTTAAGTTTTTCCGAACTCGTGGCTCAGGGCTGTAACGCTCCGTGTAGCCAGAGGCACAGAGGTATTCAGATGCATTGTCACTGTCTGCTAAATCATGGCCATCTAAGCTGCACTCAGAGATGCTGCGATCATCATCTGAGCGATCTATTGGCTGATCATGCTGCTGGGCCAGAATTTCAGAATAAGGCTTTCTACAGCTTCGACTGTGTGAATGCCTATCTCTGGGAAGTTGGCGGACATGGCGGCTACGCTCAGTGTCCCTGTGTGGCCCTTTATCACCCCCCTTTGGTCTGTTGTGAGGGTGATGTTTTAAGGTGACAGATCGGGGTAATGCCTTGGTGGTTGAGCTGGAGGGCTCAACAGTCTTCCCTCTTGCTTTGGAAGTGACAACAGTTTCCCAAGCCACCTGTGTCATCTTCTTGATGTCTTGCATGGAGGGGTCACCTTGGCGTGTCATGAGTACAACATGAGTGCGTACACATGGGTGCAGATTCTGCAAGAATAAGGACTTGAAGGTGGAGCTTTCTTCTAAGCCTGGTGCATTCTTGCCCTGAAAGTACACATGTCTCAAACGTTTGTAATAATCTCTAGGATGCTCATGACGGGTATGTTTAATTTGGAGAGCTGCAACCATTGAGCCGATCTCATCAGAAGTAGAAGAGAATTCTTCTAGCAGTGCTTGACGGAGCTCTGAGTAGTCATCTCTGACTGTGGGAGGTTGTGACTGGATAAACTTATGGACAGCTTTAGAGCTTGTTTTCCATACAAGTTTAACCTTCTCCCTTTGGGTTGCATGGGGCAAATCAATTAGGGCGTGGTCTAAATCCCTGACATAATTGTCAACATTATGATCACAGCTGTCTGGATCAAAATGTTCAATGTCCTGAGCAAGGAACTCAAGCACTTCAAAGCGGGGACACTGTGGTGTCCGGGCAGGTGCATCACGTGCAACAGTTATCTCTGGCGGAAAGGCGGGGACTGGACAAACCTGTGGTGTTGTAGTCCCCCCTTCGGAGAGATGGGCACGGATGGGAGTGTCATACATCATAGGCTGAGAAGAAAATTGGGCAGAATATCTTCTGGAGGATAAACTACAAATCTCTTCACGATCTATATCAGAAAGATGGGACGTCAGGAAACTGTTACCTCGGTCTCTCAGAGGAGGTTGAGGAGCTGACTCCATTCCCAGGAACTTATGGTCGGTTGGAAATTGTTCCCATCTTCTAACTGTAGAGGGCATTAACCTTTCACTACCGGAGGAGTGTGAATCGGAATAACCAGAATCACATTGGCTTAACGACTGTGGTGAGGAAAGACAACCTGATTTAATCCTTAACAATTCCTCTTTGTGTGCACAAAGATCGGACTCTGCAGAGTGCAGGTCTGATAAGTAGCGCATAGCTTTGTTATTGGCCATTTGTACCTCATGGAGGAGACAAGCCGTTTGCGCCTTAAGGGACTCTACCTCCTTTTCTAAGGCTGCTTTGCTCTGAGAGGCAAGGCTGGATTGCCTGTGAAAGTTCAGAAGCAAACATCTTAACAATGGACCCTTGGATGCAGTCTGTGCATCATACCTGTCCTTCAGTAGGGAATCTATCTCATCCTGACACTCACTAAAATTCAACTTGTTAATGAATTCAGGGTAGCCTGGGTTTAGGCTCTGTGCAAGGGAAGAAATGAATTGCTTTACACAGGGGTTCTCCATTGTTATGTGGGATAGAGGTAAGGTGTCAAAAACAACAACAACAAAGCAATGGGGTTAGCAATGCTATGCTAAGTAGCTACGTAGCTTCTAAGAGAGAGGCTAGAAAGGTAGCTATGGCACCATCTAGTGGCTCTAGTGGGCACAACAAATTTGGTATCACAGTAAATGCAAATTTACTCACCAAAACTCAACATGCAATAACTGAGATGCAGGGCAGTAACAGTTAGAGTTGTGATCCTTAAAGTTAACTTAAGCTGGAACACGTGTTAGTAGCAGCTAAGTATGTAACTTATATTTCACAGGGCTGGTAGCACACTGTGGCTCTATCTCAGACTCCTTATCTTACTTAGGCTGAAATGCATGGCAGTAACAGCCGGCACAAGTTCTTTCACACAGGGCCGATGGCACGCTGTGGTTTAATTCACCAGGGGAGCACTTAAATTAACAGGAAACAGCTTGACTGGGTCGCATTGAATACGTGGTATTCAAATGCTAAAATTCTTACAACTACGAGAAGTAGGTTCAACTTCAATTAGCTAGCAGCAAAAGCAACTCTTAATGTAGCACAATGGGACTTAAGACAGTAGTTATTAATAACGAATTATTAATAAATTATCAATTTATGAATTTCATAAATTATCACCACACTGCACCTGTATGTAAGTACAACTGGACATCTACTCCTGTGGTAGACTAGTGGGATTGAACGTTACGACTTGTGAGTAGTCTAAAAATGTTCAAAAATATTTTTGGCTTTGGCCACAATTATGCTGAAATTAATATTGCACAATTATGAATAATTGCCAACAGTACTCTGCCTCACACGGGGCACCATTATGTTGGGCCTGGATATTAAGACACTCAATATCTGGGTTTGGCTATCATGAATAATTAATAATTATCAAAAATAATTATTTATTATTAAATAGTTGGATCTGAATTACAAGATCACCTCGGGGCACCACCCTTCTAGGAAGGGAAAAGATAGCCAATCAATTAAATCAGTCTCATAAATCATACTAAATTGTCAATTTCAATTTCTGATTAATAATTATCTTAATAACTATAACCAAAATTACCATTAACAACTAGTTGAAGGAATTTGGGAGTTCTTGGCAGTGTAGAGGTTGGCAGCATTCACTCTTGTACAACATTAAACAGACAACTGGTATGTTTAAAGGACATTTATTACAAGAATAAATCAAACATACAATCTAACTAAACAGTACTCTAAACAGGTGTGTGTATGTGTGTGTGTGTGTGTGTGTGTGTGTATGTGTTTGTCAAAATGGCCGCCGGTGTGGGCGTTCCAAAATGGCCGCCGCTGTGGGCGTTCCAAAATGGCCGACAATGTGGGTGTGTCAAGATGGCCGACAATGTGGGTGTGTCAAGATGGCCGCCGAGGGAACAATGGGGCCGCTCAGACCATGTGCTGGCCAGCAGATGTGTGAAATGTGATAAGGGTTTATATGAGGTGCCAGGTTAGAAAAGAGTGGTTAGTTAGCATGCAAGAGACCCTGAGTCTGTGTGTTGCAAAATCTAAACTAACATCAATTCACTATACTAAACAACTCAATAAAAACAAATATCACATCAAATCAAATGTTTTATGCTTAGCTTAGCTTAACTATGACTATGCCCAGGTCATACTACCAGTTGGTGGAAAGTCCATTTCTGGTGTGTTGCTCCTTTAGTGGGTAATTCCTGGTGGAAGGCCAAACTGGGAAAATTGTAGTCCTTGCTGTGTCTGTTCCTGGTTTTCAGACGTTGGAGGGAAACCGGCCGCTCCTTGTGTCCTTTGAAGTGGTTTGTTAGCAGCTCTGTGCTAACTAACCGTGTGGCTCCTGTTGTTTGGGAGTTTAGCCTGCAAACCTTTTGTTGTTGGCTAAAAAGCTGGTGAAGACTTAGCAGGAACTCGCTTCGCTGCTGTTAGGAAAAATAGGCCTGCGAGTAGTTAGCAGACTACTTGGCACCCAGCTGCAGCCGAGCAGCTGGGGATCTCCACGTGGTGGTGTGGAGTTGAGGAAGGGTAGGAGGGTAAGAGAGTAAGAGAGCGAACAAAGGCCAGGCAGGGCATTTTATATGACCTGATGACCTCAGAGGTCACATGCCACTGTCAGCCAGTGAACTGCTGAGTCAGTTTTCACACCTGGAGGATTGTGGGAGTTGGGGTTTACCAGGGCTTTCCTTTGTCTCCGAAACAAAGACAAAACATGTGGTTAACCTGGCTATGCATAGTGAGCTTCCATAGGTTCATATCCCAACAGTGGCATTATCCCGTGCTTTCCCCCATTTAGCAAAGCAGTTCTTGATCAATGCACCAGCAGAAGTTAAAGATTTCTGCAATGAAATTAGACAGGGAAACCAACATGCCAAGAAGTATAAAAGGTTTACTGAGGTGACTTCCCTTGGTCCACCAAATGTGAGATTAATATCGCTTGGTGACCAAGCTGCTCTCCACACAGTGAGAGAGGTTCCCACAAACTCTGTGGTGAGTTACTACTAAGAGAATTGCTGTAAATGGTGTTGTTGTTCATGGTCATACCTACAGCAAAACAAAACAAAGAAACAACTCTGTTGTGCTTTTGAAGGGTGGAAGTATTTTTACAGTCTCACACTTTATTGACATGGGCGATCAATGTTTATACGCCATAGGAAAATATGGCAATTGTACAGTGCAGAAGTTGGCCAGAGGTTCTCTAATCAGAACTCAACTAAGCTACATGTCATCTGTCCACTTTCCCACAAGCTTTCAAAAAGCCATAAATGCCTCTCTTGATTGTAAGACCATGTATGTACATACAGTGTCCACAGTCCATCTCAATTATATGTCGGTTACTGAATACCCATTACTGTAAATGAATGAGTGTAAACTAAATGGGAAGGAGTAATAGCTTTTGGTTTTCTGAGCAGAAAATGAAATATTTGTCCAAACAATTACTATGGCAATGAATTAAATACTAATACTTATTGTAATGTAATCTGATGATCTTGTGTAAAATTAACTTTCTAGTAAAAGAATGGAATGAATATTATTGCATGTAATTGCTCCAACAATGTTAAACAATATTTTGCAAAAATGCTTGACTTAGCAAAAAATAAACAATTCTATGTTGTAAACAATTCAACAATTGCAAATAAATTTTATTTTATTGTCAAATCATGTTGTCAATTTAAATGTCTCATTTTTGTGGCACCACAACTAAATACATTTTGTAAGTATTTTCTATAATATTTGTAACAGTTTGGTTTCACTGATGATTGTTCAACTTATATAAGTTTGATATTACATTTTCTACTAAGGATATTGTATGCAACATTACTGGCATATATTGTTCTGGTAAATACCCAAATCATACAAGTTTCATTTTGTTCAAATTTACTAAGGATCTTATATCTGGTTTCACTGTCGTATGCTTTACATACAAGTTTCAGACAACTGACATACAAATTTTATAAGATTTATCTATATCTTTTCCATATAGGTAACAACTAGTTGAAGGAATTTGGAGTTCTTGGCAGTGTAGAGGTTGGCAGTATTCATTCTTGTGCAACATTAAACAGACAACTGGGATGTTTAAAAGACATTTATTAAACAAGAATAAAAATAAACATACAATCTAAACAGAATACTTTATACGTGTGTGTGTATGTATGTGAGTGTGTGTGTGTGTGTGTCAAAATGGCTGCCAGTTGTGGGCGTGCCAAGATGGCTGCCAGTTGTGGGCGTTCCAAGATGGCTGCCAGTTGTGGGCGTTCCAAGATGGCCGCTGGGCCTTGAAGTCTCAGAACATGTGCTGGTCAGTAGATGTGTTGAATGTGATAAGGGTTTTATGAGGTGCCAGGTTAGAGGAAGAGTGGTTAGTTAGCATGCAAGAGACCCTGAGTCTATGTGTTGCATAATCTAAACCTAAATCTGGGCAACTGTGTCTCAGTAGGTAGAGCGGGTTGTCCACGAACCAGAGGGTTAGCGGTTCGATCCCCGGAATGTGCCACATGTCGAAGTGTCCTTGAGCAAGACACTGAACCCCCAGTTGGTCCCAGTGCATGGCACTGGAGTGTGAATGTGTGCGTGAATGGGTAGATGTGTCTCTGACTGTAAAGCGCTTTGAGTACCAATAGGTAGAAAAGCGCTATATAAAAGCAAGGCCATTTACCATTTAAACTAACATCAAACCACTATCCTATAAACACTCAATAAACACAAATATCACATCAAATCAACATTTCTAACTATGCTTAGCCTAGCTTAGCTTAGCTTAGACTATGCCCATGTCATACTACCAGTTGATGGAAAGTCCATTTCTGGTACGTTGCTCCTTTAGTTGGCAATTCCTGATGGAAGGCCAAACTGGGAAAAGTTGTAGTCCTTGCTGTGTGTCCTGATGGCAGACGTTGGAGGGAAACTGGCCGCTCCTTGAGTCCTGAAGTGGCTTGTTAGCAGCTCTATGCTAACTAGCCGTGTGGCTTCTGTTGTTTGGGGTTCTGTTTGTTGGCTAAAAGCTGGGGTAGATCCCTTAGCAGGAACTCGCTTCACTGCTGTATAATAATAATAATAACTTTATTTATATAGCACCTTTCTAAAACAAGTTACAAGGTGCTGTACAACAAACATAAATAAAACAGGCAGGTCAGATGCCTGACAGCAATCATAGTAAAAGTAAAATAAAATAAAATAAAAACCCCAAGAGAAATAAAATGTAAGATCACCCACCCACAACAAGGTAATTATACAACAACAATGATAAAACAAAATAATAAAACAAAATTAAGAAAAGGCCAATCGATAAAACTGAGTTTTAAGAAGAGATTTAAAAGAAGCCACTGAGCTCGCCTGCCTGAGATCGCCAGGCAGGCAGTTCCACAGCTGTGGAGCATAGACAGCAAAGGCCCGGTCACCTTTAGTGACAAGACGGGACCTCGGGACCGTAAGCAGGGCTGCACCAGCAGATCTCAGGCAGTGGTCAGGCTCGTATGGTAAAAGCAGGTCGCAGATGTAGGCAGGAGCCTGACCATGCAGGGCTTTAAAAACAAGTAGTAAAATCTTAAAATCAATTCTAAAACTCACAGGCAGCCAGTGGAGTGTGGCGAGGGTTGGCGATATGTGGTCACTTCTCTTAGCACCTGTTAAAAGCCTGGCAGCTGCATTCTGAATGAGCTGTAATCTGCGTAAGTTTCCCTTGCTGATTCCAGCGTACAGAGCATTACAGTAATCAAGACGTGATGATATAAAAGCATGGACAACCTTCTCCAAGTCAGCAGAACAGAGGAAGGGACGGATTGTGGTTAGCTGTCTCAACTGCCCAAAACAGGATTGTACAACCTTGGTTACCTGGGAGTCAAATGAAAGTTCTGAATCAAGAATAACACCAAGGTTGCGAGCCTCTTTCTGGAGACAGAGGGTAGAAGGGAGACTGCCGGGAATGCAATTGCTGGAGCTAGATGGAGTGAAAAGGATGACCTCTGTTTCTGAATCATTTAGCTGGAGAAAGTTATTGGACATCCATGCTTTTATATCTGTTAGGCAAGAAAGAATATGGGAAACATCTGAGGAGCCAGGTTTTAGAGGAACATATAACTGGGTATCATCCGCATACAAATGAAAGTTTATGTTGTGCCTTTGAATAATTTTCCCCAGGGGTAGCATATAAATAGAGAAAAGCAGGGGCCCCAAAATCGACCCCTGGGGGACCCCACAGGACAGGGGAGCATGAGAGGAACAGGCATCACCAAGAGTCACAGAGAAGGACCTGTTTGTCAAATAGGACTTGAACCATTCAAGTGCCACACCACTAATGCCAATAAAATGCTCCAGACGGCCAAATAAAATATCATGGTCCACTATATCAAAGGCTGAGCTGAGGTCAAGTAAAATTAAAATGGAGCAGAACCCCGAGTCAGCTGCAAGCAATAGGTCGTTTGTGACCTTAATAAGAGCAGTCTCAGTGCTATGCTGTGGCGAAAACCTGATTGGAACTTTTCAAACAAATCGTTATTCTCTAAAAAGGCAATCAGTTGTGCAGAGACAACTTTTTCTAAAACCTTTGATAAAAATGACAACTTAGAGATTGGTCTAAAATTGTTTAAAACTGAGGCGTCCAAGGTAGGCCTTTTTAAAAGTGGATAGACCAGGGCATGTTTAAAAGAGGATGGAAAAGTGCCAGATGACAAGGACAGGTTAACGATGGCTAAAACATCAGGACCAACCGTCTGAAACACATATTTTAAAAACCAGGTGGGCAGACAGTCTGAGAAGCAGGTGGAAGATCTTGATGCTGTAACTATGCGCTCCAGGGAAGACAAGGATATTTCGTTAAAATTGGTTAAAGGACAGTGGAGATAACAGACTGTGTCAGCTTCTCTAAAAACGGTGCCAAACTGCTCTCGGATCTGTGCAACCTTATTTACAAAGTGTTTAAGAAATTCCTCACATAACTCTGGGGAGGGATCAGGGAACTGACTGCGTGCAGGTCGAGTCACAGAATAGATGGTTTTAAAAAGTACCCTCGGATTATGGCCCTGACTGGCAATCCTGTTGGCATAGTATGAATTTCTAGCCACTTTGACAGCACGCTGGTATGAGGACATGAGACATTTAAGGGACACGAGGGAGCCACTAAACTTGTCCTGTTTCCATTTCCGCTCTGCCTTCCTACACTCCTCTTTAGAAGCTTGAGGTCTTCACTCAACCATGGGCATGGAGAGGAAGTCTTCTTTTTGTATCTAACGGGTGCAATAGAATTTATAATAGTAGTGCACGAATAATTGAATTCACTGGCCAGTTTGTCTACAGAGAGAGGGGGATGTAGATGGCTACCACGCATTGAGGAGAAGGCATGGCAGAAATTTGGAGCAGAGAGAGAGCTAAGGGGGCGAGAGCGGATATATGAGGTAGTTTTAGGGGCGGGAGAGAGGTGAGGAATGTGGAAGAGAACTGCGTTGTGATCAGAGGTCACAAAGTCAGTCACAGAAACGTTTTCCAGACAGATCCCGTGGGAGAGGACAAGGTCCAGGGTGTGACCTTTGACATGGCTTGGTTGCTTTACAGATTGAGTCAAATTAAAGGCGTTTGTAAGAGTAATAAAATCAGAGGTGAACGAGGAGGCAGATGGACAGCAGACGTGAATATTAATGGAGAGAACAGGCCTGGAGTAGTTGCTCTTTGTTAGCAGACTACCTGGCACCCAGCTGCAGCCGAGCAGCTGGGGGTCTCCACGCGGAGGTGTGGAGTTGAGGAAGGGTAAGAGAGCAAGAGCGGAAGAGAGAACAAAAGCCAAGACAGCGCATTTTATATGACCTGATGACCTCAGAGGTCACATGCCACTGTCAGCCAGTGAACTGCTGAGTCAGTTTTCACACCTGGAGGATTGTGGGACTTGGTGTTTCTGGGCTTCTCTTCGTCTCCAAGACAAAGACAAAACATGTGGTCAACTTGGTTATGCGTGGTGAGCTTCCATAGCTCACCACCAGGTTCATGTCCCAACAGCTGTTACAAGTAAAGATGATTATGGGGCCAGCTAACATTGATTGACATTAACCAGTTTCAGAAATCTTATCAGTGACTTTGCAAACAAAAAGACCTGTCAGTGGGCATTTACTGGGATCTTGTGTAAGGCTTTAGCAAGGCTTTATGTCTTTTTCTGCAGCAGAACAACAGTTTAATTGAAAAATTAAATAGTTTATTTGATTTGAATCTCTGTGTACAGTTGTTGGCTCCTGTTCAAGAATAAATGTTTTTAAATCAAAATGTGTCATGCATCAAAACGTTAGTACACAAACCAGATGTAGCCTAATGTTTATAGGTGACTGAGGCCAAATGCATCAGTTCAGGTAGTGAATGAAAGAACCAGTCATCAGTATAATCTGATCTGATTTTAGTTTAAAACCCTAGTTGCTTGTTTATTTATAAATAAATGCCCCCAATTATTATTTTTTTTGGCTAGTGCACTTCATCCACTGGCATGGATGGGGGGGGGGGGCAGTGACATTAAGTGTGTACTGTCTGCACTGGTAAATTAAAAGTATTAATTGCAAAACTGTCTGTGCATTTCATCAATTAACTAGAAAATTCCCGCGGAAAGTGCCGAGTGGGCTGTTGCCATTAGCTGCTAATGTTAGCAATTAGCATGACGCGCTAGCCACTAACTTTAGCATTAGTTTAGTGTTAGCATGTCTCTTTAGACACTAAAAATTAAATACATGCTAATTGTTAGCATGCTAATGCTAACATGCTAATTGCTAATATGCTATTCGCTAACATGCTAATGCTGCCACTAATGCTACCACCAATTTCTACCACTAAAAAATAGCATTAGCCGCTAATGTTAGCAATTAGCATGATGCGCTAGCCAATTATTTTAACATTGGTTTAGTGTTAGCATGACTTTTAAGCCACTAAAAATTATGTAGATGCTAATTGCTAACATGCTAATGCTAACATGCTAATGCTAACATGCTAATTGCTAATATGCTATTCGCTAACATGCTAATGCTGCCACTAATGCTACCACCAATTTCTAGCTACTAAAAGTTAGCATTAGCCGCTAATGTTAGCAATTAGCATGACGCGCTAGCCAATGACAGACAGACACCTGTCATTGTTCAACTTGGGTGCCAAAAGCCAAAATGGCCGCCCCACAGACCAGTTACTTCAGTTAGAAGTTTCCCGAGTGAGCTGTTTCCATTAACATTGCCCCAAAATGGCCGCCCTACAGACCAGTTACTTATGTTTTCCCGCCTCTTTCTGTGGAGCCCCTGGTTGCCACGGTTACCAGTTTGAATATCAGTTAGAAAACGACTAGAGATAGCTTGCTAGATTGCTATGGGAGGAGGGGCCTCGTGTCATAGGCACTCGGCACTAATTAAAAAGGCAGACAGAGGAGCACAAAGGTTATCAGGTTATCTAAAAATAATCTGTCCCAAGGTTGCACCCCGGATGGGTGATGGCGGAGGTGCAATTTATTATTGTTGGGGTTTTTTTGTTTGTTTTTTTGGATTCCATGAAACTTTATTTTTAATATTGCCATATGTATTTCATTTATTTTATTGTACTGTACAGCAACAGAGAATTAGTGCTGTGGGAAGGCTTGGGCTATTCAAAATATTGAAAAACATTGTAAAACATAAGAACATTATATTTCTCAAAGGAATGAAAATCAACAAGTTTAACAACTTATAAAAAAGCTCTCCGTAGTATTAGAACAGCATACTATTCATCATTAATAGAAGAAAACAAGAACAACCCCAGATTTCTTTTCAGCACTGTAGCCAGGCTGACAAAGAGCCACAGCTCTGTTGAGCCATCTATTCCTTCGGCCCTCAGTAGTAATGACTTCATCATCTTTTTTACTAATAAAATTGTTGGCATTAGAGAAAACATTCAAGGCATCCTTCCGACGGCTGTCAAAGATGTAAGTACAGTGACTTTAGAAATTTCTGTTAGACCTTATCAACATCTGGAATCCTTCTCCCCAGTAGATCATCTCGAGCTATCTTCAATAATTAAAGCATCTAAACCATCAACCTGTCTTCTAGATCCAATCCCAACTAAATTGCTCAAAGAAGTTCTTCCATTAATTAACACCTCCATATTGAACCAGATAAATTTATCTTTATTAACAGGATATGTGCCTCAGTCTTTTAAGATTGCTGTAATTAAGCCCCTACTTAAGAAAGCCACTCTAGATCCAAATGTTTTAGCCAACTATAGACCAATCTCCAACCTTCCTTTTATTTCCAAAATTCTAGAAAAAGTTGTTGCTAATCAGTTGTGTGACCACTTAAACAGGAATGGTCTGTTTGAAGAGTTTCAGTCAGGTTTTAGAGTTCATCATAGTACAGAAACAGCTCTGGTTAAAGTTACCAATGATCTCCTCATGGCTTCAGATAGTGGACTTGTCTCTATACTAGTTCTGCTAGATCTTAGTGCTGCATTTGACACTATTGATCATAATATTTTACTACAGAGACTTGAAAGTGAGATCCAGATTAAAGGAACTGCATTAGATTGGTTTGAATCCTATCTGTCTGACAGATTCCAGTTTGTTCATATCAACCATGATTCCTCTACTTATACAAAAGTAAGGTATGGTGTTCCTCAGGGTTCTGTGCTAGGACCAATACTCTTCACATTATACATGTTGCCATTAGGGAAGATTATTAGAAAACATGGCATAAACTTCCATTGTTACGCAGATGACACCCAGCTATATTTATCCATGAAACCAGATGAAACTAATCAGCTGGTTAAACTCCAAGCATGCCTTAAAGACATAAAGGCTTGGATGACGTGTAATTTCTTACTCTTGAACTCAGACAAAACAGAAG
This sequence comes from Planiliza haematocheilus, assembly GCA_005024645.1. Taxonomy (NCBI): domain Eukaryota; kingdom Metazoa; phylum Chordata; class Actinopteri; order Mugiliformes; family Mugilidae; genus Planiliza; species Planiliza haematocheilus. The sequence continues at coordinate 238,584 of SRSE01001160.1, forward strand.
TTATTGTATTTGGTCCTAAGCATCTCAGAGATTCATTATCTAATCACGTGGTTTCTTTGGATGGCATTACCTTGGCCTCCAGTACTACTGTGAAAAACCTTGGTGTTATATTTGATGAGGATATGTCCTTTAAATGTCACATTAAGCAAGTAACCAGGACTGCCTTCTTTCATCTACGTAATATCATCAAAATTAGGAACATCCTGTCTCAGAGTGACGCTGAGAAACTAGTTCATGCATTTGTGTCTTCCAGACTGGATTATTGTAATTCATTACTGTCTGGCTGTCCAAATAACTCTTTAAAAAGCCTCCAACTGATTCAAAATGCCGCAGCAAGAGCATTGACAGGAATCAGCAAGAGAGATCATATTACTCCAGTTTTAGCTTCTCTTCACTGGCTCCCCTTAAAGTCTAGAATAAAATTTAAAATCCTCCTCCTTACATACAAGGCCCTCAAAAGCCTAGCTCCATCATATCTTAAAGACCTCATTGTACCATATCATCCCAACAGATCACTTCGGTCTGAAAGTGCAGGCCTACTTGTGGTTCCTAGAATTTTAAAAAGTAGAATGGGAGGTAGAGCTTTCAGCTATCAGGCTCCTCTCCTGTGGAACCAACTCCCAGTTTGGGTTCGGGAAGCAGACACTCTCTCTATTTTTAAGGTCAGGCTTAAGACTTTCCTTTTTGATCAAGCTTATAGTTAGGGCTGGACTAAACCATCCCTTAGTTATGCTGCAATAGGCCTAGGCTGCTGGGGGACAATGCAACAAACATTCTTCTTTCTTCTCTCTCCACTCTCGTGTCCTACACTTTCTTTTTCTCTGGCACAGAGCTCCTGCCCTCTAAATTCCTATCTGCTACTAGTCATGCAATTCTGTGCTATTACTATGTAGAATGTTTACTGCTGCTCTCCCTTCTTCCGAGTATCTCTGGCCTGGAGTTGAGTGTTTCCTGTGGAGCTCCATACTACATCTGTTGTCGTGGTCTCATCAGCCTGCCCAGTCTCCATGGAATCCTGCTGTTATCCACTCCTACCTGAATGAACGATTCTCCAACCTGCTGATGATTCCCCTTACATTTTCTAACTGTCATGTAACATCATTAGTTTGTACCATAGCATCCCACCTGTATGCTTTAGTCAGATGTGTGTATCTATGACAGATGTATGTTTATCTTGCTGTTGTCTTTCTCTGTCTGTACCCGGCTGACCTTAGGCAGATGGGTCCCTCCATATGAGCTGGGTTCTGCTCAAGGTTTCTTCCTGTTAAAAGGGAGTTTTTCCTTGCCACCGTCGCCTGCAGGCTTGCTCTGGGGGTTTCAGGCCGGGTCTTGTAAAGCGTCTTGAGACGATTTGTATTGTTATTGACGCTATATAAATAAAGCTGAATTGAATTGAATTGAACAAAATACGCAAGGAAAATATTTATAGCTTTACTGTTCAGCTTTTTCCAGACTAGCCATCTTCACTATAACGTCGGGGCCATTGTAGTATATTATTATAATTATATGAGCGTATAGTTTATTATCTTGGATTGTATCCTTTTGTTTTTGTAATACAATAAAATGCTATAAAGATTATCATTGAACGAAACATTGTATAAAATATTTTTTAGAATTTAGAATTTAGAAAATAAAGTAACGAAGTTGTTGTATGTAGGGTTAGTGCATTATTAATAGATTAGATTAGATTAGATTAGATTCTTTATTAATCCCAAACTGGGAAATTTCTCTGTTGCAGCAGCATTCAACTCCATACATACATATAACAAAAGCTAATAATTTCCCTTTCTTTCCCGTTTATTTTATTCAGGGGAATTCTTTCTCCTTACAGTTTAATTTTCAATTCCGTGGGCAAGCACATTCACGTCTGCACTATATGTCGTAAGGCAACACAGCCGTATTAACTCTAAAAAGTGAAATGAGAGAAAATTAAAGACATATTGCTCGTTGCTTCGGGTCGGATGACGTAATACCACGTCAGCCTCTTTTCTTGCAGTGCATGAGCGAGACAGTCCAAAGTACCGCGGGCTCCGTAACTGCGAAAAAAAGTAAAGTCGTTAGCGAAGGACACATAGTGAACCGACACACATACAGCCTTGTACCTAGCTGTAAAATCGTTTACAGGCCAGTCTGCCTAGTCTACATGTACACTCAGAGGATTAGGCCTTCTTAGAAATGGAGTGGGAGATATGGATTTGAAGCGTACAGGACCTGAAATGTTTGGTCTGCTGACGGCGTTGCTGCTGTGGAGTTTCGTGCTGTCGGCGGTTGAGGGTACGTTTACTTTTTTTTTTCACAACATGGATCCGTAGGGAACAAGGGCTGTGGAGCCACCATGACAGTTCTTTGGCTGCGCGATCAACTTAATTTTAACATTCTCCGATGAACTGAAATAAGTGTTTTTTATTTCCCGGAGGTGCAACAGTAAAGTAGTTATAGTATCCCAACTTTGTACGGCTATTTGGGATAATATCCGGTGGATACAACTTTTGTAACTCAGCTGCCTCCCATAGTTGTTGTAACCATGTAGTGGAAGAGTTTGTGTCCAAACAAAACTTAATCGTGAATGTAGCCTGTTGTTCCTTCAGGCCACGGCTCGAGCCGTTCATGCTCGGTGTCTAGTGACATGTTTTTTGCTGTAATAGTGAAAAGAAACGGATAAGTTTATCGGGGGGATAAAGCACACTCACAAACATTTAATCTCTTTAGAGGCTCATCTTTCTCCAATACCTGATTTGCCTTTAATATTCAGTCGCCTGTATTAGACCGACAAGAGGCGGGGCTTAGGTTTCTCTGAAATGGATGCAAGGCATTTTATCAGGACCTAGTTTATTTGCTTGCTAAAGCGCAGTATTTAATGTTGTAGTACATCATGTTTAAGGAGAATTCATTAAATTATTATAGAGAGCCTTCTCTGCAGCTGCCCCCTCCCTCTGAAACTCTCTCCCCAAACAAATCCGCGACTGTACCGACCTTCCTACATTTAAATCTATGACAAAAACACACCTTTTTAAAATTGCTTTTAATGTTTAGCCCAGTGTGTTGTGTTGTTAGTGTTCTATTTCACATCGTTTTGCTGATTTGTTGTTCTTTTTATGTAAAGTGTCTGAGTACCTTGAAAGATGTTTTTAAATAAAACGTATTATTATTATTATTATTATTATTATTATTATTATTTTTTAAGACATTCCTGTGACTGGAAGACATCCCTTTTACTTTACAAGTCTGTACTCCTCTTTTCTCATTTATCTTAACTATCAATGTCAGTGGGACACAACTTGGTCTTGTGTTACTAGGGGCGTTTCTCTCACTTTTGATGCAGTTTATTTTACCCAGCTGTCCTGTCCAAGTAGGTATTTCTCTATGTATTTCTTCATGTGCCTGTAAGGTGAGATTGTGTAGCCCTTAAACAAATTGTATTTTGGTAACACTTCCTAACACAGTACACAGAGTGTATAGTTACCAAAGGATGAGTAAGGACAGAATTGGAAAGGACCTGTTAGATGATGTGTCATGATACCTACACCAGGACAATGTGTTATTATAGAATACTGTTCTAGAAAACTGACTAGGAAAAACATAGTGAATCGCTAGATAATGATTGCTTCTCCATTATTAAAGTGTGCTGTCCATTTTCTTTAGGATTTGTTTGTGATTAATTAGTCCAAATCGGAACTGTGGGAATGGATGGGGGCATGTACGATGAGACTTTATTGATCACTATGGGGAAATTTATGTGTTAAATTAAAGGCTGAAATTGTGGAGGCTGAATTCACATATTGACATTATGAATATCATGAAAAATTCTTACTAACTAGTATTAGTTATAGTATTGTGCCGAAAATTAGGAACGCACCAATCCGACTTTCTCAGTCCAAAGCCAATACTTGTGCTTTACGTATCTACTGATACTGATATACCGATCCAGTACCTTTGCAATGTGGAAGAAACTCAAAGTTTCAGTTCTGACTTAAGCATTCCTTTCTTAACACTGTAAAACTAAATCTACCAAATTATGACATAGATATGTCTTCAATCATTTGATGTTATGATAATAAATAGTTGTGCACTTTCAGAAACTTGGAACAGAATTCAAATTAACAGTAATACCTCTCATCTATAAACATTTACTGCAGTCTCACACCACTTGGTAACCATTTTTTGCCCAGAGTGCCCACTTAAAAGAAGAATTGAAAAATTCAATAAAAAAGAAGGCAGCTGAACTTTCCCATACAATGTCAAGACTACTGTGTCCCTCCAGGGTTTAATTTTCTCTGCCATGGTCTCATAAAAGTTTAGAAATATTTGTGCACATCTCAAATAATCTTGTGCTTGTGTTACGTTCTGCCCTGTCAGTACTTTTATACAGTCTATGGGCTCACCATCTTTGGTCGAACGTTGTTCAGCATCAGCGTTTCCATGGTCATTGTCCTCTTCATGGTCTGAAGTGGTTGGGCTTCTCCTTGCGTGCAGTCTTTGGTACTGGAACCCCACAGGAAGTTTTCCACCGAACAGAAACTGACTAAGGCTCAGGTTAAAAATGCCTTGATCCTTCCTAGTGCTTTCCTCACCTGGTGTTTCATTTTGAGGCTGGGAGGCTGTGTTAGGGGGTAGAGAAGTTCGGGGTACACGGAGGCGGTTTTAGCCTGTTTAGCACCCTGAGCGAACTTCGGTAATGCCGCTTATAATATGATTACATATTTGCACAGTTTATCAAACTTTCTGAAGCAGAATTAGATATTTTCCCCCCTATGTATACATACAGGAGGTTGTGTTGGCATGAGGTGGAATATGTCTAGGTCTAGGTACAAGACAAGTAAAGTAGAATTTTGAGTTTACAAAAAGGATATTACAACATCCTGGGCTAATGTCACAATAAATTGTGTATAATGTATACATCTTCTGATCTGGCTTAATGAACTTGAGACCTAATCAACAGCACGGTTGCATTCGTGATGGTGTCATACCATAAGTTCAAAAATAAATCGTGTGTTGAGTTGTAACAGTATCATTCTTATAAAAGAGATTGAAATTAAAGCTGCGAGCAGCATTGGACGGGCCCTCGCACGTCCGCGCGCGTCGGGGGGTGCGGCACGTTGGGTGGGAGATTTGACCTTCTGGTGCATTAGGCCAATTTTTGTGAATTTCTGAGCACGACAAGCCCATCAGCAGGTGCTTCCCCTTTCATGACGGAACATCGAACTTGGCCACGCCCCGACACTTTCATCAAAATATGGAATTTTGATGTTGCTTACCCAGAAAGTTTATATGAACACACCTGCCAAGACAATTGAATAAAATCTATAATCTAAAAAAGTTCTATAACTCTGTGTCGAAAACTGTGGCGGGGCTGCCTCAAAGAAAATTTGCAGGGGGCGCTATAGAGCGATTATGCCCCGCCTCCTAATTAAGTATGCAGCCGAACTTTAGAGAATATTGCTCTTAATAACCTCAAGAAGTTTCAGACAGCTCTGAGAAAGTATATGAAAGCCGCACAGTTTTGCCTTAAAAACTAGCCAAAAAGTCAATGGAGTTCCAATTTTGGATCAGAGGCTCAAATTTGATGGAGCGCCACGCCCACACAGTTTCCTCAAGGTTCATACTTTTGAGAAGTTTTACTCAGGATGACCATATGAACACACCTACAGAGTTTAAAGTCAATTGCATAAAATCCCTCTGAGGAATCCGTTCAAATATGACCCCTTGTCAACCAGGCCAAATCACCATAAATGGTGATTTTCATGCATAAATATCTTACTTCCTGTTAATTGTAGCCCATTGCTCCAAGAGACATTTTGTAGGTCTTACCACGGTCTACAATTCGGCTGAGGTTCTATAACTCTGTGTCAAAAACTGTGGCGGGGCTGCCTAAAAGAAAATTTGCAGGGGGCGCTATAGAGCGATTATGCCCCGCCTCCTAATTAATTATGCAGCCGAATTTTAGAGAATAGGGCTCTTAATAACCTCAAGAACTTTCAGACAGCTCTGAGAAAGTATATTAAAGCCACACAGTTTCGCCTTCAAAACTAGCCAAAAAGTCAATGGAATTACAGTTCTGGATCATAGGGTCAAATTTGATGGAGCGCCACGGTCACACATGTTCCTCAAGGTTCATACTTTAGAGAAGTTTCACTCAGGAAGTCTATATGAACACACCTACCAAGACAATTGAATAAAACCCCTAGGAGGAATTGGTTCAAATATGACCCCTTGTCAACTTGGGTGAATCACCAAAAATGGTGATTTTCATGCATTAATATCTCGCTTCCTGATAATTTTAACCCATTGCTCCAAGAGACATTTCGTAAGTCTTGCCATGGTCTACAATTCGGCTGTGGTTCTATAACTCTGTGTCGAAAACTGTGGGGGGGCTGCCTGAAAGAAAATCTCTAGGGGGCGCTTTAGAGCAATTATGCCCCGCCTCCTAATTAATAATGCAGCCGAATTTTAGAGAATATTGCTCCTAATAACCTCAAGAAGTTTTAGACAGCTCTGAGAAAGTATATTAAAGCCGCACACTTTTGCCTGAAAATGATCCTAAAAGGTGAATAGAGTTTCGGATTTTCGGAAAAAAATTGGGACGCTTGACTTTGATGGGCCACCGTGTCCACATAGTTTCTGGAAAAGTTTCCATTTTTGGAGGGTTTCTTCCCAAAGTTGTTTCTGATAGTTTCACTGAGTTTCAGCCCCATATGGTCAATATTTTCCGAGCTGGACGTCATCTTGTAAAAATTAAATGTTTCTATCGCCGGTAGATGGCGCTCTGAAAATCACCAAATGTTGTTATGGAAATGTGTACTAGGCCATACTGGCATTATATATCAGAGGTTTGGTGACGATTGGAGTATTTTCCGCAAAGTTACGGCACGTCAAATTTTCATGAAAACACGCCACATTTCGTGGCCCCGCCCCTGACCCACAGTAAATCCAAGGAATATGGCTTGATCAACCTTTCATCGTCAAGGCCTTAAGAACACACACGACAAGTTTCGAACAGATAGGACGAAAGCTCTAGGAGGAGTTCGTTCACATACGAGGTGTGTAAATGTGCACACTTGTGACCAAATATGATTTTTGGATGCAAAATGGCAGACTTCCTGTTGGAGTTGGACTATGGCTCCAGGAGGCTTTTTTGTGCGTCTCTGTCTGGTACATACTCCCTCCAAATGTCGTAGACGTGCGTGAAACCGTGTCGAGGGGCTACTCCGAAAACGCACATCTAGGTGGCGCTGTTGAGCCATTTTGTTACGCCCTTGTGCGAGACCCCCAAAGTACGTAATTTTACGCCCGACTTTGGGGGGGTAGGCAAATTTTCGTGAGTTTTTGAGTACTTTTAGGCTGTCAAAAAGGCGATTTACTTTGGGGAAACTGAAGAAAGAAAAAAAAAAAATAATAATTAAAGCTGCGAGCAGCATTGGACGGGCCCTCGCACGTCCGTGCACGTCCGTGCGCGTCGGGGGGTGGGAGATTTGACCTTCTGGTGAATTAGGGCAATTTTTGAGAATTTCTAAACACGACAAGCCCATCAGCAGGTGCTTCCCTTTCATGACGAAACAAAGGTCTAGGTGGCGCTGTTGAGCCATTTTGTTACGCCCTTGTGCGAGACCCCCAAAATACGTAATTTTACACCCGACTATGGGGGGGTAGGCAAATTTTCGTGAGTTTTCGAGTACTTTTAGGCCGTCAAAAATGCGATTTACTTTTAGGATTCTGAAGAAAGAAAAGAAAAAAAATAAGAATAAAAAAAAAAATAATAAACATTCGAAAAACAATAGGGCCTTCGCCGCCTTGCGTGCTCGGGCCCTAATTAAAGCTGCGAGCAGCATTGGACGGGCCCTCGCACGTCCGTGCGCGTCGGGGGGTGCGGCACGCTGGGTGGGAGATTTGACCTTCTGGTGAATTAGGGCAATTTTTGAGAATTTCTAAACACGACAAGCCCATCAGCAGGTGCTTCCCTTTCATGACGAAACATCGAACTTTGCCACGCCCTGACAGTTTCACGCTTACTCAGGAAGTCTACATGAACACACCTACCAAGTCAATTGAATAAAATCTATAATCTAAAAAAGTTCTATAACTCTGTGTTGAAAACTGTGGCGGGGCTGCCTAAAAGAAAATTTGCAGGGGGCGCTATAGAGCGATTATGCCCCGCCTCCTAATTAATTATGCTGACGAATTTTAGAGAATATTGCACTTAATAACCTCAAGAAGTTTCAGACAGCTCTGAGAAAGTATATGAAAGCCACACAGTGTTGCCTTCAAAACTAGCCAAAAAGTCAATGGAGTTACAGTTCTGGATCATAGGGTCAAATTTGATGGAGTGCCACGGCCACACGTTCCTCAAGGTTCAAACTTTTGAGAAGTTTTACTCAGGAAGTCTATATGAACACACCTACCGAGTTTAAAGTCAATTGGATAAAATCCCTCTGATGAATCCGTTCAAATATGACCCCTTGTCAACCAGGCCGAATCACCATGGTGATATTCATGCATAAATATCTCGCTTCCTGTTAATTGTAGCCCGTTGCTCTAAGAGACATTTCGTAGGTCTTACCACGGTCTACAATTTGGCTGAGGTTCTATAACTCTGTGTCGAAAACTGTGGGGGGGCTGCCTGAAAGAAAATCTCTAGGGGGCGCTATAGAGCGATTATGCCCCGCCTCCTAATTAATTATGTAGCCGAATTGTGGGGAATATTGCTCTTAATAACCACAAGAAGTTTTAGACAGCTCTGAGAAAGTATATTAAAGCTGCACACTTTTGCCTCGAAATGATCCTAAAAGGTCAATGGAGTCTTGGATTTTTGGAAAAAAATCGGGACGCTTGACTTTGACAAACCACCGTGTCTACATAGTTTCTGGAAAAGTTTCTATTTTTGGAGGGTTTCTTCCCAAAGTTGTTTCCGATAGTTTCACTGAGTTTCAGCCCCGTATGGTCGATATTGTCCGAGCTGGACGTCATCTTGTAAAAATAAAATGTTTCTATCGCCAGTAGGTGGCGCTCTGAAAATCACCAAATGTTGTTATGGAAATGTGTACTAGGCCAGACTGGCATTATATATCAGAGGTTTGGTGACGATTGGAGTATTTTCCACAAAGTTACAGCACGTCAAGCACGTCAAATTTTCATGAAAACACGCCACATTTCGTGGCCCCGCCCCTCCCCTACAGTAAATCCAAGGAATACGGCTTGATCAACCTTTCATTGTCAAGGCCTTAAGAACGCACACGACAAGTTTCCAACAGATAGGACGAAAGCTCTAGGAGGAGTTCGTTCAAATACGAGGTGTGGAAATGTGCACACTCGTGACCAAATATGATTTTTGATGCAAGATGGCGGACTTCCTGTTGGAGTTGGACTATGGCTCCAGGACGCTTTTTTGTGCGTCTCTGTCTGTTGCATACTCCCTCCAAATGTCATAGACGTGCGTCAAACCGTGTCGAGGGGCTACTCCGAAAACGCACATCTAGGTGGCGCTATTGAGCCATTTTGTTACGCCCTTGTGCGAGACCCCCAAAATACGTAATTTTACACCCGACTTTGGGGGGGTAGGCAAATTTCCGTGAGTTTTCGAGTACTTTTAGGCCGTCAAAAAGGCGATTTACTTTTAGGATTCTGAAGAAAAAAAATAAAAATAATAATAATAATAATAATAAAAAAAAAATAATAAACATTCGAAAAACAATAGGGCCTTCGCCGCCTTGCGTGCTCGGGCCCTAATAATAATAAAAAAAATAATAAACATTCGAAAAACAATAGGGCCTTCGCCGCCTTGCGTGCTTGGGCCCTAATTATATCGTTTTATCTTATAGTTGGACTGATAACAAAAACTGTTGCGAGAAAGTTGTTGTTTTATATGAGAATAGAGCGAGCAACATAGCAGCAGGCTAACATAGTTCTTCCCATTTCATAATTAAATGAATAATATTGTATTCATAAATAGATGACAGCAGCATACCTTTATCTTTTCTTTTGGTAACATGGGCACCTAATGGCTTTGACCTCTTCTTCTTCATGGTGTTAATGTATCAGTAGAGAATCCCTACATTAGGCCTAAACCCATTCAGCTTAATAGGTACAAACTGCTTCTATATTAAATTCACAAACCAGAAAATTCTGCCCGCAAAATGATTGTACATGCTCAGTTTTTGCCATATGTCAGAAAAAGGTTGAGTGTGGGATAATAGCAGTGAGTTGGTTGTTTCATTTGGACTAATATTTTTGCTGCTGCAGTCAGGTGTCAATAAGACAACATCATCATGCTTGACTACATTGCTGTTTCTCTTCTGACGATTGACGCGTAAACACACCCGAGGCATTTGATTTGTTGTTCCCACCTAAGCAACTCTAGACAGTAATGAACGACCGATGCATCTACCGGCTGATGTATCAGGCCAATATTTACGTTTTTTATTTCTATCTGAATTGACCATTGCGCGGGTGCGTTTGACGATAAATTTTTCCCGATTAACACACAGGCGTCCACACGCAGCTCTGTGTTGCTGGAGATGCTGTAGTCCACGTGCAGACCATGCATTGCACCTCCCCTATTAGCAGAGTGCTGGAAGCCAGCTGCTGTTTGCGCCAAGTTATAAACTAATGCCAAATGCCAAATGCATGCTCTATATGTCCTTGCAACTATAGTTATTAAGCAAGTTTGTGTGGCAGAATGGAAGACGGGATTGCAAATGCTTCGCCATTGTGTTTGGTAGCCTAGTTGTAGATTATTCAAGGATTCAAGGATTCAAGGATTCTTTATTGTCATTTCTACACATGTTGGTACATATGAAGGAACGAAAAAGGTTACTCTGGTCCCGTTTCAAGCCATAGTAAAGAAAAGACACGTATAAATATAAAGTATAAATATAGAGAATAAAATTAGCTAACTGTACATTAAAATAAAAACTATGAAATTGACTATGATGGTCCTGTGCAAATGAATTGAGGTAGTGTGCAAATGAGTTAAAGTGGCCGTGCAGTGCAATGCAGTTTGTCCGTGGGGGTGACTATTGTTCACTATTGGGGGGGGGGGGCTACGAAGATCCTCCAGCGTTTGACAGTCTCACAGCCTCCGGAAAGAAGCTGTTCCTCAGTCTGGTGGTCCTGCTTTTAATGCTCCGTAGCCTCCTGCCTGAGGGGAGGGGGACAAACAGTGTGTGTGCGGGGTGGGTGGGGTCTTTCCTGATGCAGGTGGCCCTTTTCCTGCATCTGGAGGTGTAGATGTCCGTGGTGGTGGATAGACTGTGTCCCACAGTCCTCTGTGCAGCTTTCACCACCCTCTGCAGAGCCTTCTTCTCTGCTGCAGAGCAGCTGCTGTGCCACAGGATGCAGGAGCACAGGACGCTCTCCACCACACACCTGTAGAAAGATGTCAGGACTGAGCTCCCCAGTCCAGCGCGCCTCAGCCTCCTGAGAAAATAGAGGCGCTGGTGTGCCTTCCTAATCAGGCAGGAAGTGTTGGTGCTCCAGGTGAGGTCGTCAGAGATGTGGACGCCCAGGTACCTGTAGCAGGATACCACTTCCACCGCTGTCCCTACGATGTGCAGGGGAGGGGGGAGGTGTCTGCTCCTCCTCCTGAAGTCCACGATCATCTCCTTGGTCTTCTTCACATTGATGCAGAGGTTGTTTTTTCTCTGCACCAACCCTCCAGGTGTTCTACCTCCTTCCTGTAGTCAGACTCGTCGTTGTTCACGATACGTCCAACCACAGCAGTGTCGTCCGCAAACTTCACAATCAGACAGCTCGGGTGTATCGCTGAGCAGTCGTATGTGAGCAGGGTGAACAGGAGGGGGCTCAGCACACAGCCCTGGGGGGAGCCGGTGCTGAGGGTGATGGAGGAGGAGGAGACGTCGTGGATCCTCACAGACTGCGGCCTGTCTGTTAGGAAGTCCTGGACCCAGTTGCATAGGGTGGAGCTCAGTCCGAGTGTTGCCAGTTTCTGTATCAGGGTCTGTGGTATGATGGTGTTGAAGGCTGATGTGAAATCCACGAAGAGCATGCGAACATAAGAGTTTTTGCTCTCTAAGTGGGTGAGGGCTGTGTGGACCACAGAAGAAATGGCATCCTCTGTCGATCGGTTCTTCCTGTATGCATACTGGTGTGGGTCCACAGTGACGTCGATGTAGTCCTTGATGTGAGCCATGACCAGTCTCTCGAAGCACTTCATGACTATCGGGGTGAGGGCTACTGGCCGATAGTCATTCAGGCCTGTCACTGTGGACGTTTTTGGGATGGGGATGATGGTGGCGGTCTTCAGGCAGGTGGGGACCGCTGCCTGTTGGAGGGAGGTGTTGAAGATGTCCGTCAGCACCTCTGTGAGCTGGTGTGCACAGCCCCTCAGCACCCGCCCGGAGATGTTGTCGGGACCAGCAGCTTTCTGTGGGTTAATCCTCTGGAGGGTCCTCCTCACTTCTGCTGGGGTATGCATAGCTGTTACGAACATTGGTCACAGGATTAAGTAATGCCGATGTTGTCAATTCAGTTCCGTGGTGTTTGTGGGAGTTCCATTCAGCGACCACCCAGCTGAGGTTTGGATGCGTGTTGTGTGTCCATCTCACTCTCTGCCTACTTGGAGCAGGGAGGAGTAGCCATTGCAGTGATTAGAGCAAAGCTCTGTCCCAAAAAGAGATTTTATGATGAAAGAAATGTGTCTTACATAGTTCAATATTTATTCGTGTTAAATAGTAAATGGCCTTGCTTTTATATAGCGCTTTTCTACCTATTGGTACTCAAAGCGCTTTCACAGTCAGAGACACATCTACCCACTCACACAAGCACGCACACATTCACACACCAGTGCCACGCACTGGGAGCAATTGGGGGTTCAGTGTCTTGCTCAAGGACACTTCGACATGTGGCACATTCCGGGATCGAACCGCTAACCCTCTGGTTCATGGACAACCTGCTCTACCTACTGAGCCACAGTTATCACTGTGTCAAATTTATGATGTAAACTGAGGGAACAAAAGCAATATCGGCTCCACATTTCGGCCCAAGAAAATCGGCAGCCCATATTGGCCATTGGCTATCAGTATCGACATCGGCCCTAAAAAATCCATATCTGTCTTTCACTACTAGACAGACTATCGCAGCAAAAATCTTGTGGGTGGTTTTTCACAGTCCACATTATTTATTAATTGTTCTGTTATTTGTTCTGTTAGAGTATTAGTATTAATGTTATTAGGTTCTTATGAACTCCTCTTGATTTTTGTTTTATATAATTTAGTCTTGGAGCAGACATGGGAGGAAGAACTGCAAAAACTGCAGTAAACACTGCAGTTGTAAGATTGTATTTGCGCACTTAACTGACACTTAACTTGCGACACATAAACAAATGTTGAAAAGTTTCAGTGTGTTTCGATTTTAGGTTTGCTCTGTTAACAGACTCCAGGGTATTAAATGAACACTGTATAAAAAGTATAGTAGTAAAAGGATTATTTAAATAAACCTCTACCTAAAAATAATGCTTCTGACTTGAGTCTCAAATCTGACAAAGAAATATCTGTAGCTTAGTTAAAAAGCATAGCAGTCTTGTGCATTAGGATAGAGGTTCTTTACCTTTTTTTTTTTTTTTTTTTTTACCTCAGGCCCAATTGTCCCAGTACAAAGTGGTCTGGGAAATTGAGAAATTCTGATAAATAAAAATCTGTGGTAATAAAATAAATTAGTGATGCACTGAAATGAAAATTCTTGGCCGAAACCAAAAACTGAAAATTAAGAACTGGGGGCTGAAAAACCGAAACACCGAAAGAAATTACTATGGCCATTATTAGTACCATTTATGGCTATGACTGTGTACTAACCTCACTAAAATCAAGGCATTGCAATTTCATAAATTAATATTAATGTTTCAAAAAATAAATTAATTATGAAATTATGAAAATTTTTATTTAGTACATTCCAATAATGAACAATATAAAATAAATAAAATCCATGTAAAATGTTTAACTTGACCCCACTCTTGTGTACATTAAATATGGAGCAGAAGCTTTTGCAGCTGTAAATCAGCATCGATCCACTGTGCGGTTAGACTGAGTATGTATTTTATTTGTTGTTTATTAGCTTGTTTTTATTTTTGTTAAGAAAAATTGGTGCACTGCACCTTTAGAAAAATAGCACTGACCCTTTAAGAAAGACAGTAGACTTAATTGAAGTTGTGCACAGCTGTGGATATGTGCCGCGGAGCAGGTGTTTCCAATGGCACGCAATCTACCTGCACTGCCTTCCTGATCTGCTGGTCAATCGCAATCGATATACTGTGCACCCCTGCCTTGGTATCATCACCAGCAAACTTTCTTGCTTGGATGTTTGGATTTCAAGTGGTAAATTAAACCCACATGCAGAAATTCTTTGCAGATGCACCTCTCTTGAAATTTCAGTATAACACGCTTTGCAAAATGCTATCAGTGGGTCTTTATATAATATTTATATAATACTTTGTATTGTAATACACTACTCACAATAAGTTAGGGATATTGTTATTTACATGAGTGCTTTTCCTATTTGGTCTGAATTTTAATGAAATAAGTAAAAGTTCCCTTTGATATTACTAATAAAGAATGAGAAGAAGCACCATTTTTGGTCTAATAAATAATAAAAATTCGTTTAATATTTATTAGACCAAAAATTGTGACAATAACAAGGCCCAAATAACAAAAATTGACAATGCCAGTAGCGGGTGTTTCCACCACAATGCCGCAATGACAGAGTAGTGAGCGACCAGCTCTTGGCCGTTTACTAGCTCAGATGAATGAAGAAATAGTGTCATTTATAGCCGTGAAAAAGGATTTGGGAAGAAAGATAGGTAATTCAATTCAATTCAATTCAGTTTTATTTATATTCCGTCAATAACAATACAAATCGTCTCAAGACGCTTTACAAGACCCGGCCTGAAACCCCCAGAGCAAGCCTGAAGGCGACGGTGGCAAGGAAAAACTCCCTTTTAACAGGAAGAAACCTTGAGCAGAACCCAGCTCATATGGAGGGACCCATCTGCCTAAGGCCAGCCAGGTAGAGGTAGAGAGAAAGAGAACAGCCAGATAAACATACATCTGTCATAAATACACATCTGACTAAAGCATATAAGTTAGATGCTATGATTCAAACTAATGATGTTACATGACAGTTTGAAAATGTAAGAGGAATCATAGGAAGGTTGGAGAATTGTTCATTCAGGTAAGAGTGGATAACAACAACAGGATTCCATGGAGACTGGGCAGGCTGATGAGACCACGACAACAGATATAGTATGGCGCTCCACAGGAAACACTCAACTCCAGGCCAGAGATACTCGGAAGAAGGGAGAGCAGCAGTAAACATTCTACATAGTAATAGCACAGAATTGCATGACTAGTAGCAGATAGGAATTTAGAGGACAGGAGCTCTGTGCCAGAGAAAAGAAAGTGTAGGACACGAGAGTGGAGCGAGAAGAACGAAGGAGAACATGTGTTTGGTGCATTGTCCCCCAGCCGCCTAGGCCTATAGCAGCATAACTAAGGGATGGTTTAGTCCAGCCCTAACTATAAGCTTGATCAAAAAGGAAAGTCTTAAGCCTGACCTCAAAAATAGAGAGAGTGTCTTGAAAAACATGCTGGTATCTTGGTAACACATTCATTTTTATAATGTGGATCCTACCTGCTAAGGACAGGGCAAGTAATTCTATCTTTGTAAATCAGGCATCGCCTTGTTCGCAATGATCGGGTAATTGTAATGCCAAGATATTTAAATCCTGTCCACAAACAAATTGCCAGGAGTGCTGCTTGGGTATCAAAAATGTATTCCTCTGGTGCTCTTCAGTTTGGAGATCCAAAGCAATCAAAAAAATTAATTCTGAGGCACTCAGGAGGACAGAGTAATATAAAAAGCCTTTATTAAACTTGGCTATCAATTAAAAGCATACCAACATGTTTCGGCCAGTGCGGCCTTCTTCAGAGCAAGTTAAGAATGGCAGTCTATGGAGTACATCTTGTGTGTCTGCATGTGGTCACATGATCAGGGAGCTCAGCTGCTCACCTGCACAGGTGTGTCAGATGACAGCACAATGAACACAAAAAGTTAAAAACATACAAGCAATTCCTTGCATAAACATGTATCACATCCTTTCAATAATGCAGCGATCACCACAGTCATCACAAGCTGCACAGATAATAAATTACCACGCTTTACAACACACTTTACAAAAAAGGGGATAAGTCCAATTCTAAGTTCAGACCAGGGTACTGAGTAGCTTTTAAGGTGTAAATCCAAAAAGATTCCCTTTGCAAAAGTTTTTTTAATTTATCTCCCCCCCTCAGAGAGATTTTAACATGTTCTATACCACAAATTTTTAAATTTCACAGCTTCCATGATTTGCATCTTTGTAATGGACAGCCATAGGGTATTGGGGGTTATTTGTTCTAATAGCGTACTTGTGCTCTGCTAGTCTTTCTTTGAGTTTTCACTTGGTCCTTCCAATATAAAAACGCCCACAAGGACATTCAAGTCGGTAGACCACAAATGTGGTATTGCAGTTAATGATTGACTGTATACTGTATTGACGGTTTGATGTAGTATCTGTAACGGAGTTGGTTTTGACCAGGTTGATACAGTGAATACAATTACCACATTTGTAGCTGCCTCCTTTGGTGTCAAGCCAGGTTTTATTCTGGACAGGCGAAATATAACTCCTCACAAGTCTATCCCCTAAAGTAGGGGCTCTTTTAAAACTAATGGTGGGTACTTCAGGCAGTGCTTCTCTAAGGGAGATGTCGCTTTTTATTATATCCCAATTTCTTTTGATAATCTGTTTTATCTTATTGGCTTGATTACCAAACTGCGTAACAAAATACACTTGGTTTGGTTCTTGTTGTCGCTTTGGTTTCTGAACCAGTAGTTGTTCTGTATCAAATTTTTTTACTTTACTGTAAGCCATATCAATCATCTTGCGTTTATACCCTCTTTTTTCAAACCTTTTTGTCATGTCCTGAGCGTTTTTTTTCAAAAGACTCTTCAGTATCACATATGCGTTTAACCCTTTGAAATTGGCCAAAAGGAATATTGTCTTTTAGCCAAGATGGGTGGTAGCTGTCTGCCCTCAATATTGTGTTGCGGTCAGTGGGTTTTTTATATTTAAATCCTGTGTTTGCTAATGTAAAGTGTATGGTCGATGGTGATATGTCTATGGCCAGTTGGCTGATTGGGAAGCATTCACTTTTAGAGATGTTAAGCTTATATCCAGATAGAGGATCAAAAGAGTTTAGTAATGTCAGAATACATGGGATATTTGATAAAGGGTCACTAATGTAGAGAAGCACATCAAGCACATCATCTGCATATAACGAGACCTAGTGTTTCATGCCCCATCTTTCAATCTCCTCAAATCCCCCCTCCACTTTAAAGCTGCTGAAAGTGGCTCAATTGCTAGTACAAATACCGTATTTTCACTACCATAAGGCGCATATAAACGTCTTAGATTTTTTTCAAAATGTGCGGCGCGCCCTATAGTGCAGTGCGCCCTATGTGTGTTGTAAGGCGGACGTATTAGAGACCACCATGAGGAGGACGTGGTAGAGAACATGAGAACGTTAAAGGGGGATGTGTGGGCGTGGATTGTGTATAAAAGAACAGGTATGTGCTTTACGCAGAACATTGCTGTTTTAACAACCCTGAAAATGGCAAAGAGACAGGTTTATGAAGCTCAGTTTCAACTGAAGGCTATCAGCTACGCCGAGGAACATGGGAATCGAGCCGCCGCGAGAGAATATAAAATTAACGAGTCGATGGTTCGCAAGTGGAGGAAGCTGGAGAACGAGCTCCGACAGGTGAAGAAGACTCAGCTGAGTTTCCGCGGACATAAGGCGAGGTGGCCGGAGTTGGAGGAAAGACTCGAGTAATGGATCGTCGAGCAAAGAGCGAGCGGAAGGAGCGTTTCGACTGTCACCATCCGACAGGTGACGTCAAGAAGCCTTCTTATGTTGGAATAAATCCCGTCGAGCTAGGATTTTTGCAGGTATTTTAACATCTACCGGGAGGATTGATATTAGTTGATAGGATGCGTAACTCAATGGGTCCTTACCCTTTTTAAAAATTAGGGAGATGGAAGCTTGTGTGGGTGGCAGAGTGCCTTGTTTAAATGAGTGGTTAAACATTTCAAGTATTAAACCATGCCACAGTAATCTTAGACCTTTACTTTAATATGAAACCAAAGTATTTCAGACACTGGAGGCTAAATCCTCTCTTCCTGGCAGATGCCAACTTTTGCAAGTATATTTCTGAAGCGATGAATCAGGGTCCATAACCTAGTCACAACAGTCCATGCGCTATAGTGAACGCTCTCTTACCCTGCCCCACACGTCTGGCTATGAGATAGCCGGCTTTCAAAGCACATTTAGCATTGCCAGTCAGTGACATGATAGACTCGGCTCTGCCTCACTACCTCCATTCACAAAGACGAACTTAATAAAGTCACGGTAGCTGATTCTAGGTAGGAATATATGAGGGGGCAGTCAGAAATGTGTTTTTTTATTTTTTTTATTGCAAATTCACAACTCTCATTGTTCAATAGACAACTCTCGCTTTAAAAAAATGCTCATTAGGGATTGTCAGATATGCACAGATAAGGCTGCACACGTTGGCATCGCTTTCCTCTTCATTTTTTCGTTTAAAAACGTATCCATCACTTCAGGGAAAAGATCGCAGCTGGCTTCTTAACCATACATTGCACTGTTATAGCGGCGTTCCTGTCCTCCTTTAATAAGTCACTGGTGAATGGGTGTGGGAGACTGTTTTTGATGCACTCTTAATGACTCTCCATATGCTTATCCATGTTTAGGTGATGTTCCCATTTAATGATCCAAGTTACAACATAAACATAATTATACAGATGCAAACGAAAATAACTAGGGATGCTCGATATTGGCTTTTCTGCCGATATCCGATATTCCGATATTGTCTAACTCTTAATTTCCGATACTGATATCACCCGATACCGATATATGCAGTCATTTTACACCAAAATTCTTAGGTAACAACATAACATATCACCTATTATGGAATTAACACATTATGCCTAATTTTATTGCGACGTCCTCACTGGATGCAAACATAAATGCAACATGGCTTTTCAAATGGAATCACTGTCTGTAAAAAATAAGTTACCGAAAAAACTGCCAAAAAGTGCCATTTATTTATTTTTTGTGTGTTTTTAGAGACAATATTTTGCCTCAAACACTACAGACAATATCAAAACAAGGAAGACAAATGTAGCGTATAACTCCACATGATTCTTCTTGAGGTGGGTTGATGTATTAAAGCACAGTTAATCATTGCGCAGCTCGCGAGCCACATGCGGCTCGTCAAGCTATAATTGGCGGCTCGCATGGTAGCTTACAGTATCACACTGCCACTTGCCTTTAATTGAAATCCACTATTTACCGGCAGTGCTGCTTAAACTGCCATCTCGTGGCGATAAGTTGTAATACATTTCACGCCGCTGAATCACGGAAAGCTCGAATGAAGGTGGCCATGTGGTATTGTTTACAAAACTTGACCGCAACGCACGTTTGCAGGCTGGCGACATAAGCTCCGCTAGCTATCTTAAAACACAAAATGGACCGGTTTTTAATAAAAAAGAGACAGAAACGAGCTCATTAAAGTAAATCTGGTCTTAAATGAAAATGTATTGGCCGTGTTATTTATTTTTTGTGGGATGTCCAATTTGTATGTTGTCGTAAAAGTGGCTCGCCCTTTGATTTTGCACTGCTAATGTGGCTCTTGTGAAAAAAAAATAGTGAGGATCACTGTATTTAAGGAAGACGCCTTGTTTCCTCCTCTCATAACCACCTTTGCTTTGCAGTCATTACAAATTGGAAATTTACTGTTAGTAGGTGACACTTGGAAATACTTCCAAACCACGGACATCTCATACACCGGGCGAGCTAGCTTGTTAGCCACGGTTAGCCACCTAGAGACTAGCGTGTTGTTGTTAGACGTCATCAAGCACGCGCTGTTAACGTCCCATGCTGCGTTCATGCACACTCGGAAATGCTGACGCCTACAGAACAAATATCGGTTATGAAAACGCGATACCGATATTTCCCGATATTACATTTTTAACTCAATATCGGCCGATAACATCCCTAAAAATAACTGATGTGATGCTATTGTAAACAAAAGAAACTGATGTGAGTGAGCCATGCAAGCGGTAACAAACGCATGATCTTCTCACCCATTTTTCCCGATGGCCCTCTGACCATGTGCTTTTGTGACAAGGCAATTTCCCATACGTGGGAACAATAAACATGTCTTATGTCTTAATTATTTAATAACTGTACCAGTACAACAATCTTAAATAAACCAATAGCTTCACAAGCTCGGTTAAATATATACAAAAATATCACAAAACCTCCTGATTCAGTCAGTCAGTCAGTCATTTTCTATACCCGTTTAGTCCTGTTAGGGGTCACGGGGGTCTGCGGGTCTGGGAGCCTATCCCAGCTGCCATTGGGCGAGAGGCAGGGGTACACCCTGGACAGATCGCCAGTCCATCGCAGGGCCAACATTCACACTCACATGCACACAGGTCGGGCAATTTAGAATCACTAATTAACCTAATGAGCATGTCTTTGGATGGTGAGAGGAAGCCGGAGTACCCGGAGAGAACCCACACAGCCACAGGAAGAACATGCAAAGTCCACACAGAAAGGCCAGCCGGCCCATGGATTCCAACCGGTGACCTTCTTGCTGTGGGGCATCAGTGCTAACCACCTCTTTATGCAATTAGGAGTATAACACCCAGTGTAAAATAAAAAATAAAGGAGCTGAAATTGAGGGTGAAAAACAAACAACAACAACAACAAAAAAAAAGCTTGACTAGCTAGGTCTGCCCATCCATAAAGTTCAGTATCCTCTCAGTGATTTTTGTTGCCTGCACAGTATTAGGTAGACACATTTCACCTCTTTCCTTCATTTCCTTCGAAGTTAGCTGCTTCATACCGCTTCCTTTTTGTTTATTGAGTTCAATGAACTGAAGGGTGAAATCTACGGAAGCTGAGATTTGGATTTTTTTTAATGCATTGTTAAAAAGTGATAACGACCTATTAATTCGTTATCTTGATATAACAAAGTTTGTTTTCTCGAGATAAAGAATTAATAAGTCGTTATCACGATATAACCTCTCACCATCCTGGAGAAGGACATGAAGGGGTTGTTTGTAAGGCAGACACTGCTGGACCAGACACTGTGTCGCCATGCACATTGAAACACAGTGCTTATCAATTGTCTTTTCACTGAAGTCATGCCAGCTTTCTTCAAGGCCTCCACCATCACCCCAGTCCCTAAAAAGCCAAGGACCACTGGACTCCATGACTACTGCCCTGTTCTCCTGACATCGGTTGTGGTGAAGTCTTTTGAGCGCTTTAGCTCAGCCTCCAACACGGTCTTTCTGTCTTTACTACAGAACAAACTCTCCCAGCTGACTGTGCCTGACTCCATCTGCAGGTGGATCACAGACATCCTGTCTGGTGCAGCTGCCACAACCTGGAGCTGAACACATCCAAGTGCTCACTCATTCTTCTTCTGCACCTGCTTGGATGTCATCCTGGAGTTACTGGTGTCTCTCCTTGCCCTGAGGCAGTAGCCCAAGCCTGCTTTCCCTGTTGCCAAGGGCCCCACCCGTTCCTTCTGTCTTATGTGGGACTCTGCCATCTCTACTGCCCCCTCTGCCTTCCATTTCCTTCCTGTCCTCACTTCAGTCCTGCTCAATGTCATTTTGCTGTCCCTGGAATCCCTATACTGTAGGGCAGGGGTGGCCACACTTTTTTGGCTTGCGAGCTACTTTTACAATGGTATAAGAGGATCTATCTATCTATCTATCTATCTATCTATCTATCTATCTATCTATCTATCTATCTATCTATCTATCTATCTATCTATCTATCTATCTATCTATCTATCTATCTATCTATCTATCTATCTATCTATCTATCTACCAAAAGTATTCGCTCACCCATTCAAATGATCAGAATCAGGTGTTCTAATCACTTGGCCTGGCCCCAGGTGTATAAATTCAAGCACTCAGGCATGCAGACTGTGAAACAAGACATTTGTGAAAGAATGGGCCGCTCTCAGGAGCTCAGTGAATTCCAGCGTGGAACTGTCATAGGATGCCACTTGTGCAACAAATCCAGTCGTGAAATTTCCTCGCTCCTAAATATTCCACAGCAAACTGTCAGCTCTATTATAACAAAATGGAAGCGTTTGGGAACAACAGCAACTCAGCCACGAAGTGGTAGGCCACGTAAAGTGACGGAGAGGGGTCAGCGGATGCTGAAGAACATAGTGCAAAGAGGTCGCCGACTTTCTGCACAGTCAATTGCTACAGAGCTACAAACTTCATGTGACCTTCAGATTAGCCCAAGTACAGTACGCAGAGAGCTTCATGGAATGGGTTTCCATGGCCGAGCAGCTGCAGCCAAGCCACACATCACCAAGTGCAATGCAAGGCGTCGGATGCAATGGTCTAAAGCACGCCGCCACTGGCCTCTAGAGCAGTGGAGACGCGTTCTCTGGAGTGATGAATCACGCTTTTCCATCTGGCAATCTGATGGACGAGTCTGGGTTTGGAGGTTGCCAGGAGAACGGTACATTTCAGATTGCATTGTGCCAACTGTGAAATTTGGTGGAGGAGGAATAATGGTATGCGGTTGTTTTTCAGGAGCTGGGCTTGGCCCCTTAGTTCCAGTGAAAGGAACATTGAATGCTTCAGGATACCAAAACATTTTGGACAATTCCATGCTCCCAACCTTGTGGGAACAGTTTGGAGCGGGCCCCTTCCTCTTCGAACATGACTGTGCACCAGTGCACAAAGCAAGGTCCATAAAGACGTGGATGACAGAGTCTGGTGTGGATGAACTTGACTGGCCTGCACAGAGTCCTGACCTGAACCCGATAGAACACCTTTGGGATGAATTAGAGCGGAGACTGAGAGCCAGGCCTTCTCGACCAACATCAGTGTGTGACCTCACCAATGCGCTTTTGGAAGAATGGTCAAAAATTCCTATAAACACTCTCCTCAACCTTGTGGACAGTCTTCCCAGAAGAGTTGAAGCTGTAATAGCTGCAAAAGGTGGACCGACATCATATTGAATTCTATGAGTTAGGAATGGGATGGCACTTCAGTTCATAGAATGAGTAAAGGCAGGTGAGCGAATACTTTTGGTAATATAGTGTATCTATCTATCTATCTATCTATCTATATGCAGTGTACAAAATTTGGTACACTCACCTTTAGAAAAATAGCGCTCTGTCTTTAAGAACGGTAGTCTTGAGTTGCCGTTGAAGTTGGGCGTGGCTGTGGACATGTGCCGCTGAATTGAGGGCATGTTGCAAATATAAAATAGACATAAAAGATGCTTGTCTTGCTGTTTGTTTTGGAGTTGGAACAGATAAATGTTTTAGTCTAACATCTAAAAACATTTTTCATTGCCACGCGATCTACCCGCACTACCTTCACCATCTACCGGTCGATCGCGATCGACGTAATGAGCACCCCTGCTGTAGGGCTTCTCTCATGCGTGCCACCTCGAATTCTTTGGTGAGCCCACTGAAGGGTAGCTGAGGGTGTTTGTGTTCTCATACAATGTGACTTGGAGGCCTTGAAACTCATCCTTGCCCATGTGATTGCCCTCTCCAGCTCTTGTAAGATCCACCTGCTCCCTGGGACTGATAACATTGTGACGGTAAGTTCATCCATATAGGCTCAGATAGCGGGCTGTCGGACTCCTGACTTAGATAGGAGGCCTCTGCAGGCTCTCTTTGCTTGAACTCTGATGTTGGTAGGGCAGGGCTGATGAGAGATTTGTTGGGTCCCAGATCTATGGTGTCCTGAAAGAAGCAATTCACTTCCTCTGCTGAGCACTCGAGCCAGCCACTGCGCTTGTCCCCAAGCAGCAGTTTGGTAAAGTGGAAGGGATTGGCTATGAAAGCCGTTTGCTTCCTGGTTCTCTCCAAGCGCTAGTTGATCGTCCAGAGTGGTAAGCAAAAACACAAATATTTAACTTCTTTATATAGTTGAAAAATCAATTCAGACGTTAAGGGATTAAAACCAAACCAGATAATGGAGATGTAGCCTCGTTTAGGAACGAGCTCTTCGCTGCCCGGCGTATCTGCTCCGTCTTCCCCCATCGTCAGTTTGTCAATATTCCACACGCGTTGGGCTGCGAGTGTGACGCGCACATATATACTGCATCTATGGGAATTTATCGTTTTTATCGCGGGATGACATATTCTTACCGTGGGGAATGTTTTTGACGATATATCATAAACGATGCAATAGCGCTTATCCCTAGTGTGGGAATAATTGGGCAAAATGTGGGCATTTTGGCCCATTGAAAAGAATGGAGAAGCCAGAAAATATCAGCATTGCGAAATGACCACCTTTGCTTTGCTGAACGATAACACAGCCATGCTTTGCAGTACAAAAATGCTACATGTTATAATATTACTATACTACTATATATACTTACAAAATACTGATTTAGCAATGATTTCTTGTTGTCTTCTGTCCTGTTTATCTCTACTTCCTGCATTTTATTTGTTTTTCTTTGTTTTTGTCTCATTTACAAACACATTTTATATATGTCCTTCCATAATTAATATTTACCCACACAACACATTGAGTGATAATGACTTTAGAAGTAGGTTGTGTATTGGGACAGCAACCTATCACAGCTGCCATTGGGCGAGAGGCGGGTTACACGTCCAATGACTTGTTAAACACTATAGTCCCTCTTCAGGTAACTTCCGTAAAAGTAAAAACAGATATATATTGTTGAGATTGTGCGTCATTTGGGGTTAAGAAGAAGTCACTGTATGTATGGGTCTGAATCACAGCATCCAGTGCTAGAACTGAAATGTACACTTGAAGATTTAGAATATGTGTGAATATGTGTATTTAATAATGAGTTAATTTAGTCCATTTGTTCTCATTCTGAAGAAGCATGTACTGAGTGTAAAGAACATTTAAATAAAATTCCGTGTAATATATACAATAATATACAAAAATTCATTTTTTTTTTTCCTTAACAGGCTCCCCTCTCCTCCTGTTTGCCAACCGCCGTGATGTGCGATTGGTAGATGCAGAGGGAGTCCGTGGTGAGTCGGCCATAGTTGTTAATGACTTGGAAGATGCAGCAGCAGTTGACTTCCTGTATGCTGAGGGATTAATATTTTGGACAGATGTCAGTGAGGAGGCCATCAAACAGACACATTGGAATCAGTCATCCAACTGTAAGATTTGATTCTATTCATATTTATTTTTCTGTTTTAGTGAGGATTTCCTCGTAAAGTAACTGTTGCACTAACTGTGACTGTGTAAGCTGTACATGTTACATGACTGCTCAGGATGCATCATATTTACTGTCATTGTTTCACTTTGGTTTAATTTCTCCTCTTAGCCCTTAAAGAGGCACTGGGAACAGGCCAGAGCGTGGTAGTGTCAGGGCTTGACAGTCCCGATGGGTTGGCTTGTGACTGGCTGGGTAAAAAGCTCTACTGGACAGACTCGGAGACCAATCGGATTGAAGTGGCTAACCCAGATGGCACCTCCAGGAAGGTCCTGTTCTGGATGGACTTGGACCAGCCCAGGGCTATTGCCTTAAACCCTGCCCAGCGGTAACAAAAACACCTCATACAAAATGCGCACACAAGAACTTATTGTTTTTGCTGAGGTATTACAAAAATATTATACAAAAAAATCTACATTTGATGGAAAATTAATTAAAAAAATGTCAGCATGTGATTCTAGAATTACTCTGTTGTCTTTCTAGTGTTGTAGCTGTCAGTTTATGGTAAATGCCATTTACAGCGTTGTGCATACTGTACTTTACTAAATTTTTTCACCCCGTAGAATTTTCTACATTTCTTTATAAAAAGGACTCAAAACATTACATAGGTCCTGACCAACAAAGAGAACCAAATCAAACAAATGAAACTAATGAATAATGAATATGGGTGCTGCTCAAGGTTTCTTCCTGTTAAAAGGGAGTTTTTCCTTGCCACCGTCGCCTTCAGGCTTGCTCTGGGGGTTTCAGGCCAGGTCTTGTAAAGCGTCTTGAGACGATTTGTATTGTTATTGACGCTATATAAATAAAACTGAATTGAATTGAAATTGAATTGAATATTTACTTGTGCATTTATTTATTTAAGAAAATTCATAATTTGTTCATATCTGTCATTTGCAAGATTAAAGGGGAACTACTGTTTTTTTTATACAACATGGACCTTATTTCTAGCATAAAATGCCATCTCGTTTTCCAATATCACTTTTGTTTCTTTTGCACTCGTTCAGAAGATAATTAGATCAGCTTATATCCATATAGCAGGAGTGTTCAGGGCACTGACACACAGCCTTCTTATGATACGCTAGTGCTGTTCCCCACTAAGTCCTGAGATTGATCTACAGACCCCGGATAATGTCTTCTGACCTAGACGATGTCATCTCTGAGCAGCACCATGCGACGGTTAGCTTGTTTACCTGTAATTTGCCACTGCTGTGGTTCATCCACAACCAGAAGCCATGTTGCAAAAAACTAGCAGTAGCAAATTACAGGTAAACAAGCCGAATGTCACAGGTATGCGTGCCGCTCAGAGATGACATTGTACAGGTCAGAAGACATTATCCGGGGTCTGTTTGTGCCTAAAATACACACCAGACATTATTATTGGTGAACATTCAATATAATTAGCAATATTATTTAAAACAGATCCAATAAAATTTTTTTTAGGGGGAAATAGCCAAAGGTTTTTCTGGTAGACTCAAAATGTACCTGCAATTCTGAAATGACCCATATGTATGTCCTCAGTCATGTTAATTGTTGCTACAGTGTTACAAGCACTAGCCATCTTTGTTTTTATTTTTTATCAAGAAAAATTGGTGCACTGCACCTTTAGAAAAATAGTGCTGTCTCTTTAAGAAAGATGGTAATCTGGAGTTGTTGAATTTGTGCATGGCTGTGGATGTGTGTTGCTGAACTTAGGGTACGTTGCAAATATAAAAAACATATGTAAAGATGAAAGTTTGTCTTGATATCTGTTTTAGAGATGTGATGGATAAATGTTTTAGACTAAAATTATCTAAAAAAATTTTTTTCCAGAGGGTTAGGTTTGATCCCTGGAATGTGCCACATGTCGAAGTGTCCTTGAGCAAGACACTGAATCCCCAGTTGCTCCCAGTGAATGTGAGTGCTTGTGTGAGCGAACAGGTAGATGTGTCTTTGACTGTAAAGCGCTTTGAGTGCTAATAGGTAGAAAAGCGCTATATAAAAGCAAGGCCATTTACCATTTACCTTCGCGATCTACCGGCCAATCGTGATCGACGTAATGTGTACCCCTGCTTTAGGCTGACTATTACCAGTCACCATTACCAGTTGTGGGCGTTTCGAACTGTGAGTCAGTTTTGACACATAGATGTCTGTGCCTTTACTTTTATTAAGCATCATAAATTTGATGCCTCACAGCAAGAAGGTCCCGGGTTCAAATCCATGGGCCGACTGGGCCTTTCTGTGCATGTTCTCCATGGGTTCATTGGTGATTCTAAATTGGTCATAGGTGTGAATGTGAGGGTGAATGGTTGTCTGTCTCTCTGTTAGCCTAGACTAGTGACCTGTCCGGTGCATAACCCACCCAATTACAGCTGGACTTTGTAAAGCTTCTTGAGACAATGTATATTGTTATTGATGCTAAAATATAATATAATTGAAAATTAAATAGAGTATTAGTTTGGGGGCAGCACAGTGGAAGGGTGGTTACAGTGTTGGGAAAGCTCTTTTTCTACACGAACTAGTTCAGTTCATAGTTCATAAGCTTTAAAATGAACTAGTTCAGTTCATAGTTCACAATCTTTAAAATGAACTTGTTCGTTCATGATTTCAAATATGAACTAAATAGTTCATTTTTAGTTCTTTTTAAAAAAAAATTTATTACCTCCAATACATTGCTGTGAGCTATTTGTCAAAATTACTGTCACTGCCCACTGTAGCACCACAGACAGCAATTCTACACCTTTTGAATGAGAATTTAAGGTAGCATCGAGCTGACAGGCCGGCAATAAAGGCAGCTGCAATAAAAATATGAGGACTAACGTGCTGCTTAAATGGTCTTTATTATAAAGACAATCAGAACTGTAGTCCCTAAGGTGCAAACCGGGCGGGCTTCACTGGAAATCTGGCATAGTTTTGAACGAAAATAGAACGTGTATGAACGCCGTTCACAGACGTCAGAATGAACGCGTTCGCAATAAAGTTCGGAAATACGAACGGTTCAGTTCTTAGTTCACCAAAATATGAACGAGTTCATGAACTTTCGTTCATTGAACGCGTTCAGGCACAACACTGGGTGGTTAGCACCGATGCCTCATAGCGAGAAGGTCTGAGTTCCCTCTGGGTACTCCGGCTCAGTCCCACTGTCCAAAGACTAGCTCAGTGGGTTAATTGGTGATTCTAAATTGTCTGTAGGTGTGCGTGTGAATGGTTGAATGTCTCTCTGTGTTAGCCCTGCGTTAGACTGGCGACCTGTTCCAAGTGTACCCCACCTCTCACCCAATGCCAGCTGGGATAGGCTCCAGCAGACCCTGTGACCCTTAACAGGAATACGCGTTAAGTTACAGAAGATGAATGAAGAGGGGCAAATTGGATGGGGCAATTTGAGTTACAACTTTTAATATTTGAATTTGCTGCGTTGCTACTGCAAAAGCTTTTAGTAAAACATCACAACATTAAAAGCTTTTCTTTTGACTGAAACCAGTCAAATTCAAAGTAGCTCTCACTAATTCTCCAGGGTGCGTTTGTTAGTGTATTATAGATAGATAGATATTCTACCTATTTATCCCGTGAGATACAATAGTATTAGCAGTGAACACAGTCCATTTGTTTCCTCACAGGAAGGCATTGTTGCATTTAATTTAAGGAGCTGCAGCTCTTTCTGGCAACTGTTGGCAAGGTGTCCTCACAATTTGGTATGTTTGGAGTGTTTTATAAAGAACGGTCAAGATTCAAGCAGCACTTGTAGCGTAGGGCACAGCTTTATTAGACTGATGCGTTTTGGCATGTGGCCATGTCAAAGCCACACTGATGGTGCTAGAACCCTACAACAAGTGATGAATTTTTGATCCAGAAGTAGAAAAGTGGTACCACTGGAATAATTAATAATACATAAATATAGGGCTGCAGCTATCGATTCTTTTTGTAATCGATAAATCTGGCGCTTTATCGATCGATTAATCGGATATTTTTTTTACGTTTTTAAACAACCAAAACAAATTATGTGGCTGTAAAATGATCAAGCATTTGCCTTTTATTTCTCAAAAAACAGAACTCTCAACTCCAACATTTGGCTCCAAAACTAAGCCCATTTATTGCAATTTACCCATTAAAAGTGCCAGTGAACTTACTGTAACACATGTATAACATGTTCTATGTAGATTTCTACACCTGCAGCATTTACCATTAGGCTACTAACAAATAATACATCATTTCTGGGGTGAGCCCTATGGTAACCTAGCAACCTGTGTGTTTGTTTGTGAATGCGTGCTGTGCGTGAGGAAGAGTGAGAGAGATGAGGGTGCATTTTTCACAAGAGCCACATTGGCAGTGCAAACTCAAAAGGCGAGCCACTTTTACGACAACATACTACGTCACCTTTGCAGATGTGCATTTCTACGTCTGGTTTTTGAGGTCGCTTCTTTCTCTTTTTTATTAAAAACCGGTCCATTTTGTGTTTTACGCTAGCTAGCGGACCTTATGTCGCCTGCCTGCAAACGTGCACTGCTCTCAAGTTTTGTAAACAATGCCACATGGCCGCTTTCATTCACGCTTTCCGTGATTCAGCTGCGTGAAATGCATTACAACTTATGCATGTAATGATCCCAAACTTTAGACATTTTTTGCCATTTATGGGCGTCTTTACTCTCCGCCATCGCGCCAAATAAATTCAAAATGTATAAAGCGCTAGTGGTGAGCTTCGCATAGGTGCTTCCGTGCTTCCAAAACAACGGTCCGTGTGGAAAAGTCAGATCCCCGCGTGTATAGTGCGCGTCATAGGAATTTAACAAGGCTTCGAGGCAGAGTTTTTGCCTCGAGCATTTTTTGTAATCGAGTTAATCGAGTAACTCGACGAATCGTTTCAGCCCTACATAAATATAATTGTACAATCAAGTCATTTGAGCACATTGTTTTTTCCCCATCTCTAATACTGGGCTGCATGAAAGAATGTATGGCAGATTTCTGTTTAAGGCTTTTAGCTCTGTCTTTTAACGTCTTTTAATGAGGCAGGAAGTATAAAGGTTTGTGGATTCGGAACCTTTCCACTCAGTTAAGATAAGATAAGATAATATTTTATTGTCTGTTACACAAGGTTACAGAAAATTGTCTTTGACAAGGCTCCAGTCACAAGAAAAACATTCACACAGACGTACAAACAGGACATGGGGTGTTGAGGTATCGGCTGACTGTGGTTCATTTTGTGCTGTTCAGTATGGCTATTGCAGAAGGGATGAAGGGTTTCTTGTAGATGTTTTTACAGGCCAGTGGTACAATAAAAGTTTACCAGTTTAGTGAAT
This sequence comes from Planiliza haematocheilus, assembly GCA_005024645.1. NCBI lineage: Eukaryota > Metazoa > Chordata > Actinopteri > Mugiliformes > Mugilidae > Planiliza > Planiliza haematocheilus. The sequence goes on from SRSE01001160.1 coordinate 269,173, forward strand.
TGTATAATTTGGACTTTTCATGAACCAGTTGTCACTGATGGCTCATCTTAGAAGACCCAAAAAACAGTAACAGTAACAGGTTCCGAATCCACAAACCCTTACACTTCCTGCCTCGTCCGTGCACACACCCACTCACTCATTATGAATATAAAGTACTATAAATATAAATTACTGAATCATGAATGAAAATAAATTTTGCTTATGACTGCATAAAAGCAGATCAATCACATTTAACAGTCAACTAGATTAACTAAATTACTTAAATTTGATATCTTGCATCTTAAATTAGGGATATCCCAAGTTAAGTTTATTTGCCCTTCTGTTTGAGTGGTATCGGAGTATCGGCTGATCTGAGTCCCAATCTGGTGTTAAATAAACATAATTTCCTCCCCTGAAGATTTATAAAGCTCAAAAACAAAAACAGCCTTTTCTCTATATCTAGTCTAGATACTTTTTTTAATGTATGGCTGTGCATTTGTCATGGAACTAGGTTATGTAAGTTTATCATTCATGTTTAAGCAAACCTGTCTTTCTCCTCTGTTAACGCGTTATCCCTGGTACCTCTGTTTTCATTATCATGAAGAGGTGCCAGGTCTGTCCTTTACTGGTATTTAGTTTGGCAGTTTTAAAACTGGTAAACATGGTGGAAAGCCACAACCTTTGGCTCTTGGTATCTTTGTGTCTAGATGACGAGCAGACATTCTGTTATTCATTAACCTAGCTCATGTGGATGACTGGTTGTCTGTCTTCATACCTTTCATGGGGATCTCTAACATAGAGGGTAATTTCAAGCTAATTGCGCAAGTTCATCAGCATGTACAATATATATAGCGGAAATGCTGTCTCCCTGCTTCTGTTCTGCATAGGTAGACCCCATTAGAAAGATCATAGTCAGGAGTGGTTATCTGTAAAATACAGCAACCATCAACTTCCTCAATATGGATGGCGCTGACATCGAGCTATATGCCAGGAGTGAGTGAGAGACTGAATCACTGACCAACAGAATTTCCGTCAGCAACAGAAATTTCATTTGGACTAAATAAGTGTGGTCGCATGGTAACAACAAGAGGGAGGTTGTCAGAACTAGGGTTGGGTATCGAGAATCGATTGGAACCGGGACTAGCTTTGCGATTTTCCCGGAATCGTTTAAAAGTTTAATTTTCGATTCCTAGTTTCGATTCCCAGTCCGCCGACCGGAAGAAGAAACCGCTGAACACCAACGAAGAAGCGTCCATCGGAAGTGTTGGCTTAACCGAAAGTCTATTTGAACATGGATAACGTGCGTCGGAGGTCCAAAGTGTGGCTTCACTTTTCTAAACAAAATGTCTCGGCAAAATGCAACATCTGCAATAAGATTGTTTCGTGCATAGGAGGGTGCACGGAGTTCATGGAGTACAAATAAATGTGTGCCCCGTCTTTGGTGCGCTGCGCCGGCCGTCCTCCGCTGCCCCTTCCTCCGGCTCTAGCTCCGACCCCCATTCTGGCACCGCAGTGACAGCACTGCAGTCCGAAACAATACATATACATTAAATAATATGTCTTGCGCCAACATTAATATCTTGCGGCAGCTAACAAATAAGCCCACATATTTTTTTCATAGACAATTTATGACCTGAGATTGCGAACGTTAGCCAGGCTGATGACTCCACGACTCCGCGATGTGCTGCGTCTACTCCGGTCACCATAGCGGCAAGAAGATTTAGTACAGGAGCACAGTAACATGTCTAAGTACCTGCAGCATCATACACTCATGTGCAAATGTGTTTTCATGAGATTTTCAAAAACAAAGCTTGCAAGGGAAGTGTACGTCTGTGAAAATATATTCATAAATTATAATATTTCAGTTCATAGATTTTATATATTGTAGTTGAAAACAGCCCTGTGAGAAACTCATAGTAGGCTCATAAAAAGGAAAAAGTTCATCGAATAAAAATTGATGGAGAAGGTCAGACTATTTCCTTCAGAAAGACCGCTGGCTAGCTATCTCATTTAAAATATCCTAAACTTTTTTTGACCCTGCCTCTTAAAAGAATCGGAATCGAGAATCGTTAGGAATCGGAATCGAAACAAGGAATCGGAATCGGAATCGTTCAAATTCAAATGATACCCAACCCTAGTCAGAACTGACTGAGGGGATTAATGTTTGCAGAATCACTATGATTCTGCAAACATTAATCCCCCGAATAAATTCGCGAAAAACTCACCGATCGCTTATCCAAGTAATAGCATAGGATTCGGGATCAAAACACACGTTTTGATATATCATGTTGTTGGGGTCCTCTCGCCGGTTCGGGCCGCATTCATCGCCGAAAAAGGGCGGAAAATGAATAATAATATATAAAAATAATAAAACTGCAAAGAAACACGCAGAAGATCAAGAGTGGCCTCGTGTCATAGGCACTCGGCACTAAAAACTGCAAAGAAACACGCAGAAGATCAAGAGTGGCCTCGTGTCATAGGCACTCTGCACTAATAATAAACAAACTAGGTCACCAATATTTCTGCATCCGCATCTTGCACGGTCCCCCCCCCCCGACACACTTGCAGTGCCCCCTCAAATGAATGTCTTGCCCCCTCAAATCAAAATTTTAGAATTTGAGAAAGCACATTTTAATATACTCACAAAATTAATATAGCACTACAAGTTCAGAAAATTAACTGCATTCGCGGAAAAGTCCGCCGAAAAAGGGACACACGATACAGTTTCCTTCCTCTTATCTCGCCATCCCTCCGCTGTGTGGGTATTCACAAGCTGCGCAGCGCCCCGCCCCCCAGTCCAACGTCCAATCACTGCTGCAGTATGTAAATAAGCCGAGACGTAGCAAGTGTAGTGTCAGGTTTCAGTGGTTTCGTCACGGCCACGGAGCGGTAAACTTGGAAGAAGTTGCTACGGGTGGCGTGGCCAAGATGGCGACCTGGGTAGATGCTTTCCTGTGAGCTCGTGGACTTTTCAAAGAGTACCGAACTTTTTAAATGATCCAAACGGACTCAAAGAATGTTTTTTGAGAAGTGACTTGTTGCCTTTGTATTTTATGCACGGACAGTAGGACTATTTAACCCCCAAAAAAGAAAAAGTGAAGTTTTTTTTCGACGTCGCGTTACCGAGACTGTGAACTAGCTAGTTTTAAAAAAAAAAAAAAAAAGTTAGCAACGTGACAAACTAGCACTGAAAGCATGGCCAAAAAAGAAGCAAGACGAAAGGGAGGACTGATAATGGACCTGGAGTCTGACCAAACCTTCCCGGGCTTATGCTCACCTCTTCCTGAAACCCCTCTCAACAGCCCCATCTCAAAGAAGATCCGCACTGAAACTTCGAAGGACGAAATGGAAAATGTGTCCAACGCTGACATATTGAAAGCTATCTACGGGCTGAATGACCGATTCTCCAAGTTTGAAGAGATGGTGAATAAGAACACGGCGGAGATTACTGTCATGCAGGAGCATATGAAAGACCTTGGGATGCAGTGTAAGGCCACAGATGACATCGTGAAGAAGCTGAGCGAGCGGACGACTGCAATCCAGGAGAGACAGGAGGAGGCGGAGAGATACAGCCGACGATGGAACCTCCGTCTGCTTAATCTTCCGGAACACAGTAATGAAGATGTGAGAAAGGAGGTGATGGGAATAATCGCCCAGATCATCCCAGAAGAAAAGTCCAGACTTGGGTTCCTGGTAGATACTGTACATCGAGTGGGAGGGATAAGAGATGAAAACAAACCACGTCCCATCATCATGCAATTCACCATGCGCAACTTCCGACACAAAGTATGGAGAGCCTCCCTCAACTCTGACGTGATGAAGGAAAACAAACTACGGATGGCAGAAGACCTCACCTACATGGAGAGACAATGCAGGAACAAACTCTGGCCAATCGTTAAACAAGCCCGCGACGAAGGGAAGAAGACCAAATGGATCGGCCCGGTGGCCATTATCGACGGTGTAAGACATACAGCATAAGAGTCAGTTAAATGAATAATAAGGTGATCTTAAGTTCAGTTGAATGCTACCTAATATTAATAAGATCCCTTCACTATCTCAAGCTAACTCAAGTTACTGTTCACAATGAATAACGGTCAATTTAAGTTCACAGTGATATTTGATTAGATGTAAGATTTACCCGGGGTAACATGCTCATACCCTATACTCCTAAGTCCACTGCATATCAGATGATTACTTATTTTAGAAGTTAACATACTGCACTGTGAGTAGTTAAATAACCTATTTTCGACAGTGGCACAATTACCTACTTAATTAAGCAACTTGTTCACTTCATTATAAAAAAAAGAAAAAAAAAAAAAGAAAAAAGAAGAGAGAGTCTTCAATTTCTTAAGGTACTCAGTACTTAGAGTTCTCATTTGAGAGTACCTACTTGTGTTTATATCTCAGCACTTGACAAGTTCCTGTTTATCCTAACAGACTTCTAGTTCACTTTACTCTTTTTTCCTTATGACTGACTTCCATTTTAGTTCCTTAAAAATAATATCCCTTAATGTTAGAGGTATCCGTGACAGCACTAAAAGAAAATCTATTTTTATTTTCTGCAGACGAAAAAATGCAGACTTAATCCTTTTACAAGAGACCCACTCAAATGAAAATGATGTGAAATTTTGGAAAGCACATTGGGGTGATCAGTGCTATTTTTGTCATGCCTCTCAACAATCTGCAGGTGTAGCGATTCTCCTCAACAAATTTAAAGGTACTATTATTGAATCATTATCTTCAGATGAGGGTAGATGGATTATTTTGGTTTTCAAACTGGATAACACTTTTTTTATAGTCTGTAACTTATATAACTATAACAACAATGCTTTAGCAAAAACAATGTGTATGCAATTGTGTAAGAAACTTGAAGCTCTTAAATTGAAATACAAAGAAGCACAACTGATTCTTGGGGGGGATTATAATGATGCTTCAGATGATCTTTTAGATCGATTACCGATAAGAACAGTTCAACATTCAAGATTTAAAAGCACCACATTTATTTGTGAACAACTTTCAGTTATAGATGTTTGGAGATACTTAAATTCTGATATAAAAGAATTTACCTGGAGTAATATGAATAGATCTCTGCAATCCAGAATTGACTTGTGGCTTATATCACCCTCTTGCACACAATTTGTTTCAGAATCATCTCATGATTTTGCTCCCTTATCTGATCACAAATTGATTACAATTCATTTAATAGGTACTAAACAAAAACAAAATAATCTCCGTGGTTTCTGGAAACTAAATAATGATTTATTAAATTATGATATTTTTTGTGATGTTGTTAAAAGAACAGCGAAACAGATATTCAAGGATCCTAAAATGAATCACACACAAAAATGGGAATACTTTAAATTTAAGGCAAGAGAAGCAGCAATGAGACGAAGTAAAGAAATAAAAAATAATAACGCCTTAAAAGAAATAAATATTATGAACAAATTAAATACATTATTGAAGAAAGATAATCTATTAGAGGACGAAGAAATTAAATTGAAGAAACTAAAAGAAGAAATAGATAAAACATATATTAATATAGCTAAAGGAGCCTTCATAAGGTCAAGAGCAAAATGGTTGGAATTAGGCGAAAAGAACTCAAGCTACTTTTTTGCCCTTGAGAAACGAAACCAAAAAAGAAACAACATTTCTGCACTCAAGATTAATGATATCATAACCACCAATCATTTGGATATTTCAAAGTACGTTGGTTCATTTTATAGTAATATTTACAAGTCAGTTTCTCATATCAATGATTGTGATAAGTTTATTGATTCAATTAAAAAATATACACCAACTATTTCAGAGCTCTTCAAAACTAATTGTGAACGACCCATCACAAAATCGGAAATATCAGAAGCAATCCAATCAATGAAAAAGGGCAAATCTCCAGGCAACGACGGCCTCTCAGTTGAATTCTATTTACATTTTTGGAATATTATCGTGGATCCTTTATTAGAATTATTTAAGGAATGTCAAGATAGGAAAGAAATGTCTCCAAGTATGAAACAGGGTATTATAACACTAATCCCTAAACCGGAAAAAGATCACCTTCTGATAGAAAATTGGAGACCTATTACACTTTTAAATATAGATTACAAAATTATCTCATTGGTATATGCTAGAAGGTTAAAAAAAGATCTTGGAGAGATTATTGCTGAAACACAAACTGGATTTATGTCCAACCGTCATATCAGTTCCAACATAAGGCTTGTTCTTGATTTATTAGATTACTCTGATAACATTGATAATGACTCCCTTATAGTTTTTCTTGACTTTTATAAAGCCTTTGATACGGTGGAACATCATTTTTTATTTAAAGCGCTCCAAACCTTTGGTTTTGGTCAAAATTTTATTTCAACTATCGAAATGTTTTATAAAAATATTGACAGTTGTGTCATACTATACCCAAACACTACCAAAAGATTTCCAGTCCTGAGATCCGTCCGTCAAGGCTGTCCGATATCGCCTTTTTTATTTTTGATTGTGGTCGAATTGCTCTCATTACATATTTTAAATAACCCAATAATTGAAGGTTTGACTATTTTTGGTAAGGAAATTAAACTGACCCAACTAGCTGATGATACAGCATTATTCTTAAAGGACAAACACCAGATCGAAAATGCTGTATCATTAATAGACGAATTCTCAGCTGCTTCTGGACTAAAATTAAATAAATCAAAATGCGAAATTTTATGTCTGTTTGAAACAAATGTTAAAACCATATATAATATACCTGTTAAAAATTGTATTAGATATCTCGGTGTTTTTATTTGTAAGAATGTTACAGAACGCCAACAACTTAATTTCTCCCCCAAAATGAAAAAATCTAAAACTATATTGAACTTATGGCTTCAAAGAGATTTATCAATCTTAGGTAGAGTCCTTTTGACAAAAGCTGAAGGTGTTTCTAGATTAGTGTATCCAGCACTCTCCCTTAATGTCTGTGATTCTACATGTAAAGAAATTAATGATATGTTTGTTAAATTTGTATGGAAGAATAAGCACCATCATTTGAAAAAAACTTTGCTTTCTGGTCCTAAAGCCAAAGGTGGTTTTGACCTACTAGATTTTATGGATTTAAATTATACATTTAAAGTTAAATGGTTAAAGGAATGTTTAAAAGCTCCAGATTCATTATGGAATTTTATTCCACACAATATATTCAAGAAGGTTGGAGGTCTCAAGTTCTTACTGTCTTGTAACTACAGTATTTCTAAATTACCAATTAAGATGTCGAAATTTTATCAACAAGCTCTGTTAGCCTGGAAGCTATGTTATTCACACAACTTTTCTCCACATAAATCTATCATTTGGAACAACGAGTGCATTATTAAAAGGAACAAATCATTATATTTACAAAATTGGATAGATAAAAATATTATTTATTTAAAAGACTTATTTAGCCCTAATGGCCAACTTCTTAGCTATGAAGACTTTCTTGCACAGAATACTTTCCCTGTAAAATTTAAAGAATTTAGCTCAGTAATTAACTCTATTCCCAGCGGAATGATAGAATTAATGAAAAGCTATGAAGAACAAAATGTACAACGCACAACTTCTAACATTCTTTACATAAACGGTATTGACATCCTGAGTAAAAAATGTACTAACAAACATATCAGAGAATGTTTCTATAATGCTAAGAAAATAACACCTAGAGGGAAATTCTTTTGGAATGCTATTTTTATGGATATTAATTGGCACAAGGCATGGCTTGTTCCATTTAAATTCTGTGTCACAAATAAAATTAGAGAATTACATTTAAAAATACTGCATAACATATACCCATCTAAAATGTATATTTCAAGATTCCTTGACATCGATAACAAATGTACCTTTTGTAAGATTGAACTTGAAAATGTAACCCATTTGTTTTATGGTTGTTCATATAGTAGTGCATTTTGGAAAGAACTTGAGAATTATATATTGTGTAAAACAAAACATAAAATTAACATTGAGGAGAAGAACGTTATCACTTATTTTGATTTCAAAGAAAAAAAACTATGCACTATAGTAAACCTCTATATTTTATTGGGGAAGTTCCATATTCATAAATGTAAATTTCAAAATTCTTCACCTTCATTTAAGCTGTTTTTAATTGAAGTTGATTATTATTTTAAGTCTCTTAATTTAGTTACAAACCAGAAATGTATAGAAATAACGACCATACATTCAGAGATGTTTGGTGAATGATTTTGTCACAATGGCCATAATTGTGGTTTGCATGGGATACGAGGTCTGTCATTGTTTTCCTTTATTGTTAATTTAATTATCTTTTATTTTTTGATTTTACTTTAATCTATTTCATTTAACCTAAATTGTTATGCTGTCATAACTGTAAATTTATCGTTGATGTTGTAGTGAATGTGAGCTGGAAAAGCTGAAATGTTGTTGTTATTGTTACAACTTGAAATAATAAAAAAAAAAAAAAGAAGAAGTTGCTACGCACGCACTTGACGCTTGATCACGAGCGTGACCACGTCGGAATATACCATTGCGTGAGGGGGTGAAAAGTAGCTACTACTGTAAATAGTTACATTAATCATTGAATTAGGATATTTTATCATTTTAAAAAATAGGTCATGTCTAAAGGGATTGTTTGGGATCATTAAGTGGGCCACTTCTTTAGGCGGGCCGGATGTGGCCGTAGTTCGAGGACCCGAGACACAAACGTCTGTAACATTCTGAGTAGTTATATGTAAGACGTTGTTTTTGGTTCCTAGCGGTTTCCTGAATATATGCATTCGTGTGTAAATGTATAAATGAGAGGCCTTAACTTAATGTGCTTTAATAAACTTGATAAAGTTCACTCCATTGATTCACATTGGTTAGAGCCGCCTCCTCCATTGACTTATCGCAACAACGGGCCAGCCCGCTCATGTATATACAGTGGTATGCAAAAGTTTGGGCACCCCTTAGGAAAATCATTGCATCAGTTTGTCACTTGCTGAGCTTTTGAAGCAGCAACTTTATTTTAACAAATGTTCTACCTTATGGAAACAGAAACATCTCAGTAGTGAAATCATTTTCATTGGTCCAACAGAAACATTTTTATGAATATTTCAACAAAAAATAGGCATGTGCATAAATTTGGGTACCCCAAAGAAATAATTCCATTAATATTTAATAGACCCTCCCTTTGCTGCAAGAACAGCCTGTAGACGCCTCCTATAGCCACTAACAAGTCCCTGAAGTCTGGCAGGTGGTACTTTGGCCCATTCCTCCATACAAAACGCCTCCAGTTCAGTCAGGTTTCTTGGCTTCCATGCGTAAACAGCCTGCTTCAAATCAATCCATACATTTTCAGTGATGTTGAGGTCTGGGGACTGGGATGGCCATTCCAGAAGATTGTACTTGTGCTTCTGCATGAATTCCTCTGTGGATTTTGAACAGTGCTTGGGATCATTGTCCTGCTGAAAAATCCTACCCCGGCGTAGCTTCAACTTTGTGACAGATTCTTGAACATTCTTGTCAAGAATCTGCTGATACTGAGAGGAATTCATGTGGCCCTCAACTTTAACAAGGTTTCCAGTCCCTGTGCTAGCCACACAGCCCCATAACATGATGGACCCTCCACCATATTTCATAGACAGGCAATAAGTTCTTCTCATGGAATTCAGTGTGTTTTTTCACCATGCATACCTCCTCTTGTTCTGACCAAATAACTCCATCTTAGTCTCATCTGACCACAGTATTTTTTTCCAAAATGCTTCTGGCTTGTCCAGATGTGCTTTTGCATACCTCATGTGACTCTTCTTGTGACGAACACTCAGGAAAGGCTTTTTGAGCATCAGCCTTCCAAAGAGCTTTTCCTGGTGCAAAGTGCGCTGGATTGTGGAACGATGAACAACTCCACCATCAGTAGCCAGATGTTCTTGTAGTTCTCTGGAGGTGGTCTGTGGCTTGTCTGTGACCATTCTAACCATCCTTCGTCTGTGTCTTTCCAGTATTTTTTTTGGCCTACCACATCTTTCCTTCACAATGACTGTTCTTCTGGCCTTCCATTTCTGCACCACATTTCTGACTGTGGAAATAGACATCCCAAACCTTCTTGATAATTTCTTGTACCCTTCTCCTAATTCATGATAATGAATTATCTTAGTTTCAGTGCAGAGTTGTTTCGATGCCCCCATGTTGCCAGGAGCATAGGACAAGCACAGCCAGCAATTACCTCTGTTAAATAGCCTTTTTCATGATTGGTTTTACCTGTCGTTGTAATTGAAGGTCTCACAAGCTAATCAAAGCAGTTTTGGGCTGCAACATGTCAGTGATTAAAAGGGTGCCCAAACTTTTGCACATACCATTTTTAACATTTTAATTTATTATAATAAAACTTTGTAATGATGCTCTAAGAATTTTGGTCTGGAAAACACTCAAATGTCTACATCTCTGTAGGAAATAAAATCTTGTTGCTGTGATCGTCTTTTATAAAGTTAGAGCAAATTATTATGAAATCTTAGAGGGGTGCCCAAACTTTTTCATACCACTGTATGAGAAAGAGGAATCTGGTGATTTTGGCCCATGAGAAGTCCATAACAAATAACTTGGATATGGATGAATTTGTGAGAGTTTTTGCAAAGGGAAACAGGAGACTGTTGTTATAGAGTGGAGTGGAGAGAAATGAGATTTTTTAAGCTGTTAAATTGCCAACAAAAAAAGAAAAAAGAAAAAAAAACATAAAATATTCTGTTCTATATCTGCTGTGTTTTATAAATTAGTTTGAGAAGATTTTTTATTATTATTATTCATAAGACTGTCCTTCAGTATTGTAAATATTTACTATAATGTGTGAAGTCCTACTTTAGGTTAAATTTATGTGAGAATTAGGCCATCCAGTTAAGCTAAATGTTATGTTGTTGGTTGATAAAATCTGGATGAAGGATATTTTATTTTACTTTATTTTATTTTATTTTATTTTATTTTTCAATTCCCCCCTGAGGGATTGCCACCTTATTGTGGTCACGGGGTTTGCGTGCCTCAGTGACCCTAAGAGCTATACCAACAGGAGCTTAGTCTTCAGATGGGACACCCAAGTTGGACAGGTCTGAAGGTAGAGGCCTGACAAAGTGCAATCCACTTGTCCAGGTTATGGTTGGACACATAGCTAAAAACCCAATTCAATAAAGAAAACACTGTTACTATGAGCACAGAAAAAAAAAGTGCTGGCGCATGATGTGTACACATGATGCCCCCTTCACATTTCTGACTGCCCCCTCATATATGCCAACCTAGAACCGGCCCTGACACATTCCCCACCCAATTCCCATTTTATGACAAACAAGCAGAGCTATTACAAAAACGTAAAGTAAAATGATTATAAAATAGAAAATAAATTACAATAAAAGCAGTCTATACTGTACAAAATCAGCCATTTTGAATTTGCTGTGCAATTATAGCACAGGAGGAAAGTAGTAGTAGTTCAGCATCATTGACTAATCATAGTAAACAAAAAACTTAACATATTTCATTTCATTTATCGCCCTTAAGCTACATGTACTGGACAGACTGGGGTGAGGAGCCCAGGATAGAGCGAGCTGGCATGGATGGCAGCAGCAGGTGCAGTAACTATACAACATCTCTAGCCAATCTAGATGTAAAGATGCTATCTGCGTGTGCATGTGTATGTGTATGTTATATGTATATATGTGTATATATATATACATATAACATACACATATGTGTGTGTGCGTCTATGTATATGTATGTATGTATGTACATATATGGTTAATTTGATGTATTCATTTAATTTAACCTCTGTGTTTTAACAGGAAAGTCATAGTAAATGTGGACATATACTGGCCCAATGGTCTCACCATAGACCTAGTAGAACAGAAGTTGTACTGGGCCGATGCCAAACTCAGCTTCATTCACAGAGCTAACCTGGATGGATCAGCACGGTATGGACCCCTGATGTTAATTACTGATGTTCAAATACTTAATGCTGATACTGATATAACTTAATGCTCTTCAGTTTCATATGAGTCTGATCAACTCTGTGTTGTCCTCCGAAAGCTATACCTTGAAAGATCTGTAAAATGTCTGGAAGTGATCTCTTCTGCAGATGTGGTCAGGCTTGTGTAAGGTATACTCTTGTCCATGTGGGAGTTGAGCATACCATCCTTGGTTCTATGAACAGCTTTAAATGTGACCACAGCTCTACTTCAGGGCCAAATGTCATGTCATAAAATGTTGTTTTTTTTGACACAGGCTTAGAACATACTTTAAACAGCTGCACACATGCAATGGAGGTTCCAATTTACCACTTCTCAAATTTCAATTCAATTTTCAATTTACTTCAATTCAGCTCATTTCTATTTTTTATATATATAGTGTCAGAAGAAGAAGAATTGAAATTGTCTCAGACATCTCCATTTACAGCCAGCATTGTGCAGTCAAGCCTGAGTAAACATGTAAGATTAGTCTGTAAGATGCACAGTGATCAGAGGCCATAGGTTTCTTTAAAATCTGAAATCCTGCCGGTCACTGCAGCAGACACAGGATGAGAATTTGTTCCCAGACCCTGACACTGTGTAAACTTTGCAGTAAGAATAATATTTATTTGACCTTAAACAATGCTTTCAGGCACACTTGCTTTCACAGGAGGAATATAAGGTCCTTAGTCTGGTGGAAGGTCATAAGATTTATTCAATTAATAATCCAAGAATTGTTAAGTTTAAAAACACAGATGCCACATAATATTAACTCTTAAATTGCAAAATCTGCTTAACAATTCAGACTGGCTTTTCATGAGGAAAAAATAACATATCTTACACACATTTTAATTGTAGAAATATTGTTTGTTCTGCTGCTAGGAAGACTTCAACACAAGTCTTCCTCTCATTCTAAAAAAATAATATTTATTCTTGCAGTGAAACAGTGGTCGAGGGCACCTTGACCCATCCCTTTGCACTAACACTCTCTGAGGAGACATTATATTGGACGGACTGGCAGACCCGCTCCATTCATGCCTGTAACAAACAGAGCGGAGACAAAACCAGAGAAATCCTTAGTGGGATTTACTCTCCTATGGACATCCAAGTTCTGGAGCCCTATCGACAGCCTTATAGTAAGTTACATTTCTTACTCTTACTCTTCACAATATCAAGATAATCTTCTAATTTTCTCCTTCACTTCATTATTCCTTTCTGTCATTTTTTTTTTGGTCTTTTTATATGCGTCACTGCAGTCGAGACTCCATGTAGTGAGAATAATGGTGACTGTAGTCATCTCTGCCTACTGTCTCCAGTCCAACCCTTCTACAGTTGTGCCTGTCCCACTGGAGTCCAGCTTAAACCTGATGGAAAGACATGCAAGCCAGGTCTGTATCAGATTTACACAAATGGTCTTAAATCCAGCACTGATATTACTGAGTAAAGATAATAGGTTTTCAGAATCGTCATTATTTTTGCTTTCATTGGGTACTTCTATTTTTATTGCAGTAGTTATCAATGCTGCATTGTATGCATCAGTGAAAGGAAATAATTTCTCGTAATACATGTGAATAAAGTCCCTATTAACTACCCTTTCAACTTAACTCATCATGGCCATTATGCGTACACCATACACACGTGAGTAGCTGTTTGTTCTACTGAAAGCATGTGGTCACAAGCAACCCAGAACACCTCCATATGTGGGCTTAATGTCATGTCTGTATAAGGCCAGATAGGTACCTCCATATAAGCTGTGTGCTGCTCAAGTTTTTCCTTGCCACTGTCACCTTCGTGCTTGCTCTGGGGATTTCAGGCTGGGTTTCAGTCTGGATTTTGTAAAGCTTCTTGAGACAATGTATGTTGTTACACTAAAATGTAATTGAATTTTTTTTTTATTATTAGATCGGGGGCGGCACCGTGGCGAGGTGATTAGCACTAATGCCTCATAGTGAGAAGGTCCCGGGTTCTCTTTGGGTACTCCGACTTCCTTCCACTGGCCAAAGGTGTACTCCTTAGGTTAATTGGTGATTCTAAATTGGCTATAGGTGTGCGTGTGAATGGTTGTCTGTCTCCCTGTGTTAGCCCTGCGATAGACTGGCGACCTGTCCCAAGTGTACCTGCCTCTTGACCAATGACTGCTTGGATACGCTCCAGTAGACCCCGTGACCATTAACAGGAACAAGCGGTTACAGAAGATGAATGAATAAATGAATATATATTAGTTTGGATTTTTCGCAAACTCTTTACAACTAGAATTTGACTATGTTTATTCAACCCTTTATCCCATAACTGGTTTGGTGCACAAAGTGTTCATTTTGCTAATTTTAACCATTGACTCTGATGTTTGAAATAACAAGGCAGCATAGGGTGAATCAGCTGAAAAACATGTCAAAATCATCTTTGATACCAAAATGGAACACCTACAGACCAGCAGTGGATTAACATCAGCTAAATCAATAAAGCCTTATCTTTAAAAAACACAGTGCTTCGTTAGAGTTTTTAGGGGTCCATGCAAGCGAAGTTGCAGGATCCCTATTGTTTTTCTTCTGATTTTTATTCTTATATTTCGCTGAAAGGCATCACACCTGGTAACTTGGTAGAAGTTCTACTATGTCACTTTGCCAAGTTGTCAATACACATGCCTGCAGCTAGGTGGCACTATAAGTCAATTGACATTTTCAAAGTCAAAGTCAGTTTTGTTGTCAATTCTGACATGTGCAACACATACACAGGAGTGAAATTACTTTCCTCAAAGGCCTACGGTGCAGCAACTTAAACACAAAATGTACAAATAAGAGTTGTAAAAAATATAAGGAAGATATACACATACATATACACACACTCATATACATATACTAATATATACTACACACAATCATACCTAAAGTGGTATCAGCAAAGAATAGAATAAAAACATTGACTCGTATCTCCAGAACCTTGTGCCATAGAAACAAAATTCCTTCTTTCTCTGATTCCTTTTTTCAATATGTTTATTGAGCATCAGCAATACAGGACCACAGATAGAAAATGGAAAATGGGATTCCCCACATGAAACACAGGATGCTCACATTTTCAGTTTTCACCCCCCACCAAACCCCACCCCACCTCGCCAACCCCCAAAATGAAAAAATAAAAAATAAAAATAATAATAATAATAATAATAATAATAATAATAATAATAATAATAATAATAATAATAATAAATTAATAAAAAATAAAAAAAATCACAGAAATAAAGTAACATCAGTTAGAGGTGCAATGTTTAATACTCACACATCTTGCTCTTCAGGTGTAATATCAAGTGAATCTATGATGGCCAACAAGGGGTTCCAAGATCTATCAAAGTTTTTTCAGAGAGCCTTTGAGAGAAAATCTTAGCCTCTCCAACTTTAAATTGAACAATACTTCTTTGACCCATCGGCTGTAGGATGGAGGTAAAATGTGTTTCCAGTTAAGCAGAATTAGACGCCTAGCCAAAAGAGTACAGAAAGCCAGACAGTGCTGTGCTTCACTCGATAAAATGTTGGTGTATGGGATACCAAAAAGAGCAGGGAGAGGATGGGGGCCGACCACAACATTGTAGGCCATGTGAAGGGTATCAAATATTTTAGACCAAAAGTCTGTCAGTTTTGGACATGACCAAAACATGTGCATGAGATCAGCAGGGGATTGGTTGCATCTATTACAGGTGTCTGCGACACTGGGATAAAATTTTGACAATCTGTGATTAGTATAGTAGATCCTGTGTATGAATTTGCACTGGATTAGCCCATGTCGGGCACAGATAGAGGAATTGTGAACTAACTTCAGAATGTTGTCCCATTGTTCTTCTTTAAAAGTTAGCCCTAGATCTTGTTCCCATAATGTTTTTGTTTGTTGTGGGAAGACTGAAGTAGTGGAATCCAGGGCACTGAAAATACATGAAATATTCCCTCTCTGATTGGGGTTCATTCTAAGAAGACTATCTAACAATGTCTGTGGGGGTAGATTTGGGAAGTCAGGATAATTTTTCTGGACAAAATGTCTAATTTGAAAAAAACGGAAAGGGGGGGGGATTAAATTTGGTCGACAGGTCAGTAAAAAACATGAAAGTACCATTGTTATAAAGATCATTAATAGAGATTATGCCACGCTCAGACCAAACTTGAAAGGCAGAATCCATAACTGATGGTTTAAAATTGTGGTTGTGTAACACGGGAGCATAAATAGAGCAGTCTTGCAGGCCAAAATGCTTCCTGAATTGCAACAACATTTTGAGCGACTGGTTGACTACTGAGTTAGTGCTTACAACCGTGGTTAACATAGAAAGTGAGGAGCACAGCCGTGCCCTCAAAGAGGTCTGAGATGAACACATTTAAATTTGGACCCAGGCCGGCTGATTGGTGGAAGATTCATCAGCCCAATATAACAATTTATGAATGTTAGCTGCCCAGTAGTGTAGCGTAGGAACTAGAAACAACTACCCACAACCAGTAGTTGGGCGCCAGACAGGAGAATAAAAAAACTATAAACCTGTCAAATTAGTTTAATTAAGGGGGAGTGTGGGTAAGTTGTAGCAATTTACCGGCTAGCTATTCATCCTATCTACAAAAAGGAACGTCATCATTAACATCTGTGGAAAAGAAATATTATATCAGGCATAATCATCATCACAAATCAAAAGGGCATTTAATGCATGAAGAAAACTCAAGTTACTTTGAAGAACAACAGATAATATAATACCCAAACAAAAATTACAAATTATATTCTTTTAGGATTGCACCTTATTAAGTTGTTCAAGAGTAGTGGGTATTAACAAAATATATCCATTAACAATTCATTCGTTTAATGCATATAATGTCAGTTCCAGTTTCATGAATGTAGGAACGAGCGAGTATGTGTGTGTGTGTGGTAGTCCAGTTCAGTTCAGTTCCGGTGTAAGAGAGAGCGAGTGTGTGTGTGTGTGGTAGTCCAGTTCAGTTCAGTTCCGGTGTAAGAGAGAGCGAGTGTATGTGTTTGTGTGAGGTAGTCCAGTTCAGTTCCGGTGTATGAGAGTGTGAGTGTGTGTGTGAGAGGGTGAGGGGAGAATGGTGGAACAGAAGGGGAAAGGATTTTAGGGCCTTTTTCAGGGTTTTAAGGGCCACAGGAGAAGCCTGGAGAGTGATAGTTTAAGACTTAGCTTTCTTTGGTTTTTCCAGCCCAGGCAGGTATGGGGTCCGAGTTGCAGGGACAGAACAGGGCACACAGGCTACTTTTACTCCTGCTGACTCCAGGGATCCTCAGTACTCCTCAGGCCATGGGTTTCCAAAGTAATTTAAGTGGATCCAGCTAGTTCCTTTTCCTCCTTGCTATCTTCCTTTTTTTTTTAGTATTTATTTCACTTGTTTTCTTTAAATAGCAGGCTGATTTAAATGAACCTGGATCTCTTTCTTTGTCCTCTCACTCTCACTCCTCTCTATTCTCCTCCTTACTGCTAGTGATGTTACGAGACGTGCCGAGGCTTCGAATGTGTGTCGCATAATGAGCATTGACTGTATACTATGAGGCGGGGTTTCCGCGAAGCGCGTATCGAAGCTTGCTTCATTTAGGGGAGGAGCCAAAAATAATGACGTCCGAAGCCTCGCTGCCCGGCTGTACCACGTGACTGACTGGTTCGAGAAGCGGTTCAGATTTTCCGCGAGGTTTGAAAGCATTATAAACACCTCGGGTTCCGTTCAAAATGTGTTAATATAACTGGATGGAGCCAGCTAAGTAAGAATGGTTTATTGTGTTCCAAGGAGTTGGGGTACAGTAACACCTAATCCATGCTAAGGCATTACCGTGCCTTTCATGAGAATAAGGAGGCAACTGGAGCAAAAGAAAACATAAACATTAATGCAAGTTAGCGGCAGTCCAATAAGCGTAGTAGTGACGTAATCAAAATGGTCCAACGAGGACAAAGTGCCACCAATGCGTTTAGTGGTACAACGTAGAATCACCGGTCTTTCGTTGGTGAAGTATTAGTTCGATTCCCCTTGGTTCTCATTTTATTTATTTTATTGTAATATGTATGTAATTCTCTTATAATCAACTTTAAACCACATATCCATGTAGCGTAGTTGAATAGGAATGCGCATGGCAAATCAAGTCCCATACTAGCATGAAACAGTAAGACACGTTTCCATTGCACTACATTTTATTGTCCATAGATGCAAGAAAAACAGAGGACTGTGTCACTGAAGCTTTGAGTAATTAACCTTTTTTTGAATCACGTCGACTGCCCATCACTTACTACAGACACGAAAAATCAATGCATCACACATTATGTGGTTAAGAGCTACAGCTGCCTGTGATTATACACCTGGCCAGTAGGTGGTTTCGCGTGCACATGAAGCTTCGAGAGATGAACCCTTTCTCGAACCAGTTGGCTGAAGTGGTTCGATGCCTCATGAGGCTTCATCTCACCATCACTACTTACTGCTTGAGTCTGTAGATTTCCCTCTCTGGGAATCACAGGTGTCACTGATTTGATAATTCCTGCTCTTTCCCCCTCCTCCTCCTGCTTTCAGAAGGTAAAGGGCTGTTCTACTGTTTCTTTTTTTTTTCTTCTGCCACAGTAGTAGTTCAAAAAATTAGGGAGAGCAAGACTCCCTACCTGCTTAGGAAGCTGCAGTATCTTTTTCTGCATGCGTACAGGTTTACTGGCCCAAATACATTTTGACACGGATTTATCCAATTTAGCAAAAAACTTTTTCGAGATGAGTACAGGAATATGTTGAAAAAAGTAAAGAAACTTTGGCAGAACAGTCATTTTAATGAGGTTAACCCTGCCAACTAAGGATAGGGGTAAAGCTGACCATCTAGCAAAGTCCTCCTCAGTCTTATTAAGTAAGGGGACAACATTTTTGTTGAAAGTATCTGTCAGGGTCCTTGTGATAAATATGCCCAAATATCGAAAACCTTCATCGACTCTTTTGAAAGGAGCTATATTATCTGGAAGGTCACCAACTAAGTTATTTATCGCAAATAGTTCACTTTTTCCAAAATTGAGTTTATAACCAGACAGCCGGCCGAATTGTTTTAGAATGTCTAGAACTACTGGCAGAGATGTGGAAGGATTCGATATATAAAGAAGTAGATCATCAGCATAAAGTGACAGTTTGTGTACAGTGCCCTGGCGAAGGATACCCTGAAATTTTGGTTCAGATCTTAGCCAGATGGCTAGAGGTTCAATGGCTATGGCAAACAATAAAGGGGATAGTGGACACCCTTGTCTTGTGCCACGGTGGAGTTGAAAAGGGGGTGAGATTGTGTCATTTGTTTGTACAGACGCTACTGGAGATGAATATTGCAACTTTACCCATGAAATAAAACCTGCGCCTATTCCAAATCTGGCCATCACTTCAAAGAGAAAATTCCATTCTACCCTGTCGAAGGCTTTTTCCGCATCCAGTGACACCACAACCTCTGGAGTGCAGGAGCTGGGCATATTAATTATATTAAAAAGTCTTCTGGTGTTATGAAATGAATGTCTTCCTAACATGAAGCCTGTTTGATCTGATGAGATGATCCCTGGTAGAACCTGCTGAAGACGAAGGGATAAAATTTTGGCAAGGATTTTGTAATCCACATTTAACAATGATATGGGTCTAAAGCTACTGCAAAATGAAGGATCTTTGCCTTTTTTCAACAAAAGAGAAATGGTAGCATTAGTCAAGGTTGGGGGAAGTCGGCCAACAGTGCTTTCTCTGATTCCTTACATAGCTGTGGCTCTAATGGATCAGGCCACGCCCATTTCTGCCTGCCATTTTTTCCACCATTTTGAAAAATTCCACCTCAAATCTAAATCAACTCCTCCTAGCCAGTTCATCCATTTCCACCAAACTTGGTTTCATTTATGGATAAAGGGAATTTTTCAAAAGAAATGTAGCAGGGTCATTGATTACAGAGTTATTGGGTAATTATTTTTTTGGCACAGTATAAGTCCAAAGCTAATATTTTGTGAAGTGTATATACCCAAACTTAATCAAATTTCATGTCATTGACAATAACATTAATATTCTCTACAGCTAGTTAGCTGGGATATCAACAATGATTAAAAGAAAGAAAATGTTTTTAAAGATGATCCATCCTTACTGTGACAAATTATGTGAATTTGGGCTAGCTTCATCGTACAAGGATCAAAATAATCTCATTGTGATCCTAAGCACTTCTTAAAAACAATGCATAACTCACCAAGTCATTAAGATTTCGATAGTCATATTATCAAAATCAGTTTATTTTTAGAGAGGAGAATGCAGACCAGAGTCTGGTTCTGGAGAAAGAAAGTTGTTTACGACTTGTTATCTGTTCCACTCCCGTGGTCACTCTGGGAGAGGGGGAGGAAGTACGAGTTTGTCATGTTTGCATGTGTGTGTCTCTGTAAAGGAAGAATTAATGAATCACAAACTTAAAACATAATTAATATAACATTAAAGCTTCTTGACTTTGTTCAAATGAAGTATGAGAGTCAATTCCTTAATTCTCTGTAGTTCCTTATATCCTGTTGATGTTCTTTCGATTCAGGACTAATTAGATCAGAAACAAGAGTGGGAAATTCCACAGAAGTGTAAATCTGTCTTTTTGGCTCAGACGACGCCCTCAGCGGCAGGCAGGTCCGATAGCGTGCGCCTGTCCAGCATCTGGGCATGGCACATTTATGGCTAAGGTTTAAAATTTTTACCTGGTGGAAGAGTTCTTTTACAAAACCACTCCATAAATTTACATTCTAGAGAATGGAAGATACAGAGGACAACAGGATCCCCAACAAGGCCCTTGATCGTTCTGGGTACATGGAGTCGTTCAAGGGTGGTCTACACCAGCTTGTGTGATATGGAGCCATATTTATTGGCCAGGTCAAGCCAAAGGACAACCAGATCACCTATTCCCTCCCTCGCCTCCCTGATCAGCCGAGTAACTACTCCAGTATGTTTTAGGCATCCTGTTGCATCAGGGATGCCGCCTTTCTGGATCAAGGTGTCCTTGAGGAGGAAGTCTGCCAGCCTTCTGGATAGGATACTGAATAAGAACTTTCCCTCAATGTTGAGAACTAAGATAGATAACTGCTTCAGCTTGGAATTTTCTTCCTTTGGTATCCAGACCACCTTCGCCTACCTACACTAGTCAGCTACAGCTCCTCTGTGCCAAACCAGTCGCAGGATCTTCCAGAGGATTCTGAGGAGTGGTGGTGTCTCCTCCTCAGTTGCTGCCTTATACTGTTTTGTGAGGGTCTGAAGATCTTGCCACAGTTGGTAGATTTTCTCTGCCCTTCGGCTCCTGGTGTAGTTGGGTCTGATGGACTTGCCCTTTTCCACACCGAACCTCTTTGCCCTGAAAGTGACAATGATGGTAGTCATGGTCTGAATCCATCTGTCAACATCCCCTTTTGCTGTTGATTCGATGATTCTGGCTGCATCCTCATCAAACTGGTTCTCTTTGCTGGCTAGCAGGGGGTCACTTGATACGCTGCTGAACTACTTTGCTAGAAACAGGGGGGCTTATCATTTGGAGGTTCTGGGCTCTGTAGGGCACCTCCTGAATGGGTTCCCCTGGTGTCTCACCAGGATTGGATCCTGTGCGTGTCTAAGTAAAGTGTTTTAGAAAAGTGAGAATAAATAATTTAAACATGTGAACAACGATTTCTTTTCTTGGGGTTCAAACATTACATACATATAAGCAACATGTAAACAACAAGTCTGAACACACCCAAGATTTGAGATCCCATCACGCAGTATACATTTTTAGATGGTCTGGGGCACTTGTCACATTAAGGACCACCAACTCAATAAGGATGCGAGCTCCAGCATAAACAGGGTTTTGCCTCATTCATTCAGAAAAAAAAAGTCCCTTTAAATGACTTTTGTTCATTATTAATGAGAGCCTTCCAAAATGTTTTGTTCTTGTTACAGTTTACAAACTAAATAATTAATACATTTAAACCAGAATTAAATAACTTAAATTATTTAATATGAGTAGGCGTAGCCATGATATTTTCTCAATTACTTAATTTACCTTTATTACTGGGCAGTTAAAATTTTAGGGCTGTAAATGATCATGAATCAACAATTAATAAAACTCATGTGGCCTCTTCAGGGGCAGAGGAGGTCTTGTTGCTGGCACGTCGGACAGACCTGAGGAGAATCTCCTTGGACCTCCCGGACTTCACTGACATAGTATTACAGGTAAACATGCACTCACACACGCACATAGACTAACTTATCAGTCCTTTGTTATTATGGTTATGAGGTCTCAAGTGTTTATTGCTGTTCCGCTACTCATGCAGGTTGATGACATTCGCCATGCTATAGCCATAGACTATGATCCAGTGGAAGGCTATGTCTATTGGACAGATGATGAGGTTCGGGCTATCCGACGATCCCACATTGATGGCAGCAATGCCATGATGCTGGTTACCACTGAGATCAACCACCCAGACGGCATTGCTGTGGACTGGGTTGCCAGAAACCTTTACTGGACTGACACTGGAACTGACCGAATTGAGGTAAATCTCAGAGTTAGCTTTAGGGCCTGACATAGTACATCCCCTTAGTCCCTGTGCCAAACTAATATCTGATATATGGAATAATAAACCGGACCAGTAGTTATATGTGTTGCCAACATTTTGAATTACCATGCATAATTAATGATCATTTAAATAAATAAGAATGATGTGTGCAATGGTGTGCATGCATCTAAGCACCTCATTTGTTGTAAAATTAATAACCACAGTTTATGTTCAACATTTTGAACATTAAGAATTTGTCAAATGCAGTGTGCCATGTTTTACAGCTTTCATGTCAACATATTTCCAATTGTGGAAATGATAATAATACTGGCCAATACTGAAGAATATGTGTGAGTAATTTCAGGGTTTATCTGTGAAATATAATTACCATTATATAAATACATTTTTGTGAAGGATGTGCCATATCGTGGATTAATGGGCATGTTCACAGTAAAATCTAGGAACACCCCAGGAGAAAGTGGTCAGTATTTTTGAGTGTGTATAAATCTGTATAAATTAGGCAAATCTGTGGTATGAACATCCCTCCCTACCACCAGTACAACCCTGTAGCTTCATATTGTTTAATGTGAATGTAATGCGTTCAGTGCAGTCAAGTCAGTGATTATTCCATGCAATTGAACAAAGCACATCAGCTTGGATGTGATTACTAATAAGACAACCAAAGAAATGTGAATCTTGTGAATCATAGATTGACCTACAGACCCCGGATGATGGTTGGCTATGGATCGTCCACAACCTCAGAATTGTTAAAATATTCAGCCATGTTGCAAAAAACTCGCAATAGCAATTTACAGGTAAACAAGCTGACCATCGCAGGTCAGAAGACAACATACGGGTCTGTAGATCAATCAACCTAAATGATCATATTTTGTGCTAGAAATAAGGTCCAGGTTGTTAAAAATGTAGTTTCCCTTTAATGTGAGGTCTGAACAGGCCTGATGTTATGGCTGATCAATGTATATAAACAACATTGTCTTACATTTTAATATTGGAATGTTTTTTTACAGGTTACCAGACTAAATGGAACCTCTCGGAAAATTTTGATTTCTGAGAACCTGGAAGAGCCAAGAGCCATTGTTCTTGACCCTGTTAATGGGTAGGCGGTGTGTTTATGAACATATTTTAATTGTATATCCCAGCAGGGCCATGGCCACCATTTTGGACATTATGTATTTTTATGAAAACAGGAACAGAAATAATATATATTTTAGCCTAAGACAATTTAAACAACAACAAAAAAAAAAAGATGAAGCCTCTCATTGGGATTTTGATAAATCCCAAAATATGAATGACATATGCGACTGTGGCTCAGTAGGTAGAGCGGGTTGTCCACGAACCAGAGGGTTAGCGGTTCGATCCCTGGAATGTGCCACATGTCGAAGTGTCCTTGAGCAAGACACTGAACCCCCAGTTGCTCCCAGTGCGTGGCACTGGTGTGTGATTGTGTGCGTGCTTGTGTGAGTGAATGGGTAGATGTGTCTCTGACTGTAAAAGCGCTTTGAGTACCAATAGGTAGAAAAGCGCTATATAAAAGCAAGGCCATTTACCATTTACCATTAAAAATAGGACTTTGTAACAATAACAAAATTAATAATAAATTGCTTTCATTTCTCCAAGTTACATGTATTGGACTGACTGGGGTGAGCATCCCAAAATTGAGCGGGCCAACCTGGATGGAACAGACCGAATGGTCCTGCTCAACAACTCTCTTGGCTGGCCCAATGGTCTGGCCTTGGATCATGCAGCTGGACGACTATACTGGGGAGATGCTAAAACTGACAAGATTGAGGTACATCTAAAGCTTGTGGAATGTGGAGAAATAAGATGTGTTTGCATGTATGTGTGTTTTAACGGTGATTCTACAAAATGTGGTGTGTGTGTGTAGCTGGACACTGTTGTGTTGTGACTGGTCTTTTCAGAAGTGATCAGTCATGTTGCATTCTTAACTCTTGTGATTTGCTATCATCTGTATTGGTCTGATCTGATCTGTTGAAGAACCTGTGGCAAAATAATTTTCTGTTAGTTGATTAATATATTTATCATGTCCAAAAACTATTTACACACTTCCGCGTAGCCGGTAATGGAGTAGTCATGTGGTGCACGTGTTGTGGTTAAAGTTCCGGTTAAACTTTTCAATTCAGCCCTCATTTTTTTCAACAAAACTGTCTCCTTCTTGTTTGTATACTTAAATTTTCTGATTTTAACCGAATGCATCTTTCGCTTCATCATGCCTCTGAAAGCTGTCAAATTGAACGATAAAGTAGCGCCAGCTTGCGTGTTTTTCTTTAATGAAGTGGTATGAGGTCAACATTTACAAAAGATTTTAGCAAAACAATTAAATTCACAGCTTTTTAAGTTTTAGTTATATTCTCTAGAGAGTGCAGAGAGAATAATACTGTAACAACTTGTGTATTGTCAGTTATTTATTGGTGCAAATGTGCACAGTACAACTGAGACGGTATCAAAACAGCAAGTAAAACTCTCCAAAAAGTGCAGAGAATAATGCTGTAACAAGTACTGACTTAAGCTTATTTGGCCTGTGTTATAACAGAACATTCATACAACAGGCAAGGTTCACAATGCCTATGTGATTTACTAAAATATCTTGTTTAACGTTCGCGTTGCCTGTGATATAAGCCACGCTCTAGACCCATTGTCTAATTTAGTTGATGAAATTAGACAGTAAACTATGACCATCGAGGAATCAAAATGTGTATTTTTGTATTAATATTAGGGCTAGGCAATATGGCTGACAAATGTATCACGATATAAGTGTTTCATATCAGTCAATATCAATAATTATTAATTAGTTTTGTGTAACCTATTCTACCCAGATTCCTCAACTGTGCAGAGTGGGAGCATGTCTTTCGCTAAATGATACGCCACTGCATCCTTTATATAGCTTTGATGTTTTGTCGTATGGCATTGCAACCGTGTAATTCTTGATCAGAGGTTGCTTTTTCGTTGTCTGTCATTTTGACTGACAAGGTCATAAAAATCCCGCCAAAACCCATTTTAACCCGTCACTTTAATGTTTTTTAAAAATGATAACAATGACATATTCATTTTCATTCATTTTTAATTAATATTCAGTAGTGCGAGCGGCTCAAGGTGCAAGGTGGCACTGATGCCTCACAGTGAGAAAGTCCCGGGTTCGAATCCATGTGCCGACATGGGACTTTCTGTGTGGAGTCTGCATGTTCTCCCCGTGTCTGCGTGGGTTCTCTCCGGGTACTCCGGCTTCCTCCCACCATCCAAAGACATGCTCATTAGGTTAACTGATGATTCTACATTGGCCGTAGGTGTGCATGTGAGGAATGGTTGTCTGTCTCTCTGTGTTGACCCTGCGATAGACTGACGACGTGTCGAAGTGCATTCCTGTTGTACAGGAGTCAACAGGTGACATCACGGAGGGTTGTTCATCTTTTATTTACAGATTATGCAATTTGGCCAATGCGAAGAAGTGGGAAGACGTTGTCCATATTTATACAGTAATGGTTTTTACTTATAGTCTAGAGGTCAGTGATATAGCAGTGAAAGCTAGATACCTTCATAGTGAAATGCTATATTATTCAGTTCCAGATACCTGGCATAAAATCATTGAAATTGCACTTACATTTCTCAAGAAATTTCAGGCTGTTATTAAAATGTTTTTAAAAAATATAGTGCTTATACTTCTTATATAGTGCTTATACTTCTTATATAGTGCTTATACTTCTTTCCAATAAACAAAGTTATGCTATTATTATGGTCCGACCTGCTCGAGATCAAACTGGGATGAATGTGGCCTCCAGACTAATATGAGTTTGACACCCCTGCCTTATGATATACCTTTCTGAACTTACATGCCACTGCCAAGCTTAGATGCACAATTTGGTTTCTGCTTCTCTTCCCCACCATATTCACAGCCGCTTTACCTACCTATGTATCCTATGGATTCTTTAATTTACTTTCAAAATTGGAATGGACTCCTCGTTCTGGAGGTCAAAGTTCAGAATCTACAGAAAATCGCAAAAGAACAACCATAGAACTGGCACATTTGAACACTGATGCTTCACCTTGTACCTTTGGACATTAGTAATATTTTGCCTTTCTGGCTTGGTTTTTGCCTCCTTTCAGCTGTAAGATCTAATATATGTAGGGTTAGGGTTATCTTCTGTTCTGTGGCAGTTTTCCAGCCTTGAATAATATAGGGATGGAATAATGTTTTTTTTAATGCACACTTTACTCATGGAAAAACTGAAAAAATGTACAGTCTCCTTTCCAAGTTTTTCTCACTTTGCCTCAGGTAATCAGTGTGGATGGCAGTAACAGACAGACTCTCCTGGATGACAAGCTGCCACATATCTTTGGTTTTACTCTGCTGGGTGATTACATCTACTGGACTGACTGGCAGAGACGCAGCATTGAAAGGGTGCACAAAGCCACAGCTGTACGTGAAATCATCATTGATCAGCTGCCAGATTTAATGGGGCTCAAGGCCACCAAAGTAACAGAAACTTATGGTAAGGGGTTAGTCTTTTCATGTCAACTTTAAAGTGCATTAGAACATGCCCTGCTTCATCATGAATAGTCAAATGTTGTATCAAATCTGTGTTAATACTTTCCCTCCTTCAAACTGTGTCTAGGTACAAATGGCTGTGCAATGGATAACGGCAGATGCAGCCATCTGTGTTTCTGGCGTCAGCAAGCTGTCACTTGTGCTTGTCCCATGGGGATGGAGCTACTCTCAGACCTCCAGACCTGTGTAGTACCTGAGGCTTTCCTGCTCTTCACCAACAGGTACACTTACCTGGACAAATGCAAATGAATTACTTTTATTTGCTACTTTCAACTACTGTATTTATGCATCACATACTGCATAAAGATACAGTATGGCACCTGAATGACCCTACCTTCTTAACTACCACCACTTGGTTCCAAGGAGAGGCACCTACCTTTGTATATAAAGATACAGTATGGCACCTGAATAACCCTACCGTCTTAACTACCACCACTTGGTTCCAAGGAGAGGCACCTACCTTTGTACTGACCTATAGTATTGTTCTATGTCCTGAGACATTTGTTTTGCATTTTTGATTCAGTCTGGTTGTTTCTGCATATGCTGAAACAACGAAAGAAATTATTATGGCGATTATTAGTACCACTGCATTTATGGCTATGACTGTGTACTAACCTCACTAAAATCAATGCATTGCAATTTCATAAATTAATATTAGTGTACATTAAATAATAATGTAGCAGAAGCTTCTGCAGCTGAAAATCAGCATCAATCTGCTGCCCAGTTAGACTGAGCATATTTAGGGCCCGAGCAATGAAGTGTAGGGGCCCAACGGGGCCATGCAACGGAGTGCATTGGAAATCCGTTGTCGAAAGATAGGTGAAGGAACCTGACATAAGTTTTTGACTTTTCGTCAAAGTGGTGTGGGTGTTCTGGCCCCTCAAAGTTTCATGAAACTTCATGTAGTTCAGTCCAAACTGCATTAAACTGTACAGTATTGTTAATGGTCCCTAACTGCACACATCCATATGTCAATATTCCTACAACTACTGTAGTGCCACCTATTATGAACAGGAAATGTCCTGCTGTGACCTGCTGTTCCTGTCAGGGTGTTTGGACATACTTACATGGGTTGTGGTCGCTCACTGTGAAAATTGTGAGTTATGTGTGTGTGTCAGTCTTTACTAGATGGAAAGAGAAGTAAGAGATACTTAAAACATATTCATCGTTTTTATTTTGAATCATCTTTTATTGTGTGTATTTCAGTTTTACATTAAACTTTAATTGGGAGTGTTAAGTTTCCCCTTTTAATGGAAACAGTAACCCTGATAATCAACAAAGAAGGAAACCATTGGGGTATGGAATGCAGTCAAAAAATGTTTTATTTACAATTGTTTAAATTAAAAACTCAAACAATCTATGCAGTTTGGAAAAAAATGCGGGGGGAGGGTGACTGTAGGGGTCGTGCCAAACAAAAGGAGTAAAGTACAAAAAAAACAGGGCCTAACTCAACCTGAGCCAAAAGAAAAACAGAAGGCATGATTCTTCTCTAAGAAATTTCCAAAAGTAATAAAAAGTACATTGGTGGCAAAAACCCTTAACCTAGTGTATTTAACAAGTAGCAATCTACGTGAGTGAATGTACGAGGTACCCCAGCCTTACCTCAGTCTGTCCTCCCCACCACAAACAAATGACAATATCTGACAGACTGCAACACAAGTGAGAGGGGCTTTTTAAAAAGGGTGTCCACCGTCCTGATTGGCTGGTGGGTGGGCCAACCATCACCTAATCCGGAGCCCACAGGTGGCAGCCAATCTTCCAAATCTCACCTGTGAGACAAGGAAGAGAGAGAGAGAGAGAGAGAGAAAGAGAGAGACAGACACACCCCTACACGTAACACCCCCACCCTTACAAGTCCAACCAAAGGTTTGGACAGTCAAATAATCCTACCTATAATGCACGAGACAATGCATCAGCAAGTACATTTTCGGACCCCTTTTTATGTACAATCTCCAGGTTGAAGTTCCGAGCGATTAAGGACCAACGCATTAGGCGGTGGTTGCTATTGTACATCCTGGAGAGGAAGACAAGAGGGTTGTGATCGGTGAAAACCTTTATAGGTTTAACACTGGATGCAAGATAGACCTCAAAATGTTGTGAAGCATACAACAAAGCAAGAGTTTCTTTCTCAATCGTAGAGTACCCGAGTTGGTTCTTGGCAAACTTCCTTGAAAAGTAGGCTACAGGATGGTCGATGCCTTCGAGATCCTCTTGTAGGAGCACAGCCCCAGCTCCAACGGCGCTGGCATCGAACTCTAGTTTAAAGGGCAAGGAGAAGTTTGGTGCAGATAAGACAGGGTTACAACTCAGAAGGCATTTGAGATTTTCAAAAGACTGTTGACACTCACTAGACCAAGTAAATGGTCTCAAGGGGCTGGTTAGCGCAGTCAGCGGGGCTGCCACAGTAGAGAAGTTTTTGCAGAACCAGCGATAGTACCCAGCCATCCCAAGGAACCGCCGCAATTCTCGCCTGGTGGTTAGCACAGGGAACGCAGCAATTGCTGCGATCTTCACATCCGCAGGGAGCACCCAGCCTCGACCAACCTGCTGACCGAGATACAAGACAGAACCTCTCCCAAAATCACATTTAGGAAGGTTAAGCGTTAGTGAGGCAACGTGTGAAAGCATCTCTCAAGGTGGCCATGTGTGACTTCCAGTCATCAGAGTACACAACAATGTCATCCAAGTACAGTCCTGCCCAGCAGTATTGGCACCCCTTAATTTTATTCACAACCTTTGTAGTATCTCCAAAAATAAATGGAAATGGACACAATTTACATCACCAACATTTTTTTATTGCAAGACCAAAGTAACTGAAAAGTTGTTTTCCCCCAAAATAGGCATTGCAATTTCAAAGAAAACAATAAACAAGAAAACAGCATGTGCAGGAATATTGGCACCCCTCCTTAGTATTTCGTTGCACACCCTTTGGCAGCAATTACAGCCTCCAAACGTTTCCTATAGCCATCAATAAGCTTCTTACATTTCTCAGGTGGTATTTTCTCCCACTCTTCCTTTGCTATACGTTCCAGCTCTTGGACATTTGGAGGATTTCTTCTCCCAATGGCAGATTTCAACTCCCCCCAAAGATTCTCAATTGGATTGAGATCAGGACTCATTGCTGGCCATTTTAAAAACAGTCCATTTTTTCTTCTCTAACCATGCCTGTGTGCTTTTGGATGTGTGTTTGGGGTCTCTGTCTTGCTGGAGTACCCATGACTTTCGCCTCAAACCGAGCTTTCTGACACTGGACAGGACATTTTGCTCCAAAATCTGCTGGTAATCTTCAGATTTCATGATACCTGTGACACGGGTAAGGCCTCCAGTCCCAGATGCAGCAAAGCAGCCCCACAGCATTATGGATCCTCCACCATGCTTAACTGTTGGTAGGGTGTTCTTTTCCTTGAGTGCTTCATTGCAGCGTCTGTAAACATACTGCTTGCGAGAATTACCAAAAAGCTCTACTTTTGTTTCGTCTGTCCACAACACATTTTGCCAGAAGGACTGTGGCTGGTCCAGGTTCTCTTTTGCAAAATCCAGACGGTCCTTTTTGTGTTTTTTCTTCAACAATGGGGTCTTCCTTGGCCTCCGCCCAAATAGTCCCACTGTGTTGAGTGTGCGCCGTATGGTGCTTTTCGAAACGGTCACCCCAGACTGTTCCAGGTTGGCCTGCAGGTCTGTAGATGTTGAATGAGGTGATTTTTCTACCAATCGCACCAACCTTCGAACACATCTCTTGTTGATTTTTCTCTTACCCCCACGCCCAGGGAGGTTCTTGACAGTTCCGTGCTTGAGATATTTCTTAATCACATTACGCACTGTTGACACAGGGATACCAAGCTCTTTGGATATGGTTTTATATCCTTTGGAGCTCTTGCGTTTGGCAATAATTGCA
The DNA here is from genome assembly GCA_005024645.1 of Planiliza haematocheilus. NCBI lineage: Eukaryota > Metazoa > Chordata > Actinopteri > Mugiliformes > Mugilidae > Planiliza > Planiliza haematocheilus. Next base: position 300,063 of record SRSE01001160.1, read on the forward strand.
TTTCTTGTCTCTTCAGACAGCTCTTTTGTCTTCACCATGGTGAAAAAGGGCCAGTGTGAAACAGTTAGCTTTTTAAAACACAAATCTCATCATTCATTGGCCATTTCATGTCACATGGGCACAGACAATTAGTCACAAGTGACTTCCATTTGTAATTTACCAAAGGTGAGTCAAATTGGGTTTCCATACTGACTAACAGTAAAGGGGGCCAATACTAGTGATGCAGTAAGCTTTATCTTTTTTATTTATTTCACTCTCATTGTTTAGTTTCTCATGTTGTTGATACTTTGCTCTTTTGTATTAAACACAAACTATCTGTAGTGAAATTCTGTATCACTAGATCACTTTTGTTCAGGAGATATTTAACATTATGTACTTAAACTTCATGGGTGCCAATACTGCTGGGCAGGACTGTATCTCTTGGCCAGTCGAGTGCTGAGGCTATTCGTTCAAAAATACTGAAATAGGAGGAAATACCTAATTCTCCTAAATTCTCACCTGTGAGACAAGGAAGAGAGAGCGAGAGAGATAGACACACCCCTACACGTAACAGGGAGTGACAAAATAAATCCTTGAAGCACGAATACTTTGCATCTTGTTGGAGAACTGTTAGCTGTCTGCCAAACTGCATACAATACATTCAGGCAGGGGAGAATATTATCACTCTACCCTGGGAACTGCAGTGAGCCCGTCCTCCCGGTCGCTGACCGGCGCGGGGTGCGAGGGCCCGCTCAACGCTGCTTGCAGCTTTAATTTTTCTTATTTTTATTAAGATAAATTGGTGCACTGCACCTTCAAAAATTGTGCTGTCTCTTTAAGAAAGACGGTAGTCTTATAGGAAGTTGTGCACAGCCGTGGATGTGTGCCACTGAACGGGCGTGTTGCAATAATAAGTGAAAAAACAAAACAAAAAGATGAATGTTTGTTTTGAAGTTAGAGTAGATAAATGATTGGACTAATGTAACCCCTGTGTGCGTGTTTTCTCTGCGTTGTGTTCAATAATGACACGGAAAGCAGATCTTGGATTTTAATTAACAGAATGAGTTGCGTGTGAACATAAAAGCCAGTCGCTCTCTTGGAGAAAAGAGCAAAACTACGTTAATAGTGGATAACAAAGCGAGAAGAGCAATACAGCTACTTTTCTGTGAGTAAACACCATAAAACACCAACAAATTAACAATTTGAAACCACAGGAATCACACAGGACAACTCGGGCATAATGCCCAACAAGGTTCAACAGTCTGTGTGCCTTAATACCAACTATAATAAACTTTCTAAAATATAAAACTACTGAACGCAAAGCAAAGTACCTGCTTTGACCCAGAACACGCACGCACCTGCGTCGCCACGCCAAACACGCAAACATGCCCTTGCTGGATGCGATTGTTGGTTGCGTCATCACAACATCCCGTTTCGGCTGTGTTGTTTCAAACAACACAGCCATTTTTGGGCCAATTTTGGCCATTTTTGTTCAGTGGCCAAATATTCGGTGCGTCCTTATTATCTATATATCTATGGGGAATTAGTGAGAGGTACTTCAAATTTGACCAGTATCATCTAAACACCTTTGCAATGCAACGTTTTTAATGTTGTGACGTTTCACTAAAAGCAGCAGCAACGCGGCAAATTCAAATATTAAAAAAAAAAAAAGCTGTAAAGTTGTAACTCAAATTGCCTTATCCAACTGATCTACTGTATATATTGAACGACTGACTCTCTGGGTTATGGACAAACCACTTTCTACTTACTGAACCACAACTGACAATATTTTCATCACATGGCTTGGATGTTGCACCACCTCAAACTTTAGAGCTTGCTTTAAAATCAGTAAGTTCGCATAAATCGCATATTTAGTCCAACTTAACACATGTTAACATGTAACACAAAATGTCACGTTTACATTTTGTGGTTTCCTCTGTGATTGACCAGATGTATCTCAAATGTGATTAAAATTAGCCCCTGATAGTGTAGTTGTGAATATTGAGGTTTTGTCAATCCGTAATGTGCTAATACATGAAACAGGAACTTAGTAGCCCTCAGATGTACAAAAACGTTGTTTTTGGTTGTCTTTTAAATTCTGCCATTTTGATTAAACTGGGGCAAAATTTTGGAGGCCATTTTGTCTATTTTCCGGAGATGTATTTTAACAAGCTTGTCCTGCAGCATTGATTCAGTTTGTTTAAATTTTGTCAGTCTACTCGGTACAACTTTATGATCAAAAGGTTTCAAAAGCTTCTACAAAAGTGAGTTTTTTATTTTTTTTATCTCTCACCGTGAACGCACTGTGTTCTTGCTCATTTTCAGTGACCACTTAAACTGGTTCAGATTGTAATTTTGTGGTATGTATTTGTTTTGGTATGTGTTTTTTTAAGATTATTTTATGCTGATTATTCCGCAGGGACAACATCAGAAGCATTTCTTTGGGCACCAACAGCAATGATGTAGCCATTCCTTTGACAGGAGTTAAAGAAGCCTCTGCTCTTGATTTTGATGTCTTTGAGAGGAGAATATACTGGACGGACATACAGGCCAAGGTAGCCTGGGCTGCATACTTTTATTTCAACAATAATCTAAGCAGAATTAACAAATCTGTATTTCCTATTTTTAAATGTGATTAGGAATTTGCTTGATTTAAAATTATAGCTTCCAAATGAACTGGAAATTACTCTTTCACCTTCTGTTGTACTCTCACTTACTCTACTGTCACTCTTCTCTCTTGTCTGTCAGACAATCAGCAGAGCTTATATGAATGGCAGCTCTATAGAACATGTTATAAAATTTGGACTGGACTACCCAGAAGGCATGGCAGTTGACTGGATGGGTCGTAACATCTACTGGGCAGACACAGGCACTAACCGCATTGAGGTGGCCCAGTTGGATGGCCAGTATCGTCAAGTTCTTGTCTGTAAGGATCTGGACAACCCACGCTCACTGGACAACCCACGATCACTAGCACTGGACCCAGCCAATGGGTAAGGCCACTGCATTTGGAAAGTAGCTCAAAAAAATTATTTGACTTGTATGCTGAACAGTATATGCTGAACAGTATAATAAAGCTTCGATTGACACATGGACATGGACAATTAGGAACAGATGTAGAATAGAATGGTGACAGTTATTCACTGCTTGACACCTGTATCATATTGTTATACTAGTGTAACACCCGTCTCATGTACCAGTAGGGCAGGGCCTGGGTTACTCTTATGATATTCCCTATGTTTATGCTTTTAACAAAAATATGAATATTTGAATAAAACACTACACAACAAAACTTGACATGTAAAGACTCTTCTTTAGTTAAGTAAATTTTAAGTTCAGAATGAATAAAAGAAAATGAAATAAAGTACTTGAATATTAATATTTAACAGAAATGGTACCTGGTTTTAGTATTACTCAGTCTCTTATGTTAAAAGCCCTCAGATAATATGAAGTAAGAAAACATATCGTGGACCCACACGCACTCTAACACACTCACACACACACACTTGGTCCACAACAGTCTTCACTAATCACCCAAAAAAACTCCTGCATAAGCAGAAAATAAAAATGCACGTGCAAATCATGTACTCACAGCTCCCGACAGTTAGTGGTGTAACAGGGAAATAAAATTGTCACTGACAGGGCACAGCAGCGGCACACAATCCACACAGCTAACGCGACCCACAGCTCACGCTCGCAGCAAGAAAGGATGCAGATCCTATATAGTTCACAGGAGCGCCCCTCCTTAATGCCCTCAAAGTGTCCATCTTCCTTTCCTAATTGGATACACATGCTAAATTCCAAGTCCATATGTTGTTTCAGACTCATTTAGCATTAGCTTGAATCAACTGAACACACTTATACAAAGCAAAATGCAAGTGAATCGCATACAGCGATAGGCGAAAGCTATATATACATATTATGGCATGCTGTTCAGGAAATTAATCTTTGACTATATTGAATGAAACTCTGAATATATGAAATGAACCTTTGAATATATTGAATGAAAGTTTTAATATATTGAATGAACTTTGAATATATGGAATGAAAGTTTGAATATATTGAATGAACTTTGAATATATGGAATGAAAGTTTGGTAACACTTTACTTGACAGTGTCTACATAAGAGTGACATGATACGGTCATAACTGTGACATGACACTGTCATAAAGGTGTCATAATCTTTATAAACATGTCATAAACTTCTATGACCTCTGTCATTAAGTGTCATTCGGTTTTTGTTATGACAAGTTGACATTGCTTGGGCTGTCTCGATTATGACAATTTGACATTAATCAAAGTGACATTACCAGAAGTTGTCTCGGTCATGACAAGTTGACATTAAATATGTTTGGGATGTCTTTGTAATGCCAACTTGACATTAAGCAGGATGACATTACCAGAGGATGTCTTTGTCATGACAGCTTGACATAAACAGAAAATCCACCGCTTTTTGTATTCACATGTTGACATAATGATTATTATAATCAGATGTGCAAGATCAGAGAGCAATTCTAGCGTGTGTATGTGACATGATATTTCACAAAACTGACTGTCATGACACCATTATGACAGTGTAATGAATACTTTCTTTGACCTAAAGTAAAGTGGTACCATTTTGATTTGTAATTAATATATCATGAAGGATAATGGCTGTCATGACACCATTATGACAGTGTAATCAGAGATGGACAGAGTACTGGATCCCAGTACTTGAGTAAGAGTACAAATACTCTTGGTCAAAATTAACTCCCCTACAAGTAAGAGTAGCCCAGTCAATACATGACTTGAGTAAGAGTAAGAAAGTACTTGCTTTTAAATGTACTTAAGTATTCAAGAGTAAATGCTTTTAAATGTACTTAGAGTAAAAGTAAGAGTAAGAGTAAATTCCTATTTTCCTATTTTTTTTATTTTTTTTTAACCTTTGACAAGATTGGACCTGACTGAATTGGTCATTTTACAATTTTATATACTACCTTGTATCTCTTGTTTCAGAGAAAACTCTTTGAAACACCTGCACTGATGTGCTTGCCTGTAGAAACATTCTGTTATCAGTCAATCAATCAATTAACTAAGGACCCGTGTCAGTGTCATAACAAGGCAAGGGGGTCGAGAGGGTAACTTTAGTGAGTGGCTAACATTTCAATCATATAACGTTATGGGCATTGGCGTCGCCACCATTATAAGAGGGTGGGTCCAGACCCACTCACTTTTCGGGTCCAATAATATTGGCGGCATGGGGGCGGCATTGCGGCCGCGAAGCAAAAAAAATCAGCGATCGCTGACATGTCTTTTTCATTCCGACAAAGTCGAACATAGCTTTAAGATAAGGCCATGGGTTTTCTTCCTCCGCCTCATAAAACTCCGGCTCATCATGTTCAGACTTGGATTCATTGGAGATTTCTTCGGCAGTCGCCATTGCCACCGCGGTCTTGTTTTGAGCTGCTTGGGTAGGGGATGACGTATTTCCGCTTTGACGTAAATCCCAGTTGAGAAGGTGTACTGTGATAGGTTTCCTTCTTTGACCGACACTGCGTGTGGCCAATCGCATTTTAGGGAAAAAAAAACAACAAAAAAAACATGCAAACCTAAAAGTAACGAGTATTCATGAGCCTTCTCAGAAATTAACTCGAGTAAAAGTAAAAATCTTTGCCTTGGAAATGTATTCGAGTAAGAGTAATAAGTATCAAAGAATTCTAGTATTTGAGTAAAGTACAAATCCTCAGAATCTGTACTTAAGTACAGTACTTAAGTAAATGTACTCCGTTACTGTCCACCCCTGAGTGTAATGAATACATTATGTGACCTAAAGTAAAGTGGTACCATTTTGATTTATAATTAATATATCATGAAGGATAATTGCTGTCATGACACCATTATGACAGTGTAACGAATACATTCTGTGACCTAAAGTGGTACCATTTTGATTTGTAATTAATATATCATGAAGGATAATGGCTGTCATGACACCATTATGACAGTGTAACGAATACATTCTTTGACCAACTCTGCCATCTGCCATCTCCTCTATTGTAAATTATGTTATGCTAGTTCCTGTTTATAGTCTTCTCCCACTTAACGAACAATCCATCTGTATAATATGTTCATAGTACCTCCCTCAATCATTATGTATATCTTGCTCACTTTAACCTGTATATATGGTCTCACCTGTACATAGCTTCTGATCTGTAAATATTGTCCATACACTGTAAAAACAACATGTAACATACTTTTTATATACCACAATATTTATGCCACATGCACTTTACTGCCTATTGCACTTCTGGTTGGATGCTAAACTGCATTTCGTTGCCCTGTACATGTACATGTGTAATGACAATAAAGTTGAATCTAATCTAATCTAATCTAAAAACTCAATTTTTATATCAAAGTTTTAGTGTTAATAAGTTGTCAAATTACTCCATTTAAGTTGATTTAACTCCTTTCTTTTACTTTCCTTCTACCCAGAAAAGGCAATGCAAAATGTTACCTCAAATTTGAGTATAAGTAACTTATTTCATTTAAGTCAGAATAAATTAGACATGGTAATTCCAGTTTTACTGTCAAAATGTATTTATTGTAACCAACATCAATATCAATAACAATTTTTATTACAGCAATATCAGGTGAAGGATGCGGTAAACACTAAAGCCCTGCCAAATATATACACTTGAAGATCAGAAACCATCTGATCAACATTCACTCAGTTCACCTTGTGAAAAATACCCGAGATTGTGAGTAGATCAGCCCCATTAGCAAGGCACAGGCTCTGGGTTGATCTACGTCTTCCAGGACTTCTGTTCCCTCAACCACAGTCCGTGCGCTGGCTGGATCTGACCGATGTGGCACCTCTGGTTACAATGATCTTCAACACTTCAGTGGTGAGATCTCCATCAACCTAGCATAAATAGGTCATAATCAATGTCAGAATTAAACACATAACAATTAAAAACAAGACTAACACAAAGTATAGTTTTTCTGTGTTGGAATTACCTACCAAATGCTCCAATGAGAAAAGGATTATCCTCCTTTTCTCCGAGGTACACCACCAATCCACAGGTTGCAGCCTCTGCTCATTTCCACAGCATCATCCTGTGAATAAGATGACAAAAATGAAAAACTACTCCTCCCCAAAATGTAATAAATACCACACATAGCAGTACAAAACTACTTTGCTCATGCACACACAGAAATAGTAATATTTCTTCAATCATTTCGATTAAGGCACTAAGGCCCATTAACGGCTAACGGCTAACGCCTTTCCACAACATATTCCTCAGCTCACACCTGTGTCTGCAAACAGGGGGCTGAAGATTAATTCCCGCAGCAGTTCTGGGACGGCAAGTTTAGGCACCTTATAGCTGACTCAACGCACTTCATTAAACATTAAAAGTTAAGTTACTGTGAAGCTTTTAGCTAGCTAGCTAATACATTCAAAGCATGCTGCGGACATTTCAATTGTAGAGTTGTGTAACTCGACTGAGCGCTTATAGTTAAATGCTGTTGCACATAATATTAAGAAAATAAAAAATATATATATATTTACTCACCAAGTAATGTTAATCCAACCTTGACCTTCACTCCTTGGTCTTTCCCTGGCTGTTGCTGGTGCAGTCTGACAGCATAAGACGGCCGCTTCTTCTTCTTCTTCTTCTTCTTCTTCTTCTTCTTCTTTGGGGTTTTACGGCAGCCGGCATCCAAAAAGTTGCATTGCTGCCATCTACGGGACTAGCACCTTAGTGCACTGTATTTGGCTATATACAGTAATCCAGTATCTATTAAAAATGTGAAAAAACAACATTTTTCCCTCCCGCTTGACCCTACTTCTAATATATTTTTCAATGTTACTTCTTTCAAACCAACTTAATGCAATTCTCTGATAAGATCTTGTCTTTGGAGGACGTAATTTCTACAATAAATAAAAACATTTATCAACTTAATAAAACAATGGACATGTAAAAAATTGTATATTTTTATGCTGAAAAAGCTCATGTTTTTAAGTCATTCTAACTAACCTCCTGAATCATTTTTTTTTTTTTTTAGAATAATCATTATGTCAACATGTCATGAATACAAAAAGAGGTGGGTTTTCTGTTTATGTCAAGCTGTGATGACAAAGACATCCTCTGGTAATGTCATCCTGTTAATGCCAAGTTATCTTAATAAGGACACTCCAAACAAATTTAATGTCAGGTTGTCATGACAAAGACATCCTCTGGTAATGTCATCCTGCTTCATGTCAAGTTGTCATTACAAAGACGTCCCAAACATATTTAATGTCAACTTGTCATGACCAAGACAACTTCTGATAATGTCACTTTGATTAATGTCAAATTGTCATAATCGAGACAGCCCAAGCAATGTCAACTTGTCATAACAAAAACCGAATGACACTTAATGACAGAGCTCATAGAAGTTTATGACATGTTTATAAAGTTTATGACACTTTTATGACAGTATCATGTCATAGTTATGACAGTATCATGTCACTCTTATGTAGACACTGTCAAGTAAAGTGTTACCGAAAGGTTGAATATATGGAGTGAACTTTGAATATATTGAATGGAAGTTTGAATATTTACACATTGAGGGCATCATAAACTGGCGAATGCGTGTACAGGCCAAAAATCCTTCCGATACCCCTGCCCAATACTATGGTAAATGGCCTTGCTTTTATATAGCGCTTTTCTACCTATTGGTACTCAAAGCGCTTTTACAGTCAGAGACACATCTACCCATTCACGCACACATTCACACTCCAGTGCCACGCACTGGGAGCAACTGGGGGTTCAGTGTCTTGCTCAAGGACACTTCGACATGTGGCACATTCCGGGGATCGAACCGCTAACCCTCTGGTTCGTGGACAACCCGCTCTACCTACTGAGCCACTATGCCCGTTCTAAGAAGTTCGCTCATTTTTGAATTCCGCTGTGTGAGTAACGTGCTCAAAGCTGACAATGTGTCGCCGTCGCCGATCCTCAAATACGTTCAATACTAAACTAAATATTCACCCTGCATTGGTCTATGAATGTGGGTAATTCTTTTTGCATCAAAGCAATATATGAAGAGCTTCTCTTTCAGTTCACGAAATGCCTGTAGCCGCAGCAGCTTCTCCAGTCCTGGAGAAGAGCCGCGCCATTCACTGTGTTATGCCTTCATTAAATCACCTGGAAACTGTATGGATGTGAAGCTAACCATACAGAGTTCTGCCACGGTTAAAAGAAGCGAACTTCTTCGTTAGAAGAACAGACTGGGTATTGGGCTGGGGTATCAGGAGGATTTTGGCCCGTACACGCATTCGCTAGTGTGTTTATCATGCCCTCATCGTTTAATATTGCCGCAACGAGATGCTAGCGGCCTGACTCAAATATTCAAAGTTCATTCAATATATTCAAGGGTCATTCAATATATTCAAACTTTCATTCAATATATTCAAACTTTCACTCCATATATTCAAACTTTCATTCAATATATTCAAAGTTCATTCAATATATTCAAGATTCATTCAATATATTCAAACTTTCATTCCATATATTCAAAGGTTCATTCAATATATTCAAAGATTAATTTCCTGAAAGGCATGCCAGAGTGGGGTGGTCGACCATATATATATACACATTGAATGAAAGTTTGAATATACTGAATGAAAGTTTGAATATATTGAATGAACTTTGAATATATTGAGTAACTGTGCAGCACTGCGCCCTGACGCGGCTCTTCTCCGGGACTGGAGAAGCTGCTGCGGCTACAGGCATTTCGGGAACTGAAAGAGAAGCTCTTCATATATTGTTTTGTTGCAAAAAGAATAACCCACATTCATAGACCAATGCAGGCTGAATATTTAGTTTAGTATTGAACGTATTTGATGATCGGCGACGGCGACACATTGTCAGCTTTGGGCACGTTACTCACACAGCGGAATGCAGAAATGAACGAACTTCTTAGAAGAACGGGCATGGTATTGGGCAGGGGTATCGGGAGGATTTTGGACCGTACACGCATTCACCAGTGTGTTTATTATGCCCTCAATGTGTAACATTGCCGCAACGAGATGCGAGCGGCCTGACTCGTTGTCAGGTCACTTTTTGCTGCAGCATCCACACTAAACAAGATGGCCGCAGGCACTGCCGTGAAGTCTGACATCAGCCAAAGTTCATTCAATATATTCAAACTTTCATTCAATATATTCCAAGATTCACTCCATATATTCAAAGTTCATTCAATATATTCAAACTTTCATTCAATATATTCCAAGATTCACTCCATATATTCAAAGTTCATTCAATATATTCAAACTTTCAGTCAATATATTCAAAGTTCATTCAATATATTCAAACTTTCAGTCAATATATTCAAAGTTCATTCAATATATTCAAACTTTCAGTCAATATATTCAAAGTTCACTCCATATATTCAAAGTTCACTCCATATATTCAAGGTTCAATATATTCAAACTTTCATTCAATATATTCAAACTTTCATTCCATATATTCACACTTTCATTCCATATATTCAAACTTTCACTCCATATATTCAAAGTTCACTCCATGTATTCAAACTTTCATTCCATATATTCAAACTTTCATTCAATATATTCAAAGTTCATTCAATATATTCCAAGGTTCACTCTATATATTCAAAGTTCATTCAATATATTCAAAGATTAATTTCCTGAACGGCATGCCATAATATATATATATATATATATATATATATATATATATATATATATACATACACACATATATACACATATATATATATATATATATATATACATACACACATATACATATATATATATATATATATATATACACATACATATATATATATATATATACACATATACATATATATACAGTATATATATATATATATATACATATACATATATATATATATACATATACATATATATATTAGGGATGCTCGATATTGGCTTTTCTGCCGATATCCGATATTCCGATATTGTCTAACTCTTCATTTCTGATACCGATATCACCCGATACCGATATATGCAGTCATTTTACACCAAAATTGTTAGGTAACAACATAACATATCACCTATTATGGAAGTAACACATTATGCCTAATTTTATTGCGAAGCCCATTGGATGCAAACATAAATGCAATATGGCTTTTCGAATGTAAACACTGTCTGTGCAAAATAAGTTACCGAAAAAAGTGCCAAAAAGTGCCTTTTTTTGTGTGTGTGTGTGTGGTTTTAGAGAAAATATTTTGCCTCAAACACACACAATATCAAAACAAGGAAGACAAATGTAAGCATATAACTCCACATGATTCTTCTTCAGGTGGGTGGACAAATTTGATGTATTAAAGCACAGTTACTCATTGCGCAGCTCGCGAGCCACATGCGGCTCGTCAAGCTATAATTGGCGGCTCGCATGGTAGCTTGCAGTATCACACTGCCATTTGCCTTTAATTGCAATCCACTATTTACCGGCAATGCTACTTAACTGCCATCTCGTGGCGATAAGTTGTAATACATTTCACACAACTGAATCATGGAATACGAATGAAGGTGGCCATGTGGCATTGTTTACAAAACTTGACCGCAACGCACGTTTGCAGGCAGGCGACGTAAGCTCCGCTAGCTAGCGTAAAACACAAAATGGACCGGTTTTTAATAAAAAAAAGAGACAGAAACGAGCTCATTAAAGTAAATCTGGTCTTAAATGAAAATTTATTGGCCGTGTTATTTATTTTTTGTGGGATGTCCAATTTGTATGTTGTCGTAAAAGTGGCTCGCCTTTTGATTTTGCACTGCCAATGTGGCTCTTGTGAAAAAAATAGTGAGGATCACTGTATTTAAGGAAGACGCCTTGTTTCCTCCTCTCATAACCACCTTTGCTTTGCAGTCGTTACAAATCGCAAATTTACTGTTAGTAGGTGACACTTGGAAATACTTCCAAACCACGGACATCTCTTACACCGGGGCGAGTTAGCTTGTTAGCCACGGTTAGCGACCTAGAGAATAGCGTGTTGTTATTAGACGTCATCAAGCACGCGCCTGTTAACGTCCCATGCTGCGTTCATGCACACTCAGAAATGCTGATGCCTACAGAACAAATATCGGTTATGAAAACCCGATACCGATATTTCCCGATATTACATTTTTAACTCAATATCGGCCGATAATATCGGCCCTCCGATAATATCGGACATCCAAATATACACACACAGACACATGCGGCTAATGGCTACCAAAATTAAGGAATCAGATGAAAACCATTCCATTGTATATAGCAAAGCACGTTGCTAGGACTGATGCATGGCAAGTTCAGGCATGGATGTCTTGACAGACAACGAAAAAGTCTAGTGCAACCTCTGAGTAATGGGAGTAATAAAACAGGCTGGACCACCTGGAACTGAGCGCGACCGGCTACCGTAATAACCGTAATCGGGGACGTCTGGTCACACTATGGTACACTAAATCACTCCAACATTGACTCGGTCAAGGTAACTCGTGTTTCTCTTTTTCTCTCTCTGCTTCACCAAAACCTCTCTGCTTCACCAAAACCCAAAACATTCCACAATCTCCCACCTTCTCACCTCAGGCTGCCCTGCGATTGGTCGGAGTCACTGGAGCTTTAGACATGCCGATACTATTAAAGAAACTCATCAAATAAGTATTAACGAAGTGATCTTGAATAACATGCTATGACCATTGACTGTATATACTGTGACTGTGGCAATGACTCGTCTCTCACAAGCACTATAACATGTCATGACCCATAGCTGTCAACAAACTCACCTGGAGGAATCTGATGCAATATTATCAAGGAATTTCCATATTAAACACAACTGAAAAGGAGTTCTCTTCATTCTTTTAATTTTAAATTAAATATATCCCCCCACAATTAAATAAAACAATTTTTAAAGAAACTATCAAAACATTCACTTATCCAATACATTCACTTATATGCTTGTATGCTTTGCTTATGTGTATCAGGCTAAAAACTTTATTTCTTCACAGCTTCATGTACTGGACAGAGTGGGGTGGTCGACCACGGATAGCCAGAGCCTATATGGATGGCAGCACCATCACAACTATGGTTGATAAAGTAGGCCGTGCCAATGGACTGACTATTGACTATGTAGACCATCGACTCTATTGGACTGATTTGGACACATGTATGATTGAAAGCACCAACATGCAAGGTTTGAACATATCTACAAACTCATTAGAATATTGTTTATTGTCACTGTAGAATACCGTTTGTACAGGGCAAGATTTTGTTTACAACTCTACACTATGCTATACTAGCATTCAAAAGATAAAAAAAATAGATAGTAAAAAGAAAAAAATATCTGTCTTATCTAAGTCAAACGGACTGTAATATATATGAGTATAAATAGGAATAACAATGTAAATATGACACTTTCTATAACAATTGAAAATAGCCATGGAATATACAGTTATATTTACAGTATTGTGCAAATTGTCATCCAGTATAGATATAGGTTACTTACACAGCAGCAGCATGGTTACAATGTAAAGTATTGGCTTGGTTGTGTGTTAGGCAGAGAGGTTCTTGGGCTGATTTAGAGCAACAGGTGGGGCCATGGATGTGTAGTGTCCTTGCAGATGCTCTTATACTCTCAGGTAGAGAAAGAAACTTACCAGCATGTCTTGTGGTAGTTTGGCCTTCTTTAGTGTCCTCAGGAAAACAATCACTGCTGTGCCCTTTCACCTGTGCAGTGGTGTGTATTGTCCATGTGAGGTTGTTGGGGTGCTCCCAGGAACCTGACAGTGGACGACTGGAGAGAAGTCCTCGACCTATGATCTTCCGAAGTTGATGACATGCTCTTTGGTTTTACATCGTTCGGAAAGAGGTTGTTTCCTGGTGCTCCAGTCCACCAGGTTCTGCCTCTGCTCTGTAGGCTGAATCATTGCTGTGGGTGATCAGTCCCACCACAGGCATGTCATCTGCAAATTTCACAGTGGTGTTGCTGTCAAATGCAGGGAGACAGGCGTGGGTGAACAGGGAATACAGGATACAGGATTAACCAAGAAGTTGAAATGCATGGTCAATACCATGCTATGCAATTCAAATTAGTACCAGACATATGATTCATTTGTTTGCAGATTTAGCAACTGATGCAAGGGTACTCAATAACGTGGTCATAACACCTGCAGTTAACAGTTTATTCATTGTCGTTTACTTCAAGACAAACAAAGGGGCTAATCTGATTTAAGGCTGTACAGTGAAATAAGTGATTACCGCACTGAGACTGTAGAGGAATGCAGCCTGTGACCTGCAGCTCTTCATCCCTTGGCTCACTGTGGCTACTATTTTAGTTCCGTTATTGTCTCCAGAATGTCATGCTGATCTGCTGTCCAATAATGACACCTATTTGAACAACAGCAGTATTCAAGATTCAAGATTCAAGATTTTTATTGTCATTGTATTTCTACAATGAAATTTTGGTGGCACTTATAAAAAAAAAAAAACAGAAGACAAAACAGAACAAGACAAGACAAAACAAGTAATTTAAGTAAGTTAAACTAAGTTAACAAGTATAAGTTAGTATTAGTTTACAAACAAAGACACTGCATTTACTACTTCATAATAAAAGTCAACTCTTTTGCCAGTTAAATGCAGTGGGCTTTAGGTTCAGACACATTTGAACTTAACAGATTCAAATTAATCTTTGCGGTTTTCCTCTGTTATGGGGAATGTTGCGGACTGTCCAACACACTGGATGAGCTCTTGGACCTGGTTAGCAGACAATGTCTGCTCCAGTGATGCAGCATTTTATGTTGCCACACTGGTTTGTGTGCACAGAAACGGAACTGTTAGGGGTCAGGTACAATACCAGGTTCTATAGTAAACTCCACATGCTGTAGCTCAGAGCATGTCCAGTCTAAGGCAAAAATTGGACTACGGATACAGACTGGCCATTAGGTTGAGAAAATGCCACTTGCCTCAGGACTTTTCAACCATCATAGTTGTTTAGATTTCTGGTGTATTTGCAAAAAGTAATCATGACAGATATTAACTATTAACTGTTCTCATGCATATTGTAAACATGCCTAATCTACTTGTATATACACATATTTAATGATAGCAGGACCTTTGTTTGTTTGGAATTTTGATGTGGTGTTAAAATATTGTCATATTCTGCAGGTCTTCAGAGGGAAATTATAATAGATGACCTCCCTCACCCCTTCGGTCTCACTCAGTACCGAGATTTTATTTACTGGACAGATTTTAACCTGCGCAGTATTGAACGTGCAGACAAGCGCAGCGGACTCAACCGCACAGTTGTGCTGCAGGTATGGAACCGGTTTAATCTATGGGGTTGGGGTCAACATTTTGATTTCATTTGCATTGTTCTCATAATTAGGGGTGTGCCAATACATTGATTATGAGATGCATTGCGATGCGACACGTGACGATTTGTTAACGATTCATAAATGTTAAAAAACAATTATTTTTCATACTGCATAATGTAAGACCATGAGAAAGCAGGGATCCTCGAGTGAAGCAATGAGCTGGAACCTGTTTGAGTTATGGTTACGGTTAGCAGATTAGCAGTTTTGGTTTGGATCATCCAACGGTCATGACTTGGATGTGCGTTACTCTCAGACTCAGTATGAGATTCGGTATCACAACGTTACTCACAGGCTAGAAGAAAACAGACATTCGTGTTTGCTATTAATGATTGAAATAAAAGAAAATTACAGTTACCTGTTATTGCCATTTATCAGTTGTAAAACATAGCCACTGAAAATAATATCAAGTAGCTTATATAAGCCTAAATCTCAAAATTAAACTGCAAAAAAAAAACAAGAATGAGAACAGGGTCACTACTACGGAGGAATATTTTATTTTCTTATGGTCTAAAATGTACATGGAGTGGATGCAGAGTGGGCTCTTAATTCACTCACAACAAACCAGTGAAATTCAGTAGCCTATCATAATGTTACTCACAGTCTAGAAGAAAACAGGCATTCTTGTCTGTGATTAAATATGGTCAGTTTTTTTCGTCTTTATAGGTAACAGTCAGTCAGTCATTTTCTATACCCGTTTAGTCCTCAGGGGTTAGGGGTCACAGGGGTCTGCTGGAGCCTATCCCAGCTGTCATCAGGCGAGAGGCAGGGGTACACCCTGGACAGGTCGTCAGTCCATTGCAGGGCCAACATTCACATTCACATGCACACCTACGGGCAATTTAGAATCACCAATTAACCTAACGAGCATGTCTTTGGATGGTGGGAGGAAGCCACTGTGTGTTGGCAACAGATTAAGAGCATTTGTGTTTGCTCTGAGATGAGAATGATCCCTGAGTCGGTAAAGTTTCGTTTCTCTGCCGACTGAGTGAATGGCAGTTGACTCCTTCCTCTTGGTTTAGCAGGGACTCATGAGCTCACGAGTAGCGAATCCGCTGCGACTCATGCAGATTCCCTACTCATGAATCCCTGGAGTGCGGTTTGTGCTGCTTGCTAGTGGTCAAGTCGCTTAGGACATTTTGTTTTTTTTTGCCGAATGAGATGTAAGATGTATGGATGGTGCTGTTTACTAAATATATATCAATCCGACATGGTAGGACTCAACTGAGCTGGTTCAATAGACATATCCACCAAAAAAAAAAAGGTAATTCACTCTAATATCTTTGATTACAGCACGCATTCACTGTCTCATTGTTTTGATAAGATTCTGCAATGTCAGAAGATTTCTTTCCATATAGTGTTGCATGCGGGAGCATGTCCTTCGCTAAGTAATACACCCCTGCATCTGTTATTTCTTTATATCACTTTGATGTTTTATCTTATGGCACTGCTGCCGTGTAACTCTTGATCAGAGGTTGCGCTTAGGGATGAGCGAGTACAGCATTATCTGTATCTGTATCTGTATCTGTTAACCATATGAATTATCTGTATCTGTATCTGTACTCGGAGTGGGCGGGGCCTGACCCGGAAGTGGGTCTGGTTGTCTTGAAATGAGCGAGGTTTTAACTGGTATGTTATTTTAAGCATGCAATTGATATGGGCTGATCAGAAAGTTATTTATTGCTGATTAGAAAACTGTTTACAGGACAGCATCAGCATTGAGCTTCAGAGATCAATGGTTTTGATCACGATAGCAAACGAACTATTTACAGAACAAGTTTTGCAACAATGCGGTTGCAATTATCAAGTAAAATGTAATGAACAAGAGTTTTCATGCTCAACAATAACTTTCTTATTTTAACTTTAATTTTTTTTATGATCAGTGTGATCTTTTTTTTATATATATATATTTTTTTGGTTTTATTTTTTTCCCACACCAGGTGTGTGTGTGTGTGTGTGTGTGTGTGTGTGTGTGTGTGTGTGTGTGTGTAGCTTGATTTCCAATATTTATACCACTACTAGCTTTGTTTTTTCACGAAATACAGCAAGAAAGTGTTAGAGCCAGGCAGCCAGATGACGGTTAAAAAAAGAAAAAGAAAAAAAAAATCTCCGACAGGCAGAGACGCAACGCGAGTCGGCACCACGTCTGAACGAAGTACCAGAACTCTACTAGTTCATAAGTAAGTACCAACCTGAAGCTGAAGAAAGAAACCCTAAACATTAACGGAAAACGTCCCGCGAACCCGAGTGACTGAGGGAGAGACAGAGAGCTGTTCTGTGTGTGAGTGATCAGAGCGGACACAACAACACATCTGCGAGTGTGTAGGGGAGGGGCTGTAGTCTATCACAGAACGCAGACACAGTCAGCTACCCAATGAGGATTTTTATTTAATCCGAGCACAGATATTGACTCGTATTACTCGTATAATACTCGTACTCGGCAAAAGTGCTTTATCCGTACCGGATACTCGTTTCAGCCGAGTATCCGGCTCAACTCTAGTTGCGCTATCCTGTTTTCTTGTCTGTCATTTTGACTGACAGGTTCATAAAACTCCTGACCCTTTTTTACCCGTCACTTTAATATTTTTAAAATGATAACAATGACTATTCAATAGCATTTAATTTTCATTCATTTTTAATTACTATCCAGTAGCGGTGGGAAAAAATTATTCGGGTCATATAACCAGCCATCAAAGACGACTCAAGAATCATGAATCTGGACGTCTATTTAACCGACTCAGTTGAGTCAGTTGAGTCACTGAAAATCTGGCATAGTTTTGAACGAAAATAGAACGTGTATGAACGCCGTTCACAGACGTCAGAATGAACGCGTTCGCAATAAAGTTCCTCAATCGGAAATACGAATGGTTCAGTTCTTAGTTCACCAAAATATGAACGAGTTCATGAACTTTCGTTCATTGAACGCGTTCAGGCACAACACTGCCTATATCGCAATAGACATGTGATCGATATCAATAGAAAATACGTTTGATACAATGTTCGATAATTACAGTTGAACTCTGTTACAGAAAAATAGAAAGAAAATCCCAAGCCAGCACTGCAAGTCATTCTGGGGGGTGTAGGCAGAGGAATGGCTTTAGCCTCTCGACCAATCATGGCCAAGCAAAGCCAGCTTGGTGGCATCAACAACAACAACGGTGTGGAGTGAAGGAAGAATATGAGTGCGACAGCGCAAGAGGAAATTGTAGATAAAAAAAGGAAAGCTCACGTCACCAATTTGGCAATATTTTGGTTATTAAATCAGACAAGAGTCAGACCGATGTTGTCTGCAAGCTTGGTGGCGAGTGAGCATATTAATTAGGGCCCGAGCACGCAGGGCGAAGGCCCTATTGAATTTTGAATGTTTATTATTTTTTTTTTATTATTAAGTTTTTCTTTTTTCAGATTCCCCAAAGTAAATCGCATTTTTGACAGCCTATAAGTACTCGAAAACTCACTAGAATTTGCCCACCCCCCCAAAGTCATAAAATTACGTATTTTGGGGGTCTCGCACAAGGGCGTAACAAAATGGCTCAACAGCGCCACCTAGATGTACGTTTTCGGAGTCACCCCTCGACACGGTTTCACGCATGTCTACAACATTTGGAGGGAGTATGTAACAGAGACACACAAAAAGCCTCTTGGAGCCATAGTCCAAATCCAACAGGAAGTCCGCCATCTTGCATCAAAAATCATATTTGGTCACAACTGTGGACATTTCCACACCTCGTATTTGAACGAACTCCTCCTAGAGCTTTTGTCCTATCTGTTCGAAACTTGTCGTGTGTGTTCTTAAGGCCATGACGATGAAAAGTTGTCCAAACCGTAATCCTTGGATTTACTATGGGGGAGGGGTGGGGCCACAAAATTTGACGTGCTTTCATGAAAATTTTACGTGCTATAACTTTGTGGAAAATACTCCAATTGTCACCAAACCTCTCATATATAATGCCAGTCTGGCCTAGTACACATTTCCATAACAACATTTGGTGATTTTCGGAGCGCCACCTAGTGGCGATAGAAACATTTCATTTTTACAAGATGACGTCCAGCTCGGACAATATCGACCATACGGGGCTGAAACTCTCTCCAAACCCTCCAAAAATGGAAACTTTTCCAGAAACTATGTAGACATGGTGGCCCATCAAAGTCAAGCGTCCCAATTTTTTTCCAAAAATCTGAGACTCCATTGACCTTTTAGGCAGATTTTCAGGCAAAAGTGTGCGGCTTTAATATACTTTCGCAGAGTTGTCTGAAACTTCTTGAGGTTATTAAGAGCAATATTCTCTAAAATTCGGCTGCAGAATTAATTAGGAGGCGGGGCAAACTCGCTCTATAATGCCCCCTGGAATTTTTCTTTCAGGCAGCCCCGCCACAGTTTTCGACACAGTGTTATAGAACCTCAGCCGAATTGTAGACCATGGCAAGACCTACAAAACGTGAATGGGCTAAAATTATCAGGAAGCGAGATATTTATGCATGAAAATCACCATTTTTGGTGATTCGGGCTGGTCGACAAGCAAGCCCGGATCTATCATATGGGCAATCTGGGCACGTGCCCAGGGGCCCTCGAGCCGAAAGGGGCCCTTCACAACTCAAGTTTTTTTTTTTTTTTTTTTTCGTGACTTAAACGTGACTTGCCCCAATCAGGAGATAAAAATAGTTGTTTACAAAAATTCTGTCTCCCGATTGCCTGGTTTATTTGTTTTGTTTGTTGACTGGACAGTAACGTTAGCGGGGATGCGGAAAAAGAGAGAGATGGCGCTGGTCAGGGTAACGTGACCTCGTCACATTCATTTACAGTGGCGGATACCATCATCTCAGAGCACCCTGCATAACAGTGATCAATTACAAAGAGTGTCCGGAGGAGTTTCAGCCTTTCAGAATCGAGCGGCTAAGCATATAGCAACATGGAGTTGCACGGCTTTTGTCGCCGGATTCATCGGATGTCACTTATACATAGGGCTGGGCGATATGGGTAAAAAAAAATAACAATGACATAACATTTAAATTTAATTATTTTTTAATTAATTCAGGAGCAGTGGAAAAAAAGATTCGCTTCATACAACCGGTAATCAAAGACGACTCGAATAAATCTAGAGTCTATTTAACCGGAGCAGATGAGTCCGACCACGTTTGATTGATAATCAATAAACGGCTCCATTCAAACATCTTATATCTCACTCGGCAGAGAATCAAAACGTACTACCCGACTTGACCAGTAAACAATACGCAGAGAAACGAAACTTAAACGACTCATAACGCTGCTCGTGGATCCCTGATTAATGAGTCAGCAGCCACTCACTGGCCGGCAGATAAACAAAACTTAACCGACTCTTACACGACTAATCAAGAGAGACAAGAGCCATATGCTCACTCGCCACCAGGTTTGCAGACAACAAACTGGTAACGTGATCTTTCCTTTTTTTTTATCTACAATTTCTGCTTGTGCTGTCGCACTCATATAGTATCACCTTTCACTCCACGCCATTCTTTTGTTGTTGTTGTTGTTGTTTTAGCTGGGCCGTGATAGATCGAGAGGCTAAAGCCCTTCCTCTGCCTACATCCCCCAGAATGACTTGCAGTTTTGGCTCTGGGTTTTCTTCCAATTTTTCTCTAAAGGAGATAAAGTGAAATTATCAACATTCTATCAAACGTATTTTCTATTGATATCGACCACGTGTCTATCGTGATATATATATTATCATTTTATCGCCCAGCCCAACTTATACATCATTTAGCATTTTGCGTGTGTGTCTGTCTTGTGTAAATCTGTCTGGTGGGGCAGCAACTCTACTACTTTGGAGGGTGTTTGTGTTTTGGAGGGGAGGGGGCCCATGAACTTCAGTGCCCAGGGGCCCCTGGAGGTACTGATCCAGCCCTGTCGACAAGGGGTCATATTTGAACGAACTCCTCCTAGGGATTTTATCCAATCGACTTCAAACTTGGTAGGTGCGTTCATGTAGACTTTCTGAGTAAAAGTTATCAAAATTACGTATTTTGATGAAACTGTGGGGCGTGGCAAAGTTTGATGTTTCGCCAAGAAAGGGGAAGCACCTGCTGATGGGCTTGTCATGCTCAGAAATTCACAAAAATTGGCCTAATTGACCAAAAGGTCAAATCTCCCACCCAACCACCCCACCGACTAGCGCGGACATGCGAGGGCCCGTCCAATGCTGCTTGCAGCTTTAATTGTCTCTTTGTCTCTCCTGCGAAATAGTGATCAGTTGACTCACCCACAGCTTGAGCACGCTGCCGAGAACGGTACCTCTCAGCAACGACAATGACTTTTGAAGTAAAACACGTCTGCATAGTCAGCAGTATTGCAATGTATTATAAAGGTATAAAGGTTACAAAGGGCCACTGTGGCTGCAGGTTTTCATTCCAACCATGATAATCCTGATAATCCCTGAATAAACGAATCATAGCACCCTGAGTCGTAATCAGATCGAATCGTGAGGTGCCTTAGATGGCACACCCCTACTTATAATATGTTCTTTAAGAAACTTAAATAAAAATCTGGGGCGGATATTTGTGTTTGTGAGTTATCTGACATTAAAATTATCAATCACAATATATTCAGAAAACAAATGCTGTTTACAACTGTCACATCATTGGACTATCTCAGGGCCAGCTGGAGCTGATGCTGGACATCCTTGTGTTCCACTCCTCCCGTCAGCGTGGCACTAATGAGTGTTCGCATAACAATGGAAACTGTGCCCACCTCTGCCTGGCCACGCCCGCTGGAGCTCAGTGCCGGTGTGCTTCCCATTACACCTTGAATCCTGATCAACGAAACTGTAGCTGTAAGTACAGAGCTGAAAATGAAAGGCCACTGGGTTGACTCCCAAGACTGACTATAAATGTAAATCATTAACAAGGAAAATAATGAATTAATGTTATTATTGAATTATTGGGTCTGTCTTTTAGTAATCCAATCAGTACAAGAACATATTCACCCTCTCATTCTCGTTGAAATGCTTGAGTTGAGTGAGTGAGCGAGTGAGAGAGATGGCATTACCCCTTAGATAACTTTAGTTATTTCAGCTATTATGATGGGATGGTGAAAATGGGGTCCCCTCACAATTTCTACCCTGTTCCTCTGCCTCTTTGTCTGCAGCTCCTTCTAGTTTCTTGCTCTTCAGTCAGAAGGTCAGTATCAGCAGGATGGTTTTAGGAGAGCAGAGTCCTGACATCATTCTTCCTATACATGTCCTGAAAAATGTCCGAGCTGTCAGCTACGACCCAGTAGACAGGCTAGTGTACTGGTTGGATGGGCGACACAACATACGGCGTGCCAGAGATGATGGAGCCATGGTAAGACTTCATCTGATACACACACTTGCAGCATATGAGACTTATACAGGTGCCTGTGGGTGGAAGCAGGTGCAAACATGTATCATGGGGACAAAACATATTTCTGCCCGTGGTGTTTTTCTGTAGGTCTATAAGTTACATGGCCTCATTTAACATTACTCATTAGTAATCTAAAAGGCAGGGCTTACAAAAAGCTGCAATCCTATATGAGTTTATAGGCAGATAAAGGCGGCAACTTGCCTGATAAATCTGCTATAGCCAAACTGTACATTTTCATGACTTGAAGTATATACTAAAATGCATCAATTCTGTGACCATGACCATGTGCTTGTCTCCAGTCTTCTGTAATATTGAGCAGTACAGCTCAATCGCTGGACAATCAGCTTCATGACCTGAGTCTGGATCCCTACAGTCGTCATATTTATTGGACCTGTGAAACAACCAACACCATCAACCTGCAGAGGATGGATGGTCACAGTGTGGGTGTGGTTATCAAAGATGATACAGACAAGCCAAGGTCCATTGTTGTCAATGCAGAGAAAGGGTAAAATAATTTTTTATTTTAGTGGCTCCACCAAATCAGTGCTGATTTATCTTTATCTTGGATGATGAGTGACATATACTGTATATTTGATTAGAATTGTACATCTTAACTTACTGGAAACTCACAGAAACACAGAGCGCAAAGGCAATTGCTGTGGCCTATATAAGCATATATCCCCTTTTGCAGGTACATGTATTTCACCACAGTGCAGGAGCGCTCAGCTAAGATTGAAGGAGCCAGTCTGGACGGGACGGAGAGAGAATCTTTGTTCACTACTGGTTTAATTAGACCAGTAGCCCTGGCTCTGGACAATAAGCTGGGGAAACTGTTCTGGGTCGATGCTGACCTCAAACGCATTGAGAGCAGTGACCTGACAGGTGAGTTCTTACAAACAGAAAAAAATTGATGTGTACCTTTTGTTTTAAAAGTATAAAAGAGTAGTTCAAATAGCATATGAACACCATATCACAGTAAATGATAAATGACTATTTTTACAGTCATCTTTTATGAGCAATTAAATAAAAAAAAATAGTCTAACCAAAAGTTTAATTTAAAATGTAGCTTGGTTGTAACCCCTGTGTTTACAAGCACTGAAGATTGTCTTTAGATTGAGATACAGTATGTGTGGAATTAAAGAAGACCTCACTCATGTCGTATTGCATGCAAGGATAATAAAGGCATTCTTACTCTGATTCTGACTCTTTTAGATGCACGCCATCTACTTTGAATATATGATCAAAAACTGACATATACGAAAGGCATTGTATATAGATAGTTAGATGCTTTATTAATCCCAAACTGGGAAGTTTGACCAGCAGAAGCAGTTTCAGCAGCAATGTACAGGAATTCAACACCATACATAAATATAACAAAAAGCTAAAATCAACAATAAAAAGATAGAAAAATCTATGCTCAATATTTACAAGAATGTAGAGATTCATATTATTTGTTGGTCAGAGACCAAAGGCACCTTGTGCACTACACCTAAAAGGCCTGCTCCTCTTAACTGCTTACAAGCGTAGTGTATGTCTAGAAGAATATTTCACTGACACAAACAAAGCCTACTTTGGCGAATTCTACAACACAGCATCATAGCCATAGCAATTAAATCAAGAAGATTTTAACAGCACAAAAATATATACATTGGTTTCATTTAATGTTACCACAACTGTAGAAATGACGGTGTATTTGATTGAATATGCTTATTGATATGATTTATCGACTATGGGATCAGAAAAGGATTATCTCAACA
This sequence comes from Planiliza haematocheilus, assembly GCA_005024645.1. Classification (NCBI taxonomy): domain Eukaryota; kingdom Metazoa; phylum Chordata; class Actinopteri; order Mugiliformes; family Mugilidae; genus Planiliza; species Planiliza haematocheilus. The sequence goes on from SRSE01001160.1 coordinate 324,516, forward strand.
CTAGAAACAACAAATAAAGCCTAAATTACTATATCATATTAATATTTTATAATATTTTGTATATAAAAAACATGCTTATGCTCAAACAGCCAGCCTTTGTAATAATGTATTATTTTCTTATGACATCATTCTGAATTTCCCAGGAGCCAATCGTATTGTCCTCCAGGATTCCAACATTCTTCAGCCAGTGGGGTTGACCATTCTAGGAGATCATCTTTACTGGATTGACCGACAGCAGCAGATGATAGAAAGGGTAGACAAACTCACCGGAGATGGACGCACACGCATTCAAGGACGGATATCATACCTGACCTCTATTCATGCAGTGGAAACGATGGACACACAGGAGTTTGGTACAGACCTCTGTCCCATTAATGCCAATATACACTATATTGATTAGCTCCTAGCAACATGATATAGTAATACAGGGCATTTGTGCTTTGCATTTGTTTGTGCATCAAACAGTTAAGCTTTTTTGAAATCCGGTTGTATGAGATACTCATCCATAGTTAGTGCATAATCTACAATTGATGGACAAACTCAATGACTTGGCTTCCGTGCCAATGCTGCCCTGGTTCTCCAGTTACCAGCTACCATCTGCTGTAGTTAACACACTGACTAGATAAGTTCCTCATTAATGATTCAAACAGCCAAAATGCTGACTGACATTTTAGGTTTTTCTTTTTGCTACCTATAAGCAGACGATAGCCATTAAACCAAACTTTCCCCTTAAATATTTAATAGTAATGACTGTTTCTTCTCTTCAGCATTCCATCCTTGTTACCATGACAATGGTGGCTGTTCTCACATCTGTATTGCAAAGGGTGACGGCACACCTCGTTGCTCTTGTCCAATGCACCTGGTGTTACTACAAGACCTACTGCACTGTGGAGGTAAACAATACTCCACACCAACAGCAAAGTGCCTTCATTTCCATTTATTGTTGTGTAAAGAGGGGCAAGACACAATACATCATCTGAAAATGTTTTCTTTTTATTTGCAAATATTGTATAGTTGGATATCAAGAACCAGTTCCATCTTACAAAATATGATTTCAAAAGAATCACGGAGAAATTTTTATTTGATATTTGCTCATTGGGCTCCTCAAAAAAATTGTTTGCACGAACAAGAGACACTGAGAAGGGCCGTCTTTTATGCCCTTCTAGAGACCAAGCCCACATGGGCAGGTACATGCAGCAAACCCTCCCAGCTCTACCTGAAAGCCAGCATCAAACAAAGGAAGAGAGTGGGAGGGATCATCACAATAGAAAATGCTTGTCCACCCTTCAGTTTCCCATCTAGTGCAATAATCAAACACTGATCAGAGATGTTCTGTCAGGACAACTTTTTTTTTTTTTTACTAAACAACATATTTCTCCTCTATCAGAGCCTCCTACCTGTTCCACAGAGCAGTTCACCTGCTCCACAGGGGAGATTGACTGTATTCCTATGGCTTGGCGCTGTGATGGCTTTCCCGAATGTGACGACAGCAGTGATGAGGACAATTGTCCCATCTGCTCCACCTCCCAGTTCCAGTGTGACAAAGGAGGCTGCATTGATGCTCAAAAGCGCTGCAATGGTGAACTCGACTGTGCCGATCATTCTGATGAGCAGGAATGTGAAAGTAGGTTTACATAATAGCTTAGCTGAAGTGCAGCTGTTGGCAGCTATACTGAAGTATGCTGACAGATAAAGTTTTGCTATAGAGTTGTCTTTTATGCAGTAAAGAAAAACGACAGTTTTACCATGCCCACAACAGATTTATAAAATAATATGAACTTATATTCTGAATTAAGACAATTGTAACCATTAACATCTTTATAATGAAGTGCTCTTTTTATTAGACTTGGGCATTTAAATTTCAAACAATGAAACTACAGAATAGTATATAAAGTAGATAAGTTAGCCTTGCCTTCATCAGCCCCAACATTAAAATGCTGCTGAAATGTTGATTCAGAAATACAATTTACTAATCCAATAATATAATAAGAATTTAATGATATAAAATGACATCACACATATGGGCCTTTCTGCCTGGCTAATGAGTTATTTTATTTTCAACACTTTACCTACGTTTTGCTGAATATTGATGCTGTTGTGTTTTACCCAAAATACCTGATTACTAAACCAAAATGTATGGTTTCTTCTATTAAACCTGTTGTCACATAATATCTTCTTGTTGCAAATCAGACAGGATTCTCAATCTGTTTTTCCTCCTTCTGTCCAGCAATATGCCCTCCCAACCAGTTCCGCTGTGGTGACAACCAGTGTATTGCTAAGAAACGACAGTGTGACAATTACTCTGACTGTCCTGATGGATCAGATGAGCTTGCCTGTGGTAAAATGTTAAATATTCATAAAGTGGAAATAACAAAAGTCATTATTTGTTTTTCCTGAGCTCATTGTTGACGCTGTATCATTCTTTTAATTTTCTGTTCCATGTGTAGAGTATGTGTCTCCTCCCTCTAGTGGCATCCCTAACACTGGCCCCAACACTGTTGGTCCAGTCATTGCCATCATCCTGCTTGTCTTTGTCATTGGGGGTGCTTACTTTGTCTGCCAGCGGGTGGTTTGTCGACGTTACAAGGGGCCCAATGGGAATTTTCCTCATGAATACATCAGTGGCCATCATGTGCCCCTCAACTTCATCACCCCTGGCAGCTCTCAGCATGGCACCTTCCAAGGTAAGCCCACAAACAGCAGCAGTGGAGCTTAATGTTGATTAAATGTAACATATATTTGTATTCGTAAAATGTGAATGACTGTGTGCAGGCATTTCCTGTGGCAAGTCCATGATGAGTTCAGTTAGTCTGATGGGTAGTAGCAGTAGTGGAGCACCTCTCTACGACAGAAACCATGTGACTGGAGCTTCATCCAGTAGTTCATCATCTACCAAGGGAGCCTTCTACCCCCAGGTACATATTCACTGTTCTTCTCTACTGAAATGCACGAGGTGTGTTGTTTCTTTTCCAGTCAGATAACACAAAGATTTTTTTCTCATTGTAGATCCTGAACCCTCCTCCATCACCGGCCACTGATCGCTCTCTCTACAACACAGAGATATTCTATTCTTCCAACAGTCCATCCACTACCAGATCATACAGGTCACAACAGTCTTATTGACCATATGCATCTCATAGTCTGACCTGAAAGTCTCTATCTTTCATTCTTTCACTATCTGTACTCACTGTTTTTGCTATAATAAGCACCTTTACCAAGGGGCTTCTGTTTTTTTTATATGTTTGTATTTGTCATGTTTAATAATTGATCATTTGAGTTAAAATCCATTTTGCAAACTGTTTACTTAATTGAATGCTTCATATTCTCTTAGCTCACAAGGTCTGAGGAGATGTGTCAGTAACACTGTGAATGTCCAACCTTGTGAGGCTTTTGCCATTTTTTTGCTTTTCCAAAGCATATTTTCACAATTTCATATGTTGGTGGTTAGAGCCATGGCATTATTTTAATTCATTATTTTAATTCCTAGAAAGGACGCTAAATATGATCCACAATTTTGTATTTCACATTATCTCAGTTAACGATGAAACAATAATCAAAACAAAAACTAAATCTGTGTCTCCTCCCAAACAGACCTTACCACTCAGTCCATGGTGCCGCACCACCTACCACACCCTGCAGCACTGACGTTTGCGACAGCGACTGCACCCCTCACCACCTGCCAGCTGGGCTGGCGGTGTCAGCGAGTCGCTGGAAGGCCTCGAGCCATGGCAGCCATGGCAAGCACAACAAGTACTACATGGACTTAAACTCAGACTCTGACCCATATCCTCCACCCCCTACTCCCCGCTCCCAGTACATGTCAGCTGAGGAGAGCTGCCCCCCATCCCCTTCCACTGAGCGCTCCTACTTCCACCTGTGCCCCCCACCTCCATCTCCCTGCACCGATTCCTCATGACCCTCAATTGCCTGGGAACACTGTGAGCAAGAAAGAAATGAAGTCAACTTGCTACAAGAACTCTCCTTATCTGGTCCACATTAACAAAGAACGAACTTACTGTATGTGCCAGCATCCCCTCATTGCGTAATCAATTCTGCATCGGTTGTCTGCAGTGTCCTACTTGAACATTGACTCACCTGTTCCATGTTGAAGGTTTTGTGGTCTCCCTGCCTTGCCTCAGAGCATAAAAAGATGATGATGAATAAATATAGCCAGCAGCCGGAGACTGAAAAATACATCATTTGCTGGGCCACTTCTTGATTTCAAAGAGTTTTCCATTTTTCTAAACAAATATTAAATCCTAAACTCTCCAGCATGTTCACTGAACACACTGATTAGAGTCATTAGTGGACACTGGCGTTGAAAACCACAAATCTAGTGCAACAAGACCCAGCTTCACAGCATTTGTGTCCTCCTTCCTTACAGGGGTCTTTTTGACTGACAACAGCAGGATTGTATAAAAGGGTTAAAATAATATGAACAATCATAAATCATTGGAATTATTTTTCATATTTTGTTTATGCAGGCATATCCACAGCTTCACATAAAACAAATGACAGTTGGATGAGTGAAGGGACTAGTGAATGAGACTATAATATGGTTGGATAGCGATGTACATAGGCATATGTGAATGTTTGCTGGATGTAAGAAATTAGACAAATCTTATAACTGAATGAATGTGTACAGTTATGAATGAGTTGGTGGATGGATAATACTACGTATGAAATCTGATCACAATGTTGAAATGATGTCCCTCTCCAAGTTTCAAGTTTTATCTGAACACCTTTTGAAGAGGTGGAGCTACCTCAACTCGACGAAGAGAAAGACAAGTCTGCCAACAGTTCCCTTTTAATCTGACAACAGCATAGCAATGATTAACAACATGCAAAACAATTGTGCATATGTGTGTTGAAGTGAATGGTTGTGTTGTGAGAAGTAAATACTTTTCATTGTGAATCTTAACATCTTACTTCATCCTTTCTTTACTTTTACAGTCCTGTTTACCAAAAGTATGTTTGCTGCTATGTGTACATACTATATCACTTAATGATTATCAAAATTACCACTCTCATACTGACAATAGATATGAAGCCATTTTATAGTCATAACAAAGTATTCTTATAACATTTTTTGTTGTATGTATTTTTGTTTATGTGATGATCATTATGTATGCACCCATGTCTTTTGCAATGTTTGGCTTGAAGGAAACCTTTTGGACATAGAAAAGTGGATGCTGGAAAGAGTTTCCAGCAAAGATATTTTCTTCAGAGCTGTGTCAGCATAAATGGAAAGTCTCAGAATGCTTCAAGTGAATATTCCCCAAACTCAAACAAATCTGACAAAAAAAATTAAGCAGGGTTTTCTGGGTTTTGGTTGTGCAGTTCCTTGACTCCATTCCAGTGAATCTAACAACTAAAACCTGCTGTGAGTGTTTTGTCTTTGGTATGCTTCCCTACATATACATTCCCACAGAAACTGCAGAGCTTTGTCTCACGCTATTAATGTTGTATTGCCCCCAAATGGATCTGTGCTGCATTTTGTCAAATATCTGAACACGATTTCTGTTGGTGGTACACAGAGGATGAAACCTACTGATTCTGATAACCCCTAACCATTGCTATATAGAAACAGGTAAGATACGGATGAGAAGTCACAAATGGGTATCTGTGACATCTGTTAGCAAACATCAAGTTGAATATTATTGCATGTTTCTTTTCAAGAGGAGCTACTTTTTGTCCATATTTCCTGGACGAGGTTCATCTGTGTTTGGATGAGTTAGAGGAGAGTGTAGTTTCCGGCAGATAAGTATACTAGCATTATTGGAGGTGGTTAACACTAGGAACTTGATTTAAGTGTTTAGGTTTCTTCATCTGTTGTCAGGTGACATTGCACTTGATGCTGGGTGATTGGCCCAAGATAGATTTTGCGCTTATGTAACTTAAGTAGCATTTATACAGTGTGACAGTGGTACTCTCTGAGCAGCACCACATATGTATAAGGCCTTGCCTTACTACACTTTGTCAGTAAAACCCTGAACTTGTTGTATCAGCTATGAATGCTCTGTTGAATTTATACTTGTGATATCTTTTGTATCAGAAGCCTTTTATACTGTACAATAAAGGTTTTATTTTAAGGAATTTTGTTGCCCCCATTTGCCTTGCTTTGAGTGGAGCATATCATTCATTCACTCATTATGTAGAGTCTTAATAAATGTTGATACCTCCAGTAACTAGTTTAAATCGTTACTTTAACTAAGCAAGTAACTAACCAATATGTCCCAGTAGGAGGAGTTGCACTATTTTGATTACCAGTCTACAGTAATATAAATAGTGATAAAAGCTTCTTCACAGCCCACATCTTGTCATTGCAGGGAATTATAACAAGCAATGGATGTAAACAAGCATGTCAAATATTAACCTACCATTTAATGTACACAAAAAAAAGCTAAAGACATTGTCAAAATGATGGCTGAAGCTGGTAAGAGAGTGTCATTCTCCACAGTGAAACGAGTCCTGCACCAACATGGGCTGAAAGGCTACTCAGCGAGGAAGAAGCCATTGCGGGTCGTTCACTTTTTGTACTGAGTGTTGTACAAAAAATGGAACAAAATTCATGCCCAACAAATGAAAAATGAAGAACATCCTCACAAACATTACTGTACATGTATGATCAATACAATAATCTGTTGATTGTAAAATAAAAAGGAAAAAAGTACATTTGACACATGCAATTTGATTCAGTTGTCAGTGTTTTTTAGGACACTGTGCTGTGATTGACTAAATGTTTCTGTTGGAAGACGATGTGTGTCAGTGCTTTGGTAGATTTGGTGAACTGTGTTAGTGTATTATTGTATTTTGGAAGTGTGTGTCTGTGTTTAGTTACACTGCGTGATTTTGAGCATGAAATTAACTGTTTGGAGAATTGTGTGTTTCAGGTGCGATGTGCATTAACAGTTTTGAAAACGTGTTTAAGGTTCTGACAAACGGGTCATAGCGGTTGTAAAAAAACTAATAAAAAAAAAATATATATAAACCTACCCCGGCTGGGGGGCAACCGCCATTCCGACATGTTGCCACTCCGACATTAGGCCCTAATTGTCGGAATGGCAACACTTAACCCTTTAATTAAACGTCCCATCATTCCGACAATTTTCGTCTCCTAACGTCGGAATGGCGGTATCTTTTTAAAAAAAAACGTGTTGCCATTCCGACAAATCTTTTAAAAGCCCCCCCCAAAAAAAAACAACAACAAAAAAACAAAAAACTAAACAAAAAACCCGATTTTGCACACAGATTGGTCAGATAATTCAAATGGCAGACGATTTCAAAGCCTCAGATTTTACTGATTTTTAAGCAGAGGGACTCCACAACCTCGTAAACCAACTTAAATAATCTATTATCAAAATAGTAAATAAGTAGCCTAAGTGAGCAGAAATACAGTGTCTGCGACCTGTCACAGCAGCCAGCTGAGTGGAGCTCTCGGAGCCCATGCGTCTTTACGCACATATAGCCTACATATTGACTGAATTTAATCTTCTGTATTTTGACGGCGCCACAGTCAAAAGCGCTTAGAGGGTCCGGCAGCGCTCCTGTCCATACATTTTTCATGTTTTAAGACATGTGTACAGATGTGATATATAGTCAACAACAGTAGTTTGCAGCTAAACATTCACACATGGAGGTGCGCGCTCTGGCACAGATCTCAGGTGGGACACTCAGGCCACATATGACCAGACCAGAGGGATCAAAGACGGACGGTCTCTCAGTCCCGCTCCCAGAGCTGAGCAGCCAGGTACTGGAGAGGGAGGAGAGGAAAGGAAAGGAAAGGAAAGGAGAAGAGCGCACCGGACGAGAGAGGTGCGTCATGCGTAACGGCGCACACTGACTGTGCGCTCGCGCACCCCCGCACACGCACATACACGCAGCTGGGACTTGGACTTAATGGACAGCGGGAGGGGGGGGGGGGGGGGGGGGGGGGGGGGGGGCTTTCGGGTTCTGTTGATCTGTGTGTAATTGTTTACTATATGCCGCCTGTGATGGACACGTTTTAAGTTCAGTGAAATACAGAGACTCAGACTAAGTAGCGACTTTGATTATTGCTTCCCTGGACGCCCCAGTAGGGCGAGCCTAGATCCGCCTGCAGCAGGACGGCGTTGTGACAGTTCCCCTTGTATCCTTATTGTAAGGGAAATTGTTACAAACTGACATCGGAGTGTGTGATTGTAAATGGCGAGACTTTGTGTTTGTTTATTCATTAAGCTTCCACTGACTGTATCACATCTGTACATATCTTTAAACATGAAAAAAAAAAAAAAAGCCTTGTCGGGATGGCGGGACGAAACTGTCGGAATGGCAGGACGTTTTCATGTCGGAATGGTGGTATGTCTGAATGGTGACATGTCTGAATAGTAGAATGTCGGAATGGCGATATGTCGGAGTGGCAGCATGTCGGAATGGCAGCATGTACCCATCACGGCTTGACTCCTACACCACGGCAATATTGTTACATGCAGCGGTGACACATAGTCAACTGCGTTATTTATTCACGAAGCCATCCAGTGAAGCATGTGTAGCCTACGTGTAGTATACACACTGATATGAATCGCATTACCGTTTTTTACAATCACTAACTAGCGCTTACCCATACTTCAGATATTTTTCCTAAACTATTAACACAGACTCTCACCTACAAAACACAACTGGCCAAATGGATAATTTTCTTCTCAAAAACACATTTTGTTAAATATATACTAAGTCTTCATTTCAAAATAGAACACATCTTTCTCTGCATACACCAACTTACCAAAACACTGGAAATATGACTCAAAATGAAATGATTCTGTCAAAGAATAACTTTTGTTTTCACTTCACAAGGTACATGCAGTGAATCAAAGTACACCAGGTTTCAAAAAACTGGCTATTGCTGACATTACAAAAACTGCATAGACTTTTATGCTTCAGTTTTACAGGTATTTACATGCAAAACATGCAATCCATCGTTTTTTTACACAAAATTTCTTGGATGGGGACTCTATGTCCACATGTATTGTTTACATTCAAAAGCATTCCAGTAAAAAGCAAATCATTTTTTTTTCCTTTACTGTTTACAGTTTTTTTCAGTCGCTAACAAGCATTTGTCCAGTCAGTGGTCACATTTTCAAAACTCTAAATACAATTAGCACAGCATCGGTCTTTTGTGGCCATACCATTCACACATTTCATGTCGTTTTCACACAATATGCAGTCAATGAACACATTTCCACAATGCTTACATGCAGGGCCGGCGCTAGCCATTTGGGTGCCCTAAGCACAAATGCTTGGTGGTGCCCCCCAACTAACTGCTGGGATTTTCACGCACAACCATCTGTAGGGTTTACAGAGAATGGTCCGAAAAAGAAAAAATATCCAGTGAGCGGCAGTTTTGTGCAATAGTATGTGTCTGCAGAGCCGGAGATCTGCAGTTTCAGGATCTGCAGTTTCAGGATCTGCAGTTCTGGCCCGTATAGCGCCCCTGCTGGTTGGTCGCTGCTATTGCAGTTCTAGACATCAGCTGCAATCCATTACGCTCATAATAAAAATAAAAATGTTAAATAAAAATACTGTAAATGGGAATATGCTCTTCAGATCAATGTTTTGACATGTTAACACGTTTTGTTGTTTGACTATTTTTGTTTTAGGGCTCTCTGTCTTGTTTTAAAATAATCAACAACCCATCACACATACACTACCGTTCAAAAGTTTGGGGTCACATTGAAATGTCCTTATTTTTGAAGGAAAAGCACTGTACTTTTCAATGAAGATAACTTTAAACTAGTCTTAACTTTAAAGAAATACACTCTATACATTGCTAATGTGGTAAATGACTATTCTAGCTGCAAATGTCTGGTTTTTGGTGCAATATCTACATAGGTGTATAGAGGCCTAGTTCCAGCCACTATCACTCCAGTGTTCTAATGGTGAAATGTGTTTGCTCATTGGCTCAGAAGGCTAATTGATGATTAGAAAACCCTTGTGCAATCATGTTCACACATCTGAAAACAGTTTAGCTCTTTACAGAAGCTACAAAACTGATCTTCCTTTGAGCAGATTGAGTTTCTGGAGCATTACATTTGTGGGGTCAATTAAACGCTCAAAATGGCCAGAAAAAGAGAACTTTCATCTGAAACTCGACAGTCTATTCTTGTTCTTCGAAATGAAGGCTATTCCATGCGAGAAATTGCTAAGAAATTGAAGATTTCCTACAACGGTGTGTACTACTCCCTTCAGAGGACAGCACAAACAGGCTCTAACCAGAGTAGAAAAAGAAGTGGGAGGCCGCGTAGCACAACTGTGCAAGAAGATAAGTTCATTAGAGTCTCTAGTTTGAGAAACAGACGCCTCGCAGGTCCCCAACTGGCATCTTCATTAAATAGTACCCGCAAAACACCAGTGTCAACATCTACAGTGAAGAGGCGGCTGCGGGATTCTGGGCTTCAGGGCAGAGTGGCAAAGAAAAAGCCATATCTGAGACTGGCCAATAAAAGAAAAAGATTAAGATGGGCAAAAGAACACAGACATTGGACAGAGGAAGACTGGAAAAAAGTGTTGTGGACGGACGAATCTAAGTTTGAGGTGTTTGGATCACAAAGAAGAATGTTTGTGAGACGCAGAACAAATGAAAAGATGCTGGAAGAATGCCTGACGCCATCTGTTAAGCATGGTGGAGGTAATGTGATGGTCTGGGGTTGCTTTGGTGCTGGTAAGGTGGGAGATTTGTACAGGGTAAAAGGGATTCTGAATAAGGAAGGCTATCACTCCATTTTGCAACGCCATGCCATACCCAGTGGACAGCGCTTGATTGGAGCCAATTTCATCCTACAACAGGACAATGACCCTAAACACACCTCCAAATTGTGCAAGAACTATTTAGAGCAGAAGCAGGAAGCTCATATTCTATCGGTGATGGAGTGGCCAGCGCAGTCACCAGATCTGAACCCCATTGAGCTGTTGTGGGAGCAGCTTGACCGTATGGTACGCAAGAAGTGCCCATCCAACCAATCCAACTTGTGGGAGCTGCTTCTGGAAGCGTGGGGTGCAATTTCTCCAGATTACCTCAACAAATTAACAGCTAGAATGCCAAAGATCTGCAATGCTGTAATTGCTGCAAATGGAGGATTCTTTGACGAAAGCGAAGTTTGATGTAAAATCTTATTTCAAATACAAATCATCATTATTTCTAACCTTGTCAATGTCTTGACTCTATTTTCTATTCATTTCACAACGTATGGTGGTGAATAAGTGTGACTTTTCATGGAAAACACAAAATTGTTTGGGTGACCCCAAACTTTTGAACGGTAGTGTACTTCACAGTGAGTTTGAGCTGCTACCATCCGGAAGAAGATTTAGAGTCCCTCACTGCAGACTAAACAGATTTAAAAACTCATTTTTTCCGGCGTCCATTAAAATGGTCAATAAGAACATGTAGGAGCAGTGCTCTGGTTTGGGAGTGATTTGCGTCTTTGCACAGGTTAGGATTTTACCTTGCTATTTTATTTATAAGTTTTAATTGTATTTATTTACTTGCTTTTATGTACTTATTCACCATGTATTATTATTTTACTTTATATATTTTTTTTTTATCTTATTGTATTTTATTTTATTTTTCAAATCGACTACATTAAAGTTAATCTTGAATCTTTTTTTACTTGGTTTTTGTTCAAAATAAAACCTTCAATTAATCAATAAATCAATGGTTCGCTCTAAATATCCCAATGTCATAGAAAAATGCTTAACCTTGTAAAATAGCTAAAAATATACCATAATCACTTCAGAAACAAACAACACAACTTGTAGTCTACATATTTTTATTGAAATGGATGGAAAGGAGAAAGGAGGAAAGGAAAATCTTCTTTCGGGACTTCTGCAGCCTCATGTGGCATATCCCGATGGATGAGTCCTGAAAGAGAGAGATGCATGATAGAAATAAAATGTTTGACGTTGGACTTTGATATTTTAAAGTCCAGATTGTAAATTATGTAACAGCTTTACACACCATTCAGCGCTTTCCTTCCATCTTCATCCTTTTCCCAATCCTCCTGCAAAAGTCTTCCACTTCACTACAATAGGAAATGAAAATGATCACTGATGGAAAGAAAAAACTGAAAGACGTCAAATTGTAAATTGAATAAGTATGGATTTCAGCTAATTTGTGATATGCATTTTTTTTTTTCACATTTTTACCTCTGATCAATTGGCGGACCAGAGTGGAAGACCTCCTCAGCTTCCCGCATGGACAGACTGTACAGTTGTTGCAGGCCGTATGTGATGGCCTTTAAAAAGAGAATCGTACAAAAATACACGCCTATGTAAAGCAGGAGGCCAATAGAGGTTGAAAGTGCTGGAAAACAAAACAAAAAAAAATAGGCTAGAAATACCTCTGGAAACAGGACATCCATGATGAGCCTGACTGACTTGGGTATCCGTTACACGCAGTACAGCAGACAAAAATCCAAAAAGACGGTCCTGGTTATCATGACTGTCAAGGTACACAGGCACCTTGACTGAGGACATATATGTATCTAGGCCCACCGGCGGGCCGAGTCGGGCGCAAGAAATAAATTCTAAATAAACACATGATACACTAACAAATACCCAATACACTAACAAATACCCGATGAAATCATTTGTCAGCGCTCTTCAGTCTCCGTAAACAAAACGGCGAATAGCGTCTACGGGTCAAAAATTTCCGAAGAGCTAACAATAGCATTAGCTAGTTTAACCGAGACAAATATTCGACTTGTCTTTCAGAATATCAAGGTTAATATCTCGTCCACACAACCGCTCCTTCATTTCTCAATGAAATAAATTCAACAGTTTGCTCCGTAGAAAACACATTCTGAGAATCACATTAAATACTTACGTTTCGATGTGCAAAACTCCGACAAAAGAGCTGCAGTTCTCCAGCTCTGCTTCTCTCTGTATGGCGAGAAGCAATACGCTTTGAGAATCCGCCCCCTGCTTTCAAACTCCGCCTACAACAGTTTCAAGCTGCACAGAACTGCAGATTCCTGAAACTGCAGATCTCCGGCTCTGCAGACATACCCTTCTCGTTTTGTGGGCGGAAATGCCTTGTTGATGCCAGAGGTCAGAGGAGAATGGCCAGACTGGTTCGAGCTGATAGAAAGGCAACAGTGACTCAAATAACCACCCGTTACAACCAAGGTAGGCAGAAGAGCATCTCTGAACGCACAGTACGTCGAACTTTGAGGCAGATGGGCTACAGCAGCAGAAGACCACGCCGGGTGCCACTCCTTTCAGCTAAGAACAGGAAACTGAGGCTACAATTTGCACAAACTCATCGAAATTGGACAATAGAAGATTGGAAAAACGTTGCCTGGTCTGATGAGTCTCGATTTCTGCTGCGACATTCGGATGGTAGGGTCAGAATTTGGCTTCAACAACATGAAAGCATGGATCCATCCTGCCTTGTATCAACGGTTCAGGCTGGTGGTGGTGGTGTAATGGTGTGGGGAATATTTTCTTGGCACTCTTTGGGCCCCTTGGTACCAATTGAGCATCGTTGCAACGCCACAGCCTACCTGAGTATTGTTGCTGACCATGTCCATCCCTTTATGACCACAATGTACCCAACTTCTGATGGCTACTTTCAGCAGGATAATGCGCCATGTCATAAAGCTGGAATCATCTCAGACTGGTTTCTTGAACATGACAATGAGTTCACTGTACTCAAATGGCCTCCACAGTCACCAGATCTCAATCCAATAGAGCATCTTTGGGATGTGGTGGAACGGGAGATTCGCATCATGGATGTGCAGCCGACAAATCTGCGCCAACTGTGTGATGCCATCATGTCAATATGGACCAAACTCTCTGAGGAATGCTTCCAGCACCTTGTTGAATCTATGCCACGAAGAATTAAGGCAGTTCTGAAGGCAAAAGGGGGTCCAACCCGTTACTAGGATGGTGTACCTAATAAATTGGCCGGTGAGTGTATATAGAATGACTAGATGTCTCGTCCGCGTTGCTGGCCAACGGAGTCGAACGTCCGCATATGGCGGCCATCTTGCCACATGCAGCTCGCTCACCCAAAACATTGTGTTGATAGTAAAACAAGTAATTTTTAAATAGCCATAACTTGCTCAATTTTCAACCGATTTTCAAACGGTTTGGTTTATTCTAAACGTCAAAGATGTAGTTATGACACTGGCTTGCTCTGGGGGGTTTCAGGCCGGGTCTTGTAAAGCGTCTTGAGACGATTTGTATTGTTATTGACGCTATATAAATAAAGCTGAATTGAATTGAATTGAACTACTTTTGAATAATTATCTTATGTTCTAAAATATAGAATAATGTTCTAGAATAGGTAGACTAGGCCTACAAGATTTCCCTTAACAAATATACATCAAGAAACGCAGCATGTTGAAATCCCCACCCACAGAGATAGTAACACAGCACGAAGAACCAAAGTCCATATTTCCAAATTTGTAAAAATAATATATTTTACACATGAAATGGTAGTGAACCAGTTTGTTTAGACATTATAAAGGCACTTTTGAAAGATTTTTAAAGATTTATTAAAATCAATGTTTGGACAGAGGTGTTAGAGACATTTGATGGATTTTTTTTTATTATTTTTATTTATTTATTTACATTTTCATTAAAAACTTAGCCAAGTAACAAGGTGTCCCAGTGTCCCGGTGGTGCTGGTTCTGGTCCCCATGCTGCTGGGCCTGATAAGTGATGATGCAGTGATAAGTGAACAGGTTGGCTGCTTGTGGGTCGCTAGGCTGTGCGGGCCAGGAAGTCTGGACAAGGTGACAGCAACAAGAGATGGTAGGGCAGTCGTTGGGTTGGGACTTCAGGTGCGATGAGGGCCAAAAGTGAGAGAGAAAGACAGAGAGAGGGAATGTGATTTTAAAATGGGTGAGTGTGTTACGGCCAATCTATTGTGTTGGTAACTTCATAAATCTATCTAACATCAAATATGATAAAATACCAATATAATATGTGCAACCTTTTATGTGTGGTTGTTCAAGACACACTGAAGGCATGATGGTGAGGTTTGCAGAGAACTATATACTATATGTACACTTGAAAGGGGTGGGTTGTGAGGGACCTGTCGGGACTTATTTTCCCAATAATGACCGGCGTTTTATACATTATCCCTTACCTATATGATGCTATCATTAGTTTGTAACATTTCACATGCAAATACTTACAACATCAGGCATCAAGTCCATTGGCAGGTTGTCTTCTAGTTGTGCTGAAGTTGTAGCGCTTTTTATTGCTACTGACTAAAATAAAGTAGTTTTGAGTGTCTAAAATGTGTTGTAATAAACAACAAATTATATACCTTGCAGAAACAAAAACTAATCATATGTGTATATCGATATATTTTTGGTCAGTGATAAACATACACATACCCTTTGAAGATGTGCTGGAAAGCTGAAAATGGATGGCACAACACCATCTTTAATCTGCACAGTCTGCCCAGTGCTGTCGAAGTCCTTGGTCCTGAAGTGCTCACTGCAGATCAGTGTCCTGTCAGTGGCAGCAAAACCGTCCCTTCTTAGAGCAACTTCTCACTTCCTCCTCCTCTCTCTGGAATTGGGAAACCTTAAAAAGTGAAAAATGTACCCAGATATATAAATGATTGTCAACATTTTAAATCTGTCTTTCCATTTAAGGGCAAGGACACAAGTACACACCTAGATTATCATATGTTGGGGGTAATTGTATGTATGTAAGGATGTATGTATGTACTTCAAGAATAAGATAAACACATTAAAAACTATATTCAAACGTTCAGTGATTATGTAAACAATTCTATTCTAAACCTTGTGTCAACAACAATCTAGCAATACTATTATGTCACATCCCCGCTGTTCCTGTGTAACAGGACCTGTATTGTACTTCCACTAAGTAACTAACGATTATCCTAAAAATAATTCATAATATTGTAATATCCTACAGGTGAAAGGTGATCCCTCGGGCTCTGGTTTCAAGACCACGGCGGTTACAGCAGCCATAGGCGGCACAAAAGTCTGGCATCAAATCATGATGTAAGATGTTTTAACAAACCGACCAGACAGAAAATCATGTGTAAATTCAGTTAAATCATGTGTATCATGTGTGTATTATATTGAAGAGATATTAAAAGAAAGCGTAATTCTGCCTCGCCCCAATATACTTTTTTACTTTCTTGTATCTTGCACTGCTGTTTCCTGCCGCTGTAACGCCCTAATTTCCCCACGGGGATGAATAAAGTCCTATCTTATCTTATCTTATCTTATCTTATACTTGGTAGCTAGTAGCCTAGCTAGACGTGATACACAACTGAACTGCACGATCAAATCAGGTTTTTTTGAGGAGATAAGCTGCGATTTCAACATGTTCAAGCATCCAGAATTATAACCACGTTAATAACGTTTGTAAGAAAACAAACAGTTTGTAAATCCATCAAGATTTCAGCGAGATAAGAGTATTAACGTTTGTAAAGGTCACTTACCTTACCTCAGGTTACATCCATTTAACTAAGGTTCGACTGATCTCGCGAGAAAGTCAGCCTGTGGTAAGATGGCCGACCTATGCGGACGCTCTAGACTCCGGCGTAAGACATCTAGTCATTCTATATATATCTATGCCTTCCACCTCCAGGCAGAAAACAACTCTTCTATTGGATTAAGGAATGGGCTGCCATGTGCTGCAAACCATGATGGATGTTGTAAGGACCGCAACATGGTTTGCAGAAATTGAATGATGGAATTCACAGCCTCAGCCATAGTGAGGCCATGATTCACAACATTTCAATTCAATTCAATTCAGCTTTATTTATATAGCGTCAATAACAATACAAATCGTCTCAAGACGCTTTACAAGACCCGGCCTGAAACCCCCAGAGCAAGCCTGAAGGCGACGGTGGCAAGGAAAAACTCCCTTTTAACAGGAAGAAACCTTGAGCAGAAGCCAGCTCATATGGAGGGACCCATTTGCCTAAGGCCAGCCGGGTACAGACAGAGAAAGAGAACAGCAAGATAAACATACATCTGTCATAGATACACACATCTGACTAAAGCATACAGGTGGGATGCTATGGTACAAACTAATGATGTTACATGACAGTTAGATAATGTAAGGGGAATCATCAGCAGGTTGGAGAATCGTTCATTCAGGCAGGAGTGGATAACAGCAGGATTCCATGGAGACTGGGCAGGCTGATGAGACCACGACAACAGATGTAGTATGGAGCTCCACAGGAAACACTCAACTCCAGGCCAGAGATACTCGGAAGAAGGGAGAGCAGCAGTAAACATTCTACATAGTAATAGCACAGAATTGCATGACTAGTAGCAGATAGGAATTTAGAGGACAGGAGCTCTGTGCCAGAGAAAAGAAAGTGTAGGACACGAGAGTGGAGAGAGAAGAACGAAGGAGAACATGTGTTTGTTGCATTGTCCCCCAGCAGCCTAGGCCTATAGCAGCATAACTAAGGGATGGTTTAGTCCAGCCCTAACTATAAGCTTGATCAAAAAGGAAAGTCTTAAGCCTGACCTTAAAAATAGAGAGAGTGTCTGCTTCCCGAACCCAAACTGGGAGCTGGTTCCACAGGAGAGGAGCCTGATAGCTGAAAGCTCTACCTCCCATTCTACTTTTTAAAATTCTAGGAACCACAAGTAGGCCTGCACTTTCAGACCGAAGTGATCTGTTGGGATGAATGGTACAATGAGGTCTTTAAGATATGATGGAGCTAGGCCTTTGAGGGCCTTGTATGTAAGGAGGAGGATTTTAAATTCTATTCTAGACTTTAAGGGGAGCCAGTGAAGAGAAGCTAAAACTGGAGTAATATGATCTCTCTTGCTAATTCCTGTCAATGCTCTTGCTGCAGCATTTTGAATCAGTTGGAGGCTTTTTAAAGAGTTATTTGGGCAGCCAGACAGTAATGAATTACAATAATCCAGTCTGGAAGACACAAATGCATGAACTAGTTTCTCAGCGTCATTCTGAGACAGGATGTTCCTAATTTTGATGATATTACGTAGATGAAAGAAGGCAGTCCTGGTTACTTGCTTAATGTGACATTTAAAGGACATATCCTCATCAAATATAACACCAAGGTTTTTCACAGTAGTACTGGAGGCCAAGGTAATGCCATTCAAAGAAACCACGTGATTAGATAATCACATAACATGGTCCACAAGTGTAGCCCTAATTTCCTCAGGAATTTGTCTATGTACTTCACCTCTTCTTCCTGTGCCCCTGTTTTGTCCCCTTCCCCTTCCTCCTCACCCCTCCTCCACGATGCTGACGTTCCATTTCTGTGTCGCAGAGTTGTAGAAATGGTACACACTACCTGCTTGGTTCATATATGCTTGCCAAATGAGGGTTCATGGCTGAGTGACTGTGGACAAGTGTCTGGTACTGGTTACAACTAATGCTTCACACACTTCCTCACGAGTGAAAGCTGAAGTTCATCTGAGAGCAATTGTTGAATTTAGGAGACATTTTCAGGGAAAAAAAATGATAAAGGAATGTATGAAATTAGCTTGACAGATTTTGACAACTAGTTCAACAATTTTTGTATGTAATGACTCAAGTAATGAAATGAGGACTATTAGTTTTTTAGGGAATGACTATTCAGCATTCATAAGTATGTTTCATTTTGACTGACATGACATAAGTAAATGATAATGTTATAAAACAGCAGAGAATTGTATGAAAGTAACTGATACATGTCCAAAAGCATTTGCAATTTGTTGAAAGGAATGAGAAACTGCTACGATGATGTGCACAAATGACTCAATGTTGTGGAGGTTGAACTAATAGTTGTGAGAACTTTCATTCTGATCTGAGAAAATAAAGGGGAAATAAAAGTGGCTCGCCTTTTGATTTTGCACTGCATATTTAATTTCTTTATATGATTGAAAAATCAATTCAGGCGTTAAGGGATTAAAAGGTGGAGCCTCGTTTAGGAACGAGCTTCTAGCTGCTTGTTCGCTGCAGCTATCTGCTCTGCCCTTCGCTATTGTCAGTTTGTCAATATTCCATACGTGTTGGGTTGCAAGCGTGTCGTGCACATATAAACCTTGGGGAATGTTTTTGACGATATATCGTAAGCGATTAAATATCGCACATCCCTACTGATCAAACATGCCCCCAGCATGAAGGATATGTGCCGTTACATCTTTGTTTAAACATTTTTTATTTTTATTAATATTTTTCACATTTTTACATTAGCAGCAATTTTCTAATCAAATATTTGATGCTGAGGATGTACACATGATGCAGCATAAACCTGTTAGTCTTACTTTTGCCTTACAAAAGTATAGTATAAATCAATATATAAAATTCTGGGCATAATCGATGTCAACACACTAAAGGTATATTTCAAAATGAAATGATTTCCCAAAACAAATAGCTCTTACTTAACATATGTCATGTTTTGACATGATAAATTGCATGTCAATGGCTCCAAAAGTTGTCACTGTAGAAATCACTTATATTTAAAAGGATTAAAAGACCTTTCATTTTGATATGGAGAAAAAACAATGGAAAGGGAAAATCCTCAAGTAATGTAGAAAAGAGATTTACTTTTTTTATTTGAATTTATGTTTTTATAAAGTAAAACACTTGTATGCGTTTTCAATTAATGTGATCATTTTAAATCCATGTAGTTATATGACTACAGTAAAGTTCAGTTATTTTTCTGTCTTGTCTAACTGATGTATCTCTATTTTGAAATCTAATTGATTTTGAAAATCAATACAATCATTGTTCAAATGTCCCTTTCAGACTGTGGATCCATGGAATATTTTTTCCCCATTATTCATCTTGCTGGAATGTGACAATTGTCTTGAAGCAAACTGGGTAGACTGCTGAGACTGTAGTCAATGAAATTAAATCTTGGTTGAATGAATAAAAGTGGAAATTTTCTCCAACCAATCAGTGGGCTGTGGGCATATAAATATCAACATATATTCTTTAAATTAACTAAACTGGCCACAGTGCACTGATTTCATTGTCTCATTAGCTTAAAAGCTAGCATTTGTACATATTACAAAATGTTCATGCATTTATCTTATACTGAAATGATAACAGACTCAACCAGCATGTACCTGGTCAATATTTCTGATGTGTACATATTCAATGCCTCAGCTATTATACAAGAAAGTCGATGTGGTATTCTAGAATAGTCATATTACCATAGTGTTTTTGATGGTATGTCATGCTGGTTGTTGAGCTGTGATATGCAAACTGCTGTTTGCAGAGATTATTCCTGACATTTTGGTAATCCATTTGAACGAGATTTAACCACAATACTTTTCTTAACATATCAATTAGTTTGGATCATAATCCAAGTAAGCGTTCCGTAAATATTAAACAAGTGAGATCCTGACTCAAAATTCTGAGAACTACAAGCAGTTTGCAAAACAAAAATGTAACACTCAGATATCACTCACTAAGCACTGAGTATGCTGAGATCATCTTTGGTATAACAATTAAGAAATTAGGGCAAAACACTTATCCTAGCCTACACAACAGTCAGGTGATTCCATATAACTGAAACATTTCCATATTTTAAAAATTATATCACTGTGCCAGAAAAAAAGAAATGCAAGTTTAATAGGATTTGCTGTCTTACACAATTTCTTTTCTAATACATGCCTGTTACAAATCAACATACATACAGTTTTCAAAAAAAAAAAAAAAAAAAAAAAAAAAAAAAGCATCTGTGGTGGGACTGTGATCACCATTAACAGCACCTGCAGTAGTGCAGCTGTACAGTTGTGTGGACATGTTTTGGAAATTATGCAATGCCTGGTGGGTAGAAACTAACTGAGACAATTTACCGAGT
Organism: Planiliza haematocheilus; assembly: GCA_005024645.1. Taxonomy (NCBI): domain Eukaryota; kingdom Metazoa; phylum Chordata; class Actinopteri; order Mugiliformes; family Mugilidae; genus Planiliza; species Planiliza haematocheilus. The sequence goes on from SRSE01001160.1 coordinate 345,325, forward strand.
CCCAGGTGGTTACATACTGTTCAATCAAACCGGCATCATGGCAGCATTAGATCATTGGTGACATTTAGAGATGGTTGTGTGCTCCAGTGTGTTTTTTTGGAAAGTGTGACTTTGTCAGGGATGGAAAAGAGCATAAACAGTTTACATCACGGAGATACATAGCTGCTAGGATTTACACATCATAACAATAACAATACTAAGAATCATAGCCATAATTATTTGGAATAGCAATTATACAGTCAAAAAAACTACACTTGTGTTTTCATATTTTCTTTCCTCAAAACAAAAAAAGAACTATTTATTTATATTTATATTCTTGAAGTTCTTTTTCTTTCAGGCTTTCTTACTAAGTGGGTAACATAAATACACTCTATTTACAATGATTAGTTTACAGCCATTGGCCCAGCCTCTGAAGTTAAAATGTTTTTAGTTTGTCTCGAGTAAAAAGCACACAGAGGAAGGAGTGATGCAAGAGGAATGGTCCCAGTTAAAGGAAACAAAGAGAGGTATCACGGAATGGATGTATTTGATTCTGTGGCTGTGAAACTGTGACCCCATCACAGACATCCCCTGTTTTAGAGTCATATAGTTCCATTCTACATGTGCAGAATATGTTATGTAAGGGATGGAAAGCCTCACCCTGTCAACCATTTGGTGCTACAGGGATCTCCAGGTTTGCAGAACTCGTGCTGCAGGGGCACATATGGTCCATCCCATGTTATTCTGTCACTGTTTTGTTTGTACTCTCTTGCCCCTCCCTCCCTTATATCAGTAGCAGTGTCCCCAACACCATCCTGAACTGCTGTGTACAGCCTGCTAGCTCATTCATCCTCTCAGTCATCTCCCTGGCTGCTCCAGGGGAGGGATACTGAAGTGCTGCTGTCTTTGTACTGATCACAATGTCTTTGAGTTTTTCACAGAGATTGTTGCTGCTCTGGGCCACCCGGGCCCTCACCTCAGGAGATTTGGCCTGACGTGATAGCGTGTCACCAATAAACACCAGCTTGTGCGCACTGAGGATGACAAATTTGCTGTGTGCCACAAAGATCTTTGGTGGTTGGTTGGAGTTTATGGCAGTAAAGAAGGCATCAATGGCATTTGTTACGGTGGTGATGTTCTGCTCACATTGCTCCTGGTAGAAGAGGAGGATCTGCTGGTCGCCGTGACATAGCTTGGATTGTGAGGGGCCTCCAGAGCTGTTATGGGCAAGCTGGTTTGCCAGAGGGTGGTGGGGGGGGGGGACCCAGCCCGTTATGTCATTATTGATTGGCCGGCTGACTTCCTGCTCCAACCGCTCAAACTGTGTAATCTGGAAGAAGAAGAGGAGGAAGGACATAGTTAATACTTAATAGCTATTATAATTGATCACCACTGACAATAATGTGCTGATGTACATGGTCCTAAACATTTTGTTACTTTGGAGCTTTGCTGATGTTTTGGAACCAGGTGAAGCAAGGGAGAATATGAAACAAATGTTTTCTTATCTGAGAGGCTGGGAGTGCAGATAATGATGATTTTCTGGCACTACGTATGATTTTGGCTCAGGCTGGAATCACATGTGTTTGATGTAGTAAAATAACATATTCCTCCTTAATTACATTTTTTTATATAGTGTCAATGATATGTCACTACAATGATCTCAAGAAGTTTTTAACAGGATGAAACTCTGATCAGAACCCAACTCATATGGAGGCACCCATCTGCTTGTATGAAAGATAATGAATATAAATAAAGCTAGTTAGTGATACCAGTTGTTCTATTACAAGTAAGTTTGGCAAAGGGAGATAGAGAGAGGGACACTCAGCTATTAGTATGCTATACTGTAGTAGCACACACGACTGTGGCTCAGTAGGTAGAGCGGATTGTTCACGAACCAGAGGGTTAGTGGTTGGATCCCCGGAATGTGCCACATGTCGAAGTGTCCTTGAGCAAGACATTGAACCCCCAGTTGCTCCCAGTGCGTGGCACTGGTGTGTGAATGTGTGCGTGCTTGTGTGAGTGAATGGGTAGATGTGTCTCTGACTGTAAAAGCGCTTTGAGTACCAATAGGTACTCAAAGCGCTATATAAAAGCAAGGCCATTTACCATTTACCATAAGCACGATTTGTAAAAAAAGAAGAAATTAGAGGACGAGCTCTCAAAAAAGAAGAGAGTAGAGGAAAGGTGTTCAGTGCATAATCTCCCAGCAACCTAGGCCTATACCAGCATAACTAGGTTCAATGTAACCTGAGCCAGCTGTAAAAATGGCACATTTTAATCTCTGTAAGTTCAGTCTATTTATTACCAGAGTATTTCTTAATGCACAAGATGATCAAGGGATTGGATGGTTGCATGGTTACCTTGTCAAAACACAATTCTTTCCCTCACCACTTTTCCTTGTGGGGACATCCACATCCTGGTGGAATGTGGGGAGAATAACAACGTGGAATTTCTAAAAACTGTTTCCTATTACGGGCGGCACAGTGGCGAGGTGCTGATGCCTCACAGCAAGAAGGTCACCGGTTCGAATCCATGGGCCGGCTGGCCTTTCTGTGTGGAGTTTGTGTCTGATGCTCCGGGTACTCCGGCTTCCTCCCACCAATTAGCCTAATGACCAAGACATGCTCATTAGGCTAATTGGTCATTCTAAATTGCCCGTAGGTGTGCATGTGAGTGTGAATGTTGGCCCTGCGATGGACTGGCGACCTGTCCAGGGTGTACCCCTGCCTCTCGCCCGATGACAGCTGGGATAGGCTCCTGCAGACCCCCGTGACCCCTAACAGGACTAAACGGGTTTAGAAAATGACTGACTGACTGACTGACTGTTTCCCATTACAGATAAGGCTTCCTAAAAGCTTTACACTGTAGCAACAATATGTCACAGCTGTGTGTGGCTGGTTGTCTCCTAGTAGCCAAGCACCATAAAGGAGGTGAAATTCTGATGATGCTTTTAATGTCCACAGCTGACCAACTAATTTAATCTCCCATGTATGGTCACACAAATAGAACAAATAATGTGAAAGTGATACACAGAGGGAGGTGAGGACAAGTAAGCACAGAGACAGGTACCTGTTGCTGTTCCAGTTGTGTCTTGTTTTGTCGGATAATGTTGCCTTTCTCCAGCAGCTGTCTTTGGTTTTTTTCAAACTCTTCCTTTCCCTGGAAAAACAATACACAGACAAGGAGTTATGTCATTTGTCTTAGTTACAGAACAAACTTAAAAACACATCACAAGTAATGTACAACTTATCTCTCACTGACAAACAGGACCAGCAAGAACAATACAGGAACTAACTTATAAAGGGGCCACAAACTATTGTGCAGAGTTGGCCTCTCCTGAATCACACTGATCAACTTCTCAGCAATGTTTTCACTCCAAATATTTGTGAAAATTGGCGCTGCTGCCAGTTCAACATACTCAGCTGGCTGATAAGTGACTAACAAGGATAAGACTAGTAACATAGGTGTGGGAAAAATTATAAAAACCATGTCCACACATGTGCATCAATGTCTCAGTGCTGTCTAATGACTTGGTAATAATACTACACTTTTCCCAAACTTTGCTCAGAATGAACACATACACCAAAAGAGGTTTGCACTTCATTCTGCTTGTTCTGGAATTCATGTTATTATTACTTCTTTACTACCAGCTTCCACTGGCAACCAAACTGCACATTGGTTCCAGTGTAGTCTTATTATAGAGCAAATATGCATCAAGTTGCATCAAACTGTTAAAATATTGTGCGTACTTGTAAGTGCACGTAGTCATAGTCTTCCATCCAGCCTTGCTCTGTGGTCTCATATGGGCTGTCCACAACCTCCTCCTGCTCTGCAGATGTAAACTTTGGTGGAGAGGGCAGAGGCCGTGATTGAATGTTCGCCTTCTCTCCTCCCTGAAAGTTTCCACTTCCTGATCCTGTCGTGTTACCACTGATCTCTCCCGGGATTGGAGGAAGAGGTAGCTGCTGCTGCCGGGTGCTTCGTTTGAAGAGTAGTGAGGCATTACCATGAAGAAACGAAGCAAGCTGCTTGGTGTCATCAGGTATGCCTCGTGCAGTCATGATTAGTCGATCTAAGTCATCCCCTCCGGCTGGCGGTGTTGTGAGAGCCGTATGTGACCAAGATATTGTGTCTAAGCTCTGACTATGTTGAATCAAATTCTGGAAGACCTCTTCCATCTTCCCTACCTGACGGCCCAGCTTGATCTGCAGTGAACGGTCTGTGGCCTGGGCAGCATTTGCAACAGCTCCCCTAGCAAATTCTAGGAAGTCTCTGACAGTGGCACGCACCCGGTCTGCAGCCTGATGAATGGAGGGGAGATTACCCTCCAGGTAAGCAGGGCATCTCCAATTACCTGTGATGAATGACATCATGAGGGAAATGCTGGACTCAACAGCTTGCTGGAGGCGGGTCAGACGCTCCATGGCCTGATCCAGGTCCAAAATAAGGGGTTTCCCCGGAATGGTGCCAGAAGCAGTAAGTGAGGAAGTATCACGGACCGGGACTAGGTCTAATGATGAAGCTGAGTGGTTGCTCCGTGTGCTTCCTGTACTGGAAGCAGACAGCCGCTTGAAAGACATGGTCAGCTCGTCACTGGTTGACTGGGCATCACGTACAACCTGCAAAACAACCACCACTGAAATAATACAGAGACAGTGGACAAATGCAGAATGCAAGCTAAACTAGCAGTGCTAGATGTGTTAATTCTATCAATTACTAAGAAGGATTAATTGATTTGTACATTTTATTCTTTGCTGTTTGTAATATTGGTAACAGCAAATGAGTGTGTGCCCATGTGGTAGTGTTCTTACAAGTTCTATCGACTCCGACTAGGTTACATTTATGAACAAACAAAAGAGAACCGAAAACACTGTAAAGTCTTATTCTGTGACAGCTGACTGGTAGTCAATATCCCCAAGAAAAGTAAGATACTTCAAATCATCTACAGTAATAAGAAGCACTGCTGGAATTCATTAAAAGATATTTTTGAACTGCTTGTTCGTCTGTGCCTAAAAGACAGCAGGCAAAGGTGCTGTAATGATACATTATCAACAGACCACAATGACATGGACACTGGGTTTGAAGTTGGCAATTAATAGGTAATAGGCAATTCTCTGCTAGTAAATAATTATTCGGGTGTCTGCTAAAGTCAATACTTGTAACCATTGTGACTATAAACATTGTAACTGCTGCAGGTTGAGAATGTCAATTTTAATGACAATTTTATTAATGGTTTATTAACATGACAAATAAACCTAGACCCCTATCTACAGGCTTAGCAAACACTACGTTGAATTGGCCCTCTAACTGTCATACCTGTGGTGGGACATCATAGACAAATTCTTCTCCCCTCTCCCCATCTTTCTCCTCTCGTTCCCGTGGAAAGTCGTAAACATCCTGGGCAGGCTGAACTCTGGAACGCAAGATGGCTGGGATATCATAGATCTCCTGGGGGGCTTGGCTGACCCCACCCCTGTCGCCATGATAATGCTTATCAGTCAGGATGGGGGGCGGGACATCATACACATCTTCTGGAATTGGTGGCTCGTTGTCATCATCAGTAAAGTTATTGTACAGGTACTGGCCAGGAGGGATGGAAACTTGGGGCTGTAGTTTGGCAAAATGTGGTGGTACGTCATAAGTTTCCTCACTGGTTGACTGAATGTCAGGGACATCTTTACTTACAGATGGAGGAAAGTCATAGACCTGAAAACGCATAGGGAAAGAAATATTCTGTATTACAGAGTGCAATACAACAAGTATACTTTTATTGTTTGCATGTACAGTGTATGTGTAAGAAATAAAAAATTTTCAGTGCTGTTGCCAAGATTAGTTTGTCATGTATAAAAAATATACTGTAGCTGTTTGTCATATTACACCCGATCAGTCTGAATCACATTATTTTTCATAGTATCTATTTGTGTACTGGTATGTGGTATATGCATGTGGTATATTTTACATAGTACATTCACACATTTTAAACAGAAACAAATGACATTTACATTTAAAAATAATGGCATGAATAGTTTTTCTTTATAAATACTGGTATATGTTAATCAAATTGCAGTAAATAAGAACAAATAATATCAATATTTGGGCTGACCACCCTTTGCTTTGCTAATAGCACCAACTCTGTTCAGTACAAAAGCATACATTTTTTTGACTCAGCGTTCAGCGAGCTTGGTGTAGTTTTATATCGTTATATTATAAAACATCTTTTCTAAGTAGGTTTTGGGGTCTCCAAGCCTCCTACCATATCTGCAGCTTAAATCCATTTTCGTTCCTCCACATATGCGGTATATTCAAATCCTAAGCAACTGTAACAATATGGCACAATTATTTCCAAATCCAAAGCCTTACTGTCTGTTGTGGGTTCCTGTCTGTGCTGGCTGGGGTGTCATATATATCTTGACCACTAGAGGGGCCCTTCACCACCATGGGAGGAGTGTCGTATACCTGGACACAGAGGAACAGACAGACATAAATAATATTTTTTATACATATCACCTTGTCCTATCCCAGCTGTCACTGTGTGAGACACAGAGAGACAGACAACCATTCACACTCACATTCACAACTACTGTCAATTTAGAATCACCAATGAACCTAACCAGCACGTGTTTGGACAGTGGGAGGAAGCTGGAGAACCTGGAGAGAACCCAGCACACACAGGGAGAACAAACTCCACACATTAAGGCCCCAGTTGGCCTGGATTCAAACCTGGAATCTTCATGCTTTGAGGCATCAGCGCTAAGGCACTATGCAACCTGCTTCAAAGTTTTTAAAGTCTTTCAAAATTTTCTATATTTCTGCATAAAAATAACTCAAAACATCACTGAATTCTTCATTTTCAAACAAATTAGACATTAAAGAAAACTAATCATTACTTCTGATAAGTCATTTACAGATGCAGGAGGGATTTTCTCATTCCTCATTACAGAACCACTTCAGTTCTGAGATGTTGGTGGGTTTTATCACATGAACTACTTGCTTCAGGTCCTTTCACAGCATTTCCATTGGATTAAGGTCAGGACTTTGACTTGGCTATTCCAAAACATTGATTTTATCCTTCTTTAACCATTCTTTTCCAAATAAACAAACTTGTCTTGTTGCATGACCCAGTTTCTATTAAGGTTGAGCTCAGACAGATGTCCAGATTCCTAAATATCAGTAAATGTAAGAGAGGCCTTTAGCGGCTTACAAGTTACCCTGGCTTAGTTTGTGACCTCTCTGTCTATTATGTGTCTTGCTTTTAGAGTGATCTTTGATGATCAGTTCATTTGTAACATCATTAGTTTGTATCATAGCAACCCACTTGTATGCTTTAGTCAGATATGTGTATTTATGACGGATATACAGTATGTTTATCTTGCTGTTCTCTTTCTCTGTCTGTACCCGGCTGGCCTTAGGCAGATGGGTCCCTCCATATGAGCTGGGTTCTGCTCAAGGTTTCTTCCTGTTAAAAGGGAGTTTTTCCTTGCCACCGTCGCCTTCAGGCTTGCTCTGGGGGTTTCAGGCCGGGTCTTGTAAAGCGTCTTGAGACGATTTGTATTGTTATTGACGCTATATAAATAAAACTGAATTGAATTGATTGAATTGAATTGTCTGTGACATCATACATTTCTACAAACACATGTTGTAAAGATCAGACTGTGACAATCCCAAACAGGGCCATGTTCCTGAATAAACAAATACACAAGTACAATGTTGCTGGTTCAGTTGTTTGACTGGGTTCTCTTTGTCCATTTTAAGGACTTAAGGAAAAAGAAGACACGTAATCAGAGAGACGGGTACCTGTTGCTGTTCCAGTTGTGTCTTGTATTGTCAGATAATTCTGAAGAGAATTCTGAAGGGCACAAATACCTTGAAGTGACACTACATACAGCTGAAACCAGATGTTTACATACACTGAGTTGAAAGACACATAAACCTTTTTTTCCACACTGCCTGAAGTTAAATCAGACTAAACCACCCCTGTTTTAGGTCAGTTAGGATTACCAAAACTATTTCTATTTGCTAAATGCCACAATAATGAGAGAGAGAATTAGAGAATTTTTCATCACTTTCTTCAAAGTCAGAAGTTCATACATTTCCTTAGTATTTGGTAGCACTGTCTTTTAAACTGTATGACTTGGGTCAAACGTGTTAGGTATGTCTTGAGATGTTGCTTCAATATTTTCACATAATGTACTTTTCTTATGATGCCATCTATTTTAAGAAGTGCACCAGTTCCTCCTGCGGAAAAACAGCCCCACAACATGATGCTACCACCCCCATACTTCACAGTTGGGATGGTGTGTTAGGGTTAGGGTTATAGTGGCCTATCAGCCCATGTCGATACAGGACCACTTCACTGTGGATAATGACACTTTCTTACCAGCTTCAGAAATCATCTTGACAAGGTCTTTAGTTTTTATTTTGGGGCTGATTTGTATGTTTCTGACAAAATACATTCTCTGGGACATAGAACCCGTCTCCTTCCTGAGCGGTATGATGGCTGGACATTCCCATGGTGTCTATATTTGCGTGTAATTGTTTGAACAGATGAACATGGTACCTTCAAGCATCTGGAAATTGTACCCAAGGATGAACCAGATTTGTTGAGCACCACAATTCTCTTCCTGATATCTTGGCTGATTTCTTTAGATTTTCCCACGATATCAAACAAGGAAGCAGTGTGTTTGAGGTGTAGCCTTAAAATACATCCACAGGTGTGCCTCCAATTAACTCAGATGTAGTATGTTAACCTATCACAAGCTTCCAAAGCCATGACATCATCATAAAGACATAGTAATCTTTGTATATGTAAACTTCTGACTTTGAAGAAAGTAATAAAAAATTCTCTCTCTCATGATTGTGGCATTAAGCAAATAGAAATAATTTTAGTAATCCTAACTGACCTAAAACAGGAGAGGTTTAGTCTGATTTAACTTCAGACAGTGAGGAAAAAATGTTTGTGTCTTTTAACACAGTGTAAGTAAATATCTGGTTTCAACTGTATCTACTGTACCTGTGTTTTGCGAATGACAAAAATATGGGAGGGCAAAGACATTGCTTGGAAGTTCTTATATAAGGTGGCTGAGCTGATGTGACATGATGTTTCTAATAAAAAGTGACAAATATGGATAGACATCACTCTGCACACTGAAATATTTATTTGTAATTGACAAAGCAACATATATCCAGACTTTCCATCTGAACCAATTAAACTGTTTGATTAGAACTAGGTAAGGTCTTTATGAGTGCTACAGTTAATTACTATAACAGATGTGCTTATATTAATTACACAGAGTATTCTGACCTGTGTGATGTACTGCTGACGGGTGGGAGGCACATCATATATGTCCTGCTGACAAGGAGGAAGATGTCTTGGTGGGACATCATACTCATCCTCGTCTGGTTTCACCACATCATACACGTACACCTGTCCAACACGGGTAGGAACTACCACCTAGACACAGAAACACAAAGAATGGACAGGCAGGTGAGAGGAAAGACGGGTCATACATTAGTCTTAAGGTTATGATTGATCAGTACTTCAACATTTAGGGTACACACGCACACCCATAGTATGGGTATATTTTTCTGTGTGTATATGTGGGTGTGTATATCCACCCACATAGAAAAATACTACTGCAAAATCAAGTCCTATCTTCTTCTATGGACACAGGAGAGGTAAATGACATTCATCTTGTGTGAGAGGCCCCTCCCCTCAATCCATAAGAGCTAAAGGCCCCCACTAACAACATTCTGTTTCCAGACACCACATCAGAGGACTCATGTCCATTCTCTGATGAGTCTCAACTGTTTTGGAGACACAAGGAAGACCTACACAATTTGGCAAGTGGTCGTAATGTTCTGCAGTGGTTGTAATGTCATGCCTGTGCATATATAAGTAGGCAACAAGCAAGGTTGATAATATACAACCAAATTATGATAGTCTGTTTTATTAGAGATGAGATGAGTTTCATTCTCATGTCAGGACTTCCAGGTCTTCCCAGCATGCTCATCTACAACAGACATTAGCAACTAGGGGTTGTACTGATTAGTTGACTTTGCTGCTTAGCTGTACTGTGAGGCTTTAAGCAGGAAGTCGCCTAGTCGCCGATGTGACAGTAATAACACGGACGCCTCTGAAAGAGACAGGTTCATCAACTGTGTGGAAATACTTAACTTAACATTAAGCCCATTCTACCATGGCATGCACAACAAGTAAGTCAGTCCTGAAACACAACAGAAGGACTATTACAATGAACACTCATCTAAAAAGACATTCACTAATGCTAGCAGAGGAAAGGTCCAAATCCTTTCAACAGCAGTCAATTAATAACATCACCTTTTGAAGAGCATGTTTTTTTAAACTTTTTTTGCTGAACGAGAAACATGTATTTGAAGTGTCACACTGACGGTGTTATTTGCTGGCATAGGCTACGGTTGTCAGTAGCCCTTGCAGAAAAACCTCCATAGCTTCCTTTGTGTGAGACCCTACAGTATGTATTCAGGTCAAGAATATAGAGTTCATTATAGAATTCAAAGCATTACGCTCTGCTGTGTTTTTTTATGTGATGTCACTGACTAGTTGACATTGACTCAACTTTCACCACATATTAGTTGACTTTAAAAAATTGGAAGTTGATCAACCTCTTTAAACAACAATTCAATTCAATTCAATTCAATTCAGTTTTATTTATATAGCGTCAATAACAATACAAATCATCTCAAGACACTTTACAAGACCCGGCCTGAAACCCCCAGAGCATGCCTGAGGCGACGGTGGCAAGGAAAAACTCCCTTTTAACAGGAAGAAACCTTGAGCAGAACCCAGCTCATATGGAGGGACCCATCTGCCTAAGGCCAGCCGGGTACAGACAGAGAAAGAGAACAGCAAGATAAACATATATCTGTCATAAATACACATATCTGACTAAAGCATACAAGTGGGATGCTATGATACAAACTAATGATGTTACATGACAGTTTGAAAATGTAAGGGGAAAGTGGAGGAGACGAGAGTGGAGAGAGAAGAAAGAAGGAGAACATGTGTTTGGTGCATTGTCCCCCAGCAGCCTAGGCCTATAGCAGCATAACTAAGGGGTGGTTTAGTCCAGCCCTAACTATAAGCTTGATCAAAAAGGAAAGTCTTAAGCCTGACCTTAAAAATAGAGAGTGTCTGCTTCCCAAACCCAAACTGGGAGCTGGTTCCACAGGAGAGGAGCCTGATAGCTGAAAGCTCTACCTCCCATTCTCCTTTTTGAAATTCTAGGAACCACAAGTAGGCCTGCATTTTCAGACCGAAGTGATCTGTTGGGATAATATGGTACAATGAGGTCTTTAAGATATGATGGAGCTAGGCCTTTGAGGGCCTTGTATGTAAGGAGGAGGATTTTAATCTCTATTCTAGACTTTAAGGGGAGCCAGTGAAGAGAAGCTAAAACTGGAGTAATATGATCTCTCTTGCTAATTCCTGTCAATGCTCTTGCTGCGGCATTTTGAATCAGTTGGAGGCTTTTTAAAGAGTTATTTGGACAGCCATACAGTAATGAATTACAGTAATCCAGTCTGGAAGACACAAATGCATGAACTAGTTTCTCAGCATCATTCTGAGACAGGATGTTCCTAATTTTGATGATATTACGTAGATGAAAGAAGGCAGTCCTGGTTACTTGCTTAATGTGACATTTAAAGGACATATCCTCGTCAAATATAACACCAAGGTTTTTCACAGTAGTACTGGAGGCCAAGGTAATGCCATCCAAAGAAACCACATGATTGGATAATGAATCTCTGAGATGCTTAGGACCAAATTCAATAACTTCTGTTTTGTCTGAGTTTAAGAGTAAGAATTACACTTCATCCAAGCCTTTATGTCTTTAAGGCATGCTTGGAGTTTAACCAGCTGATTAGTTTCATCTGGTTTCATAGATAAATATAGATGGGTGTCATCTGCGTAGCAATGGAAGTTTATGCCATGTTTTCTAATAATCTTCCCAGGCTCAGTAGGTAGAGCGGGTTGTCCACGAAGCAGAGGGTTATCAGTTCGATCCCCGGAATGTGCCACATGTCGAAGTGTCCTTGAGCAAGACACTGAACCCCCAGTTGCTCCCAGTTGTTGGTGTGTGAATGTGTGCGTGCTTGTGTGAGTGAATGGGTAGCGCTATATAAAAGCAAGGCCATTTACCATTTATAATGTGAAGAGTATTGGTCCTAGCACAGAACCCTGAGGAACTCCATAACTTTTGTATAAGTAGAGGAATCATGGTTGACATGAACAAACTGGAATCTGTCAGACAGTCAGTCATTTTCTATACCCGTTTAGTCCTGTTAGGGGTCACGGGGCAGGGGTACACCCTTGACAGGTTGCCAGTCCATCGCAGGGCCAACATTCACACTCACATGCACACCTACGGGCAATTAAAAATCACCAATTAACCTAATGAGGCTACAGCTGTGTAGCCAGACCTTAACCTCATTGAAAATTTTTGGGATCTACTGAAGAAGGCTTTGTGCAGTGGTCAGACTCTCCCATCATCAATACAAGACCTTAGTGAAAAATGAATTAGTGTTAATTTTATGAGCCATTTTATAGTTTTAGTTCAGTCTTAGTCCAGTTTCAATCGCCCTTGTAAGTTTTTATCACATTTAGTCACCCTCATCCCGTTTTTATTTAGTCAAGTTTTAGTCCACTAAAAGCCAAGCATTTTAGTCTTCATCTTAGTCCACGACAACGTATTTTTATCTAGTTTAGTCTAGTCGACGAAAACTGTTGACATTTTAGTCTAGTTTTAGTCAAGACAATTATTTTACCCCTTTACCTTTTTTGTCAGCAAATAATATATAGCATATCCATATAATCTATAATTATTTCACATAGCATTTTCTCTCATCCTTTTCATAAAGGTGCATATTTATTTTTGAACCATAACAATTCAGACAAATAATGCCTGCATTTAAACAAATATAATACTGAATATCCGCAGTGAGTAATCAATAGAAAAAAAAGTCATTTTGGTGGTGAACAACTCCTTTAATAACAAATGGATAACAAAAGTGCTGTGTCTTTAAAGCTAGTTCACATAAAACCTGAGGTCAGTATTAAGTAAATAAAAATAACTTCCATGGATAACAAAAGTGCTGTCTAGTTCACACGGCATATACAATTATTAAAGCTGAAAACAAGGAAGAGCTAGCTTGAACTAGTGTAAGAACATGTCGGTTTTTTCATCCAGATGAACAGCAAGAACTTTGTATGTGCAAAAGTGTCTCCATATATCGAGTCTTTTCTTTCTCCCGAGCCCTCGCATTGCCATTTTTATGTTTTATTTGTGACGTGTTTGAATCCTCCTGACTGTCCTGTGTCCTTCCATTCATCTGTGTTCTCGTGTCCCTCGTGTCTGCCGCTCGGCCGGCTGCGAGTTCGAAAGGGGGCGTGTCTGTGTAGCGTGTGTGTGTGTGTGTGTGTGTGTGTGTGTAGCGTGTGTGTGAGGAACAGCGTGCCTGCGTCAGGCTGCGCAGCAGAGGAGACGGGCTGTCTAATATTTTGTCTCGTCTTAGTTAGTTCGTGAACGAAAATGACCATAGATTTTATCGTAGTCTTCATTAAGTGAACTTCATTTTCGTCTCGTCTTTATTAGTCAATGAAAATACATACTGATTTAGTCCTATTTATCGTTTATTCATGTGGGATTTAGTCTCGTCTAGTCTAGTTTTCGTCCGTAGAAAAATGTGCGTTGACGAACATATTTCGTCATAGTTTTCGTTAACGAAATTAACACTAAAATGAATGCAAGACTGGATGGAAAAAAATCGTGCAACACTGATTAAGCTTATCAAAACAATGCTGCAGCAAATGCATGCTGTAATTAAAGTTAAAGGAGGAGGACGGAAGTGCTTGAACCTAAGTCATGAATGGTGATAATAAATATTCTGCTCTTATCAGTGGCTTTAAAAGAAATCAGTCATAAGACCATATACATATCCAAAAATAGTTTTCTGTCTTCACAATTATATTCAACAATAAAAGCAGAGTTACTTTACACTATCATCCTTCTTTTACCTTGCCAAGGGGCTTGCTGCAGCTCTCCCAGTTCTTCTTATCCAAGGAGGGAAGCACCTGGTACACATCCTGGGCAGCTCCTGTCCCCCCAGCTGGAGCTGCTCCATGGCCTGGTCCTGTGCATGCAGTGGGGGGGGTCTGGTAGATGTCCTGTGAAGACAGCTGGTACTGTCTTTGGCCTAAAGCTGGGGCCTTGCTGGGAGGTCCTTGCCAGACATGTGTAGAGAGTCCACCTGGACCAGAAGGAACTTGATACACACTTTGACCGCTTGGCTTGGGACCGTGGGAGGGGGGCATCATGTAGACAGGATCAGGGTTGGGCTGTGCAGAGTTGGGAATAGAGTAGGCTGTGTGCATGGATGTGTACTGAGCTGAGGGGAGAGACTTGTTGGCAAACCCAGAGGAAGACATAGTAGCAGCAGATGATGGGGCAGGTGTTGGAGTGGCATAGGTGCTCTGGGGGAGGAGCGGCCGCTGAACCTGGGAGGTGGAACAGGAAACAGCTGGATCTGGTGTAGCAGGTGAGGGCTGTTGCTGTTTCTTACTGTCATACATGCCAACCAGGATCTTGAGACGGTTCCCAGGAACAATGCCTTGGCGGCCATGTAGTGAGCAGAGCCACCAGCCATCCAGTCCCTGTGTGTCACGCTCCAACACTGTCATGATATCACCCTTGCGGAAGGACAGCTCATCTGGAGACTCTGCGACGTTGTCGTACAATGCTTTGGCCAGCACATTCTATACAAATGAACAGACAGACAAATATGAATATACTGTTGCTCAACTTCCCAACTACCATTAAATGAGTTGTTATAAAACAGGAGACAGACATTCTAATCAAATGCATAATAGTATAACATTTCCTCCTTAGCCACACGTAGACTTATGTGTGGTCAGATGTAGGAAAAGATAAATAAACAACACAGATTGGTAACCAAAGCAACCAAAACATTCACAGGACAGGGACAAAACAGCTGGTGCATGATGTGCTGTGTGTGTGTGTATATGTTTGTAAATGAGAGATTCAATGACAGAAACAAACAACAAAAAACAAAACAAACACATAAAATGCAGGAAGTAAAGAGAGATAACAGAACATAACAAGAGCCCAATATTGATGTTTGTGAGTGGAGACCAGCATGTATTGAATGAGTTGATCTGATTTTCAATGCCATTTGTTTTTCTGTTAAGATATGATTTGATAATAGTGACCCATAACTAGTGATAAAGTATTGGTGACATTTGTGCAAAGTTTCTGAGTTGATGGGCAGAGCCAGATGGCATAAAAGTAATCAGGGATGGGCCACAGACAGCCCGCGACCTCACTCAAAGTGGCCCTTATATTAATTTTTTGAAAATTATAAAAATGTATCCTCTGCAGCACTGGTTCAATGGCATCAGTTGTAATGACACAGTTGGCCACTAGATGGTGCCTCTAATGCAGACGCTACGCCATGGCTAAGAGCAGAGGAGAGACAAAACTTGATCGAGTCTTTTAGGTGAAAGAAGATTATCTGTTCACAGAATGTAAAGGCAAACCCACGTGCTTAGTCTGCTTAGATACGTCATCTGCTATGAAAGATTTCAATTTAAGTTGCAGCCACAACACATTGCACAAAGCTAAATACCAGAGGTATACTGAAGCTGCAAGGGCTGCTATCATCAACCTCCATCAAATCAAAAAAAGTACGCAAAAAATAGCGATTTTTTTTTTTTTACCAGTGCCCACTACTGACAGTGGTGAGGTAGAGTGGGTATACAGGGAAAATGTTAAACTCTTTCTTAGTATACAAATGCACAAATTAATTCAATAAATAAATTATAAATCACAGTAAGTGCTTATTTTTGTTTGCTTCAATAAACACACACACACAAACATATTTAAAATGGCAGTTTTATCATATCTGATTAAGTGTGTGGTCCTATGTGGCCCTCAGGTAGTGTCGATGAAAAGTTGTGGCCCCCTCCATCATTTAGGCTGCCCATTCCTGATCTATGTTGTTTGTTGTGAAGTGTGAACAGGTGTGATTTTCTGTAATTTGAAATTTGTGTAATATGTGTTGGGTTACATGGATTAAAGGCATCCGACATTTTGATATTTCTAACATTCTGTGAACATAATGGAGATCATATATCACTGGTGTCAGGGTTTTGTATGCATCATTATTATTCACTGCCTCCGCAGCCAAAGCAAACACACTCACAGTAAGGTCAAGAAGGTACACATCATGACAGAAATGCTTAAATGCTTACTAGTTAGACTTTTCCCTGAAGGCCTGTTCAAGACTCAACATTGGGCTTACTGATCCTAACATACTTCATACATTTGTTCACAAAAATGTGCTTGTAAGTTGTATATTATATTCTTGGCACCCACTGATAATATTAATTTAACATATCAGCAGGAGTGGATGGGGGGGGGGGGGCTCATGTTACAGACTAACCAGCCACAAAACCAGAGAAAGAGAGAGAGAGAGAGAGAGAGAGAGCGGAACAAACAGAGCAAGAAAGACACAGCAACAGAGAAAGAGAAAAAGATAACAGACAGGAAGGAAGTGAAGTACCAAGATGAGCAGATTATATAACAGGCGATGCGACCACCACAACTTTTTCTTGGTTTTACACCACGATAGTAAAAGTGAGAAAACATAACTGGACTGGACTGTAGAAAATGTCTGAAAGCACTACTTGAAAGCAATCTATAGTCCAAGCTTTTTGGAAATCGATTTTATTATTACTTTTTTCAGTAAAACAAACTGAACAATAAACTGTGAAGTGTAGTAAAGTAATACGTAATATTTTAGAAAGAAAAACAAATACTTGATAGGATGTATATATGCAATTAATTTAAAACAGAAGGTATGTCTCATCTGGGGTGGGTGGAGCTGTTTACAATATTTTCTTATTAATGACATTTTTGGTGGAGGATACATCATATTAAACATGCATCATCATTATTCAATGTAGGGTCTTTGGATCACTTGTCTTCATAGAGTGCTATAAGTGCCATGTAATTAACAGTGCATGTCTCCATAGAAGACTGCTAAAACACGTTATGTTCTCATTTGATGTAACATGGGCAGCTGTAGCCCAGTGGGTAGAATGGGTTGTCCAGGAGCCAGGGTTAGAGGTTTGATCACAGGGAAATGACCACATGTGTGAATGTGTGAGCATTTAGTTAGAGCAGTAGTTAGAATAGCAGAAAAGTGCAATATAAATACAAGACCATTTCAGCAGTTTACACGTCCGTAACCTACATTAAAAAATACATTTGCAAAATTTTCAGGTAGGGCAAAGCAGGCACTACGGCCAATTTAGAATCACCAATTAACCTAATGAGCATGTCTTTGCACAGTGAGAGGAAGCTGGAGTACCCAGAGAGAACAGAGAACCCATGCAGACACAGGGAGAACATGCAAACTCCACACAGAAAGGCCAGCCGGCCTGTGGATTCAAACCAGTGACCCTCTTGCTGAGGCATCAGTGCTAACCACCTCACCACTGTGCCGCCACCAAATCATAATATCAAAATATTTTTGAAGTTCAACAAGCAATGCCACAAACATGTATCAGTTCAGCAGCATTAAATGAAAAGGGAACTACTTAATATTAATGGAGATAAATTGACTAGTATATCACAATTCACTGTAGGTGTAGCAAGTAAAGCGCAATAGCAACTTGGTACCATGTTCACATATGGCACATGGACAGTCCACAACAGTGATTATGTGGGTGATTTAGGGATTTTTTTTATAATGGCTCCTTTACTCCTGTAGTTCTACATAAATGGTGCAATACAAAGAAACAATATGGACTGATAACAGTGTGATCAGATGTATCAAAGGCCAGTGGAAACAAGGCAGTAAAAAGGCAGATATTCTGCTAATGCACTTAAATGAACTACCTGTCAACCTGAAACACATTGGTTATGTTTGGAAAACATGAGTGTATTATGTACACCAAACATGAACCTTCAAACAAATAAGTACATTTACTTAATTTAAATTAAAATCAAGTGATTTAAACAACGACCTTGACCAACATACACTTCTGAGACATTCTGAGTCCATGATGAAAGGACTTCCCTGTCTGTCCTAACACACTAGAAATGAGCATAGCTATTGAGGTCATAGTTCACATACATACATACTGTATACAAAGTAGACACCTGGACAGAATTCCTTCTGGCTTAAAAATAAGCTGTTTTTTCCACACGTGCACTCACTCACAGTACACTACATGCACAATTCCCTTCTTTAGACAATGTTCTGAAAACAGAAAATGAAATAAAAATGAACTCAGCAACCCTGCAGTTTCTGATACTGTAAAACAGAACTAGTTTAGTAATAAGAGTAAATCCTTTTAATGTTTTATAGAACACATTATCTTTCCAGTTACAGCAGTACTGAACAAAGCTGAACAATTTGAAGAAAATTATTGATAACTATTGCGACTAGCAATTTAAATCTCACATAAACAACGACCTGTACTGGCAATTAAATGTATTATCTAACAAGATTGCTTGAGTTGGGCAAACTAGAAGGAAATATATTCTGTTATTATTTATTATTTTAACACCTTGAGTGCACAATGCATGTTTCTTCCTAAAAAAGGTGTTTGGCTCTGACAATAAGTGCAATATGTGAGACAGGAGAAAAGAGAGGCATCTAGTGAGGACAGGAGCAAACTCAGTGTGGACAAGAACTTTATTTTTCATTTGTTGACTGATTTTCATATGAATTTCTGCTTCTACCTGGTGTAAAAGTAGTATTAAAAATGTAAAAGGTTAAACATGGACCGTCCTAAATTTGGCAAATGTAAAGCACATCAATTCTTTCTTCCCTTGCTTTTGTTGTTTCTTTCGTCTTCCCCTGACCCTCTGCCAGCTCTCTCTCGTCTCCACTTCTTTCCTACCTCTCCTTTTCATTAGTTCCTTAGTCCTTTTCTTAGTTCTAGCACCTTTCCTTTTTCTGGTCTTGTCACATCAGACTTCTTGAGAAATAGTTGTAAGTGAATGGCTGATTTGTACACTAGCAAAAGGATTTCTCTACTCATTGAAGCCCATTCTACTGTGGCATGCAGAATATGTAAGTCAACAACTTCTCCAAACATTTTGCGGTAGCAGAGATAAGGAGGCTGCACATCAACAATTTACTGGTAAATTTCATTGTCTAAATTTATTATACCTTTAGCTGCCATACATGGAAGATAATTCAGAGATCTACTGCGTTTTTTTTTATCCTGTCTTACAACACGCTGAGAAGTACTATTAAACACTATTGACGGTGCTAATTTATATAAGATACACATATCTGCAGCACACAGTATTGACAAGTGCATATGTTTATGCTCACTACTATCATGTTCTATTAGTTGACGTTGTTGTAGAGCTTGTTTTGTTGAGCGAGAGCCACACATTAGCAGTGTCAGACTGAAAGTGTTTACGGTGTTGATGTGGTCTACAGCTGAGAGTACACCCTGCTCAAGCTTCAAGAATATAGATTTCATTGTTGCAAAGCATTGCTTTCTACTGTTTTTATGTATGACGTCATTGAGAAACCATCGCTGACTCGACTTTCACCACAGTAGTCGAATTTTAAAAAATCATAAGTGTTCAACCCCTATCACCAGGTGGACTTGGTGTAATGCATGAGGGGTTTAAAGAAGGCCTACAGCATAAGAAGTTCTGGTTAGTACGTTCTAGTCAAAACCTCTGCTTTCATGAGTAATCCAGGCTAAAGAATTCCTGCCTTCAAGCTATGACTAACAACTAAAACAACAGCAGTGATTGTGTAGCCTGGAGCACAGGACAGACTGAAGTAGGTGTGGCTTGATATTGCTTAACCTGTTTACAGTCAGCTCTGGAACTTATGCCTAGCTGTAGGACAAATCATAATAGATAACATGCTTGTTAAAAAAGTGCCGTCTTGTCCACAACAGTGATAAATGGAGGGTAGAAGATAATTATTTATCTTACAAAACTGGTTGGTCAAGTATTACACCTAGAATAGAGCTAACTTGGCCCAACACCAAACCTACTTCAGCCATGCATGTAGGGAATTGAAACAAGGGTAGCTCCAACAAATTACTGTAAGGTCAACTTCAGTCTGATGTATTTAGTCTCACGTTATAATTTCTTTATAAAAGTGTTTACTTAGCTGCTAGCAAGGACTAGCCAGAAAACTTATGAGGTTCCATTAACAGGATGAAGGTTTAAAAGGTTGGGGTACCAACTAAAGTTATCTGTGAGCAGATGATCCACAGGGGATGTGTTTAAGGGCTTTACTAACCTGCACTTACACATGCAGCAAAGGCCAGAGTTAAAATTGGGTGACACACCCATGCTGTATGTCAGTCAGTCAGTCATTTTCTAAACCCGTTTAGTCCTGTTAGGGGTCACGGGGGTCTGCTGGAGCCTATCCCAGCTGTCATCGGGCGAGAGGCAGGGGTACACCCTGGACAGGTCGCCAGTCCATCGCAGGGCCAACATTCACACTCACATGCACACCTACGGGCAATTTAGAATCACCAATTAGCCTAATGAGCATGTCTTTGGATGGTGGGAGGAAGCCGGAGTACCCGGAGAGAACCCACGCAGACACAGGGAGAACATGCAAACTCCACACAGAAAGGCCAATGGATTCGAACCGGTGACCTTCTTGCTGTGAGGCATCAGCGCTAACCACCTCGCCACTGTGCCGCCCCCATGCTGTATGATTATGCTCAAAACATCCCTATGATGTACAGAGTACAGAGTACCTTCTTCTTAACATGGAATAAAACCTTGAAAACACAGAAGCTCAAAAAACTAGCATCCAGCTTCACTTACTGCATGAATGCCTGAGTGTTTTAATGGCCTCTATAAGGGACAACAAACTAAGGTGTATGGTTTAAAACAGTTTCACAACCACAACAACATAAATCTCCACACTGGTGAACATTGACAGTTTCATCATTCACATAAATCTGTAGTGAGAGCTGCAGCTAAGACTGCACTGTTTACTCTGTGATTCAGGACACTGAGCAGTGGGGAAAAACATCCAGTGATTCATAGCTTCTTGTTTGTTAAGTGTGGTCCACTGTAATATGAAACCAAGGGAAAAACATGCTGTTCAGTATATATTTTAAGGAATACATACTCACATTCTGAAACATCAGAGATAGTTGAATGGTGTTTACCAAGGAGTGCAAGTTTCACAGACATAGCAGTATTTATGTGACTGTAGTCTCTTATGTAGCAGACAGAAGGAAACAATAAGAATGATCTTGTGTTTATTTTTCTGCTCTAACATTGTGAGATCATATTATGCTTACAAATTGCTGACTGATACTATGCCACAGAGGATGCCCCTAACTTTACACAATACATATTACAGTAATCATGTTATATGATAGTTATTTATGTTAAAGGTGAACAGTCTAGCATACTGGTTTAATATTCATTTATATCAAAAGTTGGTAGTGTGTCTTAAAAGGAATGGGCAACACCTTTGCACCAGACTAGGACAAATACTAAACATTATGGTTAATCATAAATATGATCAATACTGGGGTCTAATACAGTTACTCTCTGAAATTGCGAGATGCTCTGTGGAATGTCCCAGAAGCACATGGTATCTGGATCAAAAGTGACTCTGTTTACTGACTCACATTTACTGGCATGTGTGAGTCACACAGCACTCGTTAAATTCCTATATTGGGATATACTGACAGGTTCATTCTAGATCTGGGTTAAAACATTGTTTTCATGTGTCTAAATGAGAGAAACATACTGTAGTGCAGAACTTTACTGAAGGTGACATCTGAGTGGATGGGTATGGGTAACACCTATGTGTGCTTTAACTCAGTGGTCAGTGAAGACAACTGTATTTGGTGGATCTATGTGTGTGGTTTGGTAGATGGGGCTGGGTGGTGAATCACTCAAGCCAGAACATCTTGAAGGAGCTTGAGACTGGAAGCGTTTTTGGTTCTCCAAGACGACAAGGGGGAATTCCTGCTGAATGCCACGCCTTCATGACCCCATGAGTCAGCGGGTCAGCACAGAGTACACGGACAAAGAACCACTGACACAGTTATGGATCCCAGAAAATCCAAATCTCAATCCAGTACTGTTTTTCTTCTAATATTCACTGCAATGTATTTTAATCAGATAGGATCAAGCTGGAGTCAGGGAAAGGGCCCCTTTAACTGCCCTCACTTCTAAGACTGTCCTACTCAGTGCAGCTATGAAATGGGACAAAGCAATAAGTACAGTACTGACAATTTAATTCAATTAATGACACAAAATTTGTTCATTTAAAAGTGTATTTTTTATGTGATGATGCTAGTGGACACTGAATTTCCCTTGGGATAAATAAAATATCTGTCTAGTTATATATATTTTTTTCTCCATAGGATCTGTATACATGATCTGTAAATAAGCAGACGGCTGTTTTTTATAGTTAGTCCTTTCTTAGTGCCATAAACCATCCTAATTCTTGCTCTAAAGTCAGCTAAAACTGTGGAGGACATCCTCTTGCTGTGGTCTGATTCTGTGCAGTGATGCATAGATGGAAGAAACTGTGTATTTTTAGGATCAAGCAAAGCTGCTCACAAGAGGATTATATGTATCAAGTGGCTTCATTTCATTCTTGATAACATATTGGGCACTGCAAACTCCTATTGTCATATTATTCACAGCTTATTTGTGATAGTTTACATTCTTGTTATATTCGAAGAATAACTTTGAAAAGTTTTTATGTTTTTAGTTTTCTAAGAAAAGAACAAGGGGATTTATCTGTGACCTTTTTGTCCTTGCACATTCCATCACAGGACAGCAAAGTTTTACTAAACCTGTGCACTCCCTGCCAAGAGCCAACAAAAGGTAAGAATCCACATTAAAAATGGTAACTCCAGTTTCTCTCTCCACCCCCTGCACATTTTCCTTTTCTTCAAACTCAAGCCCCACAGTACCTTCTCAAACCCTCAGCAGCCCTAGTCCCGTCACAGCTGGGATATGCTAGTTCCTGATATGTAAACCACTCAAGAGACTGAACTGAAGGAGACGAAGCAGTACACAAAAGATTAACAGAAATTGAGAAAAGAAAATGGGCTGCAGATGCTGTGTTTTTACAGGCGTACACGCAAAGGCACACTCACCAGATAGTTCATTTTGTCCCTGCCGCAATAAGATGGCTGTGGTAATTCCAGTGCAGGGGTTTAGTTCGGCCCCCTTGTGACACTTTTGCCAACTAGATCTAGGGTAAGAAGATCCCTAAAGATCGTCAAACTCCTCCAAATCTCCTCCACCACCCTCCTTCCGTCCTTCTTTCTCTCCTTCCTTTTCTTCTCCTTGTTTTTCCTTCTGTCTTGTTCAGTCTTGTTTTCATTTGTCAAGTAAATCCTGAAAAATTCTGCCACTCCTGTGATTTCACACTGCAAGAATGAGACAGGTTGGCCTACTTCTAAACTGCTTGCCCCTTCTTTCTCCCTTGATCTCTTTCTCTCTCTTTCTCTCTCTCATGAGGAAAAGGGGGAGGGGTTTGTAACCTGACACATCACTTCCTGTTGGATCCTGACATTCCTTCTATACAGTGAGACCATTGGCTTTGGGAGCTTTTATCTTGCAAATAAGCTGTTCCCTCCCACTGTTCCTGTTCCGCCCTCTGTCTCTCCCCATGGCTGTAAAAGCCTGCCTGGAATGCACACTCATTGAGCATAGCACACATAAGCATATAGCTCGTGTCACTATCTTTACCCTCCGACTGGGGTATCTTAAGTGCTGCTAAATAAACAGAATTTACTTAAGCAGATTTATTCATTACAGCACCAGGTATACTGAACGTGCAAAAATGTTCTATTTGGGAAAAACTGAACATTTGATTGAAAAAAATAACAATTCCTGAACTCATATGGAATCCACTGTGAATAAATCTAAAAAAGAAAAACTCAAGTAAGGAACCCTACGAACACACAGCCTGATTGATTGGCTTATAAGCAGCACAAAACCTTTAATGATGGTTAAGAAAGGAATGTGTCATAACATGCAATGTGTTGAACCCTCTTGTGTATGAGGCTGTGTATCTGCAGATCAGTCAGAGTACCCATACTAGTCTTATGTAGAAAGAATACTAAAAGATGGTTATGACATACCTAATGTTAATACATTTTAAATAATCTGTTTAAGACCTCTTACAGCCAATATAACTCAGATCTGTTCTGAACGCTGTTGGCTGAGAGTAAAGACCGCAGCAGCAACAAGATGAAACATGCAGAGAAAGAAATGTATTGCCTTCTAAGACCAGTGACATACTTGTATTATGTCAATAGTTACAAAACTGAAAAATATTTCAATAAAATCCTACAAAAAAATAAGTTAAATCAACTGAGAAACACAAGTTAGTTTAGAGTTCTAATGTAAAATCTTGTAATTTAGTGGATTTAACAGAAATTCTAAAACAGGCTGAAGATTTTTTAATAAGGTATTTCATAACATAAAATTCATTTTTATCTGAACGACAAAAAAACATAACTGTGAAATGAAGACAGTGACTGAAAACGGGCTCAACACAATGATCTTAAGTGAATTTTATTTGAATAAAATGATTCAAATCTTGCTCAAGTGTCCTTGAGCAAGACACTGAACGCCCAGTTGTTCCCAGTGCATGGTACTGGTGTGTGAATATGTGTGTGCTTGTGTGAGTGAATGGGTAGATGTCTGTGACTGGCTTGCCGAACTGGATATTTGTCTTTGTACATGTGCATAAGTCCAGATTCACCAAAAAACTAAATCTCTTTGTTTGCTCCCTGGCCTTGCACACCAAGCCAGTGTGAGCCAGTGCATAAGTACTGGTTTGACCATTGTCTGATATGTACTTTGTGGATTATATTGATATTGTTATACATGTGTATGTAGGTGTTGTAAGGCGAGCCAGATTAATTTATATGCAAGTCACGCTAATTAACAAGAAGGCACAACAGTACTGAAATAAGTGCTAATACTGAGAAAACGCAGCACTGAATAGGCTATCACCTTTGACGCTATGCGCTATTATGTCAATGCTTGCTTACAGACCTCATTGTGTTACAGTTCCAAAATACCGATAGTGACAGTTCTGTGTCCCCCTAAGGCCCTGTTCAGACCTTTAACATCCATTCTGGGCAATTCGATCACAAGTGCCCAGCATTACGTGCATATGTTCACACCTGGTATTAACATGCATCTCCAACCAGCTCCTTAGATTCTATCTCAGTTCTGTTTCCTGTATGCCAATAAACTACGGCATATTTTGGTACGCAGAATAGCTACTGTCTTTGGTGGAGTGGTTCCCAAAGTGGGGGGTGCACCTCTTAGGGGGGGTTGCAGAGCCATTGCTGGCGGGGCGCAGGGCCCGGGTTGAATTAGAGGGTCACTATTTTACGGGACTCCCGTGAGTCACTTTATTCCCGCGGGAGACCTGCGGTACGGGAGTCAATTTCACTGTTGGTAACGTGACAGGGACGGGATCAAACAAATTATCAATGGGAGTGGGTGGGACTGGGACGGAGGAGCCAGAGATTAAATGAAAAAAAATTATTACGTTGCAATGCGGTGAGTGTGTCCAACTTTAGACAACAACATGGGGAGTGGGATGGGATTTGTCTTTCTATCGAAATTTTGTATGAACAGGGCCTAAGAGTGATTTCCATTTTGTCCTGTTCAGACTTGGCATTAACGTCCGGATTCACTGATGGACTTGCTCTTGCATAACTGGATTTTTTTTCATTTGTTCAGAAAATTAAGAAAACTGTTATTTTGAATAATTGCCTGAAAAGAAAAAGTATTGACCGTTCATCAGTGGAAGAGTCCTTAAATATATTTTGTCCTTGTAGCTGTTAAACAAACTCAATACAAAATCAGTCACACTACAAATGAATTAATATTAACTTAATATTGATTCTTAAAGTGTGTAAGAGACTTTAGAGCTTGTTCCAAAATTGGTTCTGAAACTGTGGTAGCGACCCATTAGGGATAGCAGCTGTTATGGTCTGTTACGCAAAAAATTATGATTGTGTTTATTGGCATGCAGAGCACAAATTTGTCATTGAAACAGAGGTGGAGACACATTTTAATGGCAGGATACTTGTGTCCAGATCACTCAGAACACATGGAAATATCAGGTCTGAACATATCCTTTGTTTGTAGAAGCTTAAACAGTTGACCCACTGTGTAAGTTAATGTTTGCAACGTCAGAACTTCAACAAAATCTATCTCTGATTAAACGCATTCATTATTTTCAAACAGGCAAAAATAAAACAAAATAAAATAAAAAGAATAATGCAAGTAAAATCTTTTGCATTACGGAGGATGTTCTTCTGAATGTCCACAGTTGTTCACAATGCATCCAAATACATATTGTGCTCAGTTTAAATTAACCCCAGAAGTTAACAAATACAGTTTTCTTCTATCAGATGTAGAATGTCCTTACTCTTTATTGCGCCCTCTATGACTCCCTAATATTTAACAACAATAGTGGTATTGTGCATGTTGCTTACAGATTGAGTGCCAATTATGCAGCAGAGCATACCACACGCCTACACATGTACATACACACACATACACACACTTCTCCTACTACCCTCTCTGACAACAACAGCCTCTGTCACACTGACATACAGTACAGATGATAAGTGCATTTCATTCACACATGTGCACAATGTCGAGTCTCAAGGATAGAAAGACATTGATGGTAGAGATGTTTGTAAATAGAACTCTAAATACAGTCATCATATTTGCAGGGTAAGTATGTCCATATTTTTTTTCCTTTACTGTCGTTTTGCCTTTGATCAAAGGTACATGAATGTCAGAAATAGAGTTTGGGTGATGTTGTTAGAGTGAGCCAGACAAATGAGACTGTCCTCGAAAAAACGACCACATGAGTCGTGTATACGACTGCGAATTACGACCTCAGGGTACGTTTCAAAGTTAAGCGACCCCTAGTGGTCGAGTAAATATCTACATATCAATGCATGCACCCAAATTACGACTCACTGTTACGTTTGAGGGTGAGTAGCTCTAGAGCTGTTAATACGTCACTTAATTAAGTTTTAATATTTTTTAATGCGAGAAAGTAACCATGTAGATCCCGAATATGTGATCAGTTTATTCAAATAACGCCTGTTTGGAGTTTGCTTGGACGTTTTCGGAGAAGTGAGACGCCACCTGTGGAACCAGGAGCAGCGGGTCATCTCAGAGACGAGCCGCCGGTCTCCTGAGGTGATCGGCCGGTCAACCTCCGTCGTCATCCCGGGGTAGAAAACCAGCCGATTAGCGTGAAAATACTACAAACATCTTAAAAGTCTTAAAAGTTAGTAATGCTACTAATGTTACTCAATGCGTTCGTTAAACCTGGTACATTTTTGAACTGTATTATCAAAAGAAAGCTTATGGGATCGGCAGAAATCCTCGTGACGTAGTTGGACTCATTCGATTGCTGTCCGCCGTGGATTGGCTGCGTTCGGTTTCTGCCGCTCAACCAAGCTACAGCAAAGCTTCATAATATTTTCAAATAAACGACTCAAATGCATTGTTGTGTGTTATTTCTTAACTTAAAGCAACTATATTCACTGCTATTACAAGTTCGGCTGTGGTAAATATTTAATGTGTTAAGCAGATAAACCAATTCAAACCAGTGGCGGCTGCTGGTCTTTCAAATAGGGGAAGCCCAGTTTTGTAAAATTGGCCAATTATTACATCATTAAATTTATGTCTGTGAAGGTTCTCAGTCATCCAGGTCATGGTAATCCAAAAAGTTTCAAAAAAGGCAACTGGACTTAGATTTTTCGAGAAGACGTTTCGCCACTCATCAGCTTGTCACGTGCCGATCTGGGTTGATTTGGACGGGGTCTGAGCCGGTCGGCCACGATGATAGGAGACGCTATCGGTTGCCAGGGGCAACGCCCTCAGAATTTAACGGAGGAGCGACGAAACATTATTTTTTGCGCGTTTATTATTTCGGCGGGACAGATACAAGAAAAGTAAGAAAGTAATGGAGAAAGTTAAGGGGAAAGAAAATGGACCTTACAGGGACAAGACATAAAACAGCAAAACAGCGGTATTTGGAGAAGCTGTAGCATGACGACAACTCCTCACTCTCTATAGTCTTAAAGCGCTGTCAATCACGACGAGTTCCAGCCACGGTAACAGTTCATCCAATCATCATAGTTCTCTATGATGATTGGCTCGGCGTCCAGGTACGTCCCACTGCCCATTGACTCCCAGAGACGCCCGGCTTCCCTGGAAGTGACGATTTTGGAGCGTTTATCCAATAAACGTCTAGCTTTTTTGCCCTGAGATCGGCCCATTTTGAAGCCCCATTGAAAGTCCATTGAAGCCGAGCCTCAGTGGGTTTTTAAACGGGCCGTGCCATTACAGCAATATGAGAAAAAAATCACGATAGACGAACGGCTAAAACTTATTAATGATTGTGTTATTATAAGAAGTAGCCATGAAGTCGATCATGTTCTAGCACATTTTAGTTTGAGTAGTAATGTAAATTTGTAGTATTTGACGAAATTGCCAGCAATATTTTAGGGGAGGCTGAGCTTTCCCTGTAGTCTTAGAGCAATCGCCTCTGATTCAAACCCTATTATATAAAGCCGGGAGAACCAAACTGCATTGCTTTTTGGCGTTAAGTCTATGTATGCAATGTAATCGCTAGTTCGGCAACACTACATATTCAATGTAATCAGTATATATATCTTTTTACAACCCTATTATAACAAATGTTTGAAAACCGAAAAACTACAAATATCACGTGACTTGGTATCACGCTACATGTTGCAGCTCAAGGGATTTGTCGTTTCTACAGCGATTGGTGATTTCCTAGAATAGGAAGATATAGTAAAATGAATACTTAGTCGGGGGTTTAAGGGTGTGGGAAACACATTTCTGTGACCAGAATTTAAATATATAATTGTCAAGTGGGTAAAAAGATATGTTTACCATTTTGAACAGCACCCCCACTATACTGTCTATGTCCACTAGGTATAGTCACACAGCTGAGTTCATAAGCTTTCTAGAACACTTTGTCCTATGTCTATAGCCCCTTTTGATACAGAATTACAGCCCTTCAGAACCTCTCAGAAGTCAGGGTTCAAAGGTCAATAGTTCAAAGAAGGAGCCATTTACAATCCCCTAACTGACATATGTTATTCCCCAGGTTAAGACCTTTCCAATGATATCTTTATTATAGTCCTACAACAAAGTATGGATTTTTACATTTCATGGACACAGCTGTGCACAGGCTTAGATTCAGAGAGCTTTTTGAGGGCTCAGCCCATGACAGAAGGATTTTTTTTTCTTTTTTAAATAACAATGAGAAAAATCATGTAAGGTAATCATATCTGACAGATTTACAACTGAATTAGTAATTTATATTGTATCTGCCCTTTTTTTGCCAATTAATTCCACCAGACATCTTGAACCTATGTGTGAACTAACTTCACAACAGCTATTTGTCAAGGGAGTTTGAGTAAATCAGTTACACATACCGTTGTTATGATGTCCAATAGGCAATTTCTGACATCTGTGTGTTTCAATGAAAAAAACAGCATCTCAACAAAACACTAATGAGGATATGCGACAGGGGCATTCCTTGATTTCAGAATATTGTAACTTCTATCCTCACCTATAATGGAACTAGATTCACGGCTTATGCCTTTAACAATAAATGATAATTCTGAGTAATTAACAAGCAATATAAGCACAAGAATTCAGCTGATGGGTAAGAATTTACTTTTCGATGACATGGGCTCTTTTATGCTGGCTAAACTACTGTAATGGGTGTGATTGGATGAAGTTGTCTGTTAACCCCTCACCCTTCTTTAGTGAAAACAAACCTATTCAGGCTGCTAATTTATTAATTGTAAACAATCATGAAACTGAATTTAATGGAAATGAACATAGACAGAGATAGGTGGCAGGTATTTTATTTTAAAACATTAGCAGACATTAACATTTATCATTTATGCCTGCCTCTTCAGAGATCAAGCAAAAGAGATCATAAAGTGAGTGATTTTCACTTTTGTCATCAATTAAATTCCAGTCTGAATCAAACATTAAAAAGTATTAAAAAATAAACATGTCTATACCTGAACATTTTTGATTACCACAGCATGGCATAATCCCCTGTCAGTCTCCATAACTGTCATACAACACAGCAACAATAACCAAATCAATATGACACAGTAACAGTCTATTTCAGGATGTTAGCCTTGAATGTTGTCTTTTGGCTCCCAGGAGTTTTTCCACTTTGTCCCACTGCAAGACAGATAGACAGCATTCAGTATTACTGTTAAATTGTTTGAAAATTATTGGAAAATGTACAGTTTTGAATGACACATTGATTCCTCAGTTATGCAGGCATTTTGTAATTAGAATACCTGGAAAAAATGATCCATATTCTGTAAATGTATGCAACAGCCTATATTTGAAGATGACGTGATAAATTAGTGTAGCCAAGTTAGATAGAAAAGGGCATTATGTAACACAGTATGCATGTAGTAGGCAACGTACATACTATGTAGTCAGGCATCTACAAGATACAAACATGTCATATTTTTAATTTGCAGTATAACATTACACATAATGCTTCTAACATCAGAAATATAATGTACTGCAGAAACTTATGTCAGAATTTGGTTTCCCAACACAAATCCTATTAGTTGTTCCTAGTGAAATTGAGGGTCTGGACAGAGGATAGAGGAAGGACAGAGGATGACTTACAGATTGTAAACCCCCTGGAAAAAAATTTAATTGATTTGATTTCGGATATTTAATAAAATTAGATTTGACTTTAAGTCCTTCTGATGATGGATGACATCAGCAAAACTGTTTAATCAAGGAGCTACCTGTCTGTTTAACTTCATGTTTACGCTTTATTTTCCAGTCAATGCATCTTATGTTCCTCTGTAGAAATCATGACCAGTCAAAACAGTGATGCAGGCTATGGGTTAAGAGAAGGCTTAGAATGAGACTGTTCTCACTGAAACAGTTTGACAGGTATTCATATAGTGATGATAAAATTACTGATGATACACTTTTAAATGATCCATTGATCACTCTGACCTGTCAAGAGGGCCTCAGGTTCTCAGGGACCATGCCTGATTTCAGGCATAGGGCAGTTATAAATTAATATATTACTTAACTACTTCAGTACACGTTTTCTCTTCGGAACAATAGGTACTGTGATTGTAAATTAACTATGTACAGTATGATAATAGAATTTGAAAATCTGCTTACAGACACCAATGGACAACTGTCTTATCTGTCTGTACTTTTCCATTCCAGGCTTTCACCTGTGCATGTCCTGACGTCTTCTGGAAGTCATATTTACATAGCTGTTATAATGCTAGCTAGCGTTTGGCAAGCGTTGTTTTAATGCAACGGTAGCTCTTAGCGTTAATTTTATCCCCCATAGATGGTATACTAGACAGCAAAACAACATTAAAACTAGCTGACAACATGTTATATTGTTCTCAAGTGTCAATTAAACACATTTGCTGTACTTACCTTAAATCGTCCAACTATGAAATACCGATGCCGTAGGTTAATCCCCGCAATCTGCAATACTCTCCTGTTACCGCTAGGAGCACTATTTCAAGAAACGCTCCCATGGGTTGTATTCGAGAGCATGTACACACGACCTATATGGTCGTATAAATTGGAGGGCTTGTTGGCACAAATGTAAAGTAAATCAGCCTGAAGGCTATCTGCAGTGAATCATGGCAATTTCAGGAATAGACTGATGTTCTTATACATGCAGGATGCAGGCTGCTGATAAAACCCCATATTGTCATTTTCTGTTGTCTTTTTGGGGACGTTAAAGATAAATACGTTGTTATAGTCCCCTAATTTCCAGATTGCTCTCCAAGAATGTACAGGAGGACAATGGTGATACCAGGAAAACATTTCTCCAAACAAGCAACATGTCTCAGTATTAGGGGTGTAACCTCAGTGTGGGGGTCATAGTTCGGTACGGGTTCGGTACAATGGGAAAAAAGCAACAAAACTTGTACAAGACTAGCTTTTTTCATTTATGTTTAACAGACACCAATTGACTGAAAAAAATAAATAAAACAAAAACCACCTCCTGCAATAAAAGTAAAAAGACAGATATTTTCCGGTACTCCACTCGTGTGCAATCACTGTTATGCTGCACTGGGAAACCAAAGTGTTCTCACCAGGGGTCGCGTTAACCCAATATTTTCCGTCATTGACAGTTTTTTTTTTTAAACTGTGATGGAAAAATCTGAAGGCCATCTGTCATTTTGACAGGAACTTTTGTCAATGCACAATTTCCTAGTACACTGATTACACTGACGCACCTGTTAGAGCTCCGCTAACCATGCGACTTACATATATACGATATATATGTATGCATGTCTTTGTATACTACACATATATACAATACAAATGCATATATGTCTATGTCAATACCGTTAACGGCAACCAAAATGGAATTTGCATACTATTGAAGTATTTCAACTGTACGATACCGTCATAATGACAGACAACGAAAAAGATAAAGCGCCACCTCTGGTTCCCACACTGGTGATTTAAATGAAGCCGGCTGCTCTTCAGACTCCACACTTCTCTTGCTATACATCCATTCTCCACACTCCACACTCCACAATTATGCTTGCTAGCAACTTTTAGACTCATTACTGCCACCTGGACTGAAATGAGGACTTGACCCTTTCTTTTTTTTTTTTTTTAAATAGGCTAATAAGCTGCTATTTGAAACAAGTTGTGTGATCCTAACACAGGCAAATCATCTGACTATGACATTGTGCTGAAGTGCGCAATAGGCTTCCAGGCGACTACTAACCACAAGGGAACGACTTCCGATTTTTCAATTCATCCATCCCGTTAATGAGGGACATGTCAACAGAGATGGGAGTGGACTCACCCCTCAACCTCATGTCAGGTTGGGGCTGGAGCACCAGCCAGAGTTATGTCATATGCAGAAGTTCTCAGATGATACTATGATTGTTTATATATCTGATGGAAACTGCTGGACATATTCTACCAGACTTGGCAGGGCCCTCTTCAACAATGTGGTGTGCTGGATTGCATAAGACAGGCTCTGTGGTAGGGGCGGAGCTGGAGTCCCTGACATGGGTGGCAGAAGCAAGGACCTTGACCAAACTCCAGTCCATCATAAACAATGTCCACCTCCACCTCCCTCTACCTAACATAGTCAGGCAGAGAAGCTTGTTCAGTGACAGGTTGCTGTCTTTGTCCTGCACCACAGAACTGAAACTTGAACACGGGCTACATGTCTCCCACATGGTGCAACTGACATGGTAAATGGTAAATGGCCTTGCTTTTATATAGCAAGGCCACTCAAAGGTACTCAAAGCGCTTTTACAGTCAGAGACACATATACCCATTCACTCACACAAGCACGCACACATTCAGTGTCTTGCTCAAGGACACTTCGACATGTGGCACATTCTGGGGATTGAACCGCTAACCCTCTGGTTCGTGGACAACCCGCTCTACCTACTGAGCCACAGTCACCTCTCATGATAGATGTCCACCTAATGATAGATGTTGAACATGTCCAATTTGTCAGCGTGAAGAACAACGCAGTCATTAAAATTTATATTTGTGACCTATACATATAATATATTTAATAGCCTACTATGCATCCACTCCATGTACATAAGAAAGTCAAATATTCTTTTGTAATAGTGACCCTGTCATCATTCTTTTTTTTTTTTCACAGTCTAACTTTGAGCTTTAGGTTTAGGCTTATGTGAGCTACTTAAAATTAATTGACAGTGACAATGTATCACAACTGATAAATGGCAATAACAGGTAACTGTAATAATCCGTTCTCTGTGTTTACTATGCTTTATTATGTCTCGAGTGAATGTACTGGAAAAACTTTCTTTAGCAATCGGGCCATTTTGGGTCAAGTGACTCAAGTGACTGACACAACCCTGCTTTACTGCTGTGCCATGACTACCCTACTAAATACACCACTAAATAATTAATTAAATGTGTCATTGATTAATTAAATATGTCATTAATTAATTAAAATTGGAATTAAATGTGTCATTAATTCATTAAACTACCTCACTGAAATCTTGATGGATTTACAAACAGTTTTCTTACAAACTTTATTAACATGGTTATAATTCAAGATGCTTGTGTTGGAATATGACCCTTGTGGTGAGCTACGGGAGCTCACCATGCAGAACCAAGTTAACCACATGTTTTGTCTTTGTCTGGGAGACAAAGAGAATCCCTGAAGTCCCACAATCCTCCAGGTGTGAAAACTGACTCAGCAGTTCACTGGCTGACAGTGGCATGTGACCTCTGAGGTCATCAGGTCATATAAAATGCCCTGTCTGGCCTTTGTTACCTCTCTTACCTCTTCCTCTTGCTTCTTACCCTTCCTCAACTCCACACTTCCGCGTGGAGCCCCCCAGCTGCTCGGCTGCAGCTGGGTGCCAGGTAGTCTGCTAACAAAGAGCAACTACTCCAGGCCTGTTCTCCCTACAGCAGCGAAGCGAAGTCCTGCTGAGGAATTGTCACCAGCTTTTAGCCAACAAACAAAGGGTTTGCTGGCTAAACCCCCAAACAACAGGAGCCACACGGTTAGTTAGCACAGAGCTGCTAACAAACCACTTCAAAGGACTCAAGGAGCGGCTGGTTTCCCTCCAACGTCTGAAAACCAGGAACACACAGCAAGGACTATAACTTTTCCCAGTTTGGCCTTCCATCAGGAATTGCCAACTAAAGGAGCAACATACCAGAAATGGACTTTCCACCAACCGGTAGTATGACCTGGGCATAGTCTAAGCTAAGCTAAGCATAGAAAAGTTGATTTGATGTGATATTTGTGTTTATTGAGTGTTTATAGTATAGTGGTTTGATGTTAGTTAGATTATGCAACACATAGACTCAGGGTCTCCTGCATGCTAACTAACCACTCTTCCTCTAACCTGGCACCTCATAAAACCCTTATCACATTCCACACATCCACTGACCAGCACATGGTCTGAGCAGCCATTTTTCCTTTGTGTTCAAGACCTCAAGGCCCAGCAGCCATCTTGACACACCCACACTGGCGGCCATCTTGGCAAGCCCACAAGTGGCAGCCATCTTGGAACGCCCACAAGTGGCAGCCATCTTGGAACGCCCACAAGTGGCAGCCATCTTGGATCGCCCACAGCATACATACACACACACACACACACACACACACACATTCCTGTTTAGAGTATTCTGTTTAGATTGTATGTTACTTTTATCCTTGTTAATAAATGTCTTTTAAACATACAGTTGTCTGTTTAATGTTGCACAAGAGTGAATACTGCCAACCTCTACACTGCCAAGAACTCCAAATTACCTTCTACTAGTTGTTAACGTGGTCATTTTTGGTTATAGTTATTAAGTTAATTATTAATCAGAAATCCAAATTGACAATTTAGTACCATTTATGAGACTGATTTGATTGATTGGCTATATTTTCCCTTCCTAGAAGGGTGGTGCCCCGAGGTGATCTTGTAATTCAGATCCGATTATTTAATAATAAATAATTATTTTTAATAATTATTAATTATTCTTGATAGCCAAACCCAGATATTGAGTGCCTTAATATCCAGGCCCAACACTTGAATATGTTGAAATCGCAGCTTATCTCCTCGGAAAAAAAACTCGATTTAATCGTGCAGTTTAGTTGTGTATCACGGCTAGCTAGGCTACTAGCTACCCAGTAATTTGGGGCGAGGCAGAATTGCGTTTATTTCAATATAATACACGCATGATACACATGATTTAACTGAATTTATACATGATTTCCTGTGTGGTCGGAAATTGCTGACAAGATGCCAGACTTTGTGCCGCCTATGGCTGCTGTAACCGCCGTTGTCTCGAAACTGGTATCATTCGCGGTTGCGCTGTTTAAAACAGGCAGCCCCGAAAGCTAGAATGAATTTGGCATTCAACTAATTCTGAAGAAGCTCACATAGCCTGGAAAGATTTTCTCCGTAGTATTAGAGCAACATACTATTCATCATCAATAATAGAAGAAAATAAGAACAACCCCAGATTTCTTTTCAGCACTGTAGCCAGGCTGACAATGAGCCACAGCGCTGTTGAGCCATCTATTCCTTTGGCCCTCAGTAGTAATGACTTCATCAGCTTCTTTACCAATAAAATTGTTGGCATTAGAGAAAACATTCAAGGCATCCTTCCGACGACTGTCAAAGATGTAAGTACAGTGACTTTAGAAATTTCTGTTAGACCTTATCAACATCTGGAATCCGTCTCCCCAGTAGATCTTCTCGAGCTATCTTCAATAATTAAAGCATCTAAACCATCAACCTGTCTTCTAGATCCAATCCCAATTAAATTGCTCAAAGACGTTCTTCCATTAATTAACACCTCCATATTGAACCAGATAAATTTATCTTTATTAACAGGATATGTGCCTCAGTCTTTTAAGATTGCTGTAATAAAGCCCCTACTTAAGAAAGCCACTCTAGATCCAAATATTTTAGCCAACTATGTGTCTTCCAGACTGGATTATTGTAATTCATTACTGTCTGGCTGCCCAAATAACTCTTTAAAAAGCCTCCAACTGATTCAAAATGCTGCAGCAAGAGCATTGACAGGAATTAGCAAAAGAGATCATATTACTCCAGTTTTAGCTTCTCTTCACTGGCTCCCCTTAAAGTCTAGAATAGAATTTAAAATCCTCCTCCTTACATACAAGGCATACTAGCTCCATCATATCTTAAAGACCTCATTGTACCATATCATCCCAACAGATCACTTCGGTCTGAAAGTGCAGGCCTACTTGTGCACCAAACACATGTTCTCCTTCTTTCTTCTCTCTCCTCTCTCGTGTCCTACACTTTCTTTTTCTCTGGCACAGAGCTCCTGCCCTCTAAATTCCTATCTGCTACTAGTCATGCAATTCTGTGCTATTACTATGTAGAATGTTTACTGCTGCTCTCTCTTCTTCCGAGTATCTCTGGCCTGGAGTTGAGTGTTTCCTGTGGAGTGCCATACTACATCTGTTGTCGTGGTCTCATCAGCCTGCCCAGTCTCCATGGAATCCTGCTGTTATCCACTCCTACCTTAATGAACAATTCTCCAACCTGCCTACGATTCCTCTTACATTTTCAAACTGTCATGTAACATCATTAGTTTGAATCATAGCATCCAACTTGTATGCTTTAGTCAGATATGTGTATTTATGACAGATGTATGTTTATCTTGCTGTTCTCTTTCTCTGTCTGTACCCGGCTGGCCTTAGGCAGATGGGTCCCTCCATATGAGCTGGGTTCTGCTCAAGGTTTCTTCCTGTTAAATGGGAGTTTTTCCTTGCCACCGTCGCCTTCAGGCTTGCTCTGGGGGTTTCAGGCCGGGTCTTGTAAAGCGTCTTGAGACGATTTGTATTGTTATTGACGCTATATAAATGAAACTGAATTGAACTGAATTGAACTATAGACCTATCTCCAACCTTCCTTATATTTCCAAAATTCTAGAAAAAGTTGTTGCTAATCAGTTGTGTGACCACTTAAACAGGAATGGTCTGTTTGAAGAGTTTCAGTCAGGTTTTAGAGTTCATCATAGTACAGACACAGCTCTGGTTAAAGTTACCAATGATCTCCTCATGGCTTCAGATAGTGGACTTGTCTCTATACTAGTTCTGCTAGAGCTGCATTTGACACTATTGATCATAATATTTTACTACAGAGACTGGAAAGTGAGATCCAGATTAAAGGAACTGCATTAGATTGGTTTGAATCCTATCTGTCTGACAGATTCCAGTTTGTTCATGTCAACCATGATTCCTCTACTTATACAAAAGTAAGTTATGGAGTTCCTCAGGGTTCTGTGCTAGGACCAATACTCTTGACATTATACATGTTGTCATTAGGGAAGATTATTAGAAAACATGGCATAAACTTCCATTGCTACGCAGATGACACCCATCTATATTTATCTATGAAACCAGATGAAACTAATCAGCTGGTTAAATTCCAAGCATGCCTTAAAGACATAAAGGCTTGGATGACGTGTAATTTCTTACTCTTAAACTCAGACAAAACAGAAGTTATTGTATTTGGTCCTAAGCATCTCAGAGATTCATTATCTAATCACGTGGTTTCTTTGGATGGCATTACCTTGGCCTCCAGTACTACTGTGAAAAACCTTGGTGTTATATTTGACGAGGATATGTCCTTTAAATGTCACATTAAGCAAGTAACCAGGACTGCCTTCTTTCATCTACGTAATATCATCAAAATTAGGAACATCCTGTCTCAGAATGATGCTGAGAAACTAGTTCATGCATTTGTGTCTTCCAGACTGGATTACTGTAATTCATTACTGTCTGGCTGCCCAAATAATTCTTTAAAAAGCCTCCAACTGATTCAAAATGCCGCAGCAACAGCATTGACAGGAATTAGCAAGAGAGATCATATGATAATCTAGGTGTGTACTTGTGTCCTTGCCCTTAAATGGAAAGATGGATTTAAAATGTTGACAATAATTTATATATCTGGGTACATTTCTCACTTTTTAAGGTTTTCCAAATCCAGAGAGAGGAGGAGGAAGTGGGAAGTTGCCCTAAGAAGGGACGGTTTTGCTGACACTGACAGGACACTGATCTGCAGCGAGCACTTCAAGACCGAGGACTTCCGACAGGACTGGGCAGACTGTGCGGATTTAAAGATGGTGTTGTGCCATCCATTTTCAGCTTTCCAGAACATCTTCAAAGGGTATGTGTATGTTTATCACTGACCAAAAATATATCAATATACACATGTGTTTCTGCAAGGTATATAATTTGTTGTTTATTACAGCATATTTTAGACACTCAAAACTACTTTATTTTAGTCAGTAGCAATAAAAAGCACTACAACTTCAACACAACTAGAAGACAACCTGCCAATGGACTTGATGCCTGATGTTGTAAGTATTTGCATGTGGAATGTCACAAATTAATGATCATATAGGTAAGAGATAATGTATAGAACGCCGGTCATTATTGGGAAAATAAGTCCCGACAGGTCCCTCACAAGCCCGCCCTTTCAAGTGTACATATAGTATATAGTTCTCTGCAAACCTCACCATCATGCCTTCAGTGTGTCTTGAACAACCACACAAAAAAGGTTGCACATATTATATTTGTATTTTATCGTATTTGACGGTAGATAGATTTATGAGTGAAGTTACCAACACAATAGATTGGCCGTAACACACTCACCCATTTTGGAAACACATTCCCTCTCTCTGTCTTTCTCTCTCACTTTTGGCCCTCATCGCACCTGAAGTCCCAACCCAACGACTGCCCTACCATCTCTTGTTGCTGTCACCTTGTCCAGACTTCCTGGCCCGCACAGCCTAGCGACCCACAACCTGCCAACCTGTTCACTTATCACTTCATCATCACTTATCAGGCCCAGCAGCATGAGGACCAGAACCAGCACCACCGGGACACTAGGACACCTTGTTGCTTGGCTAAGTTTTTAATGAAAATGTAAAAAAAAATAAAATAAATAAAAATAAAAAAATAAAAAAATCCATCAAATGTCTCTAACACCTCTGTCCAAACATTGGTTTTTAATAAATCTTCAAAAATCTTTCAAAAGTGCCTTTATAA
This sequence comes from Planiliza haematocheilus, assembly GCA_005024645.1. NCBI lineage: Eukaryota > Metazoa > Chordata > Actinopteri > Mugiliformes > Mugilidae > Planiliza > Planiliza haematocheilus. The sequence goes on from SRSE01001160.1 coordinate 385,009, forward strand.
TGTCTAAACAAACTGGTTCACTACCATTTCATGTGTAAAATATATTATTATTACAAATTTGGAAATATGGACTTTGGTTCTTCGTGCTGTGTTACTGTCATCTCTGTACAGGGTGGGGATTTCAACATGCAGCGTTTCTTAATGTATATTCGTTAAGGGAAATCTTGTAGGCCTAGTTTACCTATTCTAGAACATTATTCTATTTTTTAGAACATAAGATAATTATTCAAAAGTATTCAGTGTCATAACTACATCTCTGACGTTTAGAATAAACCAAACTGTTTGAAAATCGGTTGAAAATTGAGCAAGTTATGGCTATTTAAAAATTACATGTTTTACAATCAACACAGTGTTTTGGGTGAGCGGACGAGACTAAGGATGTCCGAAATTATCGGAGGGCCGATATTATTGGCCGATATTGAGTTAAAAATGTAATATCGGGAAATATCGTTATCGGGTTTTCATAACCGATATTTGTTCTGTAGGCATCAGAATTTCCGAGTGTGCATGAACGCAGCGTGGGACGTTAACAGGCGCGTGTCTGATGGCGTATAACAACAACACACTAGTCTCTAGGTCGCTAACTGTGGCTAACAAGCTAGCTCGCCCGGTGTATGAGATGTCGGTGGTTTGGAAGTATTTCCAAGTGTCACCTACTAAATTTGCGATTTGTAATGACTGCAAAGCAAAGGTGGTTATGAGGGGAGGAAACAAGGCGTCTTCCTTAAATACAGTGATCCTCACTATTTTTTTCACAAGAGCCACATTGGCAGTGCAAAATCAAAAGGCGAGCCACTTTTACGACAACATACAAATTGGACATCCCACAAAAAATAAATAACACGGCCAATACATTTTCATTTAAGACCAGATTTACTTTAATGAGCTCGTTTCTGTCTTTTTTTTTTATTAAAAACCAGTCCATTTTGTGTTTTACGCTAGCTAGCGGAGCTTACGACAAGTTTTGTAAACAATGCCACATGGCCACCTTCATTGGCACTTTCCGTGATTCAGCTGCGTGAAATGTATTACAACTTATCGCCACGAGATGGCAGTTTAAGTAGCATTGCCGGTAAATAGTGGATTGCAATTAAAGGCAAGTGGCAGTGTGATACTGTAAGCTACCATGTGAGCCGCCAATTATAGCTTGACAGCCGCATGTGGCTCGCGAGCTGCGCAATGAGTAACTGTGCTTTAATACATCAAATTTGATCACCCACCTCAGGAAGAATCATGCAGAGTTATACGCTACATTTGTCTTCCTTGTTTTGATATTGTCTGTAGTGTTTGAGGCAAAATTAAAACACACAAAAAATAAATAAATGGCTTTTTTCGGTGCACTTTTAGTCCTCCATACTAACCACGTCTGTCATGACATATTCTTTACTATTCTTTCTTACTTTTATTCCTGACCACCCCACTAGCGCGAGCGTTAGACCTGCCTTTCAGTCAGAGGGTGAACTGCAGCCTCTTTCAAACACAATCTGAGTGATATCACCATCAGGTAGAAGAAACATAAGAAGCTCAAGAAATACCAAGGGGTGAAAGTGGAACTAGAAACAATGTGGAAGATTACTGGAACAACTTGTGTCTCTCTCTATAAAAGTGCAATACTAGGAAGAGCCAAGATACTGGGCAGGACCCTAACCCTGAACTCTCCCAGGCCTCTGGTAGACGACCTGAGCTTTAAGGCGAAAAGACACACATGCACGCACAGCACTAAACATTGCCACTAGTTTAGATTTTAACAGTTTCGACTATGAGATTTCTGCAGTGATAGCGAATATCTACTAGATTTACGTCAGCACCATGCCAAACACAGGAAAAGCAAGTACAGATCAGTCCCATTAAAATCTCCAGAGACAGTGATTTTAGGCCATCAGAAGTAGAGTAGGCTAATTGACATTCAGCACCAAAACAGAACACCACAACACTGCACTGAACTCTCTATTGCATATGACATAATGTTTGCACTCATATATATATTGCAACATAATCTCACATCAAGGTAAAATAAGCTAATATAAGACTTTATTCATCCCCGTGGGAAAAGCGTTAGGGCGTTACAGCGGCAGGAAACAACTGTGCAACAGTGCAACCTGGGTAAGTTTTGGGTTTAGAACTTAACATTTGCTGGATGAGCTATAAAGCAACAAACTGCGTCTGCCAGTTTGGGTGCTTTTACTATCCCTTCTCACAACACTGTGGAGTACTATTAAATACTAACAATGGTTCTGCGTTGCAGCCTGTATTTATGCAGGCTATGCATATCTGCAGTGCACAGTATGTAGCACATGAGCTGTCTGTTCTCAGTATATGCATTTAGGTCAAGAATATAAATTTCATTGTTGTAAAGCATTACTTTCTGCTGTGTTTTTATTAGTAATGTCTTCAGCAACTGGTCAGCGTCGACTTTACTTTCCTCACATAACTTAAATAAATCTGAACTCATGCAACCCCTAGTCCAGATAATACAGAATATGAGACTATATGTAAAGATGGAAGGAGAGAAAGTACCTTACATATAATATGCGGCACTTAAGGACATAACATTACAACATAACAAAAGATTCTAAAAACAGATTCTAAATTCTCTCATCAGAGAATATAAAGAACGATGGTGGAATGGAGCAGTCTTGGTTTGAATAACTTTAAATAACTTTGCAGCTTAAACAGTCTGACAAGCCGTCTCTCAGATTTCTGTAGACATACAGCCGTCTTTTCCTCCCTCTCTATCCAGTGTTGCACATATTAGCAGACTACACATACACACGCACAAAATATCTGAAGAATGTTCTCCTGAGGCTGATGTAGAGTGGAGTTCTGTGCTTGGAGGAGTCGGCATAAAATGTGTGACTTGCATGCCTCAGCAGAAACTTGTGTCCTCACCACTCCTGCAGTTAATCAAAATGAAGCTTTGTGGATAAAATAATCATTCAGGTTACCAAGCACATCAGTTTAGATGGCAATATCTACAGTTTAAACCAGATGTTTACATACAGTACACTGTGTTAAAAGACACATAAATATTTTTCCCCACTGTCTGAAATTAAATCAGACTAAACCTCCAGTTTAGGTCAGTTAGAATTACTAAAATTATTTCTATTTGCTAAATGCCACAATAATGAGAGAGAGAATTTCTTAGATATTTTTTTATGACTTTCTTAAAGTCCGATGTTTACATACACAAAGATTACTATGTCTTTAAACAATGAAAGGAAGCCCTGATGATGATATCATGGCTTTGGAAGCTTCTGAGACAGCATCTGAATTAATTGGAGGCACACCTGTGGATGTATTTTAAGTCTACACCTAAAACACAATGCTTCCTTGTTTGACATCAAAATCAAAAGAAATCAGCCAAGATATCAGGAAGAGAATTATGGTGTTCCACAAGACTGGTTCACCCTTGGGTAAAATGTCCAGATGCTTGAAGGTGCCACGTTCATCTGTTCAAACAATTATACGCAAGTATAGACACCATGGAAATGTCCAGCCATCATACTGCTCAGGAAGGAGACGGGTTCTATGTCCCAGAGATGAAACATGGGAATCAACCCAAAACAAAAGCTAAGGACCTTGTCAAGATGATGGCTGAAGCTGGTAAGAAAGTGTCATTCTCCACAGTAAAACAAGTCCTGCACCATCAGGCTTTTTATCTATAATAAATAAATAAATAAATAAAAACAACAACAAATGGACAATGACCCTAAGCATACTGCCAAAGTAGTTAAAAAATTGGCTTAAGGACAACAAAATCAATGTTTTGGAGTGTGGGCAGATCTGAAAAGGATTGTATAAGTGAGGTGGCCTACAACCCTGACTCAGTTACACAAGTTCTGTCAGGAGGAATGGACCAGAATTCCAGCAGACTATTGTGAGAAGCTTGTGGAAATCAAAAAATTTGACCCAAGTCATACAGTTTAAAGGCAATGCTACCAAATACTAAGGAAATGTATGTAAACTTCTGACTTTGAAGAAAGTAATAAAAAACTTCTCTAACAAATTCTCTCTCTCATTATTGTGGTATTTAGTAAATAGAAATAGTTTTGGTAATCCTAACTGACCTAAAACAGGAGAGCTTTAGTCTGATTTAACTTCAGACAGTGAGGAAAAAAGGTTTATGTCTCTTTTAACACAGTGTATGTAAACATCTAGTTACAACTGTAAGTGTATGTCATGAAAGAGTAAAACTTTCTGAACAACGCCCTAGGAATTGAATTCTAATTGAAATCAACTTACTGTAATTTGTATCTATGTGAAATGTCTATGAAATATGGACGCCACATAGATGCAGAGACAGGTTTCTGTTAGCTGATAATTATATTAAAACTTATGGTGTGTATTTATTCAGTCTTAACTCGGCTACACACAACAATATTCAGTAGCTTCTGATATGGGCCAATATAGAGTATGTCATATAGTTTTGATATTACCGTATTTTTCGGACTATAAGTTGCACATCTTTTCATGGTTTGGCTGGCCCTGCGACTTATACTCAGGTGCGACTTATGTATTAAAATATCACGTGTCTGTTATCTTCACACTGACAGCCGCAAGAGGGCGCTCTAGGCTTGTGTGCCAGTATCTGCTACTCCTTTTACTCGCGCGTAATAGTGGCGGCGCACCGTCTACCTCCGAAGTTCATAGAGTTGTTCAGAAGTGACACAGAGGATGAAGAATTCAATGGATTTAGTGATTTGGAGTTAGATTGAGAGTTTGGTAAGTTTATTATGTTATGTTGTTTATGCTAGTTATCTGTTAATATGTTACGTTAACATACCAGACACCTATTCAGCCTGTTGTTCTCTGTTATTACTATAACTTGCCTTTCAAGATGAAATGTGTTCTTGGTCTCTGATTTTATCAAATAAATCCAGTGGGGGTAATATATGTTTTTTTCTTCTTCATTATGCATTTTTTAGCTGGTGCGACTTACTCCGGAGCGACTTATAGTCTGGAAAATACGGTAACTATATTTGAGTTTTCTTGTTTTTTTTAGTTAAAAAAACAAGAGAAATATCACCACAAAGTGAGGAGCCGTGGTCGCAAGTTAGCTTAAGGGTTTTTGTTACTCATGCCCATCTGTCCACCTGTCTGTATATCAAAACACACACCAAAATGCATATGGCTGGCACACTACGCACACTTTCCTGTTGCTCCTAGCAACTCCCTGTGCTCCCTGAGCTGAGAGAAATTGAGATGCAAGGTGGTGTGTGCAAGATGGGAGGCAGGGTCTAAGTAGCATTGATTAATAGTCAAAAAACTGATCCACACATGCAGCCAAGATTAGAGTCAGACAGTCCAGAGCATAAGGAAACCCCATTGTGTGGCCCAGTGTATAGTACGTGTATATCTTCATTCATTCATCTTCCTGGACAGGTCACCAGTGCATCACAGGGCCAACACAGAGAGACAGAATCACCAATTAACTTAATGAGCATGTCTGTGGAGCCAGAGTACCCGGAGAGAACCCACGCACACAGGGAAACTCCACACAGAAAGCCAGTCCATGGAGTCGAACCCAACAAAACAGACAAAAATCTGTTTTAATCTGCTTTGACGAGGACAAACAAATTAGCAACATTCACATGGGCAGCACAAGTCTGTGACACACACATTTTGTATTCTAAATAATTATTATCAAACAGCATGAATGAACACATTTATATTTGTATTTATTGCATGTGTATGTAGATCTTGTGTGCATAGGTAGCACTATATAAAAACAAGGCCATAAATCTCCAACTAAGAACAACTGGGTGTTTATCTACATTTTGACCAAATATTTGTATAACAGCCTAGTAAGAACTATCACTTTTGTTTAATTTTGCAATTTATGCAGCTTTCTTTTGATTTACCATTAGATTATGTATTGTACTGTATATTAAATAAAAACACATATAAAGGGTGACATATTGATGAAAACAAATAAAACAGCAATTTGATTCATACTAGGCTATTTATATGGTCCAAATTCAGATAAACAGCTGAGTCTAATAAAGCTGACTATTACAGGCAAGTGTGCCCCATGGTGCCCCTAGTGTTCGGTCTCCTGAGCTCAAGCAATGATGGACTTTTTTCCTTCTTTTATATTACTTGACTCAAGTGTTTTCTTTCCATAATATGCATTATAACAGCAGTTGAATAGGGCTATTTAAAATTACCTTGGCACAACACAGCAAATGATATCAAACACATTTAGAAAGCAAGACATTCCAGAAATCTTGACAAGCCACACCTGTGGCAGCTTAATGAAGCCGACTGAAAGAATGCCAAGAGTGCCAAGACATCACCAAAGCAAAAGCTATCGACTGTAAATACCCCACATCAGGTCTGTAAAACATACGGCCTTGGGTTCAAAACTAGCCTGCCAGACGGTTCAATCTGGCCATGTAGTTAATTTGCAAAGTGCAAAAATTACATTGAAAACATTAACTGAATTTATTTAAATACATGAGTTCTCTACTAGGGATCACTCTGTTTCAGACATAACAATTCAACACCCCAACCTAACAGCAGACAGCAATGTGGCAAAATTGCAATTAATTTTCTGAATGCACTTGTACCTCTTTGCACTAAAACAAAGGGAACAAATTGGAGTTGTTGTTATTTATACAGTAGGTTATTATGCTATTATGTTATTGATCAGGCCCCCTTGAGAGCAAAGTGGGCTGTTTGTGGCCCCTAGACTAAAGTGTGTTTGACATTAATGCCCTAAAATATAAAATATATTCTGGTTTGCTTAACACTGTTTTAAATACTACATTATTCCCTGTGTTCCTATGATAAAAATAAAGAAAAAACACTGAATGGAGAAGGTGTGTCCAAGTCTTGACTGTATGCTCACCCACCATCTAAATTCAGCAAAAAAAAAAAAAAAAATTAAATAAAATATATATAAATAAAAAAAATGTTGTGATGACGCAAGCAAGAAACGCAGTCAGGATGGGCATGTTTGCGTGTGGACGTATTTCAATACATAGTATTATATAGTATTATATAAATATTATATAAATACCCACTGATAGCGATTTGTATTTAATGCATCACCTGAACTCCAAACATCCAAGCAAGGAATGAGTGGGGTCAAGTTAAACATTTTATTTTGAATTTTATTTTATTTTATATTGTGCATTGTTAGAATGTGCTAAATAAATATTTTCAAAAAACTGTAAATGATTTATTCTTTGTGACATTAATATTAATTTATGCAATTGCAATGCATTGATTTTAGTGAGGGTAGTACACAGCCATAAATGCAATGGTACTAATAATTGTCTGTGTTTCAGCTGTCGGCTCTTCATTTTCGGTTTTGGCCAAGAATTTTCATTTCGGTGCACGCCTAGTTACCGACAGAGAAGAATACATGTGAAGGTGTGAACCTCTAAATGTCAGCGGTGTAAATGGCAATATTTTTCGTCAATGTTGCACTAATCCAAGTACATATGAATTGTGATGTGATGTAACCAACTTAGTATTGGGTAAGTAGTAAGTTTCCTCTGGCAAAAAGTTAAGTGAACGATTTAATGATTTATATATTATTCCAACCAAATTTCTCAAAAGTAATAAAGTCTATCTATCTATCTATCTATTGTACAGTCTCATTTATCATACATACACAGACTGACAGGGCACACACACACACACACACACACACACACACCCACACCCACACCACACCCACACACACACACACACACACACACACACACACACAGACACAGACCCTCCAGGCAGATTGTGAAACAGATCCTCAGGAATGTGACAGAGAAAAACACAACAAGCTCTATCAAGGTCATTTTCCGCAGCCTGTGTAAAACATGTGAGACAGTGTACAACACTGATATAATGCACATTTGACAATATGCATAACACACCATTTCATTAGCAATATAACTGTGCTGGCAAGTCAGGCCTGCTGAATATAGCTAGGGCACAACAAGGCCAAGCCAGAGTTAGGGTTAAGCCACATCAGTCGGTTCAGTCTGGCTAGGGAAGCAAGAGCAGCACATAACAATCAAATGTATGCTTTAAGAATTGGTTTACACAGCTGATTGCAATGTCTTGCTAGTTCAGTGAAACAGTTCTGAATATTTTCTGATAACCATATTGCTGGTAGATGTACTCTGGGTGTGTGCTGAGCTGAGGCTGAGCTGTCAGCTGGTTTAACATGCTAGGTCTTGCTTTACAGAGCAAAAGAGCCGTCTATACAAAGCTAGTGTGAAACACTGGATGTGAGAAAAGCAGACAAGCTACTTCCTGAGCCTCGGGGTTGGCATACTTACGGGGACAGACATTTTGCTGGTGCTGTCACTCTACTTGGCTCCTAGCTTTATAGGGTTCGGTGTGTTTTTTTTCCTTCTCCAGTTGCTACTTTCATATAACACAATGGTACTCCCAGTGGTATTATCCCTTCATCCATTCCATGGTTCGCACCACAGCAAAGGCGAACATCCAGTAAGAGAAAGTGGACGTTTGGTTTCGAGAGGGGATGTTAAAAAAATGTATGCGCAGCAGAAGCAGGGATTTGCGGCAACAGCAGTGCGCCGCCTAAAAGTCCAGTAGACCCAGCTGTCTCTCCTGTGTTCTCCGCCTTCCTGTGTCCTTACGTCGGTCCTCTAGTTAGTCCCTGATTAATCTTTCAAAAATGCGACAATAAATATCCAGTAGACGGAGCAGTGATTAAATGACGAGGTTATGCGTCTGCTACGGTTGTGCTGACAAGTCCGTACAGATAGCGAACGGAGAGCACCGCCTGCACCACTGTCTGCTGTCCTCCCTCCACAGGGATGGTCGACTCCAGCCTTAAAGGGACCGGCCCACGGTTCACGAGCCACGGTGTAATTCGCCATTAGGGAATATTTTGGACATAACGAAAAGCTTTTAAAAGTTGTAAGGGATGAGTACATGAAAATGGTTGGTAAGAATTAATGATAAGAAAACCTTAATTTTTTTTCATTTTGATCATTTTTATTTTATTTTATTTATTTCTGATTCTTGAAACTTTGGCAAAAACATGTCCCACTAGAAAAGTGCTAATTCTGTTGGAAATGAGTAAGATTTTAATGAATTAAAAGATTCAAGGTTATTATCAGAGGGTCCTTTGCACATATGTAAAGTTCTTTTATGTTTTTTTTATTTTTTATTTTTTTTATTTTTTTTAGTAATTTAATGATTATATGCCAGCCCATAGCCTACAAAACAGGCTATGGGCTGGCATATAATGGCCTCGGATAGGAGATAATAATTTCAACTTGACTAAAAAAACAAAAAGTAATAACTGAATTGAATAATATCTTTACCATGTGAACGAGTTCATTGTAATATGAGTGCAATAAAAACTGTAAACAGTGAGTTTTGAACAATATTTACTATTATTTTATATTTGCTCAAAATGTGTCCCACACATTTGTTACCACCATCAGATATTTCTAAAAAGCAATAAAATCAGGTCACTACATGGTCAACTACATTCCTGAGGACCACACTATCAAATCTTCAGCTTTGCATGATTCCAGATCATTCAAGCGCCTGTAAACTATTTTCTCTTAAATTTGTTCATAATTTTCGAAACTGCTACTGTTGCAACCATAACATGTCAACACGTCACATTTGTATAAAAAATATTAGATTAGATTATGACATAAATATCTACTTTTTAGGAAAAGGTCTGAAGGAGCTAGCAACAGAGGGGAAATAAGGCGGCTAATGTGAACAAGTCATGCATATCATGTGAAAGGTTTTTGTCATCACCCTCAGGTTTTGATGGTGGTGACAAAAATCTCGAAAAGGTCCTCAATGGAAGCTAGAATATAATTGTTGATCAAAAATAAATACCAGTACGACCTGTAATGTTTCATTAACCTCTTTTATAGTTTAATTTATGTAATTCCCCCTATATTTCTTCCATAACGTCCAAATGAGGCTTGCCTTCCCTCTCTCTCAGTTTGCTGTTATGCCATGTTCATTTGGCTTACATCATTTGGGATGCACATAGTGCTCCTATTACTAATCTACATAGCTCATAATAAACAATATCTGTTGTATGCTATGCATCTCCAATGACTAAAGCCAAATGAAAATGGCCTGACAACATTTAACCAGGAGCTATCTGTGGAGGAGAGTGCCACAGTGCTCAAAATTGTTATTTGTTATCTGTTCTTCATGTCAAATATACAGTTTACAGTCTAGTTTACAGAAGAATATAATGTATTATTTTATGAGTAGGGGTACTAGATGACAGTTTAAGATGATGTCAGTGATGCATTGTACATTATTCCTACTGGTAATGACTTTATCGTTGTTGATGATTTGATATTCGATTATATGGGGATGGGGTACTTTTGACATTCATTAATACAGAGGATTCAATGTTACAATCCCTTGTGCCAAGGTCCTAGGCAAAACACATTTATTTACGCTGCAGTTTTTCTCCCCATTCAGTGACTATCAACAACTAATCTGTCAATCAGTTAACCTAGTTTTTTAATTCAGCAATCAGAGCAAACAATCAAATGTACCTGAAACACTGATGCAGACTGAATCACGACATACACAAATCTACTGTGGTTCGCCCCATCAATGATGATATTGCTTAATTGTAAATTATATTCCTTGAAAAATGTTTATCACAGTGCTCAGGACTGTCATTTTATTGGACCAAATAGTTAAATGGAGTTGTTAAGTAAGAAGCCATTGACATGAGTGGTATACATTTTGGAATTGTATTTTGTGATGAGGCCACTGTCACCACTGTCGGGTCTTAAGTCACCACCGTCAAAGGGAGTTTTATTTGTTTTAAATGAATATGCTTACAATATGTTCCTTTAGTGCTGTTGAGTTATTAAAGTAATAAGTCTCTTTTAATAATAAAATGTTTTTGTTAAATAAAAAAACATTACTTTATATGCTTAGGCTTAAAGTATATGTTGTAAGCAGTACACGTGAAGCAGTATAAAAGATGAACAAAAGTGAATAATCAACATTTAACAGCATATATGTGTTCTAAGAAATAATGATTTAAAAACTTTAAATACATATCACACCAAATAAATAAAGACTAATTTGCTTTTTATTGTGTCTGACAGTGTTGACAAAAACAAAGCAATAACTGGAAAACGCCTATTTTTTTATATATATATATATACAGTTAGGCCCAGAAATATTTGGACAGTGACACAATCTTCATGATTTGGGCTCTGCATGCCATCACATTGGGTTTGAAATGAAACAACTACAACAGAATTAAAGTGCAGACTTTAAGGTTTAATTCAAGGGGTTGAACAAAAATATATGATGAAACATGTAGGAATTGTAGCTGTTTTTATACAAATGCTCCTCATTTGAGGGGCTCAAAAGTAATTGGACAAATAAACATAACCCTAAGTAAAATGTTACTTTTCAATATTTTGTTGAGAATCGTTTGCAGGCAATGACTGTCTGAAGTCTGGAACGCATGGGCATCACCAAATGCTGGGTTTCCTCCTCTGTGATGCTTTACCAGACCTTTACTGCAGCTGTCTTCAGTTGTTGCTTGTTTGTGGGTCTTTCTGCCATAAGTTTTGTCTTGAGCAAGTGAAATGAGTGTCCTTGACAGTACACTATCCTTTCAATCCCACATCAATAACATTACTCGGTCTGCTTACTTCCACCTACGTAACATCAACCGCCTCCGCCCCTCCCTTACCCCCCACACTCCTTGTTCAGTCTTGTCACTTCCCGTCTGGATTACTGTTACTCTCTCCTCTTTGGCCTTCCACACAAATCCCTCCATAAACTTCAACTAGTCCAGAATTCAGCTGCCCGTATCATAACTCGAACCCCCTCCATTCACCACATCACTCCTGTCCTTCAAGAGCTTCATTGGCTCCCGGTTCAATTCCGCATCCAATTCAAAGTCCTCCTGTTTACCTTCAAGGCCATTCACAACCTCAGCCCCCCATATTTGTCTGATCTCCTCCATGTCCCCACTCCCTCCCGCTCTCTACGATCCTCTTCCTCCTTACATCTGTCTGTCCCTACTGCCTGTCTTACCACCATGGGGAGCAGGGCATTCAGCCGCTCTGCTCCCCGTCTCTGGAACTCACTACCACCCCAACTCAGAAATATTGATTCATTTCCCCACTTCAAATCACAACTCAAAACATATCTGTTTAAAACTGCCTATTCCACCTGATCACAATTGCTCTGCTCTTTGTTTTTTTTTCCCTTCTTGTTGTTGTTTTTTATATATGTATATATTTTATTCTCATACTGTTTTATTAATCTATATACGGTGTCCTTGAGTGCCAAGAAAGGCGCCTCTAAATAAAATGTATTATTATTATTATTATTATTAAATGAATGCTCGATTGGGTTGAGATCTTGTGACTGACTTAGCCATTGCAGAATATTCCACTTCTTTGCTTTAAAAAACTCCTGGATTTCTTTTGCATCATTGTTCATCTGTACTGTGAAGCACCATCCAATCTATTTGGCTGCATTTGGCTGAATCTGAGCAGAAAATATAACCCTATACACTTCAGAATTCATCCGGCTGCTTCTGTCTTTTGTCACATCAACAATAAACACAAGTGACCCAGTGTCATTGGAAGCCATGTATGCCCATGCCATCACACTGCCTCTACCATGTTCTACAGAGGATGTGATGTGCTTTATCAGGAGCTGTTCCAATTCTTCTCCAAACTTTCTTCTTCCCATCATTCTGGTACAGGTTAATCTTGGTCTTATTTGTCCAAAGAATGTTGTTCCAGAACTGGGATGGCTTTTTCAGGTGTTTTTTGGCAAAGTCAATTCTGGCCTTTCTATTTTTTAGGCTGATGAATGGTTTGCACCTTGTGGCGAATCCTTTGTATTTACTCTCATGAAGTCTTCTCTTTATGGTAGACTTAGATACTGATACACCTGAGTTCTTCACTTAAGTGGATGTTGTGAAGGGGTTTTTCATCACCATGGAAAGGATTCTGCGATCATCCACCACTGTTGTCTTCCTTGGACGTCCGGCCTTTTTGAGTTCCCAAGCTCACCAGTGCACTCTTTTTTTTCTCAGAATGTACCAAACTGTTGATTTGGCCTCTCCTAACATTTCTGCTCTCTCTGATGGATTTCTTCTTTTTTTCCAGCCTCAGGATGGTCTGTTTCACCTCCATTGAGAGCTCCTTTGACCGAATGTTGTGTGTTCACAGCAACAGCTTCCAAATGCAAACACCACACCTGGAATCAACTCCAGACCTTTTAACTGCTTGATTAACGAGGGAAGAGCCCATGCAGCCTTGTTATTTTATTTTTGCAGCCCTCTGAGTCAATTGTCCAATTACTTTTGGTCCCTTGAAAAAGAGGAGGCTACGTATTAAAGAGCTGTAATTCCTAAACCCTTGCTCCAATTTGGATGTGAATACTCTCACATTACAGCTGAGAGTCTGCACTTTAAGCCCATATTGATTATATAATTGTATCCTGCATATGTTTTCGTAAACAGCTAAAATAACAAAACTTGTGTCACTGTCCAAATATTTTTGGGCCTAATTGTGTATATATATATATATATCCCTATTATAATTGCAATCTTGCTCCTTCTCACACTCTCGAGACTATAATTATGCAGTGCTTTTGACCGGTTGAAGTTACTATAAGTGAATATGTCTTAAGGCAATACTCACACTTAGTTATTGGTCATTGATGCCAGGATGGTTTACTCTATATTCCATAATAATAATTTACTACTACAGTGGTATGAAAAAGTTTGGGCACCCCTTAGGAAAATCATTGCATCAGTTTGTCACATGCTGAGCTTTTGAAGCAGCAACTTTATTTTAACAAATGTTATACCTTATGGAAACAGAAACATCTCAGTAGAGAAATCATTTTCATTGGTCCAACAGAAACATTTTTATGAATATTTAAACAAAAATAGGCATGTGCATAAATTTGGGTACCCCAAAGAAATAATTCCATTAATATTTAATAGAACCTCCTTTTGCTGCAAGAACAGCCTATAGACGCCTCCTATAGCCACTGACAAGTCCCTGAAGTTCCAAGGTCCAGGTTCCAAGGTCCAAGGCATTCCAAGGCCCATTCCTCCAAACAAAACACCTCTAGTTCAGTCAGGTTTCTTGGCTTCAGTGTGTAAACAGCCTGCTTCAAATCAATCCATACATTTTCAATGATGTTAAGGTCTGGGGACTGGGATGGCCATTCCAGAAGATTGTACTTGTGCTTCTGCATGAATTCCTTGGTGGACTTTGAACAGTGCTTGGGATCACTGTTCTGATGAAAAATCCAACCCCGGCGTAGCTTCAACTTTGTGACAGATTCTTGAACATTCTTGTCAAGAATCTGCTGATACTGAGAGGAATTCATATGGCCCTCAACTTTAACAAGGTTTCCTGTCCCTGTGTTAGCCACACAGCCCCATAACATGATGGACCCTCCACCATATTTCACAGTAGGCAATAAGTGTGTTTTTTTCGCCATGCATACCTCCTCTTGTTCTGACCAAATAACTCCATCTTAGTCTCATCTGACCACAGTATTTATTTCCAAAATGCTTCTGGCTTGTCCAGATGTGCTTTTGCATACCTCATGCGACTCTTCTTGTGACGAACACTCAGGAAAGGCTTTTTGCGCATCAGCCTTCCAAAGAGCTTTTCCTGGTGCAAAGTGCGCTGGATTGTGGAACGATGAACAACTACACCATCAGTAGCCAGATGTTCTTGTAGTTCTCTGAAAGGTGGTGTGTGGCTTGTCTGTGACCATTCTAACCATCCTTCGTCTGTGTCTTTCCAGTATTTTTTTTGGCCTACCACATCTTTCCTTCACAAGGACTGTTCTTCTGGCCTTCCATTTCTGCACCACATTTCTGACTGTGGAAATAGACATCCCAAACCTTCTTGATAATTTCTTGTACCCTTCTCCTAATTCATGATAATGAATTATCTTAGTTTCTTGGTCAGTGGAGAGTTGTTTCGATGCCCCCATGTTGCCAGGAGCATAGGACAAGCACAGCCAGCAATTGCCTCTGTTAAATAGCTTTTCATGATTGGTTTTACCTGTCTTTGTAATTGAAGGTCTCACAAGCTAATCAAAGCAGTTTTGGGCTGCAACATGTCAGCTATAAATCCCTACAGGTCTTGAAATCAATGTGATTAAAAGGGTGCCCAAACTTTTGCACATACCATTTTTTACATTTTAATTTATTAGAATAAAACTTTGTAATTATACTCTAAGATTTTTGGTCTGGAAAACACTCAAATGTCTACATCTCTGTAGGAAATAAAATCTTGTTGCTGTGATCGTCTTTTATAAAGTTAGAGCAAATTATTATGAAATCTTAGAGGGGTGCCCAAACTTTTTCATACCACTGTAAGACACCTTAAAAGTTAGGCAGAATGTGTCACCAAAAATCAGCTTTAAATAAACTTAAATAAACAACAAATGGCGCTGCAATTTTCATTCAAGTTAATATAGTAAAAAAAAAAAAAAGAAATTCGAAAGTCCTACACACACACAATCACTTAGCTGCACCTATTAATCCCATTTTCACAGAAGAGTCTGAGTGCTTATTTTCATATGTTTACAATAGCAAATTTTACACTTTTAATTACTCTGGTCTCAACTGATTTTGCCTAGTATATATTTACTGAAAGAGTATACCCCAAATAATATAAATAAAGATTATAACTCAGTCTGTTTGGTATAAAACCATGATTTCCACCAAATTTTGTAAAAAACAGCTGATGAAAAGTTAACTGGATTGCACAACATTTGAACAGTCGACTCAAACAAAACTAGATGTCAAAACACTGCAGTGATACAGCATGTGGCCTGATTATGACTGGCATCTTATTGTAAAGTGAGAGGACAAATTGGTGTATATGTGTGTGTTTGTGAGAGAGAGACCAGTAACAGAAGAATTTAATTACAATGGTAAATTATCCACTTCTACACAAGGCAATCAACTTTCTTAATGAAGTTTTCTTAGCATGTCCTTTTCAATTCTTGCAATTAAACCACAATGGCTTTTTGTTCAATACTCTTCTTGTTCTTCAATTATATGTTCTTAAAGGTGAACTATCATTTTTTTCATTTTTTTTTTCAACCTGGACCTTTGGACGATATTTACATCGCATATATCCATGTAGTGGCAGTGACTGGGACACCGAAACGCTCTAAACAACGCATTATCTGCTTCAAAACTCATCTCTTCAACACTTCATTTCACCAATACTAACCTCTGACCTTGATAAAGTCATCTCTGAGAACGGCACTGAGCTTGTTTACCTGTAACGTGGTACTGCCAGTTTTTTGCTGAATAATTTTTTGTTTCTGAGATTGTGGACGATAACTTTAATGATGGACGTCCTTACCGTTTTGAGCCAGAGAATATGGATGAGGAGCTCACTGAAAGGAGGAAGGGAGAGGAACATCTGGCCAAAGAAAAACAAACTGCTGCACGTCCACGAACACATAACAGGTAACATTATAACATCGCTTGGAATCTTTTGGACCTGGCATTCGTGTGGATGTTACTTAGACATGTAGCACCCAATAGCAATGACACTCCTTGATGGTAAATGGTAAACGGCCTTGCTTTTATATAGCACTTTTCTACCTATTGGTACTCAAAGCGCTTTACAGTCAGAGACACATCTACCCATTCACACACAAGTGCCATGCACTGGGAGCAACTGGGGGTTCAGTGTCTTGCTCAAAGACACTTCAACATGTGGCACATTCCAGGAATCAAACAGCTAACCCTCTGGTTCGTGGACAACCCGCTCTACCTACTGAGTCACAGCCGCCCAAATGTTTGAAGCCGCCCACATGGCAGCAGCCACCCCCAGGAGGATGCAATGTAGCATGACACAGACACACACACAAAAACAGTTTAGAAACAACTCAGGAAAAAAAAAAACAGCACAAGGTGTTGACATGGATGATCAAGACACCACAGGACACCATCAGAAGGCCCATGTCCATTCTCTGATGTCAACTGTTTTGGAGGCACAAGGGAGGTCATAACGCTATGTCTGGTCAGTGTATATTTTAACAAAATGAGTGTAGAAAATACTCCAACTTGCACAGGCCAAGGTGAGCGGAACTTATACTCATCAACCAAAGAGACTTCACCTGAGGTGATAAGTAACCCCAGCCAGGCTCTGCTCAGCCCTTCCTTTCCTTTGTCTGCCAGAGCATGCTGAATGGCTATGGAGCTGTAACCTTCCAGTTGATTGTTAACTTTGGATGCATTATCTGAGTGAGTTCATGTTGGTTTTCCATGCACTGAAATAATATATATTCTAATAGTTATTCCTGTACCTTTGGTAATCTCATATCATTGTCATTATTCTTAGCCAATGAATCATCTGTACAACGATCAACTTTGACAAGAGAATAAAACGTCAAATGGCTCTCATCTGGTCCTCATATTTTGACTGATATGCCAATGTAGAAGCTATATATATACACAATCCAGTCACCAGCAGAACAAGTTCTTACATGGTCCTTCGAGCCAGATAGCTTAGGCATTGGACATGGATCAGAGAGAGCAGCATGGTGGGGAAAGACTCGGGAGGGGAGAGCGACAGAGGACCGCACCTTCATATCTCCAAGATTATGAACATTATCAACTCTCTCTTCCTCCCCCATCAAGTCATGCACTTCCTCATGTTGCTGAACCTAAGAATGAAGGTCAGTCTACCCCAGTCCCCATACATGACCAAGTTAACCAGATAAAAGATATGGTCATGCAACTTCTCAGAAGGCAGGATGCATTAGAGAGACAGCAAGACTCATGTAGGTCTTCTCCCTCAAGCTATTGTGAGGGTGAATCTGATATAGACCAAGAAGCTTATGAGCCAAACTCACCGACAAGTAAGCACACTCAAACCCGTGCTCATAGTGCATGTCTATTACCAGCACACCAACATGATGATTACATGCCCGACCCCCCCCCCCCCCCGCCAGAGCAAGCTTTGAGTCTGCACTCCCAGTGCCTTCTCCATCACTGGTGCCCCCAGCACCTTCTCTCCACCCAGTGCCTCCTCCATCGCTGGTGCCCCCTGCACCTTCCCTCCACCCAGTCCCCCCTCCATCGCTGGTGCCTCCAGCCCATGGACATGGAATACTAGGTCCATCACTGCTAGGTGTGCTGCTTCGCTTCCGACAGCACAGAGTGGCAATCAGTGGAGATATTAAATCAATGTTCCACCAAATCAGGCTCCTCCCAAAAGACAGACCACTGTTAAGATTCCTGTGGCGTGACCTTAGAAGAGAAGACCCTCCTGATGTATACGGATGGCAAGTACTTCCCTTTGGCACCACCTGCAGCCCCTGCTGTGCCATTTATGCAGTTCAAAAACATGCACAGGAACATCAACCCCAATGTTACAGCTATAGTACTCCAGTCCTTTTACGTTGACAACTGTCTGCATTCCCTTTCTTGCCCTCACGAGGCAGAGAAACTGGTGATTGAGTTAAGGGATGTGTTGAGCATTGGAGGCGTCGACATCAGGCAGTGGGCCAGCAACATTCGGTCTGTTGTACACCAGTTACCCCCCGAGGCCAAGTCTGACAGCCCAGAACACTGGCTGAGCCATGACAAAATCGAACCAACAGAGGGCACTTTGGGGCTAAGCTGGCACTTTGGATGAAATCCAGTCACCAGCAGAACAAGTTCTTACAATGAGTATACAGCATATTTTTGAAAGCTGTCTCCATGTCACACAGAAGGATTGTTTGGGTGCTCCTCAGTTGAAATACAAATTCTTGTAAAGTCTATTACTGCTGTGAAGTTTTAACTTTTTCCTCACTAAAATCATGTTTTTATTCTATTAATATACTCAACATTATCAAAATGCAAAACTGCAGAAATTGTGCTTCCTATCATAGTGTGTGTTGGTTGAATTGAATTCTCAGAAACCCAACCACACTCAGTTATGTCTAGACAATGAATTCTGAACAAATTAAAAAAAATTAATAATAAATGAATCCAGGCTTCTGTGTGTCCTGTTAAATGGCTGCCTATGCATTGAATGAACTGTATATATTGGTTAAGATGCAGCTGATATTATCAGCCACACATTATGGCTGTTGTTGGCGTCTGAACTTTCGGCTAAACTTAGACCAGGAGTGTCCAACATTTGAGGACCTGCTCTGATAATGTGAAGATTCCTTCCAGTCTGTTAAATGTTTGATTTAAAACATAGGCAGCTGGTGTACCAACAGCTGCCTGCATTCAGAAAGGTGAGGGTGCAAAAAAAACAAACAGAAAATGGCAAAACAAAGTGGTAGAATGAGAAGCAGAAACAACTGGTCATTCTTGGCGGTCCCAGTTCTTTACTTAACAAAAAATGTGGAGGTCTAAACTCTAATTGGTTCTCACAAGGACAGAAACAAAACAAAAAACAAACAAATAAACATCCAACACAGTCTGAGCTCACTTTACTGTGGAAATCGCAACTAATAGGAAAGAAAGAAAGAAAGAAACGTACATGCAGTTAAAACATCTGTTCTACTCTGTGAAAATGTGTGTATTTGTTGTCCGTATGGGTCATTGTTTCATATTGTTCAGTCGCACTGCTTTTTCTAACTCAAACTGACGGTGGTCAACACGCTCCAAGAAGTTCTTTCGCTCCACATACCTAAACACAAACAGAAAAGCAAAAAAAAAAACAGAAAGAGAACATTAGAACTACAGTACATGTTCATCACAAGAACATATATACACTTAAAACACAATGAGCCATGTCATTATTACAAGCACAAATTTTCCCAAGCCTTCTACATCATGGAGTTTGAAAGTTGTCTGATGCTATCACAACCTGTGTGTGGGACATTATAAAGCAATATTTCTACTAAGCTATTTAAAAGGCCAATGAAAATGAACATTCAACTATTGTTTCCATTTGCATGCAGCAGGATTTATCCATTCCACGTGCGAACACAGCTCCTCTCTTTCATTCCTTCAACCACCTTTTGGAAAAGGTATGTGTTGGCAATACTTAAGCATATCCAAAGTAATTTGTTTCTTTTGGGCATGCATCTCGACATAAGCCTAGCAAATTGTTTGCTAGTTGGTTTGTGTACAATGAATGAGCTTACCACAAACAATCATGTAGTAAAAACCCTCAGAAAGAAACATTCCAAATGAACTGTCTACGTTCAGTTTATATATTCAGTTCAATACTATAAATGATCGGCTGAAAAGCAAAAAGCACCATAAGTGATGTCTGTTCATTAGTAATGACAGCCTTTTAAAATATTAACTAAAGAATAAATAAATAAATTACAGATTCCCTGAAATGAAAATTCGTGACCGAAACCAAAACCCGAAAAAATGAATTCAATTCAATTCAATTCAGTTTTATTATATATATATATATATATATATATATATATATATAATAGCGTCAATAACATGAAGTTGCTGAAAATCTGAAACTGAAACACTGAAATAAAATTGTACACAATTATTATTACCATTGCATTTATGGTTATGACTGTTTACTAACCTCACTAAAATCAATGCATTGCAATAGCATAAATTAATATGAATGTTTCCAAGAGTAAATCAATTACAAAATTATGAAATATTTATTTAGCACCTTCCAACAATGCACAATATAAAATTTGACCCCACTCATGTGTAAATTAAATAATAATGGAGCAGAAGCTGCATCTGTTAATCAGCATCGATCCACTGTGTGGTTAGACTGAGCATATTTGTTTTTATTTTTATTAAGAAAAATAGCGACATCCCTTTAAGAAAGATGGTCTTAATTGAAGCTGCATGGTGTGAAAAACAAACAAAACAAAACAAGAAGATGAACGTTTGTCTTGCTTGTTTGTTTTGGAAGTGCAGCAGATACATAATTAGACTATTTTATGTTTTATCCCCCCCCCACCCCCCCAATGCCACGCGATCTGCCGTTGCAATCTACCGGCCGATCGCGATCGATGTAATGGGCACCGGCACCGTCACTGGGAAACTTCCTTGCTTGGATGTTTGGATTTCAGGTGATTAATTAAAATGCACCTTTATTACCAGAGAAGGTAGTGTGTATGGAAACTTCTAGGGTTGGAGTTATAATCTGATTTTTGTGCCCGAGTCATGACACACACACATACAACAGCACCGTTCTCAGTTCTGGCGCAGTAGCAGAGATCCATTAGAGACAGACACTGTTAAATTATTCTACTGCGCCCTAGATTATGTCTGGGTCCATTTGGGTTAATTTTCAGAGCGCAAAACTGAGATCAGATCTGGAGATGCATTTGGAGATGTGCCAGTTCTGGACACACGTGCCTAAAGCTGGTAATCAGATATCTCAAATCGTATCTGTTCGGATCTGAACAGGCGATGTGTTTTCCATTATGCCTGCTCATATATAACAAACATACACTACCGTTCAAAAGTTTGGGGTCACCCAAACAATTTTGTGTTTTCCATGAAAAGTCACACTTATTCACCACCATACGTTGTGAAATGAATAGAAAATAGAGTCAAGACATTGACAAGGTTAGAAATAATGATGATTTGTATTTGAAATAAGATTTTACATCAAACTTCGCTTTCGTCAAAGAATCCTCCATTTGCAGCAATTACAGCATTGCAGATCTTTGGCATTCTAGCTGTTAATTTGTTGAGGTAATCTGGAGAAATTGCACCCCACGCTTCCAGAAGCAGCTCCCACAAGTTGGATTGGTTGGATGGGCACTTCTTGCGTACCATACGGTCAAGCTGCTCCCACAACAGCTCAATGGGGTTCAGATCTGGTGACTGCGCTGGCCACTCCATCACCGATAGAATATGAGCTTCCTGCTTCTGCTCTAAATAGTTCTTGCACAATTTGGAGGTGTGTTTAGGGTCATTGTCCTGTTGTAGGATGAAATTGGCTCCAATCAAGCGCTGTCCACTGGGTATGGCATGGCGTTGCAAAATGGAGTGATAGCCTTCCTTATTCAGAATCCCTTTTACCCTGTACAAATCTCCCACCTTACCAGCACCAAAGCAACCCCAGACCATCACATTACCTCCACCATGCTTAACAGATGGCGTCAGGCATTCTTCCAGCATCTTTTCATTTGTTCTGCGTCTCACAAACATTCTTCTTTGTGATCCAAACACCTCAAACTTAGATTCGTCCGTCCACAACACTTTTTTCCAGTCTTCCTCTGTCCAATGTCTGTGTTCTTTTGCCCATCTTAATCTTTTTCTTTTATTGGCCAGTCTCAGATATGGCTTTTTCTTTGCCACTCTGCCATGAAGCCCAGAATCCCGCAGCCACCTCTTCACTGTAGATGTTGACACTGGTGTTTTGCGGGTACTATTTAATGAAGATGCCAGTTGGGGACCTGCGAGGCGTCTGTTTCTCAAACTAGAGACTCTAATGAACTTATCTTCTTGCACAGTTGTGCTACGCGGCCTCCCACTTCTTTTTCTACTCTGGTTAGAGCCTGTTTGTGCTGTCCTCTGAAGGGAGTAGTACACACCGTTGTAGGAAATCTTCAATTTCTTAGCAATTTCTCGCATGGAATAGCCTTCATTTCGAAGAACAAGAATAGACTGTCGAGTTTCAGATGAAAGTTCTCTTTTTCTGGCCATTTTGAGCGTTTAATTGACCCCACAAATGTAATGCTCCAGAAACTCAATCTGCTCAAAGGAAGATCAGTTTTGTAGCTTCTGTAAAGAGCTAAACTGTTTTCAGATGTGTGAACATGATTGCACAAGGGTTTTCTAATCATCAATTAGCCTTCTGAGCCAATGAGCAAACACATTTCACCATTAGAACACTGGAGTGATAGTGGCTGGAACTAGGCCTCTATACACCTATGTAGATATTGCACCAAAAACCAGACATTTGCAGCTAGAATAGTCATTTACCACATTAGCAATGTATAGAGTGTATTTCTTTAAAGTTAAGACTAGTTTAAAGTTATCTTCATTGAAAAGTACAGTGCTTTTCCTTCAAAAATAAGGACATTTCAATGTGACCCCAAACTTTTGAACGGTAGTGTAAATACTCAGGGAATATTATTACACATTTTTGTGTTTGTGCTGACAATTCAAGTAGAATGTAATCTAGGGATCCACTTACATGCTAATGTACTGATACTTGTGTTTGTAAAACAGCGCCAACCCAGGCACACATGATACTACTTCACAGCAAAATATTATATTATGCCTCTATTCATACAGTCCAAAGACTGTAGACTCTGGGGTTACTACAACAGCTGCAGGTAGGTGGTGGTATTGCCAGATTAGCTGGCTGTTAATGGCCATTTGGCGACGAGAGATGTTGAACAAAAAATATGTGGACATTTTGAACATTCCAGCATTAAGACGCAGCTTAACCAACCTTTAAAAAAAAATTCAGGGCATGCAGATCCACTGGAGTGTCATGTTTAGGTTGTAGGGAATTATTGGTAGCGGATTTGGTTATTAGGAATTATTAATAATCCTTGGTGAGAATAACACATCTCCTACCCCTCTTTGCCTCTGTTGTGAATGGCCAGATCCTCTGTGATGCCTTCCTCTGATTTATAAGCATCCCAGTCCATCTTTGACTTTTCCAGTGTGTTCATTTTCTGTTTCTTTCCCCCAATACGATTCAGGATGCTCGACATTCCTGTTGGACGCTTAGCACTGAAACAAAAAGAGGGAAGTGACTAAGTGCACACTACAACAACCAAAGCACATTTCTGCTACAAAGGTATAATGAAAGGGTATTGCCAGTTTTGTTGAGCCACAACCTTGTTGTTGGGTCAACTGTAACTGCTTGTTCCTGTTAAGGGTCGCGGGGGGTGCTGGAGCCTATCCCAGCTGTCATCGGGCGAGAGGTGGACCCTGGACAGGTCTCCAGTCTATCATAGGGCTAAAACAGAGAGACAGACAACCATTCACACTCACATGCACACCTACGGCCAATTTAGAATCACCAATGAACTTAATGAGCATATGGACAGTGGGAGGAAGCTGGAATACTTGGAAATACCTGGGACCTTCTTGCTGTAAAGCATCAGTGCCTCAGTGCTAACCACCTCGCCACTCTGCTGCCCAAAATATCATCTATGTACGATATAAAATGAAGGCTAAATAATTGCTGTTAATATGACTTTGAAGAGAGACAAGACTAAGCTAGTGTCTTTTATTCTGTCATATTTATAGTATCCAGTCAAAACTCTCTTCATCATTCACTAAACATCTCGGTCTTGATTCTTTTCATTGAACTCTGCACTGTTTTTGACTAGATCTATCCTGAGTGTTTAACCACACACTACCAATAGTTTCAGTGCCAGCTTCCACTCTTGGAACAACTTCACAACAGAACTGTATTGCAAGTGCAGCTGTTGGTGTACAGTAATGCAGTCATGTTTCTGAAAAGTTGACGAGACTGTGTAAAATATATATCAAACAAAATGCAATTTCAAATAATTTATAAACCATATTTAAATCAAAATATTATAAGACAGCTATATATATATATATATATATACGACAAATATTGTCAATATTTAGAAAGACAAACAATTCTGTCTTAGAATTTTTTTGTGGTATTATAATTACCATGTACCTGAAATAACACAAAAACATGAACAGTGCCTCTGGGCTCCTCAAAGAGCAAGAGGTCAAGAAGTACATACACTGCGATTTCTGTTAATTTACAGCAGAATTCCAACAGTATTAACCTGTTATTTTTGAATACATCACTCTACTGTTAATACAAACAAAAAACTAGTGATTCAGTGATTTACTGTTCTTTTAACAGACCTACACTGTTTTCCTAAAATACAGCATTTTACTGCTAATGATTCATCCAAACCATCTAAATCACAGTATCATGTTGTATTTTTTGCATACTGTTAAATTTAACCCAAACTACCCACGGTAGTTCTCTCCATGTTTGCGTGGGTTTTCTCCGAGTACTCCCGATGTCCAAGATTGCATGGGAGGTGTGGTCCCATGAGAGTGGTCAGAAATATCAGTATGTCAATGTCAGAGATGCAAGGACAGTACATATTAGAATTGTTATCTGTGACAGGCAAAATTGATTTTTATTTTAACTCCAGCTTCCTCCCAAAGACATGCTCGTTAAGTTCAGTGATGATTCTAAATTGGCCATAGTTTTCATGTGAGTGTGATAAATGGTTGTCTGTCTCTGTATTAGTGCTGTGATAGACTGGCGACCTGTCCAGGGTGTACCCCGCCTACCGCCCGATGACACTTGCGATAGGCTCCAGCCCCTTGGCGACCATTCACAGGAATAAGCAGTTACAGAAGATGATGAAGTAATGACTTGAACACCAGCCAGTTCTTTGTAGTACCATTTTTTTTGAGTTACAGGCACGCCTTGAGCTTTGCCATTTCACCACTAGGTCGAGTTGTAACAGCCCAACTGAGCAGGGATGGAAATGGTTTGGCTTTGAATTGTCCAACATGAAACAGACTGCTACATTGTGCTAGCTTTAACTAGAGACTACTGAATAATTATCACTATGTAAAATATATTGAGTAAAACTGTGCTGGCATGAAAAAACCTGGAGTTTCTCTGCTGCAAGATTTTAAAACACCTGTTTCCCAGAAAATGTGTCGAGTCCATAGCTAGCTAGAATAACACCCTGGTAATATAGGTGTTGCAGTGAACATTATGTATTACGATGTGCATACCTGGGACCAGCAAAAGACTTGCATTTTGGTGTTTGGCTCTCATCATCTTCATTTTCCTGTTTGCTCTTCAGGTAACTCCTAGCTTCTTTGGAGTCTGCTGCTACCTCCTTATTGACCCTGATAAAGGGAAACAGACACACACTGCTAAACATTGCATGCAAAAATAGACACTACTTGAATGAACTTGCTGCAATTTAAGGTCTTTGTCTCTACGGCAGTTTGAAAAATCTAGTATACAGTGGTGACACTTTTAGCTAAATATGTATGTACTAAGAACTGCCAAATGCGTTGCATTTATTAAGGACTGCAAACTGTAGAAATTGTGCATTTAAATGTTTATTACTGAAAACCAACGCATTCCAGTGCATTTAAAACCATCCAGTCTCTGCTTTGGAGAGACAAGCTAATAGATGGGAGTGGGCTCACAACTCGCTTCAGGGATAGCAGACTATCTCGCTGGGAGACCTCAGTATGTCAGGTTGGGGAACTACACGTTCAGAACTATCATCAACAGCCCTGGAGCACTAGAGTGGACTGTGCCATGGACCCTATACACCTCTGACTTCAAGTACAACAAAGGGTCATGTCATATGTTCTCAGATGACACTGCCATTGTGGGGTGTATCAGGGATGGACAAGAGCAGGAGTACAAGAATCTGGTGAACTACTTTGTCTCATGGTGAGTAGTGAACCATCTTCTGACCAATATAGCTAAAACCAAGAAATGGTAGTAGATTTCCAGAG
Organism: Planiliza haematocheilus; assembly: GCA_005024645.1. Classification (NCBI taxonomy): domain Eukaryota; kingdom Metazoa; phylum Chordata; class Actinopteri; order Mugiliformes; family Mugilidae; genus Planiliza; species Planiliza haematocheilus. The sequence goes on from SRSE01001160.1 coordinate 411,422, forward strand.
GTTCGGGCCTGTCCAAAAAAAACTGTTGCCACCAAATAAAAAAAGGTCACACTCTAATATTTAGCTGGACTGCCTTTAGCTCTGATTAGATTATGTGTCATTGTTTTGAAGTTGTGAACTGCAATGTCACAAGATTTATTTGTTGTGTTACATTAATTTTGAACCAAGATTTTGTATTGATGATGGGAGAGTCTGTCTGACCACTGCAAAAAGCCTTCTCCAGCACATCCTAAAGATTCTTAATGGGGTTAAGGCCTTGACTCCGTGGTGGCAAATCCATGTGTGAAAACAATGTTGCATGTTCCCTGAACCACTCTTTCAGAAATTGTTTATTTTAAGTCAGACAAGAGTCAGACCGATGTTGTCTGCAAACCTGGTGTCTAGTGAGCATATTAATTGGCTCTTGTCTCTCTTGATTAGCAGTGTAAGAGTTGGTTAAGTTTAATTTATCTGCCGGCCGAGTGAGTGGCAGCTGACTCTCAGTTGAACATTCACAAGCAGCGGTTATGATCAGTTAAGTTTCGTTTCTATGTGTATTGTGAGTAAGTGAGTGCGTGGCTGAATGTCTTGCTAGTTTGCTAGTGGTCTAGTTGGTGGTACGTTTTGCTTCTCTGCCGAGTGAGATGTAAGATGTTTGAATGGTGCAGTTTACATATCAATCAAACGTGGTAGGACAGTTGAGATGTCTGGGTAGAATCGGTTAAATAAATCAAATCAATAATTATCCTTATTGACTGACATAAAACATATCGTCCAGCCCTATGTGTGTGTGTGTGTTTGTGAGTATATTTAAAAAACAAACAAAAATTAAAGCTGCAAGAAGCGTTGAGCGGGCCCTCGCACCCCGCGCCCGTCGGCAACTGGCAAGGACGGGCTCACTGCAGTTCCCGGGGCAGAGCGTAATATTCTCCCCTCCCTGCAGTTTGGAAGACATCTAACAGTCCTCCTATGAGAGGCAAAGTCTTCTTGCTTCAAGGATTTATTTTGGCACTCCCAATTCAAGTTAACTGTAAAACTGAAATATATACAAGAAAAGATGATTCAATATAAAATTCTGAATATACTTTAAGTATCTCTAAGTATCTCTTACTTCTCTTTACATCTAGTTTATAAATAATAAATAAATAATCTCTTTACAACTTTATAATTTACTTAAAATTAACTTATGAACACACACAATGTCCATGTATAATGGAACATTGTAATGACTAAATAATACACTTCTCCTAAACCCTTTTTAGAAATGCCTGTTTTAACAGACTAAATGGCACCATCTGCTGGCCAAAATAGCGCACTACGTGCAAAGATGAGGGAATCACTCAGACAGGGACAGATTTCACTTTCACAACCATAACACGCCCAAAGTTTAACGAAAAGTCACAATTTTCGCAGTGAGCGACCAAAATCTAAACACCCTGAAAGGAACGGCAGCTCATACAACAGACATCACATATTTTCTAACATTTCCCTAACATTCTGATGCACTTTGGACCACTTTGGACTGAATTAAAGCACATTTAATACTACTTCCTGTTACATCCCGCGTCATCAAATATTAAGACATATTAAGATGATTCAATATAAAATTCTGAATATATTTTAAGTATCTATCACTTCTCTTTACATCTACTTTATTAATAAAAAATAAATAATCTCTTTACAACTTTATAATTTACTTAAAATTAACTTATGAACACGCAATGTCCATGTATAATGGCACATTGTAATGACTACATAATACACTTCTCCTAAACCAGGGGTGCCCACACTTTTTGGGCTTGTAAGCTACTTTTGCAATGACCAAGTCAAAGTGATCTACCTGTATATATATAGTCATATTAACAGCCATATTAATATTCATATTAATTGTTGTTACAGCGTTAAAGATGAATGTTTGTCTTGCTGTTTGTTTTGGAGTTGCAACGGATAAATGTTTTAGACCAGGGGTGCCCATACTTTTTTGGCTTGCGAGCAACTTTTGCAGTAGTATAAGAGGATCGATCTATCTATCTATCTATCTATCTATCTATCTATCTATCTATCTAGATACATTAATTGTCATATTAATTGTTGCTACAGTGTTAAAAGCTCTATCCATCTTTGTTTTTATTTTTATCAAGAAAAATTGGTACACTGCACCTTTAGAAAAATAGCGCTGTGTCTTTAAGAACGGTTATCTTGAGTTGTCGTTGAAGTTGGGCGTGGCTGTGGACGTGTGCTGCTGAATTGAGGGCATGTTGCAAATATAAAGTAAAAAAATAAAAGATGAACGTCTAACATCTAAAAAAAAATTTCATTGGCACGCGATCGACCCGCACTACCTTCAAGATCTACCGGTCGATCGCGATCGTAATGGGCACCCCTGTCCTAAACCCTTTTTAGAAATGCTTCACTTAACGGATGAAATGGCACCATCTGCTGGACAAAGTAGCACACTACGTGCAATGATGAGGGAATCACTCAGACAGGGACAGATTTCACTTTCACAATCATAATACGCCCAAAGTTTAACAAAAAGCAGTGAGTGACCACAACCCATATAAGTGCGTCCTGACAAAATCTGAAGAGAATCCAAACACCCTGACAGGAACAGCAGGTCACACTACAAATATGCTCCAAAATCAGACATTTCCTGTTCATAATAGGTGGCGCTACAGTAGTAGGAATATTAACATATGGATGTGTTCAGTTAAGGACCATTAACGATACTGTAAAGTTTAATGCAGTTTGGACTGAATTACAGCACGTTTAATGCAACTTCCTGTTTCATGGCACGTCATGAAACTTTGAGGGGCCAGAACACCCACACCACTTCGATGAAAAGTCAAAAACTTATGTCAGGTTCCTTCGTCTATCTTTCGACAACCTATTTCCAAATTTTGAAGTCAATCTGATAAGGCATCAAGCCTGAGGGCAACCAAGACACAACCAAAGTTTTGTCCAATTTTCACAGTTTTATCAACATAAGACTTCCAGTTGGGTTTAGAATATGGCTCCAACTGACTTTTTTGTGCGTCTTGGGATGTTACATACATGTGACATATTTCCGGGCTTCTGGAGGTGGTCCAAAGATGGCGCTACAGAGCCATTTTGCCACGCCCGTGCCGGAGGCCCTTACACATTAAAGTTTTCAGCCGAACAAATACATCTGCAAATTTTCAGGACTTTTCGTGTATGTTTAGGCACGATTTCATTGGAGAAAAGATACAGAAAGTATCTTGCATGGCCCCGTTGGGCCCCTGCACTTCGTTGCTCGGGCCCTAAAATAAAAAATAAAATAAAAAAAAAAAGTCCCTCTCACCCTCTTGGGGTAGTATCTGTGTCCTCTACCAGAGGCCTAGGTTCATAGGACTGAGCTCTTCTGGACTGAGGCTTCTGATGTTGTTCCTGGGATCTGTTGGAGCTGCCCTGAGTGCTCTTACTACCACAAGGACTACACTCGTTTGACCTTCCACATCTGCTCCAGTTATTCTTTCAACCTTTTCATGTTTCTTCCTGATGTTGGCGTCTGCTGGTATCGCCATATATATATAGGCTATCTAACTTATCAAAAGAATAGCTCAATCTGCGAGCTAAAAAGTAAACTATAAAATGTAGCCTTTCTTACAACACAAACACAAGGAGGGTATATGAGCTCAGCACTGCATAGACACCACAACCACTGAAAGTTATGTATGCTAATTATATGGACCCATAATTATAAAGAGCACACGGGGTGTGGCTGTGATGTACAGTTTTCATATGGTACATAATAATAATTATGTTGAGTCATGTCTGAAAAAAGAAGTATCACAAGCTATGATAATCACTTAGGTTCTTTTAAGAGACATGACTGTAAAGTCTATTCAGGGCATATTAGCCGTTTCTACAATTAAGGCATGGTATTCACTGTGTGGGACCACTTGTGATGGTTTACAGCTTTACACATACTGTCATGGCTGATTTAACATCTATTTCTCATTGTCTCAATAAAGGTCAGTATGGAAATGTTGTATATACTGCAGTTTCTATATCATACCAATATGCTATATGCACTGACATATTAGGCAACAACAATTTGTACCGTGTGTGTGTGTAGCATTATCTATTCATCAATCTTCTCAACTATGTCAAAATGAAGGGAGGAGTCATACCTAACTTCTTCTCCAGCGAAGTCAAAAACTTTAGTGATGGTAACTTTTGTTTCTGTATTCAAAGGAGCAACCTTCAATACAGAAGAATTTGCCTGAGGATAAAAACACAAGCATCAGTCTCATGTACTGATGAAACGCAATACATTGTTAATCCACCCGACACATTTTATATTTTACATTATTTATTTTCCTTTGTTAGATATTTAAGATTCACATGCAAAACATACTTACATTCTGTACAGACAGTGAGGCAGATGAGGAGTCTTTGGATCCAACATCAGACAAGAAACTTGCCCACAGGTCATCTGATTTCTTTTTTTGTCTTGCTTCATGATCATCTTCATCCTCAGTATTTTTCTCCACTTCTTCCTGCAGCAGCTCTGGTTCGTCAGTTCCATCATCATCCTTGTCTACTTTGAGCACTTTTATCTTCCTCTTTCTGTAGGTTTTACCAGTGAATAAAGGTCAGCGTCATAATATGTCTGTTCTTACTAAAGCACCATTATATTTAGTGACATCTTGTGGTGAAGTTGCAGAATGAAACCAACTGAATGCTGTTTGAAAAACAAAAGTATTATTTTAGAGCCAGTGTTAGATTTATCCACTGTGGAGTACTCTGGGCTCAACAGGGAATAGCACTAGTGTATCATAACAAAATATTGATGAAATTAACTCGTTTCACGGCAGATAATGCGTAATTTACTGTGTTTCGATGCCCCTATCATTCCCACTACATACACTGCGCTCCGCTGGATCTAAATATCTTCCGAAGGACTTAAGAGATATATGTGTGAGTAAACAATGGTATTTTACAACAGAAATAAGTTCCAGTTTGTAAAAAAACAGCAGTTCTCCTTAAAATCTTCTGTCCTGCCACTTTCCTTTCCTTTTATTCATTCATTCATTCATTCATTCATTCATTCATCCATCTTCTGTAACCTCTTGGTCCTGTTAGGGTCGTGGGGTCTGCTGAACCCTATCCCAGCTGTCATCGGGCAAGAGGCAGGGGTACACCCTGGACACGGTGCCATTCTATCAAAGGGCTAACACAGAGAGACAGACAACCATTCACACTCACATTCAAACATGTGCTTAGACCATTAGAACATGTGTGCTGATTCAGGCACTTGTAAACAAGCACATAATCACATTACCTAATAAAGCAGTTATTATTCATGCAGAGGTGGACCTTGCAGACCACGTGTGACCGTGACTTGAATTGAGAATGTTCCCTTGATTTTTGCAAATTGGCTGGATGAAAACCATATTCTAAACCTCACTGAGAGGCGCAGGGATGCAATTAAAAATGTGCGCTGATGTTACCAAATATGGTACCGCATTTCCAAACTTTGCAAACATCCGCTTACAACATAATGTTAATGTAAATTTGTTTACGATGATGAACATAAACACTGCAATGCATCAATATGCTCCAAGCAGAACAAAGCACATAAATAAGCAATAGCTTCGTTGATGTGTCATTGCAGCCTTACAACTAGCATATTTATCAATATCAATAACATTTCTCAGTTTCAGTTTCCACTGTTGATATGTTTTCTTCAGAATGTAATGATTTGCAAATAATTTAAACGCTTAATTAGAAATAGTACAATGGCTATAAAAAGTTTTCCCCTTTTGTTGCTTTTATAAATGGAATCATGGTGAATCCAACTTAAGACAAGAATTTACAAAAACCTGACCAATCCAGAAGACTGCTAGAGGATTTACAATAAAGTGAAATGCAGATCACCTAGTGCGATGTGTTAATCTTTATTCCTGACTACAATCACACAGCAAAGACAAATGAACACTCTAAGCTACCCTGAGAAAAGTTAAGGGATAGAAAAACACATGCTGGAGTTCAGTAAAATCCATCATTAAGACATGGAAGGAACGTGGCACACTATCATCACAAATAAAGTGACTGTGTAAAGAAGGAGACTTGTGAGGGATGCTGCCAAGTGCATCTTAGAGCTCTTGCCCTCTAAATTCCTATCTACTACTAGTCATGCAATTCTGTGCTATTACTATATAGAATGTTTACTGCTTGCATCTTGAGACGATTTGTATTGTTATTGATGCTATATAAATAAAACTGAATTGAATTGAATTGAATGACTACCCAGATGTCACCTGTGGCACACTTTCTTCGCCGGTCAAAGTATTATGGGAGTGGCAAAACTCATGAAAGATCTCAAATAGAGTTCTTCCAAAGGCATGTGGAAGATCTTCAGTCTCCTTCAGTCTCCCATATGCTTTCAGGACCTATGGTATGATAAGACCATAATGGTGCTTTTTGTCTATCACTAGGCGCTATTTTAGGCACATCATCACAAACACACAACTTCTGACAAAAAACATGGTGGTTGCCACGGTCCATAAAAGCACTACGACTTGGGAGAAGATTTACTTTTTAGATTAATGCTTTCTATTTTAGGGTCTTGTTTGTTGTATCCGACCCTGTTGTGTCCCTGCTATGTTTGTAGCAATCCTGGTAGCACACCCTGTGCATTAGTGTATTTTCTCCTACATAATAACACCTTTAATTATTTCACTCAGTCTCACAAAATCCTATGGGAACCACTGTGCATCTATTAAATACTGATTTAATGGGGTGAATATTTCACTGAATACTTCATTTTTGTAAATTCTTATAAAAAAAAACACAGGACAATAAAAAGCAATAAAAGGGAAAATGATGGTGAAATCTGGTAAAAACTCCTCATCTGTGTGTGACAGATGACACTTTGGACATCCTAATTTAACATTTCTTTTTAATATTCACCTTTAATACTTTGTATACTGTGTATACTTTTTGTTCTTTTTATAGTTCTCTATTTTTATTCATATTGTTGATTTTAGCTTTTGTTATATTTATGTATGGTGTTGAATGCTGCTGCAACAGAGAAATTTCCCAGTTTGGGACAATAAAGAAACTATCTAATCTAATCTAATCTCTCCTCAGTTCTCACTCAAAGATTCTGTCAAGCCCTCTCACCTCATTTTGGTGTCCTTCCCTTTCCTTTTCTTCTTGCTAACATTGTCGGGATGTGGCACACTGTCATCCTCATGAAGAGGGTCCTCCTTTTCACACTCATTAATATCATCTTCACTGAGGTTATCACCTGAGGAGAAAGAATACAGAAAGCATTGTGAAGGAGAACAATCAATGTGCAAACATCGATCATGGCTTTCCTATCTTCAACAGACATATGCTATTATTTAATCTGCAATCTTAATCATATCTAATATCGTATTAGCTGTTGAATGACTGGGTAACTTCAGGGAAAAGCATTTATGACTATATGGCCACATTACAATATAATAAATTACCATTCACCTCTGCACTTTATGAAAATGTCAGTAACCATTTAACAACTTCTGGACTTACTAAAAATATTTCACTTATGAGGCTGTCCCACAATAGAGGGTGTACATGTGAAGAATCCTTAGTTGAAGTCCAAGTACTGTTTCAACTCAAAGTATGCATCTGCTCAAGTATAGCCCAAACAACTCTAGGAACAACTCTAAAGTGAAATGAAATACCACTGTTGCTGTGTCACAAATAGGGCTGCAGCTATCGATTCTTTTTGTAATCGATTAATCTAGCACTTTATCGATTAATCGGATATATTTTTTTACGTTTTTAAACAACCAAAACAAATAATGCATAATGAAAATTATGTGGCTGTAAAATGATCAAGCATTTGCCTTTTATTTCTCAAAAAAAAAAATAATAATAATCCAAATCCAACATTTGGCTCCAAAACTAAGCCCATTTACTGTATTGCAATTTACCCATTAAAAGTGCCAGTGACAACAATTAAATAACAATACAGTTAAGCGAACTTACTGTAAAACATGTATAACATGTTTTATGTAGATCTCTACAGCTGCAGCATTTACCATTAGGCTACGAACAAATAATACATAATTTCTGGGGCGAGCCCTATGGTAACCTAGCAACCTGTGTGTTTGTGAACGCGTGCTGTGCGTGAGGAAGAGTGAGAGATGAGGGTTCAATTTTCGCAAGAGCCACATTGGCAGTGCAAACTCAAAAGGCGAGCCACTTTTACGACAACATACTACGTCACCTTTGCAAATGTGCATTTCTACGTCTGGTTTTTGAGCTCGTTTCTCGTTTCTTTTTTATTAAAAACCGGTCCATTTTGTGTTTTACGCTAGCTAGCGGAGCTTACGTCGCCTGCCTGCAAACGTGCGCTGCGGTCAAGTTTTGTAAACAATGCCACATGGCCACTTTCATTTGCGCTTTCCGTAATTCAGCTGCGTGAAATGTATTACAATTTATGAATGTAATGATCCCAAACTTTAGACATTTTTTGCCGTTTATGGGCATCTTTACTCTGCGCCAGGTGCTTCCGTGCTTCCAAAACAACGGTCCGTGTGGAAAAGTCAGATCCTTGCGCGTATAGTGCGCGTCATAGGGATTTAACGAGGCTTCGAGGCAGAGTTTTTGCCTCGAGCAATTTTTGTAATCGAGTTAATCGAGTAACTCGACGAATCGTTTCAGCCCAATCACAAAATTTTAAAAGCACAATTATTTTGCATAATCTTCAACTGTGGCAAATGTGTGGCCAATTCCCCAAGAGACCCTAAAATTTCCTCTGCTTTTTCAGTCCTAGAAGGTCTTCAAGAGTGACCCTTTCACTCCAAAAGACCGGAGGGTCTGGATTCATAAAGCAACATGTCTTGTTATCTAATTGCACTCAGCAGTCACAGAAACCACCAAGGACATCCTCCTTTAGGCAAGTCCTTCTGAAATTAGCTGCTGAGTGATATCTATAATGGTTAACCATTTACATCAGGCATGAATGCTAGTTTCAGGTCAGTCTTTTTATTTCTTATAATGTAATAACAACTGTCCAGTCGTATTTTTACGACTGGACAAGTTTACAAATGTTTCAGTTGTTTTTCTTTTCTTCATTGCAGCGTAAGAGCACAAATGTACATGTTATTTTATCACATTTTGTTCACCTGGTTTTCTTTGGTTATTAAATACTCTGTTGTTCCAGTTACATAATAACCATACTGCGTTCTCCTGTTCACGATAGTTTGCATCCGAGTCGGACAGGTCCGAACTATCAGGTATTTCCGAAACTGTCCGTTTTGCGTAATATCTGTTGTCTCTCTTGAACGCGGTAAAGTCGACCCTATCTGAAGGCGGCTCAAGCTACAACACAATGCTCAAACTGCGATGCTGCGTGTAGTCGAATATAATACTACTAAGGATGTTTACGGTCCTCACCTGATGGGACGTAGTCTGCATCTTCATTCGACGAATATCCATCAGAGTCGAAGTCAGAATAGTTCATAATGCTGCAATTGTAGCTAAATGAAAAACAGTTAGTTGTTTTCGATTAGCTAATTTATTGCTTTCACTTATTATTGATAACCTATTTATTGCTATCACGAATATACAAACGCACCCCCACACGCAGATACCTCCTTTCCAAAAATACGGGATTAAAATGTTTCTCTTTCAATGATATAGCAGATACAAATGCAGTTAGTAACTAAAATAAACTAACCTTATTACTGCAGCCTTCTAGAAATGAGGAATACAACCGTCAACGGGAGTGCAATGTGATTTCCGGATTTAACTACGGCAAGCTTAAAGGCTCAATCTGATAATTCAGCATGGTACGCCGAGCCCTGATAAATATCACGTGGTGCTTGAACTCTGGGTTTTCTCTGAAAAGTCAGTTCTGAAAAAACACTGCCGCGGCTGCTTTTCCCTTTTTTGACTAGATGGTCAATGCGAATAGTCATAAAGACATAAAGACTGAAAAAGACATGGTACATTCAACCAGGGCCGGTTTTTGCTATGGGCAATACGGATTTCTATGTGGGGGAAAAAAAACAAAAACAAAACAAAACAAAAAACTCGCCAGTTTTCTAGACGCTCATTTCCATGTCAAGTTAGTGGAGCGGTCGTTGGGGCGCCCTCATTGTCATGTCAAGTTGCAAGAGAGTCTTACAGGCTGTGTGTATGTCAGAAGAGGCAAGGGGAAGGGGGGACAGACTTATGGGGATAGACTTATCCCAGGCCACACAACACAAACTGCTTCTAAATAAATTGTATTTACTTCCATAGACCTATATATATATGTATATATATATATATATATATATATATATATATATATATATATATATATATATATATATATATATATATATATATATAAACCCATATACCTATATACCCATAGTCTTTTAGACTGCTCATACTGTTCACTGCGACAGAACTTGACAGGTGGCAACGTTATATTAAACATATGACTATGTTTACAGTATACAGTGTATAGTCTGCACTCCCTCTGTGTCTGAGGCTGACCTAGCTGATGTTGTATTCCTTTTAGCAGCCTCTCCTCTCCCAGACCATTTTCTTGTGCACTCCTATCTGTCCACTCAGTCCATCTGGCTACCTCTCTTTCTATTTCGTTATCCTTCTAGTTCAACTTCTTCTAGGTATGGATGTGTGTTTTGATTGTTGAAGAACAACTTTTATATATTATATTTAAACGGTGTACTTTTGTTTTTGCAGCAATTTGACAAAGATTTCCTTTAAACAGAAATGTTGAAATGTGTCCGTTACTTGAACTCTAGGAAGCAGTAATATAGGCACTGATCTGAGACTTTAACTATTTAACTAAATTATGAGCTTAGACGCCGTACTTCAGTAGTCAGATATGCCTGCTTAGTAACTGAAAACAATCCCCAGTGACGACTTACCAAAAGGGCATCTTTTCATTAACTTCAGATTTGACAGGTCAGGACCAGTAGGTGGCGATAATGCATGCCTAGTTCGAATTTGGTATAACGCGAAGAAGTAAGGATAAAAGGAACACATAACTGCCGAAGAAAGTTCCAGTCGGAGGTATTTTTAAGTTGGACAGTCATCTCCGGCAAATGACGAGCTAGTAAAAGGTGAAAGTGTCTACCTGTGTTTGTTTTTGAAATATTTGACGCTTCGTTTATTTTATTTTTTTACTGGAGACACCGTAGTATGGACTTATACAGCGGTCAACAATGTGCTAACTCGTGTATTTGCAATTTTGACCTAAAACAGACCGACTGTTTACCAGCTAAATAACGTTAGCAGACTAGCTAACCGGCTAGCTCGCTTGGTACTCGCCGCCTGGAGTCCCAAAAGCTGTCAGCTGGGCGCTTAGTAGCGGGTATTTACCCTGTAAAACGCAACCAACTGGAATCCGTAGCATTTTTATTGCGGTTGTAGGGGTGAAGATATATTTTTCATGTGATTACAGGGATTTATTTTGACATTTTAATGGGAGGCACCTTCCCTTGGAAGAGTGGACACTGTGGGCGTCAGTTTCGAAGGAAGCGAAGGTCCTGGCTACCTGTCGCGCTCAGATGGAATCTCTGGCCGGCTACGTGTACAAGGCAGCCAGCGAAGGACGAGTCCTGACCCTGGCCGCGCTGCTTCTCAATCACTCCGAGGCGGAGACTCGGTTTCTGCTGAACTATGTGACCCATCTCGCCGGGCAGAGGTCCACTCCCTTGATCATCGCAGCGCGGAACGGACACGACAAAGTGGTCCGTCTGCTCCTGGACCACTACAAAGTAGACACCGAACAGACTGGCACTGTTCGGTTTGACGGGTAGGAGCTGCCATATTCTTTAGGTTTCCAGTGATTAAAGATGTTACCCTTTTTCCTAGTTAAGAAGCTAGAAGAAGATACAAGGACGATAGCCCAGTCTGTATATATATTAATTGTAAATTCATTGTTATTTTTTTTCCAACACAGAAACTTACCAACAGTATTTGTATTGATTCCTTAAAATGTATATCTTTTTGAAGAACTGATACCATGCTCTCCCTAATACAGTGCACCCACTCACCCACTCACTGTCCCAGTTTTCAAAGCTACTATCAGTAGTAGTGACTGTACATTTTTTTTGTTATTAGAATTTATAAATTTATTAAGAAATGTGTATTGGTTCAAAAGTCTACTGAAATTGGCTTATGATTTCAGTGTCGTGACAGTTCAGAATGAGGTTACCTCATCTTGGGGCAAGGATTGTATTATTATAGTAATAATAAAATTTTCTTCTCATGCCTCCTGTCTAATCTGCAGTTATGTCATCGATGGGGCAACAGCTTTGTGGTGTGCAGCAGGAGCAGGACACTTTGACGTAGTGCGTATGTTGGTGAGCCATCATGCTAACGTTAACCACACCACCATCACAAACTCTACTCCCCTGCGTGCAGCTTGCTTTGACGGACGTCTGGACATTGTTCGCTACCTGGTGGAGCACAATGCAGACATCAGCATCACTAACAAATTCAACAACACCTGCCTGATGATTGCTGCCTATAAGGGCCACGTGGATGTAGTAAAGTTCTTGTTGGAGAAGGGAGCAGACCCCAATGCCAAGGCTCACTGCGGAGCTACTGCCTTGCACTTTGCAGCTGAGGCAGGTCATCTAGAAATTGTTAAAGAGTTGATGGGCTGCCAGGCATCCATGGTGGTGAATGGGCATGGTATGACCCCCCTGAAAGTTGCTGCAGAGAGCTGTAAAGCAGATGTGGTGGAGCTGCTACTGGCACATGCTGACTGTGATCCTTGCAGCCGCATTGAAGCTCTGGAGCTGCTGGGTGCATCTTTTGCCAATGACCGAGAAAACTATGACTTACAGAAGACATACCACTACCTACATATGGCTATGATGGAGCGCTACCGTGACCCGGATAACATCATTGTCAAGGAGTTGCTTCCACCTGTTGAAGCCTATGGGGGCCGTAGTGAGTGTCAAACACTCAAAGACTTAGAGGCCATCCGAGTAGACCGGGATGCTCTCCATATGGAGGGCCTTATGATCCGTGAGCGTGTCCTGGGCTCTGACAATATTGATGTGTCACATCCCATCATCTATCGAGGTGCAGTCTATGCTGATAACATGGAATTTGAACAGTGCATTAAACTGTGGCTTCATGCACTTCGCTTGCGACAGAAAGGAAACCGGAACACACACAAAGACCTGCTTCGCTTTGCCCAGGTGTTCTCCCAGATGGTCCACCTGAAGGAGCATGTGTCTGCTTCAGCTGTAGAGAAGGTGCTGAGCTGCAGTGTGCTTGAGATACAACGCAGCATGGCTCGGGTGGATGCGGCGGCTGAATCTGAGCTGCCACAGACTATGGACAATTATGAGTCAAATGTTTTTACTTTTCTGTACCTGGCCTGCATCTCCACCAAGACTACCTGCAGCGATGAGGAGCGTGCCAATATCAACAAGCACATTTATAACCTGATCCAGCTGGACCCACGGTCACGTGAGGGTTCTTCGTTGCTCCACCTGGCCATCAGCTCCACTACGCCGGTTGATGATTTCCACACTAACGACGTCTGTAGCTTCCCCAATGCACAGGTTACTAAGTTGCTTCTAGAGTGTGGCGCGCAGGTTAATGCGGTCGACCACGAAGGCAACACTCCACTGCATGTAATTGTCCAATACAACCGCCCAATCAGTGACTTCCTCACTCTGCATGCCATCATCATCAGCCTGGTAGAAGCCGGTGCTCACACAGACATGACCAACAAACAAAAGAAGACACCTCTGGACAAGAGCACCACAGGCGTGTCGGAGATCTTGCTGAAGACTCAGATGAAGATGAGCCTCAAGTGCCTGGCAGCACGTGCAATCAGGCAACACCAGATCACCTATCGCAACCAGATCCCAAAAACTCTGGAGGAATTTGTGGAGTTCCACTGAAATTGAAGGCTTGATACAGATCTAGAACAGGTGCATTGTTTTTTTTAAAGAATTTCTTAGAAATTTCTAACTAATCCAAATGGTGCTGAGAGTGATGATTCAGTACTAATGGTTTTTTGGAGCATTTTTATAAAAGATATTTTTTTGTTTTTATTTTCATTGTTTTCATTGCAAAGTAACAGATGCCATTGGAGGGCAGTCAGTCCGTCTGTATCTTCCTGACTGTTTACTATGACAGCAGTAAACAACATGCTGCTTCTTTTTTTTGCCTTATCTTCATACCAGGGAGTTGTCATGTTCTGCAGTCTGAGAGAATGAGAGTCCATAAAAGGAGAGACTTACAGACATTATAATTGAGTGCCTGTACAGAAGCCACTATACAACCAACCTCATCTGGATGCATTCATGCCACAAATCAGCCATCTCTCACGAGTTTCTATTTTTTATTTACTGTTTTTATAGATGGCAATGCTGTGGACTTTAGCAGAAATCTGGTCTCTCTTCATGTGAAATGAGAAATGACCTTTTATCTTTTAAAATATCAAATGATCATTTGTCAGTTAACTCTTGGCTTTTCTGTTTCGGTGACATTTAGTTGGTGGATTAATTTAGACATGCCAAATCTACCTAGTTCTTTTGTTTATTGAAAAAAAACTCAAAAACAAATGTCAAGCTGAGAAAGTGCAAATACTTGAGAATAGCATGAGGATGTCTCGTCATTCAAATTAAACTGATGAAAATATTCAAACTTATACATTACATGATGCTGGCAAGTATTAATTTGGGCTTGTTTGAGCTGGAGTTTTGATGGAGAACAAAAAAACTGCTTCAGAGTTACATTTCCAGATTGATATGACTGGCTGGAATTGGTTAGGTTGGCATAGCATAAAACCTAGATATGTAGAAATATGGGTGTGTTGTTTTAATAACAGGCGGACTTCTACCTTTGTGTCTAATCTTAACTAATCGCCTGATGGCTGTAGCTTTTATATTAATATTAGGGATGAATTAATTAAATGTGGAACGGTTCCCTTAAGCGTTTAAGTAATCTATTAAACAAGAAAGTTATAACAATATGTTGAGCTATTTTCATCATCCAGGTCTCTGGGTGATGATGCTAAAGGTCATGCTAAAGGTTATGAGCACTTCTACTCCTATTCTTAGTCAGTCGTATCCTCAGAAATGAACATCTGGATCAGTTTGTTTTAGCTGTTTTTAACTGTGTTGCTAAGCAAGAGGGTATATTTTGACTTCAGTTTTCTTAAAAGTCTGGGAAATATACAGACCAATCAGCAAACCTCCATAATTAAATTCAAATGAGAAATGTAACTCTCTAGAAATTTCCTGACATTGCACTTGTAAAAGGAATTTGAATTCTGCAACTATTGTGTCGTATTTGTTACCTCGGTTTCTTTTCGATATTGGTTTTGCTGAATTAAGTTTCTAAATCGGGTGTTGGAAAAGTTTAACAGAACTGGTGGCTGGCATTGCAGTACACACCGTGTCCACGTTTGTTTACTGTTTGTGTTCAGGGGTTTGATTTTACTGAAGAAAAGTAACACATGGAAACAGCGTCAAGACAAATGCCTCATTTGCATATCCTTTAACATGCAGATGCAGCATTCCTTCTTAATAACTGTCTCTCCAGAGAGTAAACTCTCTGGAGAGACCATATGATGGGGCATTACCGAGGATTTTTTTTCCCTGAATGCTTTAAGGGTTGTAGTATTAATGTGCCATTGAGAGTCCTAATTTTATTTTTTAACTTACCTGTTTTAATGTAATACTACAGGAGCGTTAAAGTCCTCGTGCAGAGCTAGGAGCTTTGAGATTTAAACCAGGTTTCTGTGGCCGAAATGAAGCCAAAGATTCTCCATGTGGCAGGAAACTTAAAAAGATGTCAGCTGTTGTGTATTTTCTGCAGAATAAATGCTGTCAAATTCTTTCTTTCTGTCTGCATTCACTTGTAGTGACCTGCTATCAATACTCTCCAGCTGTGATATTACAAATTGTAGTCTTTGTTAATGTCAAGATAACTTTGCATGAGTATTGTACACACTGACTCTAAGAGCTGAGGTGATATCCTCTTTAAATTAAGGAGTAATGGGGAAAGAATTGGACAGTATTAAACACTGATTAATTTTTTTAGACAACAACATATACTCCATTACACATACGGAGCAGAGTGTGCAACGAGCAGATTAGGAGGAGAAAGACTATAGCAGAGGCTTTCACACTACAAGTGAGTATGTCATTATCTATTAAGACTTGAGGGAGGTGCACAAATGGAAGGATAAATCAATCACAAACAAAACAAAAACGGGTACTGCTGACTAGGTACAAGGGAGATCTATGCAATATAAGGAAGGTGGTCATAAAGTTATACCTGATGTGTAAGGATATTATTATAGTAACATTTTGGTCATATGGATTAAATGTCATGAGATTGCTGTACAATATGAGATTTACGTTTTCAGAGAAGTTACAGGCTGAAGGGCAAATTAAAAGTTTCTTCATAATATAACTCTACATCTGCATGTTAATATGCATACAGTAAAATGCCAAAATGAAGCTTTAGTAAAAGCGGAGTACCACAGACTACCATTTACCCACGACGCTAACAATAGCCTTGTTTTTTGGCCTTGTTCTTATATAGCACTTTTCTACTCAAAGCACTTTATGGTCACAGACTGACAGACACATTCACACATCAGTGCCACGCACTGGGAGCAACTGGAGGCTCAGTGTCTTGCTCAAGGACACTTCGACACATGGCACATTCTTGGTATCAAACCGCTAATCGTCTGGTTCGTGTACAACCCAGCCAAGGCCGTCCTCATTTTCTGTATCATTATTTTCCGCTAATAAACTATTTGTCCAGTTTCTCCAAGCCAAATGTTTCCTCATCCCTGTACTTTAAATTCAGTATCATTCTGCAACTCCTTCCTCAGGCCATCTATCAGTCTCCTGCCAACTTCATCTACTCCTCCACCACCACCAGTGACAGTCCCAATCTACCTCCATCGTTTGGGATTCAGCTCAATGGCTCTTCATATTCTAACCGCCATTGCACGTTCATGTTTCCTGGTTGCATTTTCATTCTGTATGCACCTGATTACTTATTCAACTAGACAGTCTACATAAATAGTATTCATCTTATGAAATTTTCTAAATATTCATGCTCCCCCACATTATTTATATTGTTAACTTGCATGAGATTCCCTCAAAATTTCTTACCACACTGACTGCTGTCACAGAGAATTAATTCATGTTTCCAACTGGATGACTCCTGCTTTGTACACTTGGTCCAGAATCTTCTGTACATAGAATAATTCCGCCATACAATTTTCAATGAAATTTGAATGTCACAGAAAATAAGCCACTGACTGTGCAATTGTTTTGGCTCCAAAGAAACAAACCTCAGCTGAAAATGGTCAGACCCCATCTGTGAAGTTGTCAAAATTGGCAGAAAAATAAAAAATAAAATGGCATTTTATCACAAAATTACTACAAATCTAGCATGTAAATGTGAAACACAACACATTTTGTTTTCAGTCTATTTCTTTGCTTTATTAAACTTAAACACATGTGTACTGTGTACATACACTGGCAAAGCGGCAATACAAGTTATGAATACAGTTTCATGTCAACCAACACTGCCACCATGCTCATTAATCATGTGTATTTTAAATGTTCAAGTTTGACTTTATACAAAAGTGCATCAGTAATACATTTGTAAACACTATATAACATGTTAATAAGATGCAATTACAGCTCATATTAGTAGAGGAAAAGGCTACAACATTTAGTTTTGCTTTGCCCCACTGTGCTGTTTCAATCAAATGTTCAAATTATTTTCCCAGTTTATCCACATTATCAGAATATCCAAAAAAAGGTTCAAAAAAGGCAACTGGACTTGTAGATTTTTAGAGAAGAGGTTTCACCACTCATCCGAGTAGCTTCTTCAGTTATAAGGGACTGGTGGGAAGTCTGAGGTTTAAATAGGAACTCTTCCTGAAACTTGCTTGTTATGTTAATAATCAGAAACCAGTGCAGCTAATTTCCACTAACGATTGGGTACTTATCGGTTGTCGAAGGGGGACTGTTTTTGTCCTGTGAATGGTGCTTTAACAACTCTTGTCCGTTAGAGGTTTCAATGTCAAGGTGTGAATGAGAATGAAGCATCTTCTCTAAAATCTCTACAAGTCCAGTTGCCTTTTTTGAACTTTTTTTTTGGATATACCATGACCTGGATGACTGAGAACCTTCACAGACACATTATCAGAACTTGTATATATATGGAAGTTCAAAAAAGGCTGGCGTTTGTTCAATCAAGTCCTCTGTTATAACTGTAGTTCTGTAAGCCATTAGACAAAAATTCATGATTGTTATAAACACTTCTGATACATTCACATTCATTTTATGTTTTTATGTACTTTTCAGACAATGGGATATTGGAATCGCCTGTCCCATGACTGGACCTATAACAGCAAAACAGTTTGACTTCATGAAAAACGTATTTACTTATTTTTTACTCCAGTCAGCCATGATGGTGCTCAGCACTGCCAGCCTTGTTCAGAGAACATCGGAGGTTTAGTCAGAAACACAAATTTTGAGAGGGGGAATTTGTTTAAAGCAAGTTTACTATCAAAAATTCACAATGAGACCAACTAAATGTGCAACCTTCATAGATCTCTAATGACTGCAGCATCAGAGAGGCTGGGTCAAAATGCGGCAAAGCATTCCAACAAACTTAGAGATAACTTACACAAATCTTGTTTGCAATTAGTACCTTCTATTGTTTGTAAGAAATTAAGTTCCCATCATGTTGAACTCTTTATATTCAACCCTATATATGTTGACTGTTTATGGATATGTTTATCTGACCCAGTAGTTTCAGTTCCCATTCCTAAACTCTATTAGCTAATTTTGTAAACTTTTAAGGATATACAATAACCTCACAAACATACTTGGAATTTGTTTGACATGGTACATAGAATTTATTTTACTGTTAATGAAACTCAGTAATTGTTTCAGTTCGAACACATGCACATAAATGGATGCATGCTATTACTAACATTAAAATTTGAAAATATATACAGTATTCAAATGTTGTGAAACACCAGGTTATCTATTTACAGTGCATTATAATAATAACAGTTATTTTTAACTGTTACACGTCAATGGACCAAATAAATGATTCAGGTAATTAGGGGAAATTGAGGATTTCAGAGGTGTTCTGTTTTTAAAACGTTAAAGTGTTAGGTGTTAAGATACACCGGTGTGATAACATTTTAAATAAATGTAACTTCATCTGTCAGAATGTTAAAACGGCTTTGGGGGTTGTGGCTGGTGCTGATGAACCTGTGTAGTTCATTGTTTATCAGCTGACTAAGTCTGTAGACAGACTCTCTTCGCCAAGTAGGTCATATCTGCAAAGCATAGCTGGCTTAGTTAGTGGTGGCAGTTAGCTGGAAGGTGAGACATCAGTATCCCTGAGTGACAAGTTGGGGTTTGTGATGCATTCAGGAGCCATCACATGAAAGATGAAATGTAACATTTAACTCTAATTTTCTTTAGGGCTTTCCTGGTAAGGACCCCTACAGGTTCAACTCAGTCAGCAACCTCTCTCTATGACTTCACAAGTTGACGAGGATCCATTGAATGCAACACTGAAACCTACATATTATAGCTCTTGTGCTGCCTTCCCATTGACCACAGGCTGCTCTTCCTCTTCCTGTCTTCTCCGTCTGTTGAAAAATCCCAGCTGAGAGGAAAACAGACCAATATTTGTGACTAAACATCAACAGCAACAAGAGAAGTATGAATAACTGTGCAATTGCTCAAGCAATTCAAACCCAAAACTGTGCCCACCCAAGTCAAGTATCTCCAAAAAATCGTCCCAACAGACTGTGGTCTGAAGGGTTCTGAAGTTATTCTGCTTTGTTATTTATTGTTAGATTCCACACAAAATGACACTAAATTGTGAACTCTAATTTACAGTTTAAACTCTTCAAAATGTTCATATCTGACATCTATCTCATGTGACATTTTACAGCTCACGAACTGAAAGACATGCATAATGTAGCTTGAACGTTACACACTCTTAGAAAAAATATAGTAGTGCTGTATACTGTAGCAAGCTTTATACCAGTCTCAGAAGTAAGATTTGGTATACTGGTATACAAATTTGTACACTGGAGTAGATGAAACTGAATATAAAAGAAAGTGAAACTACAGAAAGAGCAATAGGAAAAACAGCCACATTCTAGATGTCCCAGTTCTTGCTGGTTATCATAGCAAATAGTACATGTAGCATGCTATTGAAATAAATATTTAAAGCCACAACAAGAGGAGGAATGACTGTACATGAGGTTGAAGTTATGTCAAACAGCTTTAAAAATACGTAGGATAACATTTGAAAAGGAGACTTCAAAAAATCTTGTCAGTCTGAATAAAAAAAATGTGTGTTTTGATGTGCAGTGTGGCAAATAAAATAAAATAAAACAGCAAAAGTGGCTCTGATATATGGTTGAAAGTTTCCCAATAGGCTTCAGTAAAAACTTTTACTTATCTATTGACAATAGGGACTGCAGAAAAAGGAATACATGTGTGTGTATATACCTTCCATAAGGCCAGGACCAGCAGGCCTAGCAGAAGCAGGCCTCCCAGCGAGCTTCCCAGGATTATCCATATTGGGATGGAGTAATCATCCTCTTTCCTCATATCTAGGATTATCTGATGCCAAAAAACACAGTCACATTTTCTACTGGTTTACAAAAGTAAGTGATAAGTGATGAGGAGTAAATATCTGAATCCATTTAATATCCTATGAATACTCTTTATGATTGGAATTACGTATCACATTTTGCATGTTCAAACAAGCTGAAGTTGTGTTTTTAAGGGAAACATTCTTGCTGTATTAAGAAGATGATTACTTTTTGATACATATAGTGGACAAAATGATGAATAAGTGAGGCCACTAAAATACAGTACAGTTTTACAGCATTTTGGATTCAATTTATAATATATGTAGGAAAACAGTATCAGAATCCAACATGAATAAGTTCAAAAAGGTCTAACATCTCTTTTGTCCATCCTTTGGCTGATAAAAGGTTAAGATTGTTGAACATGTGAGAGTTTGGGTGAGAGGTGGGGTACACCCTGGACAGGTCTCCAGTCTATCAAAGGGTTTACACAGAGACACAGACAACCATTCACACTTCATCACCAGTGAACCTAACGACCATGTCACAGAAAGGCCCCAGTCGGCTTCGAATGCGGAACCTATGAAGTATGATTTAGAGTTTGTATGTTTCATGATATTTCATGTGGTGTGGTGTCATTGGTGAAGCCCTGAACCTGCTATTGAGCGAAACAAACGTAGCCTAATTCAACAGTCTTGTAGTAAGTAGTAAGTTTGTTCAGTTTTATTCAAATTTTGTTGTGTTGCTGAGATGCATTGCTTTATACTGGGAGGTCATATTTAGTTTTTGCATATTCAGGCAGACATCCTTATTCATTACACCCTTAATCAGTCATGGCTACGATAAAAGAGATTTTTACCTGTCTGACAGGTCTGTCCTCCTGCAGAAATACAGGACTGGACGCATCCAGCTGGATAGCGGCAGCGGTCAACAATTCCAGAGACTTGAAATTTACCTGAAAGTCGGGGTTTGTCAGGAGGTTAGCATGGGAGCCACATGTTACAAATGCATCATGTGTTTTAGTAAGAATAACCAGAGCTTCTTGTCTGATGTTGGTCAAAATGTGTGAAATCTAACAATGACGTTGTTTCATCCATTCTTATTAATTTTATTGATGTTTAACTATAGAAAAACTCTTTTTGGGGTGACTCACAGCAAGCAGAGCTGGGAGATGAAGTCTTCCTCTGAGCGTCACTTTTACCTCTCTGGAGGCTATAAGGCTCAGTCTGCAATGTACTGCCATGCTCACACTGTTGGTGTGGTTCTGAAAACACACATGTGCATGCACAGAATAAAAAAAACGGCGTTTGGTTTTATATGAACAGATTCCTGGGTTTTCGTGCCTGAAAGAAGCACCATCAGTCTTACCAATTGTGACAGATGAGACAGGTCCTCTGGTGTAACAGGACTGGTTGTTGAAAGATGAGGCAGCATGCAGTGTGACCCAGCTACCTGCTAAGAGTAAGAGGACAGTAACCCTGTGACTGTGTTATATTCTTTCCATTTGTCCATGCTATCTAGCCTTACTGTACATTTAATACATTGTTATCATCTTGTTTCTCCTGCATTAGGCTCTGAAATCTCCAGAAGAATTTAGAGGGATCTCTTTGCAGAAATGGAATTTTGTATACATAATTGTGATTTCCTTAGGGAATATCTGAGAACAATTGTGCTTTGGAATGTTTAGGATGAACCCCTAGTATCTACATTAGTAATAGTTCCTCTTCCACAGAACCTACTGTGAAATAGACAAACCAAACAATTGGTTCAGAGATGTGACCTCCTTCATGCTTGGAAAGGGGTATTCAGTTGGTTACAATCTCACCACTAGATGGCATTACAGTTCTACATACCAAGAGCAGTCATTCATTCATTCATTCACTCATCTTCTATACCCGCTTATTCCTGTTAATAAGGGTCACGCGGGTCTGCTGGAGCCTATCCCAGCTGTCATCAGGTGAGAGGCAGGGGTACACCCTGGCCAGGTCGCCAGTCCATCGCAGGATACTGAGAGTATTCTCACATTAATTTGGTTTTGTTATGGAAAGGAGTGGGACATGATGGTGTAGCGGTTAGCACTGATGCCTCACAGTAAGCTATTTACAGAGAAGATTGAGGAAGTTTGACATGTACACTAATATCCTCTCAGACTTCTACAGGTGCATCATCAGAGCTTTCTGATTGGCTGCATCACAGCATGGTACAGGAAATGTTCCAGTCACAGAAGGAAAACACTGCAGAAGGTGGTGGAAACGGCACAGTGCATGACTGGAAACAGTCTCCCATCCAATTAGGACATTTCCTAGAAACAGTGCCTGCTGAAAGCATAGGGCATAATCAGGAACCACAGCCATCCATCAACACGGACTGTTCTCCATGTTACTGTCTAGCAGACGGTAGAGGAGCTTGCTTGCAAGACTAGATGATGGTTTTTACAAATAGGCCATCAGACACCTCAGCTCACATTAGACTATTCTCTGGACACTGAACACAAATTCTATCTAATAGTCCACTACAATGTGCAATATGACAGCCACTTCCATTTATGACTTTTGTAATATGGTAATATTGGGCTACATAACGGCTGAGCTGACCAGTTCTCACTTGATCCTGTTTCGACCAAAGTCCAAAGAATTTGTGGTATTCCCACACACACCTATTTTGAATAGGAATTTTGTAATTGAAATTACATATTACTCCCAGAAGTGAGATAAGACCCACTGTATATTGTCAAAGTATAAAGGAATTGGAATTTAAGACTTTCAGATTTAACCTCCTACTTAAGGTACGAAATTAGATTTGTTTCTGTGCCAGACTCCATTTACTTTTTTCTGTTACCTGTTCAATGCTGTAGTCTGTAATGTTCACCAGCTGGTTCCCCTTCAAGGTGACAGTCCAGATATCAGCCATGAACCGGATGTCCTGCACTGGAAAGATGCCCAGGTTTTGAATCTGTACATAAAGTAAAATATATATATATAAAAAAAAGATGTTAGATATAATATCATGATTTCTTACTATTCTATTATTTCTATTACCAAACTGTGTTGGAAGTGCGTGTTGCAGTCATTTAACACAAAACCAACCAACTCACCATTCACTGTTATAACAACTATTTGTTTAAGGTGGAGATTCTGATTTCAATTGATACTTCCTGACTGATGTGTATGGGTCATATAAAAGCTTGTAGTGTGCTCCAACTGAAGGTTCGAACTGACGGGGCGACTGTGGCTCAGTAGGTAGAGCGGGTTGTCCACGAACCAGAGGGTTCGATCCCCGGAATGTGCCACATGTCGAAGTGTCCTTGAGCAAGACACTGAACCCCCAGTTGCTCCCAGTGGCACTGGTGTGTGATTGTGTGTGTGTGAGTGAATGGGTAGATGTGTCTCTGACTGTAAAAGCGCTTTGAGTACCAATAGGTAGAAAAGCGATATAAAAGCAACGCCATTTACCATTTACAACAGTATGGTAAGGTGACATCTATACATATTCTGGACATGGTGGTTAAATGATGATGTATCAGTATGACTCTTTAACTTGCATAATAAGTTAAGTTGAAGAAGGAAGAGTTGTCTGGTTGATCCCAGGATGAAGAGGAGTCTGCTCTTATTTCAAAATGAGGAGGGTTGGGGTCTCTGTCAGGAGAAGAGAAAAAAAGAATTCAGTGTGTGTGCACACAGAAAGTCCCATCAAACCTAAAACTGGGCTGGAACAGTAGTACCTCATGTTTGTGTCTTGTTTTCTGCCGTCATGATTGATTCATGCCCTTTGTGCAACTCACTCAGGTCTCAGTGTATAATGACACTCTTACTTGTAGTGTGTCATTATCCTATCAGTGGTTTAATGTTCTAGCTGATGCGTGTTTAACCCCTTAACACCTGAATTGATTTTTCAATTATATAAAGAAATGAATTCTTTTATTTTTGCTTACCACTCCGACCAGTCCTACGAGAAACTAGTGCTTGCAAAATGTTCCTAGGAATGTTTTGAATGTGCACAGACCGACATTGGAGTATTACATGCTTTATTTCGGCTGCAGTCTGGACAGAAACAGACAAGGGGACATTCCTCTATCTGCCCTTGATCTTTGTCAGTGTGATTATGCTCCTTGCCATGTTCTCCCTTTAATAGACAGAAGGTAATTGGAGCACCACTTTTCCACAGGAAAAAACAGGATACCACCAGGCAGAACAAAATCCTCTAACTGACTTTGAATTTTGAATTTCTAATTAAAATCTGACTGAATAATCTGACTGAATATGATCTTTAACTCACAAAATGTTTTTGGGTCACCCACCTGGTGAAGAGAAGGTCAGCTTGATATTTCAAAAGGAGGAAGATGTTCCTGATGTTGTCATCCGGGTATCCCTCTTCTCCGTCACTGATGGACACACAAATGTACACGGCAGTTAAAAGGACACTGTATTAATCTTTCACAAAAAATGAGTCCTAAACACTTTAATGTTGTGAGTTAGGTCATACTCACACCAAGTATGGCAGACTGGTCATCTATGACTGTCCCCTTTCCCACTACTCCAATGGCCTGCACTCATCTGCTACTAAGTATGCTAATGTCATTAATACGAAACTTGTGAAGTCATAATTATTATAGGTGTTCAAGTTCTGTGCTTGAACATAGATATTTACTTTTCTTAAAGGCATTTAATGTTAAATAAGGCTTGAACAATTTTTTTGAGCCCTACACTCAAATCTGATTTATGTATACCTAACACTTACCTTAAATGTGACCTCAACTTAATTCTATTTTTTTTTTCAAGTACTAAAGGTCCCCAGCCATGCAAGCAGGGTTTACAAAGGGTGCATTGTTTAAAATGTTTTGGTCAGCATGGCAACATGCTCATAATAAAAGTGTTAAGCAGGTGCAATGTTTATCCAATGTCTGTTAGTGTGCTGGCATTTTGAAATTAGCAGTGCACACAGAGTGAAGCAATTTGGGGGTTTGGTACTTGCTCAAGACACATTAGCTATGGACACAGGGGGATAAGAACATGTGTTCCTGGTCTCAAGCTGCTTCTCTATGTCCACTCTTTCCCCCAAACGTCCTAATTCTTTAAGCCTGCCTTTTTGTTCCTAGATGATGTCTGAGTCTGTCCCACTGGTGTCACACCTGGTAGCCACCATGATGACTTCCACGTGATCCAGAAAGACGGAGCGGCTGAACTCAAACTCCACTCGGAAAGTTACCTAGACAGGAAGAGGTTTTGATCAAGCTCCATTCAGTAGCATTACTTTATTACAAATCTTGAATGCATGTCGTAAGTTTTTGATGTTCTTAAGGAGAATGTTTTAAGAGACAAAATCCAAACAGAAGTATGTGGTCTGTCACTCATCATTGTTTTTCTGTAGTTTTTCCTTCACAGTCTCAAAGCAGATTACAACTGTTCTTCACAAGTTTCCCTCTGGCTATGTTTCACCTGATCCAGCAGGCAAAGCCTCATAAAGAGCTGGTAATAATTTCGAGTACAGACTGCACCAGTAATCTGGAACTTATTCAGACAGGCACTGTGAAGCAGGCCCTTGGGGGGCCTTAGGGTGCTCATTACAGTAATGCATGATTTTAGTCAATGAGCATCACTGGAAGCATGTTCCTGTGGTCTCATAATAGCTCTTTATCTATCAGCAGTTTAAATTATAACAAGGTCTCAGAACTTCTTATCTAATCTAACTGAAAACAGCCCTCTTAGACTGTCTTTTATCAGTTGTTAGCCTTCTCCTGCAGTGACTTGTAGTTGTTTTTATTTATTTGTGCTGAATAAATCATATAATGCACATACCCATTGACACCCCAAATAGGAATAATGCTCCCTTCCTACTACCTACCTGGGACAGTGACTTCATGAATGGAGCACTGATGTTACAGCTCTTTTGACTGGACAGTCTATCCTCTGAGCTGCACTCAATCTGGATATCAGACTGGTCCTGGGAGGGGACAGGGTGGTAGGGTTCCTCCTAAGTTACAAAGCCACCACAGATATCAACTTGATAAAACTGACAGCAGCAGTTTTCATTACCTTGACCAAGAGACTGGAGAAGAGCAGATTGGGGGAGGTGGAGATATGGATGCCAGTTCTGTATGCATTCTCCCCTTGGTTCTCCAGTCGAGCAAACACAACCATCCTCCTCCGGGAAGACTCCACCACAAACATCTGGTCCTCACGTCTCCCCTGATGACTGCATAGTGAGATGCCAGCCCATTCCCTTGAGCTGCAGAACTGCCTTCAGGTAAACAAAGACATTACTTTGAATCTGAGATTCTCTATACTTACAGTGAGGGTGTTTCCAAAGACAAGGTTACTTACTGAACATTTTTAAGATCAGTGTGACTGTGAAGGATTAGGTCAGGAACACAACTATCTTCCTGCTCACATCCGTTCCAGAAGTGAAGCTAGGGCAACAAACAGGGATTATAACATTTCTCTGCAGTGAAGAAACTTTTTGAGAAACACAGACTAATGTGTTTCGTGAGGCTTTATGAACACTACAGTATATGCTCATTTTGAGCTAATAAAGCTCAGCAAACAGTAAAAACATACTTCATTTGCCAAATTTGGCTTGACTGAACTCTCACCTCAGCTCTGAAGGTGCTTGGCCAGTCTGGGTCCAACACTGGCCCGTCATCTATGCTCTGCAATCCTGTCTCCAGGACAACCCCAATGGGACGTCCGTAATCTGCTGTCTCCTATTTGTGTGAGGAAAGCTTTTGTGATTAGGAACACACAGTGGGACGTATTTGACTGATCAATAACTTGTTGTCTTGATTTTGTGTGTTTATCTGTATTCTGTGTGTGTGTGTGTGTGTGTTTCGGGGGGGGGGGGGGGGGGGGGGGGGGGGGTCGTTGTGACCTGGACAGAGAAGCCAAGCTGCTGACATTTCTGACTTCCAGTCTGCAGAAAAAGAGTCCTGGGCTGCTGTCGGTCCAGTTCGTCTAGGACTGCCCGGGGGGGGAAACGCCTCTCATCCAGTATCAGATTGTACCAAACAACTGAGGGACGCAGAGGATGAGGAGGACTTAAAAGAGGCAAAACTGTTGAGCTCTATCTCACCTATATGCAGAAATTATAAGACTTTAAACTTTACTGATAAAGACAAGAAAAACTTTCAGAGCACATAAGAGCTCGAATGTCACACTGTGCTCAATATTACAAACTGCACTAGTAATGTTTCCAAATATTACAGAAGTGTTAAGGGCAAAATCACAAATGAATCAGTGTTTCCATGAGCTAGTAGGCTTGTGTGTTTCCATGAACTGAACTTTTGGCATTTCCAGTCAGAGTTTTGAACACTCTTTGCAGCTTGACACACACATTCGTCAGCAAAGATGTAACAGGAGCATTTGGATTAATGTGGAACTTTGGACCGGGAGTGCACTGATTGGGGTGGATAAAAAATTTCTGAACATACACATCATCTGCAAAATGGAACCATAAGTCAGAGAATGCACTACAATCTTTGTTCAACTGAACAATTATGTTAGTTATCAGGGAACAGTAAGATGTGCATTTAGGAAACACATACAACACCAAATTTCCTACAGTACTATCCCTCCTTTATACTACGAAAGTAAACCCCATTTAATGGGCTGATAACTTCTTTTTTATTCATTAATGACATCATGCATTTCTTGATTTCTTATTTGTTGTTGGTTATAGGTTACAGAGCAAATGCAGAGCACAGTCACATCTGTTTAACAACTGAAGTTGGGTTTTGATATATGAGTGCTTAGAGAGCTGGGGAAAGCTGCTTTCAGACCAGCACAGCTCAGGTTCAAAATGCCACGTACACCTTCAAAAATGAACTAGAGGTAAAATCTGGGTAAGTTATAAAAAATGGTGCAGATTTTGTCAACCATGGCTCTCATCCTCTTTCTATTAAATCATTAAATCATGTTCATCTTATGTGTGTCTGTCTGTGTGTGTGTGTGTGTGTGTGTGTGTGTGTGTGTGTGTGTGTGTGAAGAGAGAGAGAAAGGTATGAAGGTATGAGGGGATGGAGGGAGAAGCAGTGACACAGTATAACGACAGCTGGCCTGTGTTTGCATGTAGCATTTTTTTCCATGCAGCTGGCCCAAACATATGCAGGCAATTACACAGAGACACGACAACAGTGCAGATTTACAAAGCACTGTGGGAAATCTCTATGACAAGGAAAATACCACTTACACAAACCAGGTATAACATTCTTGTATACTCCAATGGGAGCTACTACTGAACAGTTGGAGGTTGGTTGGAGGTGAAAAGCTACTTCATTTGTTTTTTTTTGTGGCATAAACCCAAGTTGGATACAATATGCACAGTATGGTCCAGGTCCAGATCTACTGTCATACTGTCCAATACAACAGGCTTGTAATGACTGAATTGACAGCTTAAAGATCACTGTGCTGTTAATTTATATTGTAAGGATGTCAATGACTAAAGAATTACTATAAATATATAATTAATTCAAGGATTCAAGGATTCAAGGATTCTTTATTGTCATTTCTACACATGTTGGTACATATGAAGGAATGAAAATGGTTTCTCTGGTCCCGTTTCAAGCCATAGTAAGAAAAGACACGTATAAATATAGAAAGTATAAATATAGAGAATAAAATTAGCTAACTGTAAAAACTGTATAACTGTATAAATAAAAACTATGAAATTAACTGTGATGGTCCTGTTCATTCATTCATCTTCTATACCCGTTTCATCCTGTTAAGAGTCGCGGGGGTCTGCTGGAGCCTATCCCAGCTGTCATCGGGCGAGAGGCAGAGGTACACCCTGGACAGGTCACCAGTCCATCACAGGGCCAACACAGAGACGGACAACCATTCATGCCTTTGGATGGTGGGAGGAAGCCAGAGTACCCAGAGAGAACCCACGCAGACGCAGGGAGAACATGTAAACTCCACACAGAAAGGCCAGCCGGCCCATGGATTCGAAACGGTGACCTTCTTGCTGTGAGGCATCAGTGCCGTCCTAATTAATATATTATTGTTATATGATTGTAATTAGCTAGATTTTGATGATTGTTAAAAAATATTCTCTCTCAACATGTCCAGTTGATAGAGATTAAGGAACTGACTTATTGGTGTGTACTGCATGTAATAATACCAGGATGTGTATGTTTATTCATTTGTTCATTCATTCATTCATCTTCTGTAACCTTTTGTCCTCTGTAGAGTCATGGGGGGCCTGGAGCCTATCCCAGGTGTCATTGGCGAGGTTACCAGTCTATTGCAGGGCACAGACAACCATTCACACTCACCTATGGCCAATTTAGAATCACTATTTAACAACATGTCTTTGGACAATGGGAGGAAGCCGGAGTACCCGGAGAGAACTCACGCATGCAAAGAGAACATGCGAACTACACTCAGAAAGGCCCCAGTCAGTCGATGGATGCGAACCGAGAACCTGCACTGTTCCCTCGCTGTTAGGCATCAGTGCTAACCACCAAATCACTGTGTGTATGTTAAAGTTTTTATTTCACATGTATGTGGAACTGAGTGAGAAAGGGGTGTTGGTTAATATAAAATAGGAGATTATATTATATAAAGATGATCTCAGGGCATCGGGCTGAGGAGAACTGTATTGGGACATATAGCTGAACACATTTCCCATCCACACAAACTGACTCACATTGTGGACAGAAAAATAGGTATATGGAGTATCTCTTTCCACACAGCATCAAGCAGAGGATGAAGGACAATGTATTTCAAAAAACTCAAAAGGGGTTACATGTATTTTTTTTAAACAATTTTTTTTTCCTGGCAGTCAAAGTGGAGCAATCAGATATTACATTTAAACAGTTTTAACTACTTTTGATTGTTGCTTTGCTCATGCTTAATTACTGCAATAAATATCTAACTGCAAATAAAGTACAGTATACGAGCTGAAGTTCTAAAAAAATTCTGTGGCTGTAAAGAGTTAAGTTGATGGTGTGCATTACATCCATTGAGCTCTGAAAGGTTATTTTAGTTCTAGTCCACTTTGCAAACAGACCACTAGGACTTATACAAAGCCATTAAAGTCTATCCAAGAGCCATAATCCTAGATCCATAAGAGAAGCGCTGTCATTGACTAACGTGGCTGGTAGCCATGTTCAGCTAAAGGGGCCCCCAGTTGTACATAGTCGCCAGAGGTAGTGGAGAAGCCATCAGGAATAGAGGTAGTGAGAGGCCACGAGAGTCTTCTCAACAACAGCAGATAAGATCTGACTGGATGATTCTCTGTGACTATCACCTCCGTTCTGCAGCTAGCCCAAATCCAAAATCAAGGATATGTTTGTGTGCCTTCCACTTACCAACATCTGCCCCTGTCTTTGTCCTGGATTCCAGACTCAGACAGACAGTGACAGACATGCAGGTGACCTCCTTCCTGCCTCGCTGACAGTCCTTGTTGAAAATGTTGACCTTCTCCGGTTCAAAAGTCAATTTGGCCTGAATCCGTACCACACCACGAGACCTGTAGAAATGGGGCAATCTGTTACCATGGCATTGCATTTGTGTATGTGTTCACTTGTAGTGCCTAAACTGTGGGTCTTCCAGTTATCATAAAATACTATATTTTGGGGTAAAAGCTTGCATAAAGCTAACAAACAGGATCTGGGTAAGGTAACTCTTCAATTAAATAATGAAGTCAAGGCAATGTCCTCTAAGCAACAAGCGAGTGTAGCCCCATGCTGGAATCTTTGTGAATCTGTAACAAGATGGCAGTAGCATGTTAATGTTGAGCAAGTATAATGTACTATCATTTCTATTTATTGGGACTACAGCCTAAGTACATGGATGACAACAATGACAATAGCCATCAACCAAAAGAGACAAAGCCAGAACATCAGCAGTGTCAGAGGGTTCATGAATGTCAGTACTAAAGTTAAATCAATACAGTTCTTGAAGAATTTGAGTCAGTCTCAGTGTAGTGGACAGTCAGTCCTACTTATGGAAAACAAGTATCCTTGTGTTACATGCATGTTATGGTCTAACCAGATAATGACTGCAGCTCCCAGTGCTCCTACAGCAAGATCAACAAGGCCATCTCCATTGACGTCCAAAACACCATGAAGACTTTGACCAAAATACTGCAGATGTGGAGAAAAACCAGCAGCAGACAGACGCTGGAGAAGCAAAGTGATTCATTATTAACACTCTCTGTCCCTTTTCACGTCTTGTTAAACAGTGCCAGTTACTGCAAAATCTCCCAGAGAGAGAAAGTGTTATGTTTCAACTGCTATGATGTCTAAGATGGCCGATATAATGTATAAATTGGGCAAACTGCAGTCTAGCTAGACATTGCATTCATAGCTTTAATTAACCAATATTACTCGAAAAGGTTCACGTTCAGCACTGCAAACTGGGTTCCAGGGTTTAAGCTGCAATCTCAACTTCGTGGAAGTTTCTAAAATAGTTGTCACAGACACTTGTGGACTATGCCTTTGTTAAGTCAGTCAGTGAAAATTAACGCTCAAAGTATTGATCATACTAATTACCACTCCTCATCTTAATTCTCTGTGATCGTTGTATTACTGTCATGTCCTCTGTTATGTCTTCCGTCATGTCTTGTTTTCGTCTTTTTTGTCTTGTCTTTTTTCATTGTCATGGTTTAGTTGTGTCTTTTGTTGTACCTTAAGTTCTCAGTTTTTCATGGTCATGGGTTCTGTTTCCTGTTTTATTTTGTTATGTCCTTGACTTCCTGTTTGTGTTCTGCGTGTTCCCTTTTGATTAAATTATTGGTTTCACCTGTGTCTCGTTTCTTGATTTGCTTCACCTGTGTCTTGTCACTCTGTTCCTCGTGTGTGTATATATAGCCCTGCTCTTCCCTTTGTTCCTTGTCTCGTCATACTCGTTACGTCACTCGTTACTTGTTTCTCGTCTTGTTCATGTTCCATGCCACGTTTTTGTTTTGTTAGTGTTTTTGGATTATGTTTGCTTTTTTGGATTTCCTGTCACCTCGGCAGCGCTCTTGTTTTTTGTAAGTTGTTTTCTTTTCTTTATTAAATACACCTTTTTGCCTACTCCTGCCTCAACCTCCTTTTTGAGTCCTGCACTTGGGTCCGAATATTCCATTCCCCGCTACCCCGTTGTGACAATTACATTTTCCTGTTTTCATTCATCTGTTTTATCTTACCTGTCTGAACTGAAGCTGGAGGCTTTTGTCTTGGCCATGAAAGACATAGATTGCTCCATGGTGATTGTCCTCCAGTGGTGCTCCTACCACAAGCTCCCTGAACCCGTCTCCGTTCATGTCAGATATCTGGGCCAGTGCTGAACCAAACCGGGAGTTCTCATAGTGGTCTGACACTTCCAGCACCCCCTGGAGGGTGAATGATGTCTAGAGAAATAAGTTTATTTAGTTTATTCATTCATTCACCTTCTGTAGGTGGTCAATGCAAGTCTGCTGGAGCAGGGTCTGCTGGAGCCTGTCCCAGCTGCCATTGGTCGAGAGGCGGGGGTACACCCTGGACAGGTCTCCAGTCTATCACAGGGCTAACACGGAAAGACAGACAACCGTTCAC
Source organism: Planiliza haematocheilus (assembly GCA_005024645.1). Taxonomy (NCBI): domain Eukaryota; kingdom Metazoa; phylum Chordata; class Actinopteri; order Mugiliformes; family Mugilidae; genus Planiliza; species Planiliza haematocheilus. The sequence goes on from SRSE01001160.1 coordinate 444,535, forward strand.
ACTCACACGCACACCTACGGCCAATTTGGAATCACCAATTAACCTAATGAGCATGTCTTTGGACGGTAGGAGGAAGCTGGAGTACCCGGAGAGAACCTACGTAGACTAGGGAGAACATGGTACACAGAAAGGTCTCGTTGACCCATGGATTCGCGCTCGGGACCTTCTCACTGTGAGGGATAATTTCCCTTCAGCGTAGGCTAATTATGTTTTATTTGGTTCTACTGCAATAATGGTAGTTGAATATGTTGAAAGTCCGAAGAAACTGATAAATACCAATGCATGTGTATCTTTCACAGAGACATTAACATCTTGTTACACTTCCAGTTTGAGGTATTCAGACTGTGGATACCCTGGGCACTAAAGTGAGCGGGGAGGATCTTGCCTTTCCACATTTTATGTGTATACCTGTGGTGTGACAGAGTAGACGTAAACCTTCCCTTTCTCCCAGCCTTCACTGTAGTACATGGGTGCTGCGACAAGCAATAGGTCTGTCTGTCCATCATTGTCTATGTCCATTGATAACAACTCACTGCCAAAATATGACCCAATCTGAAAAACAACAAGATAATATACTATATACTGTATATTTAACATGAGAACTGAAACAGAAAGTAATACACATTTCACTTTGCACGTTAAATATAGTTCAGTCTTTTTCAGGAACAACTATCCAACAAAAGATTTTAAAACACCATTGTAAAACAAATTCACTGTGTATGAATCTGTATGTGTGAAATACCTGCTCTCCCAGCAGTGACTGCAGGATCGTCAGGTTTCCAGTGTTCCTCAGGGTGAAAACTATGACTTTGCCTGTGTGGTTGAACCTCGGAGCTCCAGCTACATAGAGCTGAGAGCCACGGGATGTGATAAGTGAGCCCACCGAGTAACCTGAAACAAACAAACAAAAAAAACAAAAACAGAACTGACTTGTGTCAATCACACACTCAGTCATTTCTTATTTGTTAAGTGGATTGCCTTATTTTTAACTAAGCTAAAAGATTTGTATGACAGTTATTTGGGCAGTCTGAGTGTCTAACTTCTTAGAGACGAGTAAGTTTAACGTATGACTATTGCATTAGAGTTCAATTTTCAATCACATTTTCCATGGGGATAACTGTTTTTGACTTTATAGATTTTCTTTATAGCATGTTGCCATCCATTCTAAAGCCAGAAATCAAACTTAATAACAAAATAATCACCATCTCAATCGTTATGTCCTACACTATTAGATTGTGAGGATTGTATAAGAATGACTGCACTCCTAAACAGCTCAGCGCAGATAGTCTTTCCAGTTCTGTACATATTAAATGAAAATACACAAGATGCAAACATATGAAGGAATTAAACACAGACTCTATGCTATTACATTAGACACTGTCATTACCCAGATAGGCTGCATGGTTCTTTAGCGCCTGTGGAAACTCATCCTGGTAGGAGGATTTTGGTGGGATAATTTTTCCATGTTTAGTTTCTTTCAGCACTGCACCATTCCAGTCATAGGCACCCACTGCTCCAAGCAGAACACCATCCTAAAAAGAAAGCATGGATTTAGTGTATCCCCTGTAAACGGATGACTAGTAATACTTTTGCCTCACTCCTGGTGTGCTCTGGTGAACCAGTAGTGATGTCACAATGTCTTTGTGTATACTGTCAGGGATTCCCAAAGTCTGGTGCTCTAAGGGCACGAGATGAAAATTGCAGTGGCAGAGAAGAGGTTGTGTTCTTCTACACATTGTATATGTGCACCTAGCTGAGCCACCTGCGCTGCACTTGAAAATCCTCATAATCCTGTTATAATCTGTTCCTGAGCCTATGCTCTTTGTTATTTATGTTGTGGGTCGTTTGTTTGTTTGATCCAAGCCCATTTATATGTGGAGCCAGTAGGAAGTCAACCATAGTCCACTAAGATTCTTTTATTCTATTGAAAAAGGGACCATCTTATAGTTTTACGTAATACACCCACGGTTTACACACAATATTTATGTGGAAACAGTCTTTTTCTCTTTTTGGTTCTCAAAACATGCATTCTTGTGAAATAAAAAAGTCACAATTCATGTACAGCATCTTTGAGGTTAATTTTGTTTTTCTGTGCAGTGATTACCATTTTAGTTCAGCTGTCTTGTGTTTAAACATGTACATGAATTAGCTAGTAATCGAAAATAATAAAATAAACTGCTGCGGCAAATGTTTTGGTGGTAAGGGAAATAAATTCAGAAGGAACCTACAGTGATAATCTTATTCAGTACAACTGACCTTTTACTGACACATATTAGTAGAGTGGGTTATTAGTATAGTACAATGGATTAGCATTTAGCAAAATAAAATTGTCCATAAATGTAGTTTCAAGTTATTCAAGTTACCGGCTTGCTATTTATTGTCTGATATTTGAAATATTATATTGTTTCAAAATATGTACTTGAATTACCATATCATTTGGAATTACCATGAGTACTGTCCTCTCGAATGCACTGGCTGGCAAGTTATCAGGAAATGTGTTCAACCAGTGTACTGCTTTTGAACAAATTTGTAGTTTTGGGAAATATATCTATTTTGTCTAACAATGACATATAATATAGCTGAAAAATGTGACTTAGACTAATGGACATTTTCATCTGAAGATGAACACTAAGACTAAATAAAAAATGTTTGTCAAAATTAATACTACACACATAAGTCTAGTTGAATATCAGTAATTTGCCAATGTGCCCCAAATAGATTTGAATTGCATTAGCATATTTAATTTAGTGCCAGACACTCCATCTTTTTCACATTTCAAAAATGTGACTAAAAAGTTCCTGAAGAAATCCATGCCACAAGTTGTAACACAGCCAAAATGATCACATTTATAAAAAAATAAATAAATAAAAAAGCTGAAAAAAAATGTACAAAAATGCCGGAGTGGGTTAAGCTAAATGGCCGAGTCCATGTGTCAGTAATGAAAATCTGCTCACAATTGGAACACAACTTTAAACTCAGTTGAACTGTCACATCACATGTGTGAGCAGCCAGTCACACACTCAGATAAACTCTGGCACCATAACGTTGAGTTATGAAACTTATTACATTGCTGAACCATCAACTCTACAGGCCACTGAGTTGAAGACCACAATGACCCGGTCTTTGGCAATAGCAGAACTCCAGACTGTCTTCCCTGCAGAATCTGAGCAACACATGGACTGACTCTGGATATTAACTGTCAAATGTCAAAACACTGCTTGTATAAACAGTGTTGCTGAGTGTTTTTTTCCACAGTTATACTGCCTGGGCAAAAAAAAAAAATCACCACCAAAAAAAAGGTCACACACTTTGATTACAGCATGCATTCACTGTGGCATTGTTTTGATAAGCTTCTGCAACATCACAAGATTTATTTCCATCCAGTGTTGTATTCATTTTTCAGTTCTTTTATTGATGTTATTCTTCAGCACATCAAAAAGACTCTCAACTGGGTTAAGGTCTGGACTCTGTGGTGAGCAGTCCATGTGTGAATATGATGTCTCATGCTCCCTGAACCAGTCTTTCACAGTTTGAAGCCCGTGAATCCTGGTTTCACCAAATTTCACCAAGCATTTAAGTGATTGGCAATCACGATCAATCAGGACCACATTTCTTCCTTGAAGAAAATGGTTCCCCACTATCCTTCCAGTTTTTAATAATGTGTTGGAGAGTTCTTAAACCAATTTTAGTAGCAGTCTCCTTAGATGTCTTTTCTGCTTGATGCATGCCAATGATTTGACCCTTCTCAAACAGACTAACATTTTTTCCACCACCAAGGATTTGTCTTTGAACATGGTTGAGAAGCTACTTAGGCCCCGTCCACACGTACGAAAACGATCTTTTTCCTATCCGTTTTCGCTCTATGGTTTCAAAAAAATCTGCGTCCACACTTGATCCGTCTTTACACGACTGAAAACGCTACTTCATATCCCAGGTCTATAGGCGGCGCTGTTTCAGTTTCAGAAATTCACCAAAAACGGAGAGGAAGAGGTGGCGCATGCGCATGAAGCTTGAGCGCTGTTTACAAATCGGCTTTCGAAGAAACCAAAAATTAGATTTTGCCCTAGTAACCATAACAGGCTCAATATGTTCTCCAGTAGTAACGCAAGCATGTAGTCCACCATTGTTGTTGATGTTGTTATGAGACGTTTCGCGAGATATACGAGGTGGAAGACTGCTCGAGGGGTGTGGCCATGGTGGCGATGGTGGCGATGACGTCATCGTTTTCAGAAATCTCCGGATTCAACCGTCCACACCGATTCGCGAGAAGTGCGTTTTCGAATTTATCCACCCTGGGTCCCGGTTTCAAAAAAGTGCGTTTTCGGGCTATGCGTTTACGGGATTCGTGTGGACGATAGGCCAAAACGAATAAAAACATGTGCGTTTACGAAAAAATGCGTTTTCGTGTGGATAGGGCCTTAGGCCTCGTCCACACGTACGAAAACGGATCTTTTTTTATCCGTTTTCGCTGGCAGCGTTTCAAGAATATTCGCGTACACACGGCGCGAGGTGAAAACGACTGAAAACGCCTGAAAACGCTACTTCATATGCCTGGCCTATAGGTGGCGCTGTTTCCGTTTCAGAAATCCGCCAAAAACGGAAACGGAAGTGGCGGAGCATGCACATAAAGCTTGAGCGCTGTTTACAAATCGACTTTAGAAAACCAAACTCAAGGAGACGACAACGATGGCAGTGGTTACGAAGAGAGCAGATACTTTTGTGTGGACCGACGCCGAGGTCGAACTACTCCTGCGAGTCACACTCGACTACAAGGCCAGTAAGTTGCAAGAGAACGTTGACTGGGAGTCCGCCATTGTTGTTGTTGTTATGAGACGTCTCGTGGGAGGTGGAAAGCTGTTCGAGAGTAGTGGCCATGACGTCATCGTTTTCGAAAAGATCCGTATTCGCCGTCCACAAGGAGTCACGAGATGTGCGTTTACGGATTTATCCACCCTGGGACCCGTTTTCGAAAAAGTGCGTTTTAGGGCTATGCGTTTACGGAATTCGTCTGGACGATCGGCCAAAACGAATAAAAACATGTGCGTTTACGCGTTTTCGTGTTTTCGTGTGGACAGGCCCTTAGTGTATCAGCTGGGGTTAAATAATTTGTTGTCGACACCCTGTGTGGAAAATCCCCACCTTCTTCCCCTCCTATCAGTGGAGGGTGGAGTCCTGTAATCTATTTAGATAGCCAGTTCACCTGTGGGAGGCCTTTTTCCCCATGCCTGAGAACAAAGGAGCTGGCTGGCGTCATCATTCATCTTCAATTTTGAGCTGTGTACTTGATAATTTAACCAGCTTAAACAATAAATTAACATAAATGGATTACCTGTGTTTGTGCTATGTTCTGACCGACAACCCAATGCGTTGATCCACCATAACCCTGAACCAGTCACTCTTCACCTCACAAACAATATTTTTTCACCCTGTGAGATAGGACCAGCTATCTAACTGTGGATCCAGTGTATTCACCAGTTTGGCAAGCAATACCTAAATGCGACATCAGTGAGGAATATTCTTTATTTTGATGTTGTAGTAGTTATTATTAATAGCAATTGAGTTAGTTATTACTAATAACATATTAATATGCTATCCAAGGAAAATATCATACATTTGCTGCGTAGTTCAAACAAGAACTGTAGAAGAGGAATGGCTGCACACATTACGAGATCCTGCCCCACAGGCTGCTTTTTGAATGATAAGGTTTGGTATGGTAAAAAATGCGTGTGTGTATTATTGTATTGCATGTACGTATATTATAATGTATATATTTGCATCACCGTTGCTGAAGGGGACTCTGAGAGATGACATTTTGCTCTGTCTTTTAACATATTGTCTGTGAAGAATGATTCAGAAATGCAAGGGGATGTGGGTGTGGGTGTTTTTTTTGTGTGTGGGTCCATTTAAATCTGCTCTCCGATGAGTTCCTCCATTCAGGCTTATGAGTGATTTGCTGGCAGCCTCACATTCAGAAAAAACATCTGCTCTGTGTTACGCATAGACAGTTTCCACCACTCAGAATGGAATTCAGTGAAAAATGTTTTTCCATGGAGAAACAACAATAATTCTAGAAGCAGCTTTAGACACTTGTCAGAATCCGAGCCCCCCAGATATCTGAGGATGATACCAGTAGCGTGTGTTTTAGTTTCTGTTGGCACTGTAGTCAGAACAGGAAGGTTTGTTCCTGCCTTGTTTTGATTTTAAGTATTTGTGATTTGCTTTAATGGATAGATCCCAGGAACATCTGAGATCTCTGTCCAGAATAGGGCCCTATTAGAAACAGCTAACATACTGCGCAGGACCCTCAGGCTCCCAGGCTCCTGGTAGAGGACTCGAGCTAAAGCAAGGACTGGGATGGGGTTATTATGTTTACATGTTGCATTTTGTGATTCATTGCATCTGTTTGCTCCTTTCCTGCTCTAGGTGCTCAGAGATACTATATTTACATGTATCTAAATTAAAAAAATCTGTTCTCATTCTCATTCACATATCTGTTTCTTTTGCCAGACAGCCTTTAAAACTAATGACAGCTGGGATAGGCTGTTTGTAAGTTGTAATTCTGTAATAATAGTAAATAAGTAGTATTACAGACCAGTATCACCAACATCAACACGCTTCAGATTATAGGAGCGTAAACTGCAAATAGAACATTGTGTAAGAATGTGCTTGTGAATGTGAGGCACTCACTTTGACTAAATGAGAGGAGAAACCGGCCTGAGCCTTCTGTAGGTTGAACCCTTGACCCTGACTGCTGGTTCCTGCAAAAGAGACAGAGTTTCACAGGGATGCTGGATCTTTGTACCACTCATATATCTCGTAACAGTTCAATGAATTTGAAACAGCCATTGGCAAAATGACTTGTATTTCTAGAACTCTTTTCTACCAGTTGGTACTCAAAACACTTTACAGTCACAATGACACATCTACAGAAGCCAAACAAACAAATGAAAAAGAAATATCAAGCATTTGTATTTGTTTATTCAAGCAAAATAATAATTTCTCATATTTATGAGGTGCAAAAGTAAGTGAACCACTTGCTTCAGGTCCTTCCACAACATTTCTGTTGGATTAAGGTCAGGAATCTGACTTGGCCATTCTAAAACATTCATTATGTTCTTCTTTAGCTTTTGTTTTGTAGAACAACTTGTGTTCTTGGACGTATTGTCTTGCTGCATGACCCAGTTTTTCTTCAGATTCAGCTACTGGACAGATGTCATGACATATTCAGGACCCCCCCCCCCCCAAGTTTTTCCAGGAGGAGTTCCTATTTAAACCTCAGACTTCCCACCAGTCCCTTAGAACTGAAGAAGCTACTCGGATGAGTGGTGAAACGTCTTCTCTAAAAATCTACAAGTCCAGTTGCCTTTTTTGAAACTTTTTGGAACGCCACAGTTCACATTATAGCATACATGAAATCTAGACCTTAAGAAACTGAAAGGCACTTTTTGCAGGAAATGATTTTGTTGTCAGGCTTGTGCAGACTGGTACAACCTGTACATACTGCAACAAATTTGAAAAAAATTACAGAAATGTCTGAGGAGGGCATTTAAACAAATCTAATATCTGGGCAAAGTTTTGTTAAAATTTACACTTTAAACAATTGTGTTACCTGTAGGTTTACTGTTTATTTAGAATTTTTTTGAATGAATAAGGCAGAGGACATATGCCAAATGGATGTACTTATGGACTTATCGTCAAAACAAAGTCTGAGACACATCATCTTCTCTTATGTACACGTTTTCATTTAAACAAGCAAAACCAGTTACAGGGTCAGGAAAATACTAAATGTTCAGAGCACTACTTATACTCATGGCTTCATTGCCAAAAATAGATGGGCATTAATGCTGAAGTAGTTTATACGTTTTAAGCCATAAAAACACAATAAGAACAATCTTTAGTTGTCGGCAAATAGCAAATTGTTGTGTTAACAAGCTGAATGCTGACCTTCTAGAGAGAAAATCCTTTCCCCCAGAGCATCCACAATGTCCTTCAGTGCCGATTCATCTGTCACTTTAAAGAGGTGCTTCTCATCAGGATCACTGGCAATGAACTTGATTTCCTTTAGAAAGGCTTCAGGGTTGATTCCCCGGCGGTTGTAATAACCGAGAACCTGAGGAAGATGCAGAGGGAATTGGATTTTAGTCCTCTTTTAACCTCAGTCAAAAATCTGAATGGGCTAGGAAGGTATTTGGGGGTTACAAGATAAGGATGGATGGACTCACAGCAATGGCGTACATGGTGATGTTTTCTCTCTCGCTGTCAGTAACAGCCTGCACCAGCTGTGGACTGTCATGAGATTCACCATCTGTAATCACAATCATCACCTTCTGAGCTCCCGGCCGGCCACCACGCTGGAAGGCTTTAGACCTGGTTGGCAAAATCAGATGATGTTAAACAAATTTAACTCTAACTCTCTATTGCTTGGTAGTTCATTTATGACACAACACTATTCACAGCAGGTTACTTATTTTTGAAAATGTAATGTCAACTGCCGCTTAAATGCCAAAAATAAATTAAATTAATTGAAATACATGAATTATGACGAATATATGAATATGAATAAAATTAAATGAAATGCAATACAGTTCAACATTTTGTTTTCCATTATTTATAATCCCTGCCACACAACTAGACCTACTGTATTTAAAAGTTGACAGTTTGGAATATTTTATGAGACAGCAAGTAAGTTCTAAATTTTTTAGATTTTTAATCATCACTTCAGGTCATACCGTGCCACATTGATGCCCAGTGCTGTCCTCGTCTCCTCTCCACCCCGTTGGTGGATGTTCCTAGCAGCCTCCACAACATCTTCTACTGTCTGGTACTCACCTAAACCAAACTCATGGACCACTGTGGAGCCATACTGAATCACTCCCACCTGCAACCAAAACACAGCTTAGTCCAAATATGAAATACTGGTGGTATCCAGTGTTGGGCACGTTACTTTTAAAAAGTAATTAGTTATAGTTATTAGTTATTTCTCCCTCAAAGCTACTGAGTTAGTAACTGACTTACTCCACTATAAATGTAACTAAATACCAGGGAAAGTAACTATTGCGTTAAAAGAAATATATGTTTAAATACATCTAAGAATTAGATATTTTTTCTGAACATGATGTACACTGTATGGTCTTGCCTTTTACTGCATGCGCACATTTATGATAGATAGATAGATAGATAGATAGACCTTTGGGAGGTCCCCGCAGGGAAATTGACACAATGTGTCAATGTGTAAACAACATCCATTCAACCGAACCTGATCTGGTCATACTTTAGTGAAAAACTAACCTGTGTCTGACCTGGGCCAATGTAGAACTTGTGTAAGATGTTTATGATGAAGTCCTGAACCTCATACCAGGGGTAAATAGAGTTAGAACCATCCAGAACTATCACAATGTCCATGAAGGTCTCACACCCTACAAGATTTGAGAAACAAGTTAGATACTAAATGGATGGATGAATGGACAGATGGAAGGATGGATGAGATGGATGATTACTCTGCAGGGCAGGTGCAATAATTTGGAGAAGTCTGAAGTTTCGGTTGACTCTGGAACAGATGCCTGTGCTGTACAAGGAGCTTCCACATTCATGAGACCACAGTGGACCACATGTCTGAGGACACATTAACATAGAGGGACACAGGGATTGAAAAGAGGGGTAACAATTTGCACCACTGCACAAATACACATATAGTTATTCTTTCCAGGTTGTGTTTTAGTTTTAAGTGTCATTATGCAAATTTATTATAGCTTTTAAGCAACAGCCAATCAACACCTGCTCTGATACTGCTGTATGTAACTTGGCTGAGTGTGTATGATCTCCAAGGCACTACATCACACACCATGGAACTTATGGAGTAACCTAAGTATAGAAAAGGATATAATGAATGAATGAATGGACAAGACTAGAGAGTGTCTCAAAATAAAAGGCAGCAGACACTGATCTGACCTTCTTGGTGTTGATCTAGTCATAATGATTGGTTTGTGACATGTCACGTGATGCTGTATGCTTGATGCTTGGCTAGACTGTCAATTTTCTTTTTTTCTGCTCCCCCTCCCTTTTGTGTTTTCTCTGGCAGCTAATCCTCTCTCTCTCGGCCCCCTCTGTAGTCAATTGAAATCACTTGCACTTACATAAAACACCTGGCTGCTCAGTTCGTTCTGTCTCGCTCAGTGGTGATAACATGACAGTGCCTTTCAAATTTGTTGAATGTCATTTTTCTAGTTGCTGTATCTCACTTTTTTCCACCCTTGTTTGGTTCTTTGTCTTCAGTTTGCTTGGGTATGTCCACTACCACCTGCCTACAGCTGCCCAGGGATCCTGTTGTCTCTGACCAGTTGCAGTGTCTGCATTTAGGTCCAGTTTTGAGTTTAAAGGAAACCTAACGTTTAAATCTCAGTGGTAAGAAAACAACAAATTTTGTAGCATGCAATATAAATTCTGAAACTGGATTTGACTCTATAGCAGTTGGCAGTTTGGTATGAGAATTGGATTTTTCTATGATTATTATGATTTATTACCCCAAAGTTGGTAGGATATGTAGTAAAAAGTAACCAAATATTGTGTTTTGCACATTAAAATTGATGGTACGTATTAAGATGAGGATTTTGTGTTTACTGTATGAGCAGTTGGTGGCTGTGTTCCAGAACCTTTACCACTGTTTGGATTTGTTCAAACTTCAAATATTTCTGTAAAAACAAACTAATATGTTATAACTACAGTTATTGAAAGACAAAAAATAAATAAAAATAACTCTTTTCAGTAATTGTTAACTAAAAACCGTAATTTCCGTTTTGTGACTTACCACAAAGCTGCTGTCTTTAGGGTTGGAGGTCAGTGTCATTCCCAGCCTCATCTTGTCTTTCCTCTCAGACACGTTGTGCAGAGAAAGTTTCCCTGATGAAAATCAAAACAAATGCCTCTCATTCATTATTCATTGATAAATGTATTATTAATTATCATTATTTATACAAATGATTTTGTTGTCATTTTAACAGTTTCAATTATTTCACAAATGACCAAAATGTAAAAATAAAAAACTACCTAAGCTACCTTCTTGATTTTTGAAAACTGTGGAAATGCATTTAATGCAACACCAGTATTTGTTATAAAGCAAATTTTCTTCCATCTTAATCATTTGTAGTCAGTCGGGAGATATTTAGATCTGCATATATCCATATAGTGAGAGTGATTGGGGCACCGAAACGCAGCCTCTAAAAACGCAGCCTCTAAATAATCTTTTTAATTTCACCAGTGTTCTGTTATTGTATGCTAGTGCTATTCCCCGTTGAGTATGGAGTTACCTGTTATCATCATCCGGGGTCTGTAGATTGACCTTGTTATATTAAAGCAAGGCCATTTTCCTAAAAACCCCAGGTTATGTCTTCTGACCTGGATGATGTCATCTCTGAGCGTGGCGCACACCCCCGACAGTCGTCTTGTTTACCTGTAATTTGCTACTGCTATGGTTCATCCACAATCAGAAAAATATTCAGCCAAGTTGCAAAAAACTAGCAGTAGCAAAAATATGTATGTGTAGATCTAAATATCTCCCAAATTAAGTTACATGGGTGAGTAAACGATCATATTTTATGCCAGAAATAAGGTCCAGGTTGTAAAAAATAGTAGTTCCCCTTTAAGAACTGAAACTTCAAAAGGTGTATCGTAGAATTTCTTAAAATCTTGTGATTAGTCTGTTGTTGCTTTTGCTTTGATCTCTGTTTATAGAGTTTATACCCCCTTTTCAGTCTCAGTAAAGAACACCTGTTGTGATTTTGATGAATATGTAATATAACTGCCTTGTTTCACCTAAGTGGAGTCGGCTACAGTTCACAGAGTTTCTGGTATCCAGTGGACATTTGTACACATCACCAGTTTGCTGCTTCCCGGTAGATTCAAAGGGAGCTCCAACCAGCAACCTGGAATCAGAGACACACACACACCACTGAGTTGGTCCTTGACCCACACTAAGGTAGTTTTCACAAATATTGTTTGTTTTCTCTGCACCAAGGCTAAGTTGTGAACCAAAGCGGGGTACACCCTGGACAGGTCGGCAGAGGGAGAACCCACGCAGACACAGCATGTTGGTTTGATTTACATGAACCAAACCAGGCAAGTAAAAACCAAGAAACACACAATCCAGAAATACCGGTATCTATCTATATTAAATGTAAATATTCATATATTTTATGTAATAATATAGGTGATGGCAATATTGAATGTTCACATATTCATTTTTTTGTGGCATACCCTCTTGTACTAAAAGGTGACTGCTGAAGTGATCAGTGGCAATCATGTTAAACACAGACGCTGTTGCAACAATGTAAAACAGAATGTAGGTTGTTAACCAGAGTAAACACCACCACATGTGATGGTTCTGGGAAAAGGACTGAGTCATAAACCAGAGGGACGCTAACCCTTAATCTGCTAATGTGTTGACTATCCACATCAAACGGGTGAAAAGCAGTGTTGAAACACCACATCCCCATAGCAGACAGATCCAGTCCACATCCTGCAGCCTGCAGCAGTGCAGACACCCCACGACATGAGCCAATGACATCCTTCTATTATGCTGGTCATTTCCTGAGCAGGTGCTGTAATTTAGCTTTTGGTAACATTTTAAAACCATGTCCCTTTTCCAGTCATTGACTGTTTTTTGGGATGTCCTAGCACACCCTTGTTTCCCCTATATATTAAATAGGCTATATTATAAAATGTTACTTACTACCCTACATATCTATTATAGCATCCAAACAAACATCTGAAACATGCTCCCCAGGATAACTACTAAGAAAGTGCCTCAAGTGGCAAAAGACATTAGAGGACTAGGATGAGCAGTATCATCAGTGGATAGCAGAAGTGGTGCACATGAGAAATCCACAGATCCTCTGATCATGGCAGAACAAACACAGACCTGGGAAACCTTTGTGGCACTCTCTCTGCTGCTGTCCGTGTTTGCTTCTTTTCAAAGGCAAAACTGCCAACTGCCAGAAGAGCCAAGTGCCAGTAATCTTGGGCATTCATCCAATCAAGGTATACACTAAACACAATAAACCAAAAAACAAAAACTCTGTAATTCCTGTAATCTATGCTTTCAGTTACATGGTGAATTCTAGCATGTGACACTTTATTTACACTAAAAGAGTGCACTGATTGTAATTAACTAGGTCAACAGACAACAAAAGAGCATCCAATCTTCAGTACTACTGAAGTGCATTCTGCACCATTTATCTGTCTGTCTGATATAGGTTAGTACTTGCTATTGTGTTTCCCAGAATGTCATAAACACATCAACATCCACAAGACTGGTCAGTGTTTCCTGCACATGTTAAACACATGTTGGTAGTGGTTGATCACACTTGACTTGAATGTGTGAAGAAAAACACCTACCCCACACAGAGACTGCATGCATGCTTGCAAGGCTCGGTAAAGATGTACCACAGGAGATGTGACCTCAGGTTTGACTGAGGTCAACACATGTCAGCAGGTATGACCTCAAACACACACCGCAACATTGTAAACCTACACACACACATACACATTTGAACATAGTAGTTTGCCTTAGCATTATGTGTGTTTTTCAAGGTAGATTTATTTATTTTTCTTTAAGTCTTAGTGAAGCAAGGAGGCCGCTTGCATCAGCGCTGCATCTTGGTGTTCTCATTTAAACAACATGGTTTTTGTTCTAGCTTTCTTTTCCCTCTCTGTGTTAGGTTTATTTGTTGAAGAATTTGTGATACACGCAAGCAAAAAGCCGAACATTTTAATATTGGAAGATGGTATCAAACCCTTATAGGCTGGACAACACACCAGGACCTTCCATTCTCCTCTCTAAGGGACTCCAGTGGAGGTTCAGGGAAATGAAACAGAAGCCAGGTGTTACGCGCGGCTGCTCCTCCCGTCTCCTCCTGGTGACTCCTCCCCTGGCCTGCTGAGCATTTGAATCTTATTTGTGCTCAGGTATGGGGAGGAGACTATTTAAGGAGGCGACGGAGGCGTCCCTCGCTCTCTCTCTGGCTCGGCTCTCTCACCTGCTGCCACACACTCACCCTCGCTGGCTCACGTCGGTGCAGCGCCGGGTGCAGTAGCTTATATTCATGTGCATTTGTGATTTTTAGCAGGGGGATTATTTCTTTATTATTTTAGTTTGGATTGTAGGTGACCGGTAATGGTTTTGGTTCATGAGGTTTAGGTTTTTATTTTAAGTTAGTTGGGATGAGGTCGGGGTCCTACGGCCCCATGTGGGCCCTGTATCCGATTCCCTCTTTTGTTCTTTTTGGCCGGCACCTACAGTACTTTTTGGTTCTTTAAGTTTGCTTTTCCCTGCTTTTTGATTTTGAATTTCTAATAAACACTTTGGTAGACCTCCATTATCTTGTTTGGCGTCCCTTCTTATATGTTACCCGTCTTGTGAGCCGTGACGACCGTAACACCAGGTTTTCATAAAACCTTTATTGACCCATTACAGAGAAACATAATTCCAGCCTATCACTAGAAAAAAAAAGGTTAACAACCAACTCTTTGTTCTCCCTAAAGAAAATTAATCACTCCCAGTAGTCTATTTAGCACTGAAGGCCTGTATATTGTCCACCATCCTATAATGAGAGTGCTCCACCCCAAGTCGAGCCTTTAACAATCCCTCCAGAACCATTACTGGCTCCACAGTGCCGGTACCCAAGCCTGATTCCTGCACATCAACCAAATGGTCACCTCAGAAGCAGACACATAGCTTACCGGTGTATGGACCTTGTTCTGTTTTGCACAGTATTTGGGGCCAAAAATGTAGTCACTGCCACATGTACAACCCTCCATTGGGGGTCTGCTGTCTGCTTGTTGACAGGCAGCTTGTACAGAGACTGCCACCTGCCTTAAGGGGAAACATCTGGGCCAAAAAACTCAGACCACATCGAGTCCGTCATCCCTGCCAAATAGTGCAAGCTCAAAACCCTAACACAGGTTTGATGGACCACTGTTTTCCCTATTGCCTGAAATGTATCAAGGTGAGGGGTTGTGAATGACAGAAACTGACCTGCTTCCTCCTGCCACTCCCCCATAGCTGGGGTGATAAACTGAAAACTAAGCTATACTCACATTCATCTTCCCACCAGTCCAGAGTATAATTTTCTGCAAATCCCCTCAGGGGTTGTGGCAGGCCAGCACAGACCTCTCTCCTTGGAGTCCTCCTGGCAGATCAGACACTGCCTGATTTATCCATGGCACCATAAGGAGTAAAGGTAAGGGTAGGCTAATGGCTAATTCACACAGACCAGCCCTACCAAAGTGTTTGCACAAGAGTAGACTCAGCGGTATGCGCTTAGTCTGTCTACATTGAGTTCTGTTCAAATCACCAAAACATTACGATTTTTTCCATACCACAAACCATGGTTGCACCTTTCCAGACAGGTAACATAACAGCCTGTGGAAATGCCTGAAACGACCTGAAGAAGGGACTAAAAGAGGCTATCCACAGTTGTAAACAACACATTGAGGGACACTTTGAAGACAATAACACTGTCAAATTTCTGCTTTAGAATAACACTTATGCAACCTGAGAAATGGGCTTCCGAGTGGGTGGCTTGGGAATAAGAAACCATAACACATAGTTTCCAGACCCAGGAGAAGCCAAGACAAATGCAAATAGTTTCCAGATATTTACCTGAGACTTCAAAAGCAGGTTGATGTTGTAATCCTGGAGGATTGCAAGGTATTTGTGATGTCTAAAATATTTCCACATAAAATAAGACGGCACAGACAGCTGTGATGTTGCACAATATCATCTGTAATCATAGACTGTCAAACAAGGAAAACAGTATAAGTCAAACAGTTGATGAGCTGCTTTTAGTTCTACAAACTGGTGAATTAATCAAACCTTATTTGTCAAGCAGACTTTTTGAACAGTTTTGAACAATTCAGTATGCTTTATTGACTCGTCTGGGTAAGGTTTAAGTATTAGACTCCTTTGATACATTCACACATATCTATTTCACATAAATAGGTGTCACTCAGATTAATTTGTAAATGAATGTAAATTCAATGGGGGAAGTCATTTTAGTATATCACATTGGTCTATTCAGTAATGTTTGTTGCTTTTGTGATCTTTTTTTTTACATTTCTTGTTAACTTGATTTCCGATTTGATTTATGGCACATTACTGATTTATCACATGCCATTACATGTATGACTCAGACTTGAAGCTCAGGTGAGGTGCAGGCCGGCCAAGTGTTTATTCACCATCAAAAATCATCACAAAAACATTGGTAACATGATGCCACCTGAGTAGCAGCAAGGTGCACTGATTCCCTTTTATAGGCTGCCACTAATCCAACCTCAAACCCTAGCAGTGAACATGAGGACTCCTTCACCAGCTCTATAGTAAGATACAATACATAAATGCATATATTTATCATCACAATCAAATTTGCCATTACTTTTATTACTTTACTTACATGCATAATATTCAGTCCTAACAATTCCTATTTCGCATTTGGGCATTAACTATCCCCCTCTTCAATTACACACTTGGTTTATTCCAGAACTTTTAAAGAGGTTTTCGGGGTGCCTGGGGACTCTGGGTAAGAAGGGCATCATCCTATGGCATACATTTCCTCAATACACAAACCTGTATCTCAAACCTTAAGTTATAAGGTTACGAATAGTGACAGAGAAACCGAAGCTTTCTGAACCACTGAACCAATATGATGCAATTGTTGGTTCAGTAAAATGGTTCCGCGTTTCAAGCATTTTTACAATTAAATATGGAGACATCTGCTGGCCAACTGAAGGTTTGCACAGACCGATTATAATGTGATTGAGCATCATAAAATACTGTATGTAAATGGAATATGCTTTGCAAGATTGATAGAAATACAAAAATATTTTTAGTGTTTGAGTTATTAGTATTAATATTAAATTATTTAAATATCAGATAATTTCCTGCTGAGGTAGACTTCAGTCTGTTCCTCTTCTTTGTTACTTCCTCTCCAGCTTTGGAGAAGATCGTTTCAGACGCTACAGAAGTATGTGCCGATGTGAGTTTATAACTGTGTGACAGTTTATCTAATATAATGCTAATCCTACCTAGTTGTCCTCCAGTGATAGCAATCCAGTCCAGTATAGCAATAATGCTACATTTTGAAGCGATACTTCTGCTTTGAAAGATAGTTACAAGACATAGCCCTATAAAACTGGAAATGAAATCAACATGTGTTGCTCCTAGTACTGCAAACTGCATTAGAAAGAACACATTTGCTAAAGTCAAATATTTAAAAGAAGTTTATTTTTCGTACTTTTTCTACCAAGCTTGCTTGCTAGCAAGTTGCCATTTTGCAGTGACGCCACAGACTACATCATAGGGTTGGTTGGATCCTTCATCTACTGACAAGTGAAGCTTTTCTGAACTGCGTTGGAAATGGACAAAGAAGGAAAGGCATGTGAGCCCATTATAAATCCAATTGGCTACACTTTTGAACGAAGTGAACTGAGCAGTGGTACTGCTAGAAGTGGAAGAAGTGGTTAAGCCGGTGGTTTGAGGTGAAAAAAAACCTGAACTGACTGAAATATTAATGAAAAATATGATCTGTATAAATCCTACAGCAGCTATCGTTTGTTTAGAATTTTGATTTGCTGGTATTGTCAAGATTTTAGTTGTGAATGAAACCAGTTAACTGTCATGGTCAGTATGGACCAATCCAAAATGTTTGCTGTCATTTGATCATGATTCAATTCCACTGTGATTAACAAAAGCCTGCAGGGATTTCCTGGATGAATGGTCAGCACTTGGTTATAATAAAAATATTCTGCCCGTGGAGGAAGAAGCAAGATGAAATTGAGGATAGCATGCGTGCATTGTCTAATGTTTGGAGTTGTGATGCTGCTTTGGAAGATGTGGAGTCACGCTAAAAAATATTTATTCCGAGGTTGCTTCGCTTTCATATGCTCTGGCTGAGTAATCAGGATTGATGTGAGTTTTATGTGAATAATTTCGGGCCCAAGTTTCTTTCTAATTTGTCCCCACGGGGCAATTTACGACTGTCTTTTTGGCTGCTGTATTTTCTAGCCACTGCCATCAGATGACCATATTGCAACATTAATATTCAGGCTTTGGCCGTGCATGTCTTCTGGGATGAGAATTAGGCAACAGGTGCTCATATGCTGCTGTTTGGGGAGACATACTCAAGTGGAAATTTACTGTCAAAGTTTTTCTATGGCTTATGACTTTTGAACTTCTGTTTGTTGGCTAATACCCTACCTGTTTCATCCTGCCTAGTGCCCTTTCCCTTTGTCAGACTGATGCCTCTGTGCCACTCTTGTCACATTAGGTTGGTGGGTCAGTGGAATTATAGATGGTGAAATTGTAAACAGACGCACTGGCTTCCGGCTTTAGTCAGAGTGCATCAGTACTGTTCACGTAGGCCAGAGTCCTGAGTTAGTGTTAGTGCAGCGAGCAGAACCGGGAGAGGGGGCAGAGCAGGTAGAGAGATAAGCTTCCTATCAGCCTGGTGGATGAAGCTCTCCTTGAGTCTGCTGGTCCTGGCCCTCCCTGTGTGATGGGTGGGTGGGGGGTCATCTGAAATGCAGAGGGAATCAGTGTTGCCTCTGTAGAATGTGCACATGATGGGGGCTGGGGCTCTAACTTTCCTCAGTTTGCAAAGGAAGCAGATGTGTTGTTGAACCTTCCTCACCAGTGATGCTGTGTTGGTAGTCCAGGAGGGGTCCTCTGTGATGCGCACAGCACCCAGGAACTTGGTGCCGCTCCTCTTCTCCACAGCAGTACCGTAGATGATCAGAGGGAGCATGTTGGATGTGTACTCTCCTGAAGTCCACGACAATTTCTTTCGTCTTCCCCACATTCAGAGAAAGATTATTGTCTCCGCATTACATAGCCAGGCAGCTCACTTCGCTCCTGCAGTTGGTCTCATCTCCGTTGCTGATGAGACTTGTGGGTCAGTAGAGTGAAGAGGAGTTGGCTCAGCACACATCCCCTGTCATTTGCTATCAGCGTTTCACTATCTCTATGTTTCACAGTCTTTATATTTCACTAAATATGTCTTTCACTATCTCACTGAATCCTTTTCACTTTGTCTTTCGCTATTTCTGTCTAATCTCTATCGTTGTCTATCACTATTGGAATAGCAAGTCAACCAACCCTGTGATGCCATAATATGGGAAGATGGCGGCGCGTATGCTAAAAGCAATAAAATGCCTGTATTATTCTATGTTTTTTTTTTTTTTTTTTTAAATCAGTTTATTTAATAGAGTGCTTCATTTCCCCTTTCAAACATTACTAAACCTTGTCAGCCAATGTGTATGTGTTTGAAGGACAGGTCCTCATCAGTAGCAGCCGAGAGACACTATCAGGAAACACACAACCAAAAACTACAACAAAACATCAATCGGTGTGTCGTGAAGTTATTTCTCGCATCTTATGTTCAACAATTTTATAAAATATAGTAATGAAGAGGACCTACATTACAATGTCTAACAGAGGTTCTTGAGAAAGATATTTTTAGTAAGCTTATGCTCAGTTAGTCCTTATAATCATGATTTAAAGTCTCTGCCTTACTGCTCCATTTAGAAATTTGCCTGGCAATCCTGGTTTTTGATCTAAGTTCTAGACACCTTCCAGACATGACATTTCACCACATGACACAAGATGAGATCAAATGCACGGCCAAGGTCTCATTTTTAGTTTTATCTAATTTGATATAATCTTATAAGCTCTCATCTGTTTAGTTTTGTCACATGAACCTGATCTCAGCTAATCTTATGTGATATTAAGGCAATGAAGGTAAGACAAAGTACACACATACTCCTAAACAGCTTTTGTTGTAGGAGAAAATATTTAAACATTTCTGTGGGGGGGGCGTG
This sequence comes from Planiliza haematocheilus, assembly GCA_005024645.1. Classification (NCBI taxonomy): domain Eukaryota; kingdom Metazoa; phylum Chordata; class Actinopteri; order Mugiliformes; family Mugilidae; genus Planiliza; species Planiliza haematocheilus. The sequence goes on from SRSE01001160.1 coordinate 464,401, forward strand.
CTGCATCAGCTGCAGGAGAGAGGTGTGGTGAGGACTCATGAGAGCAGCACCAGGTAAGAGTGATTGGCACACCTGCATCCTGTTAGACCAGTGGTTCCCAAACTGGGGCGCGCGCCCCCTAGGGGGGCGCGGAGGTATTGCAGGGGGGCGCGGCAAGGTTACGGTAAAAGAGCTCTGGCCACACTCCTTCCATTTGCCACGTCTTACCTATGTGAGATAGGTTTTTCTGCTGTGGCCTCCATCAAGACTAAATACAGATCAAAGCTGGACATTGAAAATGAACTAAGAGTAGCAGTCTCACAGCTGCAGCCCCGATTTGAGAAGATCTGCAGCATGAAGCAAGCCCACACCAGTCACTGAAAAGATGTGGACATTAAAGGTGCAGTTTTTGCAGAGTTAAATGTTCAGGATTTTGATATTTTCTTCAGAGAGCTGGTAAAGTGTAAAAGGCCACTTTCATGCAGGAATGGAGTTTATAAGAAGATGTGTTGAAAGCCATGAACACCATTACATGGTAAAATTTTATGATACATGATGCAGTGTCACTTTTAATAATTGTAGAGGTGATTTGTCATTTTTTTTAGTTTTGTTCAGGAAGAAGTAGCCATTTTGTATGACTTACAATGTTAAGTAAAGTCCAGTGGAGTTTAGAAACAAAGGATTTGTATGTTTGTGTCAGTGTGGGGGGGCTCGAAAATATTCAGAAAGGGGGGCCCTGCAGAAAAAGTTTGGGAACCACTGTGTTAGACTAATCACTCTCTCCTTTTAAACACAGTAGCGTGCTGGACCTGGAAGGACGACACATACAGAGTCCCGCACACGGCTGTCGGGAACTGTGAGGACCGAACACATGCGGAGGACTGTGAATGTATGGTGTCACAAATAAAGAACTTAAAACCGTCATTGCTCTCTGGTGCGATTGCCCGTCGGAGAACCCACAAGTGGCATTAGAGAACACCACATTGGCGCCCAACGTGCTTCGACAGGAGGACAGGAGGGGAGATGACGGAGCCGCAGCAACCACTAACTGCCCTTGCACAGATGCTGGCGGAGGTAGCTGCGATGAACCGGGACCAGGCGATGCTCAGCAGGCAACAGCTGGCCGCACTCCAGTCCCAGACAGAGAGGCAAACACAGCTGCTGGAGGTGATGGTGAATCGGGCAGGGGCAGCGTCACCAACCCCCTCGCTAGCTGGTCTTGCTCTCCATAAAATGGCACCACAGGACGACCCTCAAACATTCTTGGAAATGTTTGAAGCAACGGCGACGGCATGCGGCTGGCCGGGGGCGGAGTGGGCCGTGCGACTGCTTCCCCTTTTGTCGGGGGACTTGCAAACTGCGGCGCTCGGCCTGCCCGCCCTTTCCCGGGGGCAGTACGGAGAGGTCAGAAGGTTGATCCTCGATCGACTGGGCTTCTCCGTAGAAGATCATCGCCGCAGGTTCCGGGGGACCAAGCTGGGACCCACCGATCGGCCTTTTGTCTTCGCCCAGCAGCTGAGAGACGCGGCGACCAGGTGGCTGCAGCCTGGGGATTCTGCTGGCGAGAGACAGTTGCTGGACAAGATCGTATTGGAGCAGTTCGTGGAAGGGCTCCCAGCTGCTACTTTGGACTGGATGCGCTGCCACCGCCCGGCGGGCCTGGCCGTTGCCATCACCCTGGCGGAGGACCATCTGGCCGTCCTCTCACGGGGCCGGGAGGATCAGCCGGCCTCTTCCGCCTGTCCCACGCCGGCGCCCCGCAGAAGACCCGCCCCGGGCCCCCTGCACCACACACCCGCCCGACCTGTCCCTCTCCCCCGCACTAATCCCCCTTCTCCTTCCTTTCCACCCCAGGGTCTAGCCGCTACAGGTGCTGCTCCCGACCCACAGAGGGTTCCTCAGGCGGCAGGGCAGGAGTGCTGGAGATGTGGACAGCCCGGACACTTCCGCCGCGAGTGCCCGCTCATGGAGGTCGGTCAAGTGATTCAGGTTGTCGGCCCTCCAGCACCCTCCCCCGGTCCAGAAGGGACGTACAACGTTCCGGTAAGGATTCAGGGGGGTACACATCAGGCGATGTGGGACTCGGGCTGCACGCAGTTTGTAGTTCACCAGAACCTGATTCGACCCGGGGCTTTGATAGAGGCAGGATGGGTGGATATAAGGTGTGTGCATGGGGATGTTCACAGATACCCTGTAGTACCAGTGGAAATTCGGTTTAAGGGAAAAAAAACATAGTCTGACGCACCCCCTGATTCTGGGTACTGATTGGCCAGGGTTTGATAGGTTAGTGGGACAGTGTGCGGGGGTGCGTTCACGGCTGACAGGGACATGGGATATGTGCGCTGTGCTCAGCGGTGACGCGAGGTTGTCCGACACTGCAGACGGGGAGGGGGAACCGGTGATGCCTTCACAGGAGGCTTCGCAGGTTCCCGTGTTTGACTCCATGGAAGATTTTCCACTTGAGCAGTCTCGTGATGATACTCTACGCTTTGCCTTCGATCAAGTGATAGAAATTGATTTTCACATGGTGCGCCCTGACGTAGCATTAACATATCCACACTTTTCATTGCACAGGGACAGATTATACAGAGTGAGCCGTGACAGATGAGATAATCACCCAGTTGTTGGTACCGAAAAGTCGCCGTGAAATAGTTTTCCAGGCGGCTCATTATAACCCCGATGGCTGGACATATGGGGTGTGAAAAAACACTGAACCGTGTAATGGCCCGATTCTATTGGCCTGGCATTCGGGTGCCGCTGGTGTGCGTCTTGCCCCGAATGCCAGTTGGTTAACCAACCGGCCATCCCGAGAGCGCCTTTGCGCCCATTACCACTGATTGAGGTCCCGTTTGATCGTAGTGGGATGGACCTCATCGGAGCGCACGTGGATATCGCTTTGTGTTAGTTCTGGTGGATTACGTAACGCGATATCCCGAGGCGGTGCTGCTGCGCACCATCTCTGCAAAGAGTGTGGCGCAAGCGCTGTTTCAAGTTATCTCCCGGGTTGGGATCCCAAAAGAGATCCTGACTGACCAAGGCACCACAGTCACGAACACTGAGAGAACTGTACGGATTATTGGACATCAAGTCAATTCGAACCAGTGTTTACCACCCTCAAACTGACAGCCTTGTTGAGCGCCTGAATAAGACTTTGAAGTCCATGATCCATAAGTTTGTTCATGATGATAGTCGCAATTGGGATAAGCGGCTAGATCCTCTGTTGTTTGCAGTGCGCGAGGTACCCCAGGCCTCCACAGGATTTTCCCCCTTTGAACTGCTGTTTGGCAGGAAACCACGCGGGGTTTTGGATCTGGTTAAAGAAAGCTGGGAGGAAGGTCCAAGCCCCAGTAAGAACGAAGTGCAATACATCCTGGACCTGCGAGCAAAACTCCACACCCTAGGACAGTTATCACGTGAGAATTTGCTCCGGGCACAGGAACGTCAGCAGCGGCTCTATAACAGAGGATCTAGGTTAAGGCAATTTTCACCGGGAGATAAAGTGCTTGTATTGCTCCCATCATCCAACTCCAAATTACTCGCCAAGTGGCAAGGACCCTTTGTGGTCACACCGCGAGTGGGTGATGTTGACTATGAACTTGTGCGATCTGACAGGGGAGGGGCGACACAGATTTATCACCTCAACCTCCTTAAAGCGTGGAGAGAGGCTGAGTCTGTTTTCCTGGTGACGGCAATTACAGAGAGAGATGAGTTGGGGCCTGAGGTACCAAAATCAACCAATCCTGCCTCGCTCCTTTGCGAAAGCCATCTCTCACCGTCCCAGAGAGCAGACATAGCCAGGTTGCAACAGCGTTACGCTGATGTGTTCTCCCCCCTGCCAGGACGCACAAGCCTTATTCAACACCATATTGAGACTCACCCGGGCATGACAGTGCGTTCACGGCCCTACCGGTTACCTGAGCACAAGAGAAAAGTGGTTCAGGCCGAATTGAAAGCTATGTTGGAGATGGGTGTAATAGAAGAGTCCAACAGTGCCTGGTGTAGCCCCATCGTTCTTGTAGTCAAGAAAGATGGGTCTATCCGGTTCTGTGTGGACTATCGCAGGGTGAATGATGTTTCACAGTTTGATGCCTATCCTATGTCCCGGGTCGACAAACTCCTGGATCGCCTAGGCACTGCTCGTTTTTTTACGACGCTGGATTTGACCAAAGGCTACTGGCAGGTTCCCTAGTCTCCAGAGTCTAGGGAGAAAACGGCCTTCTCCACTCTGTACGGTTTGTACCAATTTGTTATACTTCCATTCGGGTTGTTCGGGGCCCCAGCCACATTTCAGCGCCTCATGGGCCGAGTGCTGCGGCCGCATGCTGCATATGCTGCCGCCTACCTGGATGACGTTATCATCCATAGTAACACCTGGGCGGAGCATGTGCAGCAGGTGGCTGAGGTGCTCGAGTCACTGAGGCGGGCTCGCGGCCTACCCGAAGAAGTGTGCAGTTGGACAGAGGGAGGTACGGTATCTGGGGTACCACTTGGGCTGCGAGCAGGTGCGTCCACAGGTAGATAAGACGGCAGCTATTGCAGCCTGCCCAAGACCCAAGACCAAAAAAGAGGTGCTGCGTTTTTTTGGGCTGGCCGGCTATTACCGGCAATTCATTCCCAACTTCGCAGAGCTGACCAGTCCCTTGACTGACCTCACCCGAAAGGGTGCCTCAGATCCGGTTCAGTGGACGGAGCAGTGTCAGGTGTCGCTTGAGAGGGTAAAGCAGGCCCTCTGTGGGGAGCCTCTTCTCCACACACCTAACTTCTCTTTACCTTTTGTCCTGCAGACTGATGCGTCGGGCAGAGGGCTGGGGGCTGTTCTGTCCCAGCAGGTACAGGGTGTCGACCACCCGGTTCTCTACATCAGCCGGAAGCTGTCCGAAAGGGAGGCCAGGTACAGCACAGTGGAGAGGGAGTGCCTGGCCATCCGGTGGGCGGTCGATGCTCTGCAGTACTACCTACTGGGGCGCCCATTCACTCTCTGCTCGGACCACGCTCCCCTCCAGTGGCTTCACCGTATGAAAGATGCCAACGCTCGGATCACCCGTTGGTATCTGGCACTACAGCCATTTAAGTTCAAGGTGATCCATAGGCCGGGGGCACAGATGGCTGTGGCCATCTGTGCCAGGTGGTGGAGGTATGTGGAGGGGGCGTAGTGCATCAGCTGCAGGAGAGAGGTGTGGAGAGGACTCATGAGAGCAGCACCAGGTGAGAGTGATTGGCACACACCTGCATCCTGACAGGTTAATTCAAAAAGGGATGTGTAGTTGGATGTGAATGAACACTGGGAGCAGCAGACCTCATATCATCAGTGGTCGATAGAGTTTGTTAACTCGTTCATATCTCATCTCTGCCTCAAGCCTCCTGGTTTAATCCAGCTGCTGAAGATCGTCATAACATCTATAATAAGTTTAATGCAGGTTTAATATATACACATATACATATACAAATAAATAGAATTTTCAATTCACTGTTGAGTATTTACTGCTGTAATGATGTTATTGTTTTACATTACATTTAGATCTTGTAAGTTTAAGATGCACTGTTAAGTGTCCTACAGTAGGTTGGAAGCATCATAGACATGAAGGTTGAGAAACAATACATACATTAGGAGAAGAGAAGATGCTCATGTGTATTTTTAAGAGAGAGCAATGAAATGTGACTCCATAGGATTAGACTGATTGTACATTATAAAATATTAATTCACCCCCGAAAGGACTATACGTAATTCCCCAGAAATGATCCATCTCAATATAATTTACTGTCACACAATCAATTATCAAGAGGGCCTGAACAGTCTGGTTTGCAGTACTGCCACTTCAGATTTTCTTGTCTTGTGTACTGGGACAGGTGTTCCCTCTCCTGTCATTTCATAGTGGCAGTTAAACTGCTTTATCCAAAAGGGACTAAATTTCGCTTGCCTCTTCCTGTTCTTGCTTGCATCACATGACATTCCCTTTTTGTTCTTGTGAAACTGTAATGTGACAACAATTTTGGATAAATGCGAGAAAGCTGAGGAATAAGAACATCTGTCCACGGCCAGCCTGCTGTCTTCATTACAACACACACCAAAGTGTATGCAGCATCAGGGAAAAGTGAACACTGAGCATGGTGATGCTTGGGTACTTTAAGCACCAGTGGGTATGAAAGCACTGCATAAATGCAACACCATTTCATTTGAGTGACACAATTTTTTGACTCAATTTATGTTGTGAAAATCAATTTTCTCTTTCCAGAATTTCCAATTCCAGGCTACATTAAATCCTTAAACTGACTTTCCTACCAGATATATAAAGAGACACACGGAAAGTGCTGTCAAATGCTGTGTAAAAGTTGAAAATGTATTATTCCAACCTACTGAATAATAAAAAATAAATAAATAAATGAAAAAAAGAGGCTTACAATTACTTTACAAAGTGGTCACCAGGAATGTCTATTTGGAAATATATATGTAGAATAGCAAAGGCTGACCATCATACATTTCAACCTTACTGGTAAGTTAATCAACTTCAGTTCAATTTTAGCAGTTTGTTATTTCTGTAAATGCTATTGGAGTTAGCATTAGACTTAATTGCTCACAACTGCTATAAATGAAAAAATGTCAAGCAAACAGTAGTACTGTTAAAACAGGGATTCTCACCACTGACGTCCTCCAGCTTCGTGCTGTTGAACTGTGTATCCAAACTGGGTGTCTTTAGAACCAGAGAAGATCTTAAAGTTCTTGGTATCAAAGTTGAAACAGAGCTGAAGGTCTGAAATACAGGAGAACAGTTGATTTGATTCACTTTTATTTCTCAAGGGAAGGCTGACCAATGTGCACTGCCCAGTATAATCTATCATTGCTACAGCCACATGAGCGGGAAATTAAAAAAACATATAACATTTAAATACACAGGCATCGTTTCTTCTCTGAAAACCATTTCTCCACAATCAAGTTCTGTGTTCACCTTCATATGAAAGTCGCTGGTAATGAAAATCATTACTGTTTCCTCAACTCAGAGGAAACAGTATTCTCTTTCCACTCAAATGTCCATGTTAGGATAAAAATGGATATGGGAAGTTCAAAACAACATGTGACATATTTTGGCTCAGCACATATCCCTGGGGGGAACATAACTATTTTTATTTGCACATCAACCAAAACAGACAGAAAAGATGGTGCTGCCCACTCCCAATAGACCACTTTCTTGCACCAGGAGGAGGTGGACACAGTTGCTGTTCATAGACTATAGTTCAGCGTTTCAGGATCTGGGACTTAAAAATAGTATTGTTTGACTTGACCCTGGACTTTCTGAAGAATTTCCTCTACGTGTTGACAGTGGACAACTACACCTCTTTTAGTTATTTTAGAGATTTTTAGAGAGAGAGGTTTTAGAATGTTGCATACCATATTAACTTCAGGCTTATCTTGTTGTCAACAACAACTCAGTCGTTTCAGAAGTATTGCTTCTACTACCCAGTCTCTGAACTCTGCATTTGGGGTGGTACAGCCCCACTAAGAAATGCTATTCTACAGTTGCTAACTATGGAAGACTCACATTATACTGTACTGATGCCAAGGTGCTATGTTCTCAGTACATCAGTTCTGTATCAAGTTTGCAATGTAACTTTAACAGTCTGTCTTTTCACCAAACCTCAGGAATGTTCAGGTTAAGTCAATAACATTATGTAATGTTACAGTTACTGAAACACATGTGTAATGTTTGACAAGGATATGTCCTTTAATTCACACATAAACCAAGTAACCAGGACTGCCTTCTTTCACCTGCGTAATATCATCAAAATTAGGAACATTCTGTCTCAGAGTGATGGTGAAAAACTAGTTCATGCATTTGTGTCTTCCAGACTGGATTACTGTAATTCATTACTGTCTGGCTGTCCAAATAGCTCTTTAAAAAGCCTCCAATGGATTCAAAAAAAGAAATTAGCAAGTGAGACCATATTACTCCAGTTTTAGCTTCTCTTCATGGGCTCCCTGTAAAGTCTAGAATAGAATTTAAAATCCTCCTCCTTAAAGGCCTAGCTCCATCTTGTCTTAAAGACCTCATTGTACCATATTAACCCAACAGATCACTTCAATCTCAAAGTGCAGGGTTCCTAAAGTTTCATAAAGTAGAATGGGAGGTAGAGCTTTCAGCTATCAGGCCTCTCTATTAAGGAACCAGCTCCTAGTTTGGGTTTGGGAGTCAGACACCCTCTCTAATTTTTAAGGTTAGACTTAAGACTTTACTTATAGTTGGCTGGGCTGAACCATCCCTTAGTTATGCTGCTATAGGCCTCTACTGGGGGATGATGCACTGCTATCCTCTCTCTCGCACTCCTGTCCTCTAATTTCTTTTCTCTGGCACCAAGCCCCTGTCGTATAATTTCTTCTGTTAATAGTTCACAGCTGTATGTCCCTCTTGCTATCTCTCTTGTTATCCTCTACCAGTAGTTCAAATTTGTCCTCTGTAGAGGACATTTGTAAACCTGAATATCTCCCACCCACTGCATACTACTGAATTTACTCCTTTTTCTATCCACAAAGGACATTTAGGGCTTTTCCATGATACCAAATGTGTAGGGGTGGGGCTTTGGTAACTTTCTCTTTCTCATTAAGGAAAATGTCATCCATCAGTTATATGATATCTTAAAAATAAAAACTTACAGTTTTCAGTATTCTAATTACCTTACATGGATTGTGGAATTAAAAAAAAAAAAAACGTGAATGGATAATATATCTATATTTTTCTGGTAATCAAGAGGTTACTGACATTGATAAATACAACTGACCTGAATTGTTCCTAGCATTTTAGTGGTGTTTTGTAAGGCATGAAGAGGTGGCAGGCAGAGCTTGTTTGTCTGATGTCATGGTTCTGTGCATTTTTTATAAATAGTTCTGGAGATCCTGGCAAATTCGGCCATCCATTTATGTATTTGGCCAAAGCAATGTGATCATAAACCAGTCAACTTTTCCACACAGATGCTACTTGATAATATTCAAGGACATTGTGAGTGTGACGTCAATGGAATATGGCTGCCACATCCTGTCTAGCGCTGAAGGCACATGGATTCTACAGTGGCTCACTATCTTTCTGGAGGAACAAAATTGTACTAGAAGAAGGGATGGACTGGCGCTCTTTAGCTGTAAATAATATGTGTCAACTTTAACTTTCAACTGAAATAAATTGAAATCGACTTTGCTTAGACTTGCTATAGTGTTCTTGTGCTGGTCACTAATTTCCTGTCATAGAGTGCCATTACCCTTTGGCCACAACATGATTTTAGTATTTGAGTGTGTAGAGTATTTTCTCAGAGTGCTCCAGTTTGTCTCGTCCAGCTGTCTAAATGAGCATGAGCATGTGTGGAAAACTCATCAGGCGGTGTGAAATGGTTTGCCAGCAAGGACAGCAGTGAGGATTTTGGCTGCAGAGTACAAAAAAGATAAAAGACAATGGAAAAGAAATTGTCATTGTTATTAAGATGTGTTTGTTTCCTCTCAGCTGAAAGGAATCTGCTCCTGTCTGAGCTGAGCCAAGGAGCAGCTCAATATATCAGAAATGTTGGCAAAATTCACACAGGGACTTGCCAGAGCAAGGATACCAGATCCAAATCCAAGTCTGACAGTCTCCTATTGCTGTCTGAATGAACTTGACTAATTTGGATGATCCTCTCTGTCAACAATGGCATATTTTATAAAAAATTTTATGAAGCTGTTCAGACTTTGTGACTTTTCTTTGTTTTGATTATGTGTCCATTGGATGATTTTTCACTGTGTCTAGCAGCTCATATAATTGAGACCAGATATTACCCCAGCAGCAGCTACTGCAGAAACATATTATACAACACATTTTTTTGTAGACAACAATTTTGTGTTTTTCCAAAATCTACAAAATTAGGTTCAGTATTAGGAAATAAATAGCTCAGAAAAGTAGGAATGATTTAATGAACAGCAGCTTGTTGCCAAATGCCGTCTGTATCACTTCCTGCAGCAGGCAGGCAGATGACTGTACTGGGTCTAAATCACTGCAGCCCACTGATCACAACATAACCCTTCAACTCCCTGACAAGCGGCACAGACCAGATTAACGGTTAAAACCCTGACACTCTGTGTAGTATATTTTTGTATTACTTGTCAAACCTACTTAGAGAAGCTGACCACATAATAATCCTACTATTCATTCCGGTTTTAGGTCATTATATATATATATATATTATATATATTATACTTATTTTGTCAAATTCAGTACTTGTTAAGCTTCACAGCAGCTTACAAATGGAATGTTGTTTTTGTTCAACTACGTTCCATGAGACAATGTATCTTATGCTTAAATACTCAGTTCATAGTGGGTGGGAGGATTCAGAATTTACCAGGACTATTATCCCACATGTTTATATCCTGAAGTCAAATGTAAAAAACAGTATGTAAAAAGTGCAAAACAGTACTGGAATGAATGTCTTGTGTGTTATAGACTGAACAAAGCAGGTGGTAACTGATGCTTTGCTGTGTGGCAATAGTGACCACAGGCTGACAACAGCGTCATGACTGATGTGTTGCTGCACGAGTTTAACGATCAGTATAAGAGCCTCAGCATGCTGTAAAAATCAATTCCCTTCTTAGTTCAAGGAGAAATACTCATCACCTCACAGCGAGAACAATTACTGATCTGCAGGCTTCACCGCAGGGGAAGCACACAAATTCACTTGAGGGACCAGTGGGACCATAGTACTCTAGCTGAAATGTATGGTAACAACTTAATAAGAGGAAATAGGAAAGCGGTCTCTGAGTCTACCACAAGCACAAAAGTGGTCAAATTTGTAAAGTTATGTTGCTCTACCAGCAGCAGGGGCATGGTGATGGAGATGTTACTACTGTACTCCTCCCTTATTGCAGCGATGTTTGGTACCTTTCTCTCTATATCAACCTTTTTGAGAATGAGTGGATGGCCACTGCAGCCCTGACTGGTGCTTTCAATACTTGTAATGTCAACAGGTGATTTCTAAAAGGAACCTCAAAGCTTGAAATCTACATCTAGCCAACAGTCCATCTGCAGCACCTGTCTGCTATAAACACACTGATACTTTGAGTACTCACTCACACTCTCTGACTTGTGCCTTGTAAGATGTTGCTTGCTTGCTCACCTGGCAAAATGCTGCAGGTCCACAGCAGCAGAAGATGGTAATAATCCATGAGTTTGCGTGATCAGAAAATACTCAGATAAACAGGGTGAGTGTGTACGGGTTGATTCTTAACTCCAGTGCCATGATGTGTGAGAGGGACAGAGAGGAGGAGGAGAAGGAGGAGGAGTGTAGTAAATGCACCTCCTCCTGCCTTATGTGTCTGCTCTACACACACACACACACCCACACACCCACACACACACACACACACACACACACACACACACACACACACACACACACACACACACACACACACACACACACACACACACACACACACACACACACACACACACACACACACACAAAGAGCCTTTAACTTCACCTTCCCTTTTCAAAACCTTTAATGTCTCTGCTACAGCAAAAACAGGAAATGCCTCAATTTGTGACTGTGATTCCACAGAATGTGCAGAGGACCAGATGTGAACCAGTGTTCTCTAGGAGGACGCTATTAGGGAGTGTGGAGGTAATAAGTATATACTCAATAAATGCATTATGACACAGTATAATGAATTTAAAGCATATACTTATAAACCAACCCTTTCAGGAAGCATTCTCAAGTGTTAAACTAAGTTGTTTAGTGCTTATAAGTAAAATTCCTGCTCAGACAAAATTTCAGAGGCAATGATATTTGAAAAAAAAAGTGAAGTACGTATCAGGTGGTAGTAGTGTATGGTGAGCCAACTCTGACACCACAAACTGGGGATCACATCCAGACTGCAGGTTAGGCAACAAACCACTTATGTTAACTTATGTTAACAACTTATGTTAGGGAAATATTATATATGATTGATTATATAATATATCAAGTGTTAAAAGACCACAATTTAGTTCAATTAAGAAACCACAACCTAACTGTTGCTAAGTGCTTAACACAGGATGCAACATAGGCAAAAGGACTTGCTTAAGTTTCCTGAAAACTTTTACGTCTCACCCGAAAAGTTTCTTTCTGACTGCAGGGAGTTCCACTGCATTAAATATCCAAGTTTCATCCATCATCTGTAAGCCTGCAGTGATGCTGACTCATGATGAAGGACTTTGTCACCAGTTCCCACTTAGGTGATTTGGAATGGGACCTAATGCGAGTGGAATCAGAGTGTTGTGGTAGATGGTGCACGCGGTGGAAAACTGAGCCAAAATACATAAGTGAAGGTAGGTAGGTAATGTGGCACAGGTGGAACTAATCACCCAGGTAGTAAACACATGGGGGCAGGAATCTCAGGCAAAGACATTTGAAGAGATGTGCATTTTCAAAACAAAACAAGAAATGCATAAAATGAAACAACTCAACTATGACTTTAAGAAGTAGGTCCAGATTAGAAGTTATTCGTGAGATACTATTAAAAAATTGTGTTTTAACACACCTGTGATTTGTCATCAATATTCACACCAGTAAAACAAATTTCGAGTATTTTCACAGTATTTTGCTGTTCTCTAATCTGATTCTTCCCAACAGCAAAACACAATTTTGTGCGGAACAAAAGTGGACATGTGTTATGATGTTCTGGTTCTTCATTCAGGTGTTACCCTTTAGAAGAGCCAGACCAGCTGTGTCCACCTGTTTCCAGTCTTTTTGCTAAACTAAACTAATCTCAACAGTTGCTGGCTGTAGCTTCATATTCACCAACCATACATACAAGGGAAGAATATTACCAGATCATACAACGCACCAAGAAAGTGAATGTTTTCTTAAAATGTACAATTTAAGCTACAAATGTTTAACCTTGTTCAAACTAGCCCTGTGTCCTCAGCTTGGATTAATCCTTACAATGTAACTGTGTCACCAGAGACGTTCCCTCCCTGTCAATAAAAAGATGCAGGGTGCTGCCATTCTGCTAGACATAACAAATAGGACTTCAGGGTCAAAACAGAAGAAATAAAGTGAAGCAGATGGTAAACTGGTAAAGTGGTTTTTAAATCAGCCAATCAGTGAACATGACATCATTTCACTCTCCACCATATAAAATGCACGTGCAAACAGGCATGAGATACGGAGTGTAGGACAAGTGTTACAGCGTTTTTAACACAGCCACAATGAATAAGCACATCCCAAAATTTGGTACTGTTCCTTAAACTTAATTTTAGTGCAGTACTCTCAACGATGTGGTTTCATTTCAGATGCTATGATCAGATCTGACTGGATGGATGAATTCTCAGTGAGAGAAGCCAGCAATGACCAAGTCAGTCTGGAATTAGTCTGACATCGCACTGTCTGGAAAAATACAACTGAATGATACATTGATTATAAATTCTGTAATTTAAAATGTATCTGCTTGTATTTTCAGTATATATCTGCATTAAATTATAAATGTACAGGAAAAATGGGTGCAATATAAATCCCATAAGCCATATGACTTACACAGACTGAAAATAAAGGACAAAATTAACAAGAGTCAATCTCACACTTACCATGACAACAGGATGACTCAAAACATCACAGCCAAGGAAACAAAGTGCTCTGAGATCATTTTAACCACATAAGAAGCACCACTAAACGACAACAAAGTTTTTTTATTTTTTATTTTTTATTTCCCAACACTCAATAAGCTGGGTTAAACACTGGAAAGATGGCCACACATTCATCACAGGGAACACAAATACAAAGTTAATATGAAATCAAAATATTCTTTTCATTTGGAGAACTTTACCCAAGAGAAACTTTCCTTATAATAATATAATCTAATAATAATATCGTTATAAAAGTCATGCTAAAATCTCCACATCAGGGGCCGCGTTACCTGAATATTTTCTGTCACTGACCCTTGTTTTTTTAAAACTGTGGTAAAAATCTGAAGGCCATCTGTCATTTTGACAGATTGCAGTTTGCAACACTGACCACTTGGTGGTGAGTGACCTCATTAATTGGCTCCTGTCTCTAATCGCAGTTTGCGTTCTAAACATTGCGGAATTTTTGTCAGTGCACGATTTCCTAGTATACCGATTACACTGATGCACATGTTAAAGCTCAGCTAACCATGTGGCTAACCATAGACATATATACAATATAAATGTATATACTATGTTTATGTGATTAACTGCTACCATGGAATTTGCATACTACCGAAGCATTTCAACTGTACGATAATGTCTAAGAGCTGTTAGTGCTAGCACTACCGTTCCGAGTACGGACAAGACAGTCTAAACTTTTTTCTTTTTCTTTTTACCATTTAAAGTCAATACTGTTATAAAAAAGTACTTAAAGTTAATGAACATTTCATAAAAATGAAATGCTATTGAATATATCATTATGTTATCATTTTAAAAAGTTAAAGTGATGGGTAAAACAGGTTATGATGGGATTTTTATGACCCTGTCAACAAAAAAGTAGCGCAACCTATGCTCCACATATTACATCAGCTGTATCTTGTACTCTTGTTTTTATCACGATTAGATTCTACATGTAGGCTTTAGTCAGATGTACTGTATGTATGTATAACAAATATATGTTTATCTGTCTAGCTTCTCTTGATCAAAAAAATAACACAGCCTACCTATTTAATCTTGATTTAAGGACCAGATAACCATGTTACTGACACTCGTGACAGCATGTTTGTTTGCTACTATGTGACATTTATCAGCCTTTGGTAGGGAACCTGCTGTTTCTATTTCATTTGTGATACTTTTACACAAAAGTATCACACAAATATTACATTTTCCATTTGTTTTGTTGACTTTGGAACTTTTAAGCCAGTCCATCATGTTAGAAAAAGCATGAGTTATACGATTTTGTTTTGTTCATCACTGGCTTTTGTTTTTTTCTTCGTCTATGCCAGTATTGTCAGAGAAAGCCAAGCTATTACAGTTAAACTGAAAATCTGTCTGCCATGAACAAAGTCTTCTTATCTCTTTCTGATGTCTAACAGTCTCACTGTTTCCACATTCATTCCCTCTGGTGGTCTGAAATTGGATCAGCTTTCCTCTGTTTCTGACAGCATTAATGAATCACATTGTTCTTTAATTCTCACCCAGTTAATGAAGGTTTTCAGTTTACATGGCTAAACCCAAATGATCTTATAAAAACTATTACCGGGTCCCCGCCTTACAAATACAATCAGCAAACTCTGACATCTGTTAGACTGACTGACTGCTTTCAAAATAAACTGGTTCATACAAGAGGGCAGAAAAACAATAAAAAAAGTTTATTGTCATTAAAAGTGTGAATGTCCCAAGAAATGAAGAACACTTGATTCTCCTGTAGGCCTGTATAGACTGGAAAATGTGTATCTCTTCTCTGATTAATGTTAATATCACTTCAGTTTTGTTTATATGGTGCCAGTATAGCATTAGGTATATGTGTCCTACTCCATGATGTGAAGCAGTAGATGCTAAGCTAATGGACTAAATATGCAAATATAGTGTTCCATGCCACTGTTTTTGACGCACACAAGTTTATCCTTTGCTGGTCAGGTTAACAGAGCTGGCACAACTGGGTCTGAGCATTTCCAAAACTGCAACTCTTATGGGGTGTTCCCAGTCTGCAGTGGTCATCTATCTATCACAGGTGGTCCAAGGAAGAAACGGTGGAGACACGGAGAATGAAGGCTGGCCCGTGTGGTTTGATCCAACAGACAAGCTACTGCAGCTTAAAATGCTAATGGAGTTAATGCTGTTTGTGATCTTAGAATACACAGTACATCTCAGTTTGTTGAGTATGGGGCTGCATAACACAGTGGGCACTAGGATGCACCATGGAAAGAAGGCAAGCCAGCGGAGGCAGTGTGACGCTTTGGGCAATGCTCTGCTGGGAAACCTTGGGTCTTGCCATCTGTGCAGATGTTACTTTGACAGGTATTACCTACTTAATCATTGTTACTCACCATGTACATCCATTCATGGAAACAGTAATCCCTCATGTGATGGCTGAGGCCTTTTTCAGCAGGATAATGCACCTTGCCACAAAGTAAGAAGGATTCAGGAACAGTTTGAAGAGCACAACAAATTCCCCAGATCTCAATCCAACCAACCATCTGAAGGATGTGCTGGCCAGACCAGTTTGATCTATGGAGGCCCCAACTCACAACCTATGGGACTCAAAGGATCTGCTGCTCTTGATTCCAGATACCAGAGCACACCTTCAGGGGTCTAATGGAGTATCAGGGTCAGGGCTGTTTTGGCAGCAAAGAGGGGACAAAGACAATATTAGGAAGGGTGTCATAATGTTATGCCAGTGTATATTGCTGAAAGAACTATGGTATTTTATATGCCACACCTTTTTTTTTACTTTGAAAGGAAGGAAACTCACTGAATATTTTTTGATATTTTACCATTTGGTCTGGTGCCTGGGGAGCAGGCCTAGTTTACAGTTCCAAACGCTAGCTAACTGTTCCCAGATGGCCTGCTGTCCTGGCCTAAAGAGTTTTCCAGTCAAGCTCGCCATGAGGACAGACGGATGGTGTTAAAGGGCTTTTCCACCGCACATATATTTACTTTTTGCAACTCACCAGGCCCTCCTGTTGATTAATTGGTTTACGATGATATTACTACTTTTGGTAATATTTGGACTTGGAAACTATGCTGTATGGCACCCTATTTCTACTATACCTGTCTCACTACTGTAAAACTATACAAAAGAACACTGAAACTCAGTGAGACACCAGACCTGGAAGCTGGAACTTCAGTCCAATCTAGTAAAACAGTGCAGTTGGAGAAAGTGAGCTACACTTTAGACAGCACTCTTCCCTGTCTCACAAATGTCACAACCACTAGGTATCCTGGCTTTTTGCTCGCCTCATAAAGATAGACTGCAGTTCCTTGCTGTGGTGGTAGAAGTGGCTAATGAAAATGTTCATTAGCCACAAAATGAACATTCAAGGCATTCTTCCGACAACTGTCAAAGATGGAAGTATAGTGACATTAGAAACTTCTGTTAGACCTTATCAACATCTGGAATCTTTCTCCCCAGTAGATCTTCTCGAGCTATCTTCAATAATTAAAGCATCTAAACCATCAACCTGTCTTCTAGATCCAATCCCAATTAAATTGCTTCCATTAATTAACACCTCCATATTGAACCAGATAAATGTATCTTTATTAACAGGATATGTGCCTCAGTCTTTTAAGATTGCTGTAATTAAGCCCCTACTTAAGAAAGCCACTCTAGATCCAAATGTTTTAGCCAACTATAGACCAATCTCCAACCTTCCTTTTATTTCCAAAATTCTAGAAAAAGTTGTTGCTAATCAGTTGTGTGACCACTTAAACAGGAATGGTCTGTTTGAAGAGTTTCAGTCAGGTTTTAGAGTTCATCATAGTACAGAAACAGCTCTGGTTAAAGTTACCAATGATCTCCTCATGGCTTCAGATAGTGGACTTGTCTCTATACTGGTTCTGCTAGATCTTAGTGCTGCATTTGACACTATTGATCATAATATTTTACTACAGAGACTGGAAAGTGAGATCCAGATTAAAGGAACTGCATTAGATTGGTTTGAATCCTATCTGTCTGACAGATTCCAGTTTGTTCTTTGGATGGCATTACCTTGGCCTCCAGTACTACTGTGAAAAACCTTGGTGTTATATTTGATGAGGATATGTCCTTTAAATGTCACATTAAGCAAGTAACCAGGACTGCCTTCTTTCATCTACGTAATATCATCAAAATTAGGAACATCCTGTCTCAGAATGACGCTGAGAAACTAGTTCATGCATTTGTGTCTTCCAGACTGGATTATTGTAATTCATTACTGTCTGGCTGCCCAAATAACTCTTTAAAAAGCCTCCAACTGATTCAAAATGCTGCAGCAAGAGCATTGACAGGAATTAGCAAGAGAGATCATATTACTCCAGTTTTAGCTTCTCTTCACTGGCTCCCCTTAAAGTCTAGAATAGAATTTAAAATCCTCCTCCTTACATACAAGGCCCTCAAAGGCCTAGCGCCATCATATCTTAAAGACCTCATTGTACCATATCATCCCAACAGATCACTGCGGTCTGAAAGTGCAGGCCTACTTGTGGTTCCTAGAATTTCAAAGAGTAGAATGGGAGGTAGAGCTTTCAGCTATCAGGCTCCTCTCCTGTGGAACCAGCTCCCAGTTTGGGTTCGTGAAGCAGACACTCTCTCTATTTTTAAGGTCAGGCTTAAGACTTTCCTTTTTGATCAAGCTTATAGTTAGGGCTGGACTAAACCATCCCTTAGTTATGCTGCTATAGGCCTAGGCTGCTGGGGGACAATGCACCAAACACATGTTCTCCTTCTTTCTTCTCTCTCCACTCTCGTGTCCTACACTTTCTTTTTCTCTGGCACAGAGCTCCTGCCCTCTAAATTCCTATCTGCTACTAGTCATGCAATTCTGTGCTATTACTATGTAGAATGTTTACTGCTGCTCTCCCTTCTTCCGAGTATCTCTGGCCTGGAGTTGAGTGTTTCCTGTGGAGTGCCATACTACATCTGTTGTCGTGGTCTCATCAGCCTGCCCAGTCTCCATGGAATCCTGCTGTTATCCACTCCTACCTGAATGAACAATTCTCCAACCTGCCTATGATTCCTCTTACATTTTCAAACTGTCATGTAACATCATTAGTTTGAATCATAGCATCCAACTTGTATGCTTTAGTCAGATATGTGTATTTATGACAGATGTATGTTTATCTTGCTGTTATCTTTCTCTGTCTGTACCCGGCTGGCCTTAGGCAGATGGGTCCCTCCATATGAGCTGGGTTCTGCTCAAGGTTTCTTCCTGTTAAAAGGGAGTTTTTCCTTGCCACCGTCGCCTTCAGGCTTGCTCTGGGGGTTTCAGGCCGGGTCTTGTAAAGCTTCTTGAGACGATTTGTATTGTTATTGACGCTATATAAATAAAACTGAATTGAATTGAAAATAGCACTGTCTCTAGTTTGAATCCCCACTGGCAGAAATGCCCTTGAGCAAGGACTCTAACCAGTAAACTGCTCCATGGACTTCTTACATGGCTGCCCACTGCTGTGTGCTTGCTAATTTCTATGTGGATGGATTAAATGCAGAGAACAACATTTTTTGTATGTGGTTGTACTTGGCATAGTTTATATTTTATATAATGTTTTTTTGTTTGTTTTTTTTTAATTTTTTTTCTGCGATTCATCAGAGAATGGACATGGGCCTTCTGAGGGTGTCCTGTGCTATCTGTCAACAAAATGTTGTTAGTGGGGGCCTTTGGGTCCTGTGGGTTGAGGGGAGGGGCCTCTGTGGATGATCCCACACTAACTTGATCAGTTTGGGATCTAGTGAATTTGGAGGCCAGGTCGACACCTTGTACTGCTCCTCAGTTGTTTTTTTTTGAATTGTCGTTTTTGTGTGTGTGCCTGTATCAGGCTGCATCCTGCTGGGGATGGCCGCTGCCATCAAGGGGTGTCATTATGAGGTGGGAGTGCCTGGTCTAGTCTAGGTGGGTGCTACATGTTTAAGTAACATTCACATTAATGCCAGGTCCAGAAGTTTCCCTGCAGAACATTGCATTGTCACAAGATGGCCAATGTTACTTACTTCCAATGTCAATGGTTTTAATATTGTGGCTGATTGGTGTATACAAATATATAAACCACCCCCGTAAAATTTTGATTATACACAATGTTCATTCAGATTCTTTTAAGCAGCCAACAGCAAATTGTCAGTTTTAACAACTAGTGTCAATTAAAAGTGTCCAATGAGATATTGTTTCATTATTCAAAAACTGAGTTGGAAATAATAATAAATAAAACGTATTATTAACATAACATATGTGACCATATTTATTAACTGAATATTTACTGCAAATGTTGTGGATAGCAAATCTCAACCAGTGAGGGCTTTAATTATTGGAGAAGACATGTCACACTGTAGAAATGCACATATACTGCCCCCCAGCGGACAAAACAATAAAGTATAGGAGCTACTAATTTACTATTACTAATGAGTTTGGGGTACCCGCCACACCCCCCACACGTAGGTAACCTTTTTTATGTACACTAGGATTATCGTTTGGTGCACTCATGTATTTTTATGATTACATCTGTTTGTAGACATGGCGGTTAGTCTTTTTGTTTGTTGTTGTTGAGTACCTATAATCTTTCTTTCAGTACGCCATCTGCTTTCTCAACCAGACAGACATCACAGCAATGCTTCTTAGCCAGAATGTAAAGATTTTAACTGACAGCATTTAAGGTGCCACTATTTGAGGGTAATGGGACTGTTAACTGTTTTGCAGATATTTAGAGCTAAGGTTTGGGGTTCTTAATCTAGACTGTGGCCATGAAATGACACATGCATAAAAGACATAGTGGCAACACAGGATATGGACTGGGATCTTATTCATATGCCATCTCATGACACCAAGATAGTCAAGTTAAAATACTGATATAATGGTGCCGTTTGAAAATTCAGAGGTTTACAAAAGTTAAAATAGTTTATCACAGTATATTGTGCAGTTGTAGTGATAGTGTATTCAAAAGTGGTGGACCCATGGAGGTTGAGCAACATGAGGACATCCACACAGCTGTTAGAATAACAACTGCAGAACACAGTAGTTGTTTATATTGTCATGTACTTATGAAACCAGAATAGGAAGTTGCATTGATTGTTAATTTGTCAAACACTGCACACACAGAGCTCACACAAGGCTCCACTCTGTAGCTTTTTTACATCAGATGCATATTTTTACTTTAGGCTACAAACATCAAGAGACCTTTCTTTGCACACCATGAATATTGCACTGCAATCTATTTTGGAACTAAAACAAAACAAAACAAAACAAAACAAAAGAACAACTATCTTTAAATGCAAATAGCAGCAGCTCTTTTTATTATTTATTAAGAGCATTTTGATGTCCGTTTGTTGAGCTATTGCAGATGCACACAGTTTGAACGGTAATCTAATGAAAACCTCAGAGATAACAAACCATGCTCCATGGAGTAGAACAACCATGTTCCTCAATGACACATAGATGATCACACCACTGTAACTGAAATATGTGAGCTTTTATGCCACAGAAGCCAAATATATTTAGAATGACTATGCATTTATTATTAAGGCAGTTGCCAGAAAATAAATTGTCTATTTGAGGACATGTTTAGTGGCTCCTTAAGTTTGTGTTGCAGGATTCTCTGTTTTTCCTGTTATTGTGCGAGTTACTGCACCTTGCAGGCTGCTCACTGACCCCACAGCGGCAAACTTCACCTTCCTGTGCATTCTCTGCAGACACACAGACAGCACTCATCTTCAGGGTTCATTGCAAAATAACAGTCAGTACAGTTATCACATGTACATCAGCACATTAGTCCAGCAGAATAGAATAGAATATTCTTTACTGTCTTTCCAGAACATTGGTTACAGTGCAACAAGATTTCGTTTACAGCTCTGCAAAATGCTCAGTGTAAACAGTAACAAAAAAAGTAGAAGCATTAGTATTAGAATAGTATTTAAAAGGTAAAAATAAACGGTTGCAAAAAGAAAGAATCTAAGCCAAAATGGAGTGCAATTAAATGGAATATAAATATAAATTTATAAGTATAAAGTTTAAATTTGGAAAATACACATATGTAAAGTCATTAAGTCAAGTTTCAGAAGTGTAACTTGTATGTATACTATAGGTATATAAAGCAGGCTCACCTGTTTGTCAGCTATCCCTCTGGGGTATCGAGAAATGTCATCCAGTCGATGTTTCGTCTTCTCCCAGTCATCCAGCCACAGCTGACGCTGGTACTCCGATTGGCGAGCTGTGATTCGCTGGTAGATGGCCTGATTCTGATGGCTGATCGATTGAAGCTCCTGCTTCCTCTTGTTTGCATTTAGACTAAAGGAGACACAGAGGATGAGGATTAATACACAGGGGACTATAATTACATATCATACCATTCTCTTGACCCCAGACCAACTTTCCAGCACAAAAAAAAATAATGGGTAGGACGTTGGTTTAGCTTCAAGGCTAATTCAAAGCCATACAAGTTAAAAGTGATGCTACCAATAAACTTTAATAAGGTAAAGCCTATGTTTTGAAAAACTGAATTCTAATAATCAAATACAAACTGGAGTTTAATTTACGCTCCACTAATGTGCATGAAAGACATAGGTCAACTGCACTGATCCAGAACTATGAGCGTTCACTGTATAGGACGCATTATTTTAATCAGGAGTGATTTTATAGATCTACTGGTTGTAGACGTTCGGTATTCTGCTCTGTGTAGAATAACCCCAAACCTCAGCTGACTATGGATGTTAAAGGCTAGTCTAAGGGCAGATAAATAGCAGAAAGTGCCATCACTATGACACAGCCACGTCAGAATCAATAATTCAACACCAGAACAGTGCAGAGCTGGTCACATCAATTATTCAAAGGTCCGACATGGTTCACTGGTGTCACCATAGTAGTGTTAAAGACCACAGTGGCAGAAGGCTGAGGTTTCAACATGAGTCAAGAAAACCGCCATGAATGTAACTTCATCAGACTGTTTTGTTCCCATGTAGTTTAATTAGTAAGTTATGGGGTGATTTATGCTATCAATATGGAAACCTGCCCTGCAGCTACAAAGAAACAACACGCATTCCACTGTTATCTTCATTCTTGACAAAATAGTATTGATATGTTGGGCTATTGATTTGCCATGTTACCATGATGTGAAGCGATATAAGAAGAAATCATGTGTCTCATCACTATACAGGGCAAGACATGGCATAAAGAAGAGAAACTCTGGCAAATCAGAATGCACAAGAAAACCATAAAATAATGTCATTTGACATGAATTTGACAGTTCATGACAATGTAACTTTATGACTTTATGACCACCTGAATTAAAAAGATGCAATATGACATGGTAAGACAAGATGTCTGCAGATAATTTGTGTGGGTGTCTTGATTCATTATTAACAACGTACCTCCTGAGGTGGTACTGGTTCCTGTGGTCAACCAGGCCTTTAGAGCAAACAATGTCAGCCAGTTTGGAAGCTAGGAGGCGGTTGTCTCTGTCAATGATGAACAGCCGCTCTTCTTGCAGCTGAACCACAGAAGCCAAGGTTTAAACAGACTGGGATAATTTAAGTGTTAATTACAAGCAGTGACTCTACAGGCGCTCAGTAGGTAGAGCGGGTTGTCCATGAACCAGAGGGTTAGCGGTTCGATCCCTTTGAGCAAGACACTAAACCCCTAGTTGCTCCCAGTGCGTGGCACTGCTGTGTGAATGTTTGAGTGCTTGTGTGAGCGAATGGGTCGATGTACCTGTGAAAGTGCTTTGAGAACCAATAGGTAGAAAAGTGCTGTATAAAAGCAAGGCCATTTACCATTTACAATTAAAGCATTTTAAACATGGAAAATCTTGAACTTTACTAACTTTTACTGACTTTAACCTCTCACTTCACTCACAGGAGAAAATATGGTAACATTTTATATGGGATCTGCCAATTCTGACTCAATCATCATCATATCAAAGCAACTGATTTAAAGTGTGTTAAACACACTTTGCTCTGTGTGTGTGTGGGTGTGTGTGTCCACTGACCTGAAGTTTTTTCAGTTTTAGCTGGACATGAGCTGGTGTCTTGATGCCTTTATTGTCCACAACCGGCAGGGCAGAGTTCACCTGCACAGGTTAACCCTGGTGAGTGAATGTACTGTGTTTTCCTAACCTGTGTATGGATTTCATTTGTGTTTAAGTGTGTCCTTTCACATGAATGGTCAATGCAATATAGAACTAACTATAAGACACACAAAAGTTTTCATAAAACCATATAAACATTGTACATATGTCTATCTGACCATAATGTATAAGTGTGCATTAACGTCAGAAGTTCATAAAGTAAACCAGTTTCCATTACTTCCCCAATTTCCAAGAGGCACTTACAAGAAGTATTGATTGTTAATCTCTATCTCTAGATAGAGATATATTTTGAATTCAATTCAATTCAGTTTTATTTATAGAGCATCAATAACAATACAAATCGTCTCAAGACGCTTTACAAGACCCGGCCTGAAACCCCCAGAGCAAGCAAAAACTCCCTTTTAACAGGAAGAAACCTTGAGCAGAACCCAGCTCATATGGAGGGACCCATCTGCCTAAGGCCAGCCGGTACAGACAGAGATTTTTAGATATAGTCAATACATTTTACTGCATGGAGTGTATTTTTTTATTTGTTGATTTGAAGATATGACTGATATGCTGATTATGATCATAATTTTACCTGGGGTGTCTGGTAATCAAATAAATTATCTAACACTGCAATTCAATCTTTATATTGTTGTTACTTGAAACGACAGATACTTAATGTTGCAAAATTTACAGGTTGCTTAAGATACCAAACTTCCCAAAATTGAGATTGAGATTGCCAATACAACAATTAACCAAAGCTCATGAAGCTGAAGTGACTAATATACATTAGATTTGTTTTCTTTTAATGTTCCATTAGCTAGGTGTAAAAGACTGTGTGGTGCAAATTCACATTAAACATCCAATGGCTAATGTGCTGTTAAAGATTTACTATCTGGCGACTTTTTGTTCTTTGGTGAAGTGATTGTTTAATTATGGGCTTAAAGGAGTTCCAGCAACTACAAAATATGTATATTTGTATGTATGTATGTTTTTTTTTTTTTGTTTTTTGTTTTTTTTAAATACTGTGATGTTCCCAAGTATACAGCTAATGTCACTGGACAATTCACTTCTAGAAATGTATTTATAATTTGTACTTAGGCATTGCATCATGTATTATATATGGGATCATATCAAACCACTGATATATCATAATCTCAACTTTTCTATTTCATCACATTCATTTAAACATTGATAAACCCATTCATCTTCATCATCTGTAACCACTTATTCCTGTTAAGGGTCATGGGGGTCTTCTGGAGCCTATCCCAGCTGTCATCAGCAAAAGATGCGGTACACCCTCTTTACAGGTCTCCAGTCTATCACAGGCCTAACACAGAGAGACAGACAACCATTCACACTCACACTCACACCTTCGGCCAATTTAGAATCACCAGTTAACCTAATGAGCACGTCTTTGGACGATGGGAGGAAGCTGGAGTACCCGGAGAGAACCCACACAGACACAAGAAGAACATGTAAACTCCACACAGAAAGGCCCAGCCGGCCCATGGATTCAAACCTGGGACCTTTTCACTGTGAGGTGTCTGTGCTAAACACTCCCCACTGTGCTGCCTCATATAAAGCCATAATTTCAAAATCCACAAATGTGTCTCTCCATTAATCGATCTGAAGTTTTTTACAGTCCATTAATCCTACACTGCTATTTCATTTCCTACATATTATTAATACATCCCCATCAATTGTAACTATACTGATGCTTCATCTATAAACATTTATTCCCTCATCATCGTTATGACAGAGACCGCAACCCGAATAGACTCCTGTCCTTTAGCGACCAATAACCAACACATACGAATGACCAGCAGTGCCACATTCACCAGTCCTCCATCCTTTTACCTTTCTACGGTGGTTTTCGTAGTCGTTTTGGTCCCATCGCTGCTGCAGATAACGGTTAGTGACTGATTTCAACGGCTGATATGACCTGTGCATGTTGAAGCTCGGATAAAACCCCAGCAGTCACTCATTTACAACTGTCCAACCCAGCCAGAATGTGCTTGTACTGTGTTTG
Organism: Planiliza haematocheilus; assembly: GCA_005024645.1. Classification (NCBI taxonomy): domain Eukaryota; kingdom Metazoa; phylum Chordata; class Actinopteri; order Mugiliformes; family Mugilidae; genus Planiliza; species Planiliza haematocheilus. The sequence goes on from SRSE01001160.1 coordinate 490,091, forward strand.
CAAGACCTGGGGATTGTCACCATGGAGATGTACCCTCCTTTGTCTCACTGAAGACAGGTAAGGTTCCTATTAATAATTACTAGTGTTATCTTCTTGTTGAGAAAACATGCACGCAAACTCACACACCTGAGAATAACATATGCACAGTACATAGCTATTGAGTTCTATGTTTCAAAAACATGGAAGTACTCTGTGTTCTTAATTTTGTATGTCATAGACCTTGCACCAGACAGAAATCAACCACCAATGTTATTAGTTGTTCTGAGTAGAGCTTGTCGCTGATAAAACAGTTGTGTTTAATGGACAGAACACATTGGCATTTATGGTGTTAATGCGCATTTAAGTTTTAATATTGAAAACACTGTAACTTTAAAACAATTATATTGTTCACAAGTGGCCAGTTACACTAGTGCGAACTGTTCCCAACTTGAATCAAGTGTCTTTGAGTTTTTTAGTGCTTTGGTGCAGCACCTAGTGGCCACAGAAGTTTATTCTAAGGAGAGAATGTGTGTACAGGGGTTCCTCCACACAGAGACTATAGGCCAGAAGCAGCAGGGAAAAAATGATAATGTGACCCTTCGCATCATGCTGAATCAAACAAATACTAAGAAATCTACACTTAAACATGACACAGTATTTAAGTTCACGAAATAGCCTATCCCAGCTGTCATCAGGCGAGAGACGCGGTACACCCTGGACAGGTCTCCAGTCTATCACAGGGCTAACACAGACAGACAGACAAGCATTCACACTCACATGCACACCTACGGCCAATTTAGAATCACCAATAAACCATTGGTCTTATCATACAAATGTGTCTGTAGGCCTGTCCATGTTTGCGTCATCTGGTGTCTCAACACAACCCTTTTTACATGAATGTGGTCATAGACTGATTGGATTGAGCTATATTAAAGAGGCGATAATCACATTTATAAAACCGCTTATGCTTGATTATGGCTGTTTGGTCAGTGAAGCCAGGTGACCAAAATACTGGGTAAGTAATTAAGCCAGTCTCTTCTGTTTTGTGTATTTGGTTGTTTTGAGTGGCCTTCTTTGGTTCATAGTCCATTTTTCTCAGTTTGGTGATGTGATTTGAAAAACAGAGATTAAATCCCTGTCATTTTTTCTTATGTCTGAACATTCCAATGTTTCAATCTTGGTACGAATGTGTTGGGATCAATAATTGTTTTATGCATGATATGAACGTCATATAGACCCCCAATATTCCTCTTGCCATCGCAGTCAGTCTTTCTTCTTCTTTCCCACTAGTAATTTAGTAGTGTGTAATTACAAAAGACAGACTGCATCCAAGTGTATGATTAGTCTCTTCTTTTGTTAGTTTTTAGGTTTTTGAACAACTGCATGTAAGACTTGTAAGACTTTATTTATATTTCAGTAATCAATCAGCTTTGCCTTGACATAACAGGGAAAACACAGATATTGAATTGCTGTCACATTAAGCTGTCTGCTTCATTCATGGCTGTGACAATATCATCCAACTCGCAGTAGTAGTAGTAGTCCAGTAGTTCAACCCAGATCATTGATAACCACCTTTATCTGGGGCAAAAAAAGTATTACTCTGAAACAATGTAAATCTTTCACGCTGGTCACAGATTTTGCTTTAAGTGAGGCTCTTCATGCCAGCTCAGTATTTAACAGATATGTGAGTACTCACATTGTCAAGAAACCCATTTATGAACGTGAATCTAGTGTTTGTTCACTTATTACTTTTGCCTTCTAAAGACATCAAAACTATGAAGTACAGTAAGGAATTATGTACTACACAAAAAAAGTGTTAAACAAGAAAGCCTCTGAGTTTTCATTAATTTAACCTAAAATAAACGCATCAGTAACAGCTTCAGTCCGTTGACTCCAGGTCCACTCAAATCCGGAAAACCGACTCCAGATCCAGTGACTCCAATAATCCAGTGTTCCAGGGTTTGGTTGTATTGTACCCAACAGCCATTTAGCCCCGCGGTGCTGTTTGTCTGTCTGTTGCTGTCTATGTGTCCGTTAACTGGAATACCACGATCTGATACTCAGGGAATATCGGATCCAGTCATGGAATGTCTGGAATCAGTTGGATTTTCATCCCGCTACGAGAACTGACTGCATAATGTGGATGTTCCATGCTGTTTTCCAGTTTTCTCTGGGATATGATCGTGTGATGGCTGCGGTCCAGTGAACTAGGAGCACGTTGACTGCTCCGCCTGTTTAATCCACCACTTTGGAAGGTTGCCTGAATTGTTTCGATGGGGTTATCAGCACATATGGAGTGTACATGATACTGATTGGACAGGGATTCCGAACGGGGTAAGTTGAAACGTTAACGCGGCCGATCTTGTTGTGATTTGGATCCACTTTTTTCAAACGCGGGATAGCCTGCTAGCTATCCCGGTGCTAAGCTCATCAGGCTAGCTGTTGTCTTTGTCTGGAGAGACCGGGCAGCTAAGGGGCAGGCGTCAATCATCGGACACGTCCCCGTCTGACCTGTTTGTTTCCCTTTTACCCACCTGCAAAACTCCTCTACATCCCCATTTATTCATTCATTTTCACAGTAACAAATACGTTTCATTTTTTATCTAATTTTGAAACTATTCCTAATAGCTACTAGCTAATATCCGTTTGATATTTGTTTTACAGTTCGGTTAAATAAGCACCGGGGCGTTAGCATGTTTACAAGCTACTGTCCTATTTCGTAAATTCTTGATCTATAACGTCACATTGCTCCAGTCATGTTAATGCCCAACGTAATTGTAATCGAGGAAATCAGCAATGCACATGATCAAAACAACGTACGTGTGCAAGTGGAATCCGATCACTTGTCCGATAATGGATACTAGGGAGGTTGACTGCGCCGCATCGGCAATTGTCTGTTAGCCTACAACTGGGACATTAGGTCAACAGTTATATAAACGATCTGTACAACGTTGTTGATTATTAGAACGGGTTAGGTGGCTTTGTTCAAAACTGTACATGTCAGTGGAAGAGATGTAAATTGGGCCGCTTACTTAAAATTTTCACGGAGAATATGGAATTCTCACAACCGGTGCCAAGCAACCTGCGTCCGATAATGGATCTCGCTAGCCTTTTAGCGGGCCACAGCGGGCCTCGATTTAGCTTCAAGTTGTACTCATTGCTTGTGCAATATACAGTGTTTGGGGGTTTGAATTTAAAATGTTGTGTGTTTTATTGTTGTTGTTCAGTTAAAGGCGATGTAAGACGTTAGTAGTGTGTGTGTGTGTGTTAGCTTTGCGTTAAAAGTCAGTGATGTGGGGCCGACGCGTCAAGCATCGCTAGTTAGCCTCCCAATTCATTTAGCTAACGGCATCTTAGTGAGATAGCCTTGTTGGGTCGTATTTGGCAGGTTTATTGATATTTATGGCAGCGTAACCACACAGTTTCAAAACGTTTTAAGTATTTAATTTATTTAGCGCCTCTTGACTAAACGGGCAAATATCCAAAGGTTTCTGATAATGCTAACGTTAGGAATCTTTGCTAGCTAACCACATGAAGCAAATAAGCCCTCTACCATAAATCCAGGTTGAGTTTTAATCGTAATTTGCAGCCAGTGAATACAAATGTTGGAGCTGTCGTTAGGAAAGCAATGTGTCCAAATACCATGTTATGCAATGTTTTTGCTATTGCATAACATTAGCAAGTGAATGAAGCATTCTAACATTACTCACTACTAAACTGTCCCGGTCATAGTCTAATAACACAGTCGTTCAATTTAAATGGTTTACAGATAGTTCAGGTGAGTGGGTCAGTTTATTTAGTCAAGCTAAATTATCAGCTAAGTGTTATGCTTCGTTTTTGTTCCATTGACACTAATTTAAGAGGATAAAGCAGACATCTGCACACACATGAACATAAAAGGAGGCAACGAACAAGGCATGTTTATCTTTGTAGTAAATCCACTGACATACTGAGTCCTTGTTAATCCTTCAGTCGTGCTCTGTTCAACCTTATACCACTATGTTACTATACTAGGTAATTCATTGCTGTCTTATTCCAGACCTATAGATTTGTGAATGTGTAGCCTTCAGAGTCAATGAACTTAATTATGTACTTAATTCTATTATATTGATGCAATGTAGATGAGGGTAGTGCTGAAGTGTCCTTGAGCAAGACACTGCACCCAGTGCTTGGCACTGGTGTGTGCTTCTGTGAACAAGGGGTAAATGTAATATTGTTGTGTTATGTGTATGGAGAATAACGGCAGCAATGGTTGTGTATGATGAGAGATACTTTCCCAGTTTCACCTGCTCTGAAGAAATTAAAAGAACGTGGTAAATCATAAAAGGAGCAGTGTAGGAGTGATGCATATGGTTTGTTATCACTAAACTTAACAGATGACATCCCACCCTGTGTGCTGCTATAAAGTGGTACACGTGGTCATTTCAGTGTAAGGCTTCTAAGAAACAAAACTATTGGATAGTTCTTCAACTAGTACGAGTCATTTTATTGTAAACAAATTAAGTGCTCAGATGACATGGGGGGTGACGCCGCTGTTAGTCTTCTGTCCATCACCACGTAAAGCCTGCTCAAACAATTTTATTGGCTTGGCAGGTCTTTGCAGGAGTGTAATTAGTTTCCAATGGAGTGGTTCCAGACCAACTTCCCACCACAAAAAGTCTGGGTGCCGAAGTTGGTCTGTGTTTCAGGCTACACATGTTCATTGACCTATCCTGTCATGTGTGCGTTTTGAATTTCATCGTTTTGTTTACTTTTGTCACTTCCACTTCTCTTCTCCAATGATGGTTTCCTAAGCTGAACAGCCAGTCAGAGGGATCTGTCTGATCGACCTATTCCAACATAGATACAGCATGCTAAAGAATGAAAAGCAGCTGACAGGTCTGTCTACTGCTGATTGTGTTGGAGATAGTTGGCTTTGTGTGTCACACTAATTAAGTGAATGTAGGGCTGGGCGATAAAATAACGATATATAGCGCAATAGACACATGATTGGTATCAGTAGAAAATACGTTCAATAGAATGTTCGTTAATTACAGTTGAACTCTGTTACAGAAAAATAGGAAGAAAACCCTGAGCCAGACTGCAAGTCATTCTGGGGGATGTAGGCAGAGGAAGGGCTTTAGCCTCTCGACCTATCATGGGCCAGCTAAGCCAGGTTGGTGGCATCAACAACAACAACAACGAATGGTGTGGAGTGAAAGGAGAATATGAGTACAACAGCGCAAGAGGAAATTGTAGATTAAAAAAAAAGGAGAGGTCACGTCACCAGTTTGGCAATATTTTAGTTATTAAATCAGACAAGAGTCAGACCGATGTTGTCCGCAAGCTTGGTGGCGAGTGAGCATTTTAATTGGCTCTCGTCTCTCTTGATTAGTCGTGTAAGAGTCGGCTAAGTTTCATTCCTCTGCCGGCCTGAATGACTGGCTGCTGACTCGGTTAAGCAGGGATCCACGAGCAGCGTTATGAGTCGGTTAAGGTTTGCTTTTGGTTTCAGTCTTTTAATGTTATGATCCGTCGATAAAATAAAAATCTGAAATTCTTTGGAATTTTAAATGTTTACCCGGGGACCTTTAGTAATCTGTAATAACTAGAAGTCACAGTGTGTATTAGCCATGTCCATAATTGTAGTTTAAAAATAATACTGCAAATTACGTACCTCATTTCTCTAACACGGCAGTCCTATGATAATACCAGTCTAGTGCAAGTTGGCACATCTGTGATTTGGTTGAGTTTTGTTTGTGTTCCTTCAGAGTGGCAAACTCTTTGTCTTTTTTTTTTCTGAAAACCAGCCTCTGTGTACTTTTTCAAAATGTGTTGTTAAACTGACTCATTGCCATTGGAACTAGTTAGTTGTAAAATGTGTGTTTTTAGCACCCCACAACAGTTCTTCAACATTTGATACGTCATTGTACTATTTTCAGTTGCAGAACATTGTATTTTTTGGGATGTCTCTATCGATATCAGGTGAGTCGTATAGGACAGATTAGTATCAGGAATTAGCCATGCCCTATCTATTGTACCGTATTTTCACGACCATAAGGCGCATATAAACGTCTTAGATTTTTTTCAAAATGTGCGGCGCGCCCTATAGTGCAGTGCGCCCTATGTGTGTTGTAAGGCGGACGTATTAGAGACCACCATGAGGAGGACGTGGTAGAGAACATGAGAACGTTAAAGGGGGATGTGTGGGCGTGGATTGTGTATAAAAGAACAGGTATGTGCTTTATGCAGAACATTGCTGTTTTAACAACCCTGAAAATGGCAAAGAGACAGGCTTATGAAGCTCAGTTTCAACTGAAGGCTATCAGCTACGCCGAGGAACATGGGAATCGAGCCGCCGCGAGAGAATATAAAATTAACGAGTCGATGGTTCGCAAGTGGAGGAAGCTGGAGAACGAGCTCCGACAGGTGAAGAAGACTCAGCTGAGTTTCCACGGACATAAGGCGAGGTGGCCGGAGTTGGAGGAAAGACTCGAGCAATGGATCGTCGAGCAAAGAGCGAGCGGGAGGAGCGTTTCGACTGTCACCATCCGACTCAGAGCAGTAACGCTAGCGGAGGAAATGATGGATGACCGAAGGAGACCACAGCTTCACGAAGAGTGGTAGGCAGCGCCGGGCGAGTTACGCCACAGTTTGCCAATGGATTGTGGATGCTTGGGCTAACGTGTCTGCTGGCACGGTGGTTCGAGCTTTCGGAAAAGCCGGCATCATTTCCGAGGAGCCGCACGGCACAGAAAGTGACTCTGATGGTGAGGAAAGCGAACCTGCCATGTTGGATTTAGCGCAGCTGTTCGATTCTGAGACAGAGGATGAGGACTTCGATGGATTTGATTAATGACTGTTACCGGTAATGTGCTTGTTTTTACCATGCCGACGCCTATTGATTATTGATTGATGATTAGAAAATGTTATTACTTTGTAATTAATACTTAAATAAAGCACAACCAAACTCAGTTTTGCTCCCGATCTATTTTTTAAATACGCACACTTGTATGCGTGTGTGTTGTTGTAAGGCAGACGTACGTATGGTAGTAGAGGATATGTATATAAAACTTGCGCCCTATCATCAGGGCGTGTTAAATACAGAAATGGCACACATAAATGAGACTGCGCCTTTTCATACGGTGCGCCCTTTGGTCGTGAAAATACGGTAGTTATTTATTTCAGGTCTGCCATAAGCCAAAACCATGTCTGTAGCGTCAAAGCATCTTCTTCTGTTTTAACTGCAGTTGGCTAGCATCAAATCTGCAAAATCTTGCAGTGAGTACCTTCAGCCATAGGCGGCACTGAAAAACAACAACAAACCCCTGCCGATTTCTGTTTAATCGTGAAAGTAAGAGCATTGTGAAGGGAACTCAAGGGATTGGAACTGAACAGCTGTGAAGCCAGTCAGTCAGACAATCAGTGAGGCTAACTGGAAAAAAAAAAAGACTTTCGTTTGCTAGGGAGCATAAAGATTGGACTCTGGAGCAATGGAAGAAGGTCATGTGGTCTGATGAGTCCAGATTTACCCTGTTCCAGAATGATGGAGGCATCAGGGTAAGAAGAGAGGCAGATGAAGTGATCCACCTATCATGCCTAGTGTCTACTGTACAAGCCTGTGGGGGCAGTGCTATGATCTGGGGTTGCTGCAGTTGCTCAGGTCTAGGTTCAGCAACATTATGTATCCAAAGAATGAGGTCAGCTGACTACCTGGATATACTGAATGACCAGGTTATTCCATCAATGGATTTTCTTCTTCCCTGATGGCACAAGTAGGCATTAGGCATGATGGGTGCATCACTTCATCTGCCTCTCTTGAGGCTGATGTCCCCATCTATTTAAGGCTATCAGTTATGGGGGGCAAAACTTGATCAGAATAACCCTAGTTAGTATGGCTGGGCCATATGCTGATTACCCAGCACTCAGAATATATAAAAATGGCGAAGGGTGTAGTGTTTCTAAATTAATTTCACTATCAGGTAACTGATGAGTGTAATTATTGTTGAATCTTTCAGTCATCTTTGTCGAGTTTACAGCTTAAAGATTAGCTAAATTAAAGTTATACATGTTGGGGGCGACTGTGGCTCAGTAGGTAGAGCGGGTTGTCCACGAACCAGAGGGTTAGCGGTTCGATCCCCCGGAATGTGCCACATGTCGAAGTGTCCTTGAGCAAGACACTGAACCCCCAGTTGCTCCCAGTGTGTGGCACTGGTGTGTGAATGTGTGCGTGCTTGTGTGAGTGAATGGGTAGATGTGTCTCTGACTGTAAAAGCGCTTTGAGTACCAATAGGTAGAAAAGCGCTATATAAAAGCAAGGCCATTTACCATTTACCATTTACTTTTGTGCCAGTTCAAATAGAATCAGTTTTATTCAGAGCCAGTTCAGCAGCAGTCACTCGGCTGAAGCTGGCATTTTTCCAGCCTCATTTTCCTCATACAGTGTAGCACAGCCTGGTGTAAATCATTAACATGCCTGACAACCTGTTAATAACCAGGGCCAGTATTCCACCTGTCTGGGACATGTAGTATATAGCCCAGCAGAGCCAGAATGTGTTTTTTTTTTTTTTTTTTTGCTAGCATTCCAGCTTGTCTGTGCTGAATTGTGGAATTGAACAAGCCAAGTTTCCATCGAAAAAGCCAACATGATTTGTCCTTCTATTGTTGAAAAGACTGTTTGGCTGAGCTTGTTTGGTCTCAAGTGCCTTTGGGAGGTCCTGCCAATACACTGCCTTTAATTAAGTGTGGCATTAGAGGCTGTTAAGCAGAAAGTCGGATCTGAGAACAGCTCTGTAGTTTAGATGTCTCCAGCTAATCCACTCAGTAATTTTTACACAAGCCTATTAGGAATTAGTGTGTTGGTTTGTACTCTAGAGGGTCAGCAGTTGAACTTCTTAGAAATGTTCAGAAATGAAGTTTCTCTGTTGCAGCAATGGATATATGTTGTTTGATTCCAGACAAGCCTAATATGAACTCACAGCAGATTTAAAGAGGAAAAAGTGAGGCAAGTGGGTGTTACTGGGAGATTCCTTTCAAATATAATAACAAAAAGTGAACTTGAGAAATGGGACAAAAAACGTAATTGCAACTCAATCTGGGTTACCAACACATTGACTTCATATTGGTCCTAAACAATGTGTGAACTTATTTGATCTAAGTGGTTTTGCAGTTGCAATCTACATGCATGGAATACATTGATAGATAGCATTGTTTATTCTCATCCCCATGAATGGATGTTTCTTTTGCCAGACATTAGACCGAAACCTGATGGAGTCCTGCTTTGAAACAAGCTCTGCAGATGATGTGCAGTTCCAGGCCAGAGACCCTCACTTACTCAGCATCACACTCAGTAGTGGCATATGAAGGGACCTGCAGGACGTAGGCGGCGTAACTTATGCACATAGCCTGCACCTGTGTGAGCCATTTATATCTGTACACTTGTCCGTCTGGCTTGCTCTGTTAAAACGCCACCCAAACGCTAGTCGACGCTGTGTCTTTTTTGCCAGTCGGGTTAATATTTGTTTCTACTTCTTGCTTCACTTTCTAGTTCCTGCTTCACTTTCATTAACGGAGACTGAAACTTTTGCTGGAATTTTGCCGAACATGACTCATCCAAACATTTGCATGTCCAAATCTCCTCAGTTAACCTTTCCTCGATGTGTTCGATCTGTATTGATCCAAAACAATCAATTCGATTTTGTCTAACACATAATGGATACAAACACAACCGCACTTCCAAGATACTGACCACCTACCATGGACCAGACCAAAATCACTGGTAGTCCAAATATTTTGGAGGTTGGATGTCGTTTGAAGGTTGGATGGCTTAGACGCCTCAGATTTCATGATTTCACGTTGAATGTACTGCGATTAAGAAATGTTTACGTAAAAGGTTGAAAGATTAAAGTAGTAACTGGTAAACTGGTATGTCGTGGTTGTGAGAAGGCTGTTTCTACAAGACCACATAAATGAGATGTTTGTTATGTGATCTGACTACATTCTCCCAGTAATTTATCCATTCGTTTCAACTTTTCTCCAATAATAGCGCCATCCACCTATTCTTGCTCTCATCTTAGCCTTGTCTTAGAAGTCTATCTTCTGAACAAATGAATTTGTTTCTCTTTCCTATATGTTGTTGATCTTCCATATTTGTTTTCAGTATTTCAGTATCTCAGTGTTGTTGGTGAATTTGCTGTGTTTTTTCAGATCATCTAAAGTCCCGTTATTAGACAGATTAGCTCTGTCCCCTCCAGATTGACCACCTGGAGCCTCAGGAAGACGATAAGCATATGATAGGCAGGGCTCAGTAGTCTGTGTTGAGACTCCTGTCTGTATAGGTTAAAGGTCGACCTGCTTGGTCTGGACTAAAATTAGAGCCAACAAAATGTGAATTCTTTTATACCACAAAATGGTAAAGATCCAACAAATGATGATATGATTATACTTCAGGAGTCATTGCGTGAGTCACTCTCACAAGACGACAGAGATTTCTAGTGCAACATGGTGTGTATTTAAAAAAATAATAATAAAAAAAATATGAACTGTTATCAGATCTTTCAGATGACGATCGATTTGTATTGTAAAATCGACTTTTTAAAACACAGCCCTAAATATGGATGCCGCTGTTCATAACATTGGTTCATTGGTATCATTGATTTATTTCATGTATTTACATAGCTGTTTACCCCAACACATTTTTGTAGACACTATTGTTGACACTTAAGGCTGCTAGATAGTGAGAAATTTATTCTTGCAGCCCCGTTTTGGAGTTCTCGCAGCTTCATCACGACACATCAGCCAGGCAGAACGTTTTTTCTCATGTGGTGTTAATGTGAAAAAGTGGAAATGCTAGTGGCCACTATATGAGCTCTCAGGTGCTAATGTTCTCATTGTGACTGCTGATCTCTCCTGGATAGAGATCGGCACACTGTGCATGGGTGCATGCTGAATGAACCTCGTGATCTGATGGACGCAGGTGTCAAAGTGACTGGGTGGCATCCGTCATCGTCTGGCTCCCGCATCTCCCACAGTGCTTAGCATGTGTGGCCTATGCTGCAGTGGGAGGGCTATTGAGTTTTCTCTTAAAGTAAAATTATCTGACCAGAACAAATAGAACTGCTCCCACAGGCTTAGTAGGCACTAGGCATGATGGCTGCATCACTTCAGCTGCCTCTCTTCTTACCTTGATGCGCAGGTTCCCCACTATCCTTCCAGTTTGTAATAATACGTTGGACAATTCTTAACCTAGCTTTAGTAGTTTCTTCCGTCTCCTTAGATGTTTTTTCTGCTTGATGCAGGCCAATGATTTGACCCTTCTCAAACAGACTAACATCTTTTCCACCAGCACAGGATGTGTCTTTAGACATGGGTGTTTAATAATTAAGAAGCTACACATTGCATCAGTTGGCGTTAAATAACTTGTTGAAAGATAACCGGCCATGCAATAATTATCTAATATCTCATACCTATTTGCTTAGTCAAATCCAGGTGGGGACTTTTGTTTTGTTTTTGTTTTTTTTTCTGGCCAGGCAGTGTATTAATGGAGGTATTTTTAAATGTGGTTAAACCATTTTTTCAAGATAGGCCTGTTACCCAGGGCTAATAGGGTTGTTCACGATGTGAACTGTTAAGTAAGAATAAGTCTCTTTGTATTTTAACTTCAGTCTTACTTAGGGTTGGGTATCGAGAATCGAGAATCGATTGGAACCCAGACTAGCTTTGCGATTTTCCCGGAATCGTTAAAAAGTTTAATTTTCGATTCCCAGTTTCGATTCCCAGTCCGCCGACCGGAAGAAGAAACCGCTGAACACCAACGAAGAAGCGTCCACCGGAAGTATTGGCTTAACCGAACGTCTATTTGAACATGGATAACGTGCGTTGGAGGTCCAAAGTGTGGCTTCACTTTTCTAAACAAAATGTCTCGGCAAAATGCAACATCTGCAATAAGATTGTTTCGTGCATAGGAGGGTGCACGGAGTTCATGGAGTATAAATAAATGTGTGCCCCGTCTTTGGTGCGCTGCACCGGCCGTCCTCCGCTGCCTCTTCCTCCGGCTCTAGCTCCGACCCCCATTCCGGCACCGCAGTGACTACACTGCAGTCCGAAACAATACATATACATTAAATAATATGTCTTGCGCCAACATTAACACCTTGCGGCAGCTAACAAATTAGCCCACATATTTTTTTTCAAAAATAAAGCTTGCAAGGGAAGTGTACCCCTGTGAAAATATATTCATAAATTATAATATTTCAGTTCATAGATTTGATATTTATATTGTAGTTGAAAACAGCCCTGTGAGAAATTCATAGTAGGCTCATAAAAAGGAAAAAGTTCATTGAATAAAAATTGATGGAGAAGGTCAGACTATCTCCATCAGAAAGACTGTTGGCTAGCTAGCTCATTTAAAATATCCTAAACTTTTTTTGACCCTGCCTCTTAAAAGAATCGGAATCGAGAATCGTTGGGAATCGGAATCGAAACAAGGAATCGGAATCGGAATCGTTCAAATTCAAACGATACCCAACCCTAGTCTTACTTAAGACAAGCCTGAAAAAATGCTGTGTGTGTGTGTGTGTGAGAGAGAGAACAACACAAGGAACAGAAAATCTGTTAAATGTGTAAAGCAAAATTGCTTTTTTGTTTGCTTTGGTTTTCTGATGTGGTCTTCTTTGTCTAATCTGCTTGTCTTATCTATAGGAGGCGATGTGGGGAGCAAGGAGGAAGCGTGGGGTGCACCCCTGAGGAGGCATCCTGCGGCTGGTAGGAGCGCGGCCCTCCTGCGGCCCTCCTGTGGCCCTCCTGTGGCGCTCCGGGACGCTCCTACTAAGATGTCCCTCAGCAGTGGCCCTGCAGGCGGGAAAGGTGTGGACTCCAACGCGGTGGACGCGTATGACAGTGGTGATGAGTGGGATATCGGTGTTGGCAATCTAATTATTGACCTTGATGCCGATTTAGAGAAGGACAAACTAGAGATGTCAAGTAGTAAGGAGGGAGGGGGCATGGGTGCCCCTCCCAGCGCTGTGGCTGTTTTACCTGACAATATAAAGTTTGTTAGTCCTGTAGCTGCCACACAGGGCAAAGAGAGCAAATCTAAATCAAAGCGTACTAAAAACTCTAAGGATAGTGTTAAGGTCCCAGTCTCAGATGGAGCGAAGAAGGAGGTTCAGGGCCGGGCACCTGGTGACCCGCCACCCCAGAACCTCAACTCTACTCCGCCTAAGGGAACTGACAAGTCTAGTAAACCTTCCCGTATACTCCCTCCTGTGAAAAAGGACAAAGATGGGGTGTCTGGGAAAACTAAGAAGGAGAAAATGGATATTGTGACCACAGGAGTGGTCAACACTGAGAAAGAGTCTGGTGCCCCTATCCTGACATTAGGGGCCCCGCGCAGTAGCCCATTTGAGGACCAACCAAACCCTGAGCTGGTCTCATCAGAACAGCTCGGGAATATGACACTGGACTCAGGAGCAGGAATTGGCCAGAGTGTTACCATGACAACAGAGCAAGAGGAGGTGGACAACAGTGATTGCCGAAATATGAAGAAAGTCCTCAGTGGTGAGAAGGTAAAAGGATGTAGTGTTTAGTTTTTTATCTAACTGAAATGTTTTAATTCTCTGTGCCTTGTTAAAGGACACACTTTGGCTATAGCCTTTAATAAAATGCCATGCTTTTTTTTTTGTTCCCTTTATTCATGTCAGTTTTGTGTGTTTGATTTGTGAAGATTAATTGTACTGCCAAAAAAAAAAATGCACAGCATGAGTGGGGCTTTCAATTAAATTTCTCGAAGAGAGATGACCATTCCCAATTCTGCTGTTAACACGTGTCATCTGTGCTCTGTATGCAGATTGTGTAATCAGTTTAGATCCTCATTGCAAGGTTTTGGTTGCATGCTCCTAGACATACTCCTGGACAGCTGTATGAAACCGAGATGGCCTTTATATCACTGCTGTGGTAGCTTTGCTATTGTTGTTTTTTAAAGTTTGTTCCAGCTCCTCAAGGTTGAAGGTCTTTCCTGGCCAAAGATACAAGTGTATACAAGTGGCGCAAAGATATCAGTGTGCATGGAGTGCTGTAATAAATAGGAGTTGTGTAGAGAACAAATTATCTTTCAGTATAGTGTAACTATGCTGTATGTGCACTAGATAGATGCATGGATGTCTCACTGTATGATCAGCGATCAGGCATAACGTTATGACCACCTCCTTAACATTGTGCTGGTGCCCAAACAACCCTGACCCATCGAGGCATAGATTCCACTAGACCCCTAAATGTGCTGTGGTATGTGAAACCAAGAAGTTAGCAGCAGATCATTTAAGTCATGTAAGTTGCTCCATAGTTCAGACTTGTTTGTCCAGCACATCCCACAGATGCTGGATTGGGTTGAGATCTAGGGAATTTGGAGGCCAAGTCAACACCTCAAACTTGTTGCTGTGCTCCTCAAACCATTCCTTAACCATTTATTGCTTTGTGGCAGGGTGCATTGTCTTGAGGCCACAGCCATCAGGGAAATGAAAAGGTGTACATGATCTTTAACAGTGCTTAGTTAGGTGGTACATGTCAAACATCTACATGGATGGCAGGACCCATGAGCAGGACATTGCCCAAAGCATCACGCTACCTCCGCTGGCTTGCCTTCTTGCCATAGTGCATCCTCGTGCTATGTGTCAGTGGTCATAATGTTATGAATGATCGGTGTATATTTGACTTTGCTGCGTTGTCTAAGTTTTGCTGTGAACCAGGTCATTGGAAGTGTAGAAAGTTATGTTGGGCATCGTTGGGTGTCTCGTTGATTAATCTCCAAATAGTCCCAGAAGTGCTTGGGAAAAGAGCAGTTTGCTCCCTTTGATATGGCAGTTGGCTTGTGTTGTTTTGTTGACACTTGATAGACTGTGTGTTGGTGTGCGTGTCCTCGATCTGTGCAGTCGTCTGTTGACTTGAGACTAGTTGTATCAACTGCAGATAGCACAGCATGCCAGGACAAACTCACTTTTGTTTTTAGGAATCAGTTCGTATCGAAATGATTGTATCTCATCTGCAGAATTAACTGTAGGCTAAAAATGTCAACATATGTTTTGGCATTTTGTCACACAGAATTAAAAGAGCGAAACCCCAATAGGAGATAGACTGTAGAAAAAGGACAGTGTATGCCTTACAGTCCCCTTCCTCCCTTTGGTCAAACTGACTGTGATTTGGCACATTCCGTGTAGTACTGTGAGTGAAGCCATATAAAGGACGACAATACTTCTAGACGCACTGGTGTTTTTGTTTAATTAATACCTCCACCAGTTGCAAAGAAATGTTGTATTATACACTGCCCTTATGTTTTCAGTTTTCATCCTAGCCTCACAGCCCTATGGGGCCAGTGCACAGAGCTGTAATCGGTGTAGGGAAGTCTACACTACTAAATTGTCTCGTTAGGGCACCACCTCCTGTTATCGTAGGAAGAACACGGTTTAAATCAGTTTATCAGTCTCGGTTAAATAATTTGCATATCTGAAGGATGAATCCTTTACTACAAATTTTACCAGTCATTCTCTGCCATAAACAACACCACAAACAACTTCTTAAGTGTGAGTAAATATTTATTTAATAAGGTGACAACTATGAATAAATGAGGGACTAATGGAAAATATGCATGGATAATCAAATAAAACGTAAGGTATGGAATTATTAATTTCTGGAGCGATGGTGAGAGATAGAGATGTTTTAAGGTTTAGTCTAAAAGGAATGATACCTAATCTAATTAATCTTCTCTAAAAGATATTAGTAGGGAGTTTCAAAGTAGTGACACCAACTCTTTGTCTTAAGCGGTAGGAACGATTCAGCCTACTTTTCCGTAGTCTTCTCGGCGTCGGTGTGACGAGTTGGTGACGGTAACGGCACAGCTGATGCGGGCCTCTTTTGGATCGGTAGATAGGACTGGTTGCTTGGTTTGCAACTCCAACACCCAGTTCGCTTGAGAGCGTTGTAGGTGTTCAGTCAAAGGCAGTAGACAACACTTGGCAATGTCTTTGTGTTTGAAGAAAGAATCCGGCTCGTCACGTCTTCTTGATATCGTTGCTATGGCAACAGCTTCTTGGTTTCTTGATCCGCGAAGAGATTGGGTCTTTCTCTGATATCCCAGCTGTCTACGCTGGCTAATTTATGAACGATGATGGTTAGTAGGCTACTTCGGTTGGTAGAGTATAAAAATTAATAAAGCTAGAAAAATATTCACGTCACTATAAAAATCATACGTCAGGGAAAAACATCTGACGAGAAACAAACAGAGCTTGAAATATTCAAGTTGTTCTTAAAACAAGTTACTAAGTTTAAACGTAAATACGTAAACGGAAAATGGAAATGAAAACTAGAATGTACTAGAAAGTTAAAGTACAAAAGAAACGTGTACAAGAAAAGTCAACGAAGTGCCGAAGTTAAAGTAAAGTGCTGAAGTCCCGAGAAGAGAGAGCGTCTCTCTGGTTTTATCAGTTAATTATTCAGGGCGTGTTTAGGTCGGGTTTCCAAACTCTTCGCGCGGAAAGTGAAGGGAACGCCCACTCCTTTGTCTTGAGATCTCTTATTGCCTGATCTTCTTAACCTATTTTATATTATTAAATGTAACCATTCCATCACTCATCATGGCTCGTTAGCAATGTTTTCGTATGCGACAACACTCAACATTACAACATAACAAGATGACGTATATGAACGGCGAAATCAAACTAATTCAAAAGCATCAATAAATGAATAAACTCGAGTACTCTTTATAGTGACAATTTGCTAATACTAAAAGATTGTGTTTCTAAAATAACAATTCCCGTAGTGATGATTTCACAATAGCTACTAGTATAAGAACATATCTAAAGTTCTACATTCTTAACTTCAATGATGATTACAAGAGGGAAGATACTTTTAAAGATAGCCACTTGATGGCAATGTTGATACTTCTTTTCTATGACAAATTCTATGAATTTGGGCTAACTTTATCGTACAAGGATCAAAAATAGTCTCATTGTGATCGTTAGCACTTCCTGAACAACAATATATAACTTA
This sequence comes from Planiliza haematocheilus, assembly GCA_005024645.1. Taxonomy (NCBI): domain Eukaryota; kingdom Metazoa; phylum Chordata; class Actinopteri; order Mugiliformes; family Mugilidae; genus Planiliza; species Planiliza haematocheilus. The sequence goes on from SRSE01001160.1 coordinate 507,086, forward strand.
CCAGGTTATTGCAATTTCAATAGTCATATTATTAAACATAGGCTCTTTTTAGAGAGGAGAAATACAAGTCAGGGTCTGGTTCTGGGAGGGAGTTATTTATGACCCCTTATCAGTTCACTTCCTTGGTCACTCTTGGAGAGGGGAGCAAGCAAGTGTTTGGTATATTTGCATGTGTGTGTCTCTGAAAAGGAAGGATTAGTAAATCACAAGCTTAAAACATGATAATAAACATAATAAAATAACATTAAGTCTTCTAGACTTTGTCCACATGAACTGAAAGTCATTCAAATCAGTCTTTGTAGTTCCGATATCGCATTAATGTTCTTTCGATTCAGAACTAATTAGTCCAGAAACCAGAGTGGGGAAATTCCACAGAAGTGTAAATCTGTCTATTTTGGCTTAGGTGATGTCCTCAGCGTTAGGGAGTTCCGTTAGCGTGGGTCTGTCCAGCATCTGTACATGGCACATTTATAGCTATGGGTGTAAAAGGTTGATCTGTTAGAAGAGTTCTTCTGCAAAACAACTCCGTAAATTCACATTCCAAAGAGGGGGAGAATTGAGAGGACCTGAGGTTCCTACATCGGTATCAACTCACAAACATGATGAAAATAATGTACACTACACTAATGTGTATGTTGCGTGGCTTGTGACCTGTACTGCAGCCAGCCACCAAGGGGAAGGGCCACTCAGGTGAGGTATATTGGCAAATAAATGCAGGTTAAAAAAAAATGCATGTATAACCGCTTTGCATAAACTGATTTCATTTGTTTTGTTACAAAAACAGTTGGCAGCTCATTCACAAAACAGCAGCTTCCGATTGCTTCTTAGTCAGGATGATGGGTGAACAGAGTGAGTACCGGTAAAAGCCATATTCCATGGGCTGTGGTTTAAACACACCTGCAATAGGAGGAACGCGTCATGAGGACGTTGGATGTGCAGGAAGGGTATTTTTGGTTGGTGGGAAAACGAGATTAGAATTTAGGTTGCGGCAAAACCGAAGAATAATACGTCCACCACACTGACACCAAAAGTGATGGGAGATGGTGTGCTTACCTTTGATACAGCTTTACTCTAAAATTCTGAAAATTATTCTGAAACTGAAATTGACCAAACTCCAATGTGGCATACAAAGGTAGACTCTATGAAATAAACATTAAGACCACAGTGATAATAGCCTAAACAAATCAAATAACGATTTAGTAGTGTTGTCCTTTGATTGTAAATTCAAATGCATTAGCAGAACGGCAGTCTCAGTTGTTGCTGTCTTGCTTTTTACTGTTATTTATACTGACAAACAATGCAGTCAGCTATAATGAAGAGATAGTGACTGGTCTTGCCATGTTAGGGCCTGTCTGATTATGCCATCCAGCTGCTGAGGCAGCCACACTGGATTAAAATATGTATGTGCACAGTTTTCCTTGACATCTGATGTTCACACTTGTTTTTCTAGAATGTAGACCTTCAGTCTTTCTGAATGTTTTCCAGGAAACCAGAGTGAACGAGAGAAAGTTCTTTAGCTGGACAAAATAAATGAAAGCATCTCAGGCAGCTAATGTCCCCCTTGACATCTTCAGTGTGGAACCAGGGTTTCTGGACTTTTCTAAACCTGGCCTCAGGTCCTCTTCAGACAGGACAGAAGCCCAGTGGGTCATTGCAGCAAACTAGCAGCAGTTCAAGGAAGTACTTCACTAAAGATGAAGGCCATTCTACTGTGAAATGCAGAATAATAAGTCAGTCCTGAAATACAACAAATATACTACTGTAATGCATACTCATATGAGAAGTCATCTGATAATGCTAGCAGAGGAAAGATCCAGAACCTCTGGACAGGAGTCAATTAGACCTTAAGCTGCTATACACACAAAATAATTCGTAAATGCACTACAGTTTTTACTGGAAAAATCAGAAGTCGTTTAACCCCATCTCTCATAATGTCTGCTTCATGTGCAGACTCATGCCGATGTCCTGCTACATAAGTCCGTATCACTCATCTGAACCCTTGCTGAAGTAACACTTCAGACTACGCTCTGACTCTGTATACTGTATATATCCCCCTGTGTTGTTGGTAGGGACCTTTGGCAAGTAGGTATTTATCCTCTCTCTGGTAGTTAAATCCTGGTGGTATTGCGTTATGGATAAGATTATGAACATCTAAATTTTGCAGAGTACTGTATGTTTTAAAGGCTACTTCCATAAACAGGAACATGTCCATATTGTGATTCTCACTGGTCTCGTCAATCACTTTTATGTCATAGGTAATGTGTACATCCTGTGATGTGTTGGCCTGTTCTGTAACCTGTTCTAAAAATTGGAAATGGAAAATATTTTTGGGATGCTCTGATCAGTATTTTTGCAACAGATTGTGGGAAGTGATGTTGGCCGGTATTGACCACAGGGTTGGTCTGAAGCCGCTTCAAAACATAGTTATTTAACATTTCTACGCATGTAGTTCCAATAAGTGATTAAGAATCACAATCATGTTTTTCATGTTGAACTGGCCAGTTGATAAGTGGTAGTACAGCATACATATTATAACATAACAATTATAGCCCCGCTTTCCTGTAGAATATGTTAAATTAAAAAATGGAAAAAAGGAAAATGTGCCCAGAACACGTTTGAAAATAAATTCAAATTATACTGAATCCACAGAAATAAATCCCAGTAGGCCAGTAGAAGAATCAAAATAGTCTTATCTGTGTAGGCTGTTTAAAGGAATCAAAATCTGTGTTCTTCTTGTCTAACCTACTGTGCTGAAAAGTCTCTCACTGGTCTCTCTGTGCTTAGTGAACAGAGGTAGACTCGTACTGCTTGGACCAGAAAAGGACAAGCATTCTGTCAAAAAACAATCATCTGTCCACTTTGAATGATGACTGACTCCACCAGGTAGATGTTCATCTGTGATGATGCTTGGCAGCTGATGTCACCATACACAGCTTGTAAGGAGCCACTTCATAGGACTTTCTGTTGGGGCTCAGGGCCTCTACGTTCTGGTGCTCTGGTCCAGAGGCCAGGACATCACGAAGCAGAACACTCATATATGGCTTGTGTCCATTTTGGGTGTGCGCCAGAAAATGACATCAATTGCCGGTCCGCCTGTTATTTAGGTGAAATATCGGCTGATGATAAATGAATGAGATTGATCCGAGCGCCGTTGAAATTCAAGATTCAAAACTTTTATTGTCATATTCACAGCAAAGATTACACTGAGCAGTGAAACCCTTCACACAGCTAAAATTAACAGCTAAAATAAAGGAAATAAACTTTACCATTTTGTACATAGCACTTGTTTATTTGCAATGCTTAGAGTGTACTCAGAATATAAGGTATAATTAAATTTTGCAGTACTGTCACAGTGGTAGGACATTGAGAATGGGCAAATATTGTTGAAACCTGCAAAACGTGCACATCTCACATTGCCACTGATCAATCAGTCAGTGATGGTTCAGTAGTGTGTTGGCCAATTGATAGGACCTGTTTGCTAGTCTGGTTGACCTTGCTCTCACACTCCTGCCGTATGGTAGAAGCTACACAAACCGTGTGTATTGTGGGTGCGTGCGTTCCTTGATGATGTTTTGTGCAGTCTTTGTTCTCTGGTGTTGTAAATGTCCTGTAGCAGTGGGAAGACTGCTTCACAGATAAATTGTGCTGTTTTAATGACACACTCCCATACCACAATGTGGTGGATTTTGTCAGGATGCTCTCCACTGTGTGTCTGTCTGGCTCAGGAGTTTGGAGGCTATTCTTTATCCTTCTTGACGATCGGCCGCATGTTGTGAGTCCAGGTGAGTTCATTGCTGATGTGGGTGCCACTATAATCCTTCTTGGTGAGGGACCTTGAAAGGAATGTGTCTTCTTCTTGTAATGAGTACCCCTCTAATAGCCTGGAGGAAAAGGTTTCCTAGCTTGTGGGTGTCTGAATCTAATTTTCTTTTTGGTTCAAACTCAGCAGCCAGTAATAGAGGTGTGAAACATCCCCTGTGCCCTCAAAGGAAGTATTATGAACTGGCTCACATCCCTTTCTATAAGACGAGTGTGAGAGAAAGAGTTGGTGGCGTTTCTGCTCATCAAGAGCTTTCCCTTCATTACAGGCAGGTGTTTCTATGCACAGAAGAAGAGGTGGTTAGGAGCTAGAAGGTAGATTTCTCAAGTTAGCTACACAGCCGGCACCTGGCAGTCCTCACCACCAGTGTTGGGAAGGTTACTTTAGAAATGTAATTCGTTACAGTTACAAGTTACCCTGTTTAAAATGTAATAGTAGTGTAACTTTTTGAATTACTTTATCTGAGTAACGTAACTTATTACTTTTTGATTACTTTTTGATTACTTTTCAAATGTTTTAATGATTTTGTCCCCATGAACACTTTTACTGGCAGTGTTGACCTTAAAAAAAAACACTGAACCCTATTGAGTCTTTCAATACATGAATATGAATTAGCATCACATCATATATACATCATATATCAAATATATATATATATGATAATATGATAAACACCACAAGGTCAGACTTCAAGCAACATTTTACTGCAAAATCAATCTGAGTTGTCATACAGATAATAGGTCACAGTCTTTTTTCTTTCTTTTTTTTAAGCATAACACATTTAAAACATGACATTCTGGGCAACAGAAGTAAATATGCTGCTCTTAATTCTTATGAGATTTGTCTCTGGGTCTGTTTTTGCCTGTGATAAAACCTCAAATAAAACTGTTGACACTGCAGCATACTGTACATCACTGTTGAAACTATATCAGGCTGCTAGTAGGATTTAAAACTTTTAGCAAGGTTTTGCTGACAATATTAAGATGTAATTCAAATTGTAATTTTGAAAAAAATCAAAAGTACCTGTAATTGAATTACACATTTTTCTCCAGTAACTGTAATGTATTACTGTTAAATTTATTTTGTAATTAAATTACGTAACGGAATTACATGTATTGCGTTACTCCCCAACACTGCTCACCACTAAGCCCATGTTTCACCTATAGACCATGCTATGCATACTGATCCACAGTAAACACGACAAATATTTACTTGTTAAACTTGTGTTATATCACCATAGCCCAAAACAGAATGGAAATACTACTTAGAATTCTACACATCTCTTTCCAGAGTTGGATATAAGCATGCTGTGCTGTACTTATTCATTTACAAGCTTGGACCATACATTACAGATGGATAGAAGTAGCATAGCTCCAAAATAAAACAGAAATACAAAATCTTTTTAATCTAACAAATACAGACGTGTAACTTGACCTATATACAGTATTACTTTGTATTTGGACTTATTCACAAGGAGGATTAATTCCAGGAACTACAATTTTATTTTACTAAATGCTAATCAGTTACACACTCCACTATACATTATGCAAATACACTGCCTGGCCAAAAAAAAAGTTAACACTAAAAAAGTTCACACTATTATACACTAATATTTTCCTGGATCACCTTCATCACTACAGCATGCATTTGCTGTAATCATTTCATAGAAGTACATAATCTTTTTGTGCAGCATTGAGGGTTGTTATTGCTGTTGGATTAAAAACTGTGTTTGAGTCTATTTGTGGTTGCGTTTGCTGATCTGTTCCGTCTGCCTGAAGGTAACAGTTCCAACAGGGAGTGACCAGGATGGTGTTTGTCCTTTCTAATGCTCTGGGCTTTTCTGAGACATCGGGAACTGTGTAGTTCTTCCAGTGTGGGGAGAGGGCAGCCAATGATCTTTTAGGCGGTGTTGATGACCCTCTGGAGCACTTTCCTCTGAGCTGCTGTGAAGCTGGTGTACCATACAGACATGCAGTACGTCAGTATACTCTCAATGGAGGCACGATAGAAGAACACCAGCAGTCTTTGTGTGATGTTATTCCTCTTGAGTATTCTCAGGAAGTACAGTCTCTGCTGAGCCTTTTTCAGCAGCTCAGAGGTGTTCACGCTCCATGATAGACTCTCCTCTATGTGGACTCCCAGGAAGCGGGGAGGTCTGTCACCCTCTCTACACAGTCCCTGCTGATGATTGGTGGTGGGATATGCGTTTTGTTTCTCCTGTAGTCTATGATGAGTTCTTTGGTCTTTGAGGTGTTGAGGAACAGATTGTTGGTCCAACTCCACCTCATCTCTGTAGGCAGACTCACCCCCCCTCCGGAGATGAGTCCCATCATTGTGGTGTCATCCGCGAACTTCACCATGGTAATGCTAGAAGGAGCAGAGCAGGGGATTCAGCACACAGCCCTATGGGGAGTCGGTACTGAGGCTTAAGGCTGTGGATGTGTGGTGGCCTGCTCTGACCTTCAGTCTGCGATCGGAGAGGAAGCCGTTCAGCCACATGCAGGTTGTGTGTGGAAGCCCCAGGTCCCCCAGCTTTGCCACTAGGTTGTGCAGGAGGATGGTGTTGAAAGCTGAGCTGTAGTCCACACAGAGCATCTGCACATAGCTCCTGGTGTGAGTGCTATGGCTATGGCGTCCTCTGTAGTTCGGTTTGCTCTGTAGGCAAACTGGTCAAGGCTATGGGGCAAGGCAGTTGTGATGTGACTACGGATCTTGTTTCCAGCTGAAAGATCATCACCCATGCAGTAACTATCCAATAGGATGCCCATACCCATTTGTTTAGTTAAATCCAGGTGGAGACTTTTTTTGGCCAGGCAGTCTATGTATCGGCAAAAAGCCAGCAGAAGGCAATAGTGTCAGGTAGTGCACAACAGCAACTTGAATGGGACTTATTTAACTTAATGCAGCCTCCCTCACTTAATGTGAGGGAGGCTGCAGGTGAGTCACCTTCTAATGCTGTATTTTTTGTGGCAGCTTGCTAGTTTTGATATATCCAAAACATTTTTTTTAACCTTTTTTTGGAAGTACCATGACCTGGATGACTGAGAACCTTCACAGACTAGTTTTGGTAGGCTACTGTCAGCAGTCTGACATCGCACCACCCCTTATCCAGTCACATGACAGGGATGCACATTTTGAAAGACAGTCAGTCCATACAAAGACACCGTGTATTTTGAATGTCTGATATTCAAATAACATCATATCCAATAACATTCTAGTCCCATCTAGTAAACAGAAAAAGGCACATATTTTGTCCTAATTGTCCTATTCGAGTGTTTTAGCTCATCAACATCTTATCTTATTTGTAGAAAAAAAATGTCGAATATTTTTTGCTATTGTCTTTATTACCAATATTAACACTGCTTTTTATGCAATCCCATCAGTACTTGGTCAAAATGGCTCTCTCACACATGTGCTCTTCTGTTTCCCTTCCTTCTCCAGATGGAGTCTCCAGTCTCTGCTCCAGCTCCTCCTCCTCTGCACCTCCTTGGTCCTGCTGCTAACAGCAGCGACATCTCGTCTCCCTGTGAGCAAATCATGGTTCGCATGCGATCAGTTGCGGTGAACACAGCTGATGCTGCACTCGCCACCGAGCCAGAGTGTTTAGGACCCTGTGAGCCAGGCACTAGTGTCAACCTGGAGGGCATCGTGTGGCAAGAGACAGAGGATGGTGAGACTTCTCAATATTAGCAAGCTTTCAATACCTGCCACATTTATGCATTTGACCTAGGTTAACTGATTCCTCAACATCAGTTTGTGATTCCTTTGTATGAGTTAGTCTTTTAAACATATTTATAATTGCAGGGTCAATATTGTCCACGTTTCTGAACAGTTTTGCATCTCAAAGCTGTTTTGGTGCCATATACAGACCCTGGACTTTGTTAGCCACTCAACACCATACAAGAATCAGACAAAACTCACTGTAATTGTCCAGTAGTCCGGAATGAAGCTGCTGTCTATTTTTTTATGGTTGAAAATCCGTTGAATCTTCTGTTGAGGTGCTCATGCATAGATGCTGAGCTGCAATGGTGTGTGGTCTTACTTTTCTAAATGTGCAACTTACTGGGACTCTCTTAAAAGAATTCCCACACTCAACTATGTCAACGTTACGCTACGTTGTAGCTCTAGCCAGATCCACACTCAACTTCTGCTCAACTTCCAATCATACACACTATTTATGATCTTAATTACCGATGTGACATGACATAAGAATCTCGTGGTAACACTTCCATTGGGTTTCTTCTATTGCAATACATGCAATATACTGTGAATCTACTATACTATATGTTCAGGTGCATCTGATGTTTACTCTTATTCAACATACAATACTGATACAAAGGCATGTGATTGGTTTTAAATTCACTGCGCAACAAGACGGTGTGCCCTAACCTACAGCTAATTGTAAAGAACTGCTCCCAGCCACTTTAAAAACAAGAAGTGCTGCGACAGATTGTATGGCACCTACGTATCCCTGAGCACAAATCATCGTGTGGATTACATAATGAGACATTGGTAGAGTTTAAATCCAAGATCAGCAGATTGCTTGTCGTAACCTACCTGCCTTCTACCAGGAAAAGCGTGTACATGTGTACTTAGGATATTTGGTGCATTTTTGACCCCTTTGCTGCATGTACCCAAAATCTTTTCACACATGTGTACATGTGTAGTTTAACTGTCTGTGTTTCTTTGTAGGAATGCTGGTTGTCAATGTTACCTGGAGGAACAAGACATATGTTGGCACCCTGCTAGACTGCACAAGACATGACTGGGCCCCACCAAGGTACATAAACAAATTTAGAAAAACCTAAACAACTGGACAAGGAGATTGGTGTATTTTAAGCTGTTCTAGTACATCATTCCTGGGGGTTTAACAAAGGGTACAGTCAGCTGAGGGAAAACTAGTCAGGAATGGTTAATCCATTTTTACGTCACAGCTTGCTGCAAACCAGCTAATATTATTTTTCAACAATGGAGATGAGAAAAGGAGAAAGGGGAAAAGGGCGTTTTGTCTGGGAAAATGTGTAATATACCCACTTTAAAGAGAGCACTTGAAACTTGTAATTAGTTGGTTTCAACTTGAGATTTTTATACATACAGTATATGAGATAGAGAAAATACTGGAATCCATTGTGAGAGAAGAGTAAAGTGGGTCTAAACAGAGCATCTGAAGTAACGGAATTTCTTCTTAGTCCCTCTGCTTATATCCATTGATGTCTCTGTGTGTTTTCAGGTTCTGTGAGTCTCCCACCAGTGATGTGGAGATGCGAAGTGGTCGTGGTCGGGGGAAAAGGATACGTCCCAGCAGTAATACACAGTTGAATGACAACAGCAATTCCTCAGACAACAAAGGCAGTAGCAGTAGCAGCAGCAAGACTCGTAGTGCTGCTGCAAATAGCAAGGGTCGACGGGGAAGCCAGACGGCCAGTTGTGCGGAAGATGCCAAGGCCAGCCCATCCTCAGCCAAGAGAAAGACCAAGCCCGCATCTGATATGGAACCCACCTCCAGCTCTGAGGACACCAAAGCTTCAAAGCGCATGAGAACCAACTCAGCTGGTGCTGGGCCCCCCCTTCTGGGAGTTAAAACGGACCCTCTTCCACCTCCTCAGCTGGATCGAACCTGCCCCTCCCCTGTACTCATTGACTGCCCACATCCCAACTGCAACAAGAAGTACAAGCATATCAATGGACTAAAATATCACCAGGCTCGTGCTCACAACGACCATGACATCCGATTGGACCAGGATGGGGACAGTGAACATGGGGACGACCCCGTCCTCCATTCTGACCCAGCCTCCTGCAATGGTGCTGCCATCTCCCCTGCACGCTCGACTACACCAAAGGGAGCCCCCTCCCTCTCTTCGGGAAAGTTGGTCTCAAAGGGGAAGAAGAAGACAGGGGAGGCCGAGCTTGAGATGACGGATGCTGGCGAGGAGGGGGCATGTTTGACAGATGAAGCCAGTAATGATGGGATGGACGACAGAAAGGCCAAAAAAGGGGGCAAACCTGATAAACTGACACAGAAAGGCTTGAAGCCAGGTCGCCCCGTGCCTCATGGTACCCCTGGAATCCCCTTGCCATACTCCCTGCAGACATCCTCCCCTGCTTTGGGCTCGGTGGTACAGTCTGTACCCAAGAGTCCCCAGCTGAAGAACATCCAACCTAAGCCTCTGCCACTTGCTGAAGCCTCTGCCATCCCCACCACTGCCAAGGACAAGAAGAAGAAAGATAAGAAAAAGAGGGAGGGTGGGAGAGAAGGGGACAGTCCAAAGGCAATGTGTAAGTCAGGGAGACCAGAAGAGGGGAAGAGCCCATATTCTGAGGCATCGGATGCTTTGCTTAATGGTTCCACAGAAACTCATCAGAGCCGGTTGGCCAGCATCAAAGCTGAGGCCGACAAGGTGTACAGCTTCTCGGACAATGCCCCCAGCCCGTCCATCGGAGTGGCGAGCAGGATGGAGGCAGGCCTTGCTGTTCCCCTCCACCTGAACCAGAATGGAGCTGACAACACATCAGTCAAGACTGGCAGCCCCGCCTATTCAGACATCTCTGATGCAGGGGAGGACGGGGAGGGGAAGGCAGAGGGGGTGAAGGTCAAGCCAGAGCCTGACCTGGGACTCCGTGAAGGTGCGAAGAAGGCACTGTTTCCCCCTCAGGCTACCAGTAAGGAATCACCATACTACCCCAACTACGACTCTTACTACTCCCCAAGCTACTCCAACCCTAGTCCTGGAGCAGCCCCAACTCATGTTGAAGGAGCACAGGTAAAGGTTAAAAGGGAGGAAGACTTAGAGGCGGGAGAGGAGAAACTGAAGCTGGAGCTTCCAGAGGAGAGAAAGCCCGAGCCAGGACCTCAACAGCCATCTGTCATCCAGCAACGCTCCAACATGTATACCCAGCCTCTGTACTACAACCAATACTACGTCCCCCCCTACTCCTACTCCACAGATCAGGCATACCATGCCCACCTGTTGGCCACGAACCCTGCCTACCGCCAGCAATATGAAGACAGGCAGCGCCAGGCTGACAAGAAGCCAGACGGCAAGGAGCGTGAGATTTGTGCGAAAGAGGAGTGGAAGCAGAAGTCCTCAGTGCCCCCCACTCTGTCTAGGGCCCCTAGCCTCACTGAACTGGGTTCTAAGGCTGGACTGAACTCAGCTAAGCCCAAAGAGTCCCCAGGGGCTTCAGAACAGGCCAAGTCTGTCATCATGGCAAAAGGAGAAGACCCCAAGGTTCCAACTAGCCAGGCTGAAGGTCTGAAGATCAAGCTGAGTGAAGCAGGGGATCATGTTAAAGAGGAGGCCAAGTCTGGGATGGAACTGGGCAGGCCAGCAGGTGCAGAGCCCACAATGTGGTACAGACAGGTAACTACATTTTTGTGTTGACTATCAACAGAGTGTGGTCATGTTGTGTTCCAGCTGCTCTCAGTAAGAACTCCATTAAGGGTTTAATGTCTGTTCTTCAGCAGTCACATGTTTAGTTTTAAATTTATTAGACCGTTACCAGGTAAACCCCATTGAAGTTAGCTTTTCATTGCCAGGGCAGCATCATTACAACTTTTTAACAAGACAACAAATGCAATTGCCACAGTTGGGTTCACCAAATGGTGTATTCAGCTGTCAGAGGACACTGAACTATACCATGTCATCTCTTTTATCAGTATATCAACAAATACAGAAAACTAGTTTTAATGTATAGGAGTCAAATTGATCTTAAAATGACTTTATTTATTTGAACTTAATTATGAATACATACATTTATATGCATTCACAGTTTAGTTTCATGTTTCAAAGATACAGACTGCTCTAACAAAAACAGACTTGGAAACTGTTTCCCTAGTCTCTGCAACATGAGAGCTTCACAGGTTATATGATGGATCTGGGTTGTGGAAATAAACACTATATTTATCCACACATCCCATTAGAGCATTGTGTCACTGTTTTTTGTGCCTCTTTATCCCCATTTCCATCCTAATTGGTATTACCTGGGAATGTCCTTAGAAATTCCCCCCATATGTCTGTGTTGTTTAGAAACTTTCATGCAGTATAAGTGAACTCTGTTTTGCTAAAATTAGTCAGAAGTAAATATAATACCTTTTACACCACTAAATGTATCAAATGTCTTGGAGTGTCAGTATGTAAATCAACTCCCTCTTTCTCAATGAGACAAACATATTAATAAAAATCAATAAATTAAATCCAATACATTAAAATGTGCTGCTGTGTGTCATCCATCTCACCCTTTGAGAGTTTGCTCTTCATGCTTTGTTGTGACGTTCTCTTGAAGGTGCTGTAGTCCAAACTGTCATTTATAACAGTAGACACAGCACTCATAATTCTTCAGCAAAAAGAGAGCGTAAAGGCTGCTCAAAAAATCACAATCGATTCAGGCTGAACTGGTTTTATTACAGGACCTCTCTATTTGGAGAAATTCAGTCATTCATCTTCTATACCCGCTTAGTCCTGTTAATGGTTCACGGGGGTCTGCTGGAGCCTATCCCAGCTGTCATCGGGCGAGAGGCAGGTGTACAACCTGGACAGGTCGCCAGTCCATCACAGGGCTGTTTGGAGAAATATTGTAGATAATTTGCTTTGTAATTTTTACATAGACAATTTGCATTGAATCAAGATAACAGCCAAATTATTACCGTTATTTGAGGTACCCAGGTAATACTAGTTCCATGTGAATTTAGAGAATGACCCAACATCTATCATCTGCAGTAAACAATTCTCAAAAAAATGCTTTAGTGAACCATAAAAACTCCGATTGAGATGCTCTGCTCTCGGACAAGGTGGTTAGCACTGATCCCTCACAGCAAGAGGGTCCCTGGTTTGAATCCATGAGCCGGCTGGCCTTTCTGTGTGGAGTTTGCATGTTCTCCCTGTGTCTGCATGGGTTCTCTCCAGGTACTCCAGCTTCCTCCCACCATCCAAAGACATGCTCACAACGGGCATAGTAGATGAATGAATGAATGTTCACCAAACAGTGGTAGCAGATTGCATCCAGAAACTGTTAAATCCTTTAGTTTGCATTAAAAGACTTGTCACCAGAGATGAACACATATCAGTGGTCCTCAGCTGCATTTCTTTTTCATCTCTGCAGGAGCCAGACTCACGATTATGGCCCTATGTCTACCCCAGCAAATACTCAGAGGCTCCCAAGTCACAGGAAGAGGACAGGTGGAAGGATGAGAGGGAGCGAGAACGAGACAGGAAAGGGAAGGAGGACCGTCCACGGCCCAAAGAGGGCCCCCAAAAAGAGGAGATGAAGGAGGGAGCTGAGGGCAGGACGCAATTGCCCCCAGAGGAACACAGAGGGGCAGGGAAGGAGGCACGCCCCACTCACATGCAGTTTCCCTCCCCCCTTGCCCAACACCAGGGCTATATGCCCTATATGCATGGACCTTACGCCTACAGCCAGGGCTATGAGCCCAGTCACCCTGGCTGCAGAGGCATTCCCTCGGTTATGATGCAGAACTATCCAGGTAAGGATCACTTCTGTTCAGATCTTTATTTTCCCGCTGCATAAAAGCACAGAAACATGCCCAATACTGACATCATTGAATTACCGTATTTTCACGACCAAAGGGCGCACCGTATGAAAAGGCGCAGTCTCATTTATGTGTGCCATTTCTGTATTTAACACACACATAGGGCACACCTCATGATAGGGCGCAAGTTTTATATACATATCCTCTACTACCATACGTACGTCCGCCTTACAACAACACACACGCATACAAGTGTGCGTATTTAAAAAATAGATCGGGAGCAAAACTGAGTTTGGTTGTGCTTTATTTAAGTATTAATTACAAAGTAATAACATTTTCTAATCATCAGTCAATAATCAATAGGCGTCGGCATGGTAAAAACAAGCACATTACCGTTAACAGTCATTAATCAAATCCATCGAAGTCCTCATCCTCTGTCTCAGAATCGAACAGCTGCGCTAAATCCAACATGGCAGGTTCGCTTTCCTCACTATCAGAGTCACTTTCTGTGCCGTGCGGCTCCTCGGAAATGATGCCGGCTTTTCCGAAAGCTCGAACCACCGTGCCAGCAGACACGTTAGCCCAAGCATCCACAATCCATTGGCAAACTGTGGCGTAACTCGCTCGGCGCTGCCTACCACTCTTCGTGAAGCTGTGGTCTCCTTCGGTCATCCATCGCTCCCACGCCGCTCGCAGCCTCACTTTGAACGGCCGGTTCACACCGATGTCCAGCTTCATAAGCCTGTCTCTTTGCCATTTTCAGGGTTGTTAAAACAGCAATGTTCTGCATAAAGCACATACCTGTTCTTTTATAAACAATCCACGCCCACACATCCCCCTTTAACGTTCTCATGTTCTCTACCACGTCCTCCTCATGGTGGTCTCTAATACGTCCGCCTTACAACACACATAGGGCGCACTGCACTATAGGGCGCGCCGCACATTTTGAAAAAAATCTAAGACGTTTATATGCGCCTTATGGTCGTGAAAATACGGTAATAAATTTAAGAAGAAAAAAAAGAAAAAACAGGACTTGAAACAAGGACATAAGTTAAGAAATACACTTACCAACAACTGAGATATTGTTTTATGTACACAAGGTATCTCTTTTCCTCTGACATTCTGTGCTACAAGTGCTGTCATTGGTTTTGTTGTTGTCCTGGTGCAATGGAAAGGTGATAACGGTCTTGTAATAGACAAGTTCCATTGACCATTATTTGTAACTAGTTCTCATATCACAAATATGAGAATTCTGCTTTTCCTCTGTTGGATTTTGGCATCTTGGGCTGCAGAAAACATTTTCTAATTTTTTCATAATTTAAAAAGTTAATACTTTAGGAGGAAAATTAGTTTGCAGATCAACAAAGTGTTGTTTCTTTTTTTTTGTTAGTGTTGCCATATTTTGACCGAAATATTGGTTTGATGTGTAAACGAATATCTTTTAAATGCAGCTCAGTATGCCTTCATAACAAATTACAAAGACACAGAAGCATTTCAGTGAAGGTGTCCTAGTGGTGACGTGTTTTTGACAAAAAGCAAACCCAAATGTGAAAGAGCAATAGGCGCAGAACGTAAAAGTTACCTAACTAAAAGTTAACAGATGTGGGTTCAAGAGTTCATGTTTTCCATGCATTCAGTTTAAATAGTATTGAATCTGCAGCGGGCAGCAGTTGTCAGAATCAGATGATGGGTTTGATGGGCAAGAGTAGAAGTCTGTGTTTCTAATAATTATGTTCAGACAAGATTGAACGCTTGGAATTTTTTGTTGTCAGGCTCCTACCTGCCAGCTGGTTATTCCTTCTCATACGGTGGGAAGGTTCCTGCAGGGGAGGATGGGGAGAAACCCTCCAGGTCCAGCCCGACAGTAAAACCACTGAGTGAGGCCAAAGCTCTGGACCTGCTCCAGCAGCATGCTAGCCAGTACAAAAGCAAATCCCCTTCCATCCAAGACAACAAGACCCCACATGAGCGAGACAGAGAGAGGGAGAGAGACAGGGAACGGGAGAGAGACGGCGAACGGCCACGGTCCTCACCTTCCCAGCGCATCCTGCCTTCCCATCATCACCTAGGATACCCGTTATTGTCAGGACAGTATGACCTGTCCTATCCCTCAGGTGAGATTTGCATGCCATGACAATACCAGCTTATGTAGCTATCCATTCATTTCAAACACTGGAACTACTACTCTTCTACCAATCTATTCATTCTACGCCTATGTAGCGGGGCTTAGAATGTTCATCTGCTTTTATACGCATATCGGGCCAAACTACAGTTAAATGAAAAATACGGTATACAAGTATCGTAATAGGGATATGCAGCCACTTCAGTAATAAAGCCTTTGTTCATAGACATTTCAGATCTTCAGCTCTGCCTCTTTTGATGCCCAGCTTTATGTTATTGATACAGTCTCAATTTACTGTCGCTCTGCCTTGAATGTAACATCAGCACAAAGATACTACCGTAGATGCCATGAGCAATCACTGAGGTTCAACACTATTCACGAATGCCCCAAGCAAAATAAAACACTCTAAGCCTTGACCATGGATTATCTGGATGAAATGCAACTATAGGAACTGAGTTCATCAAAGGGATACTTTTCCCTGCACAAAGTGTCTGTGATGGAAACCCATCTCTTGTGCCTCATTTCTCCAGCATCAAATGTGGCAAGACTGCTGTTTAGAAATGTTGGAACGGGTTATGTAGCCTCAGTAGTTATGAAGAGAGTCTGTGCTTATGCCTGACACAGACGCTGTAACCTACATACGTTGTGCAAGCCATTTATTCTGCTGCGCTCATCAGTCTGTCTCGCTTTGTAAAAACGTCACACAAACCCCAGCCAGCGCTGTGGGTTTTTTTTTTTTTTTTTTTTTTTTTTGCTAGCCAGGTTCATTTTTGTTTCTTCTTCCTGCTTCACTTTCAGCCAAAGCAACTGAACTGAACCTCTTGAGTTAACCTCTCCTCCATGTGTTCGCTGTTGGGGTCTGTTTACAGTCTAGGCTGTCGCCGTAGCTACGGGATCAAATTGACACAGGGGTATAAACCATCTATTAGTTGTTGTGTCTGCGATGCAGGAACTGAAGATGTTTGTATTTCTGTTAAAAGGCTTGTTTTTAACTTTCCCGATACAAGAGAACCAGTAGTAGTGTACGAGTATGGTGCTTGGTCCAGATATAAGTGCATGTTGATTGGTTGAATACAAGAGCCATTTTTAATCGTGTTAACATTTATTAAGTTGACTTTATGATAAAGTATAAGACTGGCAATAGCTGGCTAAAGTGTTGTAAAAGTCAAAGTCTGAAAACACAATAAATGCAGAGCCATAATTCATTCATTTTCTGTAATCACTCGTCCTCTGGAGGGATGCTGGGGGCAGGGCAGGGTACACCCTGGACAGGTCGCAGGGCTACACAAAGACATAGAAATTCAAAATACAATTTTAAATCACGCACAAAAGCACACACTTCACACTGAGTGAGACCAGAGGAAAACAGGCGGTGTATGGGCTAGCGTAACATGCAGAGGCAACAACAGCGGAGGGCTTGTGGAGTTGTGACGTGTTAGCCATGTCGGATAGTTTTGAACAATATCTTCCTTTTCCAGGCCTCTCTTCGTCTGCCATTGTTGCCAGTCAGCAAGCATCTGCCCCATCCATGTACCCCCCTGCACGGAGGTGAGAATGGTAAGGGACATGCACTTTTCTATGCTGCACTTTTTTTTATTTCCAACACAACTCAAACTGTCTCTTGAACTAAGTAAGTCAACTCTTACTAAACAGTCTGGCCTGATCAAAAGTGCTCACTATGTTTCTGATAAATATGTCCTCTGTGTGATACACTTGCTATCCATGATGTGCTTCACCTTCATCTGTTCTTCTCATCTGCTTGTCCTGATTTGCTGGAGCTCATTCTAGTGTTACAATACAGCAGCACCACCTAGTGGTCATAAATCATGGCAACGTAGAGAGACACTACTATACTGTAACTGCAGAAGGTATTTTAATGAACATACTGAACCCTTTTGTGTGCACTTATACAGTAGATGTGTGCTTGTGTGAAAATGTGCATAAAAAGAAATAGAAGCACATTTATCCACAAATGCTTACATCTATGATGAGATGATCATGACCTTTAAACGTCCAAGCTCAACAAAAAGAAGGTCCAGTTGTTAATGAAATAAAACAAGACATGTAAATGGAGAACAAAGTGTAAAGCAGTAGAAAATAGTAGAAGCTATCATGTGAATCTGTCTGTTTAAAGTTTCATGTGCTCCTGTACAGCGGTCTTGTTAAGACTCATAATGTCCCCTCACATTCTGCAGGCACACCTGATTGGCTGATCACCACCCCTCTTGGCCATGTGACTGGATCACATGAAGAAGCATTTCTGTTGTAACATCAGTTTAATGGTGTTTTGTGTATGTTTGATATCTCTGCCTGGACACACAGTCGATTGATCTGCACTCACTGGCATGGAGCAGAGGGATTCAAGCTGTGGTTCTACCGACCCTGCTCGTTCCCAGTGAGCATGCAGCAGCAGTTTTGGCTCACAGACTAAAGGCAAAGTGAACCTTGTGGGTGGAGACACAGCGGGATGCTGGCGGTTGTCGGTGCTATTGTGACGTAAGGTGGAGCGGCTGTTTTGAAGGCGCTTCTAGCTGCTACAGCAAGCCGGGTCTTCAATTTCGCACTGGTAGCAAGGACAGGACGGTTACATCCCATCTTTTGGAGCCAAGCCTTTAAATGTGTGTCATTTTATGGCACACAGTTGTATCACAGTTTTTTAATTTCATCCTCACATTTTGGCACCTCTGACCTCTCTGTGATCCTGCAGCTCAGGTTTGGACTCCACTGGACATCATCTCACCTTAACCTTGATGTATCTCAGCTTCATGGAAAACAGAACACTATAAACAGAAGAGGACAGACCAATCAGAGGGCAGCATTTGGACTGATGCTGCATCCTCAGGCTGACTGACCAACAAGGAGGCAGTCAGGCGGCATCAGGCTCCTCCTCCTCAGTGTGTAGCTGTAATGTACTATGTGTGTGTGTGTGAGAGAGAGAGAGTGCGTGTGTGTGTAAATACTGTACAGAGGAATTATTTTAAAGAGCCTGTTGGATGATGTTGGATTTCCTACTCTTCTTTTTGTCTGGTAGCCTCTGCCTCTGTTTTTCTACTGTTGTTGATCTGATATTAAACCTGTAGCTGGTGGAACGACGGTCAAGCTCAGTGTCTTCATTTATTCCATTGCAAATACTAAGTACTGCTACGGCTGCTTGCTAGAAAACGGTGAATTAGCATTGCCCGATATTGTTCTTTTCACTGATAAGAAATGTTGCCATGCACACTTCTCCAACAAAATGCCCATTCATTAAATCTGTTCAGCTATAGCGTGTCCAGAGACATTACACAGCATCATTGAAACACATTCATTTGATTCTTCACTTGGTAATACCAAAATACTTACTTGTCTTCTCACATCATGTGCAAGGAAAAATATAATAAAGAAGGAAAGGACAGATTGCAACCCTCCAACAATAGCTGTCTGCCATTAGGTTATATTTGACCTGTAGGTCGAGATATAAGATGGATGGCTAAGATGTGGGTTAATGATTGGCCTGATCATGACTCCATGAGGCCAATAAATCTTCTATAAGCAAATGGACAGAGAAAGGCAGAGAGAGATTAATTCAAAGTCAACACACACACACTAACAAGCAAAGGTTGTTATTGCTTGCTTTCATGCACTTTATGCCTGTGACCTTTTTATTTATTAACCTAGTTTGGTCTCCTCGATCTCCTTTTGTTTGAGCTGCTCACCAATTGTAACTCCCTCGATGCAGACACGAGTGGCTTTCTTGCTGCTGGTTTATTGAAGCTTCTTCTCAATCCACCGTGAAAACTAAACACACAGCGTTGATGACGAAATAGAAAGTTCACTTAGTATAAATGCAGAGCATGTGAAATAAACATGCTGTATAATACCATGGGAATAGTTTTAAGATTGAACGCTTGGAATTTTTTGTTGTCAGGCTCCTACCTGCCAGCTGGTTATTCCTTCTCATACGGTGGGAAGGTTCCTGCAGGGGAGGATGGGGAGAAACCCTCCAGGTCCAGCCCGACAGTAAAACCACTGAGTGAGGCCAAAGCTCTGGACCTGCTCCAGCAGCATGCTAGCCAGTACAAAAGCAAATCCCCTTCCATCCAAGACAACAAGACCCCACATGAGCGAGACAGAGAGGGAGAGAGACGGCGAACGGCCACGGTCCTCACCTTCCCAGCGCATCCTGCCTTTCCATCATCACCTAGGATACCCGTTATTGTCAGGACAGTATGACCTGTCCTATCCCTCAGGTGAGATTTGCATGCCATGACAATACCAGCTTATGTAGCTATTCATTCATTTCAAACACTGGAACTACTACTCTTCTACCAATCTATTCATTCTACGCCTATGTAGCGGGGCTTAGAATGTTCATCTGCTTTTATACGCATATCGGGCCAAACTACAGTTAAATGAAAAATACGGTATACAAGTATCGTAATAGGGATATGCAGCCACTTCAGTAATAAAGCCTTTGTTCATAGACATTTCAGATCTTCAGCTCTGCCTCTTTTGATGCCCAGCTTTATGTTATTGATACAGTCTCATAAATGCAGAGCATGTGAAATAAACATGCTGCATAATACCATGGGAATAATTTTAAGCGCTCTTCTTCTTAGTGTTCACAAAGTCCATATGACCAACATGGTAATAAATGCAACTTACATAAATTATGACATTGAATTAGAAAGACAAACAAATCAGATAAATTATCTCAACAATATGATAACAACAACAGATACACTAATGATGATATTACTCTTGCTCAGCTCATGTCACTTCACCTCCCGCAGTCAGTGCTTCGTCTGCCTGAGTGTGTCCCATTTAGTGTTAGATGGCATCATCTAGTGGCAGACACGTCACTTTGCAAGTGTATTGTCTCATGCTTAATTTAGTGATCACTGGAGGAATTTCAGGTATAATTCAGAATTCATTGATCCATCAATGATGGGTAGTCATCCTGGTCCAGATGCCACTAAACAGGCCCCTCCAGACATGAGCCTCTTGTTTTAACCAAATGATTACATGTATCTGACTGCAGATGGGCAGAAATTTTCTTTTTGCAGAGCAGTGTCTTTGTCCTTGTCCTTGTTTGGTGTTCCCTGGGTTCTTTGTGACATATCGGACTATTCCGCGTCTTGCTTTTGAAGTGATCTTTGTTGGTCAACTAATTATGACAATTTCGATAACAACATTGTTTTCCTCAAGTAAAAAACAAACAAACAAAAAAACAAGAGAGTAATCTGGATATAAATGTGATCTCTGATTAATCGCTGATTTGGAAGAACTGAAAAAAAGAAGCACGAACTTGAAATGAGCCCTCAGTTTGATTTGATCCAATAAACCTATGGCTAATGTTTGTTTGTCAGCAAACATTAGGACAGATCTTCCACACTTAGCAACAAAAAATGACAAAAACAAAAATCACGAAGCAGGTCTTGGGTTAGGGTGAGGGGTGTTCAGAGTGACATGTACGGTATGTCCTTGGACACAATGACAACCACTATGGTTGCCCTTTAAACAAAACGAGACAAACACAAAACAAAACAACAAGACAAAAACGATTGGATTGTAGGTATGGCAGAGATCAGAGGTCAGGCTGGGTCTTTCCAGTTCTCTTGAAAAGGTTGAGGAACTGCTTCCTCAGAGATGTTCACGTCTATCCATTAACTCATTTGTGCCTCTTTAGAAGACTGCATACGTTGCTGGAGGATGGACTTTTCCCGGTTCCATTGTGTTAGTTGGTTTTCCTGGTTCTCCTGTCCATTGATTACAGCAGCCTTTATAGTTGATGTTGATGTCACTAGGTTGTCAGCTGCATATTGGAGGCGTTCTTCCTCACTCTGGCGCTGTTGATCTTCTCTCTGTTTTTGCAGGACAACCAGTGCTGCTTTAAGCCTGTTGGTTTCCTCCCCCTCTTGTTGCAGACAGCTCTCGGCTGCCTTCCTCTTTTCTTCCTCTGTCTTGACAGCTTCTTTGAGTTGTTGAGCATACAAGGAAGCATTTCCATACATTGTCTCCAATTTGCAGAGCTCCTGACAAAGAGCAGCCATGTCTTCTTTTGCCTTGTTTGCTTGAGTTGCGAGTTGTTTCATCTGCTCTACCTGATTTAGTAGAGCCACCTTGTCTTGCTCCAGGGAAGAAATCCTCTTTGTCTTGTTGCCCAGAAACTCCAGCTCATAGATCTGAAGTACACCTTTGTTCTGGTTCCCGGCACTGGTGCATTCAAGCCTGGACAGCAGCCTGTGGTTTCTTGGTTGTGCTGGCAAGCAGAATTTGAAGAATTGGATGTACTTTATCCTTTGCAGGCTGCTGTGCGCAAGGTAGAAGCTGTGGAAGGTGGTTTGGCCACTGTAACAGGTACATTTGGAGATTCCCTTTGGTGCACAGTATAGGGTTCCACTTCAGGTGTTTGCTCAAGCTGTTTTCTTGGTGTGGATCATTCTTCAGGTGCAGATGTGACGGTGTAGGAAATTGTAATTCAGCCATTATGGCTGGCTGCGCAGGGATTTCTGCACAATGTGCTTCAGAAGTTGCTGCTGGCACCTCTGAAGATGCAGCAGGTACCTGGGTGGATGACTGAGACCATTTTAATTGTATTGATAAAGGAAAGTTAAAGAAAGGTAATCAGTAGCAAATCTCATTTGCAACGCGTGCTCCCTCTCTCTATATGTATGTACTGTACGTTTTAAGAGCTAGTTCTGTTTGTTTGTTTGTTTGTATTGTTATCTAGCTATTTGAGAGATGTAGCTGATGCACTCACTTTCCATTACTAAGGTATGGCCCACTGGCATGCAATAAAGGGGTGCTCATAGCTATCATGACTGCTGGGTCAGAACAGTTTGATGTAAATATTCCAATGCATTTGTGATCTAAAAAAAAAGAAAAGATAATAAATAAATAAATACAAATTGGATCTGGCACTCACAGTGGGATACAAAATAAAATGAACCAATACGTGGGCCAACAACGAGCAACAAGCTTTTATTTGAATTCTTCCCACTCAAACCACTTTATTTTGAAGGGCTTCCTGTCACTTCCTTAGTGACACGCTTCAATGGTGTGAACTTGACTCAGCTTGTACGGCAGGCTCCCGTTAGCTGTAACAGCTCCGCTGCGGCAGATGCTGACGGACGGACGGTGGATGGACCGACCGACTCTCTGATGAACATAAACCGACGTGACTGAAGACGACGGAGTACTCGCAAGGTAAAACGACATGTGTTGTTGCATGGCCCCTGTGGCTATCATCACCGATGATGGTCTTGGTGCAGTAGTGGTACTGGTGTCTCTTGATGCTAGTGACTCATACACTTTGTGTATTGGAGTAATAATACTAGCACGATTTAGAACGTGTAGGGGATAGAATTTCTGTTTGAGTGTTAAATCTGTTGGACTACTGGGGTTTAATCGTTTAAAATCACTACATCAGTAAACGAGTCATTCAGTAGCATGCAGTGGAAATGATAGTATTTAGATTATGGCACATCATTTATATTTTCTGCCTATATATACCTGATGCCCTGCATACACACAAACCCCCCCCCCCCCCCCCCCCCCCCCCCCCCCCCACCCACACACACACACACACACACACACACACACACACACACACACACCTATGTATATTGAATGATATATACACCTATCAGGTCTCCCTTGTGCCTCCAAAACAGTTGTGAATCATCAGAGAATGGACATGGGCCTTCTGAGAGTGTCAGTGCTATGGGGTGGGGGTGCCTGGTCTGGTCTAGGTGGGTGCTACATGTCTAAGTAACATCCACACGAATGCCAGGTCCAAAAGTTTCCCAGCAGAACACCGTATTGTCACAAGATGGTTAATTTACTTCTCCTGTCAGTGGTCATAATGTTATGCCTGATCAGTGTATAATGATGGCGAGCAGCAGAGTTTCTGTGTCAGGCTGAAAGTTGTTCTCCCTCTTTGTAGCTGGCTGCTAACCAGCAGACACTGCATTCATTTGATGTAGTTCAGTTCTGTTAGTGTGTGGCCTCCTCTCTCCTGCTGTAGTTAGCATGCAGCTCTCTGCCTCGTTTTCGCTCCAGAAGCTCTGAATGGAGCATCTCTGTTTTGGCTCGTTCATTTCTTCGTGTGTGTTTAGTTCTCTAAGCAGTCCAGTACCACAAACAAAACACCTCTTTCAGTGTGTAGCTGCAGAGGAGCTGGGCGCACACGAATGATGCATTCATTTTTAACTCTGAATCAGCTACTGCATGGGAGATGTTAGATCTTGACTTAAAAGGTATACAACAAAAGTCAGTACCCTTGGGTGCGATATCATATTCATATTCCAAGCATGGCCATTTCAGCTTCTATTGTTGGTACTTACCATGCAGCTGTGTTGTAACTCAAATTCTACCCTTGCCCTTGCCATACTACTGAACTACTGAATTAAATCTGATAATGTGTTTTCATAACATTCTTTATTCGAGTGCAGAAATGTTGCAACCTTAAATTAATATAATATCAAACTGAAAAATAGTACAGCTGTCAGATGACAGTTCAAAATCAGTTAACAGTTTAGTGACATTGAACAGCAGTGTGTTTTTATTGTACTTGAAAGCTAATTGATTCAGTTTGGATGTTGACACAATATGAAAAGTGATTGTGGTTTTGCAGGAATATTATTTTCTTATTATTTGCATAAATGGAATCAGACAGGATGCTGCTGTGGTGGAGACGGCTTTTCCATCAGGAGAAAGGCCAATCAATTGGTTTCACCCCCAGCAGCCAGACAAATGTATGTTGTATTACATGTCAGTTATTATGCTAGGTTGTATGATTCACATTAGAGGACTTGTGTGTAACTGTGTCATCCAGCATAAACTACTGAATATTATCAAGCATCATTGTACCTGCTGTTGCTGCATCAAAGTTAGCACTGAAGTCTGAAAAGACTGACATGCTGCCTATATATAAGATATATATGTAACAGGGTTAGACAGGACATAAAGAGGGGAAGTTTCATTTTTTGACCAATACCACTTTAGTAGTTTAAACTCATCTGAATCCGAACAAATCCCTCTTGTTTCCATCACCTAGCCAGCTGCCTCTCAAACCAAAACTCAGGTGGGAATAAAATATTAACAGCATTTACAACGTATGATATGTTATCTGATTTCTGAAGGGTTTATGAAATGAAGCTCCCTGTGAGGCCTCTTTTGAGTGCATTGATCCTAGCCACAGGCTTCACTTACCAGTATCAGCCAGTCCAGTTAATAGAGCTGTTACAGAACACAATTTGCAGGGTGTCTGAACTCTGCATTAGGAAGGACGAAGTGGAGGATGTGGTTGTGGAGAGGAAATATGATCTCGCTTTATTCACCGCTACTGTCATACAGACATAAAAAGTAGTAGAAACTCTATACATGACCCCAGGTAATTAAAGAGGCACAAACTTTGCCTTTATTTGTATGCATGTCCAATATGTCTTTTTTTGTTAATTTTGATACTGCTCCACAACAAAACCAATTCTCTTTGATTATCTACTACTACTACTACTACTACTAATAATAATAAAATTAATCAGTAATAATAAAACACTGATAATGATTGAGGTAAATTAAACCTTTTCTCAGATCAAACTCGAAGTTCATTATCAGTTTCACCTTGTCAACAAAGTCATCCATCCACTCAGCTTGCTGTTGAGTGTTAAGTCGAACAAAAGTCCCATAACGTCAAACAAGCTGCATGTCCCTGAGGTCCTCCCTGATTTAATCAGCCAGGTGAGACACCTGTGCGAGGAAACCAACAGATGACTCTGTGAAAAGCATGAGGGAGGAGGAGGAGAATGCTGAAGAGGGTGTGAGTGAGGGTTAAGTACTGTGACGGGAGGGAAACAGTGCCACAGTAGTGTTACAGCACTTCGCCTCTACATTCAGCTTCCTAGAATTGCCTTTTTGATCCTGTTGCCCTGGCAAAAGAGGAGTGCTGTGTGTTCAGCATGTGTTTGATTCAGGGATATGAAGGGCCTTTGTCAGTCTTTCAGATCGATATTAGTCCCTTGAGTCTTGAGTCATTTGAGACACATTAGCATCTCCCTGAGAGTCTAGTGCTGTTATTATACTGGTGTCAGTTCTAGTAACAACCCTAACATTTTGTGAACAACACAATGTTGACCCTAAGGCTGAAACTATAAGCAATGACAGAGATAAATCTACAACATCTGTTTCCATCTGTGGATGAAATTAAACTAGTAAGTAATTGAGGGTAGTGTGGAGCACAAACCTAGTTGTAGCCAGACAATTCTTGTGGCAATATGACCAATACAGAACACTGGACACGATCTATCGATGGTTGTTCAGCAGCTAATTTTTTTTTTTTACACATCTGTAGAATGGATGGAAATTCATGTCAGGAATGACTGAAATTATTTGTTGGATATAACTATTCCTCTGTTATTGTTCAGTTAGTTCTAATGGACTACTGGTTACAGACTGACAGCTGCAGGCATTAGTCTTGGTAAAGATGCAACTTAAGGAAAATTGCATCATCCACATCCAGCCAGTCAGATGAATGAATGAGTGAATAGTCTTCATCTTCTCTAACTGCTTATTCCTTTTAAGGGTCATGGGGTCTCCTGGAGCCTATCCCAGCTGTCATTGGGTGAGAGGCAGGGGTACACCCTGGACAGGTCTCCAGTCTATCACAGGGCTAACACAGAGAGACAGACAACCATTCACACTCACACCTACGGCCAATTTAGGATCACCAATTAACCTAACCAGCATGTCTTTGGGTGGTGGGAGGAAGCTGGAGAACCTGGAGAGAACCCACGCAGACACAGGGAGAACATACAAACTCCACACAGAAAAGGCCAGCCGGCCCATGGATTCGAACCCGAATAGTACAAATTTTATACCAATAGACTTAGAATCACAGGACAGAAGTGAGTATGTGCTGTAAGGAAGGATAGATTTTGAGAAATATACTATGATGAATATGTGTGACATGGACTTCAGCAGGACCAAGACTACAAATGATAGCTTCTGGGTCCAAAACTATGACCTATGCTTTAATGTGTGTGCAGCAAGATGTAGCAGATAATTTGTAATTAATTCAATATTCTTACCATAAATACACCATAGGTCCAGAACTGTTACTCTTGATCCATCTATTATTTGAGTGCAGACTCCATCCATCCCTTTTATACGTCATCCATTGTATGAATGTATTGTGCACCGCCTTCTATAATGTAGTCTTGTTTGTGATGTCATATCATATCATGATTTCACATCACATCATATATCAGTATACTGATACATGGTTTATGTAAAGCATCTTCTCACAACCTTGAATGTTATTAATGCTATAAAGATTGAATTGAATTGAATATGTTTAACTGTGGTCACTGGAGTCTTTAGAATTGCCAGTTACCAGGGAAACAGTGGGTTTGTCACTTTGAAACTGATTGGAAACATGAACGCCACAGTGGCAAGGTGAACCACAAGCCTTTGTGTGAGCTGTCCGAACCCTGCTGGGTAACGAGGGCTATGCTGGGTCTAGCTACATCTAATGACTTGGATTCCATGGTGCAATTCAGTAAGCTTGGCCTTTGATTCAATGAAAAGCATACTTTTATACCATTATTGCTAGAGGAGGCAGAGAAGTAACACACATTTATGAGGGAACTATAGAAAACAAATGCTTGAGTAACATATGTTACAGTTTGAATGGTTGCTCTCCTGAAAAGGCTGGCCTCACTGGTTTCACTGTATGTTGTTTACACCTGTTACTTGGTTTTTTAGATTAGATTAGATTAGATTTTCTTTATTAATCCCAGACTGGGAAATGTATGTGTTGCAGCAGTATTCAACACCATACATACATATATATATAAAAAAGCTAAAAATAAAAATAGAGAACTATAAAAAGAACAAAAAGTATACACAGTATACAAGTATTAAAAGTGAATATTAAAGAAATGTTAAATTAGCATGTATACACAATTATTAACACGTATTAAAAGTGAATATTAAAAAGAAATGTTAAATTAAATGTCCAAGGTGTCATCTGTCACACACAGATGAGGAGTTGTACAGACTGATGGCTTGGGGTAGGAAAGATTTCCTGTAGCGTTCTTTAAGACAACAAAGTTGTCTGAGCCTTCTGGAGAAGGTGCTCCGTTGTCTGTCTATTGTGTGGTGGAGAGGGTGGTCAGGGTTATCCATGATTGATAACAGTCTGGTGCAACTTCCTCCTCCTGTAATGAAAATACAGTTACATGCAGACACAGATCTGGTATGTTATCCCATTGACAGCCTGTAAAATATTTGCCTTGATCAGTAAATATTCTTATTGTTTAACTATTTTTTTTTTTCTCTTCTTCCCTCAGAAATTCCCAGGCTGATGATGATGATGTCTGAGAATTTGGAGCTGAGTGATGATGTTAGTGTGCTGCCTCCCCATGAGGTGGAGCCCCCCAGGGAAGAGGACGGACATTGTCCCTTGCCCTTCAGGTGAGCAATAGCAAGTTAGCTACAAATGCAAAGCAACTGGAATGTAGAAAACAAAGGGCTTTATCAAAAAATATATTACAACATTACAGACTTTTGAAGGTCTCTGTTCTCTGGTCAGGAATCATAATTGAAGATCCTGAATGATCTTATTGCTCTGGATCTGTCTTCTATTAACAGGGTCAGAGAAAGCAAGAAAGACATAGAAAGAGGAAAATTGACACCAAAGAGGAATGTATATTAATGATTGCTTATTGTATATATATTGTACATTTGGTTTGTTCTTTCACTTTCAAAGTAAAATGCTTACTCTGCGTTTCATGTGCGGCATTGTCAAGTCACCTCTTGCCTTCACTGTTTGCTGCAGCTTTAGTATGCTCGTTATGAGGAGTCCATCTAGTTTCTTCTCCATTGACAGTGACCCTTTGATATGAATCATCTGAAGGATGGCTTTAGATTAGGATATTAAAAATTTGGCTCAGAAGTTAAAATCCATTGACAGGGTGGGTCATCATTGTCTTCCTGCTGCATATTTTTTACTTCATCTAAAGGATGAATGTGCCTTTCAGCTTTGCTAGCCTATTGCTTCCAAATGCTATTGGTTTGCCACCCTTTGTCAGTGCTCCCTGCGCTTTGTGCATTTTGTCTTCCATGCCACATTGATTTGCAATTCGTTTCCAAAGCTTTATTGGTCTATTCTGCCAGGACAATTAAGATTTACACATATTTTTAGACTTTAAGACTCAGTTCAGATAGGCACTTATACAACCTGTTTCATTACTTTATTATTTGAGGACAATGTTAAAATATAACCTTTCCTTTATTTTCATATTGTAGACAAACAGTGACATCCCCACTCTGAGTTAACCTGCGTACTAAAGCATGACTGTTAGAAACTAATTTATACAAAGTGTGAACAAAGTATGGTTGATTCTCTTCCAACTCCTTGTTACCCATTCCCTCATTAGTCCTGAAAGAGCCTGTGTGTATGTGTCTGTGCATGTGTGTACATGGGTGTACATGTGTGTGTGTGTGTGTGTGCATTTGGCAGCAGATAAAAGCTGAGGAGACGTGCAGGAGAGACAATCCACAGAGAGGGACAGCCTCTCTCACTGCTCCGTTATTCCTGTCAAGTAGAAAACAAGCTGCACGAGAGGCTGCAGAATTGTGTGTTTGTGTGTATCTGAGTGTATGTGTGCCCGCAGCACGTGCAGTTTGCTCACGTTTCCAGCCAGCAGAGCTCAGAGCAAAGGACAGGCTGATGGGAAGAAGGAGATGTGTGTGTAACTGGTTTAAAGGTCCAAGACCTGGAACTCATTAATGTTTTTTAGTTAAAGTTTAAAAACAGAGTGGTGTGAACTAGTTGTTCACAGCTTCACTAGCGGCTGTGGGAATTTACATGATTTATCAAAATATGTGATCAGCTGATAAAAATCAAACAACCCTGAAAAATAGCAGGAAGGTAAGAATAGTTGAATTTAAATATAATGCTAATTATTAAAACTATATGTCTTTGTTCAACCACACTGGTGACCACATTTAGTAATACACAGGACAAGATATTACAATCCCTTGTGCCGAAATCCCAGGCAAAACATGTTTAGAGGCCCTGTTCGACTAAGGGGCCCTACCAAGCCTACAGTCATGTAATATGACCAATAACCTGCATTCTACCTAGACTAACTAGAAGCTGCTGACTTGTAGGCCCATTGAGCAGCAGAGGATACTTCAAACATTGTAAAACATATCTAACTAAACGCTGCTGGCTTGTATGCCCGCTCAGCAGCAAACCATGGCTACCATGGCTATACTATATTTTTCATCAGGTCAGAAACACACAACTCCAGGCCAGAGACACAAACAGATGGAGGAGGATGGGATAAGGGGGGATAGGGGAGGCAAAGGGAAATGGAAAGAGGAACACACAGCTATTAACAGCTATAACAGCTATACAATAGCAGCACACAAATGCAAGAGTAGTAATAAAGAACATATTAGATAAGAAATTGGAGGCTAGGTGTTTGGTGCAAGAGGGATGAAAGTAGAGGATAGGTGCTCAGTGCATCATCTCCCAGCAGACTAGGCCTATAGCAGCATAATTAAGGGATGGTTTAGTCCAGCCCTAACTATAAGCTTGATCAAAAAGGAAAGTCTTAAGCCTGACCTTAAAAGCAGAGAGGATATCTGCCTCCCAAACCCAAACTGTGAGCTGGCTCCACTTGACAGCAACCCGATAGCTGAAAGCTCTACCTCCCATTCTACTTTTTGAAACTTGAGTAACCACAAGTAAGCCTGCACTTTGAGATTGGAGTGATCTATTGGTGATATGGTACTATGGGGTCTTTAAGATACGATGGAGCTAGGAATTTAAGGGCCTCGTATGTAAGGAGGAGGAGTTTAGCTCAGCCAGACAGTAATGAATTACAGTAATCCAGCCTCATTCTGAGATGATATCACACAAGTGAAAGAAGACAGTCCTGGCCACTTGCTTTATGTGTGAATTAAAAGATATATCTATGTCAAATATAAGCCCATGGTAACGCCGTCCAAAGAAAGTAAATAACTGGATAATTCATCTCTGAGATGTTTTGGGCCAAATACAATGACTTCTGTTTTGTAGAGTAGGGAGTTACAGGTCTTCATGACTTTAAGGCATGCTTGGAGTTTAACTAGCTGATTAGTTTCATTTGGTTTCATGGATAAATATAGCTGGGTGTCGTCTGCATAGCAATGGAGACTTATGGAATGTTTCCTAATAATATTGCCGGGAAGCAATATATAATGTTTAGAGTTTTGGTCCTAGCACAGCACCCTGAGGAACTCCTTAACTTACTTTTGAAGTAGAAGAATCATTAATGACATGAACAAACTGGAATTTGTCTGACGAATAGGATTCAAAACAGTCTAACGTGATTCCTTTAATCTTGATCTCACTTTCAAGTCTCTGTAGTAAAATATTATGTTCAATAGTGTCAAATGCAGCACTAAGATCTAGCAGAACAAGTATAGAGACAAGTCCACTGTCTGAAGATCATTAGTAACTTACTAACCAGAGCTGTTTCTGTACTATGATGAAGTCTGAACCTGAATGAAACGCTTCAATCCATTGGGCGACTGTGGCTCAGTAGGTAAAGCGGGTTGTCCACGAACCAGAGGGTTAGCGGTCCGCCAGTTATAGCTTGACAAGCCGCATGCGGCTCGCGAGCCGCGCAATGAGTAACTGTGAGTTAGACAATATCGGAATATCGGATATCGGCAGAAAAGCCAATATCGAGCATCCCTAATAAAAGCGCTTTGAGTACCAATAGGTAGAAAAGCGCTATATAAAAACAAGGCCATTTACCATTCCTGTTTAAATGTTCACACAACTCATTAGCAACAATGAGTCCCCGGAATGTACCACATGTCGAAGTGTCCTTGAGCAAGACACTGAACCCCCAGTTCAGTTTGTGTGAATGTGTGCGTGCTTGTGTGAGTGAATGGGTAGATGTGTCTCTGATTGTAAAAGCTAGGGATGACCGATATTATCGGCCGATATTGAGTTAAAAATGTAATATCGGGAAATATCGGTATCGGGTTTTCATAACCGACATTTGTTCTGTAGGCGTCAGCATTTCTGAGTGTGCATGAACGCAGCATGGTGTGCTTGATGACGTATAACAACAACACGGTATTCTCTAGGTCGCTAACCGTGGCTAACAAGCTAGCTCGCCCGGTGTAAGAGATATCTGTGGTTTGGAAGTATTTCCAAGTGTCACCTACTAACAGTAAATTTGCGTTTTGTAACGACTGCAAAGCAAAGGTGGTTATGAGAGGAGGAAACAAGGCGTCTTCTTTAAATACAGTGATCCTCACTATTTTTTTCACAAGAGCCACATTAGCAGTGCAAAATCAAAAGGCGAGCCACTTTTACGACAACATACAAATTGGACATCCCACAAAAAATAAATAACACGGCCAATACATTTTCTTTTAAGACCAGACGTTTCTGTCTCTTTTTTTTTATTAAAAACCGGTCCATTTTGTGTTTTACACTAGCTAGCGGAGCTTACGTCGCCTGCCTGCAAACGTGCGTTGCGGTCAAGTTTTGCAAACAATGCCACATGGCCACCTTCATTTGCGTATTCTGTGATTCAGCTGTGTGAAATGTATTACAACTTATCGCCACGAGATGGCAGTTTAAGTAGCATTGCCGGTAAATAGTGGATTGCAATTAAAGGCAAGTGGCAGTGTGATACTGCAAGCTACCATGCGAGCCGCCAATTATAGCTTGACGAGCCGCATGTGGCTCGCGAGCTGCGCAATGATTAACTGTGCTTTAATACATCAAATTTGTCCACCCACCTCAAGAAAAATCATGTGGAGTTACAGTATATGCTACATTTGTCTTCCTTGTTTTGATATTGTGTGTGTTTGAGGCAAAATATTCTCTCTAAAAACACACACACACACACACAAAAGCCATTTGAAAAGCCATATTGCATTTATGTTTGCATCCAATGGGCTTCGCAATAAAATTAGGCATAATGTGTTAATTCCATAATAGGTGATATGTTATGTTGTTACCTAACAATTTTGGTGTAAAATGACTGCATATATCGGTATCGGAAATGAAGAGTTAGACCAGTGATCCTCACTATTTTTTTCACAAGAGCCACATTGGCAGTGCAAAATCAAAAGGCGAGCCACTTTTTACGCCAATTCTGGGGCCCCCCTCTATCCTGGGCCCGGGACAGCAGACCCGTTTGTCCCCCCCATCGACGGGCGTGAAGTCACCTTTGTGCATTTCTACATATAAATTGGACATCCCACAAAAAATAAATAACACGGCCAGTACATTTTCATTTAAGACCAGATTTACTATAATGAGCCTGTTTCTGTCTCTTTTTTATTAAAAACCGGTCCATTTTGTGTTTTACGCTAGCTAGCGGAGTTTACGTGGCCTGCCTGCAAACGTGCGTTGCGGTCAAGTTCTGTAAACAATGCCACATGGCCACCTTCATTCGCGCTTTCCGTGATTCAGCTGCGTGAAATGTATTACAACTTATCGCCACGAGATGGCAGTTTAAGTAGCATTGCCGGTAAATAGTGGATTGCAATTTGCAATTAAAGGCAAGTGGCAGTGTGATACTGTAAGCTACCATGCGAGCCGCCAGTTATAGCTTGACAAGCCGCATGCGGCTCGCGAGCCGCGCAATGAGTAACTGTGAGTTAGACAATATCGGAATATCGGATATCGGCAGAAAAGCCAATATTGAGCATCCCTAGTAAAAGCGCTTTGAGTACCAATAGGTAGAAAAGCGCTATATAAAAACAAGGCCATTTACCATTCCTGTTTAAATGTTCACACAACTCATTAGCAACAACTTTTTGAATGTTGGATATCGGTTTATAGTAAGTGTTGAATGACTGGATGTTTTTAAAGTTGACTAATATGTGTTGAAAGGTGTTACTTTGGAACAATGAAATCTATATTCTTGACCTGAATACATTTTGTAGCGTTTCACACAAATGAAGCTATTTTCTGCAAGTTTATTAAAGTTTGAATGCAGGTTGCGATTGGTTATAGCAATATGTGGCTCTTGTGTGGCAAAAAACAAAACAGAAAACATGCGCTTATCAATACTGTGTGTTGCCATCAATAGCATTTAGTAGTACTTCATAGCGTGTTGTAAGATGGGATAGCGTAGCCGGTATTCTGTGTATAGCAGCTAAAGGTCTATTAACTTTAGACAGTGATGTTTATCAGCAGTTTGTTGTTGTACAGCCTCATTCTCTCTGTTACCGCAGGGCGTTTGGTGATTAACTGACTGCCGCTGAGAGGATTTGGACCGTTCCTCTGCTAGTGTTAGCAAATGACTTTTCAGATGAATGTGAACTGCAGTAGTCCATTACTTGATGAACTGCTGCTAGTTTGCTCCAGTGACCCATATGTCTTCTCTGAGGGCTCCGTGTTGTTAGTGTCACGTGACTGATGACTTGTTGACATCCTGCTTAAAGCATCATGGCACAGCAGTAAACTAGTTGGTACAACTAGTCTATAGTATTTAGACACACTAAAATCTGTGTCTCCAGTCTTCCCATGCAGGTTGAAACAGTTTGCATAATTAGTTATTTTATCTTCTGTGTGTGAGAAAACTTTGTCTCATAAATTTCCTGACCCATTTTTTTTCTTTCTAAATTGCTTTAAGTAGTAATGCCAGTCAGTTCAACCATTGTTGAATGTTATTGTTGTTTTGTTTATCTTTGCTGCTCCTTACTGGTTAAAACATCTGTGAACTGTCAACTAGCTGGTTGCCCACTAGTATTCATTTAGAAACAGTTTTTTAACTGTCACAGTGGATCATGTGTGAAAAGAATGAGTTGCTTTATATTTACAGTGTCACTTGTTTTTAAACTGTCAGACAACAGCCTGACTGCATGTAAGTGTTACCCTATCTACACAGTTGCAGGGTTAGTCACATAGCTCCATAGCACAATGACTCTTTTTGCATGATGTATTAATTTCACAGTGGTACTCAAAGTGTCTGTGTATGTCAATGAAGAACCTAATTTTAGTTATCCAGGAGTAATCACAGGAATCTGAGATGCCTTTGTTTGAGGAGCTCAAAGTGAGGAAATGTGTTTGAGCATGACTTTTAATTTGTAGATCTGGTGTCTACAGTTAACAGTGGTTGGTTATTCTGGCAAAAAATATTTTTTTTTTAATTTCTTACATTGATCGCAGATTTTAGCAAATGTTATCTGATTATTACAATGTTATTCTAACTGACTGTATACTTGATGAAAAAACATTTTAACAAATATTATCAGTAAATTAGGCAGAACAGTGTTTGTTCTTGATAGCCAGCACTGGTCTTCATAGCATTCTTTTGGTATTGTTGCTGACAACAGTAGTCTCCGTGACCCAGTGACCCAGTTCTTTGCAGACCCTGTAGTTTTTGTCCACTTTGCCAAAGTCTAATCTTTATTAATTTGGTGTGTCCTGCAGACTGCAGCTGATTGACGATTTGACCTATGAAGATGTGAAGAAGTGTTACAGAGGATCAGTAAGTTCTTCACTCTTAGCAAAACAATATTAACCACCTTATTTAAGTGCACACGCACACAAACACAAACACACAAAAGGGAGAGGTCCAGAAAATGACGGCAGACCAGACAGACCAGCGGGTGTTCTTTGAATTCTTTTTTTTAATGTCTCGGCAGAAGTTTCCGGCATCTGTGTTGGGATCTCCATGGGAACATGTTCAGTGGTGGGTGTGTGTGTTTGCGTGGACAGAAAGAGAAAGTCTACCAACAATCATTTTTAGTTTTAGTATGATTTTTATGATTTAATGTAAATGTTTGAAGCATTTGTAGAAACAAGCATTGTATCAACCATAGGGATGCAGTAGTCAGCCAACTAAAACCCCAAACCACAGCCTCAGCTGACAAATGATGTCTGGAGCATCTGGTAAAAGAAATAAGCTTTTAATAAGGTGCTGCATCTAACAATGT
Source organism: Planiliza haematocheilus (assembly GCA_005024645.1). Taxonomy (NCBI): domain Eukaryota; kingdom Metazoa; phylum Chordata; class Actinopteri; order Mugiliformes; family Mugilidae; genus Planiliza; species Planiliza haematocheilus. The sequence goes on from SRSE01001160.1 coordinate 542,465, forward strand.
GACATAAACTGAACATAAAGGGATGTCTAAAGAAATTAAACTGCTTGTTGGGAATACTAAGAATGAGATATACGTTGCCAGGACCACTTTATCCATAATGGCAATGAGTACAGGCAGACAAAGAAAATAGTTCTCAGTCCATTAAATACTGGCAGCAATACAAAGGAATCTTCAGCATATACATGCATAACAAATGATCCACGGTATAAACTGAACTTGGACTGCAGAATGAATGATTTTGAAATAATAAATGATGAATTAATAAGTACATGAATTTTTTGTTAGACAGAATAAGAAATATACAAATTAGGTTTAATAAATTGACATTCAAAACACACACGGTTTTAGTACGCTAGTAAGATCACATAAATGCTGTATGAACAGATTCACTTCCCATACACATGAGCAAGCACAGTATTTGTAGTTTCCTGCTACCATTAGCACATAAGCAAAATAGCACACTTGTGGTCCTTTTACGTCATAGCAAACAACAATTGTGTTTTTTCAGCTTACTTCCTCACAAACACATTTTCTGCAGAATGCAGCCTCTGTGTAACAACTAACACCAAGCACTGGTGACCTCATTCTCACCATTCCACATAATCTGAACGCCTCCCTGTGGCACCAGAAGACTGGGGCATGGAAACCACTGCTTGTCCCTTCTCTATCCACAAAAGAATGTACCATTCCCCAGCCCCTATAGAACAACATTTTAACAACTTACACACCTAGGAGGCCTACATCACCACCACCAACACCTCCCAGTCTCCTCCTGTAGCAATCTGACATTAGTGTGGCAGCTACCATTAACTGTAAGGATCATGCTCTTGTTCAGACCTTACATTAAAGTCTGACCCGGTCAGTGGGATCTCACATGGCCAGTTTTTAGTGCTTGTCTTCACACCTGACATTAAAATGCACCTCCGCATACATCTGCAGGCAGCTCTTCAGAACTTGCTCTTTTTGCAGATAAACATAATTTACATAATTTAGGGTGCAGTAGAATATTTTTGTTTCAGAAGCACCAACATCAGCGTTTTTTTGTGTGTTAACCTAGTCACACACGCAAGGCATTGATATTATTTTCGAGACCTGCACAAAACTCACATTATAACTTATTCCCTGGAAGCTTCAATACACACTGTAATCTCCAGTAATAAAGATGATTATTGAGAAACTACGGAACTTAAAGGGGCAATACAATTTTTTACAACCTGGAGCACAACAACTTATTTCTGGCATAAAATATTACTACTCACCCATATAACTTTGGTGTCATTTGGAGTCGTTTGCAAGATATTTAGATCCAGTGGAGCGTGTGTATATACCTATAGTGGGAGTGAGCGAGGCACCAAAAATCAACATGACTGAATGATTTTCCGATTCTGAGGTTGTGGACGACGACTTTGTTTATGATGGACATCCTTACCGTTTTGAGCCAGAGTATGAGGAGCTCGCAGAGGATGCAGAGGCAGAGTGAGGAACAGCCTCTGCATCCTCTGCGAGCTATACACGGCGCTCCATTGGATCTAAATATCGTCTGAACGACTCCAAATGACACCAACGTTATATGGGTGAGCAAACAATCGTATTTTATGCCAAATATAAGGACCAGGCTGTAAAAACGGTAATTCCCCTTTAACTCTACGTGGCTCCTCATATATGGTAAATGGTAAATGGCCTTGCTTTTATATAGCGCTTTTCTACCTATTGGTACTCAAAGTGCTTTTACAGTCAGAGACACATCTACCCATTCACTCACACAAGGACGCACACATTCACACACCAGTGCCACGCACTGGGAGCAACTGGGGGTTCAGTGTCTTGCTCAAGGACACTTCAACATGTGGCACATCCCGGGGATCGAACCGCTAACCCTCCGGTTCGTGGACAACCCACTCTACCTACTGAGCCACAGCCTTAATGACAGAATCACACTGTACACATACCGTATTAAATACTTTCATTTGTAAAGCTCTGTTCACTCAAGAGCACCTCTGTTGAGTATAGGCGGTCTGTGACCCAGGACCCATTGTGTTCACAGTGACAGGGGCATGCATACAAATGTGACCCAGACAACCTCCAAATGTGATCAGAGATCGAACCTCTCAAATGTGACATCAGTGTGTCCTGGGTATACTCATATCTTCCACTGGCCCTGCATGTTGATATGGCTGCTGAGCTGGAAAAGCTGCTGGGCACAGGCATCATCCCTCAGTCACCGCTGCTGCCGCTGTAAGCACCAGCACACATACCTGTATGTGCTCTCACAGCCTTGCTGGCTTTTCAGCTGGTTGCAGGCACAAACCACTGAATATCCACTGCTGGTCACAGAACTTCAGCCCACCAAGAGAATCCCAAAGTTGCCAAAGTCCAAAGTTTTAGTTGTGATCTAAGGTTTGTGTGGGTCTCAGAAATTGGTAAGCAAAAGAATTTTTTAATACAACAATCTGCACTGTTCCTGGTTTGGTAAAAACAATAATCAAGAATCCTTGTTTAAATACAGCAGCACAATACTGAGCAGTAAGCACAATATTTATATATTTATATAGTGTGTCAATTATGTGATTAAAAAAGACAGCTCACATTATAATTCAGGCAGAACAAACAGGAAAATGTCAACATTGCCATTACGAATATTGATACATTGGATTTATTTTTCTGAATATACGGTTGTGAGAAACAATATATGAAACACATGAAAATTGCATTTTTTGTATAATTATATTTTGGTTTTCATTGTATTTCTGGATTTTATTTTGAAAGTTTCTTCCTTAGTGTTTTGTGTCTTGGTCTACTTCATGTTTGTGTTCTTCATCCTTTGAGTATATGATTGGTTTCTCCTTGTGTGTACTTCCCTTAGTAGTCTCACCTGTGCCTTATTACCCTTCGTGTGAATATATAGTCCTACCTGTCCCAGTCGTTTTTAACGTCATCTGTTTATTAACCTGCTTGTTTCCTAGTTGGTCCAGTCTGTTAATTCAACTGTTCTATTTACCTGGTCTAGTGTCCTCATGTGTCTGTACAGCTCCTTGTGGTTCCTTCTTTTCCAAGTTTTGTCTTGCTTTTGGTTCAGTGGATTACCCTGCCTCACTCTGCGGCGCTTTTTGTTATCTTAGTCGTAAGTCGTCATTAAACTAATTTATCTACCTCTACCTTAATCACAAGGTTGCTTGTCATCCAATATTTAAAGCAGGGGTCCTGGATGAGGTCACAACGATGAGACACGTAGCGTCTGTTGTTCTCATTGCCATTGAAAAGATCCTAGATCTATTCACATCAACTATTCTGCTGTCAAGAAAATCAACCTCAACTTAACCCAGACCATATGGTGCAAAAAGAAACCTCAGAAAACCTAAAAAAACACAGGTAGATCAGTTGATCCTGTCAAAGTGCATCAGAAAGACACAAGTTTGAACTCCATGGGAGGCATGTCAAAAAAATCTAAATGCCCTTGCTGCCCAAAAAGAAGGTAAGAACAAAACTGTAGTTTGCAAATGAGGATACAAGCAAAGATCAGTCCTATTAGAATAATGTGTTCTGGGCAGGTGTATCAAAGGGTTGTTTGGCCGCAGTAAAAGCAGACCATGAGGAAGATACATAAAACTATTCATACAAAACACACCTTCACAGTCTAGCTGAAATGCATGGCGTCATTAGAACCAAAGGGGGCGGAACATGTTTTTTTTTTTCTTAAAATCACATGTTATTTATCATTAAATACTTCAAAATGAATGTATCTCACTACTTGTGTTGAACCTCACTGTTTCTATGATTGCAGAAACAAACCACTAATTCTATCTGTCTCCACAGACTGTCAGCAAGTACAACTCTCAGTACCATAAACTGTTCCAGACTGTTCCTAAAGAAGAGATCCTGATGAAAGGTAAGATCTATCTAGAAGTCATGGCAGTGACTGACAGTTTCATATTTAATGCTGTCTGTTTTGTCATACTGTATCTCCATTTAATTTAGCTAATATACAGTCATGTGAAAAAGGATGTACATCCCGTGTAAATTGGCTTTTCTGACATATTCAATAATTATCATAATACATATTCATATTCATAATTACACAAATATATGTATAGTGTACATTATGTAAGTGTATTGTCTCAGGTGCACTCTCTGTCTGGAGAACATCTCTCTATGCTTCCTTCTTCTCCCTCTGCAGTGTATTCATGTGCATTGTTGAGAGACATCCTTCTGCAGGGACGACTCTACATCTCCAGGAACTGGCTCTGCTTCTATGCATACTTGTTTGGTAAAGACATCAAGGTGAGTGTAGACTTGCATGATTTGTCTTGCTTTATTCTAACACGCGTATAGGCTGTCAGATCCGTCATAAACAGTTTGGTGAAATTCTTTTCCCACCGTAGCCTGTGGGAAATCATCTCATGGTTATTTGATGTTAAACAGGAGACAGTTCTTTGTTGTTGGTAATTGTGTTTAATCACAAAACCTTTTAAATGTTTCCTCACAGAATCCCAGACTTGTGGGTAAACTATTTGTTTTGGTCAGTGTTCTGTCCTCACAATGAGTGTCACTTAAAAGCTAGACAGGTAGCTGACAAATTTCTACAATAAAATAAGGTGTGACTTTTCTTTGTTTACTTAAGTTTCCGTACTTTAATTGTGAAACTGTAGAAACACAAAATAGAAAATGCTAATATATTTGTATTAGTGTATTCTTATTCTTATTTACAACTGAAATATATTCAAAGAAAAGCTGCAGTCACTCATCAGCTTGTTACGTATCAACTCATTTTAAATTAGTTGATACGTAACAAGTTACGTTGCAGTCACAGTTTATAATATAGTATAATTGTATCCAAGGCATCAATGGAAAAAAGACAGTCCACAACAACGCACAAGTTGCCACTCTATCTCCTCTGCTAATGTAAGTGCTCTACCAAACCACATAGATGATTTACACAGAAATTCCCCACTCATTTAGCAATTTGCACTTGGCCAGAAGGTGGCACTGTGGTACTCAAACAAGTATCACGTACTGATTTTAGACATGAAGGACAGTTATGGAGTCAAAATACCAAATGACACCAAAATACTTAAAATTAAACACCCCAAGACAAGTTAGAAATGGTGAAGGAAACATAATTTCATCTTTTTCCAAGCAAAGTTTTTAAATTTGGAAACCCATAAAGTTAACAGATGTGCAGTCTTCTGGAAAACATTGGCCCTCAGCTGCTGTGGCCATGTCTTGAGAAAATGAAAGAGGTACTACATCAGCTTTGGATGCTATATAAAGTCTGTGCAGAAAAAAACAAATATATATCACCACACTTGACAGCATAACTATGAAGCTTTCAGGCAACATTTTCACATTTATAAATAACTGTCTCGCCCAATGACAGCCATGACAAGCGGTTACAGAAAATTAAAGCATGAATGTTCTCACTGACCTATTTTAGATCAGGTGTTCTCACTTTTGCTCATGTTTGCTTGAGCTAGACATCGGTACACTCTGTTATTATATTAGTACATAGTAATAATACTTGTCAATGAGTCAGAATAAAGCTCAATGTTTGTGATGCCTTCATTTTGAAATATCCATTCTTCCAGTTCCATATACCTCCTGACACAGTGAAAATGTCTGTCTGAATGTATTTTGCCACATTTCTGTATTTTTGTTTCCTTTGTTTAGGTTTGCATACCAGTGGTGTCAGTTCGGCTGGTGAAGAAACACAAGACAGCAGGCTTGGTGCCAAATGGCCTGGCAATCACTATGGATACAGGACAGAAGGTATCTCCTTAAATGTATGTTTTACTACATTTGGAACAGAGATGCTTTTATTTTTCTTTACAGGTGAAGAGTTTACTTCCCAGAATATTATGAGCTCCTTAGCAGTCCTTAGCACTCAGCAGCTTAGGTTTCGGTGGGTGTTGAAATCTGCCAAGCAATGCGTAGAACATCATGGCCACAACTCAAATTTGAATAAGCAAATATAAAGGGATAGATGGATTAATCAGAAGTAGCACCTTGAGGACCCTTTGTCAGTTTACAGTTTGCTGTTGAGCCGGAAAACGTCAAATCTTTATTTTTTAAGTTCTGTATCCCACAGAGGCAGCCTTCTTGTCTTCAATGCAAACTCTAACCCGCTTTTTTTGTCTGTCTTTAGTATGTATTTGTGTCCCTGCTGTCTAGGGACAGTGTCTATGATGTTCTCAGGAGGATCTGCACTCACCTCCAGGTTTGCAAATCATTTATATTCTTCTGATAAAGAGTTGAGAGGAATTCTAGTATAATTTAATATTAAGCAGTGTTTAAGATTTATTTCAGATAAGTCAGTCTTACTCACTGTTTGGAAAATGGAAATAGCACAGGCAGAAGTCAATAGTTTCTGCCACTGTTCCAATTTAATTCTGACCCAACTTATAATTTTTCTGTTTAAGGTAAATGGGAAAAGCCTGAGTCTAAAACAGTACATGGAAGAGCCGAGCTCTCTGTCTATGGTAAGACTTACATTCACACAAAATATGTTGACTATTCACTATTAAACATAGCCCTGAGTTCTACTGTTGTTTTTGTTCGATCAGATTTCACCAAATGTTTAAGTGATCGTTGATCACAATTGATCGGGACTTTTTTCCGACCGCATTTCTTCCTTGACGACGATGGTTCCTCACTATCCTTCTCATTTTTAATAATACATTGGACAGTTTTTAACCTAATTTTAGTAGTTTCTTCAATCTCAATCTTGATGCATGCCAATGATTTGACCCTTCTCAAACAAACATCTTTTCCATGACTACTGGATGTGTCTTTAGTCATGGTTGTTAAAGAAATGAGAAGCTACTCATTGCATCAGTTTGGGTTAAATAGCTTGTTTCCAGCTGAAAGATAGTCACTGATGCAGTAATTAACCAATAGAAGGCTTGTACTTGCTTAGCTGAATCCAGGTGGTGACTTTCTTTTTGGCCAGGCAGTGTATATTTTAATGGTTCTCACTAAGGGCAGCAGGCCAGCATTATGTGACCTTTTAACCTCTGGGCACAGGTATCTAACAGTTTGTCAAGTCTGTTAGTAGCTAGAAAGCTTAAACAAACAATAGGCATCACTATTTAATGAGTTGTTATGAAAGTATGACCCATTAGCATTAAAAAAACAAAAACAGGAAGACTATAGCTAGAGATGGTAAAATCTAGTTTTGATCAAACATCAGGAAGTGCAAATAAACTCTTGATGTTTTCATGCACAAACTTAAGTATGGCTGTTTGTGTGTATGTTGTGACTTGAACATATACTATTATACTACTACTAATACCCACACTGTAATGTTATTTTGCAATTTATCTGTTGTAATGAACATAACAACACATGTTCCGTGCTAAAGACATCACAAAAGTTCTGTACCTTTCAACGCTGTTTGAATTGTTGTGGATGTGTCAAAGGTTCTGTCTCTCTGTCAGGATGAGTATCCAGAGGTATTGAAATGGAGGAGAAAACCATCCCTCCCTGCTGTCTCCTCGTCCCTCCCAGACTTACTGGGAAATTCTACCCCGAGCCTTGCCACTGACACACCGTTCATCACTCACACGCTCACTGGTATGCTCCCCCACCTGTCCATCCACCGTCACTGGAAAACTCCCAGTTACAGAGAATGGGATATTGATTGCGAGTTATTTAACTGCATCTTCTCTATGTAGATAGCAGTTTGGAAACAGAGAAGATCCTTCTGACAGAACCAGTACCTGAACTGGGCCACACAGAGTACCACCTTCTGAAATTATTCATTCTGCTGTGAGTCCCACACTGTCCAGAAAACAGGCATATATAAAAATTCAAAGTCTAAATACATCTAAAGTAAATCATCCAGGAGAGAGAAATCAGGTTGTGTGTGTGTTTGTAGTGGAGTAAGGACATCTAGGATCTGTGCTGCCAGCTAGTGGATAATCTGAATGAACACAAACTATTCATGCTCTCTCTGACATTTCTGATTTCATCCATTTTATGGTTGATGTTCCTGTTAATGCAGTGTAAAAGTTAGAGAGAGAACCATGTAAGTGTAACTCAGTACATGGTAAAGTTTGAATATGTGTTTGTGTTTAAATTTAAGACCAAGCTAGGGGGCCAAGCTACATTTAATTAAATCTTTAAATGCATAGGTTTTACTTGCAATGTCCTAACTCATTATTTTATGAATCTGAATACTTCCTCTGCCATGCACATTGATATATCATACATTTATTATTTGCTGATGTTGCTGTATGTGTGTATACTGTATATTCCAACAGACTATGAATTTAAATTAAGTCAAAATACATTTTTGGGGGGTTCAGATGTAAGTTGTGGTTACTTTTTCATTCTAATTTCAGTGTCTATTTGGATGTCTGTCTCTCTTAGTGTCTTCCTGCTGGTCATCTCATCCTGCTATCTAGCCTTCAGAGTTTGTCGTCTAGAGCAGCAGCTCAGCTTCCTGAACAGCCAGCCAACGCTGAGAGAGAGGTACACACACCTTTAATGTCTCACCTGGCTTCAGGCATTCACAGGTGTGGTTATGGGTTATGGGTTACAGGTCACATACAGTCATTCGCAAAAATACAGTTGATGAGTTCAGGTTGTGAAGCAGTCTCTGTTCCAGCACAGTGGTACAGAAACAGGGCATCTTCACTTTAACAACAAGATGTATATAAAGCAGTAGCTGGCAGATGAACTCTTAAAAATCTGCAACACGGTGACTCTTTTATTGAATTATTACACTTAGAAGAGAGTTTAAATTACAAATGAAAAATACAATAGTTTAAAAAAAGTTAAACACCAATCAGCCATAATCACAGGTCAAGTGAATAACACTGACTCAAATAATGACCAATCAACTGATCCCTCTCTTCAACAGATGAGCCAACCAAATAACACAAATTACTGACAGGCATACTTCTAGTTCTGATAGAAAGTGGTCAGGACACGCAGTGCATCACAGTTTGCTTTGAATGGTGCTGTGTAGTCACAGACTAGTGTGACCGGGGTGCCCATGGTCATCGGTCCACTGCTGAAAGTGCCTACAATGGACAAGAAGGTTGGTTGGTCTGATGTGGTCTTTTCTGTCACATGGATGGCTGGGTGTCTATTCTAAAAATGTGCTTTAACTTTTTCATTGTGGATTGTACGTTGACAGGAACAAATGCCAGTTTCATTGTTTTGAAATGAAATCCACAACACATTTAGGTAAACGGGTTGGAATAACTTCATTAAAGTGTAAAATGTATCCATACTATCTATTTCCCAGGACAACAAAATGGAGAATTTTACATCTAAAAGCTAATTTAGGATGAACCTGTTTAAAATTAGATTTATTTACTAGCAAAAGTTAAAGTAACTACATTTTTCTATTTTTTGTTATTTACACCAAAAACATATTGCTAAGTATCTGTAGAAAAAAAAAAATAACATCATGGCATCTTGAAAGCTTTTCATTTATATTAAAATGAAAAAATATCCATGATTTACATATAGTTGTGTTATGAAAGCCTGTCACAACCGTCTGTTTTTCACCCATTTTCCAGGTGTGGAGAGGTGCCCTGCTGGCTGGCAAATCAGAAGACAGGAACCTGATTATAAGGGAAAAACGTGCAGTCATATAGAGTGTGCGATGGTGAGAGGAGACGGCTCTCAGGAGGAGCCAGACAACCGTATCAGCCATCAACGACTAAACACAGACTCTCGGACCTGGTTACCATAGAGATGTTACTATAGTCAACATATATAGTAGAGTAACCGTTGACCAAAATATGTGAGTGCATATGCAGAGGTTAGACATAGGTCATAGGTCTCAAGAAATGAAAACATACAGTAAAATGCAGCACTGGACTCTAGGGGCTTCTGATGTTTAGATTATTTCCTATGACACAACAAGACAAGTATACAGCTAGTCATGAAGGGCGATCGTCAGCCACTGGAAGAACAAGGAGTCCACAGAGCCCTGATCTCAACATCATGGAGACAGAAGACACAGAGACAAATGAAATCAACGGAAGGACTGAAGAAAGTTCTTTCTAGCTGGTTGAAAAACATACCTGCCGATTCCTTGTTTTATAGACACACGGTCACACCAGATGTTTACTTTTAGGAAGGTAATTGGTTATTAAATCATCATTACTTTACACTACTGTCTAAAATGTTTGCACATTACTGTAAATGCGTTGTGGATTTAGCGTGTGCTGTATCACACCCAGGCAGGCAAAAAAAAACATACATAGCCATATATATTAATGTGTATCTAGTCCAGTCTGGTGACAGATCCATACAACGTGATAGATTTGGGGACATTGTAGTTAGTATTGCAAGGTTTGTGAATGTTTTTTAATACGTCTGAAACTCACCAGTGGTAGACTGTGACAAATATGTTTACTGGAGTACTGTACAAGTACACAAATTGGATGCGCTTTTATTTTATTTGAGTAGACTGGTACAGTCACTAGTTACTTAATGCAAGTAAATTAAAAAATAAATAAAATGAAGAGATTAGATATTTTTAAACATCTGAGGATAAAAAAAAGAAGAAAAAATAATGCTTTCTGAAAACTAAACTACCAATGATATATAATACTTTATTTAATAAAGAGTTTTGACTGTTGGTCAGTAAGGTGCTTTTGGGCTCTGGCTCTTCTCACTAATTTCTAACAGTGAATTCCATCAACCATCACGTGTTTAAATTGTTGTTTAAATTGTTCACATTTCATTTCTGAAAAAGCCTTCTTTTTTTAAGTTTGATACCCAGCTCTAAACTCTTCAGTACCAATGAGCCTTAACAGCTGTTGCTGCAGAGAAGAAGGCATGAGGAATGTTTCAAAAGATGTGGAATCATCTAACTATAAAGGAAGAGATCTCTGTATTGGTGTGTGTCTGTTCTTTGCTTTCCATGACAATGATTCATTCAGTCTGCGTGTAGCTGTAACAAGAGATGTTTGGATGAGCAGTCCTCACACTGGCAGTAATTCATTTTCAGTTATGATTTCACATTTTCAATGATGTCCTTCATTATCAGGAAGTGATGCCAGCATGTTCACAACCATTGTCAATTATGTATTTAATCAGTGGGCCTTTACAGCCAGCAGCTCACTGACTCATTAAAAAGCTCATTCAGTCTTGTGTTGGATTGTACTTACAGACACTAGAAATGATGGTACCTTATTAATTAAGGACCTTTCACGTGTTATTTGAACATGATAACCACTACACTGTGGAAACTGTGAGTAACATTATATGTCAAAAGATTCAAGTGTTAGTTCTTCTCCTTATATTTTATCTTTTACAGACTACTTCCTAGCTCATGAAACTATTAGAAAAAGACCTTTTGCACTGTTATTTTCTTATAGACTCAGACAACACACTTGCATTTGACAACAATGTCTTTACTACAGAGAATGGAACATTCCCTTGGGATTAAAAATGAATCTTGTACAAAAAGTTAAGTCATGAAGTCAGCATAAGGACCGATTTTTCTTTTCACATTATATATTATTCCCTTAAGCAGTATTATTAGGAAACACTGCATCAATTCCCCTTACTATGCGGATGATACCCAGCTTTATTTATTTATGAAGCTGTCTGAAACAACCATAGCTTTAAGAGATAAAGGTCTGGGTGACTTATAATGTCCTACTTGTAAATTCAGACAAAACATAAGTTAATATATTTGGCCGTAAACAACTAGACACACACTACGTAATCATATAGTTATGATTACAGGGTGATTGGATTGCCTTGGCCTCCAGTGCTTCAGTCATTACCTTGTAATCACGACTGACCAGAATATGTTCTCAACCGCCACATGAAACATCTGAGTAGGACCGCCTTTCATTTGTGCAATACTGTAAAAATTACAAACATCATGTATCAAAGTGATGCTGAAAAACTAGTCCATGCATTTGCTACTTACAGACTGGACCTCTGTATTTCATTATTATTAGGATATCAAGATGACCCTCTAAGAAAATTGCAAACGGGATCATATTTCTCCAATCTGAGCATTTGTTCACTGGCTCCCTGTGAAATCAAGAATACAATCTAAAATACACTCACCGGCCACTTTATTAGGTACACCTGTCCAACTGCTCGTTAACACTTAATTTCTAATCAGCCAATCACATCGCAACTCAGTGCATTTAGGCATGTAGACATGGTCAAGACAATCTCCTGCAGTTCAAACTGAGCATCAGTATGGGGAAGAAAGGTGATTTGAGTGACTTTGAACGTGGCATGGTTGTTGGTGCCAGAAGGGCTGGTCTGAGTATTTCAGAAACTGCTGATCTACTGGGATTTTCACGCACAACCATCTCTAGGGTTTACAGAGAATGGTCCGAAAAAGAAAAAATATCCAGTGAGCGGCAGTTTTGTGGGCGGAAATGCCTTGTTGATGCCAGAGGTCAGAGGAGAATGGCCAGACTGGTTCGAGCTGATAGAAAGGCAACAGTGACTCAAATAACCACCCGTTACAACCAAGGTAGGCAGAAGAGCATCTCTGAACACACAGTACGTCGAACTTTGAGGCAGATGGGCTACAGCAGCAGAAGACCACGCCGGGTGCCACTCCTTTCAGCTAAGAACAGGAAACTGAGGCTACAATTTGCACAAGCTCATCGAAATTGGACAATAGAAGATTGGAAAAACGTTGCCTGGTCTGATGAGTCTCGATTTCTGCTGCGACATTCGGATGGTAGGGTCAGAATTTGGCGTCAACAACATGAAACCATGGATCCATCCTGCCTTGTATCAACGGTTCAGGCTGGTGGTGGTGGTGTAATGGTGTGGGGAATATTTTCTTGGCACTCTTTGGGCCCCTTGGTACCAATTGAGCATCGTTGCAACGCCACAGCCTACCTGAGTATTGTTGCTGACCATGTCCATCCCTTTATGACCACAATGTACCCAACTTCTGATGGCTACTTTCAGCAGGATAATGCGCCATGTCATAAAGCTGGAATCATCTCAGACTGGTTTCTTGAATATGACAATGAGTTCACTGTACTCAAATGGCCTCCACAGTCACCAGATCTCAATCCAATAGAGCATCTTTGGGATGTGGTGGAACGGGAGATTCGCATCATGGATGTGCAGCCGACAACTCTGCGCCAACTGTGTGATGCCATCATGTCAATATGGACCAAACTCTCTGAGGAATGCTTCCAGCACCTTGTTGAATCTATGCCACGAAGAATTGAGGCAGTTCTGAAGGCAAAAGGGGGTCCAACCCGTTACTAGCATGGTGTACCTAATAAAGTGGCCGGTGAGTGTATAATCACTATCAGAGTGCCATACTTGTGTATTCTAGAGTTTTTATACAGTAAGCTTCATCAAAAAGAGAATTATGAACATTCAAGTGGAGAAACAGGGAGTAGGTTCCACAGCAGAGGGGCCTGTTAACTGAATGCTCTGTCTCCCACTCAGCTGTTGCAGGGTAGGCTACTATGTACTGAACACTTCATCTCTACTTTCGTTTAGCACCATTACAACTGTGTTTCTCTCTTCTTATAGATACTAATGACTACAATTAATACGTTAATTGCCAACTCTACTCATCCTTTAATCTTGCATGTATCTTGTAATTCTGATTGTACCATGCATATATGTGTTCCATTTCACCACCATCATTTTTTCCCCAGCTCGCCTCAATCATTAGGGTTCACCATAAGCTGGGTTCTGCTCAAGTATTCTTCCTGTTTAAGGTTTTCTTTACTACCATTGCCTCAGTTCTTGCACTTAGTTACATAAAGCACCTTGAGGCATTTTGATTGGTGCCTTATAATATGAATTCCATTAACACATATCCTTGTACAGTGCACATAAATCTACATTTAAACAACAAAGGACAATACTAGAGAATTTGCCAATGGACACATAGACAGAGATCTGGCCCTTTATGGAGGAGAGTGATAATATACGTACAGCAGATTACTATAGTGGTTGAATATGGCCACATACTGGATGCAATTTTCCCATTGAGGGACAAATAAAGGTTTTTCTTATTCTTCGTATTCTTAGTGCTACCTTGGCAAACACAACTGATGGTCTTAAACACATTAAAATGGCAAGATACTGCCAATGTAGGAATTTATGATAAGAGATGTGTTCTGTTTTGTTTAGTTTTTCTCACCACATAGATTTGTCTTATTTTTCCATTACCTTCAATTTTATTATACAATGTAGAAAGCACGTAAAATAAAATCCAAACTAATGTATCATATAATCACATGAATTTGTAGCATTAATTTTTAACATTAATATTCAGTAGCAATCCTAAAAGAGAACCCCATTATGTACCAACAGACAGCAGTTCTGTTCAAATATGAAACCTGATGATACAAACTATATGCTTGGCTTTGAATGACATCAAAAGGTATTAGTTGTTATTCACCCATTCTCTTGTACCTGAGCGAGAGGCTAAAGGCTCTTCCACCGTCTCCTACTGTGTTTGCCATCCTGACTTACCCTGTTTTGAGTGTCATTTTTCTTCTTGTCTTGTTCACTGCATTTCCTTTTCTGTCCTGTTTTTCATTCTCTTGTCCTTTCATTCATGTCACTTTTCATATTATTTCCTGCCTTTTCCAGCTGTCCTTCTAATACTTTTCTTTCTTTCATCCCAGTTTTGTCTTACATATATGACCATTTTCATGTTAATTCCTATAATGCCCTTTTATTTCTTTACCGTCCATCCATTTTCAGTCCAGTATTGCCTCAAATGACCATTGTCTCACATGTCCATTTCCTCCTGATCCACTCAGGGACTCCACCATGTCTGGTTGTCTGGAGAATGATCTTGTACTCATAGGCTTATCTCCCACCAAAAACCCTCTCATCTCCCCCTCCCACCCGGCCGTTCTTTTCAACCCCAGTGTACATCCTGTTTGACACAGACAGCAGTCGGACATCAGAGTGTGCATTAGCCACTGTGTGGCGCCGCACACCGCCAACTTTTTCCAGGTAAACCTCCCCCTCCTGCTCCACCAGCGGTGACAGGGACGATGAATCTGACGTGCTGTGATGCTGAGTGATGGTGATTTCTGGTTGGGACGGGTCACCGGGCAACACTGTAGATGACCGCAGATGATAAGACTCTGGTTAAAGGGAGACAAAACAACTGATGTGAATGCGTAGACACATTGTTTATGTGATGGTTTTGCCATGTATTTGGGTTTAAATTCTAGTATAGGGAATATGATATTATTCAAAGAGGCATTCTTGAAAATAAAGTTTTCAGAGAGACAGCAGCTTGACCACAATTTGAATTCGTTTCCAACCACAGATGTACCAAGAAATATAAAGCAACACATCCATAAACCATTCTAATATGCAACATGTCTAAATATATCAATATAAATATGAACTTGGGGCAAAGATGCACACTATATTAAAAAATATATAATAAAACCACTGTAGGCAATGAACAAAATGTATGGCAAAGAACAAAAAAACAAAACAATCAAAGCTCAAATTAGGACAACAAGATTTGTTTGTTGGAGCTTCCTCCATTGTTTGTTTTAAACAAGGCAGAAAGATGAAAGGTGTCCATGGCAGTTGTGAGCCTATAGAAAATTCTCAGCTGAAAACTAAAATGCTCTAAAAAGAAATTTAGACTAGCCACGCAGCACCAAATGGAACACAGTAAGTAGCTGGTGACCGTGGATGCTTTAGCAAATAAAAAAAATTCTTTGAGACTCCAAAGTACTGCTGTCTCCAAGGATATGAAATAGTGTGAAGTACACATCATGATTATATAGATTAAGGCTACAGCAGTAAAGTTGTAGGTGTGTTGTACTTTTAAACTGTCAAGAGTGTTGTTGACCTGAATTAACCACAGTCACCTCTGGAATGAAACCACAAAAGCGGGGATTAAGCGGTTCACCTCCGCTGAGAGGATTTAAACAGCATATTGCAAAAGAGCCTTTGACCTCTGAAACAAGCTGCCAAAGCTTCTAGGGACAACAGTGTCTTGTCACACATTTATCTGAAAATAACATAAGACTATCCTTTGCTGTTAAGATGCTGTTGCCATTATATTTGTAAATTAATTATTGATTGCTGCACAAAAATAAGTGCACACAGCAAGAAGGTCACCGGTTCGAATCCATGGGCCGGCTGGCCTTTCTGTGTGGACTTTGCATGTTCTTCCTGTGTCTGTGTGGGTTCTCTCCGGGTACTCCGGTTTCCTCCCACCATCCAAAGACATGCTCATTAGGCTAATTGGTCATTCTAAATTGCCCGTAGGTGTGCATGTGAGTGTGAATGTTGGCCCTGCGATGGACTGGCGACCTGTCCAGGGTGTACCCCTGCCTCTCGCCCGATGACAGCTGGGATAGGCTCCAGCAGACCCCCGTGACCCCTAACAGGACTAAACGGGTATAGAAAATGACTGACTGACTGTAAATATAGAAATGTCTGTGAAGGTTCTCAGTCATCCAGATCATGGTATATCTGAAAAAGGTTTAAAAAGGCATAGAGTAGAGTCTGGTCTACAAGTCCAGTTGAACTTTTAAACCTTTTTCAGGATACCTCACAAGTAAGAACAATTCTCAGTGTCATGATCAGCAGATTTTTGTTGTGGCACTCAGAGGGATGTAGAGCGATGAATGTTTATCACCGTGGAGTTACTTTTTCACCATGTTGTCTGTGTAGCCCTGTGTGCAGGCATGGGAGACCAATATGGACATGCTAATACTGCATTAAATACTTGTAGAGAAGTCACTTTGGTTACAGAATTTACACAACATAAACATGCATTTTTGTTAGTGATACATGCCTCAATATCATTATAACTTTACTGTAGTAAGAGTACAGGTCAGTATACTGACCTAACAGGGACCTATTTCTATCTTGCAAGACATTGCAGAGATATGGAGACACAACGATTTCCACCAGGCACTCCAGTTGATAGTACTCCAAACTGGGACCACCGGACTCGTGGACACCCTGCCAGACAAAGACAGAGCAGATTTACATGGTATATAAAAGTATATAAAGCCTTGTGAGTCAGGACGTTTTTTGGAAACAGACATTAAAATCTCATTTCAGTGAAGCGTTTGAGGGTTAAGATCTGGGTTCAGGTTTATGGTTTGGCAACTAATGGCTTGGATTTAAAGCTGAAAAAAAAGGAGTCATCTATATTTAAACTTTTGACCATAATTTCAGCAATAACTTCATTATAAAGCCAAACATGGCAAGGAGTACAGTGACACATCAGACAGTTGGTTAGAAAACCAAACCCAAAAACTGTTAAATGTTGAATGTAAAACCACAGGGCTTTATCTCACAATTTGTTTGTTTTGTTCAGTATTTCTTGTTTATTCACAAGCTTCAGCAATTAAACATGACAGTCCTGACTATGAATGCAAGCTGTGAAAAACACAATTATCCTTTTGGTACATATATACCAACAGGATCATGTATATAAATCAAAATAAATGTATTTCTACATAAATAAATTCAAACATGCTTACCTGTAATACTAGCAGCATCTGTGTGACAGACGGGGGTACGGAGGCTGCTGTTCCCAGAGTTTGCTCCAGATGGAGCTTCAACAGCACCATGTCTCTAAAAGCTAAGAGAGACATCTGCCTTACAGTAAGCTCCTGACCCTGAAACACACACATAGCGACATGTGTCCATTGTCTTATATTGATATCCTGGGCATTCACACTAACCAAAACCAAGCCTTCCCTGATACTAAACCTGCTCTAACCCTTAACATAAACATGACTTCCCCCTAACTTAACCTTAAATCAAGCCTTCAGCCTAGTGTGATGATTAATAGATAGATAGATAGATAGATAGATAGATAGATAGATAGATAGATAGATAGATAGATAGATAGATAGATAGATAGATAGATAGATAGATAGATAGATAGATAGATAATGGTATATGAATGACAAAAATACAGTCCACAGCTTAGCAGGTTAATCTAGTGACCTTTCCACTTAAATGATCAGAGATAATTTAAGGATTTAAATCCGTAAACTTAGCTCTTAACTCCCCACCCCCACACACTTAACACTAAATTTGGGTGTGTTGTGTTTGTTTATATATATGGTGGCCTAGACTGACTCGTTTACCTATGGTGAAGTTGCATTTAAAACATACAGTACAACATATAGTACTGCGTATAATTGATGCTCAGTATTTCTGCCACATGACACATTAAGTCCAAACCTTAAGCCAGAGTCTAACTTCAGCCACAAGAAGGACAAAGAGTTTTGCAACAGATGGTGAGACCCCCTGAGAGGCCTGATTTCAACATCAGCGGCCTCAAACTGGGATCACATGAAGAGCCAAGAGACACTGAGGCAGACTCAAGCCACAGCACTGTGACAAGTTCTGTGTAGAGTTGCCAAATAATTTGAACAACTGTGTGCAGGTGTACAAATCAGAAGTGAGGCATAGGGTTTTCTTCCTTGCCTACCAGTTAATAGAAGCCCTCACAGTTTTCCTTTTGAACAACAAATGCAGACTACTGCCACCTGCTGGTTCAATTCAATTCAATTCAACTTAATTTTATTTATATAGCATCAATAACAATTGTCTCAAGACACTTTACAAATCCCGGCCTGAAACCCCCAAAGCAAGCCCGAAAGTGGCAAGGAAAAACTCCCTTTTAACAGAAAGAAACCTTGAGCAGAACCCAGCTGGTATGAAGAGTTATTTCCTTTCACACAGGTACAAAAACTATACAGCTCAAAAACATTAAAGGAGCATTCTACTCAAACATACTAGTTTGTATGACCTCCATGACGATGTCAGGCATGCTCCTAATGAGATGATGGGTGGTGTCCTGGGGTGTCCATGCCTAATATGCCATCACTGACACTAACATAATGAACAATGTTACAGAAAGCATCACGTTCTCGATGGCTGCTCCAGACCCTCTTATGTCTGTCCCATGTGCTCAGGGTGAACCTGGTCTCATCTGTAAAAAGAGCAAGGTGCTGATCTGCCAGTTCTGGCGTTCTATGGCAAATGCCAATCGAGCTCCACGGGCAGTGAGCACATGGCCCATAGGTGACGTGAGGTCACATTTGGGCTTTGTTGCCGGTACTTCTTTGATGTTGTTTTGGTGTGCTTGCTCTTATCACTACTTTGATCTGATGTGTATCTGTGCCTGTGTATGTTTTACCTGGATGGGGTAGAAGATGGCTTGCAGGGTAGGAAGGGTCTCTGTGAAGAACTGGTCCCACATGTCGGCGAGGACAGTGAGCTGGTTCTCACCTGTGGGACCGTAACAGCTAGTTACTATGGAAACACATTAACACTACAGCAACATGTCCTGCATGTCCCTGGTGTAAGGAAATCAGCTTCTAACACAAGGCTGCTTTGATCTTGACGTCACCTAGCATCTCATTCAACAGAAGTCCAACTGTTTCCTTCTGGTTAATTAACTTAGAAATTACAATTGCCTTCTAAGCGCAACTGTAAGCCCTTTTAAACTGACTGTCAATAAGTTCCATCAGTTTTATCTTGCGTTCAGGTTTCCCTTAGTCTGCTTGTAACACTTATGAAGATTCAAAGCTACCTTGCTTTCCTTTATCAAAGATGCTGTGGGCATTATAGATACTTTTGACTGCACACCAGGGAAAGTTTGTTAAGATGACTCTGAAATGCCATCACTAGATTTTTGTATGTTAAGAATACAAAATGCATTCAACACACAATGGAATGACATAGGATTTGACACATATTTCCAATTTCTAATCTGTGAATTTATTATTACCATAGCCTCCTGTATAAATACGTATAACATAAATAACATAAAAAGATGACTGGTTGATCCTTTTCTCAACAAAGCACAAAGCCAGGTCCTGCATGGAGCTGGTGATCCAATACAACCCACAGCTCGTCTTAGCTATCATGTTCTTTACACCTAAGTAAGCAGGAGTGTCATTTCTAGGCCCTGCACCACAACTCACAAGTTACCAATGAAAGAAACACATAACCACTAACCAGTGTCAGCGCTGTGGAGAAGAATGTTTTCTAGGATTCCAGAGAGACCTCGAGTCAGCAACTGGTTCTAACCCAACAAAACAAGATACAGATTAAATATATTAAATCTTACACATACACACACACTGTTGGTGTACAACTTAAACTGGTGCCCAGAACGTTGGCTGTACATTCTGTTGCCAGACACCAAAGGACACCCTCAGAAGGCTCATGTCCATATTCTGATGAGTCAGATCAGTTTGAGGCACAAGGGAGACCTACACAACATTAGGCAGGTAGTCATAATGTTACGCCTGATTATATGAGGGTATCCTGTGGTGTCTGGCAACAGAATAATGTTAGTGGGGGCCTTCGGGTCCTATGGATTGAGTTGCCTCTGTGGCTCAGGCTTGTTCAGTACATTCCACAGATACTTAATCAGTTTGGGATCTAGTGAATTTGGAGGCCAGGTCAACACCTTGTGCTGTTTTTTCATGTTCTTTTTAGTTGTTCCTAAAGTGTTTTTGTGTGTGTCTGTATCAGGCTGCACCCTGCTGGGGATGGCTGATGCCATCAAGAGGCAGACATCTTATATTCAACCATTACAGCAGCTAACTCCCCAGTGGTAGAACTACTTGTTATTGTCATTAACAGTTCTATGTACCTATGGTCTTGTTTGATTTAATTTTTCCATGTAACATGTATCAGTACTTAGTACGGGGGAAATTCAATTCTTGTATAATGATTTAACAGGTTTCTATATGTATACAGATGTATGTATCATCTTGTTCCTGCTGCTCTCTTCTCTTTCTCTGCTCTCTGCTCTCTTTCAGGCTGGGTTTCTCAAGGGTCTTGAGAAAATTTGTAATGTTACTGACACTATATAATTAAAATTGAATTGAAATTGTGAAAGTAAGTGCACCTCTAGGATTACAAGTTAACTAAGGGTACATGTAAGGGTACAAAAGCAAAATTTAAAAAAAATCGCTGCTGCAGTAACAGATAATGTTAGGGTACTCTGGTAAATTGTAATCGAGTCTCCGCCTTCAAACAAGCTTTACAGGTCAGAGAGGAAGCAGAGTTGTCTCAGGATGTTGACAGGAAAGTCACAATTTTATCTTCATGTCATTTTATCACACACGAAGGACAGGATGACCAGGCTGTCTCATGACGTCTATAGGAAACACATATCAACTCTGAGATGTAAAGGCAGTCCAGAAATTAGTGTTGGGATTGCAGACAAGTGACAAAAAGACTTTCTCTGCTGTTATCTGTGGACAGGATAAGGATGTGTTTACTGTACACAGGTTCAGGTCAGACAAGGCATCTATGAACTTAGTTAAAGAACTTAAATATGCAGAGTTGTTGCTACTAAAGGCCTTGACTCAAGCCTTATTTTTTAGTCAGAAAAGCAAATTTCAGCTAAAAGGCAACTAGTCTGCACCTATGATGTTAATGAATTTCATGTAATATTTTAAACTTTGATATTACAAGTATATCAAATAAACAAATACACAAATATGTGAAAGAATAAATGTATTAATAGTGGCACCAAATACTTTTTTCCTCACAAATCCAGTATCATAAGAATCGTGGTTATATTTCAACTGTACTAAACATGGGTAAAAACAGCTGGCTCACCACGGGACATGAGCAAATGTTCTCTTCCCTTTAAAAATATACAGACTGCCAGATGTTGGTTTCTGTTTTCGACACTCCTCCTGGTACTCATTTACTGTAATTTAAAATAAAAGAGGAAGATGTAAAAATACCTGGAAATAATCTGTGATGAAGGAGCCCATCTCTGTTTTAAGCAGCCACCTGCAAAATTAGAGGGGTACAGTAGTTCAGTCAGTTAATACAGTAAATTTGGCTTCAACAAGTGATTTTCATTCATTCTGAAAATAATATTTCTTAAGGATAAGTTTTCTCCATTTTCTCAATTTTGTATGATGGTAAAATAAAGTAAAAATAAAGTAAAAAAAAAAATGCTTCTCTCACAGAAACATGTACATTCATTCATGTAAAATGGACTAGTTGTTACTTTGTTGACTTTTGTTTTCTTTCTGCTAACTCTTTATTTTATTTCTCAGTTTTGTTCTATGTGGAATCAGAAAGGCTAGGTTAAAGCAGAAGACAGTTTTTCCATCACCTGATGTTCTCATTAAGTGTGTAAAGCTCATTAGCCTGTAAAGTCCCGCCCTGGAACACCTTGATCACAGCTGATTGGACCCTGAAAGACCCACAAACACAAGAGTCAACAAGTGTATTATAAGGAGTACCTGTTCTGGCAAAGAAACTTTAGTAGTCAAAATGATGCGTCTATAAGAGCAACCGCTATTTGCAATTATAAATCTTGGAGGAACAGGAGTTGATTTGATTTTTCCATAACATCATGTGTATAGTTTGGAGGTAGGCAGGTTGATCCAAATGAGGCCAATTAGTCTAGAAGTATCTGAAGCCATGACACAATTTTCTGGATTTTTCCCAAGATGTCAGCAAACATGCTCTAGTCTAGTGGATGTGAGTTTTTTGGTTTTTTTTGTCCTTCACTTTTTTCATAAAATGCCATCTGAGTGTGCCTTTGCTTGTGCTCAGCGGGTTGACAGGATATGACCTGGCTGCCACGTTACTTCCTACCAAACATCCTGCTCAGTGCTGCGACAGGAACAATGACGAGCAACTGCAGTAAGCAGAAGCTAACAATGGGCTAGCTGACGCGCTCAACACTATGTCATGAGAGATTATGAAGATTAGTATAAGGCTTCTGGATCCAGTGATCCATTAAGTAAGACACAATGGTTAAACTGCAAAAGCACCATAGTGGTGAGCCAACTACCTGATGTTCACCAATAATTTGAATGTAACATTACACTATTCAGATAAACAAATTTTGACTTCTGTTTTACTTCCTGTTTTCTTATTAGAAAAATGTCATTATTGTACATATGTAAACTACTCTTGATCAACAGATAGGTCTAAGCATATCCATGAGGATAGGAAGGATAGCAGGGGAAAAATACATGGATTTCATTCATTCATTCATTCATTTTCTGTAACCGCTTGTTCCTGTTAAGGGTTGCGAGGTCTGCTGGAGCCTCTCCCAGCTGTCATTGAATACACCCTGAACAGGTCACATGGATTTCACATTTTTACAATTTCAAACCTCTCTATGATACCTCTTATATTCATTTATTGTAGCAGTTAACATACCTGTGGTAGAACTACTATTATCACTAACTGTTTTATACCCCTTTGCAATATGCTATATGCATTTTGAAAAACTTGCTGAAATGCCTGAACTTGCAGTGACTTAATCCAAAAACCTAACCTGTAAAGCTAACACCCTTTGAAATCGAATCAAACCAAAAACTAAAATGTGAGACTAAATATCTCATACGTCTGACCTTCAAAACTTTCATCATAACATTCATGACCTGATAACTGTTCTTCTGTTGTTCTCTGTTTTAAGCCAATATTTGTACCAATGACAATGAAGACTACTGTATCTGTATGTTATGTTGTGGGATTATGAAGATGACAGTCTACACAAAGACAACTCGATGTCAACACTGTTTTTGTATTTCCATCAAGGTGAACTGGTTTAGTCCTGACTCTGTACTGATGGGTAATGTAGTGATTCTCCACTGACACATGGACACCATGGAGAAGAAGAGGTCAAAGCCATCAGCTGCCCAGCTTAGAAAAACGGAGAGGAAAAGGGAAACAATGTGCAAGAGATGAAGGTATTCATCTATTAATGAATATGATGGTGATGATATTATGCGTGTAACAATGATGTAATAAGGTAATAAGCTTTCATATTTATATAACTTCTACTTGTCACTTTATATTTTTTAACGGGTCACTTTATATTTTTAACATAATATTTAACATAGTTTATAGCTGTACAAAACATTTTATTTCTAGTCACTTTTTCTATTTTCTACATAGTTTTTGTATTGTATGTTTCAATGTATGTTAATGCTACTGGATGCTTGAATTTCCCCCGGGATTAATAAAGTATCTATCTATCTCTATCTATCTATCATGAAATAGGAGGGATAGTAGAACTATGTTAGCCTGGTGCTTGCTCACTATGCTCTTACATAAGGCAGCATTGTCAGTAAAGCTAGCATGTAAAACTGGATATAATTTCATGCTGTTAATAATTGCTGTTTGTAACTTTTGTGACATACTGAGGACATTGTGGTTGTTCCATGTCTAGTATAAGCCAGGATTTTGAATTGTTCCTATTGTAAATATTAAAAATGTATATACGTATATACTGTATATACATGTATGACTACGTATGAACTTTTACCTAGACCTTCACCAAAATTCTCCCAGGGCAATAAACAGGCTAAAATTGCTTCTCAACAGGCGGCTGTCACAAGATATTTTACTAAACATATGTAGGGATTCACTTATGAATAAAAAGGAGAAGACACACTAAGGAACAGTGATTTTGGAAAACCTCTTCAACACTCTTAACTAACCGGAATGGACTGAGTAGTTCAAACCCACTATATAACAATGATAGGACAGATTTTGTTTCACTTCCTGTTACACTATTTTATATAAAAAAAGAAAAAATATATATGCATCTTTACATTCCGATCACACTATCAAGAACAACAAAGTGCAGAAGGATTTTCTGTTTACATGTAGCTGACCTGTTCCATGCTGAGGTATTGGAAATTTGTACAGCAGGTGAGCTGGCGTGGAACCGGGCAAGGTCCGACAGAACCGGAGAACTCATAAACCGAGGCCTGGGACGCCGGAAAGATCCCATCATAGACACTGGTTGGGGTGGAGAGAAGAAGCACAGTTAAAGTGCATCATCACAATATGAGTAAACAGAGTATGGGATCACTGTATGGATTCAGCATGTTCACTATAGCAACTACTGGACTTGATATGACTTTTAGTCCAGTTGGACTTGCGTCCATTTGGAGACACCAGTTTACTCTCTCAATAAACAGTACTCCTGCACAGATAACTTTGTTATAAGTGGACTTCAGACATCAAATATACACCTGGACTACAACTGGTGCAAAAACTGAATTATTTTTTTGAAATCCACACACTCCCTATGAACATCAATTGTGATAGTTGTAATAGAAGAGTCAGCTGGTGTGTGAATGTGTGAGTTAATGTCTTGACTTTAAACAACTCATAATAAGCTAGGACAAATGCAATTTATCTCTATCTAAACATGATGACTGGCAACATAAACTTAAAATTTATTAAGATGAACCTGGGACTGAAAACATTTGACTACACCAAGTATAAATTACAAGATATTGACAATGATTTAAAAATGTAATAATAACTGTCAACTCTGTGGTACACTACTACACAGATAATTGGAATCTGTAAATGGATGGAGCAATGTCAATAGTAGTTATAGCCTCTGGGTTTAGGTGACTAGTGACTGCTGTCTTCTTAGTTTGCTCACAGAGGAGAGGCAAACAAAAGCCATCTGACTTTTTTTCTAGTTCTTCAAATTCTGTTGCACAGCTGTTCAGCCCGTCATTGCAGCCTACTGTGCCAAATGATCTTAATGTCATGACTTAATATGTCCACCTAAGTGGTGCTGTATGCCTCACAGGCCTGAAAAAAACTATAGGTCATTCTCTGAGAAGTATGATCCTACAGTATTTACGAACTAATGTTTTGACTAGAAAAGGATCAGGCTACAATGTTTGCTCAAGGTAATCACATGCAGCTAATATCAAGCTACATAACGCCAAACATTGCCAAAAGTACTTCAAGGTACTTCCTTGTTACTGAACTTACTGTATGCAGTCACTGGTGTTATACTGACTCAAGTTAGCAGACAAACAGGTCTAGAGCTATCCTGTGCAGGTCTCACTTCCTGTTGATGACTGGTGCAGCAGAGCAGCTTCAACAGCATCTGATTAATTTAGAAACAGATACACAAGCCTTTCTTCAAACCACTATTTCCTGCGCAACATCACTGACCCACAACACCAACATGGCTCTTTACAGTACAGGCACTCCCTTCCAGAAACTACCAACAGACTTTTGTTATCAGCTGGAAAGTTTTGAAGCCTTTTCTATACGCCTGTTCTTGATTTTGCCATTCCAAGTGTAGTTTCTCAGGTACTTGTGTTTTTTTGTGTGTTTTCTCTTTATAGAGCTTGTTTTTTATTTTTCGTTATCCAGTCTTTGTGTTAGTGTATGAACTGCAGTCTTGACAGATGAAAAGACTGAAATGAATGCTTGGCACCCAGACACCTTTGCTGTATGAACAATTCAACTGAAATCAATTTTATGTATTTATGAATGTATATAGCGTCAATAACAATACAAATCGTCTCAAGACGCTTTACAAAACCCAGCCTGAAACCCCCAGAGCAAGCCTGAAGGCAATGGTGGCAAGGAAAAACTCCCTTTTAACAGGAAGAAACCTTGAGCAGAACCCAGCTCATATGGAGGGACCCATCTGCCTAAGGCCAGCCGGGTACAGACAGAGAAAGAGAACAGCAAGATAAACATACATCTGTCATAAATACACACATCTGACTAAAGCATACAAGTGGAATGTTATGATACAAACTGATGATGTTACATGACAGCCTGAAAATGTAAGATGGGACCCCACTGGAGACTGGAACAGCAACAGCAAGATCTTTAGGACAGTGAAGCAGTGGAGTTACAGGAGCAGTGTTTCTTTTATCCTGAGCTTTTGTTGGGACAGAGTATTTAAATGTCAGAGAGACTAGCCTCTAGGCATTCAACATTGCTAGAAGTATTTGGATTTTACCTGAGCGCTCCGCTCATGGCATCTCTGGATCTCATTGATCTGTGAAGCTGTAATTTCAGGATGCACTCAATCTGTCACAGATCATCGATATGATAAACAGCAGGGTAAGTTGAAGAATTAGCGCTGACAGCTTGCTGAGAAACAACAAGAGCGAGGAGGGTAAACCAAGTTAAGTAGGTGCTTTGAATGATATTGCCAATGCTCCTTCACCTGAGCGGTCAGCTGGCCAGCAGATTAACTATCAGCTGATGAGCTGGGACTGTGAACTGAGCTTTACTCTGTGGCCTGCCTGAACTGACGCGCCACTTCATTTGTCATTCAACATGTTCTGTTCTCATAATTCACTGAAAAACTGTACTTGCCAAATAAAAACTGCTTCTGAGTTAACTGCAGCGTTTCTTTTTCAGCCTTTTTAAACATTATAAAAAGAGCAGCTCAAGTTGGTCATGATTACAGAGTGATGGAGAGGTTTGTTGTGGTTTGGATGTCAAAAAATGACTCAACTCTAATTTTATGTTGGCTAAAGGAAATGTCCTTCTCTTTTTATGCACAGACGCCATATCCATTAGAGATGTCCACCCAGACAGGGAAGCAAAACAGCATTTGGGATACGCAAAAAGCAGGTTTAATGTTTTCACCTTCACTAGGGGTTTAACCACAAACAGCTCAAAAGGAGCCCTGGGTAGTGAAGCAAACTGTCATCCTGCTTCAGACAGTTCAAGCAGCATCTCTCAAGAGACAGCCTCAACACTTATACTGTACAACTACATTGTTAGAGGAAGCAAACACCCTAATTGTGCAGCTTGATTATTTAACTGCAACCTGTCCTTTTAATAATAATAATAAATACATAAACATTCTGGTCATATACCCACTATGCTGTTTGTAAAGCATATTGAGAGAATTTGTATTGTTATTGATGCTATATAAATAAATTGCTGCATTTCATACAGCGTGAGTCTATTGGTGAACACTGAAATAAGTAACTGTTTCCTCTTTAGTGACAACAAATTGGCCTGAATAGTAACAGCAGTATCAGATACCTTAGAGTGACTGTTTCATCTCATTCGTCCGTGGAGTTTGTTAAAGGCCATTAACCAAAAGGTAGGGATTTGTTCAGGATAATGACGGAAACTATAAAAACACACATCTCAAGACCCAGTTCAGCTGTACAGTACACCAAATATATGGACTATATTAGAAGATATTATCTGACCATTTGTGGATCGGGTGGGATTATAAAGGCTGCAGTCTGATTAAGGTTAAGAATAATTCAAACTAATTCAGCATTCCTAATACTGACTGATTTTAACACATTATCTAGCTTTTACATTTTACCGTTTGTAAAGATTAAACAAACATAACACACCAAGATAATCAGTAAGCTAAAGGTACTTTACAGTCCAGCACATAACCCCAGGTAAAACACAAGGACTCAGTATGTAGGACTAAGGCAGAGGTCGTAAACCAAATGACAAAGGCCTAATTGTGAATACGTCCTAATATCTAGAAACATACAGATGCATAGAGTGAAGGAAAATAAAAGATTTAGTTTCTTGTGCTTAGATTTGTGTTTGTGTGTTAAGTCTTCGTGTGTGTTAGCATGTGGGCTAATCCTATAACAGAAAACCCTGTCATGAGAAAGTACTCAGAGGCTAATGCAATTACAAACCAAAAGAGGCAGAGAGAGAAAGAGGTACAGTATGTTTATTCTTAGAACACAACCAACAAACAAACCTTTGAACTGACTCGTGGTCCCAACTTGCTAATTTCAGGGGAGAAGATATATTTTGACTTTGTGGGTAGTTTATTTTCGTGTGCAATTTAAGTGTGATGTATTGTGCCCCTATCTAAAGTACTGAGCACAACTGTTTCTATGTCAATGACAAAAATAATAAAACATGTGACCAGTACCTTCACATGTGGGAAGTCATGCCATAACGATTACCCTGTCAATAAACAAGACACGCTGAAGACCCCAGTGACTGCAGTCAATGTGAGTGGCAAAACTGTGAGGCCCTTCCACTGGAAAGCATGACACACTACTGAATATAGTGGCCAATATGGTAGACATTACTGTATGCTTTATGTACCATAGGTAGCTCATTAAGAAAATGAAACATTCTCAAAACCCAGTTATTGTAGCTGAAATCCTACAATATCCTCCCACTAATAAGTATACTTCTCTTAATGTGTGTGCTCTGATATATACTTGTATAGGTCTGATTTATCTACTTGTATGAGCAGAGAACCAGATTGCCGTTGTTACCTTGTGATTGCAGGAGGCCAAGAGGAGACACAACACTGTTCACAATGAAAAGCCTAAAGCTGGCTTCCAGTTTCCATTAGCGAAAAAGAGATCTGTTCAGACAAACTTGAATGTCAGCCTACGTACACCCATCAGCCATAACATTAAAACCACTGACAGGA
The DNA here is from genome assembly GCA_005024645.1 of Planiliza haematocheilus. NCBI lineage: Eukaryota > Metazoa > Chordata > Actinopteri > Mugiliformes > Mugilidae > Planiliza > Planiliza haematocheilus. Next base: position 571,617 of record SRSE01001160.1, read on the forward strand.
TAAGTAAATAACATTGACCATCTTGTGAAAATACAATGTTCTGCTGGGAAACTTGTGGACCTGGCTTTCGTGAGACACCACAGAAAACAATCAGAAGGCCCATGTCCCTTCTCTGATCAAGGGAGATCAATACATTAGGTGGTTTTAATATTGTGGCTGATCGATGTATGTGCATCTGCCACTGTCAGAGAGACGGTTCTCCCGCAGTGCAAGTTCAAATTTCCCATTGTATATATACTTTCGACAAACAAAGTTATGTTGAACCACAGCTTTGCTTATTTTTCTGCCGTTGTCAGGGCAGTGAGTTGTGTTTACAATGTGTTGGCTGCAACATGAGACCAATCAGTTGCAGCCTGTAGCCCCACTGTGGGCTACATACAAATTTTAAGTCTTCCTTTCATACTTCATTGGGAACAGTGTTGTACAAACATGGTTATGGCTCGCCATTGTGGCCCATAGGCACAAACAAACACATTCCATGTAGTTGTAATCACTGACACAATCTGTGTTACTTTAGCTGTTTACCAAAATAATACCATATAAGTATGGTATTATAAACATAAAGTGATGGTGGAGGAAGGGTTTAAAAAATTACAGCTATCTGTGGCTTTCCCTTTTTCATGGGGAAAAAGTGTAATTGGACACTCAAAAGCTGTTTCATCAGCAGGTGATCGATATTCCTTTGTAATTTTGTCATCAGTAAAGCAGGTAAAAACATTTGGAGAGGATTCTCAGTATTGCATTTGCATTTGGAAACTGCTACTGCACCCAAAACACGCGTTCATAGGAGCTCTACATGCAAGTGAAACAGGCCATCCTTGTATATATATCCATCTAAGACATCAATGTTGGATAATCTCAGGATCCCTTCCACTGGAAAAAAACATCTTCACAACATCTAGCAAAATGAATAACACTCTCCAGGAGGTACACTTGCAATTATAGAAGTCTACCATGAAGATAAGACTACACAAGAGTAAATACAGAGGGTTCACCAAAGGTTAATGTAACTGCACTTGGGAGTGTGAATGGAAAGTATGCAGAAGGCTTGGGATGATTCATGATCTGAACATGAAATCATTTGTTAAAACACAGCAGAGAATGTGTGATGGCATGAGCGTGCATGGCATCCAGTGGCAATGCATCTCGAGTGTCTGTTGGTGATACAACACAGAGAGAAGCAGCTAGACATAGTCTCAAGTGCTACATGAAATCCTATCTACTCGGAATCAGCCAAATGAGTTAGCATTTCACAGAACAGATGGACAAATGAGACTGTCAAGATAAAGACATAGATTATTCTGCCATTGCCGAGTCAGTCACCTGATCTTAACTCAATCAAGCATATATTTCACTTGCTGAAGACTAAAATAAAGATAGAAAGACCCACGATAACACAACAACTGCAGACAGATGCAGTAAACGACTTACAAGCGATTACAAATGAGGAAGTCATGGCCTGCCAAGATGATATCTCCATCTCTTACCATAAAGGTATCAGCACAACATGGATCAGATCAAACTCAGAAAGAGGGGCTTGGTGTTTGCAGGACAATAAAAGGCGAGAAGAAGCAACCTATGGGTCTCTTTGTAGAATCCAGAGGGGACAGTAAGGGTTGTCCAGACTAGTCAGTTTGTCGACTTCACTCCTGCTCCATCACTCTCTAAGAATCATGTTGACCAGTCACTGTTCACATGACAATAACAACATGGATGCCTCTGAGAAGACAGATGAGGAACGCCGTGGGTCACTGCAGCAAGCTAGCAGCAGTTCATCAAGTGTGTGAAAATACTTCACTAAAGATGAAACCCATTCTACTGTTATATGCAAAATATGCAAGTCACTCTTGCAATACAACAAATACTACTACAGTACTACTACTGCAATGCACACTCATCTGAAAAGGCATCCACTAATGCTAGCAGAGGAATGGTCCCAATCCTCTAGTCAAATTAATGACTTAACTATGGGTCCTGTATTACTTTCTACCAGGGCCGTTTCTAGCTTTGTGGGGGCCCTAGGCAAGATGGTGTTTGGGGGCCCCTAGTTTGTCAAACTATGATAAAGAGATTCCTAACCCTTTGATGGTCCACTAAGACGAAACAATCTATACCACTAAAAAGTAAACATCTTAAGTTGAGCCACTCAGGCAAGTTAAACTGATAAAAAAAACTACCATACAAGGAAAACCACAATCCTTCTTAATGTTTATAAAAATGTTTAATTTAAATAAAAAAAATACAACAAACCCACATCTATTTTAAAGTGCAGCAACGAAAAACAAAAACAACACTAAAAATAATGCTTATTTAACATCAGTCTCACACTTAAAGGATAAAACCTAATAGACTTAATCAAAGTAAGAATAGTTAATTCTCACATTGTTAATTTACACATTGGACTAGTTAAAGAAATAAAACTAAGATAATGATCCACTGCCATATTAGTCTAAAATAATAAACACAATGCCTCATATTTATAAATCACTTAAAGAACAATCCTTTAAAATGTTGATTTAAATTATAAAACAGTAGCACACTTCTAATTAGAGGCATATAAAACACACACTAAACTTTGCAAATTAATCCTGAATAATACTAAAATAATGTTAAGTGTCAAATATCTGAGACACAACTTTCACTGAACACTTAAAAATAATAATATATGAATAAACGGATCTGGAGTCAGTCAGTCAGTCCACAGTTGGACAAACTGTCCATTCACATGATACATATTCATTTTAAAATAGGCAACTTTCATGAAGGAAACGCTAAAGTTCATGACGAACAAATCCGAGCCAGCTAGCTATGTAACATTTATCCAGGGCTAGCTATCTGGCTAGTAGGACAAATAAACTTGCTAAAAAACGGCGTTTCACCACCACCATGCCTTTATCTTTCGATAGTTTTTCTTGCGTTTACCGCGCCACTGGCATAACTTCGTTTCGATGCCATCACTCTATTTGTTTTACTTAATATTTTCACTAACGGTAATGATGGGTAGCTGTCAATCATTCCCATCATACCTGTCGACTGCCCGCTACGTCGCTCACTGTGCGACAGTGCGGTCCAACGAATATGATGCAATAATGCCACAAAAACACCAGCCAAAGCTTATCATTGAAGTTTATTTTATTTATATCCTCCGTTTATTTTTAAGCATATAAACGACGTAACAAACAGAGATAGCTACAGATAAAGACAGAACATTTTAATTCTCCTCAGAATTAAGGGGTTCCCAGGTATCAGTCATAAACTTATCAATGGCCCGGGATGATTCTACAGCTATATCTACAGAAGTAGAAACTTCTTTGAGGTGGCCACACTGCATCTAATAAGCCTCTGCAAATGAGCTATTAGTAGTTAAGAAAATACTTTTTATCTTTAGAATCAGTGATGTTCTGCCTCTTTTCATTAATTAGATGTATTGAAAGGCGTATTACCAAATAAGTAGTCATGTACATCTTATTGAATTAGTGAATAATGTGTTTAAAAAAGTATTCCTGTTTAATTTCATGTGCTATAACACAGGATACGAGATAAGTCTTTATTTACTAATTAATGGGTGACAGTGAAACATAGATAATTACTGTGTTAAAGTCCTAAAGTAGACAGAGAAAATTCACATCCCTCTGAATAAAGAATGGTAAGAGAACTTCAGTCTGGGTTCAAAACTCTGGATTCCTCTATTCCCAATAACTCAGAGAACATAAGGCTTACATTGTCCTGTGCTCTGAGCTGTTGGCTTTTGGTCACGTTTGCTACTTTGATCTGTCAGTTCTATTTTTTTAAAGAAAACAAGTTATAGGCTACAAGGAATTCAGACTAAGAAGCCAAGTGTTGTCTTTGTTTTACCTTTCCAAGTCTTTCAGTGATAGTACACTGATAGTTTCTTGTATGGTCAACAAGGTTTATTTTTAAGCCTCGTCAACAAGCCTAATCAAGAAGTTTGCTAAAGTTATTTGACTTCATCCACAGTGGAACCAAAACTATCAGAAGTGACCTCTCACATCTGCTTAATTCCAAAGCACACCTTTACAGTGCAGTGGCTGCATCACTTTGTGGACTGGAAGCATCAATCAGATGAGATTTTTATACATACATAATGTAATTATGGGAAACATTCACACACATTGCAATGATCCAACAACTAATATCCCTGGCATTTCACATTTACCAGTGAAATAAAAATGTTCTGACAACAGAGAATGAATACTCAACCTGTGTCTGGCCCATGGGTAACAAGTCACATTTTAACATTTTTGCTGCATAACGTTAGTCCACTCCACTGGAAACTGCTTATGCCAATGTAAAGATCTGCCAAATCTGAGAGGCCATAGTATTGAGACTGACTGGAAGTAAAAGAGACCAAACATTTCTACTGTGGTGACACAGTCATCCACGTCATCTCCACAGCACTTTGATTTTAAGTGCTGTGGAGCTGAATCTGTATCTGACTGAAACACGCCCCATAATGAAATGTTACCAGACTCACATTCTGAGAAGAACTGGGTCTATCTGTACTAGGCTCATAAGATGCTGCAGGCAAGTAATCACATCTATTGTTGGTGGCTTTCATTAATATCATGCTACGTGCGCCTCTGGCATTTAAGCACGTAAACTAAATCTTTTGTGATCAGTCTATTGTCACCCGAGTGCCCTTGGTACCAAGAAGACTACACATAAAGGATTGATGAAATTTTCTTTTCTTTCAAAAGAGCGAGAACAAAAGAAAGTAAATGGACATGGAATGTAAATGTTTGACAAAAAGTCTGATAAAAGTGACACCATGCGTTGAAAAACTACTAATGATCCAAAACGTGTTTTCTAATGCTGGTTACGTGAAATGTTCTTAAACTGAGTGCTAATCTACAGTATCTACATCATCAGAACTAAACTAGTACCATCCAGTCACTGTAAATTACTTGCTGGTCAGTGTCAGACTATATCCGTTTCTGTGATAGGAAAGCCTTTATGTGCTGGAAGTGGCCTGAAGTAGCCTGTGTGAAGCAATATCTACGCACGTCTGCTGCCTGCCTCATTACCTACAAGGACAAGTAAAGACTTGAACTGAGTGTGGGTCTACTCATCAGGCTTCTTTGTTTACAGATAAAAGCCTGCAAACTTCCTGCACCATCAACGGCTAAACGTCGGTCTCTAATAGTTTGTTATACTACTATTTTTTAGATTCTTAAACATTTACACACGCGCAATGAAACGTCCACACACCTCTGTGCAACAACACAACAGAATGTCAGCTTTCTCACAGAGCCGTCACCAAGTCAGCATTCAGCTACCTACTTGTTATGCTGTTTGCACATCTCCATAGTAAAAGCTCCGTGGTGTCCGTATGAACTCACCTTTGAAAAGTCTTGACTTCTGGTGCTCTACGGAAGAAAAAATAGGCCCATGGGTTTAGGAGACGATGAGAGAAAACAAAATGCAGTTCAACGTGGAGCTTCTCCTCATCATCTGCGGCTTTCTATACACGTCGCTTCGATTTCCGCTGCAACAATCAATAGTAAAAGTACTTAACATGGTGAGGCGACACACCACTTCCTCCACTAGAACAACTCTCCTACTGAGAATGAACAGTTTAAGCAATGTGAGAAATCGTCTGCTTCTCCTCCTGCGGGCAGAGCAGTCGTACAGAGTTGTCGTGTTTCGGGAGAAACGCCAAGAAGCTGCCAAACATTTGCGCACATGAATCGCAGAGAAAGCTTAGTGGTGTGCTTCGAGGTTCATGGCAGGTTACATCCATAGATTGACTGCAGTGAGCGCCAACTCCAGGCCAACACGGGAGGCTACATGGGCCACTCTTCCATAAGCGTCCAAACATACAAGTTATCGAACAGTCCGTCACAGTTAAACGATCTTGATTAAACGGAGCAGCAGATTTTACAAGAACTTATGCAGCAAGATCATCATAAATAATCATACTGGTTGGAAACCAGTATGAAATATCTGAATTATTTAAAATAGCTGGCTACACTTGAATCAATTAATGAACGGATAAGTAATTATACATTTGATATGCCCCCATTCACCAGGCAGCCGGTACTACTGCCACTTCCGGTTAGAACCTACAAAGTAAAAGTAGCACTTGATAGACAGGAAGCCTAGAAAGAAAAGCCCATATTCTTGATGTCATCTTTATATACTAGTACACTGTTTAATTAACTAGTTACTATGGATACGTGGCCTATGTATCTGTTTCAACATTAGGAACTACATATTTATTGTAGTTATTTTTGAACAGGACATATTTTTATTTATTTATTTACATAGTTGTCTCAGTCTCCCACAATGCACTAAGTACTGCTTCTTTACTCTTATCTCTTTCACTGAGCATGTTTCACATGTCACTATTGTGTATTTGATTTTACATGTATTTCGAGTTGACATGTATAATTTCCTTTAAATGTGTGCTTAGGGTCCATAACAACAGTTTACAAATGAAAATGCCACACATTTTATCTCTTCATCAAACAGATTTCGAAGCAATTGAGTATCCACTTACCTTTGATCACTTACATTTAAATTCTCAAATGATTTCTCAAATTTGGATGTAAATTCCTTCAGTGCCTTTTTTTGAAGCACCTGGTAATGTTAACATCTCCAGGAAACATATCACTATTAAATGGATCGATCACTGAATCCTTGACTACTGAACCTCTAGCTAGTTGTAAAGTACAAATAGTTAGTTAGTTGAGGTTCATCATTTGTTCATGGTACAGTTGTATTTATCTTCCTCTATTTATCGTTATTTCTTACAGTGACTACGTATTCCTTGTTGCTAAGTTTCTCTTTTGCTTAACATGTAACATGGTTTATTTTGTGGTTCCTTCAAATAGACGGACTGAAGTTTTGACATGGGAAGTTGTGCACACAAAATGTTTGGTGTTTAAGTGGTAACATCAGCTGTAAGTCATGAGAATACTGTTGCTAAGCAACAATCTAGAAACCAAGCTACCAACCAGTTGACCATATTATGTTTGTGAATACAAGAGAAATACATGTTCATATAGACTGTTCTCTTTGAAGACAACATTACTGACTTGTTTAGTCATTTTTTCCACCTTATGGATTATCTGATTGTTTCCACCTTGTTTCCCTTGCCTTCTTTGTGTAGTTAGCAGGATTGGTTGTACAGCCTCACAGCAGCAGGAAGAAAGGACCTCCAGTAATGCTTCACACAACACGAATTAAACAGTAGGCTGTCGGAGGTGCTGCCCAGCGCTGTAATAGCACCATGAGTAGTCACTGGTGGGGGGTTAATGGTGTGTCTGAGGATGTGGACAGGTGGAGACGTGGTAGTGCACGGTAGTTCTGTGCTGTGTGTTTTCTGAGGAGGGCTATGGGAGTGGAGCAGATCACATTGGGTGTCAAGGGTAGTGGTTGCTGATCAAAAATGTTGAAAAAGATGTTCAGATTATTTCACCTCTGGCCCCCATCATTGGTAGTTTTCCTTATGTCCAGAGACAGCTAAGGCCCTTCCAGACTCTGCTGACATTGTCCTGCTGCAACAGGTTCTCCACTTCCTCTTCTAAACCTGCTTCCTCTCTCTGTGTTACTCATACACCATCAACTGATACCAGATTGAATATTATAACCAATTTTAAGTTTTACATTTTTTTTAGAGGGCTTAGATATGTACAGCATTCTATAGTGCAAGAAGGAGCTGCAAAAAAAGTGATACACTGTCTCAGTAGTCATGTATTTGGACTAGTCCTGCACATTTATAGTACTATACTATATGGTAGACTATACCTAAGCTATGCAATTCTGTAAATCAGTGATGATTGACATTCATACATAGTTTAAATCATACACAGGCACACACACTTCCTATCATCACTGCATTCATGTAAAAATGTAATAAAGTTTAATCAAAAATTAATTCAGAGCAGAATAATCATTAAGACCTTTTAAAATCCCATGACTTGATTTCTATCCGCAGAATATAAATATAGAAGCAATTTTTTTGTTTTTGAGATTTCATGTCATTTATACTAATCCCACAGCAATTAAGGACCCATGTATGACAAGTAAATATTGCAACATCACATTAATGTCAAAAGACACAGGAAATAAATTAATTTAATATTGCAATGTGTAAGACCACACAATCAACCACAGTGTCCATCAGTTGCATTCACTTTATTAATGACATTTTGTTCCTCAGACCGCCATCAGTCCCTATTTGAACATAGACCTTGAGTATATGCATTGTTATAATAATATATTGATAAAAACGTTTCAATAAATCTGACAAAAGAATACTTGAGATAAAGATATATACATATGTCTTTATGCTTTCACTTCTGTAGTAGGACTCTGTATATCATAATTTCTACATACAGCCCCACAAACAATATATGAGATCATTCCTTGACTCATAGTACAAGATGATGAATCATTGCATTTAAAATCCAGAATAGCTGGAAACATTTCTGGAGAGTAAAGAATGAATCCATGTTTCTAAAAACTAAAAGTAAATCACATTATTTTATATATTTCAAAAATTGAGATCTAAACAAAGGAGTACAGTTTACAGGCTTGTTACTCGTTTAGTAAAATGAAACAACACTTGCAATCAGGAGGCATTTTTCAGTCACATATCACATCTTTCATATATTTCTCTAGCTAAAGCTACAGTTTTACAAATCACACGATGCAACTACACTGTATTATACTCTATTTTCTTCACGCTTCAGTGACACAGCCATTGTGGAATTATGATGTCTGCAATCACATTTATGTATAGCCAGTTATGGAAAAAAAAAAAAAGTCAATAAAAAATGCTAATATGTTTTGAGTGGTTAGAGTCAAGACCTCCGATAGACTGGTGACCTCTAGCCCAGTGACAGCTGGGATAGGCTAAGCAAAATAGACAGCTGTCCTTCACAGGACAAGTGGTTAGATAAATGAATGAGGATGAATAGGTTAGAATCATATTTGTGAATGATGTGCATGAGTTCTGTGAATATGTAAAAAAAAAAAATAAAAAAAAAAATTACATTTGTCTATATTGTAAATATGTACTCCAAAAGTAAATGTAAGGCCTATAAGATAGAATGAAGCTTGGTCATTGAGGGCATTATATGTAGGGGAAAGGATTTTAAATTACTTTCTGAATTTTGCAGTGAACCAATGAAGGGAAACCAAAACTGGAAATATGATCTCTGTAGCGAATTCTTGTCAGTGCTCCAACTGCAGCAGTTGCATTTTTTTTTTTTAGTGTGATCTGAACAGCCTCATAATAAGTAATAACAATAGCATTGTTTTGATGTAGGATGTCCATAGATTACAAAATATTTCACTGGTGAGAGAATACATGCCTATAATGTAACGATAAGATCATTATGGTCTACATCCAGTGGCTTCCATCTGCATCATAGACAAATACAGCATCATCTACATAGAAATGCAAAGCTATTAAGTGTTTCTTAACAATATTGCCAACATGAAGCATGTATAATGTGAAAAAAAAAATAGTCTTAGTCCAAAACCTTGTGGAACTCCATGACCAATGAGATTCACAAATTGAAGCAAAGCAAGATTATCATTGGCTTAAAACATACAAAAACTCTTCACAAGATGGTCAGACAGGTGCCAGAAGAGAATGTCTCCAGTTCAAAATGAGTAATATAAGGAACCTATCAGGAGCCAGAGCATTCAAGGGGTCAAAAGGAGATATTCTAACAAGGACTGTTAAAACTCTCACCAGAGTTGTAATGAAGAAAGTTATGGCTTAAAATTAAGGTTTAGGGTTTAAACTACTTGGCTAATCAGAAAATTTGTGGGCCCTTCTGAAATGCAATTTACAATGAACCAAGGACTCCCAGACCATTTCATAGAAATCCTAGACTTGCAGCCTACCAAAAAAAAAAAAAAAAAAAAAAAAAAAACACTAAGAACTGTACCCATATTAATTTAATCCACTGAGACTATACAATCAGGACTAAACAATATGTTGAGATTATTATGTTCAGAGTTTTAGGAAATGAAAATTTGTTCTTCTCCTAATATTCCAGACATTTCCTAAATATCAAAACACATTATGGGCTAATTAGTAATAAGCCATTAAACACATTTAGGGATTTGTTAACATATAGTCAACATATTTTCATATCTCTTTAAGATTTTTAACAGATTTTCTACAGGATTTCTAAAATTGCTATGCAGACAAATCAGAACAGATTTAAAAGATTTCTTCACATATTCACAAATCTTGACTACACCTTTAATTTCCTGAAACCTCAATGACCAGCTGCTCTCCTAGTTATTGGAATGTTCTAAACATATATTACAAAAAAATAAAAGTAAAAAACAAACAGGATTTAGGTTGCTTTGAGCAACCAAGACACTAGCAAGCTTTGACTTGCTAAATAAGACTGAAAACACAGTTATTGGGATTAGAAGCTTATGGTGTGCATTCGGGAACGTGAGTGAGCCATTGTGCTGTTGTTGTTGTTGCTGCTTCTCCTGCAGTTCTCCTTACCATCTGATGAGGGCCCACTCTCAAGAGTATTCATCTTGCCTTGTTCTTCTTTCATAAAGAGATCAACCAATAGTATCTTCTCTTTGTGGATCTGCATGCTGATATCTTTGGGGATGTCTGGAATTAGCCAGTCTACTATGTCACTCATCAGCATCACTATATTCTGGAACAGAAGAATCAAAAGAAATCATTCATTAAGGAATCAGTAATAATTCATCATAACAAAATAACCATTGTTTGTGGATATCATGGACCTAGGACTGTGGGAAAAAAGAAAGAGTAAAATGGTAAACATGGCAATCATGGCCACAGTATTAAACTAATACATCTGACATCAGCCTCCAATAACTGGAAATGTAAATACATTACAGACAGAGTTTTCATTAGCAGACATCTCCAGCACTCCTAAACAAGATTAATTCACATATGTGTATGTACGAAAGAGCTGATTTCCACTTTCCATTTGTTTGTTTTTGCCAGGCCCACGATTCCCACAAAGTGAGAGACTCTGACCACGCATTTCATTTGTGGTTCACAAAAACCACTGGTCCATGGTCTTCACAAGCCTTCCATGACTATTTTCACAGTCACCTCAATGTCATCAGAACAGCCAAAGCACCCCATGAATCAGTTCATATCTAATTTCTGCATAGATGCATCACATCAATCCATCTACTTCCATGCCCCCGCCCCCTTTCATCCCTTAGTCTCTCCTCCGTCACATCCTGTCATTTAATAAACTGCTTATCTATCAGGGCATGGTCTTGTCTTGTGTTGATAAAATTAATTAGTCGAAGATTTTAATATATTTAAATGAGCATATTATATGTATTTATTTCATACTTTCTGTTATTTTACCATACCTGGAAAACAATGACAAAGGCCAGTCGAACAGCCAGCACTGCCCAGAATTCCTTGGAAATCTCATATGGCGTGGTTGACCAAGGAGGCTCTCTGTAGTCCTTATACCTTTATGAGAAGACAGGTTGTTGATTAGTGCATAAGTTAATATTGTAGGCTGATGAGATGTTGCTTCCAATCCAAAGAAACTCCAGCACCCAACGCCATCACCACTAACCATCCACCACCCTCCATCTCATCCGTTTCTTTCAGTCCTCCCTCTACCTCCATGTTCCGGTTGCATTTATTTAATGTTTCTGGATATACCATGATCTGGATAACTGAGAACCTCCACAGTCAAGTACCTTAGAATCCCACAGGCAAATGGTAACCAAGAGAAAGAAGCTATTGCAAAATACCAACATCAGGCTACTGATGTCAAGAAAATAAAGCTGCTCAGAATGCATGGAGGGTTTCACCTGAGGTTGCACTAAGTGGAAGGAAGGGGGCCAAAAGATTTGTAAGTGCCAGAGCCACTATCCAGGAATAAAGTACATCATGACTACATCAGGAAAATGTCCTCACTGATACAATGTTTAGTGAAAACCTCAGGCAGGAAAAACCTAAGGAGAAAGAGAGGGAAGAGCAGGAATCATCACGGGAGAGCAAGCCCTAGCATGATATGTACCACCAGCAGACGCTAAAGTGGCTGATTCAAAAAAAAAAAAAATAAAATTCTGAAAAGCTTGAGAAACACTAAAGACTGAAACAAGAGCTAGGGAGGTCGTGGAAGGTGAAGGCAATAGTCAGTCAGTGGCTAATCTTGAGTGGCTTCTCCCAAAAACTCAGATAAGTCCAGCTGCCTTTGTTTTAACTTTATTCTTGATATACTATGTCCTGGATGACTAAGAATCTGGATGAGATGGTTAAACATGAAACATGTAACAGAACAACAAATACACAAAATGCTGGAGGAAACTAAGCTACTTTCCTGGGTATACGAGTGTGGCCATCTTGTGAGTTTAGAGCCAGAGTCTGTACGGTCCGAGAGTGGAACCACTCGGAGTTGTTTATTGATGACCTGCCCACACTTCCACCAGACTCACTCGTGTTATTGTTTTATCAATACTCCACCAGTTACAAAGAAATGTTAGATTACATATCGTATTTATTTTATTTCCAACACCCATGGTCCTACAGGACCGCTTCATGGAGCAATTGGTAGGACACCTGGTAGTCATCATAATGTGACATCCTTTTTCTATAGTATCAAATAAACTGAAACAAAATATCAGAAAAACCTACACTTTAGTATGCATTGTAGTAATTACCTAAGATGACAGAAATTATCATTGAAAAAAAAAAAATGATTTGATGTGTATTTTCATGCTTTATTTTGGCCCAAGTCACATCCACTAACATGGAGGGGGTGGAGCTTATGACCTATACTGCAGTCAGACACCAGAGGGAGTTCTACTTGCTTTGGCTTCACTTTTAAGGTGCTGTTCCATCTTTATACAGTCTATGATTAAAACAGTCTCACTGGGTCTCCTTTGATTAATCATGGAAGTCAAACATTTTAATTGACATGGTATTAATGTGTATACAACTATACATTGTTTGATTTGACAAGTGACAACTTATTAGCTAACTGTGAATATGTCAACTTTGAACAAAGTCTGATTTCCCACCTGCAAACCTCAACGCGGTAGCCAAGGTGTAATGGATCCATTGGTTCTTTACCATCCTGGAAGTTGCTGACATTAAAATAGGACAGCGTATGGTTCACAAATCCATGCATGGAGCCATCAGGGCTGTACATGTACTGGTAGACCATCCGAGGTATGAAGTCCGAAGTGAAGGAAATGACAAATGCCTAGGAATAGTTGTAGGGATGGGGGTGGGGGTTCATAAAATAAGGACAGAAATGAGAGTTAGGCAAGTGTTAATAAATATTTAATATCTCATGTATAAACACAATAGTGTGGAATGCAGTAACATACAGTCAAACTGAAACGAAACAATCCATTAGTCTATAGTAGTTGAGATGTGAATGCTTCAAGAGGCTTCAGTTCACTTTTACTAGCTTGAAGTTCCAGGCAGCAGATCTCTCTAGTATCAACATGGTTCACAACTTGCTGGGGTGGTGCAATCACTGAAAGTCTTTTTACGGTCTTATGGCCATCATGGCGAAGTCATCAGAGTCACATAATTAGAGGAGAGAAATTATGTAAATCCAACTTAGAATGCCAACTGTATTAAGTGGGCAGAGAAACACTGTATCCTGCGTATCCTGTCCCTTTTACTTTTGTTGTTCTGGAATGCAATAATAGCAAGCATGCAGTCTTCTCCAGCCTTAATCCAACATGTTGTTAAAGTCCACATCTACACAAATCTATTAAAATGGATCTGATACATCACAGTCTTAAATTCTTCAGAAAAAGAAAACTCACTATAGTTTAATGATGAAATTCATATTCCATTAATCAACACATGAGGCTAGACAGATGGTTAACCAGTATTTTTTAGTCATTTCCTATGAGGACGTTTTGATTTAAGACCAGTTCAATGTAAATTTTGTCATATCGAATATAATATTAGGTTTTAATTCCTTTGAGGTATTAGGTATTATGGTATATATGGAAAATATATACCATCGTATTGAAAACCTATTTCATCAGTCAGTCACAGTGATATTGAAACAACTGAACAACTATTGAAACTAAATCTGTCTACAGTGGGAAAATGTACTTGTGCTACTGATCTTTAAGAGATATCTGAAAAAGGCAACTGGAGAAGAAAAGCAGTTCTCACACTCTTATGTGAGAGATGCCTTATTTGAGAAGTAGTAGGCATATGCCAAATTTTCTGTCAGACTTCTGAGGTGAAAAGGTGCATGGCTTTGGACGGTGGGAGGAATGTCAGATTAGTATCTATAATATTTACAAATTGTAAGTTCTTTTTCTTTTGGTTGGTTTTGTTCACAGCTGGTACAAGAAAAGATTTGAGCACCAGTCGATGGCAGCTGCCAGAGGTTTCAGAGCACCTGAGGACCTGTCTATTCGTTGTAGTTATTTTTCCAGATCTTTTGATAATGAGTTCTTCCAGCATACAAACCCTACAGCTGTCAACAAATTTAAACAACAGTGATACTATTGTACAGTTTGGTGGTATAAAGCTAATCATGGGAGTGGTGAGAATGCCATTTATGGATGATTACTGGTAAGACACACGCTATCCCAAATAGCCAAAGTGATGCCAGTAAAAAGACTTAAATGTATGTCAAGATTCATTCGCTTTCAAAATAATGAGACACTGGACCCTACCAAGGACCAGCTCTGGAAGACTGCACCAGTGCTGGAGCACAAGGAACAAGTGCCTGGAAACTGCAAGTGAGCTCAATAGATGAAATGATGGTCCCTTATAAGGGTAGAAAGGCTGGGTCTCTCCAACAATGTTTTCCAACCAAATCATATTTGTTCAAACAAGTGTCTGGCATTGTATATGATTTCCTGACATACTGTGGCAAGAGCACATCCGGCACAGACCATATTCCTATCAAAGAACTTGGACTGAGGTCATTGTTGTTGTTCAAGCCCATCAGGAGAGTGTGTTGTCTACTTTGACAACTTTTTCACCTTTCTACTACTTATAGTGCATCTAAAGGAGTCATTTAACTTGCGAAGTCTGGTAACTAAGAATAGACTACAAGGATGTACTCGTGAGGATGACTGTACACTGCTGGGGCAAAGAAGGGGCAGCTTTGACTACAGGGTGGATAATGAGGCAGAAGAAGTGGCTGTTGCAAAATGGGTTGACAACAAAGCTGTCACCTTAGCTAGCTTCCGTGCTGGTATAAGCCCTGTCAAAGAGGTCAGGCGTTTCTACAGAGAGGAAGGAAGAAGAGCTTTGCCCAAACATTGCGTCACAAATACAGTGTCCACATGAAAGGAGCTGGTCTCACTGACATGATGGTGACATTGTATTGCTCCCGTGCAAAGTACCACTGCCGGTACCTGTGCCTCTTTTGGCAAATGGCTGATAAAGCAATCAGCAATGGATGGCTGGTGTATGTCAGATGTAAGATTCCAAAAGCAGCACAAAAAGCTCAAAGCATTTAAGCTGGAGGTGGCAGATGGAAGAGGAAGAAGCCCCTCCAAGGAAAGAGAAATGGATGTGCACAGTCCCACTAGATGCATCCAAAGACCAACAGCAAGTCTGTCTAGGTGGACAGACAACAACCTCCTTCAATAAATGTGGTGTTCGTCTCTGCGTTGTCACTGGAAAAAGCCCAAAGAACTGCTTTTAACTGTTACACATTAAGTGAATATAGACAGTAATTGGAAGGAGACAGAAAAAAGCAATGTGGTTTTTCATTTGTGTGTGCCATATTCTTTTTTTAATCAGTTCTAAAAATGAAATGTTCTTTGTATGCCCAACAAGTTCCAGTTTGGAGTGCAGGTGCACTTATTGTGCAGGAGAGGAGAGAAGGAAATTAGATGTCCTACATTTATTGACAAAGGGAAGTGCAAGTTATGCCCAGTCAGCAGTCAGCTAACAATGCATCATTTGTCTTCTTTATTCTTTATTTATTCAGTGTTAATGCTATGTATCCTGGCAGTCACAACTTATCAATTTCAAAATATACAGTCAGTCAGTCAGTCATTTTCTATACCCGTTTAGTCCTGTTAGGAGTCACGGGGGTCTGCTGGAGCCTATCCCAGCTGTCATCGGGCGAGAGGCAGGGGGTACACCCTGGACAGGTCGCCAGTCCATCGCAGGGCCAACATTCACACTCACATGCACACCTACGGGCAATTTAGAATCACCAAAGCATGTCTTTGGATGGTGGGAGGAAGCCGGAGTACCCGGAGAGAACCCACACAGACACAGAGAGAACATGCAAACTCCACACAGAAAGGCCAGTCAGCCCATGGATTCCAACCGGTGACCTTCTTGCTGTGAGGCATCAGTGCTTCAAAATATACAGGTTATTTAAAAAATAATAATAATGAGATAATTTATCATTTAGAAGAGAAGGGCACATTATACCATTGCATGTGGGAGTGTCCAAAGTTAAATAAATACTGGAAAACTGTTGTTGAGAAGATATCTGAGGTTGTTGGAGTGAGGGCCCCCCACCAAGCAAAGTTGTGTATACTAGGCATATATCCAGACAACCTTATGGTTAGCTCAAGACAATCAATTCTGATTGACTTTGGTCTTCTGCAGGCCAGAAGACTTATTGCTTTATCCTGGAAAAAATGGATATACCTTTGATAAATGTGGGTGAAAGAGATGGCATCTTGTGTTGTACTGGAGAGGTTGACTTATATAACTAGACGAAAGGCAGAAGAATTTGAAAAGGTGTGGAGACCGTTACTGGAGTTTCTTAGGAATAAGCGTGCACAACTTTGATATTGTTGTGAGGAGCTGAGTGCTTTGTGGTGTCGTTGTTATACCATTATTTTCTTGTTTCATTATTTTATTTTATTGTCATTTTAGTTTTGTTTAATATGTACACTGTCTTTGTCAGTGTTATTGTGTGTTTGTATGTGTTTAATATGTTTAAAAAATCAATAAAACTATTGTTGAAAAAAAATAATGAGATCATTTTACTTAGGCCTTGAACAGAGGAAAAATAACATTAAAATATTTTTGCTGTTTGCTATCAGACTGTTTTAGGGTTAACAAAAAGGAATCCCTTTAGGAATCCCATTAGGAATCCCTTTAACAGCATCAATTCTTAGACCCAGTCTGCCTAATATCCAGGCTGCTGCTCGTGTGTGGAGAAATATGTCTTGACACCATCCCATCATTGCATAAATGCCACAGTTGTAGAATATGGTATTTAACCACATGAATCCCATTATAGCTAAAATTACCATCATTGTTCTCAAGTTGAAGTCCAAGCCATGTCACCTATGGAACTGAACTGTATTTTGCAAAAAACTTGAGATTCCAGAATGCAACAGAATACATATAGACAACAGGCGTGCATAGACATTAATAAGATATGCCTGTATTACTTACATTAATGATGACAGCCACTTTTGCTACCCCTCTTAATATGTTGTACCATATTCCTGTAGAGATAGAAATGTGTATCAACCACTACAATTATAACAGTAAGACATTTTTTGTTGTTTTTTTCTTTTAGTTAAATGTTTCCTGTAGCAGTCTGTTAGTAGTAAAATGTAAAATTTTACAGAAATATATTTCATCTCACTGTATGGCTTTACAAAACAAGCAAATTATTACATTTCATGCATTTTTATGAGCACTACAGCATGTCGAATATAACCCACCAATGTCTTTGGCTCTTGCTGCCACTGGTCTCCGCAACTCTGCCACAAACTTCTTGGCATCAAGTCGTATTTCAATTATGTTGTTGAGCAACGCAAAGAGTGGTGCGAGGGGGAAGGATGCAACGAACAATGTAACAAAACCAAACTGGATGACTGGACAGGAAGAAACAAAAAAGAATATATTAGAAAGAATTGCCACTTACATGTCCCATATATATGATTAAATCCACCTTATGCTGGTGTGCCCTGAACAGGACCCTCCATCGCAGGACACCTTGCTCTTTTTCAATGAAGTACACTGGAATATTAGAGCCTTTGTTGGTGGATTTTATGCTGCCAATGGCAAAGTGAAAGGCTACCTTGCTGAGAAGTTGGAGGCAGCTGGCCTGTCACCTGCACTTCTTCGTCTTACAGCTCATTGGGGCTGCTCCTTTTTATTTCATATCTCCCAACAATATTTTATACTGATCCATTAGAAATGCCAAATGATGTTGACTGTTGTTTTGTAGATGGAATGTTGATGAATGACAACAATCAGCTCTAAGCTCACTGACAATAATGCATTGCATTTCTATGACTCAACTATTAGTTTTCCCACTGAATAATTTTAATGTGAAGCTATGCATAGCTGTGGGAAGAAATGTTCTGTTTTAGCTTTCCTTCACAGAAAACGTATTACCAGTAAATTCAGGATTTGTTTTCAAGGTTGTCCCAAAGACACCCAGATATTTTTCTTTTTATTGTGTATAAAGTCTGTCGAAACGTTAACTGTTGTAGGACATTCCATGGGGCGCAAGATCACATAAGTCACTCTTTGTTAGTATTTTGCTTCTGTTTTTGTCTAATGCTGAGGACACCAGGTAGTAAGTGTGTATTGAAGTCCTTTATGTTTGTGATACTGACTCATTTCCATATATTCAGGAGTTAATCCAGCAAATGGTTCCAGGAAGTGGTCGGTTTCATATCTCTGTAATTTCTTCTGTCTCTCTTCTTCTTGAAAAGCTCCTTGCTTGGACCGAATGTATCGAATCAGTTTCTTCAGCTTGCTGAGGAACATGCGCACACACACGCACACACACGCGTACAAAGAGAGATAGCCATACACATCGTTATATCATAACAGGCTTCTCGACAGAAAAGGGCATGACAGTTATGATTCTTCAAGTTCAATCTTGAATGCAGAGACAATATTTAAACAGAGGTGGAGGCCCTCTTATTCCTCTTATTATTGGATTCAATGAAAGTCTTTTTACATAAGTTCCTAAACTGTAATGTGTTACAGTGCGCAGAATGTGATAATGCTGTGTATAAGGACAGTGACTTAAGAATTATTTAATTTCTAGGCTACATGACAACAGTATAAGAGAGAGAATGGTGAACAAGCCATTTAAAGTGGTCCATACTTACGGTATACCGATCTCAAAAAGGTTGTTCTGAATTAGTTGCTTTCCAAGCATGGTGATACTTAGCTGGATACACAGCTCCATCAGACAACCGCCATGGGCACACTGTAAAATAATTCCCAAACTACAGTCTACCACAGCAAAAGGAATTTTAACAGGTAGGCCTAAGATAGTATGGCATCATCCTATGACAGTGTTTCAGCTATTTCACATCAGTACTTTCTTCTGATTATGAAGTGTGCTAGAGCTTGAGCATAAAGAATATATAAATAAAACAATAATAAATTATTAATAGTGTAATTCTCTGTTTATGTATAATTTATGCCCTAAAACGTGTAATGTCACATGGAAATATCAAAAAGGTGTGTTTAAGGTATCTCAAGATAAATATCATAGTTAGTTAAACTGTTAGATTGTGTGAAAAAAAGTACCTCTACTGTTATTCCAGCGTGTAGTGAAATTATATATGGTTTTGTTTGTAGACAATAATGCAAAAAATATGAACCTTACCTCTTCCATCCTGTAAGATTCAAACACATACAAGTAGCTGCCTGGTCTGCCTACCAGTCTGGAGGGAGAATGAATCAAAGAACTGATTAATTCATTATCTTTATCTTTATTATTGAAACCATATAAGAATACATACTACTATTAGTATTTATCTACTTGAATGACAGGTGAAGTAGCTACTGCATTACACAACCATTAGATCACTAACCTTCCCCTGAAAAAAGCAATGTAGATTATCGGGGTGAAAGCGTTGACAAACTTGAGAATGAAGGTCTTGAAGATGAGCCGTTCCTCAAAAATCTTGTCGGTTTTAGGAGCCTCTGAAGGTGAAGAGATAATTTTCTTTTAATTATTTTGATTTAATGTACAATGGAAAACAAGTAATATAGTTACTTCAGAATATAAGCTATTGGAGGACTGGCTGTTTTGTTATGTGTTCAATTAAACATGGGGGAGGGGAGAAGGTCAAAGATAAGTGGTGTAGAAACTTTGCCGTCAGAGATGGAATATGCACCCCAAGCTCCTGTGTGTAACCCTACGACCGTATTACCTTCCTTGAGAATTTACAAACATACTTGTGTGTGTAGTTTACATTCCACCAAGTGGAAATGCCAACAGAGCAGCTAGCCAAATCCTGCCTGGTTTCCATCAATATGTTCAGTGTAGTACCACAATAAGACTCTCGACAAGAGCTATGGGGACAGAAAACAACCAGACCCAGACCTCCCCTTGGCTATTTGGATCACAACATAATCCATCTCCGCAGCTTTTAAATCCAGCAAACTAGAGGTCCACTCTGACAAAGTGTGGTCAACTGATAAAACAGAGAAGCTGAAAGGATGCTTTGTGTGTATGGATTGGTATAGTTTATTCCAGGATGCAGACATCAGCACCGCCACAGAAGCAATCACTAGCGACTAGCTCTGTGTTGCCTCAATCATCCCCCCAAAAAATCCATTAAGAATCACCCCAACAATAAATCTTACATCACACAGGAAGTTAGAGAATGTATTAACAGGAAGAAAACAGCCTTTAAATTAGGGGATATTGCAGAGGTTAGAGCCACAGAAAAAGGACCTGCAAAAGAACTGCAAAAGCCAATGAGCTAAATGATTTTTATCTGTGTCATGGAAGTGATAACCAGGGGGTATGCAGGAAAATTTTAGACGGTATTAACTGTAATTTGCATGAGGACAGCATTTCAGTTAAGCCACAATCAGTCACTCTGTTTTTCAAATCAGTGTATACTAACAAAGCGACAGGGCCAGATAATATGTCTTTTAAAAACATTTACACAGGAGCTCACTCCAGCTTGGCATCAACTCCTCCAGCTCTCCACTGACACTCATTCAATACCTGAGCTCTGGAAAAGATCAGTGACTATTCCAGTCCCGAAGAAAGCCCCCAAGTGAACGGTGATTTTAGCCCGGTGGCTCTAACCTCTAATGTAATGAAAGCATTGGAGACGAGTGATGCCATTCTAACTATAATTTGTTGTTTGTATAATTTGTTAATTTTAGCTCTGCTTTTAGCTGTATTCAAAGTGTAAATAACAGGGTCAATATACCTGCGAGATGGCCCTGTAGACACTTGTCTCTAGATTTTTGGCACTCTTGATAGCATCAGTGTACACACCTGCCTCTCATCCTCTCATCATGCTGTAGTAGTACTGAAGCCATGGTTCCTCATCATCCTCATTTCCAGATTGTTCAGTTAATCGGTTAAAAAGGTGTGGTCTCTTAGTTTTGCTGTATGAGTATTCATTTTGTGTTTGGATAATTCTGTTTCAGGTATGATGATTCTAAATTGCATATGAGTGTATCCTTAAATTGAAGCAGCATTTTATCTACTCATCAGACCTTCATCATATCAGCTATTTGAACTTGAAAAAATGTTTTCATTGTATTTCCAAAAAATGCAGTCTACATGTCTGCACGAATTTCTGTTATTAAATTATACTGGATAAACTCTTTTATTAGTTTCTGCTAATAACAGATTGACCCGCAAACTATTCAAAAAAGATGTAGGAGAGGGCCTCCCCATTTATTGAAAAGAGACCACATGGAATAGCTTAAATAAGTAAAATCTGAATCTCCCATTATTGAAAGATTTTCACATCCTTGAACATGCCACTTTTCATTTAAATTTAAACATGAGCAATTTCACAACACTTTAATTCTGTTATATTTCATAATATAATTGTTAATATGTAATTACTTTCAATTTAATTCCAACAGTAATCAACTAATGAATGAACTGCTCATCAATTATTTGATTAATTAAATCCTAATCGATTAATTAGTAATTTTATTCCTCATCAATCAATTAATTACCCATAGCAATAATGCTTTTAATTCTTTGTCTTTACAAATAAATCAAAAATATTAGACTTGCCTAAAGCCTGTCATTTACATCATAGGAGAATAAACCACTTCTGACTTTGACAGCAGCCTGAGCAGGTTTTATCTTACCTAGCACAGTAAGCCATCGAGCCACAGCTCCGTAGACTTCGTCCAGTATGAGAATGACCACCAGGTTGATAATGGCCGCAGTGGTTTTGACAG
Organism: Planiliza haematocheilus; assembly: GCA_005024645.1. NCBI lineage: Eukaryota > Metazoa > Chordata > Actinopteri > Mugiliformes > Mugilidae > Planiliza > Planiliza haematocheilus. The sequence continues at coordinate 593,746 of SRSE01001160.1, forward strand.
TCAGCTGTACATGGTTCCTTGTGATCGGACTGGAACTCATATGAAGAGCGGCTTTGGTGGAGATCCGGTAGAGGATCACACCAAAGACAATGGCAAATGTAACACCGATCTGACAGTGAAGAGGTTTGCAGATTACAAGCCGCACATGTGGGTCGGATGGGACAATTTTAGAATTTCACAAATCATCACTGATATTCACTGTATGAAGACAACCATATTTTTCTCACCATCAACAGCATCATGACAATGTTAGTCATGTAGGCAGGGAGGCGATCTTGACATGTAAGCTTTTCCACCTAAAGTAAAATAACAACATAACTGCAAAGTTAGGGAAGTGTATCTTCACTATATGGATGTTCTCCTTTTTGATCCGAAACACAAGCTAAACTCCCCACTTATTACTCACTCTGCAATGTCTTCAGTTATTTATTATTCAGTAGGTAGTTTATTCTAAACACTTTTTGGCTTGTACTTTCCATGTGCATACCCTGTATGTAGTATTTAAATTTTATACTTACCATTGACCATACAAGACCACAACTTATTGTGGAGTTTATAAAAATTTGGCATGAGACACGTGCTACTAGGCTCTTTTCAACACAGTCACATTGCACAAAAGCATTAGTTTGGACCAGAACAACAAGTTTAGCCATATGTTCATAGAAACTGTTGGGTAACTGATGACACTGAGTTATCCAATTCAGCCCTTGCATGTTTCAAATAACAGGAAGAAATTCATGAGATAAAGTAGTGATTAGGGTTTTTTTTTTTCTACAGATATTATAAGATTTAATGTTACTGCCTACATGCTGTGGCAGAAGGAGGTGCAATGAAAAACTGGCACCACTACAGGGGTCACTGTTGTCAAGACATTTCTGTAACACTTCATACAAAACAGAAAAATGAAGAAAAAAAATGCAAAGAGAATACACTGACTACTGACTGTACCTTAAGAGTACTTGTACAACGTATAAATTAATTTATTATCTGTGTCTGGTTAGTAGTAGTTTGCAAATTGAAAATTGTTTAGATTTATACAAATAACATACTGTCTGCCACATAGGCATGCAGGCATACAACACTGGGACAAACAGTTGCACATGTTAAATTAACATAACGAAATGAAAAAGAGGCTGTAATTCTAAAAGAAAATAGGCGACAACAACAATACTGTGATAATATCTACCATATGCAACCCACCTTGTGCTGTGATTTATGATCTTTCCTCAGAGATTTCTGCATTACTCGGAATTCATATTCGGCCCTCGGATGGTCCTTTAATGACGGTACAAAGAGAAATGACAGACATTACAGTCAAACACATTAACAATTTCAATGAAATGGGCATTACCAAATGGATATATTTCATATTCAAGTTGCTGAAAAGACTGGATTTACTATGAAATATATTTATCACTTAATGATGTTGTGAAAAAACAGTATTTAATTTCTTTCTTTAGGTCAGTACCATTCATACTGACTAAAAACAAGTGTATATAAAATGATTGAATGCCATGTAAGCATTTCAAGAGGCCTGTAAACTAGTTTTGAGTAGTATTGTTTGTAATATGTTTGTATAATGCAGTGGTTTAGCTGGACTTAAGCAGATGTGTACCCCCACATTCTGCTCAATTTTTCTTCCTGCTAAAAGAGAGTGTTTTTGTTTGGAGGTTTAAGGCAGCAGGCTCTGTAAAGCATCCTGATGCACAGCTTTGAAATTATTTAGCAACAAACTTCTACAAGGCCATTTGATGAGAATTGTGTAAGACAACTGATAAGTCTATGGAGCACTTCTCTGCTTGACTCTACCCCTAGAAAGCAAGAGTTTGAACACTCTGCACTTTGTTTAAAATTTGGTATTAAATAGTAAAACTTTTAGTTCGCCTGCTCAAATCTAAACTTCAAAATAAATTTAAAAACGCTCAAGTCAAACAAAGCTGTCAATACTGACAAAAATCTGATCAGTTCACATCCCTACACAGAACATCCTCCCCACAATCCAGAAGCTGAAGTTTCAACTTCTAGATTAATGAAAACAACATTCCAGCCATACTCACCACATGAATCACATCGAGAGTGTTTCAGTGTAAGATTTTAAAGGAAACGTTGCGTTAGACAACTGAGCAAACACTAAGTGGCCAGAGTACAAGTGAATAGCAAAAGAAAAGCGTGAGATCAACAGAAATAACTGCATTTTCTAAGAAACACTATATATAGCTGCAGTTTATGGAACCTGGGGGTGGGGTTGATATAAACTGTAAATAACTGTGTCATATTATTGCTTTTAACATTTTTTAGTTTGGCTCCAACTGGATCTAACTAACATATGTTTTCAAAGTTGTGTGTGTGTAGTTTCTGACATCACTACATGTGTGTGACTTGTGTTTGACTTCTTTGGCTCATATCCTATGTGTAGCAGGCATAGACTGTATATAAATATGGACAATGCGTCGTCACTGATGCTATTTTCCCAGGGATATGAGCAGTTTGGGCCCAGAGTCTGTACAGTACAAGTGGAGTAGAGCTATGTGGAGCTGAGTTACTGATTACCCAATCACACTGTGTTGTGCTCTACCTTTGCCAGTTACAAAGAAATGTTGCATTAGACGCTTGTTTATTTGTTTTTGCGCATGGCAACTGGTTATCATTGTGTGGTCACATCCTGTTTTTATAGCTTCAAATAGCTAACTAAAACCAAACTGAAGAAAAATTGACACATAAACATGAATCAGCATAGAGTACATAATTGAAAAAAAAGAAAAAAGAAATATCTGAAGTTTACTTTAGTGTTTTAGTTTGACCCAATCCCATCCACCAACATAGAGGGGATAGAGCTTATGACACCAGGGGGAGCTCTACTTGCTTTGGCTTTGAGGTGATGTTCCACCATCCATCTTTATTTACAGTCTATGGTATAGGCCTATGTGGATTTCTTACATCCATCCCAGGATCCATTTAACTGTCAGACAGAAGTCAAAGTGATAAGATAGCAAAGTAATTTTTACTGATAAGAAGCAAAAATATACAGAGTGCAAAGTTGAACTGAAACTGGAACTTGTGAACTTGCTTGCCATAACTGCTAGAAGCACAAATTCTCACAGATGTACTTCTTGTGTTTAAATGTGTGGAATAATGTATGCATGGTTTATGAATTTTTACAGCATTTATACATGTAGCATCTAGACTGTAATGTAAATCTTCATGCCATTTTACACTTAAAGTATATACTTTGATATTTATGAATTTACTTAAATTATTTGAGTAATTTCTCTGATATAATCCCTTTATGTTGTTATGTATTTTTATTTGAACTATAACTGAACTAGATTTCCTGATTCAGACCAAATGAGTGTGTATACATATTTCTATCTTGTCGAGCATTCAGTTTGTAGGCATTGGGTCTTCTGTGCCTGAAGTGGTGTGTATTTTAAGTTATGCTATATATGGTGTAAGTAGAATAGAAGAATCATTTACAGTATCACATACATCTGTTGTGACTGCTTATGATCAGAGGGTGGCAGCAGCAGAAAGGCTGTGAAGAGTCAAAAGAGAGGTTTAACTTGTAAAAGAAATGTATGCAAACCTTAAGCGCTTCCTGTGGAAAATAAACCCAGAGAGATAGAAAAAGATTTAAAAGAATTTAATTCAGATTATCACATGAAAGTCATTACATGTTTTCAGTGTGCTGGATTGTAAATGTGTAAATTGAAGATATTTTTTCTGTAAATGGACATAAAAATAACAGTGCAACACATTTTGAGTTGAAAAATGAGAAAGAAGGCTCTTGAATTTCACTGATGGCTGAAAACATGTTTTACACTAGATTGTTCTAGTTTCAGTGTCATCTTTGTTATAATCTTTTACTTTTACTAGTTTTCTATGTATTTATGCTGCAAATCCAGTCAACAGATTATCAGCTTGATATGGGTGGGATCACACCACGATTCTCTCTGTAGACAGTTTAATTTTAACCATATTCGTGGTGTCACAGCGCACTTACACTTGCACAGAATAGATTTTTGCAGCACCATTACAACAAAACAGACAGTCAGGATTTAACAGTCCAATAAACTTTGGTTCACTTTTGGTTTAGGTAATGCAAGCAAATTGTGGAATTGTCCCCATCTCATAACAGATAAAAAAGAGAAACAAATAAAAAAGGCTGTTTTTTCATGTGTAGAAAAAAAGAGGGGCTATGGTGTTGAGTAATCATACTGCTGTCAACCCAGCATTAAGAGTTCCTTCCTTAATATTCAAAAATTCTAGATGTTACTAACATAGTACATTGTTTGAGACATGATTTGTGTGTTAATAGTAATCATGTTTTGCATATTGTTGCACATCTTTTCGTGTAATGATTCAAGTCTACAGCTCACAGAGATCACCAGGTGCAGGATACATTCTCTGGTGGTGCTCTGCCAGGCCTCTGCTTCAGATGGCTTTTTTTTTTTTTCTAGGCTCTGGTGGATTTTGATCAGGTGACTGATTTAGCCAGCCACAAATCCAAAATTTGTATTTAATTCCATCAAACTTTATTTATCCCAGAAGGTAGCAGTTCTCAATAAATAGTCGGGAAGTCTTCTTCACACAATGGATACTGAAACATGATAATTCAGTGTTTCTGACATGTTTCAGGAATTTGGAGATTTTCCTTTGTTAGGTTGAGAATTCTTCATCTGTAGTGGGGGTTTTTCTTAGCCTACAATTTCTTCTAATCCTTTTAATCATAATCCTAAAGTGTGATTAATGACTCTTACTGTTTATACTTGTTTTGTTTTTTTCAGAATCATAATGGCTTCTTTAGCTTTCAATAGTTCAAGTCTTGTGCTCATGTTGTAGAGTGCCAGTTAAACAAAGAAAAGGTCTGCCCTTCTCTCAAACATTGTGGCGGGTCCTTCATACAAGAGTAGCCTAACTATTCCTTCTCTATACTTTCAAGAGCATTGTCTCCTGTTTATTATTTGAGTACCACTCACCTCCTCATCTTCAAACCCAGTAAGGTCCCATTCATAGTTAAGCCTCATTTGCCTCCTCTTCCAGTGCTCCATGAACATGGCAGCTTTTAACCAGACAGAATGAGTTAAATTCAGAGATCTTATTCTCCATAAAAGTTATTGTGTCATGACACAACAGGAAAAATCCCAGTATTATGGTTTACAGGTGTAACTCATTAAATTGTTGATGGTTAAATTATTTTTTTTTCGTTGCCTATGTTGGCACACATCACTATCATGGCAGGAAAAACTAAATAAATACAATATGTGGACTATATTTTACATTTAAATAAGTAATAATTGTATACATATAGTTTTACTATATTATATACATATTATGAATTAAAGTGTCAATTACAATAATGAATCAAATTGATGTTTTTTTTTTTACTTTATATTTTTTAACAATGCATCATCCAGATGAACACAACTGCCTACTGCCTACTATTTAAGTAGGCAGTCCATATGTAATACTTATTGTATTAGTGTTATTTAAAAGGTGTCATGTATGTTCACTCACCCCACAGAGCCATGAATATTGAGAAGAAAACAGTGGCAGGGTTGTCAAACAGGTGACTAGCCCGGGCAGTTCCACAGGCAGTACTAAGTTTCCAGTAGCTGCACACTCGGTCGCACAGAGGACACATTGTGATGTTATTCTTTGGGTGGCAGATCTCCATGCTGCAATTCACAAAAATGCACACAGTATATATAATGTCAGAGGATATTACATTGATATACATCATTAGTTTCCTGTTGGTATAAACAGATTTAAGTGTGTAGACAACAAAGAAAGTGCAAGGCATCAGTAATATTAAACCTATTAATCAGTAGTAGGGACTGCTGACTGTTGAGCGCCTTTAGCCAGTGTCTGCCTATGGGAAATTTAAAATGCCTAGACAAAAAGAAATTAATCAGGGTTGCTTTTTATGTATTTACCGTGAATGATGATCACTATTCCTTTGTTATGAGTAGAGGACTTGATATTGATGTCATCTGGGTGACACATGTCTTCATTTGGTGTCAAATATTATGTATATAAATGGAATATGATATTCTTTTTGAGAAGTTGCGTAACTTTGGGACTTGTGACACAGTTTTGGAAAAAAATAAATTTCTAATTCACATTTTGTTCATGTCTTGAGGTAATATTGGACTGTAAATTCTCTATACTTCTCTATAGAGAACTCGTGAATCTGCTCACATGAAGTGTAAGTGTAAGAGTATGTAGTGTATGACCAGTCCCCAGTATGAACTATTTACTTATTTAGAAAATAAAATAAAATACAAAATAGAAAATAAATAGAGGAATTTCATATTAGATGTATCAGGATTTAGTGCTTCCACTAGTCTTGTGTTGTGCAGCTAGCTCATTATGGATAAGTTTGACATTGATTGCATTCAATGGAGGAAAAAAAAATGAAATGAAGGAAACAGGAGAGGGCGCTCCTACACAAGGAGTACACACTGGCTGAAGAGCTGGTCCTCTGCAATAATTGGAGTTACCTCTTAAAAGAAGGCTAGTGATATCAGAATCAGGTGGAAATGGTAGCAACTCATAATTTGACCATTCCATTCAATTGACCTTCTGCATATAACTGCCTCTTTAGATGGATGCCACATTCTCATTCTGTCCCTTAGCATAGCGTTGGCTACTAAAATTTCATAAGGTGTTGTGGATGATTTCTATATATGTACTGTATGTTTTTTAGGTATATTTTTACTGTATTCTTCTATCAACACATAGAAAATATTTCATGAACCACGATGAACCAGGCCTAAAGCTCAGCCAGTTACCTGTGGAATAACTTCATCTTAGGTGTAAAAATGTTATTGAATGCTATTAATTATCTTTTAAAGTAAAGTTTAAAATTAGGACAAACATTACCATTTATTTCCATGATGAGCAGCTCCCTTAATCTAAAAACAAAAGAGTCCAACTAAATAAATTATCAAACCAATTAATACGAGAAAAGCTTGAAGTTGAAACATAGCATCAACCATATGGCCAGTGGCCTTTCTACTCTTTCCTGAAACTTGTCTTCTTATCCATTTTTTTGGTAGATACTGACTGCAAAAAGGATAGACAATGCCTGGGACATTGTTCTAAGCAAACTAAAATATGGAATTGCTGCCAGTAGACATGTCTCGTGCTGCATGTTCATAGTTCATGAGATTGGCCAAACTTCCTGTCTTTATCAAATTTTGGACAGATCAGGCTCATATGGTAACTAAAATTATTCCAGGATTATGTTCTGTTGCCGGGACATTTGCTTGTCCCTGTTTGTGAACTTGGGGTATGTTGATATTGACAAAAATGGGACAATTCAAAAACATGATCATGACTTAGATATTAATGCCCACTCAGTCACAGTCAGTAATTCCTACATGATGTTCAGATGTTGCTCTCTTTTTCATAGTAAAATGAAACTAAAATGAACTATTTAGTTGATGTCTTGGGAGATTTAAGGCTGTTCCTCTTTAAATTTCAGTTTCCGTGGAAAGATGTTCTGACAGTCTCAATGAGGCAGTTAACTTCCAAACACTATGTACACTGCTTAACACAATGGGACAGACAAGGGTCTGGTTTATGTTACTGTGTTCTGGGTGAGGGTGGGACAAGGGTGGGACATATAGACTTAACCAGAGTGTGTGTGGTGTGTCCGAGCACTGGGTGCAAATGTGTACCGGCAGCATGTCATAATATCCTGTGGATGATGAGAAGCAGACAGAGGAAGGACAGGAGGCCCTAATTCTTAACTCATTCATAAAACTGTTTCCTTTGTCTTCCACCCCTTCTTTTTTTCTTTTTCATTCCTTTTGACTGTCTTTACCTCTTCTGCCATTAAATAGTTTACATTTGCAACTTCTTTTCAGATAAGTTATTCTAACTTCAAGCATGCCTGAAGACATAAAAGCTTACATGACAAGCTTTCTACTTCTGAACTCAGACAAAACTGAAGTCATTGTAATTGTCTCCAAACACTTCAGAGTCTCACCCTAAGCATATAATTACTTTGGATGGCATTAACTTGGCGTCCAGTACTACAGCCAGAGACCTTGGGGATGACCAAGATATGTCCTTTAATTCATCAATGACCAAGACTGCCTTATTACGCCTGCATGCTATTGTCAAAATTAGGGACATTATGTCTCAAAATGACATTGAAAAACTAGTTCATGCAATTGTGTGAATTACTGCAATTTCTGATTGTTAAGTCCAATTAGCAAGAGAAATTGTGTTTTTCCAATTTGAACTTTTCTTCATAAGCCTGAAAGCAAACCCGAACTTTCCTTAACTACATTTTTTTTGTGGGGAAAAATTGCTCTTGGAACTGATCAAATAATTTGGGCAGGCCTAATGTGTTGGGGGACAGAAGAGTAACATCAGTGTAGTCATACGTGTCATCTGACAGCCATTAATTGAATTTACAAAAGGATGACACTATTGTGTGGTGAAAAGAGCCCAAACAAGGTTTGTGAAAAACAACTATAGATAAAATGAGCATGTGAATCAATAAAATAAATGTTAATTGAGAGCAATGAGATTATCATCATCTTTGATTAAAGGCACGGCCTACTTTTCAGAGGGTGTTTGTTTTATTAGATTTAAAAAAAATAAATAAAATAAATAAATAGGAACATCTTCAGTAATATTCTGTGGGCCAGATAAAAAGCTCTAACTTGGCTGGTTGTGGCTCGCAGGCCACCAGTTGAAATTCACTGCTTTAGTGGTTTCGGGCTCTGAATTCTATAAACATCTTGAACACATTGGGACTGATACTATATAAAAACAAAATAAAACAGAATTGAACTGAACTCCTTTAACTGTGTTGAGCTCTTATATAAAGGGTGCATAGTGTTGTAGAGCTCCTGAGAAATTGAGACTGTGTTGAGTTATGAGGACATTTCTTGCGTTATTAGTATTCAGTGAAATCAGGTGTGAATGTAAGGTTCAACTTTTCTCCCTTTCTGCTAGTCTATTAAAACGTAGCAGACATATTCAACCATTTACCTATCTGTATTCATATGTATTCATTTATTTAGGATAATCTGGTGAATTTTGTAGTAAGAAAGCATATCATTTTGTAAATGAGGAAATGACAAAGAAAAACACTTCAACACAGAAAAGTGGGAAATGCCATTTGTATATCAAATCAACACATAGTTAATTGAGAGCAATGAGATTATTATTAGCTTTGCATTTTCATTGCACTTTAAATGTAACAGCTTTGCCATTGTAAGCAATGCTTAAACTATAAAAAACAACAACAATGTATTTTCTCCTCCCCTGCAAAAATAAGTTAATTGCTTACTTTAAAAGACCATGTAGCATTAATGCACATAACTGAAACTTAGAAAATGCATATACTATTATAGATTTTTTTATTTAACCTAACAATTCCAGTGGCATATCAGGTTTTCGTATTACATGTCTCTGGCAATCACTGGACTAATGAGAGATGCTTAAAAGCTTTTTGTGTGTTTAGATGTGTGTGCACATGCATTTGTTTTACCTTGGTATGTTGTCATCGACTGTTGCACATCCATACAGAAAGACTATGACCCCCACCAGAGAGGCAGGAATTAGCATCTGTGTATAGAGACCCAACCAGGCAAAGTAGAGACCAATTTTCTCTCCAAAATACTTCCTAAATGGAATAAAAGATGAAAATAAGAGAAAATCCTGGAGGGTGCCTGTGGCTCAGTAGGTAGAGCCGAGTTAGTGGTTTTATTCCTGGCACATGTAACACATGCCGAAGTTTCCCTGAGCAAGACACTGAACTGCAAATTGGTCCCAGTTCCACGCACTAGAGTGTGAAAGTGTGTGTGCTTATGCGAATGAGTGGGTAGATGTGTCATTGTGACTGCAAAGCTGGGCTAACACCGAAGGACTAACAACCACACACACACACACACACCTATGACCACTTTAGAATCACCAATTAAACTAACAAGCACGTCTTTGGACTGTGGGAGGAATAAAACACATGCAGGCACAGGCCCAGAACTTTCAAGCATCGGTGCTAACCACCACACCACTGTGTACCTCCTACCACCACATTGCATACATAGGAATGTTAATATGTTATATATAGTTCAAAATGGATTGTGAATTAGACTTCAGTAATGGACTGATGTAACAACACAAATGACTTTAATCAGTGTCAGGATGGCAGAGGTGTCACAGAGGCCCAGGTTTGGGCAAATCTACAAAAAAAAACTAAGACTGAACAACAATTAGAAAACATCTTAAATAATGCAATGATTTAAATTAAATATTAAACTCTGATTATAACACCAAACAATTTACCTACAGATATTTGGCCTTACCGTACGAGTCCAATTGGCTGGTATTTGTAGAAGACACTGTAGTTTGCCCACTCTTCATACAAAAGCTGTGGAAGACAGCAATTGGTTGCATTATTAGTTATAATATTTTATGATGCATCTATTTATTTGTCATAAAGTAATACAATACAGTAAAGTATGACAGAGTGTGATCTGAATGTGCAGACCACTCATACGGAAATGATTTATTGTGGCTTTAATGAAAAATAACTTTCATACCTTTCTGTCATTGGGCTCTGCACTCTCCTCATTAATATCGCCCTGTTAAAGGAAAGCATAAACACTGACACCAGTTACTGTACACAGTGGCTAAAAGGACCAGGATTCAGTCATCAGTGATGGATTAAGAGAACATATATTAATAAATTATTTTACTACATCTACTAGTGATCATAAAATGTGACCCACACGGATATTCAATCACACTATATGAGGAAGCAAACGCTAACCACTTGGAATTGTGCCAGCATTGGTATTACTTACATCATGAAGAGGGTAAGCTGCTGTATATACACCACTACCAAGAAGACTGGTGATCCCTGGAGAGAAAACACAGATGTAGGTGTTAATATGAATCCCACATCACCTAGCTCAGAGATAGGGAGCACAAGCAGAATTACTTTGGTCTAAGTTCTATAGGCTAGGTCAGGGATGGGCAACCTAAATGATGGAGGGGGCCACAATATTTCATCGGCACTACCTGACAGAAGACCGCGATATAGGACCAGACATGATAAAACTGCCATTTTAAATATACAGTATTTGTGTGTGTATATACACACAAAATGTTTATTGAAGCACACAAAACATAACCAGTGATTTTATTAGTATTAGGAAATATGGCATAAACTTCCATTGCTATGTAGATCACACTCAGCTATATTTATCCATCAAACCAGATGGAACTAATCAGCTAGTTAGAGCATGCCCTAAAGACATAAATGCTTTGATGACCTGTCATTTTCTACTCGACAAAGTCATTGTAATTAGCCCTAAATATTTCAACGATACTGTGAGAAATCTTTGTGTTATATTTGACCAGGATATGTCCTTAAAAACCATCTCCCAGTTTCTACTGTGGAACCAGCTCCCAGCTTTGAATAATTCAGATATTTAGAGGTGGCTCAGGTGACAATGAACCATCTCTTAGTTATGTTGCTATAGGTCTACGCTGCTGGAAGGCTTTCCATTATGCACCGAGCATCCTTTCACTTCTTCTCTCATTTCTGCTCTCTTAGAACTCATGCACTGTGTACTACCACTGTTTGGGACAGGGTAGCTGTGTGTCCCCTCCCACAATCTCCATTTCCCTCCCCTCCCCTTTTCTGCCATGTCCTTGTGAGTTTTTCTTGGACTTGTATGTTTCTAAGCTGCAGAGCTACATACTACTCATTTGTGGTGCTGGTCTCATCAGTCTGCCCAGTCTCCCTGGCCTACAGTTATCCACTCCTACCTGAATGCATAATTCTCTTAACTGCCAATGATCCCTCTTATAAGCACCTGGGTCTACACTTGGATCACAAACTGGACTGGTCAGCTAACAAGAAATGTCAGAGCTGTCTCTATTTTCTCAGGAGGCTAAGGTCCTTTAACATCTGCTGAAAGCTACTGGACATGTTCTATCAGACTATGGATGAAATATACATGGCCCTCTTCGTGTGCTGGGGGAGGCAGCTCTAAAAAGAAGGGAACCTTGCGGCTAGACAAACTGATAGTAGCAGACACACCTCTACATCAACTGTCCAGAGGAGACTGTGCCTATCAGGCCTTTATGGTCAAATAGTTGCTACTACTAAGGATAAGCAACAAGCAGAAGAGATTTGTTTGGGCCAAGAAACACAAGGAATGGACATTAGACCAGTGAAAATCTGTCTGAGATATTTGGTTCCAACTGCTGTGTCTTTGTGTGACGCAGAAAGGTGATTGGATGGTACATGCATGGTTCCAACCATGAAGCATGGAGGAGAAGGTGTGATGGTGTGGGGGTGCTTTGCTGGTGACACTGTTGGGGATTTATTCAAAACTGAAGGCACACTGAACCAGCATGGCTACCAGAGCATCCTGCAGAGACATGCTATCCCATCCGGTTTGTGTTTAGTTAGGCCATCATTTATTTTTCAACAGGACAATGACCCCAAACACACCTCCAGGCTGTGTAAGGGTTATTTGACCAAGAAGGAGAGTGATGGAGCGCTGCGCCAGATGACCTGGCCTCCACAGTCACCTGACCTAAACCCAGTCGAGATGGTCTGGGATGAGATGGAGTGCAGAGAGAAGGCAAAAGGGCCAACAAGTGCTCAGCATCTCTGGGAACCCCTTCCAGACTGTTGGAAAACCATTTCAGGTGACTACCTCATGAAGCTCATCAAGAGAATGCTAAGAGTGTGCAAAGCAATAATAAAAGCAAAGGGTGGCTATTTTGAAGAATCTAAAATATATCATTTGATATTTCACACTTTTTTGTCTACTACATAATTCCATATGTGTTACTTCATTGTTTCACCTTCCGTGATCTTAAGACAGTTTGTGTTGTTATTGAAGCTACATAAATAAAATTGAATTAAACTGCAATGAGTAATAAAGAATAAAGCTGTTCCATCAGATAATCTTATCTGGTTATCATGGAACCTGTCAGTGGGCAGGACATACATTTTGCCCTTAAAGTACAAACTATTCTACCCCAGTCAAACCACTGAGCCAGTTTCAGGATATGTGTACATGTTCAAGGTTATTGTCCACAAAATGTTTATATGGTTCCACAAGGAGAAATAGTTACAGGGATAATTTTCTTAAAATGAAATCGAAAAACCCACTTTTATCTTAATGAGATTAAACGAGGAGTAATGGTGACTTCCTTATCTCAGTTCCTGTTTCAGTCAGATGTATGCCACACATGTAGCAATACAGTGAATTTGTGGCTAAAGCTGGAAAGACAACAATGCATGTGGGATAAAGGACCCCTTAACAGTACTAGCTGCTGATGTAAGCCCCCAATGTAGCGTTAGTCTAGCATTTCCAATTAAATTCACTTGGGGCGTAGTCTTGTCTACAGGGCATTAGGTAAATCCATGTATGTATGTTGAGCATGATGGCAGGAACCACCCGTTAAGTACAACTGAAAGTACTCAGATTTCTATAATTTCAAGGTAATGAAAAAGTCAATTGGTAGACGTTGGGCAATATAAGTCAGTCAGTTTAATTATGAAAATAATAATAATAATAATTTTGAGATATAAGTAGATTCCAAAGAACTAGTCTGGTATTTAATATTTAAAGTCAAGCACTGGGAAAAACAGAGATCTGAACTTACCCATGCTGTACTTGGCCTTGCATTTTGTCCTTTTTAGTATTTCAAACACCTAAAGTAAGTGAAAAACAGAACTTACTTATTTCACAATGCTGCTGATGTTTTTATGTCAGCATAGAAAATGGCAAAGCTCCAAACTAAATTGCAATTGTGATCTCTATAATTTAAATACCTTATTCATTATGAATGTTTTATAAGGTCTTTGTTTAAACTTGGATTTTTATTTGCCATTTGACTGCAGTCTCCTCTGCACCACCTGAGTCTCATTAGCATATTTATTGTGTGCACTGTATACCGATCAGGGATAACATTATGACCACCAGCAGATATTGTGTCTCCCTTTTTCCTCCAACAGAATCCTGACATGTCCAGATATGCACTCCACTAGAATGGAGGTGTGCTATCATATCTGGGACCCAATGCATTAGCAACAGTCCTGGCTGCCCATGGCTGTGTCACCATTTCACTGCTCTCCCTCCTTGGACCACATTTAACATGTACTGCCCACTGTAGATTAGGAACGGTGCTGCAGTCAGAGATGCTCTAACCCAGTCATCTAGCGATCACAGATAGGCTCTTGACAGAGTTGTTCAGATCCTTCCACTTGCCTATTTTTCCTGCTTTAAGGACAAAAAGTTCTTCTTGCTATTGAGGAGTCATGCTATAACCTACCCGCTGACAGGAGCCATGAGTTAATTGCTGTTATTCACTTCAACTTCTCTTTTCAGTGGTCATGATGTTCTGGCTGATCGGTATATCACCATTGCTGTTCACCACTCAGTTGCCAGACTTTCTTGGTTTTCTTACAAGTAAAGCTTACCAGCTTGTTGTATACTGTACATCTAAACACACACACACACACACATGTACACGCAAAATTCTGAGGTTTGCTACTGTTTATATATATACACATATGAATATATGGATCACACACAAACTTGAACTTACTATTGAACTCCTCGTTTTGCTGTCAAAGAAGTAATCTTTGTCTGAGAGATCAAACCTGTTAACACACACACGGCTTTATTACTGTTTGTTATTACATCTGCACATGTTAAGCCACCTTACTGTGGCACAGACGACCCATAAAGTTTTCTTTACCAAAATTTAAACAGTGTCCCACTTCTGCATGGTTCCCAGCTGGCTGTGACTCAGTAGGTAGAGCAGGTTGGCCACAGAGGTTTAACAGTTGTGTTTTACATTACATTACATGTAAAATCCTTCACATAACAACAATTATTCTGCTATAACATATCTAGGTGTACTTACAGGTGTTGTTTTTCCCTGGAAAAAGTGAGTGACAGGTGTTTGACATTCTTGGGTTGATGTACTTCAACAAGAGGATGGAGGGGCTCCAGAACTTTACTGACCAGAGAATTGATCTTTTCCATAACACTGCCTGACTGCTTAACTTCATACATCTAGAAATTGAAACAAAACACTTCAATTAAGGTTACTATAGATACACAAGTAACCAATCACATTAATGACATTAATGGTTTCAGAATTCATGTATACCGTATTTTGACTCACACCACCAACCTAAAAAATGTTGAAAACATACAACCACACAACAGATAATCCTAGTGGCAACAGTACTACTTGCCGACATAGCCAGTGTCAGACACCCTTCTTGCTATCAATGTCATTGCTCGCTTGGCTGCAAGTGTTTTCACTATCAGTCTTATACCCTCAAATTAGGTTATGGTGGAGGCTGGACACTCCATTATATTAGAGCTGCAGGACAGCCATGATTGATTTAGGTGGCTGAATGTTGGAAATTGAAGTGTCAATATCAGCAGTAAACCGATACTATAATAGTCTACTTTTATTAGTACGGGAACAACTGAGTTTGAGTTTCCACTGTACCTGAGTGTCATTGTTTAAAGTGTGTTCAGTCTGTATCTCTGAAGTCCATGACATAAAAATCAAAGTATGCTACCATTAGATGGCGATCATGTCTGTCGTTGTAAGCCATCATGGGAGAGAAAATTAAATTAAATTAAATTAATATATCATCACTACACATTATTTCATATTGCTTTACAGAACACAGACCTGAAACCCTTACAAACTCCATTAAAATACCATGACCTGGATGACTGAGAACATTCACAATGGATAGAGCTGACATGCTTAACGGGTATACGGAGTGCTCATAAAGTTATGTAATGGAATAAATAAAAGCCCAGGGACATACACCTGTCAGTCAAAAATGAATTTAATTTATTTATTTATTTAAAAAGGACATTGCATATTTATCATCTTAATAGTAAATGTGCCAGTGTTAGCCAGCTGGCTAAATCTCAGCTGTAGAAATAGTTCTATTACAGGTGAGTGAGCAGTATGCGGCTATGAAAATCACACAACACACGACTTCAAACTAGAGACAATGATAATGAAATACAGTAATCCAGTCTGGACGACACAAATATATGGAACTAGTTTTTCAGCATCTCTCTGAGACAGGATGTTTCTAATTTAGACAATATTACTCAGGTGAAAGAAGGCAGTCCTGGTTACTTGCTTGATGTGCGAATTGTGCTGTTTAGTTCTGTTCTCAGTGTTGTGTTAAGTCCTCACTTCTGACTTAAACAATGTGATGCTTAGTGGACAAATTAGGGATAGCAGCTCCTTTTATGGTCCAATATAGCTTTCACACTTCCTTCTTCATCCTCTACTCATCTTCATCATCCTCCTTTCCCGCATCTACTTCTCCTTCTCCTTTGCAAATTCATCCCGAGGGGCCAAATTGAACCCTCTGGTGGGCCGGTTTGGGCCTGCAACCCACATGTTTGACACCTCTGGCCTAAGGGAAGCATATATAATGTGAAATATATTGATCCTAGCACAGAACCTTGAGGAACTCCATTACTAACCTTTGCAAATATGGAAGAATCATTGCTTTGAAATTGGACAAAATTTGGCAAACTGGAATCTGTCCGACAGATATAATTCAAACCAAGCTATGGTTCCTTCAAGTGTCACATTCAACACTAAGTGCTGATAGGGCAAGTCTAGAGACAAGCCCTTTGTCTGAAACCATGGGAAGATCATTAGTAAATTAGATGTGAACACAGTAACTGAGAAAAGAGCTGTACTTAGCAATGCTGCAGTGCCATAACAAAATAATCTATTTGGGTTCAAATTTATTAGTTTTCATCCACGATATTGGCACATTGCACTGAAGCAAATACTGAATGAATCACCACATTATATATACAGTATATCAATCTAATGATCAATAATGGTAAATG
Organism: Planiliza haematocheilus; assembly: GCA_005024645.1. NCBI lineage: Eukaryota > Metazoa > Chordata > Actinopteri > Mugiliformes > Mugilidae > Planiliza > Planiliza haematocheilus. Next base: position 610,656 of record SRSE01001160.1, read on the forward strand.
GTAAATGGCCTTGCTTTTATATAGCGCTTTTCTACCTATTGGTACTCAAAGCGCTTTTACAGTCAGAGACACATCTACCCATTCACTCACACAAGCACGCACACATTCACACACCAGTACCACGCACTGGGAGCAACTGGGGGTTCAGTGTCTTGCTCAAGGACACTTCAACATGTGGCACATTCCGGGGATCGAACCGCTAACCCTCTGGTTCGTGGACAACCCGCTCTACCTACTAAGCCACAGTCATGACTACCAGCTAACAAAGCGGCACATGCCAAAGACATCCTTTCTTTTTACACACTAGTTGCTAGTTGATACCCAAAATGTGCCACATGCCGAAGTGTCCTTGAGCAAGACAGTATAGTCCCAGTACATAGCACTGGTGTGTGACTGTGTGAGTGCTTGTGTGAGCAATGGGTAGATGTGTCTGTGACTGAGTGCCAATAAAGAGTACTCTCATGGACATTTTAGCATTTTGACCTACAATCTAATGTTTACCAGTGCACTTGTTTTTCAGTGTTAAGTAGTTTTTAAACATTCATTCCAGTAAACCACCCTATAATGTATATTGTGAATGAGCTTTACAGTTGAAATAAAGCCTTCAAATAAAAATTGACATAAACCGGACATAACATTATGACCACTGACAGGACAAGAAAGTAACTTTTTGGAACTATACCACCCCTCTAGACCAGACCAGGGACCCCACCCAATAGTAATGAGACTCCTTGATGTTCATCAAAAAACATGAAGAACCGCACACGGTGTTGAGCTGGCTTCCAAATTCACTAGATACCAAACTGATCAGGTATCTGTGGGATATGGGATGAACACCACAGGACATTCTCAGAAGGCCCATGTCCACACTCTGATGAGTCACAACTGTTTTGGTGTTACACAGTATTAAGCAGGTGATCATAATGTTGTGCCTGATTGGTGTACAAATACATAAAAACTTTATTTGTCCTGCAATGGGGAAATTGCAAAATATGAATATAAATAATGAATCATTTTATTAAACAAGAATTGGACAAACCACTGAGATAAAGAGACAGTAAGACTTACTTTTTTGGTAGGCATTTTTAGCTTCATGAATTCAGCCTCTCGACACAGAACACTCCAAGGAGCATGAATCTTCACAAAACCAATCCCAGGAATCTTAGTCTTGGAGACACAATGTAGAAATACAGTTTAAGCTAAGCTGAATATAAAACTGAATGCAAAAAGTCATCAGGTCAAACAAAAGTTCCTTTCAGTTCAGTTCAGTTCAGTTCAACAATTTCCCCCTGAACAAGAAGTTGGCAAAACTGACAGTATGTGTGCTTCAGAATTTTGCAACTGAAGATTTTTTTAGACCTTCTAAAAATAAGGAATTATAGTACAGTCAATAATTAACAAATACATAGCGCTCTTTGCTCCAGAAAATAAATTAGATTTTAACAAAGTTGAAAGCCTGTGGTATGTAACCTGTTTACTAAGATAGTCTAAAATCATTTCCAATATAAAAAAGTGTTCATTTTGGGTAAAATGCCGGTTCAGAAATATCTATAAGAGAGATATAGCAACTATTAATTAAGTCTTCCAGATGTTTCTAAAGATAGAGTACAAGACAGAGTTGACAGGATATCTGTGGCAGTTGTGGGAAAGATTTTCCCAGCATCCTGTTGTTGATAGTGTTCGGTAGTCATCATGATGTCACATCTTATTTCTATAGTGTCAAATAACTGACTAAAACAAATTTTATCAGAAAGAAATTACCTTAAACATGCATCAGCATTATATTAAGTACCTAAACCATTCTTGAAAGTTTTTTATTTGATGTGTACAGACATTTTAGTTGAGGAGACAGAGCTTATGACCTATACTGCAGCCAGCCACAAGGGGAGCTCTACTTGCTTTGGCTTAACGTTTGTTCTGTCTTCTATCTTTATTTACAGTCTATGGTCTCAGGATATACATGCCCCTAATGTTTAAAACAGTTTGACACATGGTGCCTTTCCAAAGTGTGCTGAGCAAGTGTTTCGTGACAACACCTGTGCTCACTGAAACCGCAACAAACGTGGTTTATCTGTTTGAATTCAAGGAGATGGGAGGACTCTGTGTCATTTCAAAGAACTTGAGGCTTAACTCTACAGTGGTTTTCATCCTGTCAGTTTTACAGCAAGCGGAGCCTAGTTTACTCTCCACAAATCTGACACAGATTAGTCCCATGTGTATTTGTAGTGGGGGTTTTGTGTTTGCCCCTGAGCCTCGTCATTCTGAAAAACAGAAATCAAGACTTTATGTGTGGTACTGGCAACCCCCCCCACCCCCCCAGCCATTTCAAGTCACTGCTGTGGAGTAGCTTATTTTCTATTTATATACTGGTATTAGCACATCTCATCATAGGCAAAATATCAGTTTACACTTTTACAAGATGGATACACAGATACGTCTAATTTGCCAACTTGTAAAAAATCTTTGACAGAAATTGGCAGCTTCTTAAAGACATAAACATGACATTAAAGACATTAAAGACATTGAGGCAGAATGTAGTTAAATATTTAAAAAAAAAATCGATGCCATGTTCAAACTTGTCCAAAACTGTTTGTGTTTTTCCATACAATGCTTTATACCAAGTGAATATTTCTTCTATATCTTATCAGTATGCTTATCAGAGTTATGTCCTAAAACCTTAATCTTCTCATGCAGTCATAATAAAGAGGACTACAAGAATGTCAATGTTAGGGTAAGTAATTTTATCATAATTTGCCACACAGGGCACCACCACTGGGATACTTTCTCCACTTTAATTTCAGCAAGGACAAACTATGAATATTTGCCAACAAATAGTCTTTATCAAAAATACAAAAAGCACAAATAAATAAATGATGCTTTAAATACTTAATTAGTGAAGCTTTAATTACTAGCAATACACAACAGACTTTTAATGTGACTGTGATTGAACCTCTAAAAGTATAAATACCGTCAAATGCAGACAAGAATACCTGCTCAGATTCCAAGTGATCTGAGACTGGAGTGATGCACGACAGTGATGTGAGAGCGCCATAAGTCTCTACAGTAACTGAATAATAAAGTTAAAGACAAGACTTCAACCCTCTAAGACATCTGTGAAAAGACCTAAAATTCCTGGTGCTTCTCAGAATGTTCTTTGACTTTGGACGTTCTGTTTGGTTTTCCTAGTTTCATGTTTTTCTTTTGAAATGGTCTTTGTCTTTCAGGTGGTTGTACTTCCTGTCTTTAGCTGTGATTGTTTGCTCCTCTCTAAATGGTCTCACCATCATTGGACAGATTCATGTGAAAAGTATGTATACGATTTTTTATACCTGTAAGAATCTTAATGTCTACTTCTGTTTAAACTTTATTAACTTTACATCTTGTTTGATAGCATTACCTAAACCCATATACAGATGCTGCTATGCTAAGCTATTTTAAGCTTATCCAAAGTTAGCTTTTTTCACTGCAGACATTCTGACGTCACAGTCATGGTGTCTGCATTACATTTATGTGAGTTACTGGTTCACTTTCACAGCCTACTGGAACACTTAATGGAAGAGAGCCGTCATTAAAACGCTCACTTTACCCCGACAATATTATATTTCGGCAACATGTGCAGCAATAACACACAGCTTCAAACTACAGCTGACTATGCCCAGTGGCACAGCTGTGCTTGGCAGACTTGTGTACAGTGCAGCTGTGTTTTTCTCTTTTCTAAATTGTGGTTGGTAGTTACTTTTTTTGCTCACTTCAGTTAAACATTCTTACATTTGCTGAGATAATATACGCCTGAAAAATCAGCTGGGACTTTTTGTACTCGAAATAGATTTTCTGTTTTTTAGTGCTTCTGGAAAACATAAATGGTTATAGAAATAAACTCACGTCTTCATCTTTCTCCAGATCTAGGCCCATGTCTCTCAGTTTCCCTTCAAACTCCTCCCTTCTGAAGGCCTTGTGGTCGTCCTGGCCATTGAGGGTTTCTCCCGTACAGCCCAACTCCACATCAGCCACATGTGGGGACTGCTGGGAAGACGAGCCTGTGGCCTTATGTGCTTGCTGTTTTAGATGTTCGCCACGGCTCTGGGGGCCACGGCGTAGGCTCCGGGCAACAGCATTTTCAGTGAGCAGGTGCACTGACTGTCGACTGGAGCGCCCCCCACCCGGCTTCTTCACAGGATAGGTGAGAACGTAGTCGACACGCCGCTGGCCATCCTGGAAGAAGAGGCCATGCTGGCACTGGGTGTTTTCCTCTGGTGTTAGAGCCTTCAGCAACTGGTAAAATACACATGGTGAAAGACAGAAAGAGGAGTGAGTATGAAGAATGCAGGAAATAGCACGACCTAGTGTTTTTTATGTGTGTAGTCTGATGACATGTGTTCTGTCAGTGTCAATTCGGCATAGCATAGGTTGCCAAAAGACAAAACAAACTGAGGCTTTTGGCATCCTTCTATTTGCCCTGGTGGAAAAAATGAAGCACTGCAAATGCAATCATAGATGCAAATCGACACGTCCCTGCTTATATAATTTCAGTGATGCTTCTGGTCTATTTTTGGGGCATAAACGACAGAAAGTAATGTGAATGACATCTAAGGCGCCAGCAGCACTCAAACCAGGGATGATGGCATTCACTGGCTTTCTCCTTCTGCTTTCCTCTCAGCCCAACTGGTTGACAGTAACCCACCATGAGTTTAATTCTGGTAGAGGTCTCATGCTACCCTTCATCTGCCCTCAAATATTTTCAGGGGAAATGAGTCTGGAGTCACTGTATTGGGAACTGATGCTCCGGCAAAGAACTTCAAATCAAATTGTTTGGACAAGTTTAATGTGGAGAAGAGTAACATCGATGTGATCTCTTTTGAGTTTAATTTGTTTAAACCAAAAATGGATTTGTTGTTGGACTACTGAGTTGCGTTTGTATTGTATGTGGCTACACCAGAATAGTTTTGTTAAAAGGAGAGTTCTTCCCAAAGTTCTTGCTTAATGGAAGAGCATTAGGTCTGTATCTTACTATGTTGTGTTCCCTGATATAATTTTGTCTGTGCTACATAAATTAAATTAAATTGAATAAAAAACAAATGGACTGAATTTCTTATGTCTTTTACAGGTGTGTTTAGATTTAGATTTTTGTTGTGTTTAATCATCATCTTCATGCAGCTTCTTGTGCACCAGATGGAACTGATTAACTTCTTGTACTTTACATTACTTCTTAAAAGTGCTTCTTTCTTTTACATTTTTTTTTTTTTTGCTCAATGACTCAATACATGAGAAGATTTTCACAAGCTCAGAAAGAAGACAAAGAGAATGTTTTGCAGCATCCATGTAATGCACATGCTCTGTGTGGTTCATGACTCTGAGGGACACTGGTTCAGGGATGACCCCTTTATGTGCTACCATACTTTGCCAGTAAAAGATTTAGTTCAGTATGAAAATAAAATATTTGGACTATACCGGTCACTGGCAGTGTGCCAGTCAGAGTCTAACAATATATTATTTATGTTCTACCAGTAGCCCAGTACAAAGGTCCTGGTCCAAAACTCAAACACGAGAAAACACTTGACATACAGTGCTTGTCAGCAGTGTCCACAGGTTAAATGAACATACTTGACATAAACACAGAGTTTCATTTATCCAGCATAAGTGGCATAATGCTCAAAGTTTTAGATTTGCCACCTTATAAATGCAATTCAGAAATACAAAAGCAAAAATGCAGCTTTTTATCATCATCTTCATCTTTAAGAAATTTGTTGGGTGAATTTTAAAATGATCAAAAACAGACTGCCAAAGCTGTATCTTCTCGCCTTGAATAGTGTTCTGAAAACTCCTGAGCAGTATCTGACCAATATTCAGAAGTGATTCTTCGTCATGACATCTTGATCCACCAGCATCTGTGCTCCCCATTTCACAGCAGTTACAGCTACAAACAAATGCATCTGATAAATGTAGATCAGTATCTGACATTACCCTACTGGAATTTTGGCCACACAATAATAAATCTTTCTGCCTGTCCCCAAGGCACCTCAGAATGTCACAACACCCACTTCGGGAACCATTGCAAATGAGTACTATATGACAAAGTTGAGCCTGCCTTAAAGCATGCAAGTCATGACTGACTGACATGTTTTTCCTTTGGGGTCACTGCTAGCTGATGGGACAACTTCAAAGACTAGAGATGGCTGTTGCTTATGCTTATTGCTGAAAATGCTCTTCCAGTCAACTTTTCTTGCATATTACGGCATACAGTAGATGTTTATGTCACCAAGGCACCGTGGTTTAGTTTGACTATTTGACTATTTTATCATTCTTTTTAATTGTGTATTCCAGTAAACTAGTACTGCTCGGAAGTCTTAGGAGGATAATAGTTCTTCTTTTTATTTGCTGGTGTAAACTCACAAATGACTATATTTTTTCCACACCATTTCATGTTTCATTATACCCCTAAGCTAAAATGTCTGCATTTGGGAATGATAATAATAACAAAATGTTTCAGACGTTATCTGGATATTGGTATTCTCAGCACTGCAACGAGTATTCTCTGGGTGTTTTGGTTTTCTCTCACTCCAAGCACATGATTATTAGATGAGTTGGTGATTGTAAGTTGACCATAAGCGTGCATGTGAGATTAAACAGCTGTTTGTCTGTTCGTGTTAGCCCTGTGATAGACTGGCGACCTTTCACCCAGTGACAGATGGTATATACTCAAGCCCTCCCACGACCCTCAATTGGATAAGCAGTATTAGATAATGGATGAAAACTGCCATAAACAAAAATATACAAATGACTTAATATATACATGTATATACCAATATATGCATCAAAACTCACATTAAATGAGTAGATGTCTATTGAATTTATAAACTGCTTAATTTATTTGTTTACAAATTGTTAAATTTATTTCGTTCTGTATAGTTTTCTCTTTGCAGTCTCACTTCCCAAAACTTTTTTTCCCCTTTTAATTCACCATGCACCCTCTCTGCGTACTACTAACTATATAATTGTCTGACAAACATTTTATTTTCAGCTAGATTAGATAAGGGCCTTTGTTCTATGGACATCCCTGATGGGAGGGAACAACAATGGCAGCAGACTCACAGGAGGGCACCAACAAGGCTACAATAGCCTGGCTGCAAAAATGGCATTGCTGCACTATATTATTTCTCACTATTTTAAGAAATTGAAGTATTTTGTTGTTTCAGACATACTGTATATTTGGCTATGCAAAGCAAAAAAAAACCTGTATATGCTGTAAAACTGAAAACCTGTAGACCATCCGTGTAAGGAGGACGAAGCTCACTACCTCTGAGTTACACATAGCGTTCCTTCACAATTTCCTTCATATTTTACTAATTTGGAAACTTAGAAATGTGGTCAATGAAATTATGATTTCAGGAGCTTGGGAGGCAGCTGCGTGCCATAGTAAGGGTGGCAACTGTTATGCCTGGTGTAGCGTTTAAAGCAAATTCTATATGAGTCATAAATAGTGTGTGAATTATGAGATGTGTCATGACCCGAGCTATTACAGTATTTCTCCGTATGAGGTCCAGTTGCAGCAGATCTGAGGGACGGTATCTACAGTGCAAGCAGAACACAGAACACTCCCCAGTCTTTAAAGGGGAACACCACAGTTGCACACATTTTACACTTGAAGAACAGTGTGATTGGGATCCAATAACTGATTCCATGTAGGGTCTGACTGTTCTTTGTTCAGACTTTTTATTGTGCTCAGCAAAAAGCAATAGATTCACATAGAAGACAGCATAGCTCTTCTTCTAAAGAAAAGATAAAGCACACTCCGACTTGGATGTGGGACCCTTACCAAAGTGTTAAGATATGCTTTAACTTGGGACCTATAAAAAATTACCATTGAAGAAATTTCCAGTTGGTATTATGGGGAGAAACAAAATCTACACATCTACATCTCTCACATTCCTTTAAATCCATAAGATTAGAATTTGAATCTAGAGCCTCCATGAAGGGCATTAGACGGAACCTGTCTTATTTATTGACATTTCCTTTTTGGTGTTCTCTGGACATACTGTGGTGTCACCATGCCAAGATCTAAAGAGCTCTCCAAGGTCCTCTAAAAAGTTTGTATATGATGCGAGTAGGGCAATGGACCCAGTCTTTGCTTTGAAAATGGCATTGCACAATTCAGTCAGTTTCTTGAACTGGTCATGCCTGCAAGGATTTGATGAGTACATATATTTTTAAGTAGTACTTCATATTACATGTTTGCAACAGAAAATTGTCGTGCCTGAAATGTCATCTAATAGGTGTAGTATTAAAATAAAGGCACTGAACGTGGGGACATTACGCACATACCTGCAGCACTGGAGAACATTCCACTGCAAATATTATATCTGGATATGCAAGTGTGTCAAATATAGTGAGGTATTTTATGTCATGCATCATACCCTAATGCCAAGTCAATAGGCCAGTTTGGTATTATAGAAGAACAATCCAGTTTGGATGCATGAAAACTAACACAAAGTCAGTTTTCTGAAATTATTTTCATGTAGTTCTAAGGCAGCTTATAATTATGTTTTTTATGACTAGTTTTTAGTGCTCAGGTTATAACTTAGAATCTCCATCTATCAATAAAATAAAATAAACAACATTGTATGATGCTATTTTAAAAGACAATCTGGGCTTTTGCTTTGGCTCTGGAATATTTGGAACTGCAAAAATAAAACTTTTCCTCCTTCATGCAGTTCTAATTCAGCTCTTCTTTTGGTAGCTCTTTCCTGGTCAAGTCACTAGAACATTTACAACAACTTAATAGACCTACAACATCTACAGTAAATGAAACGGTATTCCTCTTGTCCAGATTGACATTTCATCATTTGACACTTTGGGATCTCCACTACAGTTCTGAACGAGTTTGAGTTGAAGTTGTGAGTTTGAAGAATTCATGGTTGATGTTGTTTTTGGGCAGTTGTTTCTGAGGTTTCTGAGTTGAATGTACTGTAAAAGCAGCTAAAGGAGTGGAAAATATTTTGCCTCAAGACACAGTTATCAAAAATAACTTATCCCAAATTCCTTTTATAGGGATATGTGTGACAAGTAGCTGTGGACAGACCAACCAGTTATTTATATATAATATCTTTACCTGTCTCTCTAACCATATCTCTGCTTATCTCCCATTGTCACTCACCTTAAACTTGCCATGGAAGATGACATCTCGTAGAAAATGTGGAGCCTGTTGCTCAGACGCAGAGGTTGGAGATAGCTTGACTCCGCTTTCTGCTTGCTCTGTCATTGTCCAGGTAGAAAACAGAGATAAACTGATGTAGGGAAGAGTTGTTTCCACACAGAGTGGTCCTGTTTGTGGCCTACGCATATGTCTGTGTGTCCTGTTTGAAATGTCAGGCTATATGACAGTGTCTGGTGTTAACAGCCCCTCCTCTCATTTTCCTGTGACCAGCTACTTTTCTGTGGTTGTTTCTGCGTGGAGCTCTGTTTCTGTCTGAAGTGTGGAGTGGCTGCAGTGAGCCTGCAGCCTTGTTACTTGAGAAGCTGTGTGAGAGCCAAGATCTAAACTTAGACAACGATAAAACTCTGATGAACACAAAATGCCCTCCCTCACTTTCTGTGTTTGCTGTGTACTGTAAAAGAAAAGAAAAAGATCAACCACATGTCTCTGCCTCTCTCTCTCTCTCTCTCTCTCACTCTCTCTCACACACACACACACACACACACACACACTACTCTCTCTCTGTCTCTCTCTCTCTCTCTCTGACTATCAGGAGCTACAAACCAATGCAAGGTCAAGTTTGATGACAAAACATAGCATTTATCACGAACTGAAAACCTGAAAATTCCAAACTACTGCATTATTCCCTAATAAAAAAACAAAAAACAAAAAAAAAGCGTAACTCTACTAGCTCTGGAAAGTCCCAGTGTTCAGAAATAGTTACAACACAGAGGTATTTAACATTAACTCAACAATATTCTCGTATTTAGTAGTGTAAAAAGCTACATAAATAGGCTATTCCAAATATTTCACATATAGCCTATCAACCTGTTATCTTCTATCATTGTTCTCCAGTAAGAAAAATACACAAATCCATTTTATCAAGCCAAAAGCACTGATAACAATTCGGAGAAAATACTATTGTGTGTCTCAGATTATTCAAAAAAAAAAAAAAAACCCGAATGCCATTGCAGAGAGAGACAAAGGTTCTGCACAGTAGCTTTAAGTCTTGGTGTAGAACGCTAACTTTACGGCACAAATACATGTTGAAGGGGATGAACTACTGAAGGCCAGACACATCTATTTCCCTGACAGGATCCAATTGAACAGAACTTTTCTGGTAGTTGGTGGTACTGTTGAACCTTGGCTGGTTCCCCCAGGCCGTACACTAAAATAACGATTAGCCTCTTGTAGTCATTATACTGAATTGGTGCTTATGGCTGACATAGTTACTCATAGTACAGTAAATGTTCTTCAAAACCTGAAACACTAAAATACTTGGTATCATCCTCTTTGGAGCAGTGCCTACTGATGAAGGTGAATCCGACCACAAGGAAATTTGATTTTTCAATCATGCATTCAACAAATATTTTCTAACAATTGATGTTATATTCTTCAGTGGGAAAGGCTTAGTACACCCTTGGCCTCAGATGGTTGTGCAGCCTCTATAGCATAAACAACTTATTGTAGGCATTTGCTTAACTGCCCACTACTCTCCACCATGCTTTGCTGTAATTTCTCTACTATGCAATATTCCTTCAGCTGTAAGATGTGTGAAGGTTTTCTTGCATTTACTGCCCTTTTCGAGTCTCCCACAATGTTTTTTGGCTTTGCTTAAGCCAGTCCCTACACCTCTGTCTTTCATCTTGCACAATTTCTTTGTGGATCTGCTTGAATATTTGCAACAACATGCAATGTACTGTAATAGTAAAACTAAGAGAAATAGGGTAAAGAAAAATGATTTGGTCAATAATTTCACAGCTTTGTTCCCTGACTCAAAATTATTTTACCCCATCCTATATACAGAAGTAAACATTACACTATAATCTACAAATCAGGGGTGGCTGTGGCTCATGGAGGTAGAGCAAATGATCCACAATCCAGAGAGTTTGTTTCCTGGAACGTGGCACAAGCTGTGTCTGTACCTGTAAAGAGCTTTAAGTACCAATAGGTAGAAAAGCACATATAAATACAGGACGATTTACATTCTGTGATAACAGCACTCTTGTTTCATATGACATTACTGGTTTTGCAATTTTATTAATGAATGAAGTGCACACAAGTTTACAGAAAGTCTAGCACGTAGAAACATGCTTATATATATATATATATAGTTATAAAATCACATTGTAAAACATACAATAATACTGTACTGTAAATACTAACAGTAGTTGGTTCTAAACTTAACAGTTGCATAGAGAGATTAACAAGTTGTTAGAAAGGTTGACAGAGACACTGTCCAGAGTACATTTCAGTATTTCAGAGGAGGAGGAGACATTCTCTTTTACTGAGGAATTGGCCATACTGCAACTGCTACATAAAACTCTAGAAGACACATTAAAATCAACTTGAGTAATTGACTCCATTCCTGTTAGTTTTTAAAGTGGGGCCCAGGAAATTTGTGACATTTTTAGGATATTAAAAAGTGACCAAAACATGAAACTTGAGGTTAATTCTGTGTAGATTTTCCTCTGTGAAGCTGTTCCAGGAAACTGCCCCTTTCTTCCATAACTGTTTACTTTGTGAGAACTAAGATCCAAAAACTTTTTGTACAACCTCTCATTCTTGACACTTCAATCCCACGAGCTTATGTAACACAGCAGCAACATCCGCACTCAAGTGTATTTTTAGATTTTAAGAGTTAAAAAAATATATACAGAGACTGGAGCAAAGGAAAGCATAGTCCTTGTAGAATGCAAGCTGTCAAACTCCCAAGGGACACCATGTGTCTGACTCTATACTGGGAGCAAGATGTAGGGGTCAAAGCTCAGTTCTCACAGGAAACAGAAGGAAGTGACTGTAACTCAGCTTTTCTAACAACAATGGCTAAAACTATCTGTACACCAGTCAAATTGTATTTTGATTGTATGGGTCAAATTTGACACAATTTAGATTTTTTAGTAACAGCAATCAATTGACAATCTATGTGTCATTCAAAAAGAAAAGATGAGATGACATGAGACGAGATAAGATAATTGAATAAACAAGTGTACAAGTGACTCAGTAGACTCTTTAAACACAGCAGTCAAAAGATAAAGCAAAACTGAATGGAAATATAATGGTGCCCACACATTACCCCTAATCTCCTAGGTGGAAATCCACAAGAAGTGCGTTTTCGAATTTATCCACCCTGGGACCCGGTTTCAAAAAAGTGCGTTTTAGGGCTATCCGTTTACGGGATTCGTCTGGACGATAGGCCAAAACGATTAAAAACATCTGCGTTTACGCAAAAATGCGGTTTCGTGTGGACAGGGCCTTGGACTGCCTCTTTTGAACACTGTGAAGGTCTTTCCTCTGTATTCAAAACTATTGGTTGTTTCTCTCGGTTGGTTTTGATGACACAGTGGGCTAATATTTAACCACAGGTTCTGGCCTCCAATTCCCACGTCTTTAAACACTCTAGAGGTTGATGTTGGCACAAATTTTCTACAGACCCACACAACTGGGCCGACTCCAGTTGTCTATCTACAGGATTGTGCTTCAGTAGCTAACTCTGCATAGTGGAGATGTTTTCTCTCATGAGCCTTGACCACTGAGTCATCCCAGGAAACAATGAGCTCTGTGAGAAGACTTTTCTGAGAGCATGGGACCAGACCACCATATTAGAACCCAGGCTGGCTGGGGCCTTTCTGTTTGAGTTTGCATGTTCTCCCTGTGTCTGCGTGGATTTTGCATGGTGGGTACTCCAGCTTCCTCCTGGACATGCTCATTAGGTTAACTGGTAATTCTAAATTGGCCATAGGTGTGCATGTGAGTGTGATGGTTGTCTGTCTCTCTGTGTTAGCCCTGAGATAGACTGGAGACCTGTCCTAACATTGAATAGACAGTCTTCTGCTTGCTGGACAGAAGATCTCAGTCACAGACATAGGGGGATGCGGCGGATGCATATTAGTAGTCTAAGACCAGATGTCACATTGGACATTGGACAGATGACTGATAAAGATTTCAAGCAGTAAGTCATTCTTGGAGATTGTGTGGAGTCTTTGGTTAGAACTTAATTTGGATTTTGCAGGAAGGAAGTAGTTCCATTGAGGGGTGTTAAGTTAAATGTAAGGAAGACATGAGGATTTGAAATAATGTGTTGAAACTAGAGGCCGACCGATAGTGGATTTTTGAATGCCGATATTATACCGATAGTTTGGAGCAGGAAAAAAACGAATATTCAAATATATAAAATCTCAAAGTGAAAATAACATAACAGAACATAATAAATACAGAAATCTGGATAACTAAACACCTAAATGAATAAACAAATCTGGAACTGAACATCAAACAGACAGCTTTCATTTTAGCCTGTTAACAAGCTAACTGTTGTTAGCTTAACAAGCTCATGTAGGCTAAATCATGCCGGTGGAGATGTGGCTGTTAATGCTGAAATATGATGCACGTTTATGCTTGTTGAACTAGAGGTACTTATTGCCTATGCGAAGGAGGTTATGTTTGTTGACTTTCAACTTGTGAAGGTTTTATTTCACTTACAATGACACGTGTTGTCGTCCAGTCGACTTGTCCAATCCACAGATCACTTCACTCCTCTCTGCTGCCGCTGCACACGCTGCGTTTCTCTCTCTCAAATTCAAATTCAAATTCAAATTCTACGGAAGCGCATTGCTGCCACACCAGGAAAAAAAAAAATTCAGTGTTTCACGTTCGTACAATATAATTTTATTGTACGAACGTGATAATTTTATTGTACGAACGTGAAACTATATTGTACGAACGTGATAATTTTATTGTACGAACGTGATAATTTTATTGTACAAACGTGATAATTATATTGTACGAACATGATAATTTTATTGTACGAACGTGATAATTATATTGTACGAACGTGATAATTTTATTGTACGAACGTGATAATATTATTGTACAAACGTGATCATTTTGAACGTGAGGTAAGGAGGAGGTGCACCCATGCACCCACTCCAGCTGCAATGGACATATATGCATATATGTCCATTGCAGCATATGTGTGCATATATGCACACATATGCTCTCTAATGAACAAAAAGGGTGAGTGGGCTGTGGAGAGGTCTTTTTTTTGGCCCACGAGCAAAATGCTTAATGACACACCCCGTTGCTATCAAGAAAAATCTCAACTAACATACCTAAATTTGATCAGGAATATTTCCTCAGCCACAAGGCTTATATGCATACTTTGATAGTGCTTTGATAGGTTAAAGAGCTAAGGAATGCTTTGTAAGTAAACCTATTTGTTGTTTGTTGTTGTGTTGTCGCTGGTTGCCCCAGTAGGTGGCGCATGAAACAAAGAGATGCGGGGAGAAGTACGGTGACCGAGACGTGTACACGCTATGCGTAGCACGTTGATGAGATATTATTTGATTACATTTGACACCAGTCTAGTATATCACTTTACAACGCTACACGTTACACAACGTAGGTTTGGAGCACTTCAGGTGCCATCAACGCGATGCAAATTAGTACGTGCATATTAAGTAGCCATGTGCACTCCGGGGACGTGTGGAGTGACGTCAACGCACGGTTGGAGAAAGGCCGATCTTTTTTTAAATTCAAAACAGAAAAACGAAAGTAGCTGGAAGAAAGTTGCGGCATAGCATTTCTATCTATTCTATCTAATCTACACTACATAGAAAAGACTATACACACAAGGGAGAGACAGGGGCGGACATTATAATCAAAATTATCACGTTCGTACAATAAAATTATCACGTTCGTACAATATAATTATCACGTTTGTACAATAAAATTATCACGTTCGTACAATAAAATTATCCCGTTCGTACAATATAATTATCACGTTCGTACAATAAAATGATCACGTTTGTACAATAAAATTATCACGTTCGTACAATAAAATTATATTGTACGAACGTGAAACACTGAAATTTTTTTTTTCCTGGTGTGGCAGCAATGCGTTTCCATAAAATTCAATTCAAATTCAAAGTGGGCTTTATTGGCATGAAAGTTTCTTAACAAAACAAAATACAATACAATGAATTAAATATATACATTATGAACATTCTATTAATTATATACAGTGTGTGGGTGTGTGTGTGGGTGTGTGTGTGTGTGCCTTAATCACTCACTGTCCCTCAGGGTGTGGCATGTTAACACATACTGGGCAGCAAGGTGTGCCCGCTCTCCTTCTCCGAGGAGTATTTCTCTCTCTCTCTCTCTCTCTCTCTCTCTCTCTCTCTCTCTCTCCCATGCTCTCACTCTCTCGCTGTGTGTGAGGAGCAGCCCCGCCCTTCAGTGATCAGAGCGACAGAGCGGAGTTTTTTGTTTTTTTTGTTTTTTTCAGAGAGAAACCGAGCGCAAAAAATGGCAGCTATCGGCAACTATCTGCGCCAAATTCGGCCGATGCCGATAGTTTTTAAGATTTTCAACATTCAATTCAGCAAAAGGGAGCCCTGGCTCTACTGCTGAGGACAGTATGACAAGCACAAAGGACACTGGTGAAAGAATTGCAACCCAACTGAATGGCTCTGTTGACTATGTTCACAAGAAGAGTTCACTAGTTGTGACTGACGTTGAGGTGTCTGAGGTGGTAAATTGGCATAGTGTAATATAGTCGCATAGACAACTATATAATCTTATGAACAATGTCTAAGGAAATAGGACATAGAAGATAATCCTAATGGACTGTATTTCCATTATGCCTTTGGATTTCCTACATTAAATTACATGTTTGTTAAACAAAGTTAAAGTATTAGCCTGATTGGCTCTTAGACTCCCAAAGTTGCGTAGCAGCAGTGTTGTTTGCACTGGAATGCCAGATATTTGGTGGAAGCATGCAGTGGTAGCTCTCTTTCTCATAATGAATCCAGCAGGAGTTTGCTTTATAGTCCCAGCTGATAATGTGTCCTCCACCGTCCACTCCTCTCTGTTATCGTGCCCACCGCCTTCCATTGTCCTGCTGCATTGCACCTGTTTCCTTTCTGATGAATTCAGCCTGGCATTCCTGTGTCTGCATGCAGTCACGCAACTAAAAAAGAACATTAACCTTGAGCAGGAGCTGGGTAAGGTTAAATCCAGTGGTTTAAGCAACATAAAAAAATGCAGTTCTAAAAGTACAATGCAAATCAGACTATTTAGATTATTCATTTAGATAAATATATTATAGGTGCACAGATTGATTATTTTCTGGGGCTTTTTGTTCTAGGAGAAAGACGTTGTTGTATGTATTGTTTGGTTTGATTGTGAAATCTTTTGAATTAAGCTTTATTGTTTTGATCACATTTGGATATATGTATGTGTACATGAGACTTTACCAACAAGATGATTACATTAATTAAATAATAATCTTTTTTTTCTTCTGTTTTGCTGTCCTTTGTAATGCCAGACATTAAACGTTATTTGGTGCAGTCACAATGCCAGAACCAAGGTAGATGCGTTTCTAGAAGTTCAAGGCAATAAGAATACTTTACATCAATATTCTCATTGAATTTAACTGGATAATGACTTATTTGGTAGTAGGTAAATTAAATTTCTCTCGCTGTATTGGTCAACAGAAATTTATAAGACAGACACTAAATCTGTGTACTACCACATTAGGAATAGTGGAAGGGTACTCTCCTTACTCACTTTTTGGGTGTGTGGAGAGCTACTGTATGTCCTATTCTAGCCGTTATCGTGACTATCGTGACCGCACTAGAAAAAAAAATCGACTGGGTTGATATGGGTGTGGTTTCATTCTCTGAGGCTAATTACAATAACTCGGGCACCTGTGTCCATTGCCCAGGAGTCTTTAGCTGCCACAACTCTTTCAGTTTAAAATAGGCTGTGTAAGAGATCACGCTCCTCTTGTGACAGGCTTACTAACTCCTCTCTGTTTCCCTCTTGCAGGTGCCTTCGGTGTGGTTCCAAAGCTGACTCTTTGTTGATTGTTTAAAAAACGAAATACTTGTTTCTTTTTC
This sequence comes from Planiliza haematocheilus, assembly GCA_005024645.1. NCBI lineage: Eukaryota > Metazoa > Chordata > Actinopteri > Mugiliformes > Mugilidae > Planiliza > Planiliza haematocheilus. The sequence continues at coordinate 627,744 of SRSE01001160.1, forward strand.
CCGCAACTGACGTGGTGTGTCTCCTTTTTGTTGTGGCCACTTGAGCCAGGCCATAACAGTTGCAATAATAGATGGTGTGAAGGAAGCCAAACAAAGGGATGGCTGCTGACAAAAAAGATGAGCAAGAGAAAGCAGAGCCAACCAACCTCCTAAAGTACAACTTTAAGGCGCCGCCTGTTGGAGTTTGTTGCAGACTTGGGAGCAGATGCCTTTTTGAAACCTCCGTGTTTCTGTCCTCTTGCTCATGGTTTCTGCTTTAAGTTTGGGAGCTTCTCCTTACATGACAAACAAAATGTTATTTAGTACATTGCAACATCTGACTTTAGTACAAGTGCAGGTAACTGGAAAATGTTTGACATATTTAGCCCTAGATGGAATACCTCTGTTTTGTATGCAGGTATTCTCCAGAGTAAAGGTAATGGAGGTGAGTCAATCTATGCATGAACTTTGAAATGTACAGATATGCACATTCCCTGGACATATATACAGTGAAAACATGCACGGGTGCATATATAACTAAGAGTGTGTAACAGTGTATAACTGCTTTAACCCAACTGCTTATTCATGTAGGGATGTAGTTGGGGATGTTAAAGAAGGTCCTTCTCACAACCTAGACCAAAGGAAGGTCAAGAGGAAAGGACCACATGTACCATCTGAATCCTAGTTAAACTAGGGGCATTGTAAAGTATTACCAAGAGTGCATTGAGAGCATAAATTAATTGAAAACAAAGAATAACATCCTGGACAACAAGGATGAGAGCATGTGAGCAACTAAATCCATACAGCTGACGATCATATAGAACAGGTTAAAATTAGGATCAACTTTAGTCTTCTGAAGAAACTTAATTCTGGACTATTTATTCATAATTAGAGCAAAGAGAGGATCTCAAGAATATAAATCCAGTGGTTCGGATTTAATCTTATTTTGAGATGAACTTAGAGACGTAACTTACTGTTCATGTTGGAGTTCCTTCTACCCTTCTACCGTCCTCTCTCGTGTACCTCTGCTGACAGCGTGCGGCCACGCATTGCTATTACAGGGCGAGCGCGTCATAAGTTGGCGTCACTTCCGCCTTCAGATTGACATCAAAACAACAGCATCAGGAGCGCTAAAAATATACACGGAGCAAACATTGGTCAAAAAGCCAAACAGCCATTGTATCAGAATGAAGGTAAGACAGAGGCTTTTTAGTCTATGACAAGGTTGAGACAATTTATATTGGTACTATTCAATTAAGCAGAATTTAATAGATTTTTTACAAACGGTACATTCTGTCAAAAAACTATGTCACAAGTCACAAGATTTTTTGTGTGTATGGTTATGGAAGCATCATTGTGTGTGTAGCGTTATGGAAAGAAAATGCTTAGCAGACTCCGCGTTTTTATTTCTGTGTTTACGTTTGTCTAAAAATGTATGACTCGCCCAGCAAACTAACACTAAGAGCTGTTATACTTGCATATATAAATCACCTTATTTTATAAAGAAACATGGACGTGGTATATAGAAACATGACACGAACTGTATTTACAGTAGCTGACTTTAACAGTCTAGCTTGACAGGTATTCTGAGAAGATGGCGCTGTCCCAGTAGGGAAAGACAGCTAGGATATTTACCTCACATAGGCTTTGCTGTTTGCACTGCATAACATATTATAGCTGCAGTGTTTGGTACACACGTAGATAACTGAGTCCAGTTCATTTTCACTCCATTCATTCTTCCAGTACTCCTAGAACTTTGGCATGGTTACTCTTCCTCGAATCCATATCTATGACAGTAGTGCAATGCATGGGTTGGTGTTGGTAATAGTGGATAATGTTTACTTAGTATTTGTATGCCCTGTAATACTGATTATTCATGTTGCCAGGCACCACAGGACACCCTGGTGCATGTCCATTCTCTGATGAGTCACAACCATTTTGGAGACATATACAATATTAGGAAGGTAGTCATAATGTTGTGCCTGATCAGTTTTTAATGTAATGTTGTATACGTTGATACATCTTACTTATCTGCATCCACATATGCATGCTGTACAAGAAGTTCTTAGAGTGGCATGACAAAAAGTCTTTGAAGAAAAGGTCTTTGAGGGGCTGCCATGTTTTACTGTTCTGCAGTAACTGGAATCATTTTGATTGTACCATGTCATGTATAACCTACAATATTAAGCCAGAGACAGTACAGGGCATCTTGTTATGATTATTAGAATAATTTGTCATGATATGGCTTTAGTCAAAAAACACATTTTAGTCTTTAAATCAAAGTAACATGAATCTTAGAAAACACTGAAGAATATGTGGTCACTGTTGTAATCTTGTTTTTGACAAGGGGCATCAACAGCAAATAGTCTAATTCAGGTTTTGTTTAAGAAGTTGCATAGCATTTATACAAATAGAGAAAATCATTAATCAGGAATATCTCATCATCAAGGATACCATTCAAAATGTAAATGGTGCAGTTCTACTCTTTGCCCCTCTCTTCCGTCTGCTCTCTGTGTTGCTGAGAAATTGGCTGAAATCTTCACACAAAAGGTGGATAAAGCGTGGAAGAGGACAGTGTGTTTTATCTCTGCACATACACCAGTAAGTCGATGCTGCTTTTCAGGTGATGACTTCACAGCAGGAGGTGGAGAGGAGCAGCTCATCTCCCGTTGAGTCCAATAGCCATCTCGCCTCTGAGGACATAGAAGTTACCCACAACCTCCACTCACATGGTGAGGAACGACATCCATGCACTAATTCTCATCAACCTTTATTTTTATCTCATTTATTTAGCCTTTATTTAAGCTACGATTGTTCCTTTGAGATCAAACATCTATTTTACAAGGGCCAAGAGTGACAGCAACACAGTTTCAACAAGACTTAACATAAAATCAGTTGCATAACATAGAAACACTCAGGTAAAACACTGCAGACAAACAGAAATCAACAAATTTCACCATGGTTTTAAAGTCATTCAGGGATACTACGTTTTGAAGTTTGAGATTAGACTGTAGGTTGTGCCATGCAACAGGAGATAACCTAAAAGCTCTCTTTCCAAATTAGTACCACAAATTGCTGTATGTCCTTAGAATGGAGATCACATTTTATACATTTCAAACTTAAAAAAGAAGATCATTGCATAGTATTCTATGTATAGTATTAGTATATTAATTGTAATTTTGAAGTGACACTGCTCTTCCTTGAGTACAGTTTTAGACTGCTCTACCCATCTCTGGTTATACCACGTCTGTCTTGGAATTTGGCCTTCATTTTAATCTCAACTACTCACCTGAAACTTTCATGACTGTATCTCCTAAAGTACTCAAAACTGCCATTGCCAATAATAAAATGTTACCAGCTTTTCAGTATCAGACTGCTAAATGCCATTACAGTAAAACAGTTGAAGTCAAATACAGATGTTTGTCTCTCTGTTTTCCTCTGGCCCAGATACAGATAAGGACCATCCCAGATCAGAGGGAGGAGTTATGTGGAGAATGGGTGGCGGCCTTTTCAGCATGACACAGAGTGTTGTTGGTGCAACCCTAGGAGGTGTTACATGGGTAGGAACTAAAAGCTATGAGCTCACCAAGACAGTTGTGATCAGCGTTCCGACAGCAAGTGCAGGACTGGTCAAAGGAAGTATCTCTATGGTTACGGAAGGTGTCGGAGCAGTAGCATCTGTGGTGGCAAGTAAAGTTACACCAAGGAGAAAGGACAAAGCTGACTGAATGACTGTCTGAGCATTGGACTCTCAGTTTGTGAGTATGTAAAATGCGAACAAGAGCAAAGTACCTCAGTAACTTCGAATGAATGCCGGTTAGTTCTTCAGACAGGGGCAGTTCATTCACTCTGGCAGCTACACATACACCCAAGCAGTTAGATGCTGGCAAGTGTCAGCGCAGTTCTGCTACGGATGGATGGAACACATCAGCTTAAGTGAAAGGCTGCAGACATCCTATCTGACTGTCTGATCAGATGGTAAGGACGTAACTGGAACCAACTGACTGACTTCAAAAGAAACATTTTTTAAGAAGATATCTTTATTGTTTCGTTTTGTGGAGAAACACACTATGGAATCTAAATCCTGCTGAGTTTGTATTCATTTGTTTTCTTTCTGTTACATGGTCAGTGTCATATCCTGTAGTTTAGAATATGTTCAAGTCATTTTTAGAACAGAATGAATTCAAATGAATCATGGCCCATGTGTCCATTCAAACTAAGAAAAGGCATCCTCCATTGGGAAATTACATTTTTAATTACTCAGGTAGTTAGTAAGTTAAGCAAGCATACAGGGAACAGCAGTTTATAATGAAAATGTTTCAGTGAATACATTTTTTATGTAGAGATGCTGTAAGAAAGAGAAAGAAATGAATAAATGCATTCAGTTTTTTGTGTCGTGACTTCAGAGGACTTGATTGTTATAACAGACGACAGAGAATTCAAGGACCTGCACTGGCGGTGCTATAGGGTCAGGTAGAAAAGAAAACTTGAGTAATTTTAATGTGATACTTCCAGGCTACAGCATTCAACCTGGTGGGCATGAAACTTGTAGCAATAGTTAGTAGTGTAATAAGCTCCACTGTCTTTTTAGAGCTGCTTTACAAAGTATGAAGACCCCTTCACCTTTTGCACGTGTTGTGGATTTTCTTTGCACTGGTGAAATCTGCAAGTTTTTCATTCACTGTTCAAGAGGGACATTTGAAAGTAAAGAAGTACAGAAATTTACTCAAGTAACAGGAGCATTGGCGTTATTTTGGAGGCTAGACTCAATGAGAAGTGAGATCACAGAGTGGGAACCCAGATAAATATAGCTGATAGGGACAGATCATATGGTTTAATAACCACATTTCTCTCTTTTGTTCACTAAGTAAAATCAATTACATGACTTGGAGGCCAATGAACGAAACTGTCACGCTGATAACTTGACAGGTACAAACGCTTTGGAGCTTCTAGCATTTTTTCTTGAAGATGAAAAATCACTGTTGTAGAACTCATTTAACTCACTGTTTACCGGAACAGAAACACGTAAACATATCTCTGCTGGATTATTTATATGTAGTTCATTCAGTCATTCCAATCAGTAGTAGACTTGTATGATATCCACGTGTTTATGTTCAGTATTTTGTTTTGAAAATGTTTATGATTGAATCAAATAAAAACAGAATGCTCCTGGATTCCATGTCCTGCTTTAGTAACTACTGAACCTGAACCTGCCAGTCATACACTGATCTCACTGAGGGAAAGTACTTAAAGCTGTTTTTGCTTGTCATAGTGACCCTTTTGGTGTCACTGGATGTACAAAAGGCTAGTCTATCACTTCACCTGAACCACCAGCTCTTCACAAAAGAAAGAAGCAGTTCATGAGGATGGAGGATCAGCCCTCTGCTGGATAGACAAGGACAACAACACTGAGCCTGGTCTATAGATACACTTATTCAGCACGGAATCACTTCCTTACCCGTTGTTGTTGTTGTTGTCGTCGTCGTCGTCGTCGTCAGCAAATTAACATTTCAGACTCGTGAAATGAATTCTGCCTCTTATGATGCTCCATGTGATGACTCGGGTGAGTGGAACTGACTTGACTGCATGGGGCTTATAGGCAGCCCTGCTCAGTACTTTAAGCCGAGCCTTCGCGCTCAAGCTCAACTGGACAGCAGCAGCCCCCCTCCCATGGAGGATAAAAATAATGTGTTTTGCCACATAAACGGGAATGGTAAATGGCCTTGCTTTTATATAGCAGACACATCTACCCATTCACTCACACATTCACACACCAGTGCCACGCACTGGGAGCAATTGGGGGTTCAGTGTCTTGCTCAAGGACACTTCAACATGTGGCACATTCCGGGGATCGAACCACTAACCCTCTGGTTTGTGGACAACCCGCTTTACCTACTGAGCCACAGTCGGCCATTTTAATAGTCTCCCATAGCCAGGCTCAAGCAAAACACGAGCCTGGTAAAACTCAAATTTGGATTTCATTATGACGTGTTTTTCAACCGACAGAGAGATAAAAATGCCTCTGTACACAATTTCATATGATTCTTTCATTCATCCATTTTCAGTAACCTGTGCTGAGTCCCCAGGGAATTTTGTGGGGACTGCTGAGGGGGAACGGGGTACAGGGGCTGCATCCAGTCACTGTATAACCAAAGTGAGAGCGGTGTCCTTATCCTTGGCACAGTAAAGCATGTTTCCAGTGGGTTTTGGACTCCGCCAGGGCTGTCCCTTGTCCCAAAATATCCTCACAATGTTAAACACAAACTTACATTTACAGTTACAGAACCCAGGTTTCCTCACATAAACATATCCTTCTCTCAAACAGCTGGGTCACATGCATGCAGCAGTGAGTGGTGGAAAATAGGTGAGATTGAGCTGGATAACTTTTGTGGATTAATACAACATTTGCTACATTCCTTAGAATGTAGCAAATGTTCAAAGTCAGTTCTTCAGTCTTCTTCTTCTTTCTGTCTATCAGTCTACCTGGTGTTGTGCATTTGAATCCTCTTCTGTTGGTCTTTACAGTACAAAGAAGGCATCAAAGACTCAGCCAACCCAATGTGTCGCCACTTAAAGAAGGAGAATAAACCACCATGAAGAGGACATTTGTCCCATCCATCACTGTGTTTAGGAACTCACAGTTCACCAAGATAGCTTCCATAAGCTTCATAGTGGAACAAATGCAACAGTGGTTTCCCCCCAGTAAGTCTATGACGTCTTTCTGATCTCTACCTTCTACTATGACAGTAGCTTTCACTGTTAAGCCTCTATCACCCATCTCAAGCAATAACTTCCTTGGATAAGCCGGAACGCTTTTATGGGAACCTATAGGCAACTGTCAACTATTGGCTTCAAGATTTCACTCGAGTTGCTTTCCTTATGTCTCACCTTACAGGCAGAGCTGATGCTTGGGCCAAAGAAAAGATGCATCATAAAGATGCAGGCAGACCGTGGCCAGACCCAAGTTCCAACAGAGTGTGTCAAAATGTCTGGCTGTCTATTGGAATTCAGTTCTGTGTTATTTATATAATAATACTCCAGAGTGTCTCAAGATGCTTTACAGAACATAGAACTTAGAGGCATCAGAGAAAACACTAAGGCAGTACTGTGAAGGAAAACCTCTATTTTAATCTTGAGCAAAGGTTCATCAGTAGAGACAAAAAAAAAAAAGAGGAGAAAAGATCGGCAGGAGGAACAAGATGCACTTCTACATACATCCCAATGACGCACACATGCATCATATAAGCATGATGATAAATAATGAATAAAAAAGAATGGATAGAATGCAAAATGCTCATTGTGGACATTCAGTGCTTCTAAAGTTAGATGAACAAGTGCAGTAGTGCTATTAAAGGTGAGTTAGCTGCTACAGTGCATGAATAGAAGATACAAACAGGTTAGAGAATTATGCATCCAGAATGGACGGGGTAAGACATGAATATTAGGCAGGTTGATGGGGCTAGCAGCACACACAAGAAGCATGACCTAGAAACTTGCAGCTACAGATGGAGTCCTGCACCCAGTTTGTAAGACGAAAACCTTTGAGCTGCATGAAGAGGTCCAGCCCACATTTCACATTTTTTTAGTACCTCCTTTGGATTACCCCACCAAACCACTGTCAAATATAACAAACAGCCTTTTTAAAAACACACCCCAATGCTGAGTTGCATAGGACAAATATTTTGGAGAAATATGTTAATTTCATTCTGTCATGCATTTTCTATACCTGCTTATTCCTGCTAAGAGTCGCAGGGGTCTGCTGGAGGACTATCCCTGCCTCTCATCAGGTGAGAGGCAGGGGTACACCCTGGACAGGTCACCAGTCTATCTCAGGGCTAACACACAGAGACAACCATTCACACGCACACCCACGGCCAATTTAGAATCACTGATGAACCTAACCGGCATGCCTTTGGATGCTGGGAGGAAGCTGGAGTACCCAGAGAGAACTCACGCAGACACAAGGAGAACATGCAAACTCCATACAGAAAGGCCAGCCGGCCCATGGATTCAAACCGGTGACCCGGCTGTGAGGCATCAGTGCCTCAATTACTTTATCAATTAACAAACTGACAAAAAAAAGGTACCCAATTAATGCTGGCACTGTGTGTATAAGAAGTAAACAAAAAATTAGAAAAAAATGTTGCCATTATAGATTTGTAATTAAGGACTACGGTGTATAGTAAAATAAATAATAATAATAAAAAAAGCTTAATACAGAGATTGTACCATAAAGTACCAGTGCCATTTTGTGGGTGATATGTTAGGAACGGAAGAAGACTGAATGTCATATCCAAACATGACCTCAAAGAAAGATGGCTTTTTGTTTATCATTTATTCAACAAAAATATGAATCAATATAATGTTTTATGGAAAGAGTAAACACATCCTTGGCCTTAAAAGCTTGCATTGCCACTTTTAGCAGATATAACTTTCTGTATAGATGTTGTGTATTTATCTACCAGTGTGTAATACTGGCTTGCTGAAAGGTTTAAGGACTTTGTCCTTCTCCCTCTCTTCTGCCCCATTACACAGCTAGACTCAGGAAGGTGTTTGAAGGAAAAAACAAACAAACAAAAAAAACTATGAAAGCCTCCCATCTTCTCGTTCTTTTTCATGACAGCACATAGCGGGTGAGTCCTCCACCCCGGAGCTCCCGCAGACGCTGGCAATGTCGCAGCATGTTCAGGATGCCCTGAAATCTTTTGTCCACCTTCATCTGGGTAAAATCACGTATGTCATCCTCCACAACAAAGTACTGACCTGTAAGAAATATGAACACAACAGTGAGACCAATGTTGTACCTATTTCTATGTACTCTGACTGCACCTGCTGCTGCTCCTGCATTATGTATGCTTGGTCAGGTTGAGAACAGGTAACAGATTATGCCATTACAGAGTACTCCACTACTTCCTTAAATCAGAAACTTTGGGTCACCATTCAATCATATCATTTTTATCTTGACAATATGAGGCAACAAGAGAAACCATCATTACACTGTTAGAACACGAGAAGAAAGTCATGAATTAACCGTCCTCCCTTTATTGTTTCACTTCACAGCCTTTTGTTATTGTACATGATGTGGAGGAGGAAACAAAGGAAAGTGAAAAAAAATGTGTAAATATAAATTGGCAGTTATATTTATACTTGTGCAGCTGAATAAATGTTAAAAAACATTTAATTGTGGCAATAGATAAGTCAATTTCCCAAGTCAAAGGCTAGGTTCTAATTAAAAAGGTTTTAATTGTATTTAAACATTTCGGAGTTTATCCACTAGATGCTGCCATTGTTAACTGAATGCTGGAATCGAGTCTGGTTTTATTTAGGCATAGCAAGGCAACCAGCATGGCTGAGATAATGAGGTGTGCCCAATTCATAACCTCCAAATAAAATGAATGCCAAGTGATGACTGTCATACAAAACAGTTGCTGAACATCCTGTATAATCAGTATCAAACAATAAGAGCTGCTAGCTGAAGTAATACATGCTGGATACCTTTTGTTTGTTTGGTCTCCTGGTCCTTAAAGCGCTGGAGCAGTTTGCGTGAATTATTGTTGAGAGTCTTGACGGACTGATTAAATATCTTGTACTTGGTTGTTACAGCAGAGTTAATGCTGTTTACTGCTGCATTAAGCTGGTCATATGTCACACGTCCTTTCATGTACCTGAGGAATACACACACACACACACACACACACACATATAAGAATGCTTCATCTGTTGACAACAGAAAAAGTTGGCTGCAGCAACTCATCTTACATAGAAATATGTTGATGCATCGCAATGTTTACTAAAAGAGCCCTAACTGAAACAACATGAGGAAATTCCTTAAACCGACATCCAGGGCTGGTCATCAACAATACAGCGTGTTATAGTACTACTCTATTAGGTAAGTTCTGTTCATTATTTAGTGGTTAACCAAAGGATTAGGTGACTACATAGGAAACACTGGACAGTTTGTAGCAGTACTATTGTAAAGCCTCCAAAGGCAAACTCTTGATTCTGGGCCATGTAGAACAGATCAAAGATGTAAATAATAATCTTAACATTGATTATTAATATTTCAGCATATGAACAAATAAGACAAGTGTTGTATTCCCACATTAATTAGCGTTAAAGTGTTGATTGTGATTTCACTTCAGTGTAAATGCAGCTCTATTATTTATATGCAAACGGCTATTTTCACCAAAGTCTATATGCGCATTAAAAAAATCTGCTTAAACTTTCAAATGTACTGTAAAGCAACACCTTTAGAATCTGATCTACAGAGTCTTCATTGAGTTCTGTTCTGAAACACAACAGATACTGAAGCAACAAATTCCAGGCACTGGTCATCAACCAAGAATTAGACATCAGACTCAGTAAGGGTCCAAATGCTTTCCCTGGTGTCTAATAAAATGAATAACACACGAGTGGCTTCATATGAAAGTTACATAAGACTGTGAGCAGTGCTAAAGGGAGTATTCATATCCTTTACTTGAGCAAAAGTGTGAAAATACTCTGATACAAGTCAAAATTTTACATTTATGCAATAGAGAAGAATGTCCCCTGTGACTAGGGTTGGGTATCGTTTGAATTTGAACGATTCCAATTCCGATTCCTTGTTTCGATTCCGGTTCCTAACGATTCTCGATTCTTTTAAGAGGCAGGCTCAAAAAAAGTTTAGGATATTTTAAATGAGATAGCTAGCCAACAGTCTTTCTGAAGGAAATAGTCTGACCTTCTCCATCAATTTTTATTCGTTGAACTTTTTCCTTTTTATGAGCCTACTATGAATTTTTCACAGGGCTGTTTTCAACTACAATATAAATATCAAATCTATGAACTGAAATATTAGAATTTATGAATATATTTTCACAGACGTACACTTCCCTTGCAAGCTTTGTTTTTGAAAATCTCATGAAAACACATTTGCACATGAGTGTATGATGCTGCAGGTACTTAAACATGTTATTGTGCTCCTGTACTGTATCTTCTTGCCGCTATGGTGAACGGAGTAGACTCACCACATCGCGGAGTCATGGAGTTCGCAATCTCAGGCCATAAATTGTCTATGAAAAAATATGTGGGCTAATTTGTTAGCTGCCTCAATGTTGGCGCAAGACATATTATTTAATGTATATGTATTGTTTTGGACTGCAGTGTAGTCACTGCGGTGCCAGGCTGGGGGTCGGAGCCAGAGCCAGAGGAAGAGGCAGCGGAGGACGGTCGCGCATCAAAGACAGGGCACACATTTATTTGTACTCCATGAATTCGGAGGTGCTTTATCATGTTTGACGTGCACCCTCCTATGCACGAAACAATCTTATATCAAATGTTGCATTTTGCCGAGACACTTTGTTTAGAAAAGTGAAGCCACACTTTGGACCTCCGACACACGCTATCCATGTTCAAATAGACGTTCGGTTAAGCCAACACTTCCGGTGGACGCTTCTTCGTTGGTGTTCAGCGGTTTCTTCTTCCAGTCGACGGACTGGGAATCGAAACTAGGAATTGAAAATTAAACTTTTGAACGACGAAAATCGCAAAGCCAGTCCCGGTTCCAATCGATTCTCGATACTTGATACCCAAGCCTACCTGTGACTGTTACTGACTATTATAGTACAACACTATCACCACATATTGTATAATGTTGAATGTCAGTGTGGGATAATACTTACTGAGGGATGCTCTCAAACTCTGCCATTGTGATAAACTCCATTTCTCTGACAAAGCTCTTGTTGGTCTTTTTAATATTTTCTGCTTGAGCTGGCTGAACATCTGCTGCTTCATTCTGGTTCTTTACAGATTCATTTCCACTGAAAAATAAGACAACTGTTAGTCTTTCAGGGCTTAAGGACATTTTTGATGTAGATACTATTGAAAACAAAGGGCTCTATTTTTCTTGATGAGAACCGGAATTAAGATTTTGGTTGCTTATTTCTAGCATACTAGCTGAACTCTGCTGTTACCCTAGTGTAGCCAGACTCGGTTTTCAATTGAACATGAGTCTGATAATGTTCCACTGGGATTTCAATTAGATAGCCCTACAACCAATCAGAGTCATTTTGTTGTAAACAAATTCAACCCAACGGTGTTCAGGTGACATGTATTACTGCATCCAACACAATATGTTCACACACAGCTACTCAAAATATGTTAAATTGGCCTGGAATAATTAGTTCCCAACAGAGTAACTCCAGACCAACTTTACCCCATGAGCATTCTGTGGGCAGGGGAGTTGGTTATCTTCCAGAGTTGTGTTTTTTTATTAGTTGTGACTGTGTATGTCACTGCACATTGACGGCACATTTGCAGTAATAGCCTTTAGCATCTGCTCTTGTTCTTATCTGAAATACAACAGATGAGGACACGACTCCAAGGCCCTGACCAATTGAGAATAAGCCAAACTCACTCAGACAGTCATAATGCTGATGTGTCAGTCTTTCGAGGCAGTGAAGCGAGCAGATATTCTCTACTGAGATGCTTGCCCACAGCGTTGGTGTGATGCCATGATATGCATTAAATTTTTTCAAAGCCTGCATCTTGGTAGGTCTCTGTTTCACAAACATGTGACATCTGAAATGGTATCAGCAGGAGAGATTCTGTGGTCTAGCCAGGATTACCTCCTACCATTAAAAGCTCAGTTTTAGGGCTGAAACGATTCGTCGAGTTACTCGATTAACTCAATTACAAAAAATGCTGGAGGCAAAAACTCTGCCTCGAAGCCTCGTTAAATTCCTATGACGTGCATCATACGCTTGGGGATCTGACTTTTCCACATGGACCGTTGTTTTGGAAGCACGGAAGCACCTATGTGAAGCACACCACTAGCGCGTGATACATTTTGAATTTATTTGGTGCGATGGCGGAGAGTAAAGATGCCCATTAACGGCAAAAAATGTCTGAAGTTTGGGATCATTACATTCATAAATTGTAATACATTTCACGCAGCTGAATCACGGAAAGCGCGAATGAAAGTGGCCATGTGGCATTGTTTACAAAACTTGACCGCAGCGCACATTTGCAGGCGGGCGACGTAAGCTCCGCTAGCTAGCATAAAACACAAAATGGACCGGGTTTTAATAAAAAAGGGACAGAAGCGAGCTCAAAAAGCAGACGTAGAAATGCACATTTGCACTTTTAATGGGTAAATTGTAATAAATGGGCTTAGTTTTGGAGCCAAATGTTGGAGTTGGAGTTCTCTGTTTTTTTGAGAAATAAAAGGCAAATGCTTGATCATTTTACAGCCACATAATTTTCGTTTTGCATTATTTGTTTTGGTTGTTTAAAAATGTAAAAAAAAAAAAAATATCCGATTAATCGATCGATAGTGCTAGATTAATCGATTACAAAAAGAATCGATAGCTGCAGCCCTACTCAGTTTGCAAGCTTTTAAGCAGCAGTAGTTAACGTAAAAAGACTCAGATTTTTTCTTCTTCTCTAAGTCTCCAGCACAAATCTGAGGAAAAGAGGAGCACCCTGTTCAGGGAAGGACCACAGCTGTGTGGCTCTTGCTAGGCTGCAGTAGATGCACATCACAAGCCATTTAGACACAATTTTTATCCAGACTGCAACCAACAATTGTTTAAATACTAATAATAAATTATAATTTTCTCTTTATTGATTCCTTAGGAGGAAATTCTTTGTGAGAATTTGACACATCCCTTCAGTCATCATCACACTGCTTTAATTTATAAACTGTAATGACAGTGACATGCTGCTTTGTGCCATTTCATTTCGTTTAAAAACATCATGTAAATAAAATAACAAGTGGAGGTCTCACCTGACTGGGCCTTTTTTCTTAGGCATGTGTGTAGGTATGTTTTCCTTAATGTGCTGAGCATCTTCCACATCCCTCTGGAATAACTCCTCAAGTTCCTGAAAGAAAGACTGACCCATTTAGAGAGCTCTCTGACTAATGTACTGAAAATACATAAACTAAAACATGTATCAGGTTCTAATTTCTTCAGAAATGAAAACAAACTAAATACAGACTGTGGCTGATTATGTCTGGCACGCTACCAAACATTGATTCATTTTACATTAAAGCAAAAGTATTAAGTTGTGAGTGCTGCTCAAATGTCAGGCCTCAAACTTTACCTTTAGATGCTTCAGTTGCTCTTTCTGTTGGCCAACACACTTTTCAAACTCCTCCAGAAGTCTCTCAAGCGCAAAGATCTCTTGGCTGAGTTTCTTAATCTGATTTTGAGGAAATTCTAATTTGGAGAAGGACAAAGGAAAACACTAGCACCACTGATGACACACTACCATAGCTTTGCAAGTCTTGTCTCGTATAAACCACTGCATCATACCGATAACTGAAAGATCAAGCATGCGTTGTAAGGATGATATCCTCTCAGAAATGTAGCAGCTCATATTCTCCAGGTCCGTCATCTTCCTGAAACAAGGACACAGTAAAAGAATTAAAAGCAGTAATTTACATTTCTTATAAATTTCATGGGCCTAACAAAGGAAACGAAATTTAGTCCAAAATCAATAAAAGTATACTAAGAACACATTGGAACAATAATTAATAATATGGAATGAATCCAGTTGTTTTGATTTTTTCTTATTAAACAATATGAAAAATCACAAAATGGAGATTTTGTCACTCTACACACCAGGCAGCCCTTTGTAGTGACATAGTACACAACAAGCTCAGGTAAAATCAACTGCTGAAGATGACAAATCAACATCCAATAGAGGTAGTCACATTACGTGACACTGAGTTTAGATTCGTAATATCCATCATGGAGTAGAGCACTGTGCTATGTGAAAAAAATTGTTGTAGCAAATATATTGTTATATGATGATTTATAATCATTTAATGTTGTAGGTTACGTTGATAAAGGTGCTCATGCGCATAAAGGATGTACAACTTCATAACTAAGGTTCAATCATGGATCAACGTGTGAATTAATTAATTCACACGTTAATAGGCTATTATATACATACTGTCACCTCGTGGCAGCTATAGGACCCTGCCTCTTAAGTTTTACACCCACCTTAGTGGTTCTAATAGTTACATACATACCATTTAATACTATTCGAAGATACTTCATAGTAAAAAATTCCTCAAGGTCTGTGCCGTCAGGAAACCGCTTTACCATGATAGCAAACTGTTACTTAGGCTACTCAAAATATGTATAGAAAATACATTGTGTATACTTGCCTACAGTTCCGTATGCTTGGTGTGTTATAAAGTGCGTTATATTAAAGGGCTACATTCAACAAACATTTAACAACCTGATGCCTAGATCGTCATTTCGGGTTTCTACTAGTCAGGCTGGCTACCGTGGCTAGGCTAACACCAGCTGGGGTGTTTCTGATGGGGGCGTATTGTGACAGACTGCCCAGAGCAGCGGTCAATATGCCGAGCTTTTCGATCTCGGCGCTACTGGAATTTCTTATTCTTTGCCTTCCAAATGGCAGGATTACCGACCCATCCACATCTAATGTACACACGTCTGTACTCCTATACACTGGTGGCAGTTTAATGTGAGGGATTCTCAACCACGGAGATGTAAACATCACTGAAGTCCAAACTATGAATAAGCATTCATAGCAGTTGTAGACCCTAGTCATAGGAGTTACAGCTGTTCAAAATCAGAGAACTTCAAACTAAACATCAGTAACCATAATTCGTTTACCACCCTGAATACAGCTCGACATGTACTAGTCGCTACATCCACAAGCCAACACAAATCTCAGAAACAGACTGTGCACCTATAATGTCACTGATAAAGCAAATCAAATAACCTGGAACTGGCCTGTCGACGCAGCCATTACCAGACTTGCCTGTTTGTGTGCTTCGGTACCCGTACACCTATCAGACGTTTTAACATCTACAACGTCAGTACCGCTTCTTCCTCAGCTACATTCCCGGGCATTTGAAACGAGACTTAACGACTTAACGCGTCACGATACGTCAAGTCCAGCGCATGTGCAGTGTCGTAGCTGCCTTCAACGACTGTAGGAAAGTTAGGCATCGCGCCAATGGTGAAAGGTTTTGATCACCCTCAGCTTATGTTACTTTGGTTGGTGGGAGTCAAGAGTATGCATCGGTCGGTGTGTGTAATCTTAAACTGAAAATGAGGCAGTCAGTCAGATTACTAAAGGAATTTCAACCCTAATCAACAAACAACGAGTCTCAATATGGGGCACTACCATTTTTTTCGCAAAAACCTGGTACACAGTGTCAGTGTGGCTGATTACAGCAGCAGCACATGGAAAGATAGTAAAGGTCAGATAATTTAAGATAGATGGTGAAAGATGAGATGGTGGTGGAGATCAAGGAGCCGATCTAAAGCCTATTACCATCTCTGAATAATTACTATAAAGTCGTGGCTCATATTTGTGGTATGAGAAAGAAAATAACTCTATCCGTAGCAATTAGCACAAGTCAGGTTTATGAAAGACAGCTTAACACATGACAACAATAGATTTATGTTAGATGTTTTAGACCAGTGCTGTCAGTCCACGGGGCTGCCAGAAGGATATAATATTGCCCTCTCAATAACAGTAACTGCTATTCCGAATAGCTGCTATTGCCCACTGTTTTAGTAAGAGTAGCAAACACAAACAGTTGAAATTGCTGAAAATATGTTGGCTGTTCATAAAATAGTTTGTAAAAGAATAGTTAATTAAATGTAAAAATTTCCAAAATGTACTTATTATTCTTAACTATTTCTTCCACTAAAACAAAGGAAAAAGCTGGAGTTGTCATTATTTATGGTTATTATTATAGTACTGGTCCAGCCCCTGTCAGATCAAAGTGAGTTGTTTGTGGCCCCTGAATGAGTTTGACAATCCTTGACATAGGATAGTGGTTAAATCCTATTTAGTAATTTTAAAATGGGTATAATGGAACGTTCTTTCTCATACTTTCTACAGAAATAGTTCTAGTTCAGTTTCCTTGTTTTGGATGCAAGGATGCATAGGTAACCCAGCTCCATCCAGTATACTCTATTTTAATAAAAAAATTGCCAAACTGTTCATGATATCAAAATATTTGAAAAATAGTAAGCGGACAGCATGACAGTTTTTCTAAATGATCAATTACACCAATGCTGTAGACATGGTAAATATAAAATGATAAAATTAAGCTACCCAGCTACAAGCAGCAAGGCTTCTCATATTGCACACCACACCACTCTCGATCACTCTCAAAAGGGAGTTTTCCTTGCCACCGTCAACTTCAGGCTTGCTCTGTGGGTTTCGGGCCGGGTTTTGTAAAGCGTCTTGAGACGATTTTATTGTTATTGATGCTATACAAAAAAAATAAAAAAATAAAAATGAATTGAATCAGGAGACAGTTTGTATTGTTATTGACGCTATGTAAATAAAATTTAATTTAACTGACTCACCTGATGACAGCTGGGATAGGTGACCCTTCACAAGCAGTTACAGAATATTAATTAATTCAATACCTAAACCATTCGTAGTCTTGATTTACAATTAGATACACTGACTGCTGACTTTCACCCATACCAGTTTGATTTTAGAGATGGTTAGGATTCAAAATGTATTTCTTACATTTCCCAAAGCTAAAGAAGTTAACATCCTTCCAGTGCATTCTTAACACTAAGATTTGGTTTTAATTATTAATTATTGTCCAGTTTGTATTTTAGATATTGAAACCACAGAGAACGTTTTCTTTGTTTGCAACACTCGCAACATTTGCAGAAACAAATGGAACTCGTCCGAACAAAAAACTTTGTTCATGTATGTTTATGCAACATGAGGACTAATTAAAAACCAGAAAATTGAATGTATGACGCAATTCTCATAACCGCAAAATACTACATACATAAAGCCATATTTACAACACCTCTGAAATGTGTGATTGTAAAATCAGCATTAAAACAAACAAATATCAGCAACTAAACTGCCCAAAGCTGTGGGATTATAATAACCTTTAATTATTATAAAAGGAAATATTTTTACATTAACGTCTTTTATGTTATTTATGTTGTATGTGCTATATGCTATATGCTATATATTGTATATGCTATAGCACATACAACATTGTTTCCTTGCCTTAATAATTCCATAGTTAGAGTTGCTTTGTTGTTTGATTTGAACTGTCACATCTGAAGTACAGGATGAAAACCATACAAGATACCTATTCACGCAGCATCCACAATCATATACGCAAAGGCATTTAATAGTACAAACTACTTTGTTGTTTCATTTACATACAGGTTGATGCACATATGCAACAGTTTGTATGAGGATGCAATTTATTATATTTATTATTATATTACCATACTGTAGAACCAAATAATCTGAAATCTAAAGACTTGTGGGGCACGACATAGAGATTCACTTGTGTGATTTATGGATTTGTTTAACCTGAATGTATAATATGTTCATTAATGTTAGTTGTTCACTGGTGGAGTTGGGTCTAAAGAATCTACTTGATTAGTTGAGCCCTTCCCTATTTTAGCCAACTTTAGTAAAACAATATATGGCTGAAAAATGATTTATATTAAACCTGCCACACTGTACTACCTCAAATGTGTATTATGGTGTATTTAGTTAAGTAATATGTAAATTCTAAATACATTTTTCTGCGGTATCATCTGACATCCAGAGTAAACAGTATTTGCCCAAAAAAGCCTTTAAAACAGCAAAAGTACTCAGACTATTCAAGTCAGCTAGATAACACTCTGCAGCAACAAATATTTTTTTCTGTGTTCATTGGTTACTTGGAGGTGAGCTCCAAACCCCTTAATATAGTTTGTGTCCTGCAGCTGCCCTGCTGGTCAAGGCCTTTTTATAGTGACAGTCTTCTCAACACCACAGCACAAATGTTTTCTGGAGCTCTTTATCCTGGAGGGGTAGGGTTACATATGCAGAGGCACATTGGTGCACTATAGACAAAACAACACGCAGATTTAACCACTTCTAACAGTGAGAAAGAAGCAAAGATTTTTGTCCATGCAAAATGTGCTAATGCACTTTTCTTGTATTTTACTATAAAAGGCATATGCACAGTGGAGTTTTGCAGTATATTTTTCCTATGTTTGACAAGTTAGTGTGAAAAAAGACTTTTCAGACTAATTATGCATACACATGAAGACACAAACCATACATACTAATGCATGTGGCTGCAGCGATGACACACATACACCCACACATGTGCCCCCTCCCTGGCCTAGTGGGTATTCAAGTTAAGTCAGGGAGGGTCTCTGTGTGGCTCCTTTCTGTCTTTAGACACAGCTGCAATACGTCTGTGCGGGTGTAAGAGGGAAAAGGCGACAGATACTTTCATGGTTCTGTCATTTTTCTCTTACGCATCGGTTCAACTTTTTGTCTGCTTGTTTGTTTCTCACCTGTTTCACCGACTGGCTGACCTGCACAGAAGGAGGCCAACCAATTATGACAACCTCTCCAAGCTCCTCCAGTAGCTTAGAGGACCTCATTTCCTCTCTACAGGTAGGGATCCACATGCAAGACTGTGCTCGTTTGTTTGTGACCTACTGTGTGATGTGGTTTTGTACAAGAGATGCTGAGAAAGAGTAATTTTATATATGTTATATATATAAATACTAT
Source organism: Planiliza haematocheilus (assembly GCA_005024645.1). NCBI lineage: Eukaryota > Metazoa > Chordata > Actinopteri > Mugiliformes > Mugilidae > Planiliza > Planiliza haematocheilus. The sequence continues at coordinate 647,262 of SRSE01001160.1, forward strand.
ACTATTATATACTATATATTAAACCTGCATAACTAACCACACAAGCTTAACATTAGTAGTTTTAGTCACTAGGTTAAAAATGCAAGATGGAAAAAATATAACAAAAAGTCTTTGATTAGTTACATTTAACAAAAATTCAAAAATAAAAAGCTGATCTTTTAGGCTTGCTGTACGAAGACTGGGGAACACACTCACATACACACACACACACATCTACAACACACACAGACACACACACGTTTCCACTGTCTCATTACTCACTACTTGTCACTTTCCCTACTCTTCCATTGACATAATACATTCCCTAACCATTACCCTAACACTAACCACACCCTAACTGCAACCAAGTCTTAGCAAGTTTTAATGCTAAAAAAAGTAGTTGGGCCTACAATGACAAAATGTTCCAACAACCTTAGTATCCCATGAAAAAATAAATAATTTAAATGAAAGACCACACACTCAAATTTCCATCTTGTCTAGGTCTTTAATCAACCTCTGCTCCCTCAACTACTACTTTATTTCTTATTGTCCATTGCAGTGGAATCACTTACTGTTCTATGGGGCCTTTATCCCTTGTTCATACATAGCTTATTAATGGAGAATCAGTATCCGCAGTCTCCCCACACTGATGTAGCACGTCACACACTACACAAGACCCTTAATGTCATCTCGGTGGTATTCATGAAACAGCCTCGAGTCAGTTGTCCTAGAACACTCTATTTCCACTGATGACTGTTAGACACTCCTGATGGTGATAAGCTCCAGAGTGGTGCTGTATGCCTCCTCCTGGCAAACATCAAGTCCAATGTCTTAACCTCTGTGGTGTGGCAAGTCATTTACTGTGTGACGTTCATCAATGCCTTTACAATTCAAACAGGATTCAAATATTAATTTCTTATCATGAGTGTGCTGGGATGTCACGTCTAGAGGTTTGCAGTGGTGGAATGGATGGTGTTTTATGTTTTGTTTCTTTTCTTTTTAATACAGACTGCAACTAGATGATCTTTGAACCTGTCAGTATTTCTTTCACTCACTGCAGATTAGTTTTAAGCAAGACATGTCCACAGATCTTATTATAGATTTGCTGATCCAAATCAAATGGCTCTGTATTTCAGTTGCTGCAGCAGTGAGTGGCATTTCCATGATCAGAGATTTTGTTACTACTGTGTTTAGCAACAGTCTCTCATTTCAGCAGCTCAACACAAGTTTTGCCTCTGTTTTAACAGGCAGGTTTTTGGCCACCTAAACAGGCTGTCTGCATTAAGCTATTTTTATCGGGCAGATACTTGGCCACTGTAGGAGGTCTCTTCATACAACACGTTTTAATGAAGGAGAGACTTGGCCACCCTGAAAGATTTCTGATGAAAGTGCAGAATTTAATCAGCCAGAATTTGTAGTTGGCTGCACTTCAGTCACCCTGAAAACATTTTGAACATTTAAGATTAGAAATACTTCTGAGAGGGCCGGTGATCCTTTAGCATGTTGAGTAAATGAGACATTAGGGATATGTAAACCGATATGTCCACAGGGTCTTACACATGTTTGTTGAGAGGAATAGCTGCTGCTATTTTTTGTCTCTCATACTCATGGCCCAACGGGCCCTTTCCGAACATGCTGAAACTACAAATCTACTGTACATGAAGAAAGTAATAATAATTATTGTTTGTCTTTAAGAGGAGCACACAGACTGACAATTTAATTTCAGCACAGAAACATAACCATGTGGATGCATAATTTAATTTTATGCCACTGATTGTATACCTTCTCTTGTTGTTGTTGTTTTTTTGTTTTTTTTTGCTTTTATCTCCATAGAATGCCGGGGATGTGGTGAGCACCTTAAATATCCTCACTGCCCTGGATCAACTTCTGTCAGCTGGTAAGTTAAGAGCCCCTTCTGACCAGTGAAGTGAATTTAGTTTTGAGGACTTACAGTGGAATCCAGGATAATGTGCAAGAATGTCATTAAAGCAGTCTGCCCCAACAAGCCAGCACAGAGAGGAGGGGAGTCGTTCAGTGCACAAAACTGGTGAAAAGTATCTTAATTCATTTGTGGAGCAATTCACCAACTTCAGTGTCTATTATAAAAAAATAAAGAAATTAGATCAACAGATTCAAATGGGTTAACAAGTAGGCTTGCTGCTTAATTACAGATATGGTCTCTCTGTTCTGCTACAGATCGTCCCATCCGTCATTTGATCAGTAAACGTGGTAGTGAGGCCTTACTGACTACACTGGTCAACAATGCCCGCACTTCAAGTCCCAGCTACACCATCCTGCTGCCAGTTCTGCATCTGCTGGCTAAAGTTGGACAAAGAGGTGGGGTGGAAAAAAGCAGTCCTGATAATGAGTGAAATAAAACAAAAAAGCAATGTTTTCAGATGTCTTGCTTAATTAGGGAGGGTTCATAACCTCAAGTCACCTCATAATATATTATGCCATAGCATACCTATCTATTCGAATGGCACGCAGAAAGAAAATAACTGATAACCAGCTGTATGCTCTGTTAAGTACAGTATGTGTACATTGCTATATACATGTATATGCAGACCGTCGTATTGGTGTGAAGGCTGAGGAGGCTGGAGCTGTGCTGCTGACTTTGAATCTGCTCAAACACAACATCAAACATGCCAGGATGGCTGCAGCTTGCCTATGGGTCATCCAAGCCTTCTCTTCATCAGGTACACAGTTTCTCAACCTAACTAGTACCTGTGTATCCCTAACTATCCCTAACCTAAACTTAAGCTTACCCCAATTAAGGGTATTATTATTATTATTATTGTCTCATAAATTATTCTTAACCATTAATTTGGAATTTCAATTTATACTGAAATTAAATTTCCAGGCAGGTCACTCATGTGTGTTCCAGTCACTGAGAATTGAGAATTGAGAAACCCTTTATTAGTCCGACAATGGGGAAACTGCAATAGTGGAGGGAGGAAAAGGGGAAGAAAAACGAGAGGAGAGGGGAGGAGAAAAAAAGCAGCTCCCAGACTACACTCATCATGGGGAGTGCAGTGTGGGACTGGGAAAAAAGCGATTACCTCTGTTGTGAGCCATCTGTAAGAGAGTTGCAGTAACCCTAACCCTATATGAGTTGGGTTCTGTTCAAGGTTTCTTCATGTTAAAAGGGAGTTTTCCTTGGTGCTTGCTCTGCGGGTTTCAGATGCCAGGTGTCTTGAAGCAATTTGTATTGCTATTGACGCTATATAAATAAACTGAACTGCATTGAATTGAACTGAAGTTGTCACCAGCAAGAAACAATGCTGCCACCAACAAAACGTAGAGTAGTTTGCATACCTTCTCTGTGTATGATGAGTCATCTGTTTGACTTCATGAACAACAGTGCTGAAGTGTGTTGTGTTCTCCTTACAGTCTCCACAGCGAACCTAATTAGAGAAAACCACGGACTAGATGTCATCTACCACCTTATACCTCAGTACACCACCAAGCATCTGCACACCATCAAGTAAGTTTAACCAAACTTTCTGTCTTTCCACTGATCATCTCCATAGCTCTCATATGCACTGAGAGAGCTGGAGGAGTGTGTCAGTGGTCACAAATTGGCTGAAATACAGATGTTTGCTTAGCCAAAATGATCACTGCACATGAATTCTACTTTCTAACTAATGACCTCTTGAAATCCATCCTATTTGTTTCTCTGGATCATTATTTGAGTGGTGAGTTCTCCACGAATCAAAGGCTTTGATCCCTGGTATATGCACCACAATCCAAAGTGTCCTTGAGTAAGACACTGGACACCGAGTTGCTTCCAATGCTTGGTACAGGCATGTGAATGTGTGTGTGGGTGTGTGGACACATGGGTACATGTGTTATTGTGACCGTAAAGCGCTTTGAGTACCAATAAGAAGAATAATGCTATATAAACCTAAAATGCTACATTATTCAATAAGCTGTTATGTTGTCCTGACACACTGGTCTCACTTTGATGGACATGTTCACTACAGAATTGTCTTTACCAACACAGAAAATTTGAACCATTCGAAGGACAAACATTTCATTCCTAACATCAAAGCTCAAAGAACCATCTCCATGTACAAACTGCATCTAGGATTGTATGTCCACTTCTCATCTGTCACAAATGATTTGCATGGCATTTGGCTCATATAGCAAACATCTCTTAGTATATCCAGTGGAGCATACCATGAACACTAAGACTACTCTGCCTGGATTTATGTCAGGCAGAGGACATTACACTCCTCAGTGGTGTGAGGGAATGTGATCCTCTGACATCACATATTTATTGCTCCCAGTGTAAATTTTCTGAATAATTTTCATGCAGAAGCCATCTGTTAATTGTGCTAACGCGATACGAAGAAGGTGTGAGTCCATATTCGAAAGGCAGCTGAAACTTATTTATTACCATTGGCAACACAGTTTCCCAACAATTTTACATGTGACAGAAGACATGCCTACCACATTGGTTCATCCAATTATAACTTTAATGTGGTGACAGTTAGATATGCTGGTTGGCTACAGAAAAGACTTTGTACAACTATCCAACTATCTTTCAGCACTTTGTGGTCAGCAAATCAACAGTTAATTGCTCTGTCATATCTGTTAAACTACAATGCAATGCGGTACTTCTTTTCCTCTTCAGATTATTCCAGGTGTGAGATACTGTAGAAGTGAAAGTTGGTCATACTTTGGTTTACATTTTGATTCAGATAGAGGTCTACTCACAAGTCCTGGACTCACTGTAAAGTCCAGAAGAACAAAAGGGTCACCTCCAACAAAATACATTTGGTATAGTTTAAACTAAAGTTATGGTCCACAATGTCCATATATTCTTGAACAGTGACACCGACTTTTCAACCTAGACTACTGCTCCTTAGATTTAAAACTTTACACTCACTGTACAAAATGTATATTGTATATTGTGCAGATAGAATTACATCTTCTATGTCAGCACAGATAGTTTTATTTTAATGCAGACCAAACTTTTTCTTATGTGCAAGTACTTACAGAGCATGTCTTGAAGAATTCACTGGAGTCGTCACAAAGTAAAATGGGAATGACTTTGAGGACAACAGAGCGAAGCACTGTCACATCTGGTGTCTAAAAATACACAGAGAGAGAAAAGACCAGTTAACAGAGTAATTTACAAGGCACAAGCACAAGTCAGACAGGAAATAGAATAGGTTGGTCTGGATCATCTCATTTAGAAATTGATTGATGAACTATCATATAGATCAAAAACAAAATTAACCTACTTACCATTAGCTCATTGAATTTCTGGCCAACAGCTCCCATTTTTGTTTTGAAAAGTTTGATGAAACGCGGGGCGTCCTGGTCCAGAGCCTCAAAGAAGTCTCTAAAGATTCTTACTGACGATTCTATTAAACAAACACCTGAAAAAGAAGAGAGAGGGGTGGGTAGGGATGGAGAGATGGCAGAGGGATTAACATTCCAACAATGTACACAGTGGTGGTCCTGTATTTGGCAAGCACAGACTGTTATTGTTGGTAGCTAAAGTTTGCTAAGTTAGCATAATTTCTAACTTAATAGCCTAGCTTAAAATAAAATGATACTTCCAGACTTGTTATGATGTTCTGCCATGTGAATGGCCTCCTGTTCATGGAAACTCACAAACCGCCGGGATCAGTTTCTCATCTTGTGTCAGTACTCGACAAAAAAATAAAAAATCAACTCTGGCAGCGGGTGTGCGTGTGCACTTTAAGTTTCTCCTCAACTTTAACGTGACAAAAGTCTTACATGTTACCCATTTTCAATAATAATTTGAAAAATAACCACGTATTGACCAAGTTTCATCAAAATTTAGCCACATTATGTCGACAATATAATTAAGCTAGCGTTAACCGACATTACTACACACATCAAAAGCTCTTTGTCATTACTAGCTAGCACGAAACATATGGCGCTACTTACAGAAACAAAACGGTCTAAACAAGGGTAAAATATTACTCACCAAATGAGTGTGCCAAGCGCAAGAATGCTGAAAATAATTATCATGGGTGCCGTTGCAGCAATTAGGTCCAGCTCAATTCCATCCACTGCGTCCACATTTATCCTCATGTGCAGAGAGGACAGGTCTGCGCATGCCCACAGGTCGAAAAAAGTTTTCAAATCCATAGGGAAAAAAAGAAGTTATCAAAAACGTACTTTTTCTAAGTGAATCCTACGACGGAGTATTAGGGCCACACATGAAGAAAAAAAATATTTTTACCATGACGAGATTAAACTCGACATGTCGACTTTAAAGTCGACACGTCAAGTTTAAAGTCGACATGTCGACATTAAACTCGACATTTCGAGAATAAAGTTGAAATATCATGTCGACTTTAATCTCGACGTGTCGACTTTAAAGTCGCCATGCCGACATTATTCTCGACGTGTCGACTTTAAAGTCGCCATGCCGACATTATTCTCGACATGTCGAGTTTAATGTCGACATGTCGACTTTAAACTCGACATGTCGACTTTAAAGTCAACACGTCGAGATTAAAGTCGACATGATATTTCAACTTTATTCTCGAAATGTCGAGTTTAATGTCGACTTTAAACTCGACGTGTCGACTTTAAAGTCGACATGGCAAAAATATTTTTTTTTCTTCATGTGTGGCCCTAATACTCCGTCGTAGAATCCAGCTCAAGTAGACTGAGCTGATGAGATTTTTCAACCACAAATTACAAATAACTTACTAAAAGCGAGTGTTAATAGCAATTTGATAAAAACTGATTTAAGTCAATTACATCATACAAATACTATTTTTAATTAAATACCATGTTTGCATTTACTCCATGGAGTGAAATGGAATTTGCTGGAGGGGTTGTATATCTCACCTGCCTTAGGATACCTTAAGGGGAACTTTGGACAGATATAGGCAATTATCATCTGTTTTTTGTGTGATCATTTAGCCACAAGAAGAAGAAGTTTCTGATGTTGATTTAAGCAATATGGTCAAGAATACCAAGAGATTAATTCTATAGGTTATCTGGATTTTATGTATACATTGTAATTTGAAAGACAACTTGGAAAAGACACTGCTAAATTTGAGCTTGCATAGTCAGTGGTAAAAAAAAAGATCTTGTCATGGTGTGTCTTTGAGTGGAATCCAGAGTAAAGTACCAGGTCAAGTAAATGGCCTTTAGATTGTGTAGCTCCTTTAACTGATTTTAAAATGCTATGCGATACTGTTAAATCATGGATCTTATCAGACATTAGGTATGTGGGACAAATAAAAAAAATCTAATGATGAAAAACAAGTAGTCTCATACTATATTTAGAGGTTAAAAATCTTATTGCAGGGAGGACTGTCCAGAAGTGGACGTAGTTCATCATAGACAAATGTTTACCACACTGTGTAAATCCCTATTACCTTTTACACCTGTTCTTTAGATGTATACATTTCATCACCTTTATGCATTCTTATCTAAAGTAGAAAACCTTTCAGCTGACACAAATGGCTCCTTAACTATTTGTGAATCTGTTATACCAGCTATATATATATATATATATATATATATATATATACCATAATGTTGTAATAATTTTCAGACACAATCCTCTTTTTATTCCTATTTATATGAATCATATTGTCTCAATCATTTCATAAGAAGATGAAAAACATATTTTATTACAACTTTTTGGGCAACAGTGTATATACAGTTTAGATATAGTATAAATACAATATGACGATGTCAGGAATGAGGCCCCTCAGGATCAGAGGTGCTGTTACCCCAGAGCTACAATCTATTTATAAGTTCTCCATACCCTCTCTCTATGTTGCATGTGTGCTCGTGTTTGGGCATCATCCAGTCTGCCTTGCCCCTACTCCAAAATAATAATAATAATAATCATAAAATCTCCTCTCTGTAAGTTGTCTCATCATTACAGTGGGTGAGTCTAACCACACTGGTGTCGCAAACAAGGTTAATAATGGTGTTAAAAGGGATAGATTACTGTCATGTTTATACAGAGTATATAGCAGAGGGCCCAACACACAGCCCTGTGGGAAGCCAGAGCTGAGAATGAGGGGGGAGGCACTGTATGGGCCTAAATTCACAGTCTTTGGGCATTTTGAGAGCAAATTCTTGATCCAGGAGAGGTGATATATGTGTGGGATGATGGTATCGATGGCTGAGTTGCAACAGACAAATAGCATCCTTGCTTGTTCTGTTTAAGGTGACTGAGAGCTAAGTGGAGGACAGCGACAGTTTTGTTATATTTCATTTTCTTGCTTCACCAATGAAAAACAATCACATCCAAAGATAATTTCCTAAAAGTTATAATAATGTTTCACATGTCTCTTTGCTGGACATTGAAATTATTTGCTGGCCACACTAGTATCACATATGAAATATATGTTTTCATAGAACATTCAAATGTATGAGACACTCACTGCACCTTCTGTTTCTATTTCAGGGCAGCTGTTAATGCCTTTGCTGCTCTTCTGTGCACAAGTAAGTTATTCATGACCATCATCATCACAATCATCACCATCAACAACATCATCATTACCATCAACATCACATCATCATCATCATCACTCTGCAGAAGTTTACTCAAACAGTTTCTCCAGGGACACACTGGTGATGCTAGCAAAATGCTAGCATTTCAGTGTAATCTATGGGTAACTAGTCACATTGTGAATAGCTCATTAGAAGAAAATGTACCATACCTAGAATGGTGACAATGGGTTTGAATAGGTGAGGCGGTAGCACTGGGCTGTTGACCTCTTGATGGTTTTAGATTTATAACTCCAAAACTCTGGGGGTAGGTAACACATTAAGCCTCTGTTGAGTGTAGAATAATTCCAAACCAAAAGCCATCAAATTGGCACAACACAACAGTTTCTGTTGCGTGTGTCTCCGTCAAGTTAACACTACTGCTACATTATGTATACACAGGAACATTTGTACAAAAGAATAATTTCATCATCAAATGAAGAACACAATAATTCCAGATAGATGGGAAAACGGAAGAGTCAACTCATTAGTGTTGTTGGCATGTATTCAACAAGTTGGATGAGAACATAACACTCCACCAGGTGAAAAAAGGGAGTACTTTCAAAAGTCATATAGTCAATATTATGTAGTAACAGATCTAAAAACGACCTCATCCGGTAACATTAATATCTGTTGACCAATAAAATAAAAGAAATGTCATTTACATAGATAGCCTACTACCCAGAAAGTAGTCACCTAGCTAGATTTAATAAAAGTATTGACATAAACTGCTGTTATTGCCATGAAGTTCTAGAAGCCCATCTTCACTGGTATTCTGGAACTTTGGAAGAGACAGACTAGATTTTTTAGAGATAACAGTGACTGTCACATTGTAACTTGGCAATATATTGATAGGGTTTACAAAAGACAATAAAAACATAAACTTCATTATTCTATTCATACAATTCCACATTCATAAATCATAAGTCAGAATGAATCCAAACAATACAATAAAACATTTTTTTCCTCACAGAACAAAAAGCCACGAAACACACAATTTATATATGAACCTTCTGTAATACACTGCCCCCCAAAAAGTCCCCACCATAAAGGTCACACACTTTACTATTTCGTAGGACCGCCTTTAGCTTTGATTACAACACACATCTGCATGGTTTCGATGAGCTCCTGCAGTGTGACACGATTTATTTCCATTCAGTGCTGCATTGAGTTTTCACCAAGATCTTGTATTGATGGTGGAGAGTCTGACCACTGCACAAAGCCTTCTCTGGCACAGTCCAACGATTCTCAATAGGGTTAAGGTCTGGACTCTGTGCTGGCCAACCCATGCAAGAAAATGATGTCTCATGCTCCCTGAACCACTTTTTCACAATTTGAGCCTGATGAATCCTGGCGTTGTCATCTTGAAACATGCCCTTGCCATCAGAGAAGAAAAAATCCATTGATTAAATAACCTGGTCATTCAGTATATTCAGGTAGTCAGCTGACCTCATTCTTTGGACACATAATGTTGCTGAACCTAGACCTGAGCAACTGCAGCAACCCCAGATCATAGCACTGCCCCCACAGGCTTGCACAGTAGACACTAGTCATGATGGGTGCATCACTTCATCTGCCTCTCTTCTTACCCTGATGCCCCCATCACTCTGGATCAGGGTAAATCTGGACTCATCAGACCACATGACCTTCTTCCATTGCTCTAGAATCCAATCCCATATGCTCCCTAGCAAACTGAAGCCTTTTTTTTTTCCAGTTAGCCTCAGTGATCAATGGGTTTCTTAAGGCTACACAGCTGTTCAGTCCCAATCCCTTGAGTTCCCTTCACATTGCACATGTGGAAATGTTCTTACTTTGACTATTAAACATAGCCCTGAGTTCTACTGTTGTTTAAGAGTTCTACCCAAACGTTTAAGTAACCGTGGATCGCAATCAGTCAGGATTTTTTTCCGACCACATTTCTTCCTTAAAGACGACGATTCCCCACTATCCTTCCAGCTTTTGGTCATGCACACTCAAAAAGTTTCAAAACTCTGTACCATGACATGTACCAGTGATACGTGATGTTAAATTGCAGTTTGTATGATGGCATGCAGAATGATCAATTGAAGTGTACATAAAGGTGTACTATTTTTGTAGTGTAAAATGCCTAATAAAATTCAATCCAATTCAATTCAATTTTATTTATGTAGCGTTAACAACAATGCAAATTGTCTCAAGATGCTTTACATCTGGTCTGAAAGCCGGCCAGAAACCCCCAGAGCAAACCTGAAGGCAACGGTGGCAAGGAAAAACTCCCTTTTAACAGGAAGAAACCTTGAGCAGAACCCAGCTCATATGGAGGGACCCATCTGCCTAAGGCCAGCCGGGTACAGACAGAGAGGAGAGAAGAGAACAGCAAGATAAACATACATCTGTCATAGATACATACATTTGACTAAAGCGTACAGGTGGAATCTCATAATATAATATATATGATACAAATACAAAATATAACTGATGATGTTCCAGGACAGTTTGAGAAAAGAGGAATCATGGAGGGACATGCAGCAGTTAGCATGCTATTCAGTAGTAGCTCAGAATTGCATGACTATTAATAGAGATTAAGAAATTAGATAAGAAATTAGAGAACTTGCTTAATATACAATAACATCTGTATATTAAGGTGTATCTAAACCATTATTTTTAATACATTTATTTCAACATGAAGTATGTGTGCTTATTGTCAGTGACTAATATATATAATATATATAAACACTATATATTCAACTGTTTTAGGATTGCAGATTTATACTTCTGATGCTTTAAGTATTTTTAACACTAGTGTACTATTTTGGTAGGTGGAAATATCCAAAAATTTCCATTTAATACATTCAAGCATGCTTTAAGTGCATTGTTCAGGTTATGATGTAGACCCTAAATGGTTTCTTCAATTTAAGTATAATAATTTAAACATATAGAAAGTAAATGAAAACATATGAAATCCACTTTTAGAAACTTTTCACTCGGTTCCACCTCCCCTTGATGTCCACCCTTAGTTACCACAGCTGACAGTGGCCTAGAATTCATGGGCAGCAGCACTTAACCTTTGCTCAGGCCAAGGATGACATACTGTTCAACTTTGGTCTGCTGCTGAGGTCTCGCCAACCTGTAGCATGATTTCCGATCCTGATTTTTTCGTGGGTGTACTCCTCTTCAAACTGTCGCTACTTGATTCATTGCTGTTGACTATCTATTTCTGTTCTCTGACTTTGACTGTCTGTTCTAGCACTGTGCAGTGTTTCTTTCATGGTCACTTTGTTTAACAGCAGTGCTCCATTGGAATATCAACATGCTGTGCCATGTAAAGTGACTCATTATTAATTCTCTACACATCACTGTGTAGTACCTGTAGAGCCCATAGCTATTCATGCATGATTTATAGGCTTTTCAGAAAAGCGTTGTCTATGTCAGGCTGGAGAACAACAGGTTATGCTGGCTCGTTCACTTAGCTGAGTTTTTCTTCACTATAATTTCCTAAATGGAATGCACTGTGTTTATACATTTCTGTGCATATATCTGTGGATCCTCTGTCTTGGGATCTCTTTTAGGTTGGAATGATAAGTTAACAGGTAGGCATGGAGGGTAAACATACACTGTTGCCCATAAAGTTGGAATAAAATAATTTAATTGTGACAATGTGATTCACATAAATTGTAATAAAATGAAGAATGTGTCTGTAAACAAAATTATTCCAACTTTACGTGCATCAGAGTATATAGGAAAAATATGCATAATCCTGTAGTTTCATACCCCATGGAATTGTAGGCACCCACAGCAGCACATACGGAGGTGTCACCTATTTGACTTTTCTGGCTGCTAAGAAGGGGACATGAAATGTACTGGCCGCTCATCAACAATCCCGAGACTGTTCTTGGTAGGACGGAATGAATAGTGTCAAATCGTAGAACTGCAGGCTGCAGCTTTAAGGGCATGAATTAGGATAGCACTGAGGCAACAGTGGCAAGGAAAAACTCCTTTCCCATTGTGGAAGAAACCTTTTGCTGAACCCAGCAGACAGGATGGAGTCTAAACAACATGTTGATGGTTTAGTTTAAACAACTGTTGACATTTGTTCAAGCAGTAAACAACGTCTCCTGTAGTCAACAATATCTGTCTTTTTTACTGCATGGGGCAGCTCCAGGGGATGTTTCCAATGATCATGAGCAACATACTTTTAATTTTTTTTAAACAATAGGAAAGATGGGATGATTTATTTTTGCTGCCACTCTTAAAAATACATTCATCAGGCAAAACATTATGACCTCCTAATATTGTGTAGTGCATCCAAAACAGTTGCGACTCATCAGAGAATGGACATGGGCCTTCTGAGGGTGTCCTGTGGTGTCTGGCAACAGAATGTTGCTAGTAGGGGGGCCTTCGGGTCCTTTGGGTTGAGGGGAGATGCCTCTGTGGATCATCCCACAGATACTTGATCAGTTTGGGATCTAGTGAATTTGGAGGCCAGGTCAACACCTGTTTTTTGAGTTGTTCTTAAACTGTTTCTGTGTGTTTGCCTGTGCCAGGCTGCATGTCATTGCTGTGAGGTGAGGGTGTCTGGTCTGATCTAGGTGGGTGCTACATGTCTAAGTAACATCCACATATCCAAAAGTTTCTCAGCAGAACGTTGCACTGTCACAAGATGGTCAATGTTATTTACTTCTCCTGCCAGTGGTTTTAATGCTGTGGCTGTATATTATGGAGAAAATTTTCAGTTTCAGTTTTATTCTGTATATACGTTGCTTCTTTAACAGTCCACATTCTCTCAAGACGCTTTACAGAAGCCAGAGCCTGAAATCTCCGGAGTAAGCACAAAGCCAACTCTGGCAAGGGAAAAGATTTGGAAACCTGAGGCATCCATTTGCAGATCTCATTCGCAGTGCCTTATTTGAACTGCCTTAGCCTCCCTGCTTGTGCAGCTTCTCCAACAAGCTGCTTTGCAGCTGGCCTCCACCCCAGCTCTACCCTCTCATGATGTGTCTGTCTTAATATCATTTCTGTGTCACTGATGTCAGCTCTGTGCTGTATGTCTTTGATGCTGCTCTCCTTGTGTCCATAAGGATAAAAAAATTAAAATCAGAGCCATGTAGTAACACTTCAGAGAAACAGTCTGTACAAAGGTAAACTGATGAAGCTAAGTTTGAGCCTGTCACTGGGCAAGAGGCGGGGTACACCCTGGACAGGTCTCCAGTCTATCGCAGGGCTAACACAGAGAGAGCATTCACGCTCACATGCACACCTAGGGCCACTTTAGTTTCACCAATGAATCCAACGAGCATGTCTTTGGACAGTGGAGAAAGGCCGGAGTACTTGGAGAGAATCCATGCAAACACAGGGAGAAGAACTCCACAGAAATGGAGTCCTGGATCAGAACCCATAACCTTCTTGGCTAATTTAGAATGACCAATTAATCTAACATACCATTAGAATGTGGGAGCACACAGGCACACCTAGAATTCATTCACAGTAATTTATTAATTTTATAAATAGTATAATATATATATATATATATACCTCAATGTTGGGCACCAAATATACTCTTCTCGTCAGTGTTATAATATTACTTTGCTTTATCCTGCAGAGGTCACTGTTGAACTTTGTGTACGGTCTTGTGGAATTTACAGGCTGAGCACCTAGTGGGTTTGACCTCCAGTTAATATGATTTTGCAAATGCATGTGTGCTTAAATCTGTGTTTTTCTGTTCTCCATCTCTGTTTTTTTTCTGCATTTTAATCATGCTCTTCCTCCAGTGGTAAGGAAGTAATTTATTGTTTGATATCCTGCAGACCATGCAGTGTGTCTGTTTGAGTCAGTGACTCTGTGAAAAAGTTTGTTGTTGGTTATTATCTTCAAAGCAATGCTGGTCTGGTGTGTGCTGCTACAATTATCTGAAAGTGTCTAAAAACACACGTCTCTTGAGACATCTGGTGAGATGGGGGACATATAACTTTAGTGTAAATGGAGCTCATTCCTCATTTATGAACATTGGCAGATAAGGCAGCACAAGGGCTAGAGGACACAGCATTGGATCTGTGCCTCTTTCCATTCTTTAGTCTGAAAAGGTGACAATTTACATGCTTAACAGGCTAGTATTGTGGGATAGAACAAACAACTGCAAGCCTCAACCTCCAAGCTTGAAGTGCTCCTGTTTAAGGCTCAGTCTCACAACCGATCGCCGATTCATTGTATGTGGATAATAGTGCTGCCCAACTGTGACTGTGCATACTTGTGCCAAAATAGTCACCCCAACCTCTTTGCCAGCAACTCCACCATTGTATATTATGGAGCTGTCAGGATGAATGAAGCTGCTCCTCCTGATGTGAGGGATGTAAGTAAAGAAGAGCCACAATCAGTGAGATAAAGAAGCACACCTAGTGGAGGTATGGGTTTTGCTGTCATAGAAAAATCACACACATTCTTGCCCTTCACCACTCAGATGAACAGCAAGTGTTCCTGAGAATATAACGGGAGTGGCAGCTGTACAGAGTGTACACACTTCTGACAGTTGTGTACTGCTCCTGTCCTGTTGTCTGTTGTTTATTCTTACTACAGTGTTTCTGTTTGTCAGCAGTGTAATAAAGTGATGCTGGTAGATTTTCTTGCAGCCGGCTCCATTTGTGAGGCGGTACAAGGGTTGGGCCTAGCTTTCACTTCAACGGTGTGAAGATTGGTGTGCCATAGCTGACAGAAATGGCAAGAGAAAATGGAAAAAGAACGACAGCAAGTGAATGTGGAGGTACAGCAGGAACAGCTGAGGGACACCTCTTCTTAAAGCTAGTGTCATGGCTTCCTCACCTGATTCATGCATGGATGGATGGACCAGATAACTTTTATGGAAACCTCCAACAGCTCTAATTTAGTCTGTAGGGGGAGTTAGACATTCAGAACCAGATGCTACACAGCATTAGCCAGGTGTAGCCAGAGCATAATCTGGTCCCAGTGGAGCAGTTCCAGACAAACTTGCTGCAACAAAGATTTTGTTCCAGGTTAACACTGCAGCATTGTCTGATGCATCACACATCATTGACCTGGTGCATAAAGGAATACCTTTTACTAGTTTGAATCTTTGGTTATACGCTATAATACTTGAAGGTCCTTTAAGGACCACAACTCCATGAAGCAAGGTCACTGTGGGAGTGTCTGGTCAGTGACTCTTGGTTTAATGTTGGCATGAAAATGTATATACTTTCTTGCTGTAAACTAACTGCACCATTAAAATCTCAAATAAAGCAATCAGTGCCACCCAGGCCCAGCTGGGGCCTTTCTGTTTGGATTTTTCATGTTCTCCCTGTGCCTGTGTGAGTTTTCTGTGGGTGCTCCAGCTTCCTCCTGCAGTTTAAAGAGATGCTTGTTAGGTTAACTGGTGATTCTAAATTGGCTGTAGTTGTGTATGTGAGTGTGAATCTTTATTTGTCTCTTTGTGTTCGCCCTGTCATAGACTGACAACATGTGGTGTACACCTTCTCTTGCCCAGTGACAGCTGGGATAGGCATCAACAAGGGGTTACGGAAAATAAATGGATAAACATTTTTCAAAGTTCAGGAGAAATTGATTCACTCAGGCTTATAAATTAATTCTAGACCAAAATTAAATTTTCACTCATGACACAACGAACACAGTTGCCCCTCTAAAAAAGAAGGTCACTAATCAAAAGCTGCCTCATTTGTATACCCTGCAAATGCACACATAAAAGCAAATAAGAGGAATGCTGGAAAGAAAGGGGCATTCCACTCATTTATAAGAAGTTCATCTATCCTAGAAACATACAGTATTTCAATAATATATATATATATGTGTGTGTGTGTGTGTGTGTGGGAGATGCAGCAGAAGATATATTTAAGTAAGTATGTTACTACATCATCTGACCTGTGTGAATTATTTCCTTTTTTGACATAGTCAGATCAGTTCCTGTAAAACCTGGGTTTGTGATGATTTTCATGTGCCAAACTGGGATGTTAGAACTTGAGTACATATATTTCTGGATTACAGCATTGTGTCCAATCAGTCATTACTGAAAATAGATCAAAGATGAGAACATACTGTCATTCTTCCCTTCCTGTCTGTGTTTGTCAATTCCTCACAGAGGCAAACATTTCGTCTGTGGTATCTAAGGGTTACATCTCTGGCATCTTGCAGCTTTACAATGACTGGCACAGCAAGGATAATCAGAATGTTGCCATAGCAATCCGCCACGCACTATTGTGCTGCCTTCATAAGACCACCAACAGTAAACCAGGCAAACAGGCTTTTCTTTCCCAGGGAGGACTCAGACTGCTCTATCAAACTACACAGGTAAGATCAAATCCTCCTCAGTCATCCAAATAGTATTCATTTTAATAGGGTCAGGCTGTGCCCAGTTTCCTTATGTGTGTATATATATATATATATATATATATATAAGAAGATAATTTTCAGATAATTTTCAGATTCTGGAAGTGGAAGAGGTGATAAACCTTTGATAATCTGTTCAATGGGACAGTATTAGCACCTAATAACCATATGAAAGCTTGATCCTACTTTCTTCAAACTCACTCTGTATTGTCAAAACATGTATGTTCTGTTTTGGGGTACGTGCATACATCTTATCTGATCAATTTGTTGAGTGTCCATGTAAACCAGGGACAGACCAGGGAAATTATTTTTCCCTAGGTGTCACAGGCTCCAGCTTAACTGTTGACATTGTAAATAGCATGTTAGTACAGCATTGTTCAGTCTATTAATTAGCACTAAATCCATCTATTAACTGAGATCTTAGCTAAGAATTTTCCTTTCTTGCCATGTTTGTTTCTTGGGCAGACATGTTTGATGAATAAGAGTCTGGAGGTTTTAGTGGAGCCATCTGTGCAGTTGATGAGGAAGTGTCTTCCTAAAACTCCTCTATCACTGACATCTGATCAGTCTGCATACACATTCCCTCTGCCTGGAAGCCCACATGACGTCTCTGATGTGGACGTGGTACCAGGTACATAATCAGTATTCATTTCAGGTCACGTTTTGTGTTTGTTTGTGTTAGGACTATTTTCATTGGAAGTAAGAAGACGGAGACCTCAAAGTTAACTTATCTGATTTTCTTTCTAATAGCTTTTCTGTTTCAATTGCTATGTAACTTTGTAGCAGAAGGCTACAAAGGAACAGGCTATAATTTCTCCCTGTCTGTTCTGTGTCCAGATGAGAGCAGTGAGGAGAGTGATGAAGAAGCTGAAAATAACCAAGAGGCAGACAAAAGGGACTGTGTAAGTGTGACTGGCTTCCTGAGTGAGTACTTCTGTTCCTGAAGTCTGGTAAAGACCTCCAGGCATCACATTACTTATTTTGTTGACACCGCCATATTGGCAGGAAAACTGGAGAAAACTGTGCATTCTGTACATGATATAAAGTGATCACAAGCGCAATCCGTTTCTTGTGGGATCCCATCGCTCCGTTTTCTTTCTCGTACCTGATTCTTGAGCGTTTTACTGCCGTAATCCACATCTGTTGTCTTATGGTATCTGTGGGAATCCTCTAAAATGATTTCTCCTTTGCTTATCCCAGACTATACTGGCATCGTGGGGCACAACAGCTGTCGACCATTTTTGGATGTAACTTGAACAAGGACAATTTAGTTAGTTACTTGCAGTCAGCCGAATAGTAATTCGAAAAGTGCGCTTTCCTGTCAGTATGGCAGTGTTGTTATTGCTGGTGCAGGGTGACGTCAACTACTGGAGCAACTAGAAGGTATAATATATGTTGTATAACAGTTCACCGTGTTAAGAGCTCCAACAGACACAAGTACCAGAAAGCAAGCCCTTTTGCACTTGAGAGTCCAGAGAATGGTAAAGTGGAGAGGAGATTAATTATAATGTCCTGTGCTATTGTGATTGCAATGTATGTGATGGCCCTATAGTTATGATGGAAAATCTATTTGCTACTTCTTGTGGATTAGGGCAGTTGTTGGTGTAGAGCTTGTTAGGGAAATCATTTTATCAAGAATGACAGTGTCACTGGAGTCTCGTTCTAAAGTTTTTCCTTGCAAGGAGTCGATAAATGCACTATAGCAAGTACAGAATCAACTGCCAATAGTAAGGTTACATGCACTTTTATACAGTAGGTCCTGTCCTAGACACAGTTACAGAGAGACAGCGTTGTTAAGGAGACAGCCTTGTTGGAAATCAGCTGGTCATAACAAATGAGCTGTAGACTGGGTGTATCAGAGCCATATCTGTGGGACCTTTCCCCTACTATTTAAAGCAAGATGAGAGTGAATATCTTTTTCAGTGTTTTAACTTTATATTTTTCCAACATTTCCCCCCTGTTTAAACTGTTAACACTGCATATTAACACATAACACTTCAAAAGATTTTCATTATGTGTATGACTTCACTTCAGTATTGTTAAGGTACAGGGTCCTTAGGCTCGGATTTCTTCTGCATCGCTGTAATCAGGTGAGAGGGAATATAAAAGGCAGAGCTGAAGGCCACATGCGTATCTTGGCAAAGTTGCCTGAGTAATTTATGTACTTGATGCACCAAGACAGGCCACAGCATGCTCTGAGCTATTCTCTGTACCTTTTGTCATACCTTACAATATAGCCTGACATGGGCCTCCCCAGAAAAGTAAATACATTTTGCATACCGAAAAGTAAATACATTTTCCCAAAATGCATTTGCTCATTCATGTGTCTCTGCAATTAGATAAGCAAAGTTCCCTCTTGTTCTGAATCCTACACATCATGTATTTAGATCTCTGCTTTAAATTCTGTGCTGCACTGATTTCACTGAAAGTGTTGATGTATATTATACACAGCTTCCATCCATCCTTAAAATATGTGTATGATTAAGTCTCTATTACTCTTTTGTCCATCACCACACAAAGGCCACGCAAATAATTTGATTGCAGACCTTTTCCAGGAAATAGTGACTCTAGACCAGCAGACTTAACATCATATAACCCAAGCCGGTTCTCCTATTAACTGATCACGATTAGAGACACAGCAACGTGAAGTCATCATGCTGATCTTCAGAGACTAACAATCGCTCACTGGCCTCTGCACTCAGTATTTTTCCATTTATTTGTGGACTATACAAGAGGGCAAAGAGGACAATTGAACTCATGTTTGCAAATGTCAAGGATGCTTACATGGTTACACTTCTCAAAATCAGCCCCCAGTCCAATTCTGCTCCAGCTTCCTACAAGCCCCTGACGGATAGCTTTCAGTCTACTCTACCACTCACCATATAAACTTCTGTAATGATGTTATTGTTCCCACCACAAATGTGAGCTACTTCACAAACGACTAGCTATGAATTACCAAGGATCCTCTTTAACCAGAAAAGGAGAGCATTAAAGGATGGTGACCAGAAGCAGCTAAACCGCATACAGTGGGAGAATTAGAACTGAAAGGTGGAACAGAAGCTGCACACAAATGGCATGAAGGAGGCCTGGCATTCACTCCATCTAGGCCGCGGAGGAGGAGCGTGTCAATGCATCTTTCTCCACAACCATCACTAAAGCCCAGGTGACAGCTCTAGAGGCTTCATCCCAGGAAAGCAACTGCGTCAGGGTGTCCCCACTTTTTAGAGTGTGGAGCTGGGTGAGCTCCTTCAGCCTGTCTTCAATCTGAGTGTCAGGTGAAGGTTCCTTTGCAGTGGAAATAATTCTACATCATCCTTGTCCCTACGAAACCAGATCCTAAGAAGTTGAATGACTTCAGGCTTGCCCTGACATCCCACGTCATGAAGACTGTGGATCAGCTGCTGCTACACCACCTCAGGCCCCAGGTCTGACCACTGTATATTGTAAGAGGAGGTGGAGGTTGAGGACGCCATCCTCTATGTGCTCCACCAGTCCCTTCCTCACCTGGAAAGAGGGAGGTTCATTTCTCTTGATTTCTCTAGCACTTTCAACACCATCAGGCCCTGATGCTGAGAGACTCCAGTGGTCTGTGGACTGGGCTGGGTGTAGGTCTGCATGGCAGCTATAGCCCAGCTCTTAGAGCTGTTCATGGTAACACAGCAAAGTGTTGGAGGATGACTTTGCTGAACCTTAACAGAGGGAATTCCTCAGGGAACTCTCTTGGCTCCCTTCCTCTTCTCCCTTTACAGTGCTGACTTCAGACACCTCTCAGCTAGCTGTTATCTGCAGTTGTTGGCCTCATCCATTTCAGTGGGCACAAACACACAACACTCACCCCAATGAACATCCAGGGAATGGACATAGATATAGTGGACTCATATAAGTACATGGGTGTCCAAAACACTTGACTGGACTGACCGTGCTAGGTCCTTCCATCTTGCTGCTGTGAGGCTGTACAACCAAGCCTGCTCCCAGTAGACCACACATATTAATTGTATAGCTACTGTTAATTTGTCATTTCCCCACTGTGGGATAAATTAAAGATTTATTATCTTATCTTATCTTATCTTATCTTATCTTATCACATCTTGGTGCAGTTAAAGCTAGGTTTAGAGCAATACTAATCGCAGCTTAACAATACCTCCTTTCGGATAATTTTTGGAGAACCTCTTGAGTTTCCAGTTAGAAATTTCTTTGGAACCCAGGACATAAGCATCAGTTAATGGACAGCATGGTGGCCAATGCATTCAGTCTCTCCAGTGTCATTGTGTTTGTGAGACATGTATTACTCTTTTCAAGGTCGAGAAGCACCTCTTAGTTTCCGCTGTGATCATGGCTGTGGTGATGATGATCTGATAGTCTTTTCAGAGTGATAGTTTCTGAAAAGACTTCTATATTATTCTCCATAAACTGTTGGAATAGCTCCACAGTACCAAAATGGGCTCTGAACTCTTCCTTGCTGTAGATGAGACCAAGTTCTGTCTTTAGGTATGCTTTCATGGTGCTGCACAGTGCATCTTGAAATGATCTGTGATGTTCTTCAAACCTGTCCTCCTGCAACAAGGTGACACAGATAAGGTGGTCTGTGAAGGAGAAGTGCTCTCTGAATCCCAGAATCGTATTGCAGACCTCCAGAGAAAAGAATACAAACAAAAGGTCCCAGACAGATGCAGCATGTTCTTTTATGGTGAATTATTACACTTTTACTTTGCATTCTAAGTTGAAACAGAGCAGTGAATTTCAACTTGAATGGGACAAGGGGGAATCTCCCCTATATTCTTTCAATTTTGTTTGTCTTTTCCAACAGTGTGTGTGAGACATAAATGACTGTAAGTTATTGTAATGTCCTCTGAAGTGGTCTAACCCTCAATATTTGTGTTTCTCTGTGCAGGATGACGACTTGGAGACTGACCTGGACAAACTTCGTCTCTGCCCTGAGCCAGACAGACCTAAAGAGCTGCTGCCACAGTATAGCTGCTTCTTTCCTGAACGCTCCCATGACTTCCAGGTATACAACTCAAAGTGTGAGTGAGTGTACAAGGGGTTGAATGACTTTGACTTTTTGTAGTGTCACACGCGAAGGGAGCAACAGAGGCTTTCTCCAAAATAAATTCAATTCAATTCAATTCAGTTTTATTTATATAGCGTCAATAACAATACAAACCGTCTCAAGACGCTTTACAAGACCTGGCCTGAAACCCCCAGAGCAAGCCTGCAGGCGACAGTGGCAAGGAAAAACTCCCTTTTAACAGGAAGAAACCTTGAGCAGAACCCAGCTCATATGGAGGGACCCATCTGCCTAACGCCAGCCGGGTACAGACAGAGAAAGAGAACAGCAATCTGTCATAGATACACATATCTGACTAAAGCATACAAGTGGGATGCTATGACACAAACTAATGATGTTACAGTTTGACAGTTTGAAAATATAAAGGGAATCATAGGCAGGTTGGAGAATTGTTCATTCAGGTAGGAGTGGATAACAGCAGGATTCCATGGAGACTGGGCAGGCTGATGAGACCACGACAACAGATGTAGTATGGAGCTCCACAGGAAACACTCAACTCCAGGCCAGAGATACTCGGAAGAAGGGAGAGCAGCAGTACACATTCTATATAGTAATAGTACAGAATTGCATGACTAGTAGCAAATAGGAATTTAGAGGGCAGGAGCTCTGTGCCAGAGAAAAGAAAGCGGAGGACACGAGAGAGGAGAGAGAAGAAAGAGGGAGAACATGTGTTTGTTGCATTGTCCCCCAGCAGCTGAGGCCTATAGCAGCATAACTAAGGGATGGTTTAGTCCAGCCCTAACTATAAGCTTGATCAAAAAGGAAAGTCTTAAGCCTGACCTTAAAAATAGAGAGAGTGTGTGCTTCCCGAACCCAAACTGGGAGCTGGTTCCACAGGAGAGGAGCCTGATAGCTAAAAGCTCTACCTCCCATTCTACTTTTTGAAATTCTAGGAACCACAAGTAGGCCTGCACTTTCAGACCGAAGTGATCTGTTGGGATGATATGGTACAATGAGGTCTTTAAGATATGAATCTGTTGGAGGCTTTTTAAAGAGTTATTTGGGCAGCCAGACAGTAATGAATTACAGTAATCCAGTCTGGAAGACACAAATGCATGAACTAGTTTCTCAGCATCATTCTGAGACATCATAGCATGCCACTCATATGCTTTAGTCAGATATGTGTATTTATGACAGATGTATGTTTATCTTGCTGTTCTCTTTCTCTGTCTGTACCCGGCTGGCCTTAGGCAGATGGGTCCCTCCATATGAGCTGGGTTCTGCTCAAGGTTTCTACCTGTTAAAAGGGAGTTTTTCCTTGCCACCGTCGCCTTCAGGCTTGCTCTGGGGGTTTCAGGCCCGGTCTTGTAAAGCGTCTTGAGACGATTTGTATTGTCATTGACGCTATATAAATAAAACTGAATTGAACTGAATTTAATTGAATTGAATTGCTTTAGCAGCACCGCAAGGCATTAGCTACCGAATTCAAAACCTTATTTGGCCTGATCGACTTGAAGCTGGACCAAATAATGTTCATGGTGGACGACCATGACCAACTACCCTTCGCGAAGAAAACTCCAGACTCAGTGCCAAAGTTTCTGACTTAGAGAAACCTCTAAAAGCAGCCATCTCATCGATTTCCTTTCAAAGCTGCCGCAGGAGGTGTTTGGAATAGAAACGCTACCAGCACTGCCAAAGACTGATAGAGTCTACCACTCGCTTGCCCCTAAGCTGGCACCCAGACAACAACTGCGGCCAGTCATCCTCCGCCATACCGGTACCAGACAATGGAACTTATCATCCAAGAGGCATGGCAATGAGGTACATTGATTTATAATGGCCAGGAAATCTGGAACATGGAAGACTACAGCCCCGAAGGGCTTAACCAGCAGGCGGAATATAAGGAAATGTTGGCTGAACTTTCCGAGATCCAAAGCCGGCTCTGCTGTACTCGACTCTGTTAAATGCTCATGAACGGAAATAGAAAGTGGATCACATCTGTCGATAAGGCTCAAAAATACACTGACAGCCACCCTGCACCATATGTTTTTGTGTTGGGACTGTCTGACCACTTCTTATCCAGATTGTAGATATTACTGCTTATTACATCGCCTTTTAGAACCCAATACCAGGTTTGGGGTCGCTCCTGGTTTTCCCTAGCATTCACTTTTAAATTATGAATTAGTTTCTGCTGAGGCCTGCTCTGTTACAATTCATTACCTTGTTTCTTTTTGTGTTACCTAGATTTTAGAGTTGAGTGCTCACACATTCCTCCAAATAGTGGCCGGGCTCCCTTATCTAAGTCTTCACTGAGACTGTTTGACGTAATTGTTGCAATTCCTACAAATCATTGCCTTGATGTACCTCATACTTAAGACGACATATTGTTAAATGTGGGTTTCGAATAGCTTGTTGCCCTGTCACCTTTGTGACCATGGGGAACCCAGAAAATGCTGAAGGCATTATGTTGCTCATCTGGTATGGGAACACCTTGGGGTCCCTTGGGAAGAACTGAAAGACATTGCTGGGGAGAGAGAGATTTTACTTTTGAATTTCCTTGCTTAGCCAGTCGCTCCCCCAACCTGACTGATGAGAATGGATGTATGGATAGTTTGAATGGATGAGTATTATTTACATCCTGGATATATATCAATTACCTACTGTATAAGATACATTTACTTATACACATTTGTCTGAGTTTCTATGTCTGACTATTTCTTTCCGACCAGTAGAATTCCAGAAGCTGCTGCTGGTATAAATGACGTGGCAGCGTGTACCAAATTAATTGCAACGGCTATCAGTCTCACTTGATCCCTGCTTTAGCCTCCCATTTGGAACATATCTTGCCTTACCCTGTCTAAATTTAGCACAACACATGACCACATGGACGCAATGTTCTGACCATTGACTCTAACACGGACAAGATCTCTTTGACGTCACCTCCATGTTTCCTTAATTCTAATATTACAGTCCTGCACTACATCCTCTTTCATGACTGTTATAATGTTCATTTCATATATAAACAGTGTAAGAAATTCAACTGTATGATAATTTTAGGAAATAGATTGTGCTGGCAAAGTGGACTGCATCAAACTTTTAAGTATTTCTGTTATGTAGCCTTTCCCACTGACTAAAACAGGGCTCCCTCCAGATGTTATACTGTACCCTACGCTGTAAACACTGGGTTGTAACCACTGGATTGTAATCAGATGTGTACGTCCTCGCGGACGCCACATACCATAACAGCTGTGATGGGTCTAAAATGCATTTCCATGTTCACATGTCTTTACGATAGGACGGACTCCATGGCAGCTCCTCAATAGTGAACCCACGCATGTAGAGCTATTGTGTATTGTGGGCAAAACCACATGAACTGCTATTCCAATTACTCAAAGACGGTACTGCACCATTCAATCTGTATTTCAGAAACAAACTGAATTATGAAGTCTTAATTGTCAAGTATGCAAGTCTAAAGATGGGGAGGGACTAAGAAGCAACAAGAGGAAGTAAGGAAAGAAATGTTCAAAGTTGTAAATCAGAACGACATGGGGTACATTTTAGAGTCTGAAATGACCAAAACATAATGTCATTTAGGCTTTGCATGGTGCTTTTTTGGACATAATGTAATGAAACATATGTTGTGACCATTGACATGTTTGTTAAAAATAAGCAAAATGATGAGAAACACAGAGCTGTTTTTTTGGCAGACTTGCTGCCATAAATCACATCACTGTAAAATAACTTATCTGTCTTTCAGGAGCTGGACTTGACTTCAGAGCCAGTGAATTCATCATTATCTTCATCAAATGAAGAAACTGTGCTGTTTAACTCAACCAGCAGTGATTCATTTACCTTCTATGATGGTTCACACTCAAAGTCAGAAATGTCCATAAGGAGGCACACACCAGGTCAGAGCCGAGACAAAAACATAACATCTAGTAGCCATGCTAATCCAAAAAGATAACACTGCATAATGGCATCACTTGAACATGAAGTGATGATATATAACAAACATCCCCTAATTGCAAATACAAATCTCTCCACCTATTACACTTTTTGCAAGAGCAAAACAAATTCTTGATTGATAGTTTTTGTACAAAGTTTTAGTTAAAATTGTGGATGGTATTGAGGGAAAACAGCCACAGCCCTGGAAAAAGGCCACCACTGTAAGTACATACAGTACTGACATACTGGCATAAAATGCTCGCACAGATTTATCCTGGCATTGCCATAAAGAATCTGGAAAATTAGTACATGGGCACGTGTGAGTAGGTCATGATTAAATATCTAATATGGACTCTGTGTTTATGGCAATGACTGAGAACAAATGTCATATCATATGTGACTTAACATGAATGATAAATATCAACAGACAGAGGAGTGGTATTAAAGTGCTCTCTAAGGCTTTCAGTAAAAAAAAAAAAAAAAAAAAAAAGTTGTAAATGCAGTCGGATTTGAATAGATCCTGACATTAATTTATCTTGCCATGCAATGTGCCTGTGGGTGAACAGGAAGTTCTTCTCAATGCATAGAAAGGGACTCACCCCAAATCCAGCGCACTGGGGTTGTACACTAAATAGAAAGAGTAAGGCAGGACTAGTAGTATTCGAGCCACCATCCAAGATGAATCAAGAAACATCCAGGAGTACAGCAGTAAGATAGCCCTTTGATGGAGTGCTTAGCAAACACCTCAGGCTGAAGAAACCAGAGAAGGAAGAGTAAGAATAGCAGTAACCATCACTGAAGAACAAACCCCTGCATATATGTACCACCAGCAGATAACAGATAGTGACTAACATAAAAATACTTCTACCAGTCGCTGGAAAAGGCTGTACGACTGTACTGAAACAGACTGACAAAATGGTGATGGCGAACCAACGGAACATAGTGGTAGACTAACAATAGAAGACAGCTGTACTGAAGACATAGCAAGCCTGAGTGATAGCAACATCAGGAAGATGGAACATGAGAAGACTGAGAAATACCAAGGGCTGTGATCAGAACATATGCTGTGACCCCCAAAGTGGGAAAGTGACTCCAGCAGATTTATTAATGTTGAATAAAATACAGTTCTAGCATTATGGAGGGCATTTTTATTCTTTCATTCATTTATTCATTATTCTGCAACTCCTTGTCCTCTGGAAGGTCATGGAGGAGCTGAAGAATATTCCAGCTGTCCGTGGGTGAAAGATGGGGTACACTATGGATGGGTCGCCAGATTTTATTTGTTGTTAAACTATCTGTCCAGACCATGCATGGTTCTTCTGAATTAGAGCAATTCCACTTTCATACCAGCTTTTCTGCCAGCCGTTTTAGAATATGCATCTGTAAATTATACCTTGGAG
Source organism: Planiliza haematocheilus (assembly GCA_005024645.1). Classification (NCBI taxonomy): domain Eukaryota; kingdom Metazoa; phylum Chordata; class Actinopteri; order Mugiliformes; family Mugilidae; genus Planiliza; species Planiliza haematocheilus. The sequence goes on from SRSE01001160.1 coordinate 674,430, forward strand.
CTAGTTTCTTCTGATTTGTGAATTTCTCTTAAAGAGGGAGAAATTACTCAGTTTGTGCAGGAGTAAACTTTTGGTAGCTGTTCTTCTTTTCTCTGGGTCTTAGAAATTTAATCAACTCTGTTCTCTTTCTCTTTCTCAGCTGATGCCCTATTAGATTATGAGATCCACAGTCACTGCAGCCTCGTTTGCAACAGACCTGGGTTTAGGACTATGTTTAAAGAGGCAACGTAAGCTGAAAGTCTCCATTTTATCTGCACATACAGTTGCAATCAAAAATATTCAACCCCCATTTCGATTCACCTTATTTGGCAAAATTGACAAACTATCACCTGTTTGCAATAAACAAATCAAGCAAGAACCATTTAAATATTTCAGCACAACTAACATTAGATGTGGTTTCTCCAAATACAAAACAAATGTCACTTTTAATGACTACCATAGTCTCAAAATGATTCAATCCCTTCATGACAAGCATCTTTAGCACTTATAGAGCGTGCTTTTGCTGGTATCATCTGCTGCAAACTTGTTGCACAGCCAGACACCAGCTTTTGGCAACATCTTGCCATCTTTTGGCAATATCTTCCAGTGCTGATTCTGAAACCAAGTTTTGGTGGACTTTGAGATAAGCTTGGGATGATTGTCCTGTTGGAAGTCTTTCGGGTCTGCTCGGATTAGCGTTCACTGTTGGATTATTCTGTGTTTGCTGTCAGGATGTATCTGCTTTACTGGGATATGATCACCAAACACTTGTTGCTATTTGAACATCTCAAGAGATGTTTTTTTAACTAGAGGTGGGTGATCAGTCCTTGAGCCTCTCACCATTCCTGTCGGCCATACTGACCTACCTGTTCCGCTCACCTTCTGTCACTTTGTGAAGCGTTCCAGAAGACGAGGGAAGCGAGGAGGTCTTTTGGTAAGAATCTAGGCTTACCTGAGATCTGACTGGATGGATCCCAGTCTCCACCCAGCCATGGATCAGGCCATTATATTTTACAGGAATTGTTGATTGAGGTTGTTTTTATGTGTGTGCTTTAGAAATAAACTTTGACTTTTGACTTGACTTGATTAAATTTTCTCCCAGGATTTCCCGATACTTGATTGAATCCATCTTGCCCTCCACACACTGCCGGTTTCCAGTGCTAGAGGACGCAAAGTAGTAGTGGTATACGTCTTGGAGTTCAGGCATTAAGCTCTTCAGAGCTCCCTCCAGTAGAGGGCTTTTGCCCACCTGCCTCTTCAGGAATCTGGTTGCAGCACTGATAGCTTCCTTTTTCTGCCACGTCCAGGTAGTGTAGCCACTGTCCCTTTAACTTTAAACTTGCAAACCATGCTTCCAGCTGTATCTCTAGGAACATTCAGCGCCTTTGCTTTTATCATGGTGCAAGGTAATGATCTCTTCTGTGATCTTTTTGGACAGTTCTTTTGATTTAGCCATGTTTCTGTCGATCCGGATATTTGAGGTGTTCTATCTCAGACTAATGTAAACTAATGAAACTAGAGACCACACCTGTTTTGCAAAAGTGTGCTCTTCTGGGGCTGAATAATTATGAGACTGCAGTAGTTATTAAAAGTGGCATTTTGTGAATCTGGAGAAACCATTTGTAATATCAGTTGTGTTGAGATATTTGAATTGTTCTCGTTTGACTTGTTTATTGCAAACAGATGCAAGTTTGTACATTTTGCCAATAACTTAATTTGCAGTGGGCATTGAATAATTATGATTACAACTGTTTTAGTCTAGCTAATCTGCTTCACTGTTGTGTGTCTGTATGATTGAACAGTTGACTGGGTTTCACTACTGCATGATTTACATGCCTCTGTCTCTTATGAAAGAGCATTGTATTGGGTTAAAGTGAAGAGTGATACATATAAGCAATCATCGGGCTGGGCATACATTTGATCTCTGTATTTCATCTTACAGTCTGCTGTTTAACGATGTCACATTTTTTCCTCCTAACTCATTATTTTTTGACATTAATACATAATCCCCACCCTGCATCACCTTTACATACCATCTGCCTTCATTCCTCATCCTGTTATTTGAAACTTACTAATGTTTGGTTTATAGGGGAGGAGCACACCCAGGTCATAAAGGGGATGAACATGATGAAGATGAAGAGGGAGCAGGAAATTCCTACTGTTGTTCCATGACAGACAAGTTACTGGAAAGACATGGAGCCTATATCCCACACCATGATCCCAAGCTGTACCACGCTGCAGCTGCCAAAACCAAATCTATTCCAGGGTTCAGCATTTTGGCTTTCCCTGATTTCTGGGGTCATCTCCCACCACCAGGACGTGAACCAATGCCCCCACGCGAACCCAACATACAGAGGTAATATTTACAGTGTTTTCCTGAGCGTCTGTTTCTGAAAGAGCAGACAATACATTTTCACATACTCTGAGTGTAGGTTGGACAGTCAGTGGGGAGAGGTCAGTTGGTGACAGGTGAAACACAAAGTCATATCGTACTTTTTTTTACTATTGTAAAAATGCTTGCCAGCCAGCTGATCATTCTTTGCAGTGTGAGGGGAGGGTTTCCAGAGTTGGTGACCCTCAGCATGTCTCTCCACACCGTTGAGTGAATTTTCAGCATCTCACTGTAGCACCATTTTGCAACTCTGATCTCCCTGATCATGTATGTTTCTGTCCTACTTTTGGAGAGGGTAGGTCCATCTCCTCAAGTTTTGACCACAGGCTAAACAGATTCTGAATTCTGCCCGAAAGTTGGTTTCAGATCAACCATACAGCAATCAGACAGTGCCAAAGCTGCACGTAATTCAATTCAATTCAGTTCAATTCAGTTTTATTTATATAGCGTCAATAACAATACACATTGTCTCAAGACGCTTTACAAGACCCGGCCTGAGGTGCCTAAGGCCAGCCGGGTACAGACAGAGAAAGAGAACAACAAGATAAACATACATCTGTCATAGATACACATATCAGACTAAAGCATGCCATAATGTTCAGAGAGTCTTGAATTTTTTGCTCCATGCTAGTAATGTGTTGTGAGATGCATATACCAAGCAGGTAAATACTGCTGCGGTGAATTACACTTTTGCAATTAGGTGAGGACTATGAAATCTTTACCCCAACTATAGTAATATAGAAGCATGTTCCACTTGCACTTGATTTTCCCCAACATTCCTGTCACACAGTCCCCTTGAAGAAGATGAAATCCTAGCAAACATAATGCATAGTACAGTATGTATTCATGAAGTTATGTTTGCCATAGAAAGAACTCAAGCTTTTCTGTCATCGCCACATTAACTCCCCACAGAGCCATGCAATATCAAAGTTAACGGATAAAAATAAAAGGATACTTTACTACAATGTTAATATTTGTATGCTTTCATTTTCTTGTCTTTATCAGACAGAAGGTGCTTGAAGATGTCCAACGTTTTCTGACTACTGATGACATGATCAACCAGGTAGTCTTTGACCTTGCAGATAGCAGGTAGGTTAAAAAGCATATACAGCATAAACAGTGGAGAGCTATGGAATCAGGTTCAAATTTGAGCTCCAAATCCATTTTGTCATCTGTTTGTTTCTTTGTCTTGTCAGTCTTCAGTGTCAGCCTGACTCTTTGAGGTTTTTCTCTAAGTTTGAATGTGGTAACCTGAGAAAGGCTATTCAGGTCCGCAGGTATGGAGACCAAAACACTCAGTAGAAAGTTAGTGATGTCAGTATAGTAGAAATAAATAAAATATCTCCTATCTCCTATCTTCTCCTCTCCTCTAGGTATGAATATGACCTTATATTAAATGCAGATGCCAACTCTTCTGCACACACACAGTGGTTTTACTTTGAAGTCAGTAACATGGTGGAAGACGTCCCCTACCGTTTTAATGTCATCAACTGTGAGAAGACCAACAGCCAGTTTAACTATGGTGAGATGTGTTTCTTAATTAATTAAATTATGCACTTATTGCACAATACAGCATTCACTGATGTCACCAGGTAGGACTTCTTCAGTTCAATTTTATTTATATAGCGACAATACAAAATGTCTCAAGAAAAGAAAACTCCATTTTAACAGAAATAAATCTTTAGAAGAACCCAGCCCATATGGAGGGACCTATTTACTTGAGACAAGCTGGGTATAGAAACGAGAGGAGAGAAGAAGAGAACAGTAGGAAGAACAAGATAAACATACATCTGTCATATATACATACATTTATAGCTGATGATGTTATATGAAAGATCTACAATGACTATAAACCAGAGCATAGGGGCATAAAACTAATAGTGACAACAATAGTGTAATGTAACAATGCAATAATGATTTAATACAAGCGATATCATCAGCAGGTTGGAGAATTATGCATTCAGGTAGGAATGGATAACTGCAGACCATGAAGACTGGGCAAACTATGAATCACACAAACTCCAGGAGAAACTCCCAAAAACATGGAGGAGGAGGGGGGGAGGGGAAGGAAATGGAGACGGAGAGAGGGACAGAGGAAAACAAAATGCATGAGTAGTAGGAGAGAAGGACTTAGATTAAACATTATTGGATAGGTGCTTGGTCCCTGGATTTTACAGGGAGCCAATGAAGGGAAGCTAAAACTGGAGTAATATGATCTCTCTTGCTAATTCCTGTCAATGCTCTTGCCACGGCATTTTGAATCAATTGGAGGCTTTTTAAAGAGCTATTTGGACAGCCAGACAGTAATGAATTGCAGTAATCCAGTCTGGAAGACACAAATGCATGAACTAGTTTTTCAGCATCACTCACTGCGACAGGATGTTCCTAATTTTGATGATATTACGCAGATGAAAGAAGGCAGTCCTGGTTACTTGGTTTATGTGCAATTTATGTGAGGACATATCATCATAATATAACACCAAGGTTTTCACAGTAGTACTGGAGGCCAAGGTAATGTCATCCAGACAAACTAAATGATTAGATAATGAATCTTTGAGAGGTTTAGGGCCAAATACAGTGACTTCTGCTTTACTTGAGTTAAAAAGTGGAAAGTTACAGGTCATCCAAGCCTTTATATCTTTAAGGCAATCTTGGAGTTTAACATTTCACAATCACTTCATATTTGGCTGCAAAGGAATTAAATGCATGCTCAAACTTCCGTGAAGTCAACATAATTCCTGAGTAAAAAGTAGTTATCAAACTGGACATATTATTTGTCCAGTGCTGACACAAACGTCAAAATATAAAATATAAATATAGATATATTGAGCATATAGTTTTTAATACTGGATAAAGAGATACTTATTCAGCAGAACATTTAAATGTCCACAGCTCAGCACAGAAATAGTATTATAGCTAGGTTTTGGCATCACCGCTCTAATGCCTGCCATTTATAGATGCAGCCACCTAAAACTGCCAGCTGATCCATAACAGGGCCTAAACAGGTCCGTGACGAGTTGCTGCTGGAACTGTGGCTAGAATCATATCTCTTACGGTAATGTAGTAAACACAGCCTCGGCTGGTAAAGCCTTCTGAGTGACATGTTTGCAATGCGTCATCCACCCACAAGGAGTAATTATACAGGCGGCTTACAACCATCAGGCTACACTGGTGTGCCCATATTAGGTTTGTACCATGAAAACACAGAATAATAAGATAAGATAAGATAAGATATGTTTATTAATCCCACGTATAGGAAATTTCCTTGTCACAGTAGGATGGAATTTGGCAACAAAAAAAAAAGTCAGTACAAAAAAAGCAGATTCGTTTAATGAGTTATTAAACAGAACGTAGATGAAAATGAAAAAGGGTAACTAGTAATAAGTTAGAAATAACAGTGTGGGTGTCAGTGTGTTATGGACACAGAGTTGTCTATGAAAGGCATAAAAAACTCTACACAATCCCTTTCAAAAACAAAAAATAAACAACAACTCAACAAAAGTTTCACATACATTAAAAGGATTCATTTGAGGAGGAATAATTTTATGTATTACACAGAGGGGACATAAGCATATGGCATAGGCAGCATTCTACACGCTTCCTTTAACTCACCAGCTCAAAGAAGCTTTTAAGGAATGAATCAGGAACGAATGGGTGACCAGGGCAACACAGTGGTGCGGTGGTTAGCGCTGATGAGTCAAACCTTCTTGGTATAACATGAGATGAAATTAAACAACCTATGCAAAACAGGTGGAACATATCAGTTTTCTGTTGATGTGTTCCTTTATCTGAGGAAACATGTGATTGGACAGTGCTTGAGCTAAAAGTAACCAACAAGATCAAAGTATAAAGGCCTCTTTTTTTTTCATACCAGAGCTGCAGGAGAAAAGACACCTCTGAAGAAAGGTGGACAATTTTACATGCATCAGCATACACAATAAAATTGTTATCAGTTCTTGATTGAGCCAAATGAACACATGTGCCAAATTTAAGAATAAATAAATAAATAAAATGGCAAATCCATGACAATGCCACTGTCATGTGAAGGGACAACACAAAGGTTTTCAAATTTTTATTTGAATATTTTATATATTTATATTGAATATTTTATTATGTAGGAATACCACAAAGAATGTCACTCACAACGAAGTGGACACACACTGGTCACACACTGTGTTCTCATGTGACTGACTGCCTATCTCTGTGTGATTGTACTGCAGGAATGCAGCCAGTGCTTTACTCAGTAAGGGAAGCTCTGGGAGGTAGACCCCACTGGGTCAGGACTGGAAGAGAAATCTGTTATTTCAGGTATGAGTAAAGAATGGACTTCTGTTAGGACTGATTTCACAACTAAGTGGGTTTCAGTCCTTACTGTGAAATACAGATTTCATGGAAAGTAAAACAGTTCAGGAGTGTTAGTTCATATTTTTAATAACTGCTTTTGTACCAGTGTGTATCTGTATAACAAATAATACAGAATAATTTAAATTAATTCTGATGTCTCTCTGATGAATCACACATGGCGCTGAGTATTAAAGCAGTTAGTACTTGAACATGCAGTACTAGCTACCAGACAATAGTGAATAGTAGACAAGAGTTCAACCATTTATTTACACATAACTTATTTTCTTATTTCTTCTATCTTCTCCTCCAGAAACCACTTTTGTGCAGTTCAAGGCAAAAGGAGAACAACGTTTTACACTCTGACCTTTACCATCATTTTCAAACACAAAGATGATGTCTGCTACCTGGCCTACCACTATCCCTTCACGTATACTGCTCAGAAGGTACTCATCTTCTGTAACTGAAGATTAAGTACAACCTTTGATGGAGAGCCAGTACTTGCTGAATTGATAAAGATTACTGGTAAAAGTTAAATGTAAAAAGCTGATCAGGTGTTCTACCAAGTCTGCCAATGCATTACTTTTTTGCTTAAGGTTTGTGTAGATTCAAAAGAGTGATAGACATCATTTGGCTCTTTGGGGATGAACACAATCTAAACATCTCTGTCATGAAGAGAATTCATCACTGAGTTCAACTCTTGCTTCCTGGCAGTGTTCAAACACACTGTTATACAGTAGTTGTCAGTATCTACCCTCTTGTGAATGTAGCTCTCGGAGTGCATTGATAACTTCACATACTTGGCTCAGAGTCTTTGTAGTCTGTATTCTGAACTATAAGTTCATTTTCTTGTTCATTTTAACTTCCGACCCAAAACATAACATTTTGGTAAACATAAACCTCAGGAGGCAGAGCTGAAAAAAGTAGTCCATCAGATAGAAGACATGTTCTTGTTTTCATTCTTCAGAATACAGTACACTTTAGAACCATAATCTCTACTCTGTCAGGCTCATTTGAAGGTGCTACAGAATGCAGTGGATCCTGCCAAGATATTCTTCCGGCAGCAGATTCTTTGCAACACTTTGGCTGGAAACTCCTGTCCAGTTGTCACTATCACTGCCAGTCCTGCCAGCAGCGAATGGAAAGACCTGTACCAGCTACGTGAGTACTGCTGTGTGTGTGTGTGTGTGTGTGTGTGTGTGTGTGTAAACCTATGTTAGTAAATGATCTTAAAAAAACAGATTTTAAGTAGACTTGCAAAATGCAAAAAAAAAAAAAAAAAGAAAAAAGAAAAAGAAATAAAAAGAAATTGAATCAGAATCAGAATCAGCTTTATTGGCCAAGTATGTGCACATACAAGGAATTTGACTCCGGTAACTTCACTCTCTAGTACAACTTCTAGAGACAAAAAACAGAGAGTAGTCAGTTTATTAAACTCAAACAGGCTGTTCATCAGCTAATCAAAGCTTTAAGACCACAGCCAATAGTGGTGAAGATGTCATCACAAAGGGCTGTAATCTTGCTTCTATAGATTTGCTGTCTATTCCCAAACGTTGTCAGTGGGTTATAGACCAGGGAAACATATAGGAAGGTCCAAAAGAGCAACATTATCCTCCTGGAAGAAGTCCTCATTAGGTGGGCATTGTTGTCTTGTTGAAAGATCCAGTCATTACCTCATACATACATGTGATGACCTTAACATCACAACCATCCTTCAGTACATAATGCAGCTTCACTGTTTTCACTGAATACAACAAAGAGTTAAACATATACACTATATTACCCAAAGTACTCGCTCACCTGCCTTTACTCATTCTATGAACTGAAGTGCCATCCCATTCCTAACTCATAGAATTCAATATGATGTCGGTCCACCTTTTGCAGCTATTACAGCTTCAACTCTTCTGGGAAGACTGTCCACAAGGTTGAGGAGAGTGTTTATAGGAATTTTTGACCATTCTTCCAAAAGCGCATTGGTGAGGTCACACACTGATGTTGGTCGAGAAGGCCTGGCTCTCAGTCTCCGCTCTAATTCATCCCAAAGGTGTTCTATCGGGTTCAGGTCAGGACTCTGTGCAGGCCAGTCAAGTTCATCCACACCAGACTCTGTCATCCACGTCTTTATGGACCTTGCTTTGTGCACTGGTGCACAGTCATGTTGGAAGAGGAAGGGGCCCGCTCCAAACTGTTCCCACAAGGTTGGGAGCATGGAATTGTCCAAAATGTTTTGGTATCCTGAAGCATTCAATGTTCCTTTCACTGGAACTAAGGGGCCAAGCCCAGCTCCTGAAAAACAACCCCATACCATAATTCCTCCTCCACCAAATTTCACAGTTGGCACAATGCAATCTGAAATGTACCGTTCTCCTGGCAACCTCCAAACCCAGACTCGTCCATCAGATTGCCAGATGGAAACGCGTGATTCATCACTCCAGAGAACGCGTCTCCACTGCTCTAGAGGCCAGTGGCGGCGTGCTTTACACCATTGCATCCGACGCCTTGCATTGCACTTGGTGATGTGTGGCTTGGCTGCAGCTGCTCGGCCATGGAAACCCATTCCATGAAGCTCTCTGCGTACTGTACTTGGGCTAATCTGAAGGTCACATGAAGTTTGTAGCTCTGTAGCAATTGACTGTGCAGAAAGTCGGCGACCTCTTTGCACTATGCGCTTCAGCATCCGCTGACCCCTCTCCTTCACTTTACGTGGCCTACCACTTCGTGGCTGAGTTGCTGTTGTTCCCAAACGCTTCCATTTTGTTATAATAGAGCTGACAGTTGACTGTGGAATATTTAGGAGCGAGGAAATTTCACGACTGGATTTGTTGCACAAGTGGCATCCTATGACAGTTCCACGCTGGAATTCACTGAGCTCCTGAGAGCGGCCCATTCTTTCACAAATGTCTTGTTTCACAGTCTGCATGCCTGAGTGCTTGAATTTATACACCTGGGGCCAGGCCAAGTGATTAGAACACCTGATTCTGATCATTTGAATGGGTGAGCGAATACTTTTGGTAATATAGTGTAGTTCACAGTATCACATGTAATAAGTCCAATTACTTAATTGCACAACAAGCTTGAAATACACTTTTTCCCATTTTCCCATTTCCCAAGCCAGTGAACAAAAATAATCAAAATTGGGGCATTTATTTATAAATACACAAGCATAAATAGGGTTTTAAGCTAAAATCAGATCATATTATATTGATGACTGGTTCTTTCATTCACCACCTGAACTGATGCATTTGGCCTACTTGTGCTCAGACACCTATAAACATTAGGCTACATCTGGTTTGTGGACAAACGTTCTGATCCATAACACATTTTGATCGAAAAATCAAATCAAATAAATTTTAATTTGTCAATAAAATTGTTCTTCAGCTTGCAGAAAAAGAAATAAAGCCTTGCTAAAGCCTTATATGAGATGTAAGGATGTAATTTAAATCCAGTAAATGCCCACTGACTCTGGACTACAACAACGTTAACTTTAATTAGTTAACAGTTGCTTCCCCTCATTCTTCTTATTTCTTTTTCGTCCCGCTCTTTCTTTTTCTGGTACCCTGTTTTATGTTTTTTGGGCGGCATGATGACAGCTAGCCTCCAGGTCATTCAGTATGGGCTGACTGACGTACTCGTTGCCAACCACTGCCTATGGCCGTCTCTAAGAGGGGCCACTCCCTACTCGGGCCCTGTGTAGTAAGGTCTCCTTTTCCCTGTACTACCCCCATGCCCCCACCGCTCACCCATAATCCTGAATAAGAAGCAATCTGAAGCTGCTTTTTTGTGAATGTCTTCCCAGCTGTTTTTTAACAAAACAAATGAAAACCCTTTAGTGGAAAGCTGTGATGTTGTCTCCTTTTTTTGTTTGTTTGTTTGTTTGTTTGTTCTTTCTTAAAGCATTATCATATATCAAGCATAATTTGCCGATATACCTCACCTGACCTGTGGCCCTCACTGAAAAAAAGTTTGCTAGATCATTGCATTTAGCAGCACTAAGATTAGGACCAGACAGAACCTTCAACTGTCAGACTCCTCTCCTAGTTTGGTACTCAGACACCAGACACCCTCTCTGCTTATGCATGCTTAAGAGCATGCATCATTTTCTAATCTGGTTATGATAAATTTTAAGTTCAGATTTAATGTGAGGTTTTTCGCCTATAATATAAACAACTTTCATTACTGACATAGTTTCTGTCCAGGTCTGCTTTATCCTTTTATGCTAAATTTACGACCACATTGTTTTCCCTCTAAATGTCCTTAATAATACAATCAATCCTTTATATCCACTATCAATTTTGCACATATCACACATCTTGAATAATTTATGTAAAAAGTTTAAATTAGGAAACAAAGATGATATATATCACAATTATTGCAACTTTGATGTAACACCACTGAAAACCAACTTGATACAGTGCTGGCAAAAAAAGATAAAAAGATAAAGATAAAATAAAAAAGGTAAAACTCATAGAAAAAATCGAATTGCATAAGTGTACGCAGTCTTTTGTAATTGGTATGTGGCTGTGTTCAGAATCTGCCACTCATCAAGCCTGACGTGGCTCTTGCTGTGCTGATTAATTAACACAGCGGGAATAGCACACAGGGAGGAGGCTAGAAGTTAGCCTTTACAATTTAATTCATTTTATTTATATAGCGTCAATAACAATACAAATTGTCTCAAGACGCTTTACAAGACCCAGCCTGAAACCCCCAGAGCAAGCCTGAAGGCGACGGTGGCAAGGAAAAACTCCCTTTAACAGGAAGAAATCTTGAGCAGAACCCAGCTCATATGGAGGGACCCATCTGCCTAAGGCCAGCCGGGTACAGGCAGAGTAAGCAAGATAAACATACATCTGTCATAGATACACATATCTGACTAAGGCATACAAGTGGGATGCTATGATACAAACTAATGATGTTACATGACAGTTTGAAAATGTAAAGGGAATCATAGGCAGGTTGGAGAATTGTTCATTCAGGTAGGAGTGGATAACAGCAGGATTCCATGGAGACTGGGCAGGCTGATGAGACCACGACAACAGATGTAGTATGGCGCTCCACAGGAAACACTCAACTCCAGGCCAGAGATACTCGTGAAGGGAGAGCAGCAGTAAACATTCTATATAGTAATAGCACAGAATTGCATGACTAGTTGCAGATAGGCATTTAGAGGGCAGGGGCTCTGTGCCAGAGAAAAGAAAGTGGAGGACACAAGAGTGGAGAGAGAAGAAAGAAGGAGAACATGTGTTTGGTGCATTGTCCCCCAGCAGCTGAGGCCTATAGCAGCATAACTAAGGGATGGTTAAGTCCAGCCCTAACTATAAGCTTGATCAAAAAGGAAAGTCTTAAGCCTGACCTTAAAAATAGAGAGAGTGTCTGCTTCCCGAACCCAAACTGGGAGCTGGTTCCACAGGAGAGGAGCCTGATAGCTGAAAGCTCTACCTCCCATTCTACTTTTTGAAATTCTAGGAACCACAAGTAGGCCTGCACTTTCAGACTAAAGTGATCTGTTGGGATGATATGGTACAATGAGGTATTTAAGATATGATGGAGCTAGGCCTTTGAGGGCCTTGTATGTAAGGAGGAGGATTTTTAATTCTATTCTAGACTTTAAGGGGAGCCAGTGAAGAGAAGCTAAAACTGGAGTAATATGTTCTCTCTTGCTAATTCCTGTCAACGCTCTTGCTGTGGCATTTTGAATCAGTTGGAGGCTTTTTGAATAGTTATTTGGACAGCCAGACAGTAATGAATTACAGTAATCCAGTCTGGAAGACACAAATGCATGAACTATTTTCTCAGCATCATTCTGAGACAAGATGTTCCTAATTTTGATGATATTACGTAGATGAAAGAAGGCAGTCCTGGTTACTTGCTTAATGTGACATTTAAAGGACATATCCTCGTCAAATAAAACACCAAGGTTTTTCACAGTAGTACTGGAGGCCAAGGTAATGCCATCCAAAGAAACCACGTGATTAGATAAGGAATATCTTAGATGCTTAGGACCAAATACAATAACTTCTGTTTTGTCTGAGTGTAAGAGTAAGAACATCCAAGCCTTTATGTCTTTAAGCTTAGAGTTTAACCAGCTGATTAGTTTCATCTGGTTTCATAGATAAATATAGCTAGGTGTCGTCTGCGTAGCAATGGAAGTTCATGCCATGTTTTCTAATAATCTTCCCTAATGGCAACATGTAGAATGTGAAGAGCATTGGTCCTAGCACAGAACCCTGAGGCACTCCATAACTTACTTAGTTAGTAGAGGAATCATGGTTGACATGAACAAACTGGAATCTGTCAGACAGATAGGATTCAAACCAATCTAATGCAGTTCCTTTAATCTGGATCTCACTTTCAAGTCTCTGTAGTAAAATATTATGATCAATAGTGTCAAATGCAGCACTAAGATCTAGCAGAACTAGTATAGAGACAAGTCCACTATCTGAAGCCATGAGGAGATCATTGGTAACTTTAACCAGAGCTGTTTCTGTACTATGATGAACTCTAAAACCTGACTGAAATTCTTCAAACAGACCATTCCTGTTTAAGTGGTCACACAACTGATTAGCAACAACTTTTTCTAGAATTTTGGAAATAAAAGGAAGGTTGGAGATTGGTCTATAGTTGGCTAAAACATTTGGATCTAGAGTGGCTTAAGTAGGGGCTTAATTACAGTAATCTTAAAAGACTGAGGCACATATCCTGTTAAGACAGGTTGATGGTTTAGATGCTTTAATTACTGAAGATAGCTCGAGAAGATCTATTGGGGAGAAGGATTCCAGATGTTGATAATGTCTAACAGAAATTTCTAAAATCACTGTACTTACATCTTTGACAGCCGCCGGAAGGATGCCTTGAATGTTTTCTCTAATGCCAACAATTTTATTGGTAAAGAAGCTGATGAAGTCATTGCTACTGAGGGCTAAAGGAATAGATGGCTCAACAGAGTTGTGGCTCTTTGTCAGCCTGGCTACAGTGCTGAAAAGAAATCTGGGGTTGTTCTTGTTTTCTTCTATTAATGATGAATAGTATGCTGTTCTAATACTACGGAGAGCTTTTTTATAAGTCGTTAAACTATCTTTCCAGGCTATGCGAGCTTCTTCAGAATTAGTGGAATGCCAAATTCTTTCTAGCTTTCGGGCTGCCTGTTTTAAACAGCACAACTGCGAATTATACCAGGGAGCTAGCCTCCTCCGATTCATGACTTTCTTTTTCAGAGGAGCAACTAAGTTTAGGGCTGAACTAAGCGATGCTGCAGTGCCATTTACAAAATCATCTAATAGTGCAAGAGTTAAATTGTGGTTGCTGTCATCCACATCATTGACACATGGCACTGGGATATATAAAGAAGGAATTAATTCTTTATATCTAGTTACAGCATCATCAGATAAACATCTACTGTAATGATATGTCTTTTCAGTTCCTGCGTAATCCATTATACTAAATTCAAAGGTTATGAGGAAATGGTCAGACAAAAGGGGGTTATGGGTAAATATTGTTAAACATTCAGTTTCTATGCCACTGTTGTCACTGACAACATCAACATGGATGTTAAAGTCACCTACTATAATGACTTTATCTGTTCTGAGAACTAAATCACATAGAAACTCAGAGAATTCAGCTAAAAACTCAGAATAAGGAGCAGGTGGACGATACACCACAACAAAAATAATTGGTTTTTGTGTCTTCCGGTCTTGATGAGCAAGACTAAGGGTAAGACTTTCAAGTGAATTAAAGCTCTCCTTAGGTCTAGGATTAATAGATAAATCAGAGTGGAAGATTGCTGCCACTCCTCCTCCTCTACTTGTGCTTCTAGGAATGTGATAATTACTATGACTGGGTGGCGTAGACTCATTTAAACTAACATATTCATCATCCTGCAGCCACGTTTCAGTCAAACTAAATAGATCAATCTGATGATCAGTTATCAGATCATTCACTAAAAGAGATTTGGATGCGAGAGATCTGATATTAACAGTGCTATGGTGTATTATTATAACCTTTATTTAAACAGATAAAAAACCCATTGAGATCAAGACCTCTTTCACAAGGGTGACCTGGCCAAGAAAGGCAGCAGCACACGTCATGGTGATCAAGACAGAGAAACAACAAACAGTAATCTATTTTAGTTTACTTTATTTCTTACAGTATATACTAATAAGGATACTAATGTATATTATATGGGAATAATAGGGAATTTACTATTTACTTGAAACATATTGACACAGAATCCCTGTGATTGACTGGGGACCTGTCCAGGGTGCCCCTGGCCTCTTGCCCAATAACAGCTATGACAGGTTCCAGCAGTGAGAGGATAAGTGGTAACAGATAAGGAATGAATACATTTTGACACAGACATAACATTACAAAAATGGCCCAACTGTAGGCAATCATACATCAAAGCAAAAACACATGAACTTACTTAACTTTCAAATGTTCACACGGAGAGCAACATTCTGCTTATGGCTAAATGTCCTTTAGGTGTTCAATAAATGCTGTGTTGTTTCTCCACTGGGGTGATAGAGTGACTCCCTATAGGGGCCGTGCATGTCTTTCTATATCCTTTCTATATCCTTTCTACCGTATAGTTATTGTATGTTCATCACTTCTGGTTCAAAACCAGAGGCACCAGCTTAGCACAGATGTCCTTTGCACAGGCAAGCAAACAGCCAGGCAGGCCAGTTGAATGCTAAATCAATTAGCATGCTAACCTAATCGGTAACACTTTACTTGACAGTGCCGTCATAAGAGTGACATGACACTGTCATAAAAGTGTCATAAACTTTATAAAGTTGACATTGCTTGGGCTGTCTCGATTATGACAATTTGACATTAATCAAAGTGACATTACCAGAAGTTGTCTTGGTCATGACAAGTTGACATTAAATATGTTTGGGACGTCTTTGTAATGATAACTTGACATTAAGCAGGATGACATTACCAGAGGATGTCTTTGTCATGACAACCTGACATTAAATTTATTTGGAGTGTCCTAATTAAGATAACTTGGCAATAAACAGGATGACATTACCAGAGGATGTCTTTGTCATGACAGCTTGACATAAACAGAAAACCCACCTCTTTTTGTATTCATGACATGTTGACACAATGATTATTATAATTAGATGTGCAAGATCAGAGACCAATTCTAGCACCTGGTCAGATAGATGTGTGTGTGTGACATGACAGGATATTTCACAAAACTGACTGTCATGATACCATTATGACAGTGTAATGAATACATTCTTTGACCTAAAGTAAAGTGGTACCATTTTAATTTTTCATTAATATATCAGGAAGGATAATGGCTGTCATGACACCATTATGACAGTGTAACAAATACATTCTTTGACCAACTCAATTTTTATATCAAAGTTTTAGTGTTAATAAGTTGTCAAATTACTCCATTTAAGTTGATATAACTCCTTTCTTTTACTTTCCTTCTACTCAGAGTCAATTCAAATTGTTACCTCAAATTTGAGTATAAGTAACTTATTTCATTTAAGTCAGAATAAATTAGACATGGCAATTCCAGTTTTACTGTCAAAATGTATTTATTGTAACCAACATCAATATCAATAACAATTTTTATCACAGCAATAGCAGGTGAAGGATGCGGTAAACACTTAAGCCCTGCCAAATATATACACTTGAAGAACAGAAACCATCTGATCAACATTCACTCAGTTCACCTTGTGAAAAATACCCAAGATTGTGAGTAGATCAGCCTCATTAGCAAGGCACAGGCTCTGGGTACGTCTATGTCTTCCAGGACTTCTGTTCCCTCAACCACACTCCGTGCGCTGGCAGGATCTGACTGATGTGGCACCTCTGGTTACAATGATCTTCAACACTTCAGTGGTGAAATCTACATCAACCTAGCATAAATAGGCCATAATCAATGTCAGAATTAAACACATAACAAATAAAAACAAGACTAATACAAAGTATAGTTTTTCTGTGTTGGAATTACCTACCAAATGCTCCTTAAAGAGATTATCCTCCCTGTCTCTGAGGTACACCACCAATCCACAGATCGCAGCCTCTGCTCATTTCCACAGCATCATCCTGTGAATAAGACGACAAAAGTGTTAAACTACTCCTCCCCAAAATGGAATAAATACCACACTGGGATCGCAAGTTTAGGCACCTTATAGCCGACTCCAATGCACTTCTAATTAAAAGTTAAGTTACTTTGAAGCTTTTAGCTAGCTAGCTAATATCTTCAAAGCACGCTGCGGACATTTCAATTGTAGTGTTGTGTAACTCGACTGAGCACTTATAGTAACTTGCTGTTGCACATAAAATTAAAATATAAAATAAAAAATATTTACTCACCAAGTAATGTTAACCCAACCTTGACCTTCACTCCTTGGTCTCTCCCTGGCTGAAGCGGGGGAAAAAAGATTCGGGATCCGGCTCATTGAACCGGCCACCAAAGAAGACTCAAGAATCACGGATCGAGACGTCTATTGAACCGGCTCAGTTGAGTCCTACCAAATTTGATTGATATATAATCAAAAAACGGCACCATTCAAACATCTTACATCTCACTCGGCAGAGAAACAAAATGTAATACCTGACTTGGCCACTATAGCAAACTACGGCACTCAGCCACTGGAGTGGAATGGCACTACTGAGTCCCTTCCTCACTCATGAATCACTGCTGATCCGTCACTCATGAATCTCTGCTGATCCGTCACTCATGAATCACTGCTGATCCATCACTCATGAATCACTGCTGATCCATCACTCATGAATCACTGCTGATCCATCACTCATGAATCTCTGCTGATCCGTCACTCATGAATCACTGCTGATCCATCACTCATGAATCACTGCTGATCCATCACTCATGAATCACTGCTGATCCGTCACTCATGAATCACTGAGGATTCGCTACTCATGAGTCCCTGCGCATCCGTCACTCATGAATCACTGCGGATTCGCCACTCATGAGTCCCTGCGGATCCGTCACTCATGAATCTCGGCGGATTCGCTACTCACTCGCCAGAGAAACGAAACTTAACCGACTCATGGATCCACATACATTCTAGACCATAAAATAACATATATATATATATATATATATATATATATATATTGTAATGATGACATTACTCATTTATTTATTTATTTTTTGAACAGCGTAATTTTAAGCTTTAGGCTTAGGCTTATGTAAGCTACTTGATTTCCAGTGGCCGCATTGACATGATTGACAAATTGTCATGTCCTCTTATGTCTTCCGTCATGTCTTGTTTTCGTCTTTTTTGTCTTGTCTTTTTTCATTGTCATGGTTTAGTTGTGTCTTTTGTTGTACCTTAAGTTCTCAGTTTTTCATGGTCATGGGTTCTGTTTCCTGTTTTATTTTGTTATGTCCTTGACTTCCTGTTTGTGTTCTGCGTGTTCCCTTTTGATTAGATTATTGGTTTCACCTGTGTCTCGTTTCTTGATTTGCTTCACCTGTGTCTTGTCACTCTGTTCCTCGTGTGTGTATATATAGCCCTGCACTTCCCTTTGTTCCTTGTCGCGTCATTGTCGTTTCTTGTTTCATGTTACTTGTTCCATGTTCCATGCCATAGTTCCAAGCCAAGTCTAGTTTTGTTCATGTTTTTGGGATTTTGTTTTCTTTTGGATTCACCTGCCATGTCAGCAGCGTTTTTGGTTATTGTGAGTTTTGTTTTTTGTTATTAAAACACCTTTTTGCCAACTCCTGCCTGCGCCTCCTTTCAAGTCCTGCATCTGGGTCCCAATAATCCCATTCCCCGCTACACCGTTGTGACACAAATGGCAACATGAATGTAGCTCGAGTTATATAATATAATATAATATAATTATGTAATAGTAATAATAGTGACAGTCTCACTGTCCATTTCACCGCTAGTTTTTATTTCCATTGTCTTTATTCTTGGATTATTTTCTTCATATTTTTTATATTTTACCAATCTATAGTAGGCATTTTTGTTGGCATTGTGGATATTGTATTGTAGTTTATTCTTAGTTAAGTCCCAGACACTGCCATGGCCATTTCAGGTCATGTGACTCAAGTGATTCGCAAAACCCGGATCATATCAGTGAGTGATTCAGACTGATCCAAATCCCTCAAAAGATCCGGGTTTTACACCTCTACCTGGCTGTTGCTGGTGCAGTCTGGCAGCATAAAACGGCCGCTTCTTCTTCTTCTTCGGGGTTTTACGGCAGCCGGCATCCAAAAAGTTGCATTGCTGCCATCTACGGGACTATATTTGGCTATATAATCCAGTATCTATTAAAAATGTGAAAAAACAATGTTTTTCCCTCCCGCTTGACCCTACTTCTAATATATTTTTCAAAGTTACTTCTTTCAAACCAACTTCACGCAAAGATCTTGTCTTTGGAGGACGTCATTTCTACAATAAATCAAAACATGTTGTACCGTCTCAGGTTCCTGGCATGAACACAAACCATTCTGATGTTTTTCCTAAAATAAATAAAGTGCTGTTCAGAAACGTGTTAGACATGTAACAAATTGTGTATTTTGATGCTGAAAAAGCTCATGTTTTTAAGTAATTCTAACTAACCTCCTAAATCATTTTTTTTTTTGGAATAATCATTATGTCAACATGTCATGAATACAAAAAGAGGTGGGTTTTCTGTTTATGTCAAGCTGTCATGACAAAGACATCCTCTGGTAATGTCATCCTGTTTATTGCCAAGTTATCTTAATAAGGACACTCGAAACAATTTAATGTCAGGTTATCATGACAAAGACATCCTCTGGTAATGTCATCCTGCTTAATGTCAAGTTGTCATTACAAAGACGTCCCAAACATATTTAATGTCAACTTGTCATGACCAAGACAACTTCTGGTAATGTCACATCCTGGTCACATCCTGGACCTGGTCTGCTCCACTGGTCTCACCTTACACCACCTCTCCAGCTTCAACCTCAACATCTCCGACCACTTGGCAATCATCATGGACATTGACATCCCCATTCCCACCGTTAAAGTTAAACGGACAATATCTTTCAGAAACCTCAAATCCATCTCCCCTTCAGCCCTTTCTGCCTCTCTTGCTAGTAAATTATCTGCCTCCCCCCCTCCGTTAACTGACAATCCCTCTGACCTCACCAAATTCTACAACGAAACACTCTCCTCCTGTCTCAACCAGCTAGCCCCCATCAAAACTAGATCTGTCTCCTTCACCCACTCCGCCCCCTGGTACACTCCTGAACTACACAAAATGAAATCACAAAAACGACGGCTTGAAAGACTTCACAAGAAAACCGGTTTAACTGTCCATCTAAAAGCCTATACGGATTACCTTCAGCAGTACAAGGATGCTCTCAGTACTGCCCGGTCCACCTACTACTCTCACCTCATTCACTCTGGCTCCACCAACCCAAAGGCTCTGTTTTCTACAGTAAATAAACTCCTCAAGCCCAGCGACAATACCTCCAACTCTTTCACCACTGACAAATGCAACTCCTTTCTCTCATTCTTCCAAACAAAAATCGACACCATTTACAACAACCTGTCCTCCTCTCCTGCCCCCACGGCCTGCACTCCCACTCCCTCACCTGCTCCTCCCCTCCTCACCTCTCAGCCTCTGTCTCAGTTCTCCCCCGTGTCACCAGGGGACCTTCCCAAAATCATGAGAGGCATGAAAACCTCTACATGTGTCCTGGATCCCATCCCATCTCACCTAATTAAGGACTCTTTACCAGCCATCTCCACACTCATCACAGAAATCATCAACTCCTTCTTCAGGTCTGGCTCAGTCCCCCCTTCACTCAAACTGGCTGCTGTCACACCCATCCTCAAAAAACCTGGACTCAACCCCGACATCTTGTCGAACTTCCGGCCCATCTCCAATCTCCCCTTTCTGTCCAAAATACTGGAGCGTATTGTCGCCACACAACTCAAAGCCCACCTCTACTCAAATGACCTGTTCGAACCATTTCAATCTGGATTCCGTTCCCAACACAGCACAGAAACAGCTCTCCTGAAAGTCACCAATGACATCCTTCTCTCCGCAGACTCCGGCCACCTCACCATCCTCATCCTCCTGGACCTCACTGCAGCCTTCGACACCATAAATCACATCATTCTCCTCTCCCGCCTTGAGTCCTCCCTCAGCATCACTGGCACTGCACTCTCCTGGCTCAAATCATACCTCTCAGACCGACAACAATTCATCCATATCAACAACTGCACCTCCTCCACTGTTCCTCTGTCCCAAGGCGTCCCCCAGGGTTCGGTGCTTGGTCCTCTCCTCTTCATACTTTACCTGCTCCCTCTTGGCAACATCATTCGCCACAACGGTCTCCATTTCCACTGTTATGCCGATAACGTTCAGCGCTATATCTCCACCAACTCCATCACTCCTGCTACTCTTTCCACTCTCTCCAATTGCCTCGCCGACATCAAATCCTGGATGCAGGTGAACTTCCTCAAACTAAACTGTGACAAATCAGACCTGATCATTATCGGCCCCAAATCCCTCAACAACTCCACAGACAGTTTCCGCCTCACCATCGACAACTCCACCCTCTCTCCTTCCCCCTACAGTCGCAACCTTGGAGTCATCTTTGACAGTAACCTCTCATTTGATCATCACATCAATCAAATCACCAAAACGGCTTTCTTCCACCTCAAGAACATTGTCCGACTCCGTCCATCACTCTCCTTCTCTGCTGCTGAAACCCTCATTCACGCCTTCATCACTTCCAGAATCGACTACTGCAACAGCATCCTCTATGGCACACCATCCAAAACTCTAAATAAACTTCAGTACATCCAAAATTCTGCTGCACGTCTGCTCACCCACACCCGCTCCCGTGATCACATCACTCCTGTCCTCCAGAAACTCCACTGGCTCCCAGTTCCACAACGTATTCAGTTCAAAATCTTCCTCCTCACACACAAAGCCCTCCATAACCAGGCCCCCTCCTATCTCACTGACCTGCTCCATCGCCACAATCCTTCCCGCAGCCTCCGTTCACGTGATGCAAACCTCCTTACTCCGCCACTCAAGACCAAGCATCGAACCTGGGGCGACAGAGCCTTCTCTGCAGCTGCCCCTTCCCTCTGGAACTCTCTCCCCAAACACATCCGCGACTGTACCGACCTTACCACCTTCAAATCCCTGACAAAACCCACCTTTTTAAAATTGCTTTTATAGCTCAGTTTATTGTGGTTTTTTTTTGATGTGACATCTCACATTGTTTTGTTAATTTGATGTTCTTTCTTATGTAAAGTGTCTTTGAGTATTTTGAAAAGCGCTTTTAAATAAAATGTATTATTATTATTATTAATGTCAAATTGTCATAATCGAGACAGCCCAAGCAATGTCAACTTGTCATAACAAAAACCGAATGACACTTAATGACAGAGGTCATAAAAGTTTATGACATGTTCATAAAGTTTATGACACTTTTATGACAGTGTCATGTCACTATTATGACGACACTGTCAAGTAAAGTGTTACTACTTAATCATTGTCTAAATGTCAGTTAAATGAAAAACCAAAATGTCTACATATTTAAGCAAGAGTGTTTAGAAAAGGGGTTTGCTTATCAGATCTAATCACAACCAACTATGTCAGGGGATTCAGAGCAGCAGCAACTATGGAGTACCTCTTACTTGATAAAAAGCCCTAACTCCTCTCAAGAGAAACCAGTTTGAAGTTGATTTGTATTCAGTTACTCATATGGACATTTACATGGTTTTAGGCTCTGGTTCTGTAAACCTTCACTTAAATCCAATGTTAGTGCTCTAATACCTAACTTTGAAAAATTCAGGATTTTCCTGTGTGTATCTTTTCTGTGTAAACTATATTGCATTCTTTGTGCCTTGGACTATATTTTTCTTCTGAAGATGCTGTCTCTCATGTTTCATTGTCATTATCACATAGCCATTGCGGCTTTTTAGAGATTTAGCACTCTCAAATATGGCCACGGCAGCTGGTTTGTTCTTATTAAAGGGCTTTAGGTAGGTGGCAAACTACAGAACCGCACCTTTTTCACATTTCCTTTTTTTGCAACATTTCCGAAATTTGCTTGAAATGCCCCAAACTATTTCATGGACTTATGAGGGTTTAAATGAGACACTGTCCGGTTGGACTGTTCACTGTATAATTTCTATGTGTAGATACAGTATAGTTGTAATTCAGTCACAGATAAATAAGACAGTAACAAATATGTTTGCATCATGCATGCAGAGTCTATTTTCATGCGAATATTACATTTTTTTATATATTAAATATCCACTGCAAGGATAATACAGGAGGAGTATGGGGGGTTATTGAGGTAACCCTTGCATGTTTTGTGTCTGTTTCGTTAATGCTAAGTCTCGCTCAGCTAGTGGTGCACCATTTCAGG
This sequence comes from Planiliza haematocheilus, assembly GCA_005024645.1. Taxonomy (NCBI): domain Eukaryota; kingdom Metazoa; phylum Chordata; class Actinopteri; order Mugiliformes; family Mugilidae; genus Planiliza; species Planiliza haematocheilus. The sequence continues at coordinate 697,502 of SRSE01001160.1, forward strand.
TATTTGTGGACTATAAGACTGAAATGGATAAAGCGCTAAGGGATTTGACTTGTAACTGTACACCTGATCTGTCACATTTATCTGCCTGCTACTTGGTGACAAGTTGCTGAAAAGCCGTCGACAGGGGTCCGAATAGTGCCATCATACTGACTGATGAAGGAGTTTGTGTGGCCAGCAACATGTTAAAAGAGTGCCCCCACTCTTATTTTTGTGCAGACTGGCTCAGCCTATAACACTCATGCCCACTGAATTTAAGACTTTATGTATAACACTTGAATTGAAATTGTACATTAACTTTTTCAATGTTCAGTCCCAAGAAATATTTATATATGTTTAGCTTAAATTAAATCTAACATTCATTCATTAATTTTCTGTAACTGCTTGTCCTCTGGAGGGTCACGGCTGCAACCTGTCCCAGCTGTCATTGGGCGAGAGGCAGGGTACACCCTGGACAGGTCTCCAGTCTATCTCAGGGCTAACACAGGCAGACAACCATTCACACTCACACCTGGCCAATTTAGAATCACCAATTAAGATAAGCTGCATGAAGAACATGCAAACTCCACAAAGAAAGGCCTGAGTTGCCGATGGATTTGAACCCAGAACTGTCCATTAAATCTAACAGTTGCTCCTTAATTCAAATCATCTGTAGTGACCCTTCACCGGATAAGTGGTTTCACGTGTTTCTTTTTTATTACTTATTGACCAAACCGCATTATATTTATCTTCTGGTTGCGTGGTGACTTTTGGTCACAAGATTTGGTCCATTTTTTTTTTTTTTTTTGTATGTGTTGATGTTTTGATTTAATAGCAAAAACCATATTTTTTCACTAAACCTAACCATGCGATAATTTCTGTCTCCAGGCAATCGTCCCTATGTTGTGCTGACATGCCGTGTGCATCCTGGTGAGTCTAATGCCAGCTGGGTGATGAAGGGTACCCTAGAGTTCCTGTGCAGTAATGACAAATTGGCCCAGAGTTTGAGGGAAGCCTTTGTCTTCAAGATAATCCCCATGCTCAACCCAGATGGAGTCATCAATGGAACGTAAGTTAAGGGGTATGAACAGTGTTGAATGCAGAACCATTGGTTTACTATTGTTTTATACCTTTGTGACAAATCAGTGCAGAGCCTAAAGTGCGAAAAAATGTGGAAAAAATGTGGAAAGTTATTATGAAATGTTCACATATCGATATCTAATCTTGTTTTTAAATCTCTGGAAAAGAAAGTGATTTAATTGCATGTAAACTCATTAAGCAAATATCTTAAAAAATGCATATTCTATTTGACCTACTAGCTAGTGCTACCAACTCTGGCTGAAGTAACTTCAGCAAGACGCTTCTTGTAGCCAACTATCTGTCTCTGACATTGACTTGAGGAAATATGCCCCACTCCTCAATGCAGGATTCTTTCAGCTGTGAGATATTTGAGGGATTTCTTGCATGTACAGCCCCTTTCAAGTCACCCCACAGCATCTCAGTGGATTAAGAGCTGAGCTTCGACTCACCCATTCCAAGACTCTCCATTTCTTAGTTTTCAGCCAGTTCTTGGTGGATTTACTTCTATGTTTTTGGGACATTGTCATGTTGTGGGGTTCAGTTCCTCTTTAGCTGTAATTCTTTTACTTATGGTCTCACGTATTCCTCAAGCCCCCTCTGATACATGATAGTATTTATGGTGAATTCTATGATGGTGAGCTGGCTAAGCATCCCCTTCCACCTCCATGCTTCACAGTTAGTATGAGGCTCTTTTCCTGGAATGCTGTATTTGGTTCATACCAAACATGCCAACCATATATGAATTATCTGTTCAGATAATTTAACTTTAGAAAAAGAACATTATTCCAGAAGTCCTGCTTTTGGTCTATTGACCTTCATGTATCTCTTAGAGAGCAAAGATTTGTTCTTTTTTCACATGACTATGTACTAGTCATGTTGATGCTTTATACTGATTGTTCATATCACATAGCTGCAGGAAAGATGGATAAATATAATAACTGTGCAAGCTCTCTTGCTATTGTACTAACAATATCTGAGGGGGATTAGATAATAGCATTCACGCCCAAGCTAATGGTCAGCTGTCAAAACCTTATATCTGGAATCTGCTTGTGACATTGAGACTTTGTAATGTGACAGTGCAGCTGTTGCTCAGTAGATAGAGTGGGTTGTCCACAAACCAGGGGGTTAGTGGTCTGATCCTGACACATGAAACACAAGCCAAAGAGTTTGTTTATTTCACCTGTTGCTTGGACTGTGTGAATGTGCTGGGTTTGAACCTGCAGTTCAGCTGAGGCCTTCCTGTGTGGAGTTTGCATGTTCTCCTTGCACCTGTTTGGGTTTACTCCTGGTACTCTCATTTCCTCCTTCAGTCCAAAGACATGCTCATTAGGTTCACTGGTTATTCTACATTGGCTGTAGGTGTGAATGTGAGTGTGAATGGTTGTCTGTCTCTCTGTGCCCTGTGGCAGCCCTGTGGCAGCCCTGTGGCAGACTGGCAACCTGCCCAGGGTGTATCCCACCTCTTACACAATGACAGCTGGGATAAGCTCCAGGGGATAAGTGGTGAGAGGTGATGAATAAATAAATACAAGGCCAGTGACTATTTATCATCCAGCTAAGCTGTTCCTTTCAAAGACTGTCTTGGTTTACTTTAATAGTGACTGAGTTAATAAACTATTTCAAATTTCTTTGTAATTACTACCTTGAAGATTACTAGGAATTACCCCATCACTATTTAACAACTATCTAATATGTATTTGATATAACCCTAACTTAAAAATAACGACAACTTCAGATTGTTTTCTTTGTTTTTGTTTTGTTTGTTTGGTCCAAAATAGTACAAGAGCATTCTGAAAATGTACAGTACTCATCACAAATAATCCTCTTGACAAAACACTTCAAATTAGTTGAAACATCTGAGAAAAACTTCTGCAAATTCAAGAACACAATGCCTTGGCAATTGGAACTTGGGCTTCATCTCAGTGTATCTACAAAGGTATACAACTTTATGTCACAGCCTATCTGGGACTGAACAAAATACACACAACTCATCAAGGTACCAAATACCTCATTTGTCATTTCCACATCTTAATCCTGAGCTAACTCACCATCAGTGATAGGGATAACGGCGATGGGAATAACGGCGTTAAAATAAACCGCGTTACTAATGGCATTATTTTTTTCAGTAATGAGTAATCAAATTAATTACTATTGTCTTCGTTACAATGCCGTTACCAACGCTTAAATGCGTTACTTTGCGCCATCAGCCAGCCACAACAGCTGCAAAGGTGGGGTGGGGTCGGTAGATAATTGGCTAAGGTAGGGTAAGATTTCATGGTAAGCCAATCAGTGGCAGGTCAGTATTCAGTTGGGTGGGTGTTGTTTACGTACAAAACACACCGGATGCTAACGTGGATGTACCTGGATTCACGCCGGTGAGAGCGAACAGGGACTGCAGACGCAGCGGCAAATGTAAAGGTGGATGAATCGCACTGTTTATCAACATCAGATGGTGCAACCCGGGGCATGTTACGGTGAAGGAGATTGTGTGCAACAGAGACATCGAGTTGCTGGCGGTAGGTCTCAGACCATATTATATGCCCAGAGAGTTCTCCCACACCATTGTTGTTTGTGTTTACATCCCTCCGCGTGCACACGCCGAGACCGCGTGTGACGTCATCCACTCCACCGTAGCGGGACAACAAACACAACACCCAGACGCCTACATCGCCATCTCTGGGGATTTTATCATGTCACACTGGACTCCACGCTACCAGACTTTCACCAGTTTGTAAGCTGCCCCACCAGGAAGAACAGGACGTTAGACCTCCTGTACACTGCCACTCCTCTGCCCCCACTGGGAAAGTCTGACCATAACCTGGTCCTGCTCACACCACACTACAAACCAAAGATCCAGAGACAGTCTACAACCACACGCTCCTTCAGGAAGTGGTCTCCTGAGGCAGTGGAGGCTTTGAGGGACTGCTTTGAATCTACTGACTGGAACGTCCTGCAGGATGCACATGGTGAGGACATCGAGGGGGTCACCCACTGCACTACTGACTACCTGAACTTCTGTATGGATGTTGTGGTCCCCATTAGGACTGTACGCTGCTTCCCGAACAACAAGCCCTTTCTTCTCTCTCCACTCTCGTGTCCTCCACTTTCTTTTTCTCTGGCACAGAGCTCCTGCCCTCTAAATTCCTATCTGCTACTAGTCATGCAATTCTGTGCTATTACTATGTAGAATGTTTACTGCTGCTCTCCCTTCTTCCAAGTATCTCTGGCCTGGAGTTGAGTGTTTCCTGTGGAGCGCCATACTACATCTGTTGTCGTGGTCTCATCAGCCTGCCCAGTCTCCATGGAATCCTGCTGTTATCCACTCCTACCTGAATGAACAATTCTCCAACCTGCCAATGATTCCCCTTATATTTTCAAACTGTCATGTAACATCATCAGTTTGTATCATAGCATCCCACTTGTATGCTTTACTCAGATATGTGTATTGATGACAGATGTATGTTTATCTTGCTGTTCTCTTTCTCTGTCTGTACCCGGCTGGCCTTAGGCAGATGGGTCCCTCCATATGAGCTGGGTTCTGCTCAAGGTTTCTTCCTGTTAAAAGGGAGTTTTTCCTTGCCACCGTCGCCTTCAGGCTTGCTCTGGGGGTTTCAGGCCGAGTCTTGTAAAGCGTCTTGAGACGATTTGTATTGTTATTGACGCTATATAAATAAAACTGAATTGAATTGAATTGAATTGAATCACCAGAAGAAGAGGGCATTCAAGGATGGTGACCGAGACGAGCTGAAGCGCGTACAGGGGGAACTCAAGGTCCAGCTGAGAGAGGCAAAGGAGAAGTACAGAAGGAAGGTGGAACATAAGCTGCAGCACAACAGCATGAGGGAGGTCTGGGATGGCATGAAAACCATCAAAGGCTGCAAGAAGAAGGGCGGCAGCACAGAGAAGGGGGATGCTGAGAGAGCAAACGAGCTGAACCTGTTTTTTAACAGGTTTGATACTGCAGCTCCTACAGACAACAACTCGGACTGCAGAGCTTCCCCACCCACCACACCCATGGACAGTGCAACCCACCTCTCCCTCCCCCTCCCTACCACCACCAAGGATGGGTAACTCCCTACCACAACGACAGACAGTTCAACCCCCCTCCCCTTCACCATCACCAAGGATCAGGTGAGCAGAGAGCTGAGGAGGCTGCGCCCAAGGAAAGCAGCCGCCCCAGACAAAGTGTGTCCAAGGATGCTCATGGCCTGCTCTGCTGAATTGGGGGAGCCGCTTCAGCATGTCTTCAACCTGAGCCTGCAGCTGGGGAGGGTCCCCGTGCTCTGGAAGACTTCATGTCTCATCCCGGTTCCCAAAACAAAACACCCCAGGGAGCCGGTTGACTTCAGACCAGTTGCACTAACATCCCACATCATGAAGACTTTTGAACGGCTGCTTCTCCATCTCCTCAGACCCCAGGTCCACCACGCACAGGATCCACTGCAGTTTGGATACCAGGAGAAGGTGGGCGTGGAGGATGCCATCCTCTATCTGTTACACAGGGCTTATTCTCATCTGGACAAGGAGAGCGGTGCTGTGAGAATCATGTTTTTTGATTTTTCCAGCGCCTTCAACACCATCCAGCCCCTCCTGCTGAGAGACAAGCTGACAGAGATGAGGGTGGACTCACACCTGGTGAGATGGATTACAGACTACCTCACAGAGAGACCACAGTACGTCAGACTGAAGGACTGCACGTCAGACACTGTGGTCAGCAGCATCGGAGCACCACAGGGGACCGTGCTCTCTCCCGTCCTCTTCACCTTGTACACATCTGACTTCCAGTACAACTCATGGATGGAAGGAGGAGTACAGGAGCCTGGTCGCGGACTTCATGGGGTGGTGCAGGTCCAACCATCTGCAGCTGAACACCTCCAAGACCAAGGAGATGGTGGTGGACTTTAGAAGGAAGAAATCACATCTCCAACCTGTGTCCATCAACGTGGTCGATGTGGAGGTGGTCAGGACCTATAAATATCTGGGGCTGCAGCTGGACGACAGGCTGGACTGGACTTCGTGCATGGACACACTCCACAGGAAAGGACAGAGCTGTCTGTCCTTCAACGTCTGCAAAAAACTGCTGCAGATGTTTTACCAGTCTGTGGTGGCCAGCGTCCTCTTCTATGCTGTGGTTTGCTTGGGAGGAAGGAGCAAGAAGAGGGACGTCGCTCAACTGGACAGACTGGTGAGGAGGGCTGGCTCAGTGGTGGACACAGAGCTGGACTCTCTGGTGACAGTGGCAGAGAGAAGGACCCTGGACAAACTGCTGTCCATACTGGACAATGCCCACCACCCTCTGCACAACACCTTCATCAGGCAGAGGAGTGTTTTCAGTGGCAGGCTGCTGTCTCAGTCCTGCTCAACCAACAGACTTAAAAACTCTTTCGTCCCCCTGGCCTTCAGACTGTACAACAGCTCTCAGTGCATATATATATACATACAATACAAAAACTATGAAAAATAGAAAGTGACTAGAATAAAATGCTTTAGACAGCTATAAACTATGTAAAAATATAAAGTGACCAGTAGAATTATTTTTTATATGTATATACATATATATATATGCATTATTTTTTATATGTATATATATATATGCATATATATATATATATATATATATATATATATATATATATATATATATAATATATAAAAAATAATTCTACTGGTCACTTTATATTTTTACATAGTTTATAGCTGTCTAAAGCATTTTATTCTAGTCACTTTCTATTTTTCATAGTTTTTGTATTGTATGTTCAATGTATGTTTTTGCTACTGGATGCTTTGAATTTCCCCTGGGATTAATAAAGTATCTATCTATCTATCTATCTATCTATCTATCTATCTATCTATCTATCTATCTATCTATCTATCTATCTATCTATCTATCTATCTATCTATCTATCTATCTATCTATCTATCTATCTATCTATCTATCTATCTATCTATCTATCTATCTATGCGCGCATAGAATTCAGAGGTAAAGTTGCTGTTTTCAAGGTGGAAGTATAGTCAATACTTTAACATCTTTGAGGTAAAATGTGCACATGAAGAGTAGCTTAAGCTCAGAAAAAAATAATCTTATTCTTAGACGTATTCAAACTTTTTAGTTACTTTCCCTGGTAACTAGTTACTTTTATAGTGGAGTAATTCAGTTACGATAAGTAACTAATAAATAAGTAGAAACTATTCAAGAGGGCTGTGTTACTCCCTGCCTTGTAGGCTAAACTGTTAATTGACAGAAAAATAAACACTGTGCAATGCATGAACAGTTTCAACAAACTAAACTCATGAACTGAAGTGATGGACATTATTACAGTATTTTACTCCTGAAACCTGTGGTTCCAAACATGCGCTACACTTTTGCAGCAAGGGCTGTCAAGTTAGGATAACTTGGCAAGAGATACTGATAAAATGTGTCCAAGCCAGCTGCGGCAAATTTGCTCTTTAGAGCTGAGTCACAGTGTATTATTTCAAGTTGAATGTTGGCCAGTAGATCAGAGGCATTCACAGTGAATGGCGAGCAAAAAAACCAATTCACCAACAATCTGAAACCATTGCTTAAACTTACACAGTAGTCCCGTTATTTTATCTTTGAACCACACCATGTCTGCAGAATGTTGGGTCGCGCACACGTTTCAGACAAGGAAAGTGAGCAGCATCACCACCCGTGAGTTGTCTCCCAAAAAGCAGCTTCAACTCACATATGCTGTCATAATACTGTGTGACAACTTTGTTGTGCCCTTGCAGTCCTCAATATCCTCCATTTGCAGTCTGCACTTTCTCTTTGAATCCTGTCACAACATCTGCTTTTTTCCTGATCATTGATGGCGCCCCATCAAACAGACAACACAAGACCAGTCAATTTTGACCCTGTCCAGCGCTTCGACCAGGGGCGTTGAAAATATCAGCTACTGTTGTGGTATCCATCATTGGCACCAACTCCACGAACTCCTCTGTGATGGTCAAAGTGTAATCAACTCTGCTGATGAGTACAACCAGTTGTGCAACATCTGTAATGCCCATGCTTTCATCAACTGCAACACAAAAGGCAATAAATTACTTTACTTTATGCCTCAGTTGGCTGTCCAGATCTGCCGAAAGAGCAGAAATCCTGAGAAGAAACTGTGTTTCTTGTCAGGCTGATATTTGCAAAAGCCCAGTGCTTTTCAGGGCACACAATCTCTGCAGCCTTCAGCATGCGTGTCTTCACAAATTCACCCTCACTAAATTGTTTTGAAGCCAGTGCAATTTCACTAGCAATAGGGTAGCTGGCTTTCACTGCAGCATCACTGATTTCTTGAAGACTTGCAAGTCTCCAAGAAATCAGCATGCTATAGCATCCCCAATGCTAATGTGGATTTACCGGGCTTCATCACATCAGAGTGGAAAGAGACACAAGGCAAGTGGGAAAAGGAAAGGTGGGGGGATCGGACTGTTGACACTTGGTGGTGTAATCCAGGGCATGTTATGGTGAAGATGACCATCTGCGGCCATGATATAGAGCATTTAGCCGTGAGTCTCCAGCCATACTACATGCCCAGGGATTTCTCACATGCCATCGCTGTATGTGTTTACATACCCCCACAAGCGGATGCCGATGTTGTCTGTGATGTCATCCACACAACTGTCACCAGACTTCAGATGCAGCACCCAGATGCCATCAAGCTGATCTCTGGAGGCTTCAACAGTGTGACAATGGTCTCTGCACTGTCTTTCATCCAGTATGTGGATTGTCCTACCAGGCAAAATAGGTCTATTAATCTTTGTATGCAAACACTTTTACCACCACTATCGGACCACAACCTGATCCTCCACCAACCTCACTACAGGCCACTGGTTGCAAGGCAACCTACCACCAAATGCTCCTTCAGGAAATGGTCACCTGAGGTTGAGGAAGCGCTGAAGAACAGCTTTCAGTCCATGGATTGGGAAGTGCTGCAGGAGGCCATTGGATCACTGGATGTAGCACACGTTTCTTTATGTTGTTCCCGCCAGAACAGAATTCCCCAATAATGAGCCCTGGATCACCAGAAACATCAAGGTGTTTCTTAACCAGAAGAGGGCCTTTAACCCTTGTGCTACTCTCCTGCATGCTCTCTATGTGTCTGTCCATTCACTTGGGGTCCCAGAGACCCCAAAGGTAGCACGAGGATTAAGGGCAGTGACCAGAGCTGAGGTGGAGCAAAGGTTGAAGGACGGCTGCATGAAGAATGCATCTAGGTGGAAGTTTTTCACCACAGGAGTGATGGTGGTTGTCTTTACACCATTTGGAACAACTGCCTGAGCTAGAGACAGATTGGAAATGTCAGTCAGACCTTGGCCAGCTGTTCACCACAGGTTTAAGTCAGCCAGGTATATTGTATAGGTCAGCTGCTTTTAGTTCATTCATCCTGCTCAGTGTGGTGTAGATGTCTGAGACAGACAATCTCTGATGGCATGTATGTCGTGTCACATCAGAACACTTCAGGCGCCCTGTGAGCCTCTATTTTTCTATATTGTTTGTTTTTACTAGTATTCAGAATCAGAATCAGAATCAGCTTTATTGCCAAGCATGTGTGTACATACAAGGAATTTGCTTTGGTCCTACAGAAAAGACCATGGCCCCCGATGGGTATCGGTGCCATTTTTGGGAAATTTGGGTCAAGAAAGGGGGAAGGAACAAGAGGAGAGAGGAGGAGAAAAAAGCAGCTCCCAGACTACACACCTCTGGGGGAGTACAGTGTGGGACCAGTAAAACCCTCAGCAACATAAGCACATATGAACACACTTTACAACACAATAAGTCAAAAACAACTTGCACCGGGGAGGGGGAAAAGGGAGGTGAAGGTATTCCAGGTCAGACAGGCAGCTATCCGCGTCATCGGACCCCGCCTGTTGGACTGGATGGGTAAAAGCTGCGAAGGCGTGGGATTGGGGGTAGGGAGGTCTAGTGCATATGTGCATGTGAGTGAGTGTCCTTGTGGTGTGAGTACATAAGCCTAGAGAGTTGCTTTGTCTAGCCTCCCAGACAGTGCCTCAGTTCGCAGGATGTCATCGCGATAACACAGCAGGTTGCTATGGAGACGTCCCTGATTGGGTCCCAAATGAAGTCAACCAAAACAGGTGTCAGCGTGAAGGAAGGGAGCAGGGATGGGACAGAGCGTCTCACAGCAGTGATCTCATGGGGGGTTTATTCCAGCAGCGGCCTTGGCCAAGGCCCGCTGGCTCCGGAATGCAGATTAGAATATGATTGTTTGGATTAGGGCAAGTAGTCGCTTTTCAATAGACACAGCTTACTCTGTTTGTTCATACTGGTCTCCAGGTCCGTCCATTCGCCTTTGCAAAGCCGAAAGCTTCTCCATGATGTTTTCCGTATTGCGGCTACTGACCACATTCAGAGCACAAACAGCCTTGTCCAGGGTGGTATCCATGTTGCGGTTAATAATCACAGTCAATCTCTCCATGTTGCGATTTATAGCCACAGTCAGTGCGCTCATAGCTCTGTCCATGGAGATCTCCATAGCGCGGTTACAGGCCACAGTCTGAGCGCTAACAGCTCTGCACACTCCATCAATTAATTCGGGCAGCTTCAAGGGGCTTTGGACTGCTGACACTGACCGAATTTTCTGAGATACACCAGGGCAGTGCCTAATCCAATCAGCAGCAAGTTATCATGTTATCATGGTTCCGAATATGTAAAGATCCTTGATGTCCTCAACGGAAAGAGTCGTCGCCAGGCACACGACCCTCCACTTCTCCCAGGAGTCCATCGTGTATCCAGTAGCAAACGTTCCGTCAGGGCAGATAGGTTTCCCCGAACCTAAGCCTCTCGTCGAGAAGATTCTGTCAATTGCGATTAGAGACCAGTTGACCAATTCCATGATTTAGAATTTAGAGAGCAGTGCAGAAAGAGGCTCTTCAAGTTTGAGACAAGACAGGACGAGATGTAAGAAGCAAAGCAGGTGCGACCGCCTCCATTGAGAGCTGAAACAATTCCGCCACTAAAAGCCACTATTAATATTTCTGCCTGATCTCTTCACGTCGCCTGTGTGACGTGACATTTTAATTGTCCAGCATCTGCTCCCCCAATCATTTTCTGTTTGTGGGGGATCATTAGGGACAACACTTGTCACTGGACCATTCATTTCAAAGATCTCAGATAAATCATTATGAGTCATGTGGTAGCACCACTTAATAATATCCGTAGTTGTTGAATGAAAGTACTGTGTATTTTCAGGACTATGAGCTGTCACAGTCTTATATGTTACTCTTTGTTTTTTGGATTTTAGTTTCACCTGTTAATTCAGATTCTGTAGAAGTGATGTGTGTTAGTCTAGCATACATTTCACATTCAGACTCTTTTATTTATAATAGCTAATAGCTCATTTTTCTGCTGTATATTTACTCAGGAGTCGCTGTGACCTGAGCAGTGAGGATCTTAACCGTCAGTGGAGTAAACCAGACCCCACTCTAAGTCCAACCATCTACCACACCAAGGGCTTACTATACTACCTCAAAAGTATAGGACGACCTCCACAGGTAAGATGCACATGCTTCTGTGTGATGTAAGCCCATTAGTGTTATGCAGTTGTCCTGCAGTGCTGAGACACTGTTAATCTAATTAACTATTTAACTATTAATTTTTTTTTGTGTAATTTTTCTGCATGGTAAACAGTGTGCCTGGTACCATCCTGGTCAATAATTATCTTGCACATCTTTTTGTTTAATCTATACAAACATCGATGCAAAAATTTGCAGCAAGATTAACTGACGTCCACCGACGTGCATCAACCAATCATGTGTTTCTTAGTATTAGCAGTACTCTATCAACATGACTTCACACTGACTGGACTATATTCAGGTGTGCACAGTGTCTACAGGAATGATAGTATCTAGTAAATCTAGCAAAACACTGTGATTGAATGTGGAAGAAAAAAGGAGGCCTTTCTTATTTGTGCAGCTATGGCTCAGGTGATAGAGCAGCCCTGACCAACCAAAGCGTGGTCCATGTGTCTTTGGTGAAAACAGTGAATCCAAAGTTGCTCCCAGTGGGAGGCATTTGTGTGTCACCGTGTGTGTGTGAATAGATGACTGAGACACAATGGAAAAAATCTACTTAATGAAAATAAACACACTTTTGAGAGACATGTTCGAGTTCTTGATTTCTAATAAATTAAATGAATGCCCCACAAGGGTCTGATTCTGTTTGCATGTGTTTCAGGTTTTCTGTGATTACCATGGGCACTCTCGAAAGAAGAATGTGTTCCTGTATGGCTGCAGTGTTAAGGAGACTCTCTGGCAGTCTGGCTCTACTGTTGACACTGTAGGATTAAAAGAAGACCCAAGATATAGAGTAAGACATAAACTGGCACGCCTTACACATAGACCAGTAGCCTTATAAGACTTGCATGGATTTCGTTCTGAAACATGGCGTACGCTCAAATCCACAAAATGTCATACTCCCAAAAACATCCAGACATATGAAGCTGTGCGTACACATACACATTTCCAATTCCACATCCCAATCAATGTGGAATTGAGCACACATGTTGGAGTACATACTCTTTCTGAACGTATTCACACTTTACACACAGGGTTATCACCATCAGTACTTTGCACATAGAGACAATCAGGGGTGTGTTAGAAGCTCCCTATGGAATGCCCCAATTGCTAGGAACCCCAGTGTGGTCACGACCTGTGTAGATATAGGCAGCGCATGGATCCTCACTGTGGCCAGCCCAAGGCCGGCTGCAGCTCTGTGCATAGTTCCAGAAGGATTTCCCTCGGGAACCTAAAGGGGCTGATCACATGTCATCATGTGACACCCACCCTTCGTATTGCAATGTTTTCTAATACTGCAAAAACAGCCATTGTTCATTCAGTCTGAGGTGTAATTGTTTTCACATTTATTTATTATGACAGTTTTCCAGCATCACGTCTAAGTGATGCCAAAGGACCAACAGCTGTAGAAACGCGTGTACGCCAGCCATGAAGTTGACATAAGGCACCACACATTTCCACAGTCATTTCACCCTTGATACAGCTGAACTTTGTACTCTGAATAAGAGCGTACACCGCATTTTTTGTGTATATGCACCCTTTATACATGAGGCCCCAGGCCACATAGGATTCAGATTAAAATACTACATACCTTTCTTTAGGTCTCAGCATTGGACAGTGTAGTTAGAGCTCTGAAACCATAGAAACCAAAGAACAAATGTATGCCAGCATTTCTACTGTGGTTGTCAGCATTTGTAAGTATCTCATGTATCCCTTTTTGTTCATCTGTCTATCTCTTTCTTTCTCTAGACCATTCCAAAGACCTTGGATTGTATTGCACCAGCCTTTTCTTTCAACAGCTGCAACTATTTGGTAATACTTCAACACTATGTAAGAAGCATAATTACTTTACATGATGACAACAATTATTTAATACTTACAGTATGTAGGTTTTGCTATATTAATTTGTTCCAATTTGTTATCAATATCAATATTAATCACTATTGTCATTTTTTTGTGTTCTGGAAACACGACAAAATCAGAGCACAAAGGACAATAATACAAAATCAAATTATTATTTTATTTTATCTGAAAAGTTAGACATTCAAAAGACTACAGAAAGAATACAACTGAGAGCACACATGTAAAATGAATATACAGCTAGAATACTAGAATAATGATTCAAGAGCCTCACTATACTGCTTTTGAACACTTTAGAATGCAGTTGGGCAAATGAGAAAATAACTGCATGGGATACACTGTATTTACTGATGGCTAGAGTGTTGATAGGGCACAGGTGATGCACAAAACTGCCAGAAAAACAAGAAGGAAGTTAAAATCTCGACAACATCAGCATCACTCATCATCTTTGTAATGTTAAGTGTGTATCAAATTATGTATTTTTTCTTTCTATTATAAATTCCTTCATCTCTCATCTTTTACACATGTTTCTTTACAATAAAATCACACAAGAAAAAATGATAATAAAGCCATATTATTGCTTGTGCTATGTTCAGCTCATCACTGAATTCTGATTTTATTTTGTCAGGTGGAGAAATCTCGTTCTGCCACAGCCAGGGTGGTTGTCTGGAGGGAAATGGGTGTACTGAGAAGTTATACCATGGAGAGTTCATTCAATGGCTGTGACCAAGGAATATACAAGGTGTGTGAATCCATATGTAATTGTGTGAAATAAGTCCAAATAGACAGAAGTGACTGTATGTAGTGCCTCTAGTACTTTTAAACATAGACAAGAGAAACTAGTAAACGATAACTGCTTAGGGCCAAATACAGTGACTTTAGATTTGTATCATTTTAGACGTAGAAAGTTACAGGTCACTCAAGGCATGTTGGAGTTTGACCAACTGATTTGCCACTTTAGAATACTGAGGCATGTAGCCCTTCACTAAAGACACATTCATTTTGTATATGGTTATGTTACTTACTGGCTAAACCTCTTTGAGCTATTTAGATGGGATGGGGTCTAAAAGCTGGCTTAAATGCATCACTCAAAGCTTCCACAATTTGCAAACCTGGCTACAGCAGTAAAAATAAATCTGGGGTTGTTCTTCATGTCTTCTCTTAATGATGAATGTTATGCTGTTCTACGTATATGTAACAGCTACATCTGTTCCTCTTCTGTCTGGACTATAGGGAACGATCACAAGACTCAGAAGGCAAATGCACTTTTGTTGAAAGACACATGAAAACCCAGCTAAAGTTTGCAGTGTCATACTCTGATAGGACCAACAGTGAACCTGTGATGGCATGGCTATACTATTATAAATACTGCTGAGTGAACTACATCAATTTACTTTTGTCAGGAATCAATATTTTAAATTAGATGTATTGCTTTTGATCAATAAATGCACTAAATACACTAACTTAGCAATAAATGTAATTTGGATGGATGCAAAACTGTTAAGTGACCAGAAACACACTACTTTCCTTATCTTGAAACACAACTCAGTGAATGTGCTTACATCTGTGTATAACCTTCCCTTTTGATTTCAAAGGACTGTGTGTGTGTGTGTATTTGGGTCCAGGGCTTGCAGTTAGGAACCAGGGAGCTACAGGAAATGGGGGTGAAATTTTGCCAAAGTTTGTTGGCTGTAGCCAAAGACGTGTGGCCCCTTAACATCAAGAGACTGATGAACCACATCGACCACAAATCTAACAAGTAAGCTGTGCATTTTTAATAGTGTGTGACAAAAATGTGCAACTTATAAATTTCATTTGCATATAGTTAAAATCATTAATTAAACTCTTAAATATGGGTTATAATATATTAAAAGATATATGTATCTCACACACCTGCTATTATAATACTGTATTTTAATGGCCAAATATACTTACTGCTTTCAAGCACAACAAAGGATAATTTTTTTCTTTACAGCCAGTTAAAACAATACACTGTATTTGATTACACCACTGTGGTTACACAAAGTGTGTTTGCAGTAGGTGTTTATTAATGACAAATGGACAGTGATATGACACAGGTATACAGTGAGAGTAAAAAGTATTTGATCCCTTGCTGATTTTGTTGGTTTGCCCACTAATAAAGACATGAGCATTCTATACTTTTAATGGTAGATGTATTTAAACATGGAGAGATAGAATATCAAAAAGAAAATCCAGAAAATAACTTTAAGGAATATATTTTAATTGATTTGTATTACATTGAGGGAAAAAAGTATTTGATCCCCTAGTATGCATTAGGAGTTCTGGCTTTCACAGAGCAGTTAGACACTCCCAATCAACTTGTTACCTGAATTGACACCTGTTCTAACTAATCACCTGTATAAAAGACACCTGATCAGTGAATCAGACAGACTCCAAGCCCTCCAACATGGGTAAGACAAAAGAACTTTCTCAGGACCTCAGAGACAGGATTGTTGACCTGCACAAATCTGGAATGGGCTACGAAAACATTAGCAAGATGCTTGGAATTAAAGAAACAACCATTGGTGCCACTGTCAGAAAATTTAAAAATTATAACATGACCATCAACAGACCTCGATCTGGTGCTCCACAGAAGATTTCACCTCGTGGGGTGGCAATGATAATGAGAACTGTTAGAAAACGTCCTGCAACCACTCAGCAGGAGTTAGTGAATGACCTCAAGGCAGCTGGGACCACAGTAACCAGGAAAACAGTTGGCAACACTTTGCGACGCAATGGGTTAAAATCCTGCAGTGCCCGAAAGGTACCCCTGCTTAAGAAGACACATGTGAAGGCCCGCCTAAAGTATGCCAATGATTACCTCAAAGATGCACAAAGTGATTGGGAGAAGGTTCTGTGGTCAGACGAGACCAAAATTGAACTATTTGGCCTAAACTCTACACGTTGTGTGTGGAGAGAGGAAAATGCTGCCTATGACCCAAAGAACACTGTGCCCACCATCAAGCATGGAGGTGGAAGCATTATGTTTTGGGGGTGTTTCTCTGCCAAGGGCACAGGACTACTACACCGCATCAGTGGGAAGATGGATGGAGCCATGTACCGTGCAGTCTTGAGGGACAACCTCCTCCCCTCTGCCAGGAAGCTGAAAATGGGCTGTGGTTGGGTCTTCCAACATGACAACGATCCCAAGCATACAGCAAAGGCAACAAAGGAGTGGCTCAAGAAGAACCATATTAAGGTCATGGAGTGGCCCAGCCAGTCTCCGGACCTCAATCCTATTGAAAATCTATGGGGGGAGCTGAAGGTCCGAGTTGCCAAGCGACGGCCCACCAACCTGAATGATTTAGAGAGGATCTGCAAAGAAGAGTGGGCCAAAATTCCCCCTGATATGTGTGCTAACCTTGTGGTTAACTACCACAAACGTCTGACCGCTGTGCTTGCAAACAAATGCTTTGCCACCAAGTATTAACTGCTTTTGGCTACAGGGATCAAATACTTATTTCCCTCAATGAAATACAAATGAATTAAAATATATTCTTGAAAGTTATTTTCTGGATTTTCATTTTGATATTCTGTCTCTCCATGTTTAAATACATCTACCATTAAAAGTATAGAATGCTCATGTCTTTATTAGTGGGCAAACCAACAAAATCAGCAAGGGATCAAATACTTTTTACTCTCACTGTATGTGCAGGTCATCTGCTACACAGTCATCCACTGAACACCAAGACAAAGTCCTTATGTGTGAGCATGCACCGATCAGGCATTATATTAAAACCACTGACAGGAGAAGTAAACAACACTGAATATCTTGTGAAGCAGTGACACTCCTTGCAGCAGCCATACCCAGCAGGATGCAGCCTGATGCAGTCACACACACAAAAACGCTTTATAAACAACAAGAAGGTGTTGACCTGAGGGGTATTGCACAAAAAGGATTAAGCTGGGATATGTTGATTATCCCGGCTTAATTTAGCCTCAAGTCGGTTGCATGAAAGTAGCTCAAACTTAACCCGGCTAAGTTACTATGGTGATTTATTCTCTGCAGCTAGCCTGCTCCAGACCAGGCTAACAGCCAGGCTAAGATTAATCCTGGTGATTCACCTGTATTTCCACCGTCAATCCTGTGAGGATTTAATGTGTTTTACAGCATGACCATGGTCTTTCTAAGTATGTTGCATCATTTTAATTATCCTGTATTAAAATATTACATATTTATAGTAATTTATCATTTCATTTAAATCTGTTGGTTGTTTGTAATTGCAATAGTCTTTTTATATTGATTTAAGTGGTAGTATTATTACTGTTATATTGCTATGCTAATGAGGACTGCTTGTCAAGTTGCAGTCAGAGGTTTCATAAATATGTGTTTTATTGCAGTAATTGAGATTACAAAACACAGCTGATAAAGTTGCAAAGGTGTTTTCAATAAAATCTGTGATGAGGGCAATATAGTACATACACTATATTACCAAAAGTATTCGCTCACCCATTCAAATGATCAGAATCAGGTGTTCTAATCACTTGGCCTGGCCCCAGGTGTATAAATTCAAGCACTCAGGCATGCAGACTGTGAAACAAGACATTTGTGAAAGAATGGGCCGCTCTCAGGAGCTCAGTGAATTCCAGCGTGGAACTGTCATAGGATGCCACTTGTGCAACAAATCCAGTCGTGAAATTTCCTCGCTCCTAAATATTCCACAGTCAACTGTCAGCTCTATTATAACAAAATGGAAGCGTTTGGGAACAACAGCAACTCAGCCACGAAGTGGTAGGCCACGTAAAGTGACGGAGAGGGGTCAGCGGATGCTGAAGCGCATAGTGCAAAGAGGTCGCCGACTTTCTGCACAGTCAATTGCTACAGAGCTACAAACTTCATGTGACCTTCAGATTAGCCCAAGTACAGTACGCAGAGAGCTTCATGGAATGGGTTTCCATGGCCGAGCAGCTGCAGCCAAGCCACACATCACCAAGTGCAATGCAAGGCGTCGGATGCAATGGTGTAAAGCACGCCGCCACTGGCCTCTAGAGCAGTGGAGACGCGTTCTCTGGAGTGATGAATCACGCTTTTCCATCTGGCAATCTGATGGACGAGTCTGGGTTTGGAGGTTGCCAGGAGAACGGTACATTTCAGATTGCATTGTGCCAACTGTGAAATTTGGTGGAGGAGGAATTATGGTATGGGGTTGTTTTTCAGGAGCTGGGCTTGGCCCCTTAGTTCCAGTGAAAGGAACATTGAATGCTTCAGGATACCAAAACATTTTGGACAATTCCATGCTCCCAACCTTGTGGGAACAGTTTGGAGCGGGCCCCTTCCTCTTCCAACATGACTGTGCACCAGTGCACAAAGCAAGGTCCATAAAGACGTGGATGACAGAGTCTGGTGTGGATGAACTTGACTGGCCTGCACAGAGTCCTGACCTGAACCCGATAGAACACCTTTGGGATGAATTAGAGCGGAGACTGAGAGCCAGGCCTTCTCGACCAACATCAGTGTGTGACCTCACCAATGCGCTTTTGGAAGAATGGTCAAAAATTCCTATAAACACTCTCCTCAACCTTGTGGACAGTCTTCCCAGAAGAGTTGAAGCTGTAATAGCTGCAAAAGGTGGACCGACATCATATTGAATTCTATGAGTTAGGAATGGGATGGCACTTCAGTTCATAGAATGAGTAAAGGCAGGTGAGCGAATACTTTTGGTAATATAGTGTATATAGGTCCACCTCCCATTCTCCTGTTCCCTCTTCATAATGGCTTGCCCCTTTTTTGGAGGATGTGCTGGATGAGGAAGCCCTAATCCTCAGACTGTACCAGGGATGGTCTGTGTTACACTGAGATGGTTTGCAAGTGGGAGCTTCCTTTATTTTGTTTATGATGCAGAGAACCTCAATAAAGGAACCATTTGCTGCACAATAAGACATGTTTGTCTGGCACTGAAATCATTTAGCAACATATCCATCACCTTCTCTGGCCACAGAACTCCACATCAAGGAGCAGTTTTACATGATTTCAGGTCACCTCAATTTCAATGTGCAACCATTAGTTTCTAATTTGATCAGTTACAGTTATGGATACTAACTATTCTTTGTTACTGTATGTTGCAATGTTTGAGGTATCCTCTGCTGCTCAATGGGCTTACAAGCCAGCAGCCTCTAGTTAGCCTAGGTAGAATATAGGTTATTGGTCATATTACATGACTGTAGGCTTGGTAGGGCCTCTTAGTCGAACAGGGCCTCTAAACGTGTTTTGCCTGGGATTTCAGCACAAGGGATTGTAACATCTTGTCCTGTGTATTTCTAAAAAATGCACCTTGGACATCGTATGTGTAACTCTGTCGTGTTTTCTAAATGATATCTTGTATAGTCAGGCGAATTCTCTGGTGTGCTGCTGGGAGACAAAGGAGTGGCTGTTGAAATGCTCCCACCTTCCCAGTCAACATTAATAGCAGACACATGAGGGAATTTTTTCACTTCATTTTTGGATTTAGCCTCCCTTTAGTTAATAAAAGATCTTAAATGTTACTTTTTGGTGTGTGCATTTTGTTTAGCATTGGTGGTTCTCTTTTAAATTCTACTTTAAATTTACGAAAGAGGGAGGACATCACAGTGTTTTCTTTCTTTTTTTTTATTAGGCAGTCCTCCTTTGTCTTGGTTGCTTGGATCCTGGAATAGAGAGAGCAAAAGCAACAAAGATTAAAACATTGTATTGCAGTAATGGTTACTGTGTACACTTGCAAACCATCTCAGTGTAACACAGACCATCTGTGGAACAGTCTGAGGATTAGGGCTTCCTCATCCAGCACATCCTCCAAAAAAGGGGCAAGCCATTATGAAGAGGGAACAGGTGAATGGGAGGTGGACCTGTATGTATGTATGTATATATGTATGCATATATGTATGTATATATATATATATATATGTATGTATGTATATATGTATGTATATATGTATGTATATATATATATATATATATATATATATATATATATATATATATATATACATACTGTATTGCCCTTGTCACAGATTTCATTGAAAACACCTTTGTAACTTGTGTTTTGTAATCTCAGTTACTGCAATAAAAGACATTTATGAAACCTCTGACAGCAATTTGACAAGCAGTCTTCATATAACATTTGGCCTGAGTAATAATTCTACCACTTAAATCAATATAAAAAGACTATTGCAATTACAAACAACCAACAGATTTAAATGAAATGATAAATTACTATAAATATGTAATATTTTAATACAGGATAATTAAAATGATGCAACACACTTAGAAAGACCATGGTCATGCTGTAAAACACATTAAATTCTCACAGGATTGACGGTGGAAAATACGAGTGAATCACTAGGATTAATCTTAGCCTGGCTGTTAGCCTGGTCTGGAGCAGGCTAGCTGCAGAGAATAAATCACCATAGTAACCGGGTTAAGTTTGAGCTACTATCATGCAATCGACTTGAGGCTAAATTAAGCCGGGATAATCAACATATCCCGGCTTAATCCCTTATCCTAGTTTTGTGCAATACCCTCCTTGTAACAGTTGTGTTAGTTATTGGTTTGGGTGTTATGTTGGTTCCCAAGGAAACAAACTTACATATAGATATACATACATAGCAGGACTAATGATCGCAGTCCCTGCTTGATCAGAACCTTTCTATTTTGTAAATCAGCGCATTAGTATCAGTCATATCTGCCATTATCCTTCTGATGTGTTTCCACGTCTAGTACACTAACCCCTTTCCCAACGTCTCTTTCACTTCCCCTCCACCCATTGTGGCATTCCCATGTTGGTTGTTGGCTAGAATAGTGTTGTGTGTATTGGCTTCACAACCATCTGTTTAATTATTTGTGGTTGTGATGTTTCTATAATCAAATGTTCATGTTCAATATATAGGTACTTTGGTGAGAAAGACATGTTGGATATATCTCTTTTTTGTTCTCTCATGTAGTTGCTTTGAAGACGATGAACCTCCATGTGTTGAGGAGATTGAGTATTCCACATATTGTCCCAAACTTCAGGACACTGATGTGCACTCAGATGTCAACAGCAACGTGGCCAGGGGAGATGAAATGGAGGAATGGGAGGAAGGACACAGTGCAGCAAAATATTGCCAAGGCTGTGTTGGCCACTACTCTAACATGAAGGATCACCTGTTCCTTCCCCAGGCATCCATTGAAACACTCAATGGAAAAGAGAAAAGAAACAAGTGTAATGGCGTGACCGCTGCCAACGGACAAATCATACATTAAGCAATATTCTTACATCTTTGGATTTTGACATAGAGATGAGAGCCTCTGTTACGACCCCGTGCTATAGGGGATGAGGGGAGTAACAAAAGATAATGTTCCCAGGACTGATCACGGAAAGATGAGACAAGGAGACTGTTTTATGGGCAAACAAAAATAAAGTGTTTATTAGGAAAAATTACAAAATCAGGGCAAACCAAGGCAGCTGGCCTGCAAAAGGAACTGCATGGTTAAACAAACTGAAAACGCTGGCCTTCCACTGGAACCAGGACGAAACAGACAAACCAAAAACACAATGCCAACAGTTTAGAAGCACCACATGCACCTTTCCACTGAAGGGTTATCAGAAAACAAGAACAGCCTCACCACCAAAGCCATGCCGCACTGTTCCATTCAGAGCGTGTCCCAAACGACCAGAGTGCTGTTCTCTTCTTCTTTTAAACTCTGGGCACTGATTGAGTGGCATGCACGCACCTGGAAAGGGAGAGAGAGAGAACAGCACCGCAGCAACACACACACACACACACACACCTGAAAGAAATCAGCCCACAGGCCGTAACAGCCTCTTTGAAACACAGCATGCCTGTCTGAATTAAATCAAACACCTGGGTAGGGGCACGCACAAATTACTAAAAACAAAAAACACTGAGACATGAAGCTTAATTCACCCTTATGTATGTATAATTTAACTTGAGCACTCACTGTTTTATGTAGACATCTAGAAAAATGTGATTTATAAAGATTTATATTATACTGTAACTATAGACAAGTTTGCGAACTTACAGAAAGTGATTATTTCACTAAAAGCCATGCTTATGGATTGTATAGACCTGTATAGACTTTGCACATTTATATCACTATAAGCTAAAATTAGTTAGCAGATTGAACTGTATTTGATTATTGTTGCTGTGTAAAACCTGTAAACCCTCCTGCCTGTTTTAATTGATGACTGATTGGTTAGGACACATATTGCATGAGTTAAAATGTCATTAACAGCACTTTGCTGATAATATTCCCCTTCTCTCTTTCTGCACATTTTCTGTCTCTCTCTCTATGGCACCTATCCAATAAAAGCAAAATGAGCAATATGGGTTGTTTTTTAAATTTGACAAGCAACACATTGATTAGTGAAGGCGTTACACTTAAACATAGCACTCAAATTTGCTAATTTTTATGTGAAAATAATTTTGTACACGAGTCTCTCACACTGGGTTGCAAAATGTTGAAAATCAAATCCTTTCCAATCCTCTTGTTGCACCTATCAAACAAAAACCTGTTTACTGCTATGTCACAAACAAAATAAGATACTTTAACCAAACATTAATAATAAATGTTAAACTGTAATCTGTGCTATCATCTCTGACTGGAAATGGGCTGCCATAATTGCTCTGGTGGCTGGTCACGCTTCTATAGGGAACTGAAGAAAGTGGAGACAGCCCTGGGGATTCTACATGGAGGCAGTACTGCTTGTCAAGTGCTTTGTATTGAGGATCACGTGCAAGGCAAAATTCTTTTAAACCTAAGCGGTGGAAGAAAAAACATTCTCATCTATATCCCTAAAAGCCAAACACCACCAATCATGACAGATACTCCAACTGATTAAAAATGCCGCAGCAAGAGCATTGACAGGAATTAGCAAAAGAGATCATATTACTCCAGTTTTATCTTCTCTTCACTGGCTCCCCTTAAAGTCTAGAATAGAATTTAAAATCCTCCTCCTTACATACAAGGCCCTCAAAGGCCTAGCTCCATCATATCTTAAAGACCTCATTGTACCATATCATCCCAACAGATCACTTCGGTCTGAAAGTGCAGGCCTACTTGTGGTTCCTAGAATTTCAAGAAGTAGAATGGGAGGTAGAGCTTTCAGCTATCAGGCTCCTCTCCTGTGGAACCAGCTCCCAGTCTGGGTTCGGGAAGCAGACACTCTCTCTATTTTTAAGGTCAGGCTTAAGACTTTCCTTTTTGATCAAGCTTATAGTTAGGGCTGGACTAAACCATCCCTTAGTTATGCTGCTATAGGCCTAGGCTGCTGGGGGACAATGCACCAAACACATGTTCTCCTTCTTTCTTCTCTCTCCACTCTTGTGTCCTCCACTTTCTTTTTCTCTGGCACAGAGCTCTTGTCCTCTTATTTCCTATCTGCTACTAGTCATGCAATTCTGTGCTATTACTATATAGAATGTTTACTGCTGCTCTCCCTTCTTCCGAGTATCTCTGGCCTGGAGTTGAGTGTTTCCTGTGGAGCGGCATACTACATCTGTTGTCGTGGTCTCATCAGCCTGCCCAGTCTCCATGGAATCCTGCTGTTATCCACTCCTACCTGAATGAACAATTCTCCAACCTGCCAATGATTCCCCTTATATTTTCAAACTGTCATGCATCATCATTAGTTTGTATCATAGCATCCCACTTGTATGCTTTAGTCAGATATGTGTATGTTTATCTTGCTGTTCTCGTTCTCTGTCTGTACCCGGCTGGCCTTAGGCAGATGGGTCCCTCCATATGAGCTGGGTTCTGCTCAAGGTTTCTTCCTGTTAAAAGGGAGTTTTTCCTTGCCACCGTCGCCTTCAGGCTTGCTCTGGGGGTTTCAGGCCGGGTCTTGTAAAGCGTCTTGAGACGATTTGTATTGTTATTGACGCTATATAAATAAAACTGAATTGAATTGAATTGAATTGAATACTGTAAGAGTGCAAACAGACATTTCTTGCTTACACTATACACAGTATTATATGACAACTGATTTGTGCATGAAAACTGTACATATATGACACAGTCATGTGCAGTGTTCTCTTGTTTATGTTAGTTTGAACTATTTGACCTATTTTTGTATATTGAAACATCCCTATAAACCCATATAATGGCAGCGGACTTACATGCCAGGGAACATTAAACTCAGCTAAAGAAAGGGAAAAAGACACAGTCCTTAAGTGTGCGAGGTGGTGTCACCTCTCCAGAGGAGCACAAAGCTTTGCACACCAGGAGTCCAATTAAGGCTGTACATATCAATGAAAGCTAGTTTAAGCTGAAGATGGGCGGTATCTACTGCCTTGCAAATGATCACAGCCACGGGTGGAGACCAGGAAACTGTCAAAACTGGAAGCATAGATGAGTGCGTCGTTCTTACTGCCTGCAGTGGTGCAGTCTGATATTCCACTTTAGCATGACCTATTACAACCAGGAAACACCATGCAACAGCATACCCACCAATCTAAAAACAATGGTAAGCATCTACACAAATTTTCTATCTTCAAAACAAATTTATTTGAGTACAGTATTTTGATTTCTAATTAATGAATCCATTTCCATATGAACCTTTTAGTTTTAGGCTACAATTTACACTACCGTTCAAAAGTTTGGGGTCACCCAAACAATTTTGTGTTTTCCATGAAAAGTCACACTTATTCACCACCATACGTTGTGAAATGAATAGAAAATAGAGTCAAGACATTGACAAGGTTAGAAATAATGATGATTTGTATTTGAAATAAGATTTTACATCAAACTTCGCTTTCGTCAAAGAATCCTCCATTTGCAGCAATTACAGCATTGCAGATCTTTGGCATTCTAGCTGTTAATTTGTTGAGGTAATCTGGAGAAATTGCACCCCACGCTTCCAGAAGCAGCTCCCACAAGTTGGATTGGTTGGATGGGCACTTCTTGCGTACCATACGGTCAAGCTGCTCCCACAACAGCTCAATGGGGTTCAGATCTGGTGACTGCGCTGGCCACTCCATCACCGATAGAATATGAGCTTCCTGCTTCTGCTCTAAATAGTTCTTGCACAATTTGGAGGTGTGTTTAGGGTCATTGTCCTGTTGTAGGATGAAATTGGCTCCAATCAAGCGCTGTCCACTGGGTATGGCATGGCGTTGCAAAATGGAGTGATAGCCTTCCTTATTCAGAATCCCTTTTACCCTGTACAAATCTCCCACCTTACCAGCACCAAAGCAACCCCAGACCATCACATTACCTCCACCATGCTTAACAGATGGCGTCAGGCATTCTTCCAGCATCTTTTCATTTGTTCTGCGTCTCACAAACATTCTTCTTTGTGATCCAAACACCTCAAACTTAGATTCGTCCGTCCACAACACTTTTTTCCAGTCTTCCTCTGTCCAATGTCTGTGTTCTTTTGCCCATCTTAATCTTTTTCTTTTATTGGCCAGTCTCAGATATGGCTTTTTCTTTGCCACTCTGCCCTGAAGCCCAGAATCCCGCAGCCGCCTCTTCACTGTAGATGTTGACACTGGTGTTTTGCGGGTACTATTTAATGAAGATGCCAGTTGGGGACCTGCGAGGCGCCTGTTTCTCAAACTAGAGACTCTAATGAACTTATCTTCTTGCACAGTTGTGCTACGCGGCCTCCCACTTCTTTTTCTACTCTGGTTAGAGCCTGTTTGTGCTGTCCTCTGAAGGGAGTAGAACACACCGTTGTAGGAAATCTTCAATTTCTTAGCAATTTCTCGCATGGAATAGCCTTCATTTCGAAGAACAAGAATAGACTGTCGAGTTTCAGATGAAAGTTCTCTTTTTCTGGCCATTTTGAGCGTTTAATTGACCCCACAAATGTAATGCTCCAGAAACTCAATCTGCTCAAAGGAAGATCAGTTTTGTAGCTTCTGTAAAGAGCTAAACTGTTTTCAGATGTGTGAACATGATTGCACAAGGGTTTTCTAATCATCAATTAGCCTTCTGAGCCAATGAGCAAACACATTTCACCATTAGAACACTGGAGTGATAGTGGCTGGAACTAGGCCTCTATACACCTATGTAGATATTGCACCAAAAACCAGACATTTGCAGCTAGAATAGTCATTTACCACATTAGCAATGTATAGAGTGTATTTCTTTAAAGTTAAGACTAGTTTAAAGTTATCTTCATTGAAAAGTACAGTGCTTTTCCTTCAAAAATAAGGACATTTCAATGTGACCCCAAACTTTTGAACGGTAGTGTACATCTTAACTAACCAAAAACCTGTGTAATGTCTAAATCATGTTCCATATAATTATTAATGATGGCACTTGCAAATTTTGATCTTACCAAAAAGGAGGTATGCAATTCTTCATTAATGTCACAAAAGTTCTTAAATTGTGCTTTATAAATAGAAAACACTGAGAGAAACAATCTCACTAGACGATGCAACAAAGACAAATGCCAATGACACTCACACTCCCAACAGGTGAGCTGCGCCTTTGGTGTGTCTACTGTGGACGTCAGAGGGACGCTAATGAGGATCAACCCAAGAGAAGCAGCAGACCCGGATAACATTCCAGGATGGGTGCTGAGAGATTCTGCTCAGGAGCTCACACCTGGACCCCACCCACCTGGCACATGAACTGTTCAACACCCTTCCCTCAAGCAAACACCTGCATAGCCTCAAAGTCAGAAAAAAAAAAAAAATGAATGAGAATCATGAAGTCCAAGACATAAATTGTTTAATTACTTTGTTATGTTGTATCTCGCTAACATGCTGCTTGATTTTTAACTGTCCCCTATTTTAACTGAGTTTAACTGAGTGTTAAATGGGGCCTTTCTGTGTGGAGCTTGCACATTCTCCCTGTGTTTGCGTGGGTTCTCTGGTTCTCTCCAGGTACTCCTTCCACTGTCCACTAACATGCTCGTTAGGTTCATTGGCGATTCGAAATTGGCATGTAATGGTTGTCTATCTGTCCAGGGTGTACCCCGCCTCTTGCCCGGTGACATGTGTGTTATAGTCTTATAAGTGTAAGTATTGTAATAGAAGTACTGTAAATCTTGTATCTCGGAACAACAAATTGTAAAACAACAGAGCAACAGGTTATACTGCTGCCCATGTAACTGTACTGTAAAGATCTGTAGCAGCTCTCTTGTTACACAGCAGTTAATTAGCTTGGTCATGAGGGAACTCTATTGATTGGTTCAGTAAATTGGTCATTTAACTATCCAATCCCACAGGCCTATTTACCAACACAGCTAATGTTTCTGTGTGTGTGAGAGAGAGAGCTTGAGAGAAAGAGAAAAAGACAAGGTATTCAAGAAGGATTTACAAAGTATTGAGTGCACTTTAAGCAATGAATCAAACAACACATTAAAACAAAGAATGCACTCAGTCACTGCCATAGTCATCCAACTAACAGGCTACTGTGGCTGTATTTTGGCATATGACAAAGACCTCTTGCAGCTGTTTAAATGTTATGTTAATTTTGTATAGCAATAAAACATGGAAACATGGAAAGTACATGGAAACTGTTCGTTTTTGTGTTTGTCAGTGCATACTGAGAAGGACAGAAGCCTCAAGGCTTTTAAGATTGGAGAAGCAGACATACACAGTTTACCGTATATAAATTAATTCCTGACAAGCTGGAGGTCATCAGAACAGCTGGGACCATGAACAGTCACAGATGAACATTTACAGTGTGGTATTAAAGTGAATGGTTGCTGATAAATGCTTTTACTTTGACAAACTTAAGAGGTAGCTCTGTAGGTAGAGTGGTTGTCCAGTATGTGGAATTATCCTTGACTAAGACACTGAACCCCCAGTTGCTCCAAGTGTGTGTGGATGTGTGTGTACTTGTGTAAGATAGATATGTCACTCTGACTGTAACGCATACCAGTAAAAACGGATCAGGAATGAGTGGTCCTCTAGATATTTTGGAACTTTTGGACTAAATCCTTCATGGGAACTCTCCTCCTGCTGATATACAGAGTATTGATGAGAGTACAAATGTGGTCATTTTGAGAATAGCTATCTAATTATTAGTCAGATTTCCATCATGATAGTTCCTAACATTTTGTGAGACTGAACTTGCAATTTGGTTAATTCATTATCCTGCTGTTATTATTTGTGGTCAATAGGCATATTTTCTCCTAATAAACACCATGTACCCATGATGACAGAAAGTATTCTTATTATTGTTCTGCCTTCCCTGAATGACAGTGTATAGTTTAGTTTTTTCGTAAGAGAGACAATGATTTCCAGGTACAATCTAAACGTTTACTGAATTAAAAAAGAGATGCATAAAAAAGGACATATTAAATTATGTTTAGCATAATAAGTTGCCTGTCCCTTTCATAAACATGTTTAAGACGCATCTACCCATTGCTTCATGCATTCACACTCAAGTGCTGAGAGCAGCTCTGAGTTTTTAGTCTTGCTCAAGGGCACTTTTACTTTCATTTAGGTGATGGTTGGGGTTTTAGGCATTGTCAAAACAAAGCATCCAACAGTTTGACTGGGAGATGTGAATATCCAATATTGTATGTTGTTCAAAAATAAAGTAACAATCTCATGGCAGTTTAGGTTGACTCATCAGGTTATGGATGGTGATTACACACGAGATCCACCGAATCATTTTTGTGTTAAGTTATATCCTAAAACAAATCTAAAAGAAAGGCAACTGGACTTCTCAACGGTTTTCAGCTTTGCCATTGTACTGCTCTGGGCATCACATTACTATGACCAAAGAGTCAGCAGGGGAAAACAGTGAGGAGAAAAGTAAAGGCAGGGGAGAAGGAATGGAGGAATACAGACAGCAGAGAGAATATCAGAGAATATCATATATATCATGTTATTAACAAAACAAAATATGAAACTGGAGCATGTGGTATGAAATCTGTTCTATGATTTGTGAATAGTGAATTATTTAGTAGTCTGAAAGCCCTTCTAACTACGGTAAGACCTATTGCCAAGGGGTATTGTAAGTCACGTAAATGTAATACTGTCCAACCCTAGTGACAGAGACACTGATACAATGGTAACCGTGAGGTCATACTGTATGGTAATCGGGACTGAGCTCACCACTTTTTTTTTTGTCCAAAGTATTTTTTTCCACTGGCCAGTTTTGTGTTTTTATTTTAAAATGTATGTATGCCTCAGACGTAAAATAATTCTTAATAGTGTCATAGTGATGATGAATTAGAGGAACCCCATAGCTAATTTGAGTTGCTCCTCATCTGGCTTATCTGTCACATTTGACTCATAAAATATCTTAGAGGTCCATGATCCAACTGAGGCCGCACCACACATCTCAACAATACAGTCAAGCCAAAAATAGTGTAAGAAAACGTCTACTTTAATTGTTTATAAAATGTGGCTTCCATGAACATAAGCTGAAATAATGATACAGAAAATGTGTGTGTGTGGGGGGGGGGGTTTGCGTGTGTGTGTGTGTGTGAGCAGGAGAGGTGGTCCAGTTGATGGCAGATTGGGTGTCACTGATGCTAACAGCTTCCCATGAGATGATGAAATGAAAGACAGAAAAGCAGAGATTGAAAGACTGACAAGGATGGCGAAAGCACACACATGCCACTGTACCAGTTGATAGTGTAGAAAGAAACCAAATAAACTAGGGAGGGAGATGAGAAGATACATGTGCTAAAATAATCTAACCGCCATAAAACAAAGACTGAGTTTTTTCACTCAGAAAAGACAAACCAAATAAAGAAATAAAATAAATGAGTGCATAAATGCTACATATCATTTTATGATCTGGTAAATGAACCATACTAAGAATTTTTCTTTGTTATCTTTGTATCCATTTCTATCTGCTATTTGGGGTATTTGTAACAAATACTAGCCCATTGAAAGCAATGACTCCTAATTATTAGTTATTGTTAAACCATGTTTAATTATTTAAATGGATAAATGTGTTCAATCTACCGAATTCTGCCTAAAACTTTCTCAGCTTTCTCAGAGGAGGTGCACAAGAGTGACAGTTCTTGTAGTTGGCTAGTGATTTAAAACAGAAATTAATTTCCACTGGGCAGTTGTTTTTTAATCTTTAACACAAAGTCTCTCTACAAGATCCAGGAGCCTCTCCATATGACCTCTTCACAAGGTGCACGTCACTCACATTCACTTTAAGCTGAGACTCCCTAAACTCCCTTTCACACATACTTGCAGACAGTGGTTTTGAGCCTTTGTAGCTGCAGAAATATATTTCTGAAATTATCCATAAACTTGGCTGCCTCCTGTATCGTGTGGTCAGTCAGTTGTCTGCTATCTCTCTTTAAATATTTATGAAACTAGAATACACCATCTGCGTTTAAAGAATTCATGAAACCAAAAGTCTCCACCTCTGTTGCTGCTGATTTATTCACTCAAGACCATGTCTGCCCCTGAGAGACAGGCATTAACCCTGCAACTCTATACTAAAGGGTCACAAGGAGCAGTGGGTGTGGAAATGACACACTCTTACTCAGTAACTCTACACAGTTATCCAGAGGTTTAGGTAATATCCATTATGGGCTTGAAGTGTCTCGCTTGTTGGATATTTATGTTATATACACTGTTATTAACTACAGATTGAGAGAAATAACAAAAGCATGCCCTCCTTCTTAGGTTTTGTACTTCACTCTCCAATGAAACACAACATGTACTGAAACATTAACTGCATATTACGATGTTTATATTGGCAAGTCTGGGAACCAGTTTTAGTCTAGTGTTGAAAAAACATTTACTGAAAATGAATCATATCGACAAACATTACAAGTGACCGTCTAAATTATGAATAAATTGTTAAATAGACTTTACTAAGTCCTTTCCCTTTTCATTTTTTGCATTTGTAAAATAGAAACACAAACTGTGTGACATAAATTCCTTCTGGTCTCCCTTTTCAAGAACATTTCCAGAACACTGGTGAGATAAGGTTGGTATGGATGATGGGCAAGTACCTTTAAATACTTCCTGCAAGTGTACTAAGGGCAGTGTTGGGGGAAACTAGTTTTGGACTTAAGATGTTAAGACTTCAGGTATCAAGTTCTTTAAAACTGCAATCCATTGTTTATATAAATCATAAATATTTTATGTGTTGAGTTTTTAATACACTGAAGGTAGAGCAGGTTGTCAATGAATCCAAGTGTTATCAGTTCCATCCACAGAACATACCACACACTGAAGTATCCTTGAACAAGATACTGAACTCCCAGTTGATCCAGTGCTTGGCACTGGTGTGGCAATGTTTGCGTGTGCGTCAGGGGCGAACTGGGACGAAAAATTGGCCTTGGCATTTTGCAACAGACCGGTCCACCACATTCGATAACGCACTCGTTTACTGTCTTTTTGGTCTCTTGAAAGTGTACACCAACTGTTGCAACTCTTTAAAGCAACATACCTAATCCATGCAATGAGTTAACGGGAATTGATTAGAGTGGACACATTAAATACTTCCAAAACGTGTCATTTATTAACACAAAAATGTATACTCAACCTCTTCACCACAGTAAGAGCAGCGTTCATCCGTTTTTACTGGTAAATACCAATTGCACTACTGGATTTTTGGCATTTTGTCATGGGTGGTTATCCAAAAAGCTCTGTAACAGAGAAGACTCAGGATGGCCAAAGTAATCTATGTCCTCTTGCTCTCTGCTCTCTCCTCTCTCTCCTCTCTCTCACCTCTTTCTCAACAACACTCTCATATTCTGGGCATGCTACCTCACCCTAGCTCAACAAAACATGAATAGAGACTGTGGGGTGAGTTGTTTGGGGTGTAGAATTATTGGATTCTCTGATAAACAGACACACAGCTGCATTGGCATAACACTGGCAATGAACAAAATGATGTCAAAAAGTGTGATTTTCTTTCACTGTAGCCTACACTGTCTTTAGCTACCTAGGCTACATAAAAACTGCCTTTTTTTTCAGGCCTAAAAGGTAGTTTAGCCCACACCTATTAGCTAAACAATAATAGTCTAATAATGAAGTTAGAATGCTGCCTGCTGATGTACCATTATTGTTGGTGAATGGTGGTTTTAAAAAGTGTTCTCACATTCAAGAATATTTACAGTCAGGTCCATAAATATTGGCACATCGACACAATTCTAATCTTTGTGGCTCTATACACCGCCACAGTGGATGTGAAATGAAAGGAACAAGATTAGCTTTAACTGCAGACTTTCAGCTTTAATTTGAGGGTATTTACATCCAAATCAGGTGGATGGTGTAGGAATTATAACAGTTTGTATATGTGCCTCCCACTTTTTAAGGGACTTAAAATAATGGAAAAATTCGATGCTAAGCTGTTCCATGTCCAGGTGTGTGTTATTCCCTCATTATCACATTTACAAGGAGTCTAGAGTTCATTTCAAGTGTGCTATTTGCATTTGGAATCTGTTGCTGTCAACTCTCAATATGAGATCCAAAGAGCTGTCACTATCAGTGAAGCAAGCCATCATTAGGCTAAATAAATCAAAACAAACCCATTAGAGAGATAGCAAAAACATTAGGTGTGGCCACATCAACTGTTTGGAACATTATGAAAAAGTGAGGATGCACTGGTGAGCTCAGCAACACCAAAAGACCTGGAAGACCAAGGAAAACAACTGTGGTGGATGACCGGATAATTCTTTCCCTGGTGAAGAAAACATGTTTCACAGTTGGCCAGATCAAGAACACTTTCCAGGAGGTAGGTGTATGTGTGGATGCCAATGGAACTGGTTCCCTTGTATTTATTGATGATGTGAGTGCTGACAAAAGCAGCATGATGAATTCTGAAGTGTTTCAATAGTATCTGCTCATATTCAGCCAAATGCTTCAAACTGTTGTTGTAATTACTACACTGTTCACCTGATCTAGATATAAATACCCTCAAATTAAAGCTGAAAGTCTGCAGTTAAACCACATCTTGTTCATTTCATTTAAAATCCATTGTGGTGGTGTGTGGAGCCAAACAGAAGATTAGAATTGTGTTGATATCAAAATATTTACGTACCTGTAACCTGACTGGAGTTCAGGATTCAATTCAATTCAATTCAGCTTTATTTATATAGCGTCAATAACAATACAAATCGTCTCAAGATGCTTTACAAGACCCGGCCTGAAACCCCCAGAGCAAGCCTGCAGGCGACGGTGGCAAGGAAAAACTCCCTTTTAACAGGAAGAAACCTTGAGCAGAACCCAGCTCATATGGAGGGACCCATCTGCCTAAGGCCAGCCGGGTACAGACAGAGAAAGAGAACAGCAAGATAAACATACATCTGTCATAGATACACACATCTGACTAAGGCATACAGGTGGGATGCTATGGTACAAACTAATGATGTTACATGACAGTTAGAAAATGTAAGGGGAATCATCAGCAGGTTGGAGAATCGTTCATTCAGGCAGGAATGGATAACAGCAGGATTCCATGGAGACTGGGCAGGCTGATGAGACCACGACAACAGATGTAGTATGGAGCTCCACGGGAAACACTCAACTCCAGGCCAGAGATACTCGGAAGAAGGGAGAGCAGCAGTAAACATTCTACATAGTAATAGCACAGAATTGCATGACTAGTAGCAGATAGGAATTTAGAGGGCAGGAGCTCTGTGCCAGAGAAAAGAAAGTGGAGGACACGAGAGTGGAGAGAGAAGAAAGAAGAATGTTTGTTGCATTGTCCCCCAGCAGCCTAGGCCTATAGCAGCATAACTAAGGGATGGTTTAGTCCAGCCCTAACTATAAGCTTGATCAAAAAGGAGTCTTAAAGTCTTAAGCCTGACCTTAAAAATAGAGAGAGTGTCTGCTTCCCGAACCCAAACTGGGAGCTGGTTCCACAGGAGAGGAGCCTGATAGCTGAAAGCTCTACCTCCCATTCTACTTTTTAAAATTCTAGGAACCACAAGTAGGCCTGCACTTTCAGACCGAAGTGATCTGTTGGGATGATATGGTACAATGAGGTCTTTAAGATATGATGGAGCCAGGCCTTTAAGGGCCTTGTATGTAAGGAGGAGGATTTTAAATTCTATTCTAGACTTTAAGGGGAGCCAGTGAAGAGAAGCTAAAACTGGAGTAATATGATCTCTCTTGCTGATTCCTGTCAATGCTCTTGCTGCGGCATTTTGAATCAGTTGGAGGCTTTTTAAAGAGTTATTTGGACAGCCAGACAGTAATGAATTACAATAATCCAGTCTGGAAGACACAAATGCATGAACTAGTTTCTCAGCGTCACTCTGAGACAGGATGTTCCTAATTTTGATGATATTACGTAGATGAAAGAAGGCAGTCCTGGTTACTTGCTTAATGTGACATTTAAAGGACATATCCTCGTCAAATATAACACCAAGGTTTTTCACAGTAGTACTGGAGGCCAAGGTAATGCCATCCAAAGAAACCACGTGATTAGATAATGAATCTCTGAGATGCTTAGGACCAAATACAATAACTTCTGTTTTGTCTGAGTTTAAGAGTAAGAAATTACACGTCATCCAAGCCTTTATGTCTTTAAGGCATGCTTGGAGTTTAACCAGCTGATTAGTTTCATCTGGTTTCATGGATAAATATAGCTGGGTGTCATCTGCGTAACAATGGAAGTTTATGCCATGTTTTCTAATAATCTTCCCTAATGGCAACATGTATAATGTGAAGAGTATTATTGAAAGTACTGACTACATAAAAGTACTAACCTAGGCTTATTTTGTCATCAAGTCATTGTACACATTCATTTATATTCTGTAACCGCTTGTTACAAACATTAACATTACAACTTCCTGCCATAGAACATTAGCCAGTACATTAGGGACTTTTTTGTTGCCACCGCTATGTTGGCAGGAAGTCCCTGAGGAAAAAATGAATGGCGCCAGCGCTCATTACAGGCCATCAGAGCTTACTGCACAATTTAAACAGATAGAAATTGCAATAACAAGGAACTACAGTAACAAGTAACTCCTGAATTTCCTTCTCATTCTGAGTAGTTTTAGTGCTGAATGAGCATCACCCATTTGTGATCCAGGCTATAAATATTGACCTTGCCTTTATGAAAAGAAATCTGTCGGACATCATGTTAAAAACATGCTAAATAGACAAGACCTTACACCTGGAAAACACTGGAAGCTGTACCTGACATAAAGTGAAACGAAGCATTACGCAAGCAGGACCAAAGAGAAAGGGGTTGGTGTTTAACAATGTTGACTCGGCCAGACAAGTGTCAGTCAGTTTTCTACTGGTTCTACTGGTCTACTTATCTACTGGTTTTATGGGCCGGTCAGACCAATAAGTAAATGTTTTTGTTGTTCTGGACTGTCAGCAACTTTTCTCCCCTCCTAATGTTCATGATGAACTCCAGGTGTACCTGATTAACAAAGGAAAAAATAATGAAGGAACATCCCACATAGCAGTGATTTTTTTTTGTCTTCAAAAGAAGAAATAACACTCCATACCAGCAGGTGGCAATATTGTATATAGATCATTATAAAGGGGCAACAGGAAAAGAAATAGTATACAATCAGGACAGGATCCAATCAATGTGCAGGACACACCGCGGAAACCAGGGCCACGGGTTCTCACTGATGGCTGACCATTGGTTTGCTGTGTCTCTGTCTTCTGCAAGCATGGCTTAGAAGTCTCAAGAGTGGCTGAAAAAAGAATCCAAGTCCTGTTGGTCTTTATATTCGAGACAGACGATCATCACAGACGGAACACTTGGAACAGATTTGGAAGGTGAAGTCCATCATGGCATGGTGCCTGTGGTAAGTAGGAGCATTAAAGGCTTCTGTCCCCAAACTTTGATAATTTCCATAAATCATAAGCTGGATGTCTGTCCAGAGAGGTGTATTTATGTTATTTTATTCAGTTTTTTTTTTCTTGTACTGTTTTTATCCTGTTTTAATTTACAGAAGTTGCTCTCTGTTTTAATTGTACTTCCTGTGCTTGCATTCTGTGATTGTAACATTTTTTTCAGCTCTTTCTTGTTACCTGTGATCTTCTTGTTTATTATGTTCTAACCTCTTCTGGTCTTCTGCCACCGTCACCTTCAGGCTTGCTCTGGGGGTTTATTGACGCTATATAAATAAAACTGAATTGAATTGAACTGAATTGAATTGGTCTTGGTGTTAGTCCATGTGCTTCTTGCCTCTTTCTGTTTCCATTTGTTGTCTGATATTTTTTCTATAAATATTTTACCTTTGGATTAACCTTTGGACTTTTCAGTGGATTCTTCAGTGGCGTCTTCGTTATGGGTCTTTGTGAAAACTAACCAGTTATGACCTAGATGACACTTATTTTGGGGATGACCTCTTCTGCCCTCACATGCATTCAGTGCGTGTAGAAAATGGCCCCTTGCAGAGCATGCAAAGAGGCTGATCTCTTTATGGCACACACAGAAGTGCCCTACAATCAGATCTTTGCCATGACTCTCTTGCTGCCCCAATTTCTGCTTTGCTCCTGACTCCAGACTCCTGACACCTGTGTGTTCCACAGACACACAGGTAACACTTCTTTTCTACTACCAGATGAATTCAGAAATACCAAATATTCAGTCAGTGCTGACCACGACCGTCTGTACAAAATTTCCATCTTTTAGATGTTTGAGATGCTTCATTCATTGCAATTTGAGGTATATGTTACTCTTGAAAATAATGATTTTGCATGATAACAGGCACATTTTGAGTCTCATTTTTTGAAGAACAGTGGTGTGTGTAAGGATTATGGTAAATGGTACACGGCCTTGCTTTTATATAGCGCTTTTCTACCTATTGGTACTCAAAGCGCTTTTACAGTCAGAGACACATCTACCCATTCACTCACACAAGCACGCACACATTCACACACACCAGTGCCCCGCACTGGGAGCAACAGTGTCTTGCTCAAGGACACTTCGACATGTGGCACATTCCGGGGATCGAACCGCTAACCCTCTGGTTCGTGGACAACCCGCTCTACCTACTGAGCCACAGTCGCCCACACACAGTTGGTTATTTGTGTTTTTGTTATTTAAAGAAGAATAGACTAATGTATTTTACAGAGTCAGCAATGATTACACAGTTGCTGCCATCGGATAATGTAAAAAAGTGAGAGACTAAATGCCTATTTTGTTTTCAAGTATATCAGAGTAATGAATAATTTTTAGATGCAATTAAAACACTGAAGGGGGTTATTTGCATTCTTTTAATAATAGAGTTGCTAGCTGAAGGTAAGACAGACATAGGGACATAGACAAACAACAAGAAGGGGAAGACAACAGTTCAGTGAATTATATTTTAATGGTTCAGAATAATACACCGTGCCACCTTAAAACCTCACCACATCTGAGCTTTGTAGAAAGATGCTGTATAAGTTGCAAAGTTGTTCTAATATGTAGAGCCATGTATGAGCATGAATAGTAAACACTTTAGATATAGAAAGAGAGATGACGGGAAGGAGAGAAAGGTAAGAGAAGAGAAAGGCATTGACTTGTTGAGTAATGATGGTTCTAACATATTTATCCATCAATAAATACTTGAAAATGAGAGAGAAAGCAAATATGGTGCTAAAATGAGTTTAGCATCAACAGTGATTAAAAAAATGTCAAAAGGTAGAAAGTAGGGGAAAATACATTTAAGAGTTAACAGAAAAACCCTGTATGCCTTGAAGCATTATATGTATTGAAGTATACATGTGACACACTCAATAAAAGCTTAAGGGTGTGATCATATAGGGCACATTTAAGTATCTGAAAGAGAAACTGAGATGTTTATCAAGTTAGGCTAAGGGTTAATGACTAACTGCAATAATTCTTCCTGCACTACATGATTTGGTCTCTCAAAACTATGGTAGAACTCATTTCTTTGACAATGTGAAAAGCTGCAGTTTGTGAGAGCAGCATCTAGCCAGTTGTGTTTACCTATATCCTGAGGTTTTCTAGCTTTACATGGGTATAAAAGAGAGCAATAGCAAAAGGTTCACACAGGGTTTACACAGATTATTAAGCATGATCATTATTATTCTAATTACTATTATGGCTTCCACCCCCAGTCAGGAGACATGCTTGTTGGGTTAACTGGCCTGTTCTAAACTGGGTTCAAGTGTGAACGGTTGTCTTTCGTGATAAGCTGGCGACCTAATGAATAGATGACAAAGCAATGGACATGAACACCTGCAAAGCACAAAGTATTCAGCAATGTATATGACTTGAGGCTATTCAGAATTAGCTTCTCACATAGACATTTGAAACCAAACTCATTCACCTAAAACTACACTAAAACCACATACACACAGTGGAATGCTTAAACATCCATCCATTATCTTTTAGAGCACATCTTGTAGTGGGTCAAGAGTGGTTGAAACTTCAAGCTGTCACAGGCGGAGGACATCTGGACGGTTTGCCAGTCTATCAGAACACATACAGACAAACAGCCGTTCACACTCACATGCACACTTATACACAATTTAGAAACACCATTTAACCAACTGAAAGGTCTCAAACAACTGAAAACTGACACGCTCACATGTATATTAGAAGGCAGCAGGATGCGGATTTGGAAAGCATTTCAGTAGAATATGAGGTGCATGTGAAATGCACCACTCAGAACTTTCTACATGTCTGCATCACAACAAGTCAGACATTAGCTGATTGTCACACAAGGGCCAAAAATAAACAAGGGGAACCCAATCAGACGAATGAAACTGAAATACAGTATAATACAGTACTTGTGTGTTTGTCAATGTTACATAGTTGTCAGGTGCAACATTAAGTGCACCTCCAGGGATTACAAGTTACTTTTGAAGCCAAATTAGAGTCCATATGTTCAGAAGTGTTTCCAATCAATGTAATGAGACTC
Source organism: Planiliza haematocheilus (assembly GCA_005024645.1). NCBI lineage: Eukaryota > Metazoa > Chordata > Actinopteri > Mugiliformes > Mugilidae > Planiliza > Planiliza haematocheilus. The sequence goes on from SRSE01001160.1 coordinate 736,690, forward strand.
AGGTATCATACAGTGCCCAGTTTTGTTAAAAAATCTCTGGAATCCAGAAATCCAGAAAAATGGATGAGATTTAAGACTAGTGTTATCCTCCACAGGAATAGTTGATCAGAAAAGATCACTCAAAAGGACAACTTGTCATCATCGATGGACCAATGCATTCTGAATTATACCAGTAGTATTATACCAGTCTAAAAGAAAATCTCAGGAAATCTGTCCATGAGCTGAATCTGAAGAGAAACTGGGTCATGCAGAAAGACAATAAGTCCAAGAACACAAGTTGTTCTACAAAAGAACGGCTAAAGAAGAACAAAATCAATGTTTTAGAATGGCTAAGTCAGAGTCCTGACCTTACTTCAATAGAAATGTTGTGGAAGGGCCTGAAGTAAGTGGTTCATGTGTGGAAACCCACCAACATCTTATAATTTAAGTGGTTCTGTGATGAAGAATGGGCTCCAAGGTCTTGTAGACGACTAGTTAGATACTGAAAACATTTAGCTGTAGTTATTGATGGACAAGAGAGTCACACCAGATACTGAAAACAACTTTTGCAACTCACAGATGCATAATATTCCTGTTTCATTTGTTTGATTGGGTTTTCTTTGTCTTCTTTCAGGACTCGAGTCATTTTGCAGAAATGTAAAAAATTCTGAAAGGCGCAAATACTGTAAATATAATTCTGTGTGTACAAGTGAAAATAACGGTTAACAAATCATGTACTGACTTTCACTATTAACTATTGAACAAAAATCCAGAAGCTACAAAATAATCAAACTCTTGAAAAGGAAAGAGGTCAACATATCTCAAGATAAAGAAGACCCAATATACACATTTATAGTATATACATCCATCTTGAAGCTGACTAAATTTTACATCTTCATCTTCTGAAGTAAGCCTTAAAGGCTTTCTTTCAGCCAATTGTTTTCCTTTTGCTGATGATCGTCTTTTTCCTACACAGAGGAATCATGTTCCAGTGGCTTTGGAAAGTGGTAGATGTACACTATTTTACTTAATATAGAATAAATATAAAATATAGAAAATATGTATTTTTAAAAACTGAAAAAGTAACTTCACCTTGGATAGTTTAACTCTCTTGTCAAAAGGTACCAAAAGTATTTTTTCTGCTCATTATTTTTTTCCACAAAGGGCTAATATTTTTTTTTTTTTTTTGTATGACTTCTATCTTAATCCAGTTTTCCGAGTTTTGGTATTTTTTTTTGCAATATATAGAATGCTGAAAACTGGTTTGTTCTAAGAAAAGAGAGAACATTTTACAACCAGCATTCCCTTTCTAGGCAAGTAAACAAAATGCAAAAGTGCTATTATTTTTGAAAAACTACCTTTTCCAAGTTTTTTTTTAGAAAGAAGTGGGAGGCACTTAGGTCAATTTCTGTGATGACAGACAATCATTCAAGCCAAACTTTAACATGCTAGGTCAGGCTTCATCTAGACTTCAATCAAACCAGTGCTGTAATGATCTCTAGACAAGATGAAATGCAGATGCATATGCTAGGAAATGAGGGTATCCAAATTATTAAGATAAGAAAATGAAACCATGCCAGACCAGTACAATTTGGTTAGTCACGTTTTAGGTAATGATACAATGCAGTGTAGTCCAGTTGATTTTTGACCTGTGAAATACACATCACACCACTCAGGTTATTTCATTTCAACCCTTAAATATCAGGCAGCTGGATGCAAGGTATAGTCCACTCCTAATCCAAGTTTACATGGATTCATCATGATGTGATTCCAGACCAGACTTATCTTCCAAGGTAATTCATTCCTTTCTGACCCCTTCTATCTACTGGTATTCGAGTAATGATCAAGTTCTACTCAGAATACATTTATTCCTTTCTTCTTGTGTCCATTTTCATCCCAGTACGTCCAGATAGACTGGTGTAGCTTTCATCATAGTAAAGAGGATCTTCTGAATGTCCTTAATGTTAAGGCGCTGTTGTGGCTCCCTCTGCCAGCAGCCCAGCATCATATCATACACTTCCTTGGGGCAGAGCCTGGGGCGCTCCAGTACCCTGCCCTGAGTAATACACTCTATTACCTGTAAAGACACAGACAGTAGATAAACAAACATTGCCTTGTTCTAACATTGCCCCCTGTCAAGTTCAGCACATGACGCGGCAAGCCAAAACAGACAGATGATGTGGTCATGGTGCTGTGGACATCACACAAAATGTTTCATACGTTTGCTCACCTTCTCAGTCTTAGAACACATTGTTAAGAGTAAAGCTGATGGAAAAGCCATGGCCACCTCAGGCAGCTGTGTATTTGAAATGTTTTCTCATCCCTGTTCATTATAATATTGAATTGGGAGTTTTGCAGAAATCTATAGCTGAGAATTGTATTGATTCAAAATCTTCATTACACTATGAAGATTTGAATTAATCTTATATTGTAACTCATTTAGTTCTTTCCCAGTTCAATCCAAGTTTAAGGACGTGAAAACGGATCAAATGGAAAGTCTACTTCCTGGAGTTTTCTTGGTATTGGTTGGTGATAACAAAGGTCAGTCTAGACTCATAGAATGTGTTAATGATAGTGTACCTCATTGTTGGCAAGCTGGAACCACGGCTGTTTGCCATAAGTGAAGATCTCCCAAAGAATAACTCCAAAGCTCCAAACATCACTCTCTGTAGTGAACTTTCTGTACATGATGCTCTCTGGAGGCATCCAGCGTATAGGCAGCATGGTGTGACCTCCCACCTACACACATACATAGACACAAACACAGGTCTAAATTCTGAACATTCATCTTCTGTAACTGTTTGTCCTATTAAGGATCGTCTTGCAATAGAAAGTTCGCCAGTCTATTGCAGGGCAAAATTCTGAACATTAAAAAGCAAATTATAAATATCTTACAAACTAAGATCTGTACTTCTAAGGTCGTACACCCAGGTTTATGATTTGGGAATTTATAATACAACATTCTGGTATATGACTCCACATTAGAATGGGTCAGAGGTTTTGATTATTATAGGTCCACATATAAAATATCTGTCATCAGAGACCTTTGGACAAACTTAATGCTTCTTCAGAATACATTTTTGTAAGAGCCTTTCAAAAGACTCAAGGTCACCTTACGGAACAACATTTGTCACACGATAGTCAGTGTTATTTACTTTTCCTGTCAGTGGTTTTAATGTTTTGGATGATCAGTGTACATCTGCATTTGCAAAATATAGAAAGAACATGGAAAATCAATCAATGCATTATGTTAATAGCTCTATAAACTGATTTGAGGCTTCTACAAGCAATAAGAGGTCACCGTATGTGTCCTGCTGACACTCTCTATATCACTGGAGCTTCAGATGTGTATTGATCCGTCTCTGAAAATAACTAAAAGAGACTGAAAAAAAAAAATCCTGTTTATCTGGCCATAGCTGTTCACTTTGAAAAAAATGTGGTGCATACAAGAAGTTATAAAGCAAGAGTTGTGTTATGTGTGAACAAGCTTACCCGGTAATAATCTGTGCTGTAAATGTCTCTAGACATGCCAAAGTCTCCTATTTTCACCAGAATGCCATTTCCCACCAAGCAGTTCCTGGTTGCCAGATCACGGTGCACAAAGTGTTGGGATGCCAGGTAGATCATTCCAGCAGCAATCTGACTTGCTATGTGAAGCATCTGGGACAGACCCAGCTCACCATTGGTCTGCAAAGGCTGCCCATCCACAAGGATCATAGCATCTGGTCCATGGGCTCTGAGGAGACAGGTTCAGAGTCTGTTAGAAAGTCAGGGTATACAGCTGATATTATGCCAGACAGGGGCCGACTGGGACAATAATTCAGGCCGGGAGTTTGATACCATCCCAGTCCACCACAACCCGATTAATGCAACACACCAAGAGTGAGTTAGGCTGGGCGTCTACTGATGTGACAGAGTAAAATAATAAAACAAAGACTCCACATGCTCCCACACACAGCTTTTTCTGTTTCTTTCCCCTGCAAAATAAAAATAAAAATGTCTGTTGTGCTGCAATAGCCTGTACTCAAATAAAAAAAAAATGAATTATGTAGTGAGAGGCGGGGTACACCCTGTACAGGTCTGCAGTCTAACACAGGGCTAACACAGAGAGACAGACGGCCATTCACACTCGCATGCACACCTACAGCCAATTTAGTATCACCAATGAACCTAACAAGCATTCGCAGGGAGAACTGAAAAGGCCCAGTCGGCCCGTGGATTCAAACACAGAACCTTCTTGCTATAAGGAACTAACACCACTAACTAACTTAATACTTCCACTTAAAGTGGTAGAAGACGTGAAGGCTCATCACCTGTTCTGCTACTGACCTGAGAAACTTATTGAGATCCCCATGCTTCATGTACTCAAACACCATGATAAGAGGGTCTCCGTCCACACACACACCGTAGAACTTCACTATGTGTTCATGTTGGAGGTTGGTCAGCAGCTCAGCTTCACGCTGGAAATCCTTCCTGGCTGCAAGCGTGGGGTCCTTCAGAGCCTGCAAAGAGAGTGAGTGAGAGAGAGCATTTCTTTTTATTTCATTATCCGATTATTTCCATAATTATCTAACTAATTATGGTGAGTTCAAAAGTCATGGTGACAGTCCTCCCGCCTGTATGCATCTGCAGTTGTACCCCACTACTTGCCATGCAAATATTGCTCCCTCATGTAGTTGTCCTAAGTACTGTACAACATAATGTGACAAAAAAGGAAAGACACATAAAACAGGTTTAGTTCATCATGGACAGGTTAATGTTCTTTAAAATTCTGATGTTTTTGCTTTGGAACTATTGTATTCAAAATGTTAGTTTTCTTGCAATGTTTAATTGAGTCACAAGAATTAGAATACCAAACTTACGCTCTCTCTTCCTGTTGACCCTCCGGCAGCCCACAGTAGATACAGTAAACACAATGTTTTCTGCTGCCTACAGTCATTATCCTTATCACTTATCTACCCCAACACCACAGTATGCCCAGATATCTTTCTAAACACATAAGTTCTTGGTGTTCAATTAAGCATGAAATGTAACTCAGGGATTCAACATAGCAAATTTCGCAAATGATAATAATGGGCTGAAACCCTCTGATTGCTGTTAATAGCTTAAAAACACTACTGCTGCCATAGCTACTCCTTCTGTCTTTCTCATTTATCTTCTCTACTGACTCACACAGTTACATGGAGTATTTGCATTTTTATTCAGCAAATGTAATGCTGACAATGAAACACCATAAAATGTTTAATTACCTCCTAACTAGAAACAGATATCAGGATGTTTTGTAGATGGTCTGGTGCACAAGGCACTTCACAGTCACAGTGACACATCTACCCATTCGTTCACACAAACACATTCACACACCAAAGCATGACCGGGATGCAATGTGGGGTTCAATGTCTTGCTTGAAGACACTTCATGTTGTCCATATACTGGGGATGGAACCACTAACCCTCTGGTTCATGGACTACCCACTTTTCTTCATATCTAAAAGACATCTTACACCACCCTCCCATTTTTGTGTCCTCTGGAAATAAAGCCTTTTAATGATTTTTAAATCTTCGAATATACTCATGCCATCAGGGAAGAAACACATACTGTTGCTGAACCTAGACCTGAGCCCAACCCCAGATCATAGCACTGCCCCCACATGCTTGTACAGTAGACACTAGGCATGATGGTGCATCACTTCATCTGCCTCTCTTCTTACCCTGATGCCCCCATCACTCTGGTACAGGGTAAATCTGGACTCATCAGACCACGTGACCTTCTTCCATTGCTCCAGAGTCCAATCTTTATGCTCCCTAGCAAACTGAAGCCTTTTAGCCTCACTGATCAGTGGTTTTCTTGAGGCTACATGGCTGTCCAGTCCCAATTCCCTGAGTTCCCTTCACATTGTATGTGTGGAAATGTTTAGTGATTGCTGATCACAATCAGTCAGGATTTGTTTCTGACCATTTACACATCAAACACATGTTCTTATATAAATTTAAGCCTAATATAAATTCCAAATGTCCAATGCATGCATTTAATAATGCCAAAAATAAGTCCAGGTGCCAACTTTTCTTTTTGGCCAGGCAGTGTATAATGGATTCTGTTATATCTTATATCATGAATATGTGTTTGAGTGTGTGTGTGTGTGTGCATGTGCGTGCGCTTTTCTCTATGCTCATCAGGGTGGCAGCACAAAGACACGTAGAGTCTCTTACCTTAACAGCTACCAGCATTTTGTCCTTGGTAGGACTCAGGTTGTAGCATTCTGCCAAGAAGACCTTGCCAAAGGCTCCCTCTCCGAGCTCCCTCTTCAGAATTATATCTCGTCGTTTGATATGCTGAACATCTGATACAGACAGAGAAATAAAGGAAATGGCTGACTGGCTGGCTGGCTGAGTGGTTTCTGTGAGTGGTGAACTTTAAACCCAATCAAAGGTATATAGAGGAGGTTGCCAGATGTTAAGCATGCATTCAACTGGAGGCCCAGGAAAGGGTAAATAAAGGAGATTATGACCAGTGACCACAGGTTTGCAGGCAAGAGAAAAAAACAGCTTGAATTAGAAGCCACTGGAATTTAGGGTCAAGACTTACCCCATACACTTGGGAACACAGCAACTTTACAGACAATCAGTAGTTTGGATGCCAAAAAAAGAATTTCCTCAGAGTCTGGGGTAGTTTGCTTTGCTCAGTATTCTTTAATTTTCATGAATTTAACTTCTGTTTATTCATTCATGCGATTAACGCTTATATATTCAAAATACTTTAGTTACAGTGCAGCCTCTACTACTTCTTAAAAGGTCATATCAAATGCAAAATTCTTTTTAACTTGTATATGTGAAGCTTTAATTAGCTTATCAGTAGTTTACCATCTTGTTAGATGAAAGTACCCCAATATGGAGGAAAACAATGATTTTAATGTATGCACATACGTACATACTGCTTTCTTCATTAAGTACAAACTTTTATTCCCCAAAGGTGAATTCTTTCTTCTTTATGTTTACATTCCAGCCCCAGCCAGGGGGTGCACTGCAAGCCTGTCTGGCTGTCTAGATAAGCGGTCTGGAATAAAAGGTCGAGTCAAGGTCAAAAAGTTGTTGCTGTCATTCTGATCCTATACAACAGATGCAGTAAAACGTAAAAACTCCAGTACAGTACAATATAGGACTACACACAACCAGGACAGAGGAACACAGAACAACACAGGGATGTGTCCTCTCCTCTCCTCCCTGCTCTTCCCTCTACTACACCAACAACGTCCAAAGGCTGAGGTGGTTGAAGGTAACACTGGGCTTATCTACGATAGCAATGAATCTGTATATTAGTGGGAGGTTGAATGGTTTGTGCTCTGGTGCAGCCAGGTGAACATATTTTATACGTTTAAAGCTTTTAAAATGCTTTAAATGTCATTTCCTAGTATATCACATCAAAGCCCTGCTACACTATGGCTCAGCCCATTTGCAAAGCCACAGCAACAACTGTAACTGCTGTAGTTCCAAGGCAAATAGTTAGCATTTTCTAACTTGCTATTTAAACCTTAAAATTGGCTTCTTCTTTCCAAAGGAAATTCTAAGTTCACTACTTTGTTTATCATAGTTTAATTGAACAGGTATACAGTACCAAAGATTTCTTATATGTTATAAGGGAGGATGCTTACATTTGATTTTTAAAAAAGAACTGTCGGAATACACCGAGTAGCACATCAACACATATATTTATAATAAATAAATAAACACTCACATGTGGCAGGTTTGCTGCAGTTGTGTCCATGTTTGAAGTACTGTGGATTCTCTATAACAGGGATCCTGGTCAGTCCAATAACCACTGCGTCCGGCCCCGATTCCAGTGTACATGGGGTGATAATACCATGGTTCACATGATGAAGGGGACTGGCAGAGTCTTCCTCACCACTTATCACTGCTACTGGACCTGGGAAAGAGAGGCACATTTAGACTGGACAAATCTCTCTTTGTTATCAGAGTCACAGGCTGGTTTGCAGGAATGAACATAATGCAGAGAGAATGGAAGGAATGACAGTGTGATTGTTGGTTGAGTGAGAAATAATGGACCCCAGCAATCAATAAGCAAACAAGAATCATCTCAGACACACTCTCAGATTCCCAGTCAGTAAATCATGTTTTCAATAAAGTTCAATAAATCTCTCTAACAAAGTTCAGTCAGTGACTCACCAAGACTACAGCATACTTGGCCATTGTATTATTCAGTCAGCTAATTGTGATCCTATTTAGAATCTATTAGAGATGTGCATCGTTCTAAAGGCTTACTATTGAATCAAAATGTAACACAAGAGGAAAGAAGCTCTGTCATAAATGACTAATTTGTTTACAGCATGCAAGAAACTGGTGTAACATAATCCACTTCAATTATATTTGGTTCACGGTGCAGAATACAACACAGTCAGAGAGGAGAAAGATGTTTAGGTATTGAGAAAAGTTCAGAGAGAGACTTAAGAGAGGGTGTTTAAAATAGAAGAAGAGCTTCAGAAGCAGAGCAGAGGACTGGAGAAGAGGGAAGGAGGGCCTAATTTGTGGTTTCTGTGCTGTGCCACCTATTTATGAAGATGTGCAATCTCTTGTAGTGAAAATCATAAAAATAAACATTTATTTTAATATGTATACCAATTCCTAAGTAATCCAGATGTTTAATGACTAAAGTCTTTCTGATATTCTAGATCTGAGAAGTTTAGCATGTTCAAAATGATTACAACCCCCCTGTCTGGAGACTATGCTCTTGGGTGTCAGCACACCAGCTGAAAACTTAAATTTGCAGCTGACAGTGACAGACAAGCAATGGGAGAGGAAAAAGAATAAAAAACATCAACTATGGAAACCATGAATAAAGCAATAAACAAAGATGTAGAGGAGAGAAACAGGCAGTGTGAGTAAATGGAAGGGTGGGTCTTAGCAGGAAAAGACACTGACCAATTATATGTACTCTATATCCCTCCTTAAACCGAATACAAATAAGAAAGGCTCAGTCATGCGTTCTTAACATTTCAGTCAAAAATAAGCTGATGTCTGTGATCTGTGTGATGATTAGATTTACCCATGAAGCTACAGCAAATCTGTGAGTTTTTGAGTCAAACTTTGCAGAACCTTTTCACATGAATGATTGATTGATATTTGATGACAATGATCAGATGATTGACAGATTCAGTTAACTTACTAACCATAAGGCCCCTTTGTCCTGTTAAAAACTGTGCAAATTGAAGAAAAATGGACAGGAATGGACTCTTTAGTTACTCTTTATAACAAACTTGTTGGATGTTTTTTGTATGCTGTGAATATCAAAAGATGTTAGGTAAATTGTAACACATGGAAAATTCCTTGGGTCTTTTTAGTTCAACCCTTTAGCAACAGCATTTTTGTCAAACAACAAAACTCTCTCTTAAAAGCGACAATGTCCTCCAACACAGAAAGACATACCTTAAAACAGAACGTGAACATGCCCTAACTACCAGTCATGCTGAATTATGTGCCTAGAGTTTTGATTATTTTTTTGCGTTAGGAACTGTCACCAGTGTGCCATAATAAGTAGTTTATTGAAGCACACAATAAGAGATAACTAAAGCGTATAATGACTCAGCTAATATAGAGATTTTGGGAATAAAATGGCCCATAAACTACAAGACGTCACCTTCTACATGAGTCTGGGGCTCACCAGCTGTAAAATCAGTGCCTGAGGTTACAGGTTAAATGTATGTTAATGAGAGCAGATTGTTGCAATTTGCATCCCAAACCAATTCATATTTAGACTTAATTCAGCAGAGGCCGAAGCACAAACTACAAATATGAAGTAACCAGTCAAGCTAGTAGAGCTACTCTTTAAGAATGTTACCATGCCATATTCTGTTGTAAGCACTAGAATACATAAAACAAGCCTAGCTAGGATGATTTCATTCACTTCTATCTCACTCTGCGGACACAGATTTATGTATGAGCCACGCGGGCAGCTGACCAGGGCGGCATATTATCATTATCATCTGTTGACTGACAGGTAATTTCCCTTGTGGATCAATAAAGTTTATCTAAGTCTAATGTAGTGGTTCTCCACTGACACATTAACGTCATGGAGTAGAAGAGGTCAGTCATCAGGTGCCCAGGTTGGAAGAGAAAAGAAGAGGAGGAAAAAGGTGCAAGAGATAAAGGTTTGGACTTAAACCTTGTAAGTAATAGTCTGACATACTTGCTCTTAACTAATTAACTTAACTAACTACTCTAATGAACCATTTTGTGGAGCTGTAACACTGTTAACAGTACAAACACTGCACCTCCCACCAACACTTTACAATGACTCATTACAATGACAATAACCCAAAAGTAAAATATATTAATAACTAATATATTTGAATAGATATGATATACTGCCTACGCCTGTGTGTTAACATTATGGAAAAGCTTTTGATTTTGGATATACATTTTAAAGTCAAGCCTAATTACAATATTCACTCTGTAATCACTTCTACATTCTAAAAAGAATGATCTAATCTGAGGTGCTCTTAATTTGCAGCTTTTCTTTCATTTACTACATAATTATAGAAGTTGTGTGACATTTTTCAGTCATGTATCTAATGTGTCCACTGTTGTATATGCAGTGAGATAAACAAATTACAATTTAAATGCACCAACTCTTCATAGGTTTCAGTCGCAGGTATCAACAGTCAAATCTAAATGGCAGCTTTTGTAGAAGCAAAATCGTGTTCACCTTTTCCTAATACAGTTCTGTTCTCAGTGTGAACATTCCATAATGTACCAGTGTCTCCTTTCATGTCCAGAATCATAGCACATCCTCTGGTGGGACTCAAATACCAGTCGTTTCAAAGTTAGTATCCCTCAAAGTGAAGGAACTCCAACGTTAAAATAACTGTAAGTACCTATGCCGATCAGTAGCCTGGAGTACTATATGTACTTGAGCACTCCTGTACTTCTGCTTGTGAAGCTAGGAGAGTTGTACAAAAAAAAACAAAAGTCTGTATCTAACATGCAGTTAGGAAGACTCTTCAGATGTCCTTTAAAACTGTGCCTTTTTGGTCATCTTTTCAAAATGCTGTCTATGACAAATTCAAAATATCCCATACTGTTCACCCTGCAGATGAGGAAAAACACACCGGGTCTTCTATGGGAGTGAGTCAGAGCCACAGCACAACTGGCACGTTTTGATGTTCATGTAGAGCTAAGTATGAACAGTTTAGATTGACCTCTAGTGGGTTATTGATGAAACCCGCATGCTAAACTTTGGAAATTAAATATAAGATTTCTTAGTACCTCAAATTTTAATGGCATCTTTAGCCACAGGTATGCCAGTATTGTAAGGATTTAAAGACACAGCACGTAAACTTGAAGATATTTCCATCTGGGCACAGGATCCCACTTAAAATCATTTTAAAAATCATTAAAAAAAAAACGAAATAAATAAATCAACCGTAACATATCATTGTAAACAGTATAGCAACCGTGGTATGATTATATTTGACAAAGTATAATCATCTACAGCACAGTTACTCACTGCGCGGCTCGCGAGCCGCATGCGGTTCGTCAAGCTATAACTGGCGGCTCGCATGGCAGCTTACAGTATCAAACTGCCACTTGCAATCCACAAAAAGTGTCTCGCCTTTTGATTTTGCACTGCCAATGTGGCTCTTGTGAAAAAGATAGTGAGGATCACTGATCTACAGCTTTGATCATTCTGGACTGTAAGGAGTCCTAAAACTGTTTGCAAAAAAGGCAGACATGAAAACATAGGATTTGGATCAAGACAAGAGAAAGAAAAAAACATTTTATCTAAAAGAGCATGTACTTTTCTAAATGTCAGCTGAGCTGTTTAGTAAAAGTTTGGATCCAAACTAAACGGATAACCCAATCACCTAGTTTAGCAGAAATTTGGTTTGGAGTATATTTAGGATTTTGTTCTTCACCAAAAGACAAACACTATGCAAAACTGTGGAGCTATCTCTTCATAGAGAACTGACTCATTGACCTTTCTTTTTCTCCCTCTCTCATCCTTTTTGATCCCTCTGTGGAAATGAGTCACCAGATAAGAGGCCTGGTAAAACTAGAATGTGCTTTGTGCAGTTTATTTTCACCAACATTAAGCCTTCATAGTCTTCAAACAGCCTCTTCTACCCCCCATGGGCAGACATCATCTCCAAATATTAATACATTTTGATGCAGCTGAGCAGCTAACTTGTCTTTTTTTTAGGTCAGCTTTTGCAGTGAACATCTGTTGTGACCAGCTAAAGTGCAGTTTAGGTCAGGTTAGAATGGTTTAATGGTATCAGGCTGCCAAAATCCTGTCCAGCCTGTTGAGTTATTGCTGTTGTTGGTGTTACACCTGTCCTCATTTATTGAGTTATTGTTGTCATGCACCATCGTGAATGCCTTTATTAATTTTACTCAACTTTATGCTCAAAGTTTATTCATCACTCTCAAATTTACTTCAACATTAAGTCAAAGAGTAGGTGAAATCATTTAATGAGGTGATTACAAAAATATTAAATCAGTCCATGACTTTTTCACTGTGAGCACACATTGTCACGTCTTCCTTCCAAACATGCTGGTGCTGATTTTTACAGATCCATATCAGTCAAACCTTTAAGTGCAATTCAAGATCAGTCACAAACTGAGTCCAAATAAACACATGGCAAAACTTGAGTCAAACTGAGAAAATACAGAGTGCAAAGTTCTTACCTTTAATGCCAAACTTGGATCGTCGTCCATACTTGTTGATGACAAGAAAAAGTACTACCAGCATCACACAAGCAAACCCCGCCAGGCCTACTGCTACAGAGACCTAATAGAATAGAACACAATATATGTCTTTGACAAACATCTGAAAAATGAAACAGAGGATAGGATCTCAGCAGCTTTTTAAGGTGCTGATGTTGATTAGCCCGGATGCCTGTATTTTAAAATTGTCTTTATTATGTTAAAAAGATTTTCCAGTATAACAAAAAATATTTCCTCAAGTAAACCATTTATTGATTGGCGCATCACAATGTTTACCGAAAAGGCTCTACAGCAAATGTCAAAAGTGAGGAAAATCCTTTCATAGGGTACTTGAGAGACACTAATTCAAATTTCCCCCAAGTGACTGAGTCTCCAGAGTTCCAAAACATTACAATGTTTGTGCATTTCATGCAAAATTTTGTTGTCTCATAATGACAATAAAGACTCTTGATTCTTGATTCTTGATGTTTAATACTTTACATACCCCAAAAGCGTCTTCTTCAGGTTTGCGAGTTTCTGCAGTTGGAGTCACTGGTAGAAAAGAAAACACAGGAAAACATTAATACAAGAACATTTACCATTCAGTGCCTGCTTTCCCACAGTACACCACTACTCAAACACTGACTTACTGATACAAAACTGCATAACACTTGAGTTATCCTCAGAGTAAGTCATGTTGTGGAAGTCACATAAACCTGTCATAATAAGAATCACGACCATACTTCAGTAGTATAACCAGGTTCTAAAAAGGCACTTACCATAATCATAATCTGCTTCTGGATCTGTGGAAGAAAAAAGAGAGTTAGAGTAAATGCATAGTATAAAGCATACTATACACAAAGAAAAAGCACATATAGTACATGTTTGAGTATGATGATGAGAGAAAAATACCATATAAGAGATTAAACAATTAACAATATCCTCATATCTTGTCTTTATATAGCTTGCCTTTATTGGCCACACACAGAGTGCTGATGGGAAGCTGACAGGGCCATGGGAAATCTGGCCAAGACTGCTGTGACATTGTGGTGACTTAAGGCCTAGACCATTGTTGGGCCACAGAAATCCACAGATGCACTACCACTTTGTGGTATTTAAGTGAACTGTTACCGTAAAATGATTTTATTTTTAATCACACTTCCGGTCACTTCCGGTCACTAATCCCAGCCCTTGATAGTTTCACAGAAAGCACTGCAGAACTTTCCATGAAATACGTCATACTATGTCTACATTTATATATCTATAATATGTACCCTAATGTATACTATAATACAGGCCAACATGACATAAACTCAGTATGCTCCTCAGCTTACCATCGAAGGGTTTGTCAAGAAAGTGCCCATACACGGTACTGGTGGCTACACCCAAGTAGTTGGTGGCCTCCAAAGTGTAGTTGCCATTATTGTGATGTGTTGGGTTTTTAAAGGTCAGGCAGCCCTCTATGTCATCCTGGTAAATATCCATATCAGGTCGCACATACTCAGTGTGGGAAATTTCCTGAATGGAGAGTGACAGAAGAGCAAAAAAATGAACAGTGATTTGAGGTCATGAAATTGTTTCTCTCTCTCTCTCTCTCTCTCTCTCTCTCTCTCTCTCTCTCTCTCTCTCTCTCTCTCTCTCTCTCTCTCCCTCCTCAAAGTAGACAAGAGATAATCCAATCAAATGAGTGAAAGAGCAACATTATATTTATGTAATTGTTCATCCAAGAAAATAAATTATGTCACATATATGCGAGGTGCAGAAGTATGTGAATCTGTTTTCAGTATCTGGTGTGACCCCCTTATAACAGCAACTAGCAGTCAGGTTAGTAAACTGTATTTTTGGACACTAGTAAAGGGCACATACAAGTTTGCTAACTGATGCCTCAGATTGTGGGCTTGTTCTACTGCTCCTGTAAAGGCTTTTTGCTGCCACCCCATTGACCCAAACCTGAACATCTACCCCAGGAAGGCTCTGCGTTAGAGAAGTTATGGCTGGTGGTCAAATGGGATCTGGACTTATTCTGATATATTCCAGAATGGAATCAAACTCACCATATCTTTGTAGAACCATCTTAAGGTTGGGTGGGGAGAACCACGAACAGTAAACTCTATGCACGTGTCATGGCGGCGTTCTGGTTCCTTCAGCTTCACAATGATGGGAGGAACTTAAAAGATCAAAAAGAACAATTGGACACATGAGAACTGTTCATTTTGTAATTAAACAGAGGAGGGGACAACAAGATCTGCTTTGTTTGTCACATGTATGTACCTCCATCACAGTGAAACTCGCGTTATTTGTAATGATACTTGATACCTGTCACAATGTTTAAATCAAAATCGAGAGAACCCAAAAGCAGGAAATCGGGCACTGAGGAAGGATGTAGAACAAAAGTAAACTTAAATCAAATCTTCTGGAGGAGATTCAAAGAGGAATACTCTATTTATTATTCTCTGTTTTTCTCAGTGTTTTGACTTTTTGATTTGAAATGATGCACCTAGAGATTGTGGTGATCACAACAGTGTTTTTGCCACAGAGCTCCATTTGTGATCAAACATAACCTTTTGACCCATCCCAGGGCCCTACACAGGTCTTGTGTCCTAGGTCCAGTGCCCATATATATATATTTAATCCAGACCAGTTACAGTTTTTCTCCATTGGTTTGGCCGATTTCTTGAAACAGATATGACATTCTCAAAACAACATGGACAAACCTCCAAACCACTTGGCAACTGTTCACAACAGAACTGTTCTCAATCATTTCATCACATTACAAATGTCGTAGCACAGCTTTGCAAACGAATAGGTTCATGTAACCTATATTTAGCACAATTCCAAGTGAATAGATCTTGTTGATCTAAACTGATTAATTGGTTCTTAGTTTAATGGTTGTTCTCTCCAGAACATGTCAGCATCATTTCATTGTATAAGTCAGCACATGCAAAGCACTCTGTTCAATTCCTAAAATTAGTCAAGGACATAATATAATGAATATCATATATTTGTTGACAGCACTGTAGACTACATATGATTGTCCTTGTTTTTTGTTTATGTGTTTATATGACAGCTGGGATAGACTCCAGCAGTCCCCCGCAACCCTTAAGCGGGGGTACAGAAGATGAATGAATGAATGTTGAAATGAAGGGAAGGGAGTAAGTTATGGTGCTGTGCTGAATTCTAAGACTATTTTGCCAAATTATCTTAGAGTTTTGAGAATGTAATTTCTGTTTCATGAAATGTGCCAAACCAAAGGAGAAAACATGCTATACATTGCTATGTCAATCTTTGGAGATGCCTGGTGAACAACAAACTTTGCCTCTTTTTCCTGATCTTTCCTGACTCATGCTGGGAATCTACTGATTGAAAAACTTTGCCGGTACATGGTGCAGTTGGCTATATGTGACGGTAACATTTCCCAGCCATGCATACTCCCATTCCTTTATATATTCTGCAGTCGATTTTGTTTTTTTTATTGAGTACTTGACACAGTAACTTGACTCTGAAAGTCACATCACAACAACATGGGCTACATTCGTAGCCCATGTTGTTGTGATGTGACTAACATCTAACAGGTGAAGTGTCAGAGGAATGGTTGGTAGGTTCGACATGTTATTGGACCTGCCCAGTGTCGGTATAGGCAATGAACAGCTGTCCCTGCTTCATGGGCCATTTGTTGGCCCAAAATATTTTTCCCCCTCATACTGTCCCAAAATTATGTTGTCCCACCGGGAAAATGACCAGTACATCAGATTACCAGTCCAGCCCTGGGTGGCAACCCTAGTCACACACAAATCTCAATGTTAAGTAGCAACACATCCAGCAGTAAAGTGACATCTATGTCTGTCTTCAGTCATATTTCTGCTTTCAGCCATGTTATTTATTTATTTATTTTATTACCATGACTCGCTTGATTTGGTTTTGGGCTATTTTAATAGTTCCAGTTGTTTGTTTATCTCGCGAGATCTGAAAGCACTGCGCCCTCTACTCTCGTCATTTAAGTCCAAGTCAATTAAACCTATGTTGCACCTGGCTTGGTTGGCTGTTCAGAAACGAGAATAAACTAGGTAAGACTGGCTTTAATACTCAAAACACACAGCTACACTTCGGTTAATGAAACTAGCCTTACCAGGATTTTTTTTTTTTTTTGCTGGTAAAAGCTAACGTGCTTATTGAACCTTATTCAGGTAAATCGTACCTTTAATGTTAGCTAGTAACACATTGCTTACATGTGTTAGCATTATCTAGTTGGGGAAATTAACCTGTTGATTTGACTTTTCATAAAACTAAAACCCATTTTTTTTTTGTTTTACTAAGTGCTAAATTACTTTGTGAAGGAAGTTAATATTGTTGACATGCTCAGATTGAGTTCATAAATTAGCGAGATAAATCTGCATAATTGCTGTCTGTGAATGTTTTTAACTCGAGGAAATTTGACATGCACCTCTAGAGAGTAGGAAACTGTTAGTTGCTGGCTACAGTCATCCAGTCATGTGTCTTCATTTTAGTGTAAATATGTTATAATTAAAACAAATGTTACAATGAAATGTCCATGATCTAGAAATTAAATCATATGTTCTGTGGTAATCATCAGGCATTTGTAAGAGATGGCAGCAACAAGGCCCCGGAGGGCAAAGTTGAAACCCCAAGAAGAAGCTGCACATTTTTCATCCTTGTGTAAAGACAAGGAATGATTTGAGGTGAAATATATGAATTCATTTAAAGGTGAGTTGCCAAAGTATTTGTGTTGTAACCATGGGCGTGTCTTGCTTATCGTTACAACTGTATAAGTTCTCCTAAATCTCAGTCTGTTTTTCCCTTTGTGTTTTCTTAGGACGAGGAGTGTTCAGCCACTGCCACTTTGAAATTCCTTGTTGAATATCGAGGGGAACTGATAACTAAACATGAACATGAAAACAGACAACAAATTTATCATGATTCACTGAAGGTTTTCATATTTGAATTTTTTGTTTTAATGGGAAACAGCTCTGGTATGTAATTAATTGAATTTATACAAACTATTTATCATCTACTAAGTGTTAGTAAAAGTAGTATTAATGGAAACAGAGACATAATCCATACAGGAAAAAATCAGTTTGTAACAAGAATCATGTTGCTATTTCAGTGTTGATGCTGCCAGAGAGGATGACTCCCTAGGGAGACTTGTCAATGATAAAACAATCGACGTGGATGGAAAGCCCCATCTGTGTTTATTTGCACTAAAGGACATCGCTTCAGGGGAAGAGATTACATATAACTATGGAGATTCTGATTGGCCATGGAGATGAAAGGTATTTACAAATGGAGCTTAATTTTCACAAAGATTCAACACTTGTTGGTCTACTATCATTTAACACTATTTCATAGCAAAGTGAACCTGTGCCATATATAGTGATATTTGAACAAAAGTTTAATATATCTAGGCTTTCTACTGAACAGCAAATCATGCTATTCTAGTCTTTGTTGTTACTGAACCCCAAAGTGAACACACAGTCTACTATTTGAAAACTTGCTAATCATGTGGAGACATTTAGATGTGGCGTAATGTCTGTCATTGCCTCAGTACATGATTGCTTTGTTATACAACATGAGCAACTACACTTTGAATATTCAACAATAATAAAGTGTTTAAGCTTAAATAATTTTTATTATTATTTTGCTGTAGTTCTTTAAAAACCTGTTTGTTTGGTTTGGATCAATATGCTCCATAATGTTGGATTGCTGGTGAGGTCATTCTGATGAGAATGTAAATGAACATTTTGCCATCTGATATTGAAATTCACACATCTTTTGATAATGTTATGCTGGCTACAACTCACAAGCTAATAATAAAGTGTTTAAGCTTAAATAATTTTAATAATAATCCCCCTAGTTACTGCTTCTGTCATACTGTGTACTGTGGGGGATGGGCAGTATTCTGTCCTGTATGTTAAGGCTGGACTACAGTTGTGTATTATGTTCCCCTAGTTACTGCTACTGTCATAGTGTGTATTGTGGGGGAGGGTCAGTATTGTGCAGGTTAATGACAAAATCAGGACTGCGAGGCAACTGTGTTTTTAATGGTCAGTCTGTACGCTGAGATGAATTCTAACTCTTGAGGATAATCTTAAATATTTCTATCGTCATTCCCTCAGTATACAGTTGTGTTGTTATTGCACGACATGAGCAGCTACACTTTGAATGTTCAACATTGGATGTTTAGTGATTAAACTTTGTCCATTTTTGTCCCCAGAACCTTCCACAGGAGACAGATTCTGTCCCGTCTCCCCCTCCTACCAGCAGCATTCATGAAGTAAGTAACTTTTATATTTCCACAACTTACAGAAATATTTCTGTTAATGTTCTCTATCAGACAAAAGATAGTGTTTTTTGATTTGCAAGTGTCTTCCCCATAACCACGTTTTTTTTTTTTCTCATCAGAGCTGTAAACATGACTTGGTCTCCTCAGTAGTACCCAGCTTTGAAAAACGTGTCAGGTGTAGCGGACCGTTTGCTGCTCTTAAGTGGACTGGTGTAAGATGTAAACGTGAGTAGTTTTGATAAATAAATGATGTATCCATGCACTATTTTATTTATTAATTCATAATTACTGTACTTTTTTCTTCTGTCTGAATGATATTTCACATTTAGTGTTTCAAATTGACTCCCCTTTTTAGTCAACCAATTTCCACTACTTCAGTTCTTACACAGAGATAAAGTACTCAGGTAAAGGAATAACCTTACTGGCCCTGCAGTGCTGTTGAAATGTGAATATTTATACTGTACTATTGTAAGATCAGTATTTCAAATGAACATGATCCCTTAATCTCTGCTGTCATGTCAGGATGATTTTATGATTACTTTCCATAGATTACTTACATTATGCTCCTTTTAAAATGGTGACTGCATATGCATCACTTTTAATTAAATAACTAACATGGAGTCATTGTGTGAAGGAGAGGTGCTGTTTTTTTACAACCTGGATATTATTTCTAGCATAAAATACGGTCGTTTACTCATCCATATATATGGCTCTCGATTGGATCTAAATATTGTCCAATGGAGTCCAAATGACACTAAAGTAATATGGGTGAGTAAATGACCATATTTTGTTCCAGAAATAAGGTTCAGGTTGTAAAAAAAAAAAAAAAAAGGTATTGTTTTATTTTGTAGATTGCTATCAAAGTTAGGTTTACAATAGTTGCTAACAGACATTAGCAACTTTATGTCCACACAGCCTGCCTGCCATATGTCCCTCACACAAAAAAACTTTTCTATTTTCTTTATTTTTTTGTCAGATGACATAAATAAAGTTATTCTGGGCAGAGTGAAGACAGTGAGACTGATGAAGAGCAGCCCCAAATACAGTCACAGACAAAAGTTGGTAAGTGTGCCCAGAAGTATTTTTTGTTTATGAACTAACCGAACCTGCGAGAACCTGCATATACCTGCACTTTATTGAGCCATACTCCATACTCTGCAGGGATGGAAAGAGCCAGCCAAGATGAGCGGGAATGTCCAGGAACCCCAGATGGTATGAGCATCAGCATTCTCATTTATGGTCGATTCATAACATGTAGGCAAGGCAGTGCTGCTAGCTATTTTAACGCTATGCATGACCATTCATCTCCACTATGCTGTAGGGACAAAGAGAGTCAGGCAGCCTGTCGAGGAACCTAAAGGCACCTCACACGGTTTGACCACATTTCAGTCCGCCAGCATTCTTGTTGATGTTTCATTCATTACATGCAGGCTAAGAAACGTTACTGTATTTCTGTGAAGGTTCTCAGTCATCCAGGTCATGGTATATCATGGTCATGGTGAAACGTTTTCTCAAAAAAATAACTCTGCAAGTCCAGTTGCTGTTTTTTGAACCTTTTTTTGGATAATGTTACTGTATGTTATGATGTCCATATTCCTAATCTGTTTTTTTCTAATTCACAGATATTGACTCTGCCACAGAAAGCACATCTACGGGTATGACAATAACAGATGTTTTTATCAAGCAAGCCACTTTAAATTGATTTTAATACTTGTCAGTGCCAATTACAAACTGAAGATAAAATCAGTGCTGTTAGTCTTTGCACAGCATACGCGACCCCTGATACCAAATCTGAGAGTCTAGCTTGCTGCTTGTCACCAAATTAACCTGTCAATTTGGCGCTCATTACTCTGCTGCTTTGTTCCATCTATCTTAGCACTTTGTTTTTGATAGTTTATATACAAATTTGATTGGAAATTGCTATCATCCTTATGATCTCCCTTTCCAGTTTATTCAATTGAATAACAGGTTGAAATATTAAAACAGTACATTTTTTTCTCTTCTGCAGTGTTTAAGAAAAACACAGAAGACATTTCCTGGTCTTTTATGTTAATTGGTCATAAAATGTGATCAGTGCAGAGCAATGACTTCCTCCAAGGTGTACATGGCAGGACACCATTCTCATGAAGACTCGGAAGTGATATTAAACCAGTTGTTGTTGGAGTTGTTGTGTGAATACCATTTGACAATCTGTTTTTCTCTTGTAGCAAGTCTTGAGGCAAGGAGAAGACCGAAAAGGCAATGGTCCTCTAGAGAGGTGGCTGCTGTCATGAAGCACTTCAAGCGGCATATTTCAATGATAGAATGCCAACAATGTAAAAATGCAGAGCAAAAATGCAGAGCATCCTGCTCTAGCGGATCGCTCTGTGCAAAACACAAGAGACTTCGTCAGAAATCGGGGCGTGATATTAAAAAACAGAGCCGTCATTGGAATGTGTGGCATATCTTCTGTTTTATTTATTTTTTATTATTATTATTTTGGTTAAAAGCTGTTAAAAAAGAAGTCAGCTGTAAGCAGAAGTTGGTTGTTGGCGCAAAAAAAAATGTTAAGCAGAGCCAAGTTGTTTTATGTTTTGCTGCAATAAATGTGGCTCGCTGTGCATTGACTGGTGTTTGTCTCAAAGTGCTTTACACAGCATCAGAATTACATCCTCTACCCTTAGATAGACATGGACTGAGGAAGAGTCAATAAATATATAAAATATGTGATATACTGTATATGTGTCCTCACAAATCAGGTGAGGTCTTTGCAATCAGGTCGATCTTTGCAATGCACAATCTGTTGTATTGTGTGTTGTGTAAAACATATTGTCCACATATTGTAGGTGTTTCCTTTCGATGTGTGTGTGTGTGTGTGTGTGCGTGTGTGTGGGTGTACATGTACTTACAGTGAACAGTTAGCTGAACAGAAGCATTGGTCATGCCTACTATGTTGGCAGCAGTGCAAGTTAGCAGGAAGTTGTTGTCGTCTCTGCTCACATTCACCAAAGTTATGTTGATGGAGAGAACGGTGTGGTTGTCGTAGATTTCATCCTGGAGGGAAAGCAGGTTGAAATAAATTGGAAATGAAAAAAGGATTGATCATGAGGCAGGAGTATAGCATGGGAGGAGCTGTGTGTCACCTTCACAGATCAAATACATAGATGGTGTTTCTTAGATAATAGTACCGGAGACTACAGTAATCTTAGTTTTGTGGTATTCAGGAAAGGGATACTGTCTGAACACAACTGAAATAGTGGGACTATAGAGGTGTCATCAGCTACACCATAGTATTATAGGGATGAAGAGGGTGAAGATGACTGGCCCTGCAGGCCACCTGTATTCAAGAAGAGGGTTAAGTATGTGCATTGTGACATGTTGGGACAGTGAGTTGGGGGGTAAGTATGGACCACCTCTTCATTACACTGCTTTGATGTATACTCATTGGTGAAACTGCTGATTTGAAGGCCAGATCGGAAAAACCAGTACCAGATCCAAGCAACTCCTGGTGTGGTGACCTCATACATTTGTGACAAGAAAACAGTGCTTCACTGGATCGGTCAATCTATAACCACTGGGCCTAGGAACAAGCGATTACAGAAAATGAATGAACGAAGAGTTCTCTGTCAGTAATTATAAAAAACTTCTTATTGATTGGGTTGATGAGGTAAGCACTATTGGCCCCAATGTTCATGCTGTTACTAGCCATTCCAGCTCTACTACCACCTCCTTCTCTTATGTGTTATTTTTGCAAAGATTTAAACAGCTTTGACTGGCAAAAATAACCCACCATGATAAGGCATACTCTTGAGTCTTGTAAAACTCCCAATTCTATTCCTAACTGTTTGAATTAACACTCTTCCACCGAAGAAACATCAGTACTATCAGGCTTATAATTTTGTTATAATGATACAGATTCATGGCATGGTGTTTCCTGTGAGAAACACAAACATAAAACCTGTATTGTTAGTTTACCAGCTGCATTAATCACACCACTGCATTAATTTGCTCTGCTGTTGGTAGTTTGCACTGGTCATTGTTGAAATGAATTGTCTATGCTATATGCAACTTGATGGGTCCCTCCCTATGAGCTGTGTTCTACACAAGGTTTCTTTCTGTTAAAACTGAGTTTTTCATTGCCATTGTTGCCTTTGTGCTTGCCTGCTTGGCCAGTCTTGTAAAGCATCTTGAGATGATTTGTATGGTAACTGACACTATGTAAATAAAATAAAATTTAACTGAACTTTGCTCTGCATAGAAAATCTTTCCTTAAAAGTTTATTTAATGAACAATCTCATACAGGGCTCAGCCTCGGATAAGAGTTGAGAACAGTATATTTACAGAGTCTATAAAAGACATTAATTGATTTTCACAAAAATGGGGGGAGGTCAGACCGGGGAATCGTCAATTTAAATGGAGAAGTTATATATTTTAGATAAGGTGGGTTTCAGAAGAGGAGAAGAGAAGAAGAAGAGAATTTCAGTTTTGCTACTGTTAAGTTTGAGTAAGTTGATGGAGAACCAGGTTCTGATTTCATGAAGTCAGTCAGAGAGGTAAATGGGTTGAAAGGTGGAGTTGGGTTTGGTGGACAGGTAGAGGCGGGTGTCATCTGCATAACAGTGGAAATGAATATTGTACCTATGGATTATCTGGCCAAGGGGGATGAGGTAGATGATGAATAAAAGAGGCCCAAGAACAGAGCCTTGGGGAACACCAGAGAAAGGGGGGATGAACGGGATGTGAATGTTTTTAACTGATTGACCTGAGTGCAGCCAGAGAGATATGAGATGAACCAACTGAGAGGTGTGTCAGAGATGCCGATGGAGACTAGTCTACGGATGAGAATGGAGTGAGAGATGTGGTTAGATTGAGCAAAAAGAAGATTGATAGGAGTCTTGAATGAGAGCTGTTTGTGTGCTGTGTAATGGGCAAAAAACAGACTGAATTTTTTCATATAGGTTATTGTCAGAGGTGAGAGAGGAATGAACAAACAAACATAAGAGGGGTGAGAGAGTTGATGAATGCTTTAACAAGACTAGTTGGCAGGGGGTCTCTTTCCTAGTTTCAATCATTCCCACTAGGAAGACTAAAGCTCAACAATAAGGGAAAATGAGCTACAATGACTCTTATTTTGCAGCTAACTGCTAACAGCCATATTTTTCAGCTAACTGCTAACAGCCATATTCCTCTTGGTCTTGGTCATGACAATCTCTCAGTTTGAAAGGATGTAACTGAATGCTATGCACATTCAGCACTGTGGCCCAAGCTAGCTCTTTCTGCCCTCCCCTGGGTTATGTACTTGTGTTCCAAGGATAACAGGCAGATTATGACCTATTCGTGGTTGTCCTCTATTCAGCAAGTGCTTAAACTGACATTTCAAATCCTTAATGTAAAGCATATGCTTATGTTTATGTGTTCAAGAGATTGCTTTACATCCACAGTTTGACAGATGTCAGTCAGTCATTTTCTATACCCGTTTAGTCCTGTTAGGGGTTACGGGGGTCTGCTGGAGCCTATCCCAGCTGTCATCGGGCGAGAGGCAGGGGTACACCCTGGACAGGTCGCCAGTCCATCGCAGGGCCAACATTCACACTCACATGCACACCTACAGGCAATTTAGAATCACCAATTAACCTAATGAGCATGTCTTTGGATGGTGGGAGGAAGCCGGAGTACCTGGAGAGAACCCACGCAGACACAGGGAGAACATGCAAACTCCACACAGAAAGACCAGCCGCCCATGGATTCGAACCGGTGACCTTCTTGCTGTGAGGCATCAGTGCTAACCACCTTCTTGCTGTGAGGCATCAGTGCTAACCACCTCTCCACTGTGCCACCCCGCTTGACAGATGTATACATGTAAAACGCAACATTCAATATTGTGTACTGCCTGGTGTGAGTTAATGTGCGTGTGTCCTCCATACATCTTGTGTAGTGGCGGAGTGCAAGCCGTTGACAGACCAGTCCACCTCAGGTAAGGGGGATCCAGAACCATTACAGACTGCAGTTATTCGATCACCTTCTACAACTGTGAGGTTGCTGTGGCTGACACTGATTTCAGGAAGGTCTGCAAGATAGAGACAAAAAGTCACAGAAACTGACTCAAGTGTTGGTATTTTGTCTTTCATAGTACATAGTATTACAGTAGAATACATGGAATCTAAATAGTATGTGCAGTAGTGTGTTGTTAAAATCATCAAATAGTGTAATTTGCCCATTTCATTACTTAGTTATTTAGGGTGCATAACGATAAATGATAAATGGTCTTGTATTAATATAATGCTTTTCTACCTATCGGTACTACACTTTGCAGTCAGTTCACATAAGTACACATACATTTACACACCTGTGTCAAGCATTTAAAGCAACTGGTGATTTAGTGTCTCAAGGGCAAATGTGGCATGTACTAGGGAACGAACACTCTGCTTTGTGGACAGTCACCTATCTATTGAGCCACAGATGCCCCAGTGATGATGAGAGGTATCAACAACCAAAACAAATAACGCATGGCTGTAAAATGATCAAGCATTTGCCTTTTATTTCTCAAAAAAACAGAGAACTCCAACTCCAACATTTGGCTCCAAAACTAAGCCCATTTATTGCAATTTACCCATTAAAAGTGCCAGTGACAACAATTAAATAACAATACAGTTAAGCGAACTTACTGTAAAACATGTATAACATGTTTTATGTAGACTTCTACACCTGCAATTTCTGGGGTGAGCCCTATGGTAACCTAGCAACCTGTGTGTTTGTGAACGCGTGCTGTGCGTGAGGAAGAGTGAGAGAGATGAGGGTGCATTTTTTGCAAGAGCCACATTGGCAGTGCAAACTCAAAAGGCGAGCCACTTTTACGACAACATACTACGTCACCTTTGCAAATGTGCATTTCTAAGTCTGGTTTTTGAGCTCGTTTCGGTCCCTTCTTTATTAAAAACCGGTCCATTTTGTGTTTTATGCTAGCTAGCAGAGCTTACGTCGCCTGCCTGCAAACTTGCGCTGCGGTCAAGTTTTGTAAACAATGCCACATGGCCACTTTCATTTGCGCTTTCCGTGATTCGTTTGCCGTTTATGGGCATCTTTACTCTACGCCATCGCGCCAAATAAATTCAAAATGTATCACGCGCTGGTGGTGCGATTCGCATAGGTCCTTCCGTGCTTCCAAAACAACGGTCCGTGTGGAAAAGTCAGATCCGTGTATATAGGAATTTAATGAGGCTTCGAGGCAGAGTTTTTGCCTCGAGCAATTTTTGTAATCGAGTTAATCGAGTAACTTGACGAATCGTTTCAGCCCTAAATGATTCCATACAATGTCCAACAAAAACTGGCATAGAAATATTTGGGTGGTGGATGCGACTCAGTAAAGCAGATTAGCGATTCAGAACATGTCACATGTTGAACTGGCCTTGACATTGAACCCCCAGTTGCTCCAGTGGCACTGGTGTGGCAATGTGCGATTGCTTGTGTGAGCAAATGGGTGGACTGTAAAGTGATTTCAGTACTAGGTACACTAATACACTAATAGGTAGACTTATATACCATAATATTTATGCCACGTGCACTTACTGCCTATTGCACCTCTGGTTAGATGCTAAACTGCATTTCGTTGCCCTGTACATGTACATGTGTAATGACAATAAAGTTGAATCTAATCTAATCTAATCTAATATGCTCTATTTAATGAATGACATACAGTCGTGTGAAAAAATGAGTACATCCCATTGAATATATAAATATTCTTTCTTAAGAACTGATCACATATTAGTTACTAATCTTGTTTTCAGTTATCTCTGTAAAGAACGTGATTTAATTACAAGTAAACTCATTTAACAAAAAATCTTAACAAAAATGCATATTCTATCTAAAAAGTGTTACCCCCTTTGGCTTAAGTATCTTCAGTGAGACGCTTCTTGTAGCCATCTACCAGCCCCATATCGCCCTAAGGAAGTTTGCACCTCTGAGGGGTGTCTTGCATATACACTCCAATCCCATGTCCAATAGGGCAGTGATGTGATTGCTGGTGCAGGGTGACGTCAGCTACCGGAGCTTTATTAGTTGCTTGACTTCACACTTCATAATGCACCACATTTAATCGGTAACAGCATTGTAATGTTGGAAATAGTAATTAGTAACGCTGTTAGTAATGCCGTTCATTTTAACACCGTCATTCCCACCACTGGTCCACGCCAACCATGTCCTATGTTCTTTTCTCCATAAAATTCAATTTCAGGCTCATGTGTCCAAAGGACATTATTCCAGAAGTTCTAGTCTTTGTCTACGTTCTCTCTGGTAACTTCAGTCTGACCTTTATGTACTGTATCTTTCAGAGAGAAATGGTTTCCTCTTTGCAATGTCCAGTTTTTCCTGAAAATCCAGCCGTTAAAATGTCTTTCTAAGAAGACATCCAACCAAATCAATAGGCTCTTTGTTTACTGTCAGGTCTTGTGTGAAAAATCACTAAAGTTCTGAATCATTTTTATGCAGAGAAGGAAAAAATTGAGACGGGTGCCAATACTTTAAACAGCACCGACCGTGTATAACATTATGACCACCAAGAGGTGAAGTAAATAACATTTACCATCTTGTCACGACAAATGTTCTGCTGGGAAATTTCAGACCTGTCATTCCTATGGATGCATTAAGACATGTAGCACCCATCAAGACCAGGCCAGGCACCCCACCCCATAACAATGACACTCATTGATGGCAGGAGCACTCCCCTCAACCCATAGGACCCAAAGGCCCCCACCAACAGCATTCTGTTTGACACCACAGGACACCCTCAGAAGGCCCATGTCCATTCTCTGATGAGGTATAACTGTTTTGGACGCAGTATATGGAAGGTGGTCACAATGTTATGCCTGATTGGTGGACATGTTTGTGTGCTAATCTTCAGTTTCTAACCACATCTGCTGACGTTCATATCCTGAAGCAGTATCTTCCTGTCGCCATCAGCACAATGTAACTGCTGGCTGTTTAGGGCTGCCTCTCCTCGCTGCTGCCAGAGCTGGAGCCAGCGGATCCCACAGCCACAAGCAAACACCACCTCCTCTAAATGGCTGCAAAGAAAAGAGAATTGACAGTATTAGCATGATACATTACGCCATGTATTTACCTTTAATGCACAGCAGAGAAATGCAGCACATAATAAATGTGAAATTAAGGTGTAACACACTCCACCGGATCTCTAAACTGAGACAGCTATGTGTGCAGAAGGTGCACTGTTCCCCAGGCTTCCGATACACTAGCCCTAATACACTCTCAAGTCCTGGAATCCATGGAAACACAGACTGGTGATTATGTAACACTGCCACCCTCTGGATAGTGTTTTTCCATGAATTGTGCATTTTCATTCTGATCAAATGATCATTAGATCACCAAATCTGAAACCACTATACCTTTACAAATCAGAAAGTCCTCAAACTGTTTAATTAGGCTATCATTATTTTGTCAGCTTTTACTTGATTGCATGTATTTCACACCCAGTCGGTGTGCCACAGAATTGGACACTTTCTACGAGTCTAAACATATTGAACTACTTCAGTCCTGCAATTTGTAGACATACAAAGCATTGTCCTCCTAAATTTTAACATTAACAAACTATGGACTTTGGATAGCTGTACTTTACCTTGGAAATAATTGTACTGTCCTGCAAAACATTTAGTTCTTGGCTAGCTGATGTCTAGTGCATAATCTGATCTTGGGAAATCTTCACCATAATCAGTCAAAAGTGTGCCAAAATGTGACTAGGTAGTGATTATTTTTGTCTTCATAGGCTCTATTGTAGTACTTGTAAGACATGCTCTACTGCTTAACTTATACTACTTATAAGTTCTGTGATTATTTGACTGGTATATTTCCATTTTTTTGCGTTTTGATACCACTTGTCAGTAAATCATAAGTCTTTTGTGAAATATTTTTGTTTGCCATTGTCATTCCAAAAGAAAGAAAGAAAGAGCAAGATATATGCAATTTGAGTGTTCTGTTAACACCACAATCTATTTAAGACTATTTACTTTAGATTTATGATGCAGTTGCCTAAAGAAATTAAATAAACTAGCTGCTAGCAGCAAGAACTCTCTTAACCATTTATAAGGCACTCACTTAAATTCCAAAATTATATTATATATTTATCTAATAACTATTGTTATTATATTTATAGTGCATAAGGACTTTTTTCAAACTTTTCATGTAGTAAATCAAGGTCAGTGAAGACATCATATATGCTTCCTTGCCCTTAAGTGGTAACAAAATGTAAATATGTATTCATAAAATTAGAACATAAGTGCTGATACAGGCACTTGTCAACATACACATAATCTTGTTAGCCACCCTTATTTCTTCGTGCTAGCGGACCTTGCAGACCACATTTGACCCTGGTTTGACCTGATAATGCTGCCTTGATATTCTCTGATTAGCTGGGTGAAATTCACATGCTTCTAAACCGCACTGAGAGGCACAGGAATGCAATTTCAAACATGTGTGGAAGTTACCAAATATGGTTCCTCACCCCATAAGGCTATTAGTGGATGCTACACAAATATGAATCAGGGAGTGGCCAATGCTATGAGCTCCACATCTAGTATCACTAATCAGCTAATATCACTGTACAAACACTCACACCATCTTTATCTGCCTGTAATGGCTTTATTCTTGCTGTTCTCTTTCTCTGTCTGTACCCGGCTGGCCTTAAGCAGATGGGTCCCTCCATATGAGCTGGGTTCTGCTCAAGGTTTCTTCCTGTTTAAAAGGGAGTTTTTCCTTGCCACCGTCGCCTTCAGGCTTGCTCTGGGGGTTTCAGGCTGGGTCTTGTAAAGCGTCTTGAGACAATTTGTATTGTTATTGACGCTATATAAACAAAACTGAATTGAATTGAATTGAATCATGGCACCAGCTGCTACGTACTTCATGTTAAGGAAGTCCAACATATTTGCATCTGAATTTAAGTCCTAATTTACTAAATTCAGCTAGCCTTACCAAAGTTCAGTTGCTTAAACACAAGTGACCGACACGCAGAGAGCATTCTGTCGCGTATGGTGGCAAACTAAAACTTTCCCAACTTGTAACAAAGAAACAAATGAATGGTTTCCAGGATTCTGATGTCAAACTGTAGGCATTGGCTCACATCCTACATACGCAAAAAAAAAAAAAAAAATCTCATCTATCGGTTCAGTACGCCACATTGTTGGAAGTGCTTTCCTTTCAGGAAGATGGAAAAATTAGGATGGTGTTGACAGAGAAAAATCGGTGAGGGCACTCACTCATGCACATATGCACTAGAATCTAAAACAGACATGGTTGAAAATACTAGATACTTTTTTTTGTGTTACTTTGGCAACCTCTTTCCCAGACTTACATATACAGGTGAAAGCAGTGTTACCTTGATTTCTTTTTGTTCAAACTTGCATTGATCGATTGTTGGGGGATTCAGTAAGTAAGAAGTTGAAGAAAAAAGTGATATTTTGTATATACTGTATACATTTTATGTGACCTCTAAGTGAGAAAGTTACAGCCTGACTATTGACCTACATTATGGTAATGTAGAGAAGCTGTGGAAAACTACCATGCTACTGTGCTATGGAATGCAGGATGACATATTCCTGTGTGCCAGGGACAAAATAGGACACAGAAAACACAGATCACAAGCTACAATACACAAAATATTTGAACCCACCAGAGACTACAACAATCTCTTTTCATATGGTTGGTGATTACTTTCAGTCTGCTACAATAATTCAGTTCTCATTGGCATATCTGAGGTATATTGCAGTGTTTTAAATTACAAAATGGTTTCAGTTAGACAGGAGTCAGAGTTATCTCTAGAAGTGTGATAAAGAAACCCTGACATCCTCACACAAAAAAAACAAAATGTGGCATTTTGCTCAGGTAGCAGAGGGGCCAGTGATGGTGTAATAATTGTAGTCTGTCACCTTCCCTCATGTCACATGCCCTCTTGCATAATATACGTCTTTGTGCGTAGTAAAAAAGAAATACAGTAAATTATCAATATAGAAAGAGAGAGATAAACACAGATTAAATATTCAAATGGCGATCAAGAGAGACAGAAAGGATGTTTGTGTCAACTAAAACATTCACAAAAATGGGTCAGGTGTGAGATCACAATGGCCAAAATCGAATCAGTGCGTCCTTGAATCAAAATCAATATTTATAACAGATGAAAAAGAAGTTGATGATGAAAATGAAGAAATTCCCTGAAAGGCATTACTGACGTAATGTGTTCACTAGATTGGGGACTGGGGCAGATGGACAACCAAACTCAGTAAATATGACTGCAGCTGCTGCAACTGTGGGGCCATAAGGCAGATGTTCTACAGATGACTAGCAGAGTGGGTGCAAAGACGTGAGGTGAGCAGAGACAGTGGTATGAGTAACTGTAAATTATCTTTTTCATATGTGAGCTAAGACTGCGTCACTAGGAGACTGAGAGCAATGCACATAATGACTTACTTTATGGAGGTGGAGAAACAGGTGCTGGGTAATTAAACAGGACT
Source organism: Planiliza haematocheilus (assembly GCA_005024645.1). Classification (NCBI taxonomy): domain Eukaryota; kingdom Metazoa; phylum Chordata; class Actinopteri; order Mugiliformes; family Mugilidae; genus Planiliza; species Planiliza haematocheilus. The sequence goes on from SRSE01001160.1 coordinate 768,171, forward strand.
TCTCAGATCCTCACCCATGAATAATTAAAGTAGCACTTTCAACTGGCGATTCATCCAACAGTACACTTGTCTCTATGTGAAACCCTATAAGCCTGGCTTGATTAAAGCCCTGTCAATAGTACATTCTCTAAGGTCTTAAAATGTTGTTGTTACCTCCCGGGTTGACTTGAGTTTATTTGATAAATGCATATTTGGTCTTGTCTGTGATACAACTTGTAGTAGCTAAACTTGGTGGCAAGGAAAACTCCCTTTTAACAGGAAGAAACCTTGAGCAGAACCCAGCTCATATCTGCCTAAGGGCAGCCGGGTACAGACAGAAGAAAGACAGAACAGCAAGATAAACATCTGTCATAGATACACATATCTAACTAAAGCATACAAGTGGAATCTTATGATACAAACTGATGATGTTACATGACAGTTTGAAAATATAAGAGGAATCATAGGCAGGTTGGAGAATTGTTCATTCAGGTAGGAGTGGATAACAGCAGGATTCCATGGAGACTGGGCAGGCTGATGAGAACACGACATCAACCTGCCATCAGATCTCTGACTTAGCCTTTCCTCTACCTTCCAAAGAATACTGGTCAAAAGTGAATTTAGCCACTTGACTTTTGCACTGCCATATGAAAAGCTCCTAATCTGTAGTGGCTTTATGTGTCTGTCAGTATTGTTATTGCTTGTGCAAAAGAAAATAAGTTGTGTACTCCTCAGCTAGGATGGGTTGAGGTCAGTCAGAGATGGAATACACATTATAATGTACATCGAAAAACAGTTTAATGCTGACCAGATAAGAGTATTCATTTATAGATATATTAAAGCAGGTGCACGAATCGTTTCATCGTTTTCATGCCCATTTTGTTTTGGGAGAATGAAATCATTTGAATGTATGATTTGGTTTGGTTTTGAATAAAGCTTTATTGTTATCGGATTTGGACGGTTGTGTTGATTAAATAGTATTCATTTTGTTTCTACAACATTTTCATAGTGTTATCAATGACACATTTAGTACTTTTACTTGCTTAGCCCAAAGTGTTACATGAAACATGTTTAAGAATTCTCTAACCTCTAAAGCAACCAATTTTGCTGGCATCAATGCAGTGAGAACAGGATGAAGAAACTTACAGTTCTGAGAGCTGAAGACTGTCAAATATCTGCCAGGACAGTGCGGTCAACATGGGGTTCTTGGAAAGATTTCTGAGGGAGAGAATGAGAAAGAAAGGTAAAACAGATTGATTCACTGACAAACTCATTATATATATAATGAGTTCTTTATATATGCCCTTACACCATAGATTTTTTATCAACATTTACTCATCCAGTATCTACTTGATATCGTATTTATCATACATATTAGTTGACAACCAGTGCACAAGAACAAAAAATAATGCAATTTTACAGTAACTGTATTACGTTTCAGTGAACTTATTTATGTTAAAAACAAGCAGGTTAGCTAGACTAGGTCCACCACTGATATGGCCTGAAATCTGACCTCAGATGTGAAGGGTTTGCTGCACTTTCTACTGATGCTATGATTCATTTATTCAAGGTGGAAGACCGTAACTGCAGGTTGTTTACATCATGACACGGACATGCACATGTGACCACAATATGTGTAGAGGTATGGATGCTACTGTTGTTATCACATCCACTGCCTTCGTGACTTTCATATTTTGTGCTCTTTCGTCTCTATCTCCCTATTTGCTCTTGTTACTGCATAAATTATAGGACTCTCTGTGCTTATTATCTGTAATGGCACAGATGGAACTCTTCAGTAAGGATAACACACACACGCACACACGGTTAGCGCGTGCTATATTCAACTGACAGGCCTGCAAAATGACAGGTGTTGCCATGGCAATTAAAGTCAGTCAGTCTGTGTGGATGTGACGCAGCATGGTGCAACTTCTTCCTAAGATAAATAGTAACTGTGGGAAACGCTTTAAAAGTTTACATATACAGCTTTTGTTTCCATTGATAAACTCTGAAATTGCAGCCTAATTCACTAAATAATACATATTACTACAATCCCTGGTGACAACCATTCCCGCTCACATTCACACTGATGGAAAAACACATTTATCCACTTGGTTTATACTGAATGCATTCTGATTTAAGAACACTCAGACACTCAATTTAACACTCAGTTTATACAGTGGTATGCAAAAGTTTGGGCACCCCTTAGGAAAATCATTGCATCAGTTTGTCACTTGCTGAGCTTTTGAAGCACCAACTTTATTTTAACAAATGTTATACCTTATGGAAACAGAAACATCTCGGTAGTGAAATCATTTTCATTGGTCCAACAGAAACATTTTTATGTATATTTAAACAAAAATAGGCATGTGCATAAATTTGGGTACCCCAAAGAAATAATTCCATTAATATTTAATAGACCCTACTTTTGCTGCAAGAACAGCCTGTAGACGCCTCCTATAGCCACTGACAAGTCCCTGAAGTCTGGCAGGTGGTACTTTGGCCCATTCCTCCAAACAAAACGCCTCCAGTTCAGTCAGGTTTCTTTGCTTCAGTGTGTAAACAGCCTGCTTCAAATCAATCCATACATTTTCAATGATGTTAAGGTCTGGGGACTGGGATGGCCATTCCAGAAGATTGTACTTGTGCTTCTGCATGAATTCCTCGGTGGATTTTGAACAGTGCTTGGGATCATTGTCCTGCTGAAAAATCCAACCCCGGCGTAGCTTCAACTTTGTGACAGATTCTTGAACATTCTTGTCAAGAATCTGCTGATACTGAGAGGAATTCATATGGCCCTCAACTTTAACAAGGTTTCCAGTCCCTGTGCTAGCCACACAGCAGCATAACATGATGGACCCTCCACCATATTTCACAGTAGGCAATAAGTTCTTCTCATGGAATTCAGTGTGTTTTTTTCACCATGCATACCTCCTCTTGTTCTGACCAAATAACTCCATCTTAGTCTCATCTGACCACAGTATTTTTTTCCAAAATGCTTCTGGCTTGTCCAGATGTGCTTTTGCATACCTCATGCGACTCTTCTTGTGACGAACACTCAGGAAATGCTTTTTGCGCATCAGCCTTTCAAAGAGCTTTTCCTGGTGCAAAGTGCGCTGGATTGTGGAACGATGAACAACTACACCATCAGTAGCCAGATGTTCTTGTAGTTCTCTGGAGGTGGTCTGTGGCTTGTCTGTGACCATTCTAACCATCCTTCGTCTGTGTCTTTCCAGTATTTTTTTTGGCCTACCACATCTTTCCTTCACAAGGACTGTTCTTCTGGCCTTCCATTTCTGCACCACATTTCTGACTGTGGAAATTGTACCCTTCTCCTAATTCATGGTAATGAATTATCTTAGTTTCTTGGTCAGTGGAGAGTTGTTTCGATGCCCCCATGTTGCCAGGAGCATAGGACAAGCACAGCCAGCAATTGCCTCTGTTAAATAGCCTTTTTCATGATTGGTTTTACCTGTCTTTGTAATTGAAGGTCTCACAAGCTAATCAAAGCAGTTTTGGGCTGCAACACGTCAGCTACAAATCCCTACAGGTCTTGAAATCAATGTGATTAAAAGGGTGCCCAAACTTTTGCACATACCATTTTTTACATTTTAATTTATTATAATAAAACTTTGTAATGATACTCTAAGAATTTTGGTCTGGAAAACACTCAAATGTCTACATCTCTGTAGGAAATAAAATCTTGTTGCTGTGATCGTCTTTTATAAAGTTAGAACAAATTATTATGAAATCTTAGAGGGGTGCCCAAACTTTTGCATACCACTGTACATACAGCAGAAAGATGAATGTGACTCTGATATTCACTCTCTTATATTCACACGCTGTACCATGTATATGCACACACAAAACAAACTTTAGGTAGCTACCTACCTGAAACAGCGCACAGTAATAAGCATGAGTGACATGATGGTGTCCAAAGGACCCACCCTGAGTCTCACTCCCCGGGTTCATCTACCATCATCAGCCCCCGCCATCATGCCATCCCTTCAACCCTTTGTCATGCATCTCTTCTACCCTTTTCATCCCATCTCCTTGACCCGTTCTCATCCCTTTTCATCCCATACCCTTCTCATCCTTCCATCCAATTTGTGCATGAGCTGTCTACCTAATAAACTTCTTTGCATCAATTAAGGTGGCAAACTCAAAAGGAAAAATTATCATCTCATTGTTGTCCTAATTATTTACGTATGGTGTTAATGTTTGCCTTCATGTGCATGTACTCACATGTAGCGTAGGTGAGGGTTCCTGGAAAAAACACGAGCATGGATCATATGGAGGTTGCTCTTTGTAATAGTTCTGTAACACAGAGAGAGAAAGAGAAAACGAGAGAGAGCAAGAGAGGGGAGAAAAGAGCGTTGTCTGTCTTAGATAAAAATGACTTTGAATAGTCCTCTATCAGTCTGAATTGTAATCAGAGGGAAGATAGGACTGGTTATTAAAGAGAACATTTCAGGCCAGAACAAAAGATAGAAAGAAAGACAGGGGAAACAGGAAAAGACAGAATGAAATAAACAAAACAACGCACAAGGATGAACATAGTAATATATAATCTGATTCCATTTCCACTAACACAGTGCATACACAAGGCTGTGGATGAAGACTGACGAATCAAATGAATATCCAAACTAGGATGAATTCTGTGTGATGCAGACAGTACAGAACAACTGTGGTGTGTATGAGGGTGTGCTATCTGAATGTACTGTATATTGACACAGGAAGAAGGCATATGTATGCAGAGAAGAGAGAAAGATAGAAGGGAGAAGAAGTAGATGCATCTTTTGTTCATTCATTCATCTCCTGTAACTGCTTATTCCTGTTAGGGGTCACGGGGGTCTGCTGGAGCCTATCCCAGCTGTCATCAGGCGAGAGGCAGGGGGCATCTTTTGTGGATTGTGATATTAATCCTATTAATAAGCATTTAGACTATGATATGGTCTAATAACATACAGTTAGGCCCAAAAATATTTGGACAGTGACACAAGTTTTGTTATCTTAGCTGTTTACGAAAACATATGCAGGTTACAATTATATAATCAATATGGGCTTAATGTGAGAGTATTCACATCCAAATTGGTGCAAGGGTTTAGGAATTACAGCTCTTTAATACGTAGCCTCCTCTTTTTCAAGGGACCAAAAGTAATTGGACAATTGACTCAGAAGGCTGCAAAAATAAAATAACAAGGCTGCATGGGCTCTTCCCTTGTTAATCAAGCAGTTAAAAGGTCTGGAGTTGATTCCAGGTGTGGTGTTTGCATTTGGAAGCTGTTGCTGTGAACACACAACATTCGGTCAAAGGAGCTCTCAATGGAGGTGAAACAGACCATCCTGAGGCTGGAAAAAAAGAAGAAATCCATCAGAGAGAGCAGAAATGTTAGGAGAGGCCAAATCAACAGTTTGGTACATTCTCAGAAAAAAAGAGTGCACTGGTGAGCTTGGGAACTCAAAAAGGCCGGACGTCCAAGGAAGACAACAGTGGTGGATGATCGCAGAATCCTTTCCATGGTGATGAAAAACCCCTTCACAACATCCACTTAAGTGAAGAACTAGGTGTATCAGTATCTAAGTCTACCATAAAGAGAAGACTTCATGAGAGTAAATAGAAAGGATTCACCACAAGGTGCAAACCATTCATCAGCCTAAAAAATAGAAAGGCCAGAATTGACTTTGCCAAAAAACACCTGAAAAAGCCATCCCAGTTCTGGAACAACATTCTTTGGACAAATAAGACCAAGATCAACCTGTACCAGAATGATGGGAAGAAGAAAGTTTGGAGAAGAATTGGAACAGCTCCTGATAAAGCACATCACATCCTCTGTAGAACATGGTAGAGGCAGTGTGATGGCATGGGCATACATGGCTTCCAATGACACTGGGTCACTTGTTTATTGATGATGTGACAAAAGACAGAAGCAGCCGGATGAATTCTGAAGTGTATAGGGTTATACTTTCTGCTCAGATTCAGCCAAATGCAGCCAAATAGATTGGATGGTGCTTCACAGTACAGATGAACAATGATGCAAAAGAAATCCAGGAGTTTTTTTAAAGCAAAGAAGTGGAATATTCTGCAATGGCTAAGTCAGTCACAAGATCTCAACCCAATCAAGTATGCATTTCACTTGCTCAAGACAAAACTTATGGCAGAAAGACCCACAAACAAGCAACAACTGAAGACAGCTGCAGTAAAGGTCTGGTAAAGCATCACAGAGGAGGAAACCCAGCGTTTGGTGATGCCCATGCGTTCCAGACTTCAGACAGTCATTGCCTGAAAACGATTCTCAACAAAATATTGAAGAGTAACATTTTACTTAGGGTTATGTTTATTTGTCCAATTACTTTTGAGCCTCTGAAATGAGGATCATTTGTATAAAAACAGCTACAATTCCTACATGTTTAATCATATATTTTTGTTCAATCCCTTGAATTAAACCTTAAAGTCTGCACTTTAATACTGTTGTAGTTGTTTCGTTTCAAACCCAATGTGATGGCATGCAGAGCCCAAATCATGAAGATTGTGTCACTGTCCAAATATTTCTGGGCCTAACTGTATAGACCAGATTAGTAATATGCAATGTGAATGTGTCAGTAGGTAATGGATGGCATGCGCCATGTACCTATGTACGTACTGTGATGACCCCTGGTGTCCTCTTGAGGTATGTTAGGGGAGTAACCTCTGTCTGTTGTGCAGGTAGCTGACTGGTGTGATCTGGAGCACATGTAAAACTCAGTGTGCCATGGTTACATAGATCCTACCCGTCTAATCAGTCTCTCTCTGCTCTTCTTCTCAGGCACTTCATATTCCAGTTTGGGTCTGCTTTTCTAGATTATCTGTATGTTTCACTCAACATTTATACACATCTTCTGACTATTCTTTACTCAATCTATTGGTACATCTTCCTATTGTTTTGGCCACCTGAGCCGGGTCATGGCTGTACACATGAGAACAACCACATGTCGCAATGTGCAGCAGGAAGAAAGGACCCAATTCAAACCATACACTGTATATAAATATGAACGAAAATGAAACTTATCAGAAAAAGCCACGTAACAAAAAGACACTTAAGTATGGATCAGCATTATGTTATCTACCTAAAATGACAAAAACCATCCTTGATAAAAATGATATGACGTGACATACTGGCAACCAGGATATTTTTACATACATGCATGAAATAATGGCACCATTTCATACTTTGGGAACATTACAACACTGAATGAACAGACACACAAACAAATGTCTTGCTACTTACAGTCTCTGTAAACCGGTGTAGAGCGCCATATCAACATCCCCCAAGGTCTGCAGATTAGGCCAGTTTTCAATGTGTCTGGAAAGCAATGACATGTTAGTAGGGAAGCAGCTTGTGAAGAAGGGCAGAGGTGAGTTCATGTTCTTTTAAATCATTAGATCAAGATTATAATGCTAGAGCTTTTAGTGAAGAAGCTAACTGATCATTTTTAGTTAGTGAAAGTTTCCCATTCTAACAGTTATTGGTTGTGGATCATAGAAATTATGGATGAATTATACCTGAAAATACTTTTCACCTCTCAGTTTCACCAGTCCAACACACCCCTCCCAACTAAACTACTCCAACACTTCATCTTCATCACTTGGTGTGGAGTGCTGCCCTATTATTATAAAGCATTGTTGTTGTTTTGTTGTATTGGAAATGGGAAACAAGAAAAAACTGCCTGACTGCAGACCAAACCTGTCACCCGATGAAAACATTTGGTGCACTTTGCTTGACAGTAACAATGACAGACAAACTGAGCCTCCATTCAGAAAAGCGCACACACACATTCACACAGCAGTGCCAAGCAGTAGGAGCAACTTGGGGTTTTGTGTCTTGCTCAAGGACACTTTGGCATGCTGACCCTCTAATATGTGGACAACCCACTCTACCTACTGAGTCACAACTCCTAGAATAAGCCGTTGAACTGAGCAGCTGGAATCCAAGCAGGACTGGAAAACATTTCACTGAGGAAAACATGCCCCTGTCACAACTTTTTTTTGAGAATTTTTGAAAGATTAAATATGCTAAGCACTACCGACCTGGAGATAACCTAAGCTAGCAAAACCCAAGAATAGTTGACCAAGGTGGTGTTCAGAGCAGAGCAGAGACATCCTTTTGTCACATCCAATTAAAAGATGCACTTTTTTTTTTTTTAATCCTGATTACTTTCTGGCCCTCTGTCAGCCCCCAAGCTGAACCATTCCTCAGCCTCAAAGAGATTGTGCCTTGAACTGAACACATCTCTCTGGCATCCACCGTCGTATTGCTGCGCTTGAAGTCAGCAACCATCATCCCAGTCTATAAAAAGCTAGTCTCTGAGGACCTGCACAACTCCAGACTGATTGCACCCACCGGTAATTATAAAGTGCTTTGAGAAACTGGTCCCACATCACATCAAGGAAAACCTCTAACTCTTCTTGGACCCACATCAGTTTATCTACAGAGCCAACATCGCCTTCACAGTCCACACTATGCTGAAACAGCTGGAACATCAATAGACCCATGTGAGGATGCTCTTCACAGATTTTAGCCAGACTAAGTACCAATACAGTCATTCTAGACATTGAAGCAGAGAAACTGCTGGACTGGATCCTCTCTTTCCCTATCTGCTTTTGGATCCAACAGTTCCTGAGTCCAGTTCTCTATTTTTGGTGCACACATGATTTCAAACCAGCTCACTCATCCTGGCACTGGATGTGTGTAAAAGTCTAATCTGTACATCCATTTCTCTCCCGAACATGGTCGCCTAACACCACAGAAACCATAAAGAGAGCGCAACAAGGCTCCACTTCCTCAGAGTGCTCAGGAGAACTTACGTCGAGTGGAAGCTGTTGACATTATCATCACATACTTCATCACCATGTGGTACAGTGGCTACTACCACTACGGAAGAAGAGCTAAAAACATCCTTAAGACCCTACTCACTCTGGACACCTGGACCACAGTCGTCATGAACACCAAATAAACGACTGGTTTCCATAGATTTTAGAAATTTCTGTTAGACCTTATCAACATCTGGAATCCTTCTCCCCAGTAGGTCTTCTCGAGCTATCTTCAATAATTAAAGCATCCAAACCATCAACCTGTCTTCTAGATCCAATCCCAATTAAACTGCTCAAAGAAGTTCTTCCATTAATTAACGCCTCCTTCTTGAACCAGAAAAATGTATCTTTATTAACAGGATATGTGCCTCAGTCTTTTGTTTGCTGTAATTAAGCCCCTACTTAAGAAAGCCACTCTAGATCCAAATGTTTTAGCCAACTATAGACCAATCTCCAACCTTCCTTTTATTTCCAAAATTCTAGAAAAAGTTGTTGCTAATCAGTTGTGTGACCACTTAAACAGGAATGGTCTGTTTGAAGAATTTCAATCAGGTTTTAGAGTTCATCATAGTACAAAAACAGCTCTGGTTAAAGTTACCAATGATCTCCTCATGGCTTCAGATAGTGGACTTGTCTCTATACTAGTTCTGCTAGATCTTAGTGCTGCATTTGAATCCTATCTGTCTGACAGATTCCAGTTTGTTCATGTCAACCATGATTCCTCTACTTATACAAAAGTAAGTTATGGAGTTCCTCAGGGTTCTGTGCTAGGACCAATACTCTTGACATTATACATGTTGCCATTCAGTAAGATTATTAGAAAACATGGCATAAAGTTCCATTGCCACGCAGACGACACCCAGCTATATTTATCTATGAAACCAGATGAAACTAATCAGCTGGTTAAACTCCAAGCATGCCTTAAAGACATAAAGGCTTGGATGACATGTAATTTCTTACTCTTAAACTCAGACAAAACAGAAGTTATTGTATTTGGTCCTAAGCATCTAAGAGATTCCTTATCTAATCACGTGGTTTCTTTGGATGGCATTACCTTGGCCTCCAGTACTACTGTGAAAAACCTTGGTGTTATATTTGACGAGGATATGTCCTTTAAATGTCACATTAAGCAAGTAACCAGAACTGCCTTCTTTCATCTACATAATATCATCAAAATTAGGAACATTAGGAACCTAGAATTTCAAAAAGTAGAATGGGAGGTAGAGCTTTCAGCTATCAGGCTCCTCTCCTGTGGAACCAGCTCCCAGTTTGGGTTCGGGAAGCAGACACTCTCTCTGTTTTTAAGGTCAGGCTTAAGACTTTCCTTTTTGATCAAGCTTATAGTTAGGGCTGGACTAAACCATCCCTTAGTTATGCTGCTATAGGCCTAGGCTGCTGGGGGACAATGCACCACATGTTCTCCTTCTTTCTTCTCTCTCCACTCTTGTGTCCTCCACTTCTTTTCTCTGGCACAGAGCTCCTCCCCTCTAAATTCCTATCTGCTACTAGTCATGCAATTCTGTGCTATTACTATATAGAATGTTTATTGCTGCTCTCCCTTCTTCCGAGTATCTCTGGCCTGGAGTTGAGTGTTTCCTGTGGAGCGCCATACTACATCTGTTGTCGTGGTCTCATCAGCCTGCCCAGTCTCCATGGAATCCTGCTGTTATCCACTCCTACCTGAATGAACAATTCTGCAACCTGCCTATGATTCCCCTTACATTTTCAAACTGTCATGTAACATCATTAGTTTGTATCATAGCATCCCACGTGTATGCTTTAGTCAGATATGTGTATCTATGACAGATGTATGTTTATCTTGCTGTTCTCTTTCTCTGTCTGTACCCGGCTGGCCTTAGGCAGATGGGTCCCTCCATATGAGGTTTCTTCCTGCTAAAGGGAGTTTTTCCTTGCCACCGTCGCCTTCAGGCTTGCTCTGGGGGTTTCAGGCCGGCTCTTGTAAAGCGTCTTGAGACAATTTGTATTGTTATTGACGCTATATAAATAAAACTGAATTGAATTGAACTGAATTTATCACTGTGAAAGCTGCTATCCATGTTCTACACTGCACTCTGATGTTATAATGACATGTACTGTACATTTTATAGTGAATTAAAATACTTCAAGATATTACTAACTATTCAGTGTCATACATTTATACAATGACTTCTCATTATGATTGTTAAGCTGATTTTTTGAGGCTCACAAATAAACATTAATACAAGATTTTTTTCCCCCCTTTAAAAATGAAGACTTTACTTTAACTGCCACCTGACACCCTTACATCCAAAGTGTCTTACATATATCACATCACTATTGAATGACACTATTGTTAGTGTTTGTTGGGAAAATGTCTTGGTGACTGTCTGAAAATGCAGTGAAGTGATCACATCCAAAGTCATAACCATACAGGAAGTGAATTCTCTCCATTGTTGGATGCATTTGGAAGCGTGCAACTGCTTCAGGCTGGATGTGGACAAGGGATGACTGTTTTGCTTCTAGTCTGGACTAAACACTCAGGAAGCTGAGATGGGATAAGTACCAGACAGAGAGCGAAGATAGATGTACAGATATGTGTATAGAGAGAGAAAAGTGCAGGATAACAATGGTTTGTGTGACAAGCTTATCAAAACAATAGGGGCTGTAACTGCACAAATGGCATTCTCTATCCACTGTAAGTAGAGTGCAGATGATTGCATGCAAGGGAAAAACTTCTGAAACCCACATTAAGATCAAATATGCTGAAACATTACATATTTTATGGGTCATGAACACAGATGTGGCAATACGGCTTGATAGCATCTCAAGACCACACCTTAACTGATGCAATGAAGCCTGACGGTAGACAGGACATGAGGGAAATGAATGGAGGGATGAGAGGGGTTGAGGGGACGGATGAAAGCGGTTGATGGGAAGGGATGATAAGGTTCGAGAGGATGGGACAAGAGAAGCCAAATGGAAGAGATGAAGGCGGCGAAATGTGTACACAGATGGTGGTAGAGGAATGCAGGGAGAGAGACTCAGGGTGGGGGCACATCTCAGAAAAGCTTTGGCTCCTTGTCCCCCTAGTTCCTGTAATGAAAGGTGGAAGGAGGAGAAAAAAAAAGAGAGGGATGGGGAGGGTGGGTGTTGAGAACTGAGCCGAACAGAGAGGGAGAGGATTAAAACACACCTTTATATGTAAGCTAAGGAAAGAGAATGACGCGGGCATGGTCTTGTTCTGTCTTGAACTTGGTTAAGTTGTAAGACCATCATAAGTTGCAGACATCACATTAGGTTTCATCTAAATGTACTAAATTTCCTAGGCACAAAAACTATATCATATCCACATCACGAATCCTTTCAAGTAATTATCAAATCCACAGGACGTCAGAGGTTTTGCATTCATTGAGCCACTTTTGAATCAGTGTCTTCCTCACTAGTTAACAAGTGCAATTTCTAATTTAGTTGGTGCCATCTACAGACAACCACATCCATTAATAGGAGGAACAAACTCCAACACCAGCCCTCAAGAATATCCACTACCAGTAGCAGCTACTGTTTTCCACAGTCCCATACCATTTGTAGAGTACACAGCACTGTAGTAAATCACAGATCATCTTCGTTTACTCAGCAGAGTAAAACCTATAGCACTGACCAAAAGGGTGACTGTAGCTTAATTATAGACCATCATCCAACCAAACTGGTAACTAGGGGGAGAGACTTTATTATATACTGTATACTGTTGGAGACATCCAGCAGGAAGCGATTCAGTCCCATCAACCCCTTTGATACATATACGTCAGTGTAACCTACATACACATACTCGGGCTCATGCAGCAAACTGACTGTGAACCATCCATCATCTTCCATGCACACTATGCCCACGACCAACAATTCAAACATTTTACATATGCCCCTACAGAGGAAGAGTAATTCTAGCATAAATGTGTGTATTTTATTTGTTCAATGATTTATTGCAATCAGGGAATACCGTAAGTTCAATGTGGCAAAAATATAGTTTTGTCATCTTATTTAAGTTTTGAGTTTTCTGGTCTGTTGCCATGAGTTGGTGTCTTCATCTGGATTGTTTGTGCTGCCCTCATTAGTTTCACCAGTGTCTTGTTTTACATTTAGTTCTTTCTGTATGAATAGTTTTGTTTCTCTGTTCATCCTTTGTCATGTTGTCTTTGTTCTTTCCCTGATATTTTGCCAGTGTTTTGTCCTTGTGATTCGTTGGCCCTCTTAGTTTCTAGTTATTTCTTTGTATTCTGTTTTTCTGTCTTTCTGGATGACTTTTGTTGGACTAGTTTATGTTGATTAATTTTTGTTCTTTCTATTTGGGATTAGCTGTCATGGCGGCAGCGCTGTTTGTTCATCACAGCAAGTCATATTATAATGAACTTTTATTATTATTTCACCCTGTCTTGCGTCCTTGTATGTGTCCTGTGCTTGGGCCCATCTCCCCATTGGAATGCTACTGTGTTTGTTATTTTACAGGGGTGTTAAAAATGTTTATCTAATGGAAAAAGATGTGTAATTTTAGCCCGTGGTGTTGGCCGTGTGAGCACGGACACATCAGACATCCGCTGACCTGTTTGTGAGCCGTAATTCCAGATAATACTGACTTTCTGAGGCAGCATTATAGAAGAAAATATTGACTTCTTTTGCGTTACCATAATGGACAGGATTTTAATATTGACATTAGCTCAATATTAATTCTCAGGTATTGATGTTCTGTCATAATGTGTTTCGTAAACAGTTCTGTTGATGAAAAGGAGGGCAGAGTTGAGTTTGGCTTGCTTCTTCTTTTGCCATCCTCACATCGATGTGAAGCATAAAGACATAGATATCCATGTTCATATGTAATTGAACAGGTGTTTTTGGATAATGACTCGGACCAAGCAGTGACTATTTCCTTCCTTTAGTAAATTGCTTATATTCATATAGTTGTAGGAGCCATTATTAGTGGCTTCTCCGGGCCACTAAAGTTGGAAAAGACTGGATACGTTTGTTCGAGTACACATCCACACAATAGGCACGTTTAGTGTCTTGCTCAAGGACACTTGGGCATGTGGTTCCTCTTTAACCCCCACTCAATGAAAACATTACCATATGACATACATGGTTGATTCCATAATAGGTTCCTTCCATAGGAAAAATACAGCCAACTAAAACTCATTGTCACATTTTTACCCCAGGCTGTCTGCTTCTCATATGCACTCACACGTACACTTATTGCACTGTTGTATTATGTAGGCTGCCTCATTGATGTGGTACATAATGGCTGCTAATGTTATTGGATATTTTAACATCAAGTAAGCACAATGCACAGCCAAGGTGAGTGATAATATCATAAAGTTCATTACATTTTAGACCAATGTGTCTTCAGCACTTAACGGGAAGTGATTATGAAACGTATGTGCTTTGCCTGGCTAAGTAAAGGGCAAGGACCTAAGTCATCTTTTTTCTGCAGAGCTTACAAAAGTTTGTTGTTATTGCACTCAAAAACAAAGTGTACGATCAGTGTAATTAAACTGCAATGTCAAACACACTAACATACTTTGCAATGGGACAGCTGGGATAGGCTCCAGCCCAATTGCCAAAGCTGACGCCATAATGTTTGACTTCACTGCTTAATATCACGTGTACATTATCAGTGGTGTACAAAGGAGTAATTAACACATCATGACACAGAAGCACAGCAGTGTCATAGATAGCAGTAACTTAAACTCATTAATTGGTTATCTTTGATTCACTCTTTCCCTCTTGCCTCAACCAATAACACCCTGGTTTATCTCAGAGAGAAGATGCTCTGAACAAGACAGTGTTGCTTCAAGGAAGCAGTGAGAGCTCACACTCAAAACAACCAGGACTAGTGCTGTTGAGGTATAGAGTGTGGAGCAGAGAGCATGAATATGCAGCAGAAGCCAGTTCTACTTCTATGCACAACAAAAACCTAATAGACTACAATGGCTGATTGGAACTGGGTAACATGTTTATGCAGGGCTGCTACAAGAGCACAGAGACAGATACACCTTCACACATGCACTCTCCTGCAAGTATGTTTGTCTGTGAAGGTCCTTAGTCATCCAGGTCATGGTATATTAAAAAACAACAAAAAAAAACAGGAATGCAACTGTACTTGCAGAGTTTATTTTTTTTTTCTTTTTACACTCTTTACAAGTTTGTTTATCTTTTATGGTGTTCTTCGTTCCACTGTGACCACACTGAACAAAATCAAAACTGTACAGATTCTATTATGATGCTAAGAAATTATTGTATAACGCCACTGCTACTGCATACTTTGCTTCCATGAAACTGCTCTCAGGCCTTTGTAGTCAGAGATATACTGTTTGGAGACATGGGTACCAAGGGCCAGTCACAAAATGTTACCATCTTCAAACTGGTCAGAAGTCAATTGTTGAAGCATGCCAGTTCTGTTGTTGGCATTTCAGCATCAGTTATTTAGAATTTGGCTATTTTGAAATAAAACAGATATGCCTCGTCATCTGCTACCGGTACATAATCAAGTCTCAATGTTGCTTATGACTGGTTTAGATTTTTTTCAAGTCACACATATTATGTCATGATTATGATGTGATAGGGGAGGGGAGGACTGCAGCTTCAATTAATACCTTGAAGTAAAATCCCACAGTCATAATTCAATCAATATGAATTTCTCTCTTTACATTTCAACAGTGTTGTCTTACTGAGCTATTGTGCAGGGACACTCCCCAATACATAAAACCCCAACATGAATGAGAAGGAAGATGCCTGTTTGTTTGTCTTAATATGACTGGTAAAATCTAAATTTAGTAACTTTAAAGTGCATTCACAGGTTTTAAAACGAATTATGTTGAAAAGTTGGAAAGCAAAGCCTAGTTCAAAGCTAGTGAATATACAACTAATGTTCACCGCCTGTGTATTAACAGATGTTTCATTGGCAATCTAACTGTAAGACAGGATTTGGATGTTTTTAATCGCAGTGACTGCAGTGCCACTCCCAGAGGACGTCAACTCACCCCAGCCTTCATAGTATTGAAGATCATCTCTGATATCGGGCATAAAGTAACAAGCCAGAGTGCACTTTTCATTAGCTAAAACAACTCAATAGTATTTTTAGTTTTTTTTTTTTTTTATTAGGAAAGCAACACCACCAACATCACTGCAAACACCACTGTGAACCAAGTAATATAAGACAATAAAATGAATCTCCAGCTTTACTGTATTTTTGGAATTCTTATGATTAGGTTACAATCAGTATGCTGCATCCAATTTCCTAAAATCAGATTTAATTTTTGTCTGCTTTTGAGGAACACTCTTAATCCAGTCTCACTTTTTCCTGTAATGTCTTTAATCAAGGCAGATGTTGTATTACAGTTAATGTGTCATGTGATATATTTTGCAACTCGCTGCCTGAAAAGTATGGAAAGGCAGTGATTTTTCTCTAAAAATCTACAAGTCCAGTTGCCTTTTTAAACTTTTTGGATTACCGTGACCTGGGTGACTGAGAACCTTCACAGACAAGGCAGTGTATGGCAACACCAGGGGTTCAGCTGTGACACAACGTCCCACTGAGCATGAAGAGCACTTTTTAAAGCTCCTACAGGAGAACAGACACACATGGAGATCTGTGTCAGGAGGATTTTGTGTTTGATCATGTAATGAATCCTACTGAACTAATTCACTCTGTAGTTTGGGAGTCTTTGTGCCTCTATATTCACTTGACAAAAAATCCATCTCTCTATGAGTCCTAGGACAGTTTCCCAAAGAAAATAATTTATGTTTTGTGGTTGATTTTTTTTTTGAGTGGATGGGGTACCCAGACAATCAACTGTAGAAAATATGGATGACCGGTTAGCTGGTCATTCCAAGAAAACATGACAAGACATGTAGACTTGGTATGTGCTTAACTGACTCCTGACTGTTTTTTATCTTCCAATTTAAAGAAGATAAAAATTGAGCTGTATCAAATGGATCAAACAGAACACAGTAGAATACAATATAGCAGCTCAAGGGGAACAGAAATAATTATATTATTATTATTTAACAAAACCACAAATTGTGTTTGTGTTCCACTTGATTCAAAAAATCCTCCACCTTATTAAATTCTAAAGGACTAAATGACATATTTATTATTTTCTGTTGTTTTGGCAATGGATTGATTCACATGATTCAGAATCTGAACATTATTATAACAGTAAGTTGAGTCAAGATCTGCCTGATCATGAATGACCTGCCTGAGGCTGGATAATCCATCTCCATTGTGCCTTCCATAAAAAACAAAACCACAAGTTCACATTTTGTACATTCGTCCATGAAAAGCCTGTGTTTAACAAAAAGGCGGAAAAAAGATTTCTCTTCTACTACTGGTCCTGATCTTTTTTCATTGTTATCATCAATTTTTCTGTCTCAACAAGTTGTTTCTGTTCTGCAGATAAATGACGAAACGATTTTTTTTCTCTCATTAAAAAAACACTAATCGACCCAATAACTTGCGTTAATGCGCATTTCCACACACAGTTGCGTTTAAAAACCACCGAAACCAGCACTTACATGGAGGTGATGTTCTGGAAAAGCTCGGAGAACCCCGTATTGTTCCCAGAACTCTCGGCGCCCAGCACCGGAAAGAATTTGTCGTCGGACTTATTGCAGTAGATCTCAGTGGGCGAGCAGGTGCAAGTGGGCGGACAGTCCAGCATGGAGCTCAGGTAGTTATGAAAGAAAAGGCTAAGCAGAATAAAAATCTTCCAGAAGCAGAAAATCCTAGGGGGGCGACGAAAGCCCAGTGTTCCAAACGTTGCTCCAAATACATCCATACTGTCACGACTCAAGCCTGATTTCTTCGCAACTTTGCAGCGCATCAACGAACCAACCACCAAAAAAAAAAAAAAAAAAAAAAAAAAAAAATCAAATCCTCAGTCCCCAGTCCGCTCCGCGCGTACGTGGGCGTATGAGTAGGGTTGTCCTGACCTTATATTTCAATAAATGTGTGTAGTATATGTGTATGTGTGTTTGTTAGGGGTTTTAATGATGCTAGTCACGGCCCACCTGCTCGTTTGAGGAATGAGGAGGAAAAACGAAAAATCCCTAAAATATTTTTAGCCACATGATACCTATCGGGGTTAGCGCGCAGTCCTGATCTCTCCTTCTTTTCTCTGCATCGTTTTTTCGTTTTGTGTCATCCCTCCATCCTCCTCACTGCCCCCTTTTTTCTAGTGCTGTTGCTGTTAGAAGGCGTCGGGAATGTTGGAGAGACTTAGAAAGAGACTGGCTGGTAACGAGAGGGAGAGAGAGAGAGAGACAGAGAGAGAGAGAGAGAGAGAGAGAGGCTCCATCCTCCAAGCTTCAACTCCCACCTTCTGGGCAAAGTGGAAACTGACATGCACGTAAGACTGCACATGCGCAGTGGCTTTTGCTTCCAGTGGTAGTAATAATAACAGCAAAACATAAAGGTTGATTATAATACGCACGCGCCAACCCACGCGGACACCAGTTGCGCTAATGAATAGTACAAAACAGCAGGGAGAATAGGTACTGTACCAGCAAAGTACACGCACCCAGCAGATGACACACTACACACCAATCAACCACAACATTAAAACCACTGACAGGAGAAGTGAGTAACATTGACCATTACATACATAATTACATAATACTTAAGCAGGTTCTGTAATCCTGTTGGAGGACACAAGATCTTTCAACAGAGACCAGCAGCATATTTCACTCCAGAATGCCTAGATTGCCTTAATACTCTTGAGATTGAACCCACTGCTCCACATGCACCAAATCAACCCCAGAACATAATCAAACCTCCTCCATGGTTGACAGTAGGTACAGGGTTCTTTTGTTTGGATGCTTCATTTTTGCATCTGTGAACACAGAGCTGATGTGACTTGCCAAAATGCTCAAGTTTTGTCTCAACTGTCCAAAGAACATTCTCCCAGAAGCTTTGTGGCTTGTTAATATGCATTTTGGAAAATTCCAGTCTCATTTTTTTATGTTTTGCCTTCAGTGGTGTAATGGTCCTCAGTCATCTTCCACTAAGTCCATTTTGACTCTAAAAGGGACTGATGGTGCAATCTGCAAAAGTTAATTTTCAGCTCATTTTTATTTATTATTACTCTTGTCAGTTTCAAGTTATTTGAGTGACACTTGTGGGTTTTTCATTCTTTAATAGACAGACAGACATACAGACAGACAGACAGACAGACAGACAGACAGACAGACAGACAGACAGACAGACAGATAGATAGATAGATAGATAGATAGATAGATAGATAGATAGAAAGATAGATAGATAGGTTTTTATTTGTCACATGCACAGTTATACATAGTACAATGCACAGTGAAATGTATTTTTGTACCTGCAACCAGTAGTAAAAAAAAGAACTACAGTAAACAGTAGTAATATAAGTGTAATGTACACCAATAGAGAAGCAACACCAACAGAGAAATAAAATATAAAATATAGAATTAAAAAATAAGAGATAAAAAGAATAGAAATATAGACTGAATAAAAATAATATAGAAATATAGACTGATAAACAGAGGGAGTGAAGTTGTATATGTACATGTATTTACAGTATTAAGTATTTAGCAGCTATTTTTAACATGAATAAAGTGCAGATATTTAAGTCCGGTTAAGGCTCAGAGTTGAGCAGGCGGATGGCGTGGGGGTAAAAACTCTTCTTCAGCCTCTCAGTCTTTGCCCTCAGGCATCGGAAACGCCGGCCTGATGGCAGTAGAGAGAAGAGAGAGTGTCCGGGGTGACTGGGCAGTTTCAGGATCTGCTTGGCCTTTAACTTGCAACGTTTGATGTAAATGTCCTGCAGGTTGGGGAGGTGGGTTCTGATGGTCCGCTCCGCTGAACGGACCACCCTCTTGAGGGCCAGGAAGGTACAGTTTCCTATCCAGGTGGTGATGCTCCCACCCAAGATGCTCTCGAGGGTGCAGGTGTAAAAGTCCCTGAGCACCTTGAGAGGGAGCTTAAAGTCTCTGAGGCGTCTGAGGAGGTAGAGACGTTGTCTGGCCTTCTTCACCATGATGTTCAGATGGTGAGTCCATGACAGGTCCTGTGAGATGGCCACTCCCAGGTATCTGAAGGTGTCCACTCTTTCCACCTCAGAGCCACAGATAATGAGTGGATGGAGGTCCCTCTGCTGTTTCCTGCTGAAGTCCACTATCAGTTCCTTAGTTTTGCTGACGTTCAGCAGGAGGTGGTTCTCCCGGCACCAGTCCTCCAGGTGGGACACCTCCCTCCTGTAGGCTGTCTCGTCGTCGTGGGCGATTAGTCCTACAACAGCGATGTCGTCAGCAAACTTGATGATGATGTTGGAGTCTGAAGTGGCCTCGCAGTCGTGTGTGTACAGCGAGTACAGCAGAGGGCTGAGCACACAGCCCTGGGGGGATCCAGTGTTGAGAGTCAGGGGGGCTGAAGTGTGGTGACCCACTTGGACCACCTGTGGTCTGCCGGTCAGGAAGCTGTAGATCCACCTGCACAGGGAGGAGTCCAGGCCCAGGCCATGCAGCTTAGCAGCCATGGCTGCCAATGTAAGGGTACCAAAAATCTTGTCCATATGTGTACAGTTTTTTGTCTTCAGGAGCTTTGGTAAGGTAGGCTATCTCTTGGTGTGGACAGGGGTCCTGTGATGGAAGCTGTTCATTCTGCCCAAGTACACTGCCAGAAAAACAATGTCGCCAACTAGATTTAACTAAGCAAATAGGTACAAGCCTTCTATTGGATAGTTACTGCAAGGACAATTCTTTTTCAGCTGGCAACAAATTATTTATCCCCAACTGATGCAATGAGAAGCTTCTCATTTCTTAAACAACCACAACGAAAGTCAAGACTTCTCTGGCACTGCTTCAAACAACAAAGCATTGAAACTGAAGTGTATGGAAGATTCCAAGGTTATAACTGATCTTTGTGAATGTAGTAAAATAACATTAGGGCAGTGATAAATAACTGTGCTTCCAGTTTGTGAGAGAGACTTCAAAACTTGTTCCAAAATATGTATCACTTACTTTTCTTGTCGTAGTTGTGATACAGCAATAGTTCAGTTAGAAACAACAGCTGTTACAATATTGTGACCACATATACAGTAGTATAGGGCAAAGCAGACCAATGAAATGACAGGTAGGATGCACCTTTTTCTTACCTGTAGGAACTTGTAGGTGTCCACTATCTCCACTACTGCACCCTTAATGGTGACAAGTTTGGGATACCTTTTGCCAGAAGTGGGTCTTATACTAATATTTAGTCACATGGTTGTTGTTTCACCTTACTTATTTAACTGTAAGGAAAAAGGCTATTTGAAAAGGATGTTGGTAAGGGGTCTAAGGAGGAGACTAAAAAACGGTAATCATATTAGTTGGTCTATAATCTTCTTTAACATTAAAATGTCTAACTACAACAGCCTGTTTACAGTCTGTTTTCTGTTATTGGATAAAGACAGTTGAGGAGCAGCCATATACAGACAGCAGTTAACTTGTTGAGTTAGATGACGGCACAGTAATGGCACAGGATGGGCAAAACACTATAGCCAAACATGGAACAATGGAAGTTGGAAGTGCTTAAAGTGATGTCTCTGGGAAATAAAATGACAGGAACGACTATAAGAGAGATGCTGGCTTGTATTAATGTGTTCCTAATGTCGTACTTGGTGCAATAGTAGTGGTCTTGTTTTTTTCATTTTACCCTGTAAATCACCGCACTGCTCCTTTAGCTACATTAAATCCACTGTGGTTTTTGGCTAAAAGGGTTTGGTCCCACCCATTCAGATGACATCAGTCAGTCAGTTAATGTCATGACTTCTTAATGTACCTACGCTATGACCATAATGCATTATGGATGAACCATTGATTCCTAATGGCTAGTTAATGTACTACATGTGACTAGGCTGTGGTTTCATGATAGATGGATAGAAACAAACCTCTCTTTCTTTGTCTCTTTCTTCCTGTCAATGTCTCGTTCCCAACACACACATTCACAGTCATATCTCCATATCATATAACTTAACAGCTGCCTTAAAACATGTCTTCATCTTTAACTTTAATGATTTACATCATGGGAACTTTTGATATTTGTCCCCGTGAAAAAGACTCCATTATGTGTTTATAAACAGATTAATGTCCCCGCAACCTGAGTAATACCTGGACCACATATACACACACATGCACACATTGTGAAGACTGAATGCACCTCTTTGAATGGTCTCTTGGGGCTGGCTCAAAAAGAGAGTCAATCCCAAGAGACAAGGCCCAACTTTACAGCAAAAATAAAGATGTTTACAACCAGGTTCAAAAATGGTTTTGGTCTATACAGTTGTGTTCCCCGTTTATGACAACTGATGGGACATTTTAGAATGACATTAAGACAGAATCAACTAATTTAAACTGATCCAATCATGTAATTCAGTGATCAATGATCCATTTACAAACTCATGGCTCAGCACATGAGAGCCGTCACGCGACCAAAACTCCCACAACACCATGGAGACTATGTCCACTCCCCAACCACCTCAAATGTACAATTAATAGACAGAATAATAACAGAAAAATAATAAACAGACAAATAAATGTGGACATTAAACATTACATCTCTCTTGTCTACATTAGGTCCTTCCTTTGAAATCAGGTTCCAGTTTCGTGAGACAGAGTTGTCCCTTCTAAACTTCCATATTTTTGCTAACAGTTGCCCATTACTACCAAACAGTTATGTTTATTATACATATTCAGACCACACATCATTTTAGAGTTATACAGTGTTGTTCAAAGTTTAAAATAGTCACTGACCTTGACCTTGTTTTTGCACTCCTCTGAATGTTTTACATTTCTTCATAAAAATGACTCAAAGTCCACAGTAGACAAATAGAAGCTAATCAAAGGAATTAAACTGTAATATTATGGTCTGGTATTTGTTTATCCAAGACAATGATTCACTTATACATATTTGTGAGATACAGAAGTAAGTGAACCCTTGTTTACAGTAGCTGGTGTGATGCCCATTCTTTGTAGAGCAACTTGGGTGCTTGGGCTGTCCCGACATTTTCTATTTGAATTTACTGGTATAATTCAGAATTCATTGATCTGTGAATTATAGCAAGCTGTCCTGGCCCAGATGCAGCAAAACAAGCCCAGGGAATGTTTCACGGACAGGGTGAAGATCTGATGGTGGAGTAGAGATAGACTGGAAACACTTCTGAACAGATGGACTCTAATTTGGCTTTAAGATTAATTTGTAATCCTGGAGGTGCACTTACCTTTGCACCTCACAGATATGTAATAATTCAGTTCAATTTTTTACCTGCCAGCTTCTATTCTTCTCTTTCTTCCTCTTTTTCTTTTTTTAGCATCCCCCCATCCCTCCTTGCTGGTCATACTTAATCTTGCTACAGATCAGTAAAAATGAGAAATAATACAAATCCCTTCACAGAAGATAACAACATGCAAATAAGTAGCATTGTTACTTTATTTTTTTCCACGATGAAGTAATGCTTGCTGGCGCTATTCAGTCTTACTGTTTATTCCTGAAATGGGATGTTTTTTTTCCTTGCCACAGTTACCTTAGTACTTGCTCTGGTGGTTTCAGCTCTTAAGTTCTGTAAAGTGTCCTGACACAGTTTGGATTGTTGATTTTTGACACTATATAAATACTGAATTGTACTGCACTGAACTATATTGAATTGAATTTTAGTTAACTTCGCTGACAGAGTAGTGTGTCCAGCTTTGTTGTCCTTGATAAAGTCTGGTGTGTGTGCTGGGCCTCTATATATTTGTTCATTCCGCTGTAAATGCAAGTGTAGGCTGCACCACAAATTTAATTCCCTGTATTGGAGGCTTTTCAGAAAACGTATCTCTTACAGTATCTCTTTGATACATAATAGTAATAATCTTTCCAATACAGTGCAGCTAAAAGAAGAAATTCTTAGTCATTTGTTATGTCCACTTCATAACACATATTTTGATAAAAATAAGTAAAAGGTTTCTAACACTGGAGACCAAGGTAATGCCATGCAGAGTAACTATATGATTAGACTGTGAGTAATTGTGCTGCTTATGTATAAATACAATGACAGCACTGAGATATAGCAGACAAGTGTGTTGTCTGAGGCAAGGAGGACACCTCTAGTAGGTTAAACCAGTGCCGTGTCTAGATAGATAGATAAGTAGACAACTTTGCTGATCCCTTTAGGAGGGTTTCCCACAGGGAAACTGACATCTCCATCGCATACAGCACTGTCAGACACAAATGTACACATATTAAACACCAAATACCCAACACCAGAAAAAGAATAATAATATTAAATATTGTGTCTGTCCTATGATGTACTCTAAAATCTCACCGAAATCATCAAAGACACCATTCCTACTTAAATTGTCATATAATCGATAAATACAGCTTTTTATCACGCTGATTGTGGGTTTGATTTGTCTCTGCCTGTTGTCTCCGATCTGTTTGGTGTCAAGAATTGTTTTGTGTGTGCGTGTGGCTATTTTGTAAAACAGAGAATATGATTGTTTTGTATGACAATTGGAAAATTACAAATAAAGTGGTTTTTTTTGTTGTTTTTTTAAAAAAACAGCTTTTTAACCATTTTTTAAAAGGGATATTTGGGCAAGATTGCATTGTAGCGTCCTCATTAGATTATGATGCAGAGACTTTTACTAAAGATAGCTCAATACGGAGTAGTGTTAGTTAAGGGTTAAGTATCCCTGAGCAACTTGTGAGCAAATTGTTAAAGGTAACTCAGAGAGATCTATGGAAGGGAAGTCAACCAAACAGCATTTGGTCCGACTGATGTTCCTTATGTTAATGCCTCCGTAGTTAACATTGACTGTTGTGGGAAGGATGTCTTGAATTTATTTTCCTCTAAATTCTTTCTATAAAGCTTGGTAGACTCCCTGTTAAATTGGCAGACAATATTCAAGTAAATAATAAGATTACTGTAACATTATTGAGAAATGGTCAAACATTAGAGGGTTTCAATAAAAAACAATAAAATGTTCAGATTCTATTTGTATGTCAGAGGGAGTGATTTTGAAAGAAGCCAATTGTATCTGGTAAAGATTTGAATGAAGAACTGAGGATGTCATTGTCACCAGCTAGATGAAAGTTAAAGTCTCCATTATAATTACTTTATCTGTATTAAGCACTGAAAAAGAAGATTGAACCGAATAGTAAGTATTTTTCCAGAAGCTAATTCACCTGTAAGGGTTACACTGCAGTCACTAACAGCTTCATTAGTTTCATTATCAAACTGTCATGTAACATCATCATCTATATCTTGTATTTATATCATTATCAGATTCTACATGTCACATATATGTATCCGTGACAGACATATATATATATATATCTCATTTGTCCTGCTGTACTCTTCTCTTTTCTGTCTCTACCCATCTGTCCTTAGGTAGATGGGTCCCTCCATATGAGCTGGATTCTGCTCAAGGTTTCTTCCTGTTAAAAGGGAGGTTTTCCTTGCCACCGTTGCCTTCCTGCTTCCATTGGGGGTTTTGGGCCAGGTGTCAGACAAAATGTCTTAAGACAATTTGTATTGTTACCAGCGCCTTGAATTTAGGATACATCACCAACGCCTCCTCCTCCATGCTTCACAGTGGGAACCACTAGACCTATTCTATGTCTCACAAACACAATGCAGGTGGAACCAAAAACCTCCCATTTTTACTCATCAGACCAAAGTACAGATTTCAAACACTGAAATGTCCATTCATTGTGTTTCATGGCCTAGTTAGCTCTCTTCTTCTTGTTGTTCTTCCTCTGTTGTTGCCTATTTGCAGCAACTCATCAATGATGATGCAGAGATGTGTCTGCCACTTGATCTCTGTGAAGTATGCATGTGGACTCCATTCTGAGGTACTGTTAATTTCAACTTTCTGAAGTTGAAATTAACAAATTAACTATTGCTGATGCTGATGGGTGGTATTTGTCTCCATCAGCAGCACTGTGTTTGTATAGGATCCAGAGGGGGAAGACAAGAGCCAGTGACCTTCTTGTGTTTTGAGTTTAAGGTAACATTTAGTTCTAAAAATGATCCAGCCTGACTAACTTTCATGTCTTACAGTAATGATGGACTGTTGTTTCTCTTTACGTAGCTGATGTCACTAACTAATCCATATTATGGCAATAACTGTTCACCTGATATAAATATTATCATCTGGCATCCCAGACAACCATTCACACTCACACTCACACCTACAGCCAATTTAGAATCACCAATGAACCTAAAGAGCACGTCCCACACACACACAGGGAGAACATGCATACTCTACACAGAAAGGCCCCAGTTGGCCTGGATTCAAAACCAGAAACGTTTGCTGTGAGGCCTCAATGCGAAGTGTGTCACCATGTTTCCAATTAATATAATAGTATTATATAATAGGGCGGCACAGTGGAGAGGTGGTTAGCACTGATGCCTTACAGCAAAAAGGTCACCGGTTCGAATCCATGGCCTTTCTGTGTGGAGTTTGCATGTTCTCCCTGTGTCATAGTGGGTTCTCTCCAGGTACTCCAACTTCATGCTCATTAGGTTAATTGGTGATTCTAAATTGGCCGTAGGTGTGAATGTGAGTGTGAATGGTTGTCTGTCTCTGTGTTAGCCCTGCGATGGACTGGCGACCTGTCCAGGGTGTACCCCTGCCTCTCGCCCGATGACAGCTAGGATAGGCTCCAGCAGACCCCATACCCTTAACAGGACTAAAAGGGTATAGAAGATGAGTGAGTATATATAATAGTATAATATAATACAATAATTGATCAACCATAACCATGAATTAACCAGACCGCCCAATCTGTCAGAAATACAATTATACAGTGAAATATCAGCTTTGAGCATAAAAACTCCAACTCAGTATGAGGAACAAAAACAACGTAAAAAATAATCATAAGCTTGCCAAATGTAGCTACAAGGAAATGTAGAGAACAGTGTCAGTATGTATGGGAGGACCTGAAGTTAGTGATGGGAATGCAGTATTGAGTGTCTCTTGACAAGAAGTCTGACCTTGGCCGCCTTAATGAACGGAGTACTTCAATTGTTTTAATGTCCACGATTTTAGAGAGGAGCTGTCAGTCTACAAAAATGATATCCCAAAGCACAACAGTGTGCATGCTGCAGGGCAAACAGTGCTATAACATTTTGCTGCAAATGAAGGAAAAACAGTTATAAGAACTGTGCCTTAGAGTTGCTAGATGTGTGCAGTTTCATCAGAATGCTGATACTCTTTTTCCTCGGAAGGATTCTCTTATGGTAATTACTACAGGCCTATAGCAATTATGACTTCTGTAATTAAGTCAAATAACACAGTTGTGAAGGATGCACTCTTGGACGAAGGTACAAGCAAATTCGCACCTGTTCTAGTTTACTTACAGGTCAAACAGGAGTATTGATAATGGCAGAGCCATCCTATGATGAGGAACCTGGCCTGATGGATTACTGAACTATAAGAGAGCAACATGTGATGGTTAATGGCTTTTATGATATGGGTAAGACATTTCTTGGCTTTTTGCCTTGTATGCTTACCTGTGCCAAGGACAATGTGCGTCACATTATGCATCATTAAATACTGTCATGGATTCTCTTCTCAGTGCAGAGACACATTACAGAGATTACCATGATCTTGGCCCCACAGTGACGGAATTCACACACAGGTGCAAGTTGTCATTCTTGTAGATCACTGTGGGAAACGTTGCCCTTTGTCATCAAACAGTCAGAGGATATCGTCAAAATGAGCAGCTGGCAAAACCTTGAATGACGATTCTCATCTGTGCAATGTGGGATGTGTGCAGTGTCGTAAAGCAAGATCACACTTATGGAGACTTTGAGGCTAAAATGGGTAACAATTGAGAAAATGACCAAGAACCAAGATTATTTACCCTTTGGAAATGTGCTGTGTTGGTCTGTTTTTCTTAAGTTGGGGGAAATGTATCCAAGTGCTTTACTGAACATCAAACAAGTAAGACATGTGGGGAAAAAAAGACTGCGTGAACAGTGTGAATGAAATCAGTATGAAGCACAGAAAAGTGGAAAGAGAAACATCAGACACGTCCTTCAGTCATTCTGTCAAATTTACGCTCACTCATAATAAGACTGATGACTGCAAGCCAACGTCAATCACATGTATAAATCTCCTCAACGGATTTCGACAAATTATATTTGTACTTGTGTTGGCAGTGAACATGTTAAAAGCACTTAGCTTATATCTTCATATTCTCCCACATTTATAATGGGCAGTTTTAACCTCTGTGTACTTAATCCCTGAAAGGGTTTTGATCAATATATTGACTGTACTACACTATCTGGGAGGACACTAGACAAACGAAGGCTATGGTTCTGTTCCCAATGCCCAATACAGAGCTTACCCCTTCCATTCTCTAGGCGCTGCAGACCACCACAGCATTTTGCTTGCACTGGCTTATTCACCTGCAGTCAAGGTGAATGATAGAATAATTAAGAATATCAAACTGTGGACTCCAGATAGCATTGACAGACTACAAGGGTCTTTTTTGTGCCAGGACTTTCTTATTTTTAGTTGATGTTTTTATATGAAATATATTTTTCATTGATATAAAAACACAATACAAATTATGATTTTCACAACAGATTTAGAAAATCTTGCAGGAATTTCTGTTAGTGAGTGCAAGAGAGTAGTCTATTTCAAACTAAAGCAACACGCACACACAGAGCACACATGCACACATGCACACAAGCCCACATTTTTAATGGAACAGGAGCAGTAAAACATGAGTTTCCCGCCTGTTCCTGGGTCCATTTGTCCCCAGGGTCCTCTGTGGCTATTTGCTGATGAACTGTGGCCTGCTAAAAAGCTAAACACATCAGGGCGTGGCCAGAAACCACATGCATCTAAAACCACAGGCAGCCGCCCAGGAGTATTATGTGCAGCGCATCATGTTGTAAAACACACTCATCTAAGTAGCAAGGAAGGTAACATTTGTTGACTGTTTGCATGCAAGACCCTACATCTCTGCAAATCTCAAAGAGAGCGAGATTCGTCACAGTCCTATCTTCACAACACATTTTTAATGTTCATGAATCCGCCATCAGGAGAACACTAAACAACCATGGTGTGCATGCCAAAGTGGCAAGGACAAAGACAACGCTCCCCAGAAAGAACATTTCCACCCATCTGCTGTTTGTTAAACATTATGTGGACAAGACAGATCAAAGTAGAATTGTTTGGTTCAGATGAGGGGCGCATGTTTGGAGATGAAACAGTACTGTAATGCATTAGAACCTCGTCCTCTCTGTGAAACATGGGGGTAGTAATGCCCTTGTTCAGGCCTGTTTATTCTGCATCTGCCTAGGAAGGCTTGGCATCACTGATGGATTAGTGAATTCTGAATTATACCAGAGGATTCTAAAAGAAAATATCACAACATGAGTCCATGAGCTGAATTCGAATCTGAATCTTGGGCTGGGAATGGGCTGAAATTCCTCCAAGCTGCTATAGATGTTTAGATTCTGTTATTGCTGCACAAGGGGGTCGCAGCAGATACTGAACAAAGGTTCACATACTCACATATATGTGCAAATGCATTTCCACTTTCCCTTACTCCAAAACAATGACTCAACAACAATGAGAAATTATTAAAAGTAAACAAATTCCAATATTTGCAATATTTCCAAATGCAAAGCTCTTAAGATTTTCAAGTTTGCAAAAGTGGGTAGTCTGCACACCACTAGAAAGGACTGCACCCCACAGATTGGCATCCTTGGTACAAGTGGGTGAATACATTTGACACAGACATTTCAAAAGGTACCCAAACATGTGTGTGTGTACAGAGCAAGAGTTAGTAAGTTATGAGGCTGACATGGAGAAGCAGAAGACATTTACTTCATAAAATGGATGGCACCAAAAGGCACTAGGACTGGAACAAAGTATGTTACACTCAGCTTCAGCTCATAACACCTGAACTCATGCTGCTGGAGTGCAACAGTGCTTCTTTAAAATGATTCATATAGCTGGGAGTGAGATTAAGATAGAGATTGTCTCTGATATCTGGTTTGCTTTCTTCATAATTTTACCCCAAACAAATATATTTATAGCCAGTTCATTGGATTATTTCCCTTTCTATCTGAGACCCTACTGAGGTAGAAGGACAGATGAGTCCATTTGGGATGTAATGTCTTAATGCTTGTCATGATTTGTATACTCAAAAAGAACACACACATACAAAAGTACACGCATGCAAACACACACGTTTAACACCATTACTGACTCTGTTGTGCCCCTGGCGGTAAAAGCCATCAGCCTTTAGCCATTAATAGGGTTTTTATGGACCAGACCACCAGCTAGAGATCCAAATCTCTGAAAATCAAAAAATGCATGCACACACACACACCCACATACATAAGTGTGTATGGCTATCTTTGTGAGGACACTCATTGACATAATGCATTCCCTAGCCCCTTACCATCTCAACCAAGTGGCTTACCCTAACCCACACCCTAATCCTAATGATAACCTAACTGTAACATTTACCCTAAACCCCACCTCACTCCAGCGGCGTTGGCCCCCAGAAAGATAGCTGTACAAGAGCACACATGCACGTACACAAACACAAACACAAACACAAACATAAACATTTCTCTAACTGAAATGCACAATATCCACAATATATTTATCAGTATCAGCATCCACAGTATCAGCTAGCCAGGGTGACTTTACAAAGGCCTACAACAAAACAGTCACTGTCCATAAGAAAGCACTGTCTTCCTTCATACTCCTCCACTTCTTTTTCCTTGTTTTGCACGCCTTCCTCTGATCATTTTTGGCAATAATTTTCTTCTTCCAACACACTAAAATGGCAGAGCTACATATTCTTCTAAATTATAATCATTTTGAAATTTTAAAGATACATATCCTCACAATGAGTCAGGAGCTCGTATTCCAAAATGAATGGACAACTGTGGACAAGACAAAGACATGAAGACAAAGACATGAAGTAAAACAAACTCAAATGCAAGGGAAAAGCAATCGCAAAATGAAACAGGAAAACAAAATGGATAAAAAAAAGTGATACATCCTGAGGCAAATTGTTGTTTGTGGGGTGCGACTTCAAAAGCATGATCCACCCCTGTGCTTCAACCTAGTTCTTTGGATAAAGAGAAGCGAGTGGTCAGTCAACCTGAATGACATAAATAGAATGTAGGCTTGTAGGACATCAGAGGACTAACTTGGAGCCAATCCATTTAATGATTTGTAAGTAAAATCTTAAAATGTACTGTGACCCAGTGACGGGAGGTCAGTACGTGGGAAACGCCTTCTCACATGCACATTCCTGCGGCAACATTATTTTAGTGTAATGATTCCAAGTTGGACATTTTACCTTGAATATTATTTAGTTGTTTAAAGGAGGACCTTCGGGTAACTGCTATACATAAGATTCTTTCATCAATGCTTCTTGTCACCCTCTTGCTCCATTTCTGCTTTTAAATACTGTGACTTATGACTAGTACATAAATTAATTTCTTCTTCAACTGTAGCCTCAGGTGTATCTTCATTTTCTGAGATGCTGTCATCAGGAGTTCCCTATATCAAAGAATATGCTTGGTCTGCACTGTCATGTTACTGTTACTATAACATGTTTTCATCATTATATCTGCAGTTTCTTTCAAGTAATGAGATTATAGCGCTCTTATTCTTATTATGACTCTTATGACTCTGTGGTGGCTTCTGCCATCCTTTATGCAGTGGTCTGCTGGAGCAGTGGAAGCTCAGAGAGGGACAGGAAGAGACTGAACAAGCTGGTCAGACGGGCCGGCTCTGTCTTGGACTGCTCTCTGGACTCCATCGAGGAGGTGGGTGAGAGGAGGATGTTAGCCAAGCTGACATCAACCATGGACAACCCCTCTCACCCACTGCATCAGACTGTCTCAGACCTCAGTAGCTCCTTCAGTAGCAGACTGCTGCATCCACGATACAAGAAGGAACGCTACCGCAGGTCCTTCATCCCAGCTGTCATCAGGCTGTTCAACACCAGCCTGAGTAAATAGTGACTTTTCTCCATGAATAAATAAATCTGCTCTGTACACTGCTTTTTTTTGCACTAAACCACTACCTCACCATCTCATAGTTCTGCACATTTTTTCTCTATATATTTTTTCAGAACATTCTTATTTTGTATATATTTTTTTCAAATGTGTATTGTGTAACTCTTTTTTTCTTTTAACCATGTCAAAGTCGTCATTGCTGTCTGTATATATATTTGCCAAATTCCATGCTACGGCAACAAGGAAATTTCCCATACGTGGGATTAATAAAACATATCTTATCTTATCTTATTCACTAAGTCATCATTACCTGCAATTGCAAGCCAAATCCTGTGAATACCATATCATTCCCCTTTTGTTAGGGAAGAGGACTGCAGAGACCTAACTGAGAATTTTATAAGATGGTGCAGCAACACCTTCAGCTCAGTATTGGGAAGATCAAGGAGCTGGTGCTGGACTTGCACTGCAGTAGGATGACATCATCGGAGCGGTGGTGGTGGAGATGTTAGACACCATCCAGTCCCTTGGCGTGCAAGTGAACAATAAACTGAACAGTCGAAACTTTGTAATAAGATCCGATCTGGGCTATAATATTGCAAGTGACCATTACGTGTGTTTAGATCTGACATTAACATGCATCTCTAAATGCGTGTCCAGATCCAAGCTCAGTATAAAAATGAACTCTGACATTATCTGGGGCACATTAGAATATTTTAACAGTGTCTGTCTCTAATAAATCTCTACCACTGCTCCAGAAACGAGAACAGTGCTGTTTTTTGTGTGTAAGTCATACGTTAGGTTATTATTTACTGATCTCCACCTGACATTGGTCAGACCTGCACAAAACTCAGATTATAACTCAAACCCTGGAAGTCTCCATATGCACTGTGATGTGCTGAAGGAGTGGCATTGCAAGCTGATGTGTCAACACACTGGGAAAGGTAGTGAGAAAAGCCAGCTTCATGGTGGGGAACTGGACGGCATAGAAGCAGTGACAAAGAAAGGGACGAGGGGGAAGTTGAAAACCATTATGAGAAAAAAAAAACCCTCTCATCTTCGCAGCTCAGGACTACGTTCAGCCACAGACTCATACAGCCACAAGCCTCCAAGTGTTTACATGGGTCTTTACTGACAACAGCCTTTAGGCTGCAAAATACCACATCACCCATGTACCTCTAGCCTCAGCTGACAGTAATCTGATAACAAATTTTTAACTATGCTTACCACAGCAATTGTGCATATGATCATATATATTGTGTACAATAACAGCATGGGATGAAACCTGCCTTTACTTGTTCCTCTGTTCACATTGCACCCGACACCGATGCCTTCTCCTGCAGGTGGTGTGTCCACAAGGATGCAGCTGTGTCGTTCCTTTGAGCTGAGCCTGGCCGAACCAAATGGAGGAAAGCCTGGCCACTAGATGCTTGCCAGAATTTAGTACCTGGGGGTGCCGACCACTGGCATAGTGTTAAGAATTTTCCTGTAAAATAACAGTAAGAACTGGCAGCAGAGTTGACATTATGTTACTGTAAAATGAACATTTTTTACTGTCACTAAAATTTAGTTTTATTGAAAAATACAGTGTTTACTGTTTGTTAAGATTACTTTCACAATACTTTACAGTCACTGGTTTGTTTAAAAATACATTATCAGGCTTCACAGAATCGACAAACTATGTGCGTTGTGAAAGAACAGATCAGCATGTAATTCATTCATTCATTCATCTTCTGTAACCGCTTGTTCCTGTGAAGGGTTGTGGGGTCTGCTGGAGCTGAGAGGCGGGGTACACCCTGGACAGGTCACCAGTGTATCATAGGGCTAACACAGAGACAGACAGACCATTCATACATAGAATATATTATATATACTCCAGAGGCTGGAAGTATTTCTATAGAGTAGTGAGCTAAAGTACCAGTGTGAAGAGGAGTTTTTTGTTGTTGTTGTTGTTGTTGTTTTTTAAAGTATATTATTCTCAGAAGTCTGTGGTCTGTGGCCTGCTACTTGGTCACAGTAGCTCAGTGAACAAAATAAACATATAAAAGTACATAAATAAAATAATAAAAAATACATATATAATAAAATAAAATAAGCAAAATAAAATATATACCTTTATCCATCAAGACAAAGAATTACATGAACATGAGTCTCTCAGGTTGTTTTCAGACATTTCATTCTCTGTATACTACCTGGAATCATCAACAAGCATTTCCTAAAACCTGGTGTTGTCAGACAGCTTCCTGATGGATATTACTCGCATTAAGGTCAGTTAGTATCCATTAATGTATTTAGTTTCATAAAGATTTTTAAATATATATATTTATATATATATATATATATATATTAGCAAGCAGTTTTTCCTAATTTAAATTGATCCTTTTTTTTTCTTTTCTTTTTTTTGGAATAAATTGCAGAAAGTGCAGTCGGAGGCGTAAACCAATACTGGATAACCTGATTATCTGAGGTCACTTTATCTTTTAAGTCATCGATGTGAGGCATTTTATCCCTGCCTTTATTGGTAGGAACAAGACAGTATGTTACATTGTTATAAGGATGCCAACAATCCTCCTTCTGCCTCAGCGTGAGATACACATGCACAAACGCCATACCCGTCAGTGTCTCATGGCACACACGCAGGCATTTATTCTTTATAACTTATCAGCTTTATAACTTATCTCTTCCCATTCAGTCAAGTTAATTGAACCACAAACCAGCACTGTTTTAAATCCCACTGTTAAGCTGTAACTCTTCACTAATGCTTCCCCTCAATTTACTAATGCTCCTTTGCCACAAAAGCCCACGAGTCAGCAGCCCTCAACACCCTCCTATTACTCACACACACACACAAGCCACAATAGCCCATTAAGTGGCATTAGAGCCTCTTTCTGGTGCGTTATCCTGACTTCATGGCACCAAAGTAGCATTCCACAGTCACCCTGTAAGACTCTAAGTCTCACCGCACATTTCACATCACAGGCCGCTGCTAATGCACTGCTTACAATATTCAAATATTTTAGTGTTCCACCATTCTCCAAACAATCACCTGGAACCCTTGATAGTCTCTTGAATTTGTTGCTCACTCTGATTCATCAGTTTTTCTTCTTTCTGTGACTGCCACTATCCCTGTTCCATGTTGTGATCATGTGTAGAGTCCATTAAAGTCTTCCATCAAGAGGAAGGCAGCTGTAGTATTGTGCCATGTTTTTCATCCGTGTGGATTTCCTACAGGTCTGGGTCTCACAGTTTGCTTCCCGTTTCTAGAGGACCTTCTCTTGTCAGTGCCACTATTAGCCTCTCCTCCAGGTGCATGCCTCAGTGAAAAGGTCCTACTGAGAAGCATTATTAGTATCTGGAACACAGTCTATGCTGCATGTGGGTAGACACGTAAGATGGTCAGTGCCACTTGGAGTCGTGGACTCTCACTGCTCCCATATTCTCTCAGACCCCATATTGGTAGTAGCTAGAGCGGTTTGTCCACAAACTAGAGGTGTAGCAGTTCGATCCCTGGTACATAGACCACATGGTTAAGTCCCCCGTGTCCCCCTATATGTGTGAGCGAGAGAGAGAGCTTTAACTCCTTTATAATGAGTTAAGGAGATGTGTTTTCATGTGTTGTCCCTCATGGGATAATACAAGCTTGGATGATTATTGATTCAGGAATTTGCATCCTCTGAAACCAAAATGAATGGCGCTTATGTATCTGACAGAGCAAATTTAATTTTGACAACCCCAAAAGCAGACAAAGCCTTGTGAAGCATCCTGGTTTGTAACCATAACAAAAGATTGTCTCTCAATGGTCAAATGTACATTGAGTAATGAATTATGAAAAAACAAATTTCATTTGTGGTGGGAACCTGATTCATCCTTGACCATAGCCAACTACCAGATATGATCTGTCAGTTTGAACTGGATGGCTACTGTTGCCATTTTAGTTTCTGTGGTGAAAGCTTTAGAGTAAGTTTGTTTGATTCATCAGCGTGCTCATGTTAAAGGATTTAGTTGTGGCGCTCTCAAGCATTGCATTGAACAGAGCAGTGTTTCTCTTATTCATCCTACAGGAGCATAGGTGCACACACAGCTTTTGATTTGTACACCTACCCGTAGAGTAAGTTAACGTCCTGTTCAGGAGGATGCAGCGGTTGTTCGTTAGTTTTCTTTTTCTAGGTATCTAGTTTCTCCATCAGGACAAGCAGGTGGATCAGATCATCTGCTGCTGCTGCCAACGTTGTTGTTTGAAGCCTGATGCTGGGAAAGATCAGTGAGTAAGACGTGGCTCATCAGAAACAGTAACAAACATTGGTGAGACCCAAGTCATCGTGGAAATTGATTGGTTGGTTGCATTTTTATGCATTGTTTTGCAACATTGTTTTTCAACATCGACACTGAATATACCTATTTTAATTCAATTAAAAATTATCATTTAGTACTCTGACATAATTATTCATGATTAGTAGGAAGAATCCCCCTGACAGCCATGACCTCTGACATCTGCCAGGGCTACAGCTGGCGCCACAGTTACTGAATCTCAGGATCACATGGGAACCATCAGCCCTTGACCTTCATCATCTGTCAGGGAGCTCTGGGTTTCAACTATCCCATTTCAACAATAAGATCCACTTCTGAGAAAAGACTGGACCATACTGATGATGTAGGTAGGGCCTGCACTGCATAAATTCACTATCACTGCAGGCTGCAGGGTGCAAGGCATGTCTGACTGACACTGCCATGAAGTTTGAATTGTTTTTATTATATTATTATTTTATATTAGTTTTTGTGACAAACTATCCTGAATTTCAAGCTCCTTAAGTGTTTAGTATGTGGAGCCTACTGCTCGCTTTTCTATATATTTATACAGAACATAAATCCAGTGTATTACGAGGCTAACACAGAAAGACCTCCAGTCGTTCTCACATTTACACCAATTGCAAAAAAAAAAAATAAAAAAAATAAAAATTATTATTAGCCTTCAGACTGTAGGGGCAAAGGGGTGATTGTTCCTGGTAACAGATTATTTTAGAATAATAGTATTAATTATGTATGTGATAGATATGTTACAGTAGGCTGTAAAGCAAGTCATTCATTTTATTACTTTTTGTTTTGGAATAATTGTAGAATCATCAATGTTCTCTACTTCTCAACTTGTATAAAGGAACTTTGAAATACTACATGTTCTGTTGCATTCACATCGTTGGTATCCAGTATACGGAAACTGAATCACACTGAAATGGAGTTCAGCCAGAAGAGAGAATAATGTTGCAGGGTTCAAGTTAAGATTATTGAGGATCATTGACCTTGTGCTCAGCAGCAGGTTTCGACTTCTTCACTGTCAATATATAAAGTCCCAGCTGTAGCACTGAGTTCATTTACCCATGCTGGAGCAAGGCCATATAATACCGGGGCTACTGACCCTGTGAGTGCATGGCGTCATGGCCGTGCTTCAGTTACAAACCTCAGTGTGTGTCCGTCTTATTGCTTTGCCTCCATATGTCTTCTCAAAAGTCAACTGAACCACACAAACGATGCTTTGTCAGATGTGTTCAATAAATGTGCCCACGCCCACTCGTTAAGATAAGAAGGTTTACTGATGAAGTACCTTTTAAACTCATAATTCATAATTTATTCAGTAATTTTTTTAAGCACTAAGATGTAGTAAGTGTAGAGTTATGGTTGTTAATGCTGTGTGTGCGTGTGTGTGTGTGTGTGTGTGCGTGTGTGTGTGTGTGTGAGTGCGTGTTCCCATCTTGTTTCTTACAAAAATATAGTATGATGTAATTACAAAACACAAATATACGGCAAGTACAATCTAATTTCTGTGACTTGCTATTATCATAAGTTGGGATAGGTAATTGTGTCCACATCCCATATGTTCTTATATCAATTTATCCATGAAATAAGGAGTACAGAAAAGTGCAAAGATAAAAATTAAAATAAATAAATAGAAGTTAAACATAAAAAAGATTTGAAGAAAGAAAAGGTCCGAAAAGATGGTTGGTAGTAAGAGGACAACATCAAATGGTTTGTTTAACCCTGGCAATTCCACTTTATTCTTACCGGCAATTAGGAATTATATAGGAGAGCAGTGGATTGGTGGTTAAAGAAGCAACTTTGGGACTGTGAGGCCATTTTATTTATATCATCACGTCTTGATTATTGTAATGCTCTGTACGCTGGAATCAGCAAGGGAAACCTACGCAGATTACAACTCATCCAGAATGCAGCTGCCAGGCTTTTAACAGGTGCTAAGAGAAGTGACCACATATCGCCAACCTTCGCCACGCTCCACTGGCTGCCTGTGAGTTTTAGAATTGATTTTAAGATTTTACTACTTGCTTTTAAAGCCCTGCATGGTCACTAAAGGTGACCGGGCCTTTGCTGTCTATGCTCCACAGCTGTGGAACTCCCTGCCTGGCGATCTCAGGTAGGCGAGCTCAGTGGTGTCTTTTAAATCTCTTCTTAACACTCACTTTTATCGATTGGCCTTTTCTTAATTTTGTTTTACCATGGTTGTTGTATGATTACTTTGTTGTGGGTGGGTGATCTGAACTTAGAAAATGAACTTAGTAGCCTTTGCTTTAAAGGCTGTACAAGAAAGCATGATACCATAATCCAAATTTTCACTAAAGATTACAAATGGTGTACAAAAAAAGAATTTGACCGTGATGACCATATATGTTTGAACACTAACATACTATTTTTGGCTGTCCAACAAAAACATGTTGAAGATATGATAAAGTTTTATAATGTGAACAGTCTCAGCTTCATTGATGCTCTTGTGATGACAGACGACATTTAACAGGTGTGGGATATTCAGTTAAACAACTACAAGGTCCTACTTGTTTCCAAGCATTTACATTTATATCTGGAAACTGTTTCTGTGAACCCACAACATGTGTTGAAAGGAGCTGACAGTGCAAAAATACATTTTTTAAAATCGGAAAATATAGAGATAACAGAAACATTAGGAGAGGCTAGAGAACTCACTCATGTGCTGTACAACAGAGTACCAAAAAGAGAAGTCTTAACCACATGGTGGAAACCATTCTTAAGTCTCAAAAACTGAAAGACCAGAGTTGGCAAAAAACAAAACCCATTTTTCTGTGGTTCCAGCCATGTTCACTAAGCAGCTAATATAACAAAAACTGTGTCAGTGTCCAAACATACAGTATACTGTAAGAACCTTTTTTATCCCAAGCTCTGATATAGAAGTTCAAATTGAAAGTACTCAAATCAGCCTGACGATAAAATTCATTTGTTTATAGTGTTTTGTTTTGTTTTTCCTGTGGAGGGGTGTCGACTTGCGTCCAGCCATGTCTTTGGCATTCACTAGGGGTGGGCAATACTGAAAAATTTGTTATTGATCCAATACCAAGTAAATATAGAGCCAGTATTGCTGATAATTATACCGATACCTTTTACTTGAAAATTCATGATCATTGAATGACTTTTGTCAGTTTGCCTTTAGTTAGTTGATCATGACTATGATCAGTGAAGTAGTGGTTAGCGCCGATGCCTCAAAGCAAGAAGGTTCCGGGTTCGACTGGGCCTTTCTGTGTGGAGTTTGCATGTTCTCCCTGTATCTGCAGGATCTCTCCAGGTACTCCGGCTTCCTTCCACTGTCCAAAGACATGCTGGTTATGTTAACTGGTGATTCTGAATGGCTGGCCGTCTCTCTGTGAGCCCTGTGATGGACAGCCCTCCCCTTTCAACCTTTCACAGGACAAGCGGTTACAGAAGATGAATGAATAAATTAATAATTATGATCATAATAAAACGCAGGACAAAGATTTTAGGTAAATAAAAATATATTTTATTAACAAACTGGTTGCAAACAAAACTGGAGAGCTGAGATTTAAATTTAACAATATATAAATGCAAAAATATAAAACAATAACAATATCAATGCAATAAATAATTCCTTTATTCCCTTTTATTACACACAATTCGGAGAAATAATATAATAATAATAAGCAACAGTATGTGTGGCTGTAAAATATCTCCAGACAACGCTCCTTTTCCTCTCCGCCATCATGAGGTCGCTTGGTAGTGCACTAGAAGACTCCTGCTGCTGAAATTAGCTGGGATGCAACTGGCTAGCTAGGCTAGTTCAACTGTTACATAAACATTACTGATTATCAGCTGCCTGGACACAATATTTCCCAGCAACAAAAATAAGATGATGAGATGACTTATAAATGGTGTATCAGTCATTATTTCCATTTTAAAATGGCAACCAAAAATAAAAATAAAAAATTAAGAAGTGATTGGTTATTTGTTATTTAATCTAACACTAAACAAAAAGATATTTCAATTTTAGGCTCAGATCAAAAATATGAAATGGAAAAACGGGACACAGGACTGATTTTAGTATTTAATTGGTCAGATTTACGTGAAACAGGAAGTTTTGTATTGAGCAAGATGTGACTCGGTGTGTATGGATGTGACAGTCCTTTTCTCAGCAAGCGTCTAAACCAGGAAAATCAAAATTTTGCCCGGATACAGCAATGCTATTTTTTGGCTGTTCAGTAGCTATATTCTTTTTATTTGATTGGCTGGTGCCTTGCGTGAAAGGCGCCTCTGAACTCTACTGCAGGGGTGCCCAAATACTTCTCAGTGGAGGGCCAAAAATGATCAGGGTGGAGGGTCACGGGCCAAAACTAAATATTCATATTGCAGTGCACTTAATTAAATATGACTACGATATAACTGTGCAAAATAAACAATCATACAGAGTAATTTTGAAAATGAATGATACTTCTGTTTGTTGAAAGCAGGCTTATGTCTTCAACAAAATGGGAAAACATGCCCACAAGACTGAAATGTTACACTCTCTGCTGCCTTGAACAGTCATTTTAAAATAGTAATATAAGTGGACAACAGCTTCTGCTAATTTTTTTGATGATTTCATATTGCAATCATGAAATCATCATGATTGCAATATGAAATCATCATTAGCCTAATAATCAGCCTGCAAGGCACTACTCTCTGCAATTAGCCTTGTAGGCTAGTGCCCTTTGTATCAATAAACAAACAAGCTAAGCTAACTCTAGCAGGAACTAGCAAGTAAACATTTCTAACATAAATTAACCAGTTTATTTACAAAAATACTCTGTGTATACTCTTGGTTGGCTATAATTTGCAAAAATGATATTTGTAATTTCGAAAATCTAGCTCTTGTTTGCATTAGTCGAAGCAATCAATTAGCTTAAATATCTAAATTACTTCAAAAAGCAGTTTGCATCTAACTTAAAGCAGTTCGCTCGGTGGCTCACTCCGCTTATCACTTCGTGTTCAAACCGTTCAAACGAGTCGCGCTCACTCGCTTCGAATGGATTCTATGCCGCATGAGCTCTGATTGGTTGCGCTGGTTGTTGTTGAGGGTGGCGCTTGTGCAGCCTCCGAGGCTGAGCAGCCTGGAAGTCGACGGCTGAAGGCAGATTCACCCTGGAGCCCATGCATTGAGCCCATTGACTGTATGATTGAGCCATGTCTATGGAGCCCATGCCTCCATACCAACATCTTCTCACTCTCTGGTCATGGGCTTCCGGCCGGATTTGAATTGACGGGAGCTAAACAGCGCCACCCTACCCCCATTGTAACACAATGCTAATTTGTGGTCAGGAGAGGAAGTGCAACAATAAATAAACATTAAAAGAGATATTCCGACTGCTGGCAGTGGGAAAATAGTAATAATTTAATTATTAAAAATATGAGCATGAGCCGCGGGCCCCAAATTGGGCAGCCCTGCTCTACTGGAACGCGCTTGATTTAGACCTATTCCACTGTTTTTTTGTTTTGTTTTTTAAATAGCAGCACACCTTGGTGGGAATTTTTCTGCATGAGAAATACAAGGTGTGGCGTCTGAACGTGTGAATGGGTTGATATGCGTGTGTCTCACGCCCAATGTGTGAGACTTGAGAGCCCTGCAATGACATGCTGCATAATGCTGTTGACAAGGCCAGGTGTCTGATGTC
The DNA here is from genome assembly GCA_005024645.1 of Planiliza haematocheilus. Classification (NCBI taxonomy): domain Eukaryota; kingdom Metazoa; phylum Chordata; class Actinopteri; order Mugiliformes; family Mugilidae; genus Planiliza; species Planiliza haematocheilus. The sequence goes on from SRSE01001160.1 coordinate 809,984, forward strand.
TTCATGTTGTAGAGATATTTCTTTGTTTGGTTAGCCGCTGAGCGGGCCATACAATCCAGCAGCATTTGCTTAGCTTATATTTAACAAGATTTGAATTTATCCTCTGCTGCTCTGTTGGTTTACAAACCAGCAGCATTTAGATTAATCTAGCCAGCAGCATTTAGTTAGCTTATATTCCACAAAGTTTGAAGTATCCTCTGCTGCTCTATCACCCTACAAGCCATCAGCACTTGCTTAGTTCATGTAGATTGTAGGTTAATCGTCATATCCCATGACCGTAGGTTTGGTAGGTTTTCTCAGTTGGACAGGGCCTGTGTCTTGTGTTTTGCCTGGGATTGTGGCACAAGCGATTGCAACATCGAATCTTGTGTATTAATGAAAGTTTTTTTAAGCATTACAGCAGATAAAGAAGTGTGGAAAGCTGCTGCTGCTGTTTGTCTATGAGCACCGTCTGCTCAGATTGAGCCAAATAAGACAGAGTGCTTCACAGCACAGATGGCCATTTTGGATTGACGTCAGTATCTGTGTAGCAGGGTTGTAGGTTCTTTGTGCTCCTGAATACAGTGAACCACGTTAAACAAACGCTCAATTTTACTTGGATTAGGATTGAATTTAAAGGCATGTCCAGCCAATAGAAGGTCCAGTTTGTTATGCTTCTAATTGATACAGCGTAGTAGCTGAAAAAGGGGACTAGCAAGGAAGAAGTTGTAGAGCCGGTGGTTTGGGTTGAAGAGGTGTACAAATTAAGCAAAAACAGTGGCACTCCCTGTCAATACAAGGAAAATATGTATGAAAGATGTGACATGACTATATGATTGCTGACGACTAGTTGTGGGCATGCCTGCCTGACCAGTATTTAATATATATGTGCCCAAATGATGTTGACTTTGTTAACACTAAAGACTTTGTTAATATTATATTTCTATAGTTTACTGTGAAGTTTATTTGCCTTTTGCACAGGTACATTTCAGTACAGATACATTAGAATTCTTGTGCATTTCCCTGAGTCAAGCTTACCAAAATTTAAAAAAAAACAACAAAAAAACAGGGATACAAAATAGGCATAGATAATGAAACAAATACAATTGTTCTTACTGTTATAGTGTATCTTGGGATCTAAAGTATACTAAACTATCATACCCCTAAGCACTTTGTGTTGTGTGATTATTCTGACAATTTTTATCTTTTACAGGGTTTAAGGCCGTGGGTCCGACGCATACTCTAGGCAATTTGGCAAACAACTTTTTGGCAGTGTGCTAAACAGGGTACAAGATGACCTACAATCTAAAATATGAAATGTTGAGATTAAAGGTCTGTGAAAACGGAGAGGAGAGCTTTAACCAGTTTACACAGGGTGGGATACCTCACAGCTCTCTCTCTCTGGATTTTTCAGAGATGCTACACGGCTCCACCAGTGATCTAAATGATTTTTAGAAATTAAAGGTCATAATATTATAAGGGCATATGTAACTCTGTCAGGTGAATTAATTTGAGGAATTATTCAATTAGCAGCCATTTAATTCAGTAAAGGACAAGTTATATATAAAAAAACAATTACATAAGCAGTTGCAATACAACAGTGAACTGTAGATAATACTGTAATACAATTGCAAAAAATTCCATCAGTTTTTTGTTCAAAACAAATTAAGACAATTTAGTAGGAAGTACAAAATAGAAAATACAGTTTAATTCAGAAAACTACAGTTCAGTTCAGTTAACAACAACAACAGAAACATTAAAGTGCTCCAAGAACTGGTAAACTTAACAATATGAAATAAATACAATATAAGAAATAAATACACTTTACTACAGAAACCAACTGAGATCTGGTAAACCGTATTTTGCATTGCAATCATCACAGGTCATTGACACATTCCTTTTTTTATTATTTCTTTTTGGATTGGGTTTTAACTGAGTTTCTAATGCTGGTTTAGAGGATGTAGAGGAGACTTTGGCTTGGCTATAAAAGAGAGGAAAGATGGCCCAGTAGGTGGTGACTGGTGCAGAAGAGGGAGAATGTCTGTTTGGTGCAGAGGAGGAGGTGGCTAGATCAGAGGAGAGATGATGTCTGGCTGGTCCTTTTACTGTAGTTCGTCTTTATTTTTGGGAGTGCAAACTTTCCATTGGCCGAGTGTCTCGTTGTATAACTATGATTATCTGAACTATACTGTAGTTTTCTGTGTAGAACTTGGGGGTTGTTATAGTACATTTCTTAGAAATATCAGTAATGAATAAAACAATCTATCACCGACCATCAACCAACCAAGATTTCTATGCATCTACATTAAATTCAAGCGTAACCACACCAATTAGTTTCTTTTTATCTATTTCCCTCAGCCAGTCATCTGTCATTTGAGTTAGAGCTGATGTTGTGGAGTGACCCTTACGATATGCGTGTTAAGAAGCAGTTTGTCATTTGTTCAAACATTACACTTTCCATAATTTTACTTAATACAGGTAAAAGGCTAATTGGACGACTGTTGGCTCCTGAAAATTGCAGTTTCTTAATTTTTGTAATGGAATTATCTTGGCACGCTTCCATTGTAGTGTGCACTGACAGTTGGCAAAACTCATATTTATAATGTGACAGATAGGGGGTGCAATTTCCTCTGCGACCAGCTTAAGTAGCTTACTATCAATTATTTATGAAATATTTATTAAGATAGCAATGTCAGATGGTCGCGTGAGGAAGTTCCTGTCCACCTCTAAGAATGATGGTGTTTGAGGGTTTTTGCTCATTAATTCAGTGTTTTCCATACTTTTTTGTTATAATAAAACAATGAAATCCTAATTTCATAGTACAATTTCTTTTTTATTCTATTTAACTTTGTAACACTGTTCCATAACTTACAATATATTATCCAGTCAGACTCATATCCTGTTATTATTGCAGTTTTGTTTGCTTGATCTCTGTGTTTCATGTTCTCCCTTGTTTTGTGATCTAACCATGGTGTAGCTGTGTTTCTGACTGTGAATTTTCTGAGAAGGGTGTGCCTGTTTATTACCGGCATCAGACTTTCATTAATTCAATTACATTCATGTAGAATTTAATCCCAATTTATGTTCTTTACCTCCTCCTTAAAGGACTCAGTTTTAAACCATTTGTATGATCTTTTAAGAATTATATTGGGTGAGTTCCGGAGCGGGATTAAGTTAGTTTAACATTCAACATTCATTTGACATTCAAAATATAAACCTATTATGTGCTTCAACCGTTTGGGTGAACGATGTCAAACCAACTGTGCAACATATAGATTAATATCCTCATCTGCCACAAGGCTTATTTTCAAATATATCTTTTTGTCAATTTTTTACAATTAAAATAAAAATAAACGTATTATACTCCTTGACCTTTTGACCTCATGATGTCAAACCAACTGTATAACACAGATATGAACATCCCTCATCTGCCCAAGGTTATTTTTCAAATATATTTCTTCGGCTATTTTTTACAATTAAAATAAATAAATAAACGTATTATACTCCTTGACCTTTTGACCTCATGATGTCAAACCAACTGTATAACACAGATATGACCATCCCTCATCTGCCACAAGGCTTATTTTTCAAATATATTTCTTCGGCTATTTTTTACAATTAAAATAAATAAATAAACATATTATACTCCTTGACCTTTTGACCTCATGATGTCAAACCAACTGTATAACACAGATACAGACATCCATCATGTGCCACAAGGTTAAATATTCAAATATATTTCTTCGGCTATTTTTTACAATAAGGTTTTTACAATTTCACTTCTGCAGAGATTACTGTCAAGATGTTCCTATTGAGACTTTTTTTTTCCTGACACAAGTTAAAAGTGGTGCGCAGTCTCCTGTAGTATTCGGCACTCACTCCTGTGACCACAGAATTTGCGAGTTTGCCCTGCGAATATTGTTTGCTGGCCTGAACTGTGTTTAATTTCTCCACAACAACTAACAGCCATTCCTTTGGTGGGCCAATGCAGACTGTAGATCACTTATAGATACATCAGAGCTGACACTTTTAGGGGACACTGTCACTGTCACAGTCTTCGGTGTCTTACTTTTCCACCATTTGCCTCTCTAAACTACAGCTGCCTGCACCTATTTTTAGTCAGTAGCCGACTTGTCATCCTCCTCCCACAAATCGCTACTACAGGGGTGCAGTTCCTCCCCAAGGCCCAAGGGGTCACTGTAACAAGAATGTGTATGAAGAAAATTGGCTAATTTTTTCAACCAACTTTGCAACACACATGTGGTGAGTAGGCTATATTTTTAAATTTCCTTATTTCAAATGTTACTTTGTGTTCCACCCTAAACCTGATGACATGTTTACCATAATTAGTTTGAGAATATCACTAGGAATACTTCACTGAATGGAGGTAGGGGTTAAAGATTATCTTTTTTTTTAATTTAGCTGAAAATGAGGATGCTAGGCTATAAGGTCTGGGTATAGCTGGCTAGCTAGATATCCAAGTACCCTTGGGGGGGGGGGGGGGATAGCTATAACTGCTATTATATCATTCATGCTTAAATTGTGTTATGTGTTCTGTTGACTTTGACTTGGACCCAGAGTGATGTCAGAGTTAACAGGAGGATAAATTAACATACCAAATAATCTAATCCTTATTATTTGGTACTTTTGTTTTATTGTACTATCATTATTAAGCTATTTTCACTATTGACCACACAAATAAGTACAGTATAATAAGTATTACTATGATAAAGTGTTGCTCTTCACTCTTTATGTTTGTAACATTATTCCACATTTTTATTATACATATGTTCAGCAGTAACAGAGATGCCAAAAAAACGGAAAGGCAAGGGATCCTCCAGAGATGATCTCTGGTCAATAGGTGGAGGAGAGCAACTGATTGTGCAGCATTTTCTTTCATTGGATATTTTGAATCAAGACCAGTCATTCTGTTCAGATGTATGGTCAAACTTGTCCCTAAAGATTTTTGGACATGATAATGAAAAGAACAAGAAATGGCTCCATTGTGTATGGACATACAATCGGCGAAATATTATGGAAAAGATAGAGGCACAGTCGAGTATTTCAAAAGGCCCAGAGTTACCTGCTGGTGGAAACAAATATTTTCCACTCAGTGACTCAGAACAAGAGAGGGTGACTACAGAAGAAGAGGTGAGAAGTGTTAAAAAGAGGCACAACAAAAAAGATATAGTGCTCCAGGACACAGATCAAGATTCTGCCCAAAGTCAGGGAGAAATTGTGAAAGGGCAAGACACCGAAGACTGTGACAGTCCAGTGTCCCCTAAAAGTGTCAGATGTGATGTTTCCACGAGTGATCCAGAGTCTGCAGTAAAAGATGTGAGTGGTGTTAAAAAGAGGCACAACAAAAAAGATGTAGTGCTCCAGGACACAGATCAAGATTCTGCCCAAAGTCAAGGAGAAATTGTGAAAGGGCAAGACACCGAAGACTGTGACAGTCCAGCGTCCCCTAAAAGTGTCAGATGTGATGTTTCCACGAGTGATCCAGAGTCTGCAGTAAAAGAAGATGTGAGTGGTGTTAAAAAGAGGCACAGCATTAAAAAATCTGTAGTGTTGCAGTATACTGATGATGATTCAGAAGAAAGTCAGTGGGAAATGGTGGAAGAGCACGGCACAGAAGACTCTGACAGTTTTGTGTCCCCTAAAAGTCTCAGCTCTGATGTATCCATAAGTGATCCGGAATACGTTTATTTATTTATTTTAATTGTAAAAAATAGCCGAAGAAATATATTTGAAAAATAAGCCTTGTGGCAGATGAGGGATGTTCATATCTGTCTTATACCATTGGTTTGACATCATGAGGTCAAAAGGTCAAGGAGTATAATACGTTTATTTATTTATTTTAATTGTAAAAAATAGCCGAAGAAATATATTTGAAAAATAAGCCTTGTGGCAGATGAGGGATGGTCATATCTGTGTTATACAGTTGGTTTGACATCATGAGGTCAAAAGGTCAAGGAGTATAATACGTTTATTTATTTATTTTAATTGTAAAAAATAGCCGAAGAAATATATTTGAAAAATAAGCCTTGTGGCAGATGAGGGATGTTCATATCTGTCTTATACAGTTGGTTTGACATCTTGAGGTCACGAGCGTTATTATTCAACTGTGGAGATAAAATAAGCAGTTCGCTCTCTACCAAAGGAGTGAAGATTCAGGGTTCTCTTGCCTGCAGCGAGCCGCTTTCAACAAAATCAAGCAGGCTCTCTACCAGAAAGGAGTGAAGTTCAGGCTTCTCTTTCCTGCCCGTCTGCAAGTTACGCATGAGGAGGAAACTTTCACTTTTGAATCACCGGAAGCGGCGCAGGCGTTCTACAACGAGCGGGTGCTGGATAAAGAGTGACACGCAGCATGGGATCCCCCGCACTCACCCGCACTGGTTATTCCCATCCCCGCTCATCTGACTCATCAGGACTTCGTCCCTTATCTCTGCTCGCTGTCCCGTGGACTTGCTGCTCTACGGACACCGTCAGCTGGGTCGCGGTTTCCATGGCAACGGGTAGGCACGTGAACTGTGTACACTCGAATCAAGCTGCAGGAGACGCAGCCACGGACTTGTTGCGTTTCTGGTCAGTCACGGCGGTGACTGTGTTTATCTCCTACTGATGAGTGTGGGACACCGTTTGTTTGTAATGCTGTCATGATTATTATTTTATTACTTATTCATTTTTTTCCTACTGATACCAGTGCGGGGCACTTCCGGGCTCAGCCTGGGGCTCACTCAATTTGGGGAATGTTGCTTTCCTTGACACTTACTCCCCTCCCTTTTCCACATTTCGCTTTCTTTAGGTAATTCAACCTACTTGTTCTCCTCTAAACCCACTACCTCTCGTTGTTGATTTTTGGGTGCTATATAAAGGTTTATTCACTGGAATAGCATCTTTTTGGGAAAATATGTTGGGGCTGCGTTATCCATATTGGCCGGTCTTGGATTATTGCCAATGTTATCTTTCCTCTAATTTTAAGTGGTTCTTTCATATGAGGTGTATGTTTTTTTTTTTTACACATTGTTTGTCGGGATGACCCCGTGGAGTACAGCGTGTTATGGAAGTAGAAGGTGTTATCCTGCTGGGATTGAGGATGCGGACGTACTCGGTTTGTGTTGGGGAAAAGGGTTGGGTGGGGGCGGGACGGGAGGTCATATTTGTATGGGTTTATTCTTGTTATGTGTTTTTGTTTTGTTTTTTCCCCCTTTTCTTTGGCTCGAGAACCACGTCAGGCCTTGGAGAGTTCGTTGTCTCTTTCTGATATGATGGCTCAGGGTAGAAATCTTCGTTTTATCTCTTGGAACCTTAAGGGTGTCAACCAGACCATTAAACGTAACAAGGTGATGTCGCATTTAAAGCTGCTTAGAGGTGACATTTTCTTTTTACAGGAAACTCATCTCCGCTCCTCAGACATTAACCGCATTAACCGACCTTGGCTAGGACATATGTCTCATTCTAAATTTCCATGCAAGGCCAGAGGGGCAGCTATCCTGATAAATAAGAATGTCCCATTTGTATTCTCAGACTCTATTGAGGACCCTAATGGTCGATTTGTAGTTATCACCGGGAGACTCTGTGGCTTGCCTGTGGTAATGGCCTGTGTCTATGCACCTACATGGGATGACGATCATTTTATTACTAGTTTTTTCTCCTCTCTCCCTAAAGTCGATGATCACTACTTGATTATTGGAGGCGATTTCAATTTGATTCAAAACCCCTCCCTAGACAGATCTTCCACTAAGCCTCAGGCGTTATCCAGATCAGCCAAAGTCCTCGACACGTATATGACCAGTTTGGGTTTGCTCGATCCGTGGAGAGCTAAATATCAATCTGACAAGGCTTTTTCCTTTTTTTCGCATGTCCATCGCTCTTATTCAAGGATTGATTTTTTTCTCTTGGACAATTATTTTGCATCAGAGATCCACTCGTGTGAATACCATAGCATTGTTATTTCTGACCACGCCCCCGTATCAGTAGATATTAACTTCCCCAATCATACCCCACTTTCTAGACGGTGGAGACTTAACTCCTCTTTGCTAGCACAAGGCTCTTTTAAGGACTTCCTAAACACACAGATCTCTTTGTTTGTTGACACCAATGACTCCCCAGAAATCTCTAGAAGCACTCTTTGGGAAGCTTTCAAGGCTTTTATGCGTGGGCAAATTATTTCATATGTCTCGTCCTTGAGGGGGGCGGAGAGAGCGGAGTCGGAGGCGCTCATCAAGGAAATACTTGAGGTTGATCGTCTGTATGCCACTGCTCCGACCCCTTCTCTTTATAAAGAACGCCTTCAGCTTCAGTCCAAATTTGACTTACTATCCACTGATAAAACACAAAAACAGTTATTCATCACTAAGCAACGCTTCTTTGAGACTGGGGACAAGACGGGAAGATTATTAGCCCATCAAGCTCGTGCGGCCACTCTCTCCAGATTGATCCCCAAGATCAAATCCGCGTCAGGTGAAGTTACCTCAGATCCTGCTGAGATTTGTGACACTTTTCATTCATTTTATTCTGATCTGTACTCTTCACAAACCCCTTCTGATGTTTGGGTGGGTGAAAACCCTCTGGATGGGATTGTTTTTCCTACATTAATCGAGGATTTGGGTAGGGATCTGGGAGGTCAAATTTCTGTGCAGGAAGTACAGGAGGCAATTGGGTCACTTCAAAGTGGAAAAACTCCGGGACCTGATGGGTTCACTGTTGAGTTCTTTAAACAATTTTCTCCCACTATTGCTCCACTCCTCCAAAGCATGTACAACGAAGCTTTTGCTGAGGGCCGCTTGCCTCCCACCCTGTCGGAGGCCTCGATTTCCCTCCTGCTTAAGAGTGATAAGGATCCTCTCCTGTGCGGCAGCTACAGGCCGATCTCACTCCTGAATGTTGACCTTAAGGTCCTGTCCAAAATTCTTGCCCTGCGCCTACAGCGGGTCCTACCTAACATAATATCAACTGATCAAACAGGTTTTATGCTAGGAAGGCACTCCTTCCATAACACAAGGAGGCTCCTAAACGTCATCAGTGCCCCTAGCTCAATTGCTCCAGAAGTAATTGTCTCACTGGATGCGGAGAAGGCCTTCGACAGGGTGGAATGGAGTTACCTTTTTTTTATCCTGCGGAAATTTGGTTTCACTCCAGAATTTATATCTTGGATCAGATTGCTTTACACAGACCCAGTTGCCTCCATTCACATAAACGGTCTCCACTCTGCCCCATTTCCCCTCCATCGTGGAACCAAACAAGGTTGCCCTCTTTCCCCCCTTCTATTCGCCCTAGCTATTGAACCTCTTGCTGTCTGGTTGCGCCAGGAGGATGGGTTTGAGGGCATCACTAGAGCTGGTAAAGTTCACAAATTATCTCTATATGCTGATGACCTCCTCTTATATATGTCTAACCCGGCTGCCTCGCTTCCCGTGGTTTTGAACATCTTTGACAAATTTGGATCCTATTCTGGTTACAAGCTCAACCTCCATAAGAGTGAGCTTTTCCCCATTAATTTTTTGGCCAGAAATATACCCCCTGCTTTTTTCCCTTTCAGATATGCTACAGATGGATTTAAATATTTGGGGGTACACATTACAGATTCATTCGACCGACTCTTCTCCAAAAACTTTGCTCCTCTTTTTGAAAAATGTAGGGTGGATTTTGACAGATGGTCTGGTCTCCCTTTATCCCTGGTAGGTCGTGTTAATCTAGTCAAAATGGTTATCTTGCCCAAGTTTCTCTATCTGTTTTCACACATCCCCGTCCTCATTAGAAAGCCTTTTTTTAAATCACTGGATCAATTGATAAATTCCTTCCTCTGGGGCAATAAAAATCCACGCATTAAAAGATCTATCCTACAACTCCCGAAGGATCTTGGAGGCCTAGCACTGCCCAATTTTTTACACTATTACTGGTCCTGTAATATTCAGAAACTCCTATTTTGGATTACCAACCCAACAGATGTGGAATGCCCAGCATGGGTAGATATGGAACTATCCTCCTCTAAACTCTCTCTTCATTCCCTGCTTTGCTCTCAACTTCCACTATCCGCCTCAAACCTCTCCCCTAACCCTGTGGTAAACAATTCTGTTAAAATTTGGATTCAATTTAGGAAAAGCTTAGGCCTCCATAAAGCCTCGGACCTTGCACCCATTGTGAATAACCACCTGTTTCTGCCCTCTTGTGTTGATTTGGCCTTTCGTACTTGGTTTGACAGGGGGATAACCAAGCTTAGAGACCTTTACAACCAAGGGACATTCATGTCCTTTTCGGAGCTTTCCGTGAGATTTGACCTGCCCAAATCGCACCTATTCCGTTTTTTTCAGACAAGGCACTTTCTTCATATTCAGAACCCTAACTTTCCTGGTCGGCCCCCGGAGTCCTTGATAGATTCGCTACTGGCGCTTGATCCAAAACAAAAACGACTGATCTCTTGTATTTACGGCCTTATTACTTCTGAAATTGACATCCCAGCATTCGGTCCCAAGGACTCCTGGGAGCTGGAGCTTGGAACTACACTACCGTTCAAAAGTTTGGGGTCACCCAAACAATTTTGTGTTTTCCATGAAAAGTCACACTTATTCACCACCATACGTTGTGAAATGAATAGAAAATAGAGTCAAGACATTGACAAGGTTAGAAATAATGATGATTTGTATTTGAATTAAGATTTTACATCAAACTTTGCTTTCGTAAAAGAATCCTCCATTTGCAGCAATTACAGCATTGCAGATCTTTGGCATTCTAGCTGTTAATTTGTTGAGGTAATCTGGAGAAATTGCACCCCACGCTTCCAGAAGCAGCTCCCACAAGTTGGATTGGTTGGATGGGCACTTCTTGCGTACCATACGGTCAAGCTGCTCCCACAACAGCTCAATGGGGTTCAGATCTGGTGACTGCGCTGGCCACTCCATCACCGATAGAATATGAGCTTCCTGCTTCTGCTCTAAATAGTTCTTGCACAATTTGGAGGTGTGTTTAGGGTCATTGTCCTGTTGTAGGATGAAATTGGCTCCAATCAAGCGCTGTCCACTGGGTATGGCATGGCGTTGCAAAATGGAGTGATAGCCTTCCTTATTCAGAATCCCTTTTACCCTGTACAAATCTCCCACCTTACCAGCACCAAAGCAACCCCAGACCATCACATTACCTCCACCATGCTTAACAGATGGCGTCAGGCATTCTTCCAGCATCTTTTCATTTGTTCTGCGTCTCACAAACATTCTTCTTTGTGATCCAAACACCTCAAACTTAGATTCATCCGTCCACAACACTTTTTTCCAGTCTTCCTCTGTCCAATGTCTGTGTTCTTTTGCCCATCTTAATCTTTTTCTTTTATTGGCCAGTCTCAGATATGGCTTTTTCTTTGCCACTCTGCCCTGAAGCCCAGAATCCCGCAGCCGCCTCTTCACTGTAGATGTTGACACTGGTGTTTTGCGGGTACTATTTAATGAAGATGCCAGTTGGGGACCTGCGAGGCGCCTGTTTCTCAAACTAGAGACTCTAATGAACTTATCTTCTTGCACAGTTGTGCTACGCGGCCTCCCACTTCTTTTTCTACTCTGGTTAGAGCCTGTTTCTGCTGTCCTCTGAAGGGAGTAGTACACACCGTTGTAGGAAATCTTCAATTTCTTAGCAATTTCTCACATGGAATAGCCTTCATTTCGAAGAACAAGAATAGACTGTCGAGTTTCAGATGAAAGTTCTCTTTTTCTGGCCATTTTGAGCGTTTAATTGACCCCACAAATGTAATGCTCCAGAAACTCAATCTGCTCAAAGGAAGATCAGTTTTGTAGCTTCTGTAAAGAGCTAAACTGTTTTCAGATGTGTGAACATGATTGCACAAGGGTTTTCTAATCTTCAATTAGCCTTCTGAGCCAATGAGCAAACACATTTCACCATTAGAACACTGGAGTGATAGTGGCTGGAACTAGGCCTCTATACACCTATGTAGATATTGCACCAAAAACCAGACATTTGCAGCTAGAATAGTCATTTACCACATTAGCAATGTATAGAGTGTATTTCTTTAAAGTTAAGACTAGTTTAAAGTTATCTTGATTGAAAAGTACAGTGCTTTTCCTTCAAAAATAAGGACATTTCAATGTGACCCCAAACTTTTGAACGGTAGTGTACACTGTCAGAGGATTACTGGCGACGGGCTCTACGTTTGGTTCACTCCTCTTCAATCTGCGCGCGACACGGCCTTTTGCAATGTAAAGTGGTACACAGGATTCATTACACTAATAAGAGGTTATCACGGATGTACCCCAATGTAACCGACTCTTGTAACAGATGCCGTCAGTCTCCGGCTGACCATTCCCATATGTTTTGGTCTTGCCCCAAGCTTGCCACATTTTGGGCTGAAATTTTTGCAACTCTAAGCAGTGCGTATGACACTACCATCTCCCCTGATCCTCTTTCAGCACTTTTTGGTTCTCCCTTGCAGCCTCTTGCCTCCAGAACCATGCAGGCTGTCCTTGCTTTTACCACTCTGTTGGCTAGGCGTCTCATACTTTTTAATTGGAAGCTCCCCCAACCGCCGTCTCACAGTAGATGGGTGAAAGAGGTATTATTGTCCATTAAACTTGAAAAGCTCAGGTTTTCCCTCAATGGTTCTCTGGGACGTTTTGAAAGAACTTGGAGGCCGCTCCTGATTCATATTGAATGTCTCCAATCTCTGCCTGATTGTGATGACCGAGTCCCCCCCCCCCCTTAATCTATTTAAAATATTTTTTGTTTGTTTGTTTTTGTTTTTGTTTTTTTGTTGTTTTTTGTTGTTGTGGTTGTCGTTGTCCGCTATTCAGCTGGGAATGTGGGTGGGATCAAAAACGGGGAAAAATGGATATTGGAAGCCCCTTTGCTCATTTTGTACGGATTTTACTGTGATTGACTTCCAATAAAAAAAACTATTAAAAAAAAAAGAATTATATTTGGTCCCATTTTTGGAATCTTTGCCCAACGAGCTTTTCAGACTTCTCTTAATTTCCCTTTTTACCCGATACTGGAATGTTAAAGTGTGCTGCAATACACAACAGATCGTCCTTACAGCAAGCATCAATTTTTTTCAAGGGAAGGACTATCAATAAATTCCTGCAAACCGAAAACCATTCTAACTTCAACTTCCACCATCACCACAGCGACTCATCAATTTTGATTGTTCTTTTCTCATAGAAAAGAGATCCCGGACGAGCCCCCACTTGTACTACGACTCCTTGTGTGGGAGCATCACCACCTGGATGGGAAACTGTACCAGGCAGGACTTCCTGGCCCTCAAGAGGGTGGTCCGTTCAGCGGAGCGGACCATCAGAACCCACCTCCCCAACCTGCAGGACATTTACATCAAACGTTGCAGGTTAAAGGCCAAGCAGATCCTGAAACTGCCCAGTCACCCCGGACACTCTCTCTTCTCTCTACTGCCATCAGGCCGGCGTTTCCGATGCCTGAGGGCAAAGACTGAGAGGCTAAAGAAGAGTTTTTACCCCCACGCCATCCGCCTGCTCAACTCTGAGCCTTAACCGGACTTAAATATCTGCACTTTATTCATGTTAAAATAGCTGCTAAATACTTAATACTGTAAATACATGTACATATATAACTTCACTCCCTCGGTTTACCAGTCTATATTTCTATATTATTTTTATTCAGTCTATATTTCTGTTATTCTTTTTATCTCATTTTTTAATTCTATATTTTATATTTTATTTCTCTGTTGGTGTTACTACTCTATTGGTGTACATTACACTTATATTACTACTGTTTACTGTAGTACTTACATTCTTTTTTACTACTGGTTGCAGGTACAAAAATACATTTTACTGTGCATTGTACTATGTATAACTGTGCATGTGACAAATAAAAACCTATCTATCTATCTATCTATCTATCTATCTATCTATCTATCTATCTATCTATCTATCTATCTATCTATCTATCTATCTATCTAAATGGTTGCGGGCAAGGAGACATACACAACAATCACAATTAATGATGACAAAGTTTGTGGGGTGAATAAAAGAAAAGTGCTTTATTTATCAAGAAACACTAATACAAGAACACAATTGTGGAGGAGAGTGAGACATGTGGTTGTGCCAAATAATCAGAAAAACATACAACAAAACAAGGCCTATACTGAGGCTACAACTGAAACTAAATGCAAACAAAAACTCTCTCGAAAATAAATACAAAAGTGGCACCAACCCTAAAACCTAGTGTGTATAGACAATGAAGTACTGCGTGAAGGTGAAAAATGTATGGACTACTCCAAACTTACCTAATCTCACTTCTCACTCCACAAACCTATTGTTTTTAATTACAAAGTTTATGACACAAAGTGTTTCACAGAAAACCAAAAGGCAGGCAGGCAGAGAATAGCTGTCCATCACTGCAGGCACTGTCCTTTTCTGTGGAACCTGTGGTGATTGGCCAGGTGCAATCTCCAAAAAGGTGTGTGAAGGAAGTCAATAAAAACACGTGCATGCATTAAAACAAACCAATAAAAACAGTGGTTTTACACTGTGACTGAAGAACAGGTTTTGGCTGCTCTGGGTGACACAGTTCAGAAGAGGTTTGCAGCGTCAGCTCAGAGCAGCTGACTCGCATAATTGTGAAAGAAATAACAGAAAGTGTTAATTCAGCCCTCTCTGACAACGGGCAACCTGCAGAGATTTCATTTAATGAGCATGTAACTCCCTTGCCACCAAAATGATCACAGACGTCTTACACAACATACATTTTAAATGCGCGAAAAAACAGTCAATAAATAGTCTAGGGACACTCCTTGAAGTAGAGTCTGACAAACCAACACAACTGCTGACTGGGACATGTTAGAAGTTAATGTTTGCACGCAGTCACAGGACAGCGCAATGACATCAACCATTAACGCCGTACACAGTGTTATTAAAAAAGGGTTAATGAGACTGTTGCAGCAGCAGATGATGTTGCTTTCACAGTTGTTGAGGCAATAAACAGTTTGGAAGGTATCAATGGCAAAAATACAGATCCCAAGCAGGGGCCACTATTAGAAAGCAGTGGCAATAAAATCAAGGTGTTTTTCGCAAAACGGGTGACAAAAGCATCAATCCATTGTATTGTTGCACAACTCCAAGAGAAATTCTGCAGTTCTTCCAGAGTTGAAAGTAGTGAGTTGGTGCCGACGACCATCGGACGTGTTGACTCCCTGCTTCAATTAAATGAGGACCAAGCAGTCAATAATGAAGTCTGTGAGTGCCGACAGTTGAAAAACATTTTAATGGGCAAAATTCCAATTATCAAGGCTCAACTCAGGGAGTTTCTACATTTATGCATTTTGGAGTGGATGGTGCCTGAAGTAGCCCCAGAAACGAGGAAGCCACCTCACATACTACCACCTGTCATGCTTCTGCAGAATCATGCGCAAGCTGACATACACAATAAAGTGATGTGTTTCTTGGCCCTGATGGGTTGGTGGTTTAGCACTCAGGCTGAAGACCACAGCAACAGGATGATGCGCGCTATAAGACAAACTAAGCCGCTAGCACTAATCATTCTAGAAGACAGCCCTGTTGCAGTCAATGTACCTTTGGACGGTGGTTCAGGCATCAATGAGGAGCCTCTACCAGAACAAGTAGTGACAGAACAATTGACAGAAGAAATGAAAGCATACATTAGGATAACACTAGACAAGGTTGTACTGCAGACATTCAAGAAGGCGCAACTGCACCCCACATGTGGATATCCAAAGGCCATCCAAAAAGTATGCGCTGAAATTGAAGGTGCAGACCTTAGTTTCAAGGCAGCAACTTTTAAAGTCCTTCACAAGGTCATTTTCAAGGATCTCTGCAAAATTTGTGGATGCGTGGAGCACCATGTGGCATCACTGGAATCACAGGAGATATTCATTGTAGAGAGTATTGCCTCATGCCTGAAAGGTCATCTGGCAGTGTCCAAAAAGAGGCCTAACGCCATCAGCAGGTTCTTCTCTACTTTAGGCAGAGTCATCACCAAGTCGTTTAGGACTAACAGGGTAGATATTACTTAGATTAACTTACAGTAAGTTGTTAGGTAGATCTGTGAGGCAGCACTTTTAGTGCTACCTATATAGTCAGCAGTGCATCCAAGCGATTGAACACCTGTTTGAACACTCGCTTTTGTGAGTTTGTTCGTAGTTGGCCACTGGTTTGTGGGGTTTTACCCCGGGTGCTCCAGTATTTCCCTCATTTAAAAAAAAAATTAAATAAGTAAATAAAAAAATAAACACAAATTCTTTCCAGCGTCTGGAGCCTGTTTTGCACAAGTAATTAAATGCAGAAAAAGATTAATCATTTTATATCCATTGTAGTTCTGTAAACATCTGACAGTTTAGAGAGGGAAACTGTTTATAGGCCTCCGGCAGCATCCTTACCATCACATTTCATTATCTGGTGTACATGCGTTTACCAGTGTATTGTAAAAACTTTCTTAGATGTAAATAAGGGAAAATGTCTTTATTTTCTAGGTAAAATTTGACATTTCAAACATTTCAAATGTTTTAAAGCTGTTCCCCTCTGTGCATATGGCTGCAATACCTTTATCTAGCCACTTTGTAAAGATTTCATCATTTTGTCCTTGTTTCAACAGAGACCCAACAGCAGCAGCAGTCAACCTACTATTTATGTTTTTTAACTATATCCATAGTCCATATTTTTAGTGTTTCAGTTACAGTAATATTATCATTTTCCTGGAGTCTGTGGTGTTTATCTCCCAGTGGGTAGAGCTCAACTCTGGGTGAGCTCTACACGCTTCCATTTGGTGTTCTGAAGAACACCAACATACTACATATTGCAGCTGAGCAGCCTGGAAATGATCTCTTAAACTGGGCAATGCAAGACCTCGCCTTCTTTTTTTCTAGTTGAGGTAGTTTGTATGACCTGGGCCTTTTGCCTGTCCAGACTGCTGTCTCAGTCCTGCTCAACCAACAGACTTAAAAACTCTTTCGTCCCCCTGGCCATC
The DNA here is from genome assembly GCA_005024645.1 of Planiliza haematocheilus. Classification (NCBI taxonomy): domain Eukaryota; kingdom Metazoa; phylum Chordata; class Actinopteri; order Mugiliformes; family Mugilidae; genus Planiliza; species Planiliza haematocheilus. The sequence goes on from SRSE01001160.1 coordinate 826,922, forward strand.
AGACTGTACAACAGCTCTCAGTGATGGCAGGAGGCACAATAGACTGGTCACTTTATAATTCCTAACGGGTCACTTTATATTTTTAACTTTATAAGTTTCAACAGGTCACTTTATATCTTTAACTTTATAATTTTTAACGGGTCACTGTATATTTTTAACATAACTGTACAAAACATTTTATTATAGCTGTATAAAACATTTTATTTCTAGTCACTTTTTCTATTTTTATATAGTTTTTGTATTGTATGTTTCAATGTAAGTCACTGCTACTGGATGCTTGAATTTCCCCCGGGATTAATAAAGTATCTATCTATCTATCTATCTATCTATCTATCTATCTATCTATCTATCTATCTATCTATCTATCTATCTATCTATCTATCAGATAAATTGAGATATGTGCTAATTCAATGCCACCATATTGAGAGTCTAGAATTCTAACTGGTAAAGAGAGGAATAGATACAGCACTCTCATGGCCAATCTACCGGACATTGTGGTGGTAGACATGGAGCAGAAGAAGGTGGTGGTGATAGATGTGGCAATACCAGCAGATGCCAACATCAGAAAGAAGGAACACGAAAAGGTTGAAAAGTACCCAGGGTTGAAAGAACAGCTGGAGCAGATGTGGATTCTGCGCAGTATCTTAGCTGTTCCTAGGACTGTGCTCTTCTGGACTGAGGTTTCTCATGTTGTTCCTGGGATCTGTCGGAGCCACTCCCCCAGTTTGGGTGTCACTGCCCCGAGTGCTCCTCCTACCACAGGGACCGCGCTTGCCTTGACCTTCCACATCTGCTCCAGCTGTTCTTTCAACCATTGGTACTTTTCAACATTTTTGTGTTCCTTCTTTCTGATGTTGGCATCTGCTGGTATTGCCACATCTATCACCACCACCTTCTTCTGCTCCTTGTCTACCACCACTGTGTGGCCAGGACCTGTTTGTGAGTCTGGAAGCTGAAGTCCCACAGCACCTTGGCCCTGTTGTTCTCTGCCACCTTCTGTGGTGCGGCCCATTGTGATTTGGGTACCTCTATTCCATACTGGGTACAGATGTTCCTGTACACTATTCCAGCCACTTGGTTGTGTCTCTCCATGTACGCTGACCTGGCTAGCATCTTACACCCTGCTATTATGTGCTGGATTGTCTCAGGGGCATCTTTGCGTAGTCTGCACCTTGGATCTGATCTACTCTTGTAGATCTTGGTCTCTATCGCTCTTGTAGCTAGGGCCTGTTCTTGTGCTGCCATGATCAGTGCCTCTGTACTGAGTCCAGCCTTTTCTATATATATATATATATATATATATATATATATATATGTACAAGAGCCCTGATGCCTCACAGCGAGAAGGTCACCGGTTCGAATCCATGGGCCAGCTGGCCTTTCTGCGTTTTGCGTTTGCATGTTCTCCCTCCTGTTTGCGTGGGTTCTCTCCGGGTACTCCAGCTTCCTCCCACCATCCAAAGACATGCTGGTTAGGTTCATTGGTGATTCTAAATTGGCCGTAGGTATGTGTGTGAGTGAGAATGGTTGTCTGTTTCTGTGTTAGCCCTGCGACTGTAGACCTGTCCAGGGTGTACCCCTGCCTCTCGCCCGATGACAGCTGGGATAGGCTCCAGCAGACCCCCCATGACCCTTAACAGGACTAAACGGGCATAGAAGATAAATGAATGAATGAATATGTATAAGTGAAAAATGACTGTGTGTGAGTGAGTGATTGCAAAGGATGATCTAATCAAAACTGTGCTAGGAATACATTTTTAGGAAAAGAAACTAGAAACTACTAGGAGTCTTATTGTATCAGATAGGCCTTCAGTCTGGACTTAAATTTTAACAGGGATGAGGATATTTTTGCTACATGGAGATGAGAATTCCAGAGTGAGGAACCTCTGTAAAAATAAATAAATAAATAAAATAAAAAAGCAAAATTGACTATATGTAGTGCAGGAAAGGGACGATGAAGTTTATCAGTGTGTCTTGTGTTGTAGGAGAGTTAACTGTGAAAAATCCATTGAAAGATGTAGGAAGCAAATGTGGAAGATTAATATATTTATAAATAAATGTGCATGATTGGAGTGTATTAATGTCATAAATTGACAATATGTTGTATCTTGTGTCTATCTGTGATATTCATCAGGACGTAATCTATTCTGGAATTAACCTTTTGGGTTGCTGAATAATGTGTATATTGTTTTTCTAACGGATGGAGGTCCCTGCATACATCAAACAGGTCAGTCTCCGTAACCAACATCTGTAAACCTTTAGATAAACTAGGCTAGTGTTATCTGTTACTTGTTGTGTCCATATTTTGATTCAGAATCATATTTCAGTCCCCTGCACAGATTACCGTTCCCTCACTCAGTGTTTTTTCAACAACAGATTTTTTTTGTCACTCTCACGGGGGGAATAATACGCACAAGAGCTGCTGGCAGAGAGCTAGTAACTGTAACCTACCCTCAGTTTACCAGCAAAACAAGCAAAGACAGGACTATCCAAGCTGCTAACTCTGCAACGTGAACACAACACATAAGATGTTGTAATTGAAAGGGGGAGCATGTGGCAGAGAATGTAAATACATAATATAATATGGAACCATGAGCAGGCCAGGGAGCTAGTCTACTTGATCAGCTTTACCTGCATTACCGGCTGACATGATGGTTTTCAGCAGGGAGTCATTTCTGGCGTTTATGGTGGATGTATTAGTAGGAGAAAAAAGAACAATCAAGAGGTCTCACATTATTAAGATGGTGGTTGGAGCAGCTGAATTTATTTATTTATTTATTTATTTGTTCGGCACAAAACAGACTTTACTGGAAACACCAGATGACTACATGTCTGAAACACAACACAAAAGCAACTCACAAATGACCCCCACTGGTAGTGTGGAGGAGCTGTATGTGGATAAATATTTCGGTGATGATGTTTTATGTTCTTCAGTGATATGCAGAAGTTTGCAGATGAACTAGTAATTATAGAGATCTGACATGTATTAGAGAGACATAAAAAAGCTGTGGCTTGATTTTGTAATGGGTACATGTAACATTTAGATCTAACATTCATTGACATCAGTACTTTGTAAAATCGTGGAACAGATGGTCATGAATAGACTTCTTTATTTTTATTTTTTTTAGAAAGTAAGGGTCTTTTTTTGCCAGTTTTCAGAACGAATTGAGAAATGTCCTAGATATGACAATATAATCCATATTGTCAGTTTTGCTTTATGTTCCTTAAATAACTGAACTGAGATATATTTACCAAGCAGCTCTGTTTCACCCCACTTTCAGACATTTATTGCCTTGGCCAGCAGATGTCACCAAAGACCAGAAAGTCAAGAATTTAGAAGCCGGCCAGATTTATGAAAATGTACGTTTTAAACATGGACATTCGCAGACACCATGACTTCCACAGGTATCCACAGAGTCTCTGAGAGCATGCTGTGAAATTGATTCATATTATTCTTAGGAGATTAGGATTGGGTTGTGGCATGACGTTTAAAATTGCCCATTCTTATAAGAGGATAAGAGGTTGTCAGACAGGATACTCAATCAAGTCAGTTCTGTTTTATTTATCGTTACTAAAAATACAAATTGTTTCAAGACGCCTTACAGAACAGAAGTTTGGAAGGTCTTGTCTTGACTCAACCACAGGAGGTTGTAATGTGATATTTTAACCTCATGGGGGTGCTGTTTCTCGACATATTAGTTAAACTGACCTAGTAGGCCTCTAATATGAATCAGTCATAATTATTCACATTCACGCAGAAAACAGTGAAACCATCCCACCCCATCTGCTCTCCCATCGCTTCTTAAGTATAAGGACCCAAACTGTTCCGAAAAATCAGTTCAATTGATTAGCCCCTAAATACGTCATTCCTAGGTCAAAGCTTTAAATAAGAAGAGCTGGGCTTGTACCAGTTGGAAGTATTACAATAACGCAACTTGTTTGTAAATTAATGCTCACCTTCTTAATACACAACAGTTAGAGTGCAGTTCATCCTCAATTTATATTTTTTGTGTATTTCTTTACTGTTTAATTTTTCCAGACTTACTGTATGTGTGTACAGTATTAAACACTACAACAAATTCCTCATATGTGCCAACATATGTGACAATAAGAGGACCCTGATTCTGATTCTTCACTGCATGTGTGTTTATGTTGTCACATTCAGTTTGCACCTTATTCGCTCTTAAATGATTGAATTCAGTTTTATGATTTCAACATTTTATTTAACATCTATCTACTGATTATTTTTCTTAAGTAACACTATTATTACACACTGAAACTCAATGAAGAACCTCTTTCCAGAACCTCAAAAGCCTAGGAAGCCCTAAATTACAATTACATGTTGTTGGATTCTTTAAACTGAAAAAGTGATCAACTGGTCAATAATCAAAAATCACATACAGTTTCTGTATGTGTAAGTCTTGTACATTTGCAGGTATTAGTGATACTATGTAGGCAGGTCTAAGAATGTGAAGTCTGTGAGTCATACAAGCTTGTCAACATTCCACACTCTGTGTTTCAGCAGCAAGGAATGTCAGCAAGTGATGTTCACAGGTATAAAAAATAAATTTATCTTAAAACTTATATTCCAAAGCTGCATGTGTTTCTTCTACTAGTCCCATAGTTGGCATTATGTTCATTATGTGAACCAAACAGTTAAAGAAAAAATGGTTTATCCAGAAAAGAAAATATGATTGAATGAAAGAATGTCAGAAAAAAACAATGGCATTCCATGGCATTTGCAGACTCGACCAAGGAATTTTATGCTAAAACACTTTCGTTATGTTCAGTGAATAACATTCTGTTATGCTGTGGCAAGCAGAAAAAGGGCCTGATTCCTATTTCTGTTAAATACTATTTTGTGTGTGTGTTTGCCTGTGTATGTCAGAAATGCCCCCTGTATTTTTACCCTGGAGGCCAGCCAGAAATGAATGAAGCCCCGTGACACAGATAAAAACCTGTCCTTCAGCACTGCCACCTGTCACGCCCCATACCCAAAACACACCTACCCACGCCAGAGGCAGGGACATACCAAACATAGCAGATATGCATGAGCTGGATTTGAAGGAAGACATATGGGAGGAATTCATGTGCATGTGGAGAAAAATGAAAAAAGAACTAAGTCTATGAGAAGTGAAAGAAAAATAAATAAGGCATAAAGTAAGATAAAGTAAGATAATGCAAGGTACAGCAAGAACCATGCTCCTGAGTTCAATTCAGCTCAGCTCTCTTCAGTTCAGTTCAATTTAGTTTTATTCATATAGCACCAATGACTATCAGTCAGTTATTTTAGTTACATTATGTGGCTTAAAAAACACATATGGCTATGTGGGCTTCTTCTAAATGACTGCAATGCCATCTTCTTTCCAGTTGTCTGCTCTAAAGTGAGCATTTGTGAATTATACCAACTAGCATTCTGTGATTGTACTTCTGATTGAGGGGAAAATGTGTCAAGTGTTGTACTCAGCAAGGAGTCAGTGCTGTCAACTGGATCATCAATTTGTGGTGGAGAAAAGTCTGCAAGAACAAAAAACAACACAAGACGGTTAGAATAATGTCAGATGACAGAGAAAAGAATCAATACACTGGTGGGGTCTGTGATACATACCACTATACAATGTATTGACAATATTGATGGTTATTGTGTTGGTCTGCATATTTCAGGCTCAATCATTTGTGTGAACGAAGATCAGTGGGAAGAGCACTTATTAGCACTTTGCTTATTGTCCATTTGGTGGATGTGATTTTCCCCAGCCTCACCTGTCTGGTCTGTCAGGAAGTTTATGATCTACTGTCTGGTGTAGACTGCTATGGAGAGCTGGGTCACCTTGGAGAGGAAGATTTCTGGAATGATGGGGTTGAACACTGAGCTTAAGTCCACAAACAGGATCCTTGCATAATTTCCTGGGGGCAGCTGTGTTGGGTTTAGGGTGAATTTGCTATGGTATGTGTTTACCTTCTTTGTACTTGTTTAATAGTTTGAAAATGATGATGCTCTGCTGCCAGTAGATTTGTCCATGCTTGTGATGGGCCATATGCTGCAAAGCATAACTTTGCAAGATGCAGTGCACAATTTTCTGTTAACAAAGCAAATAAGCTATTGCCTTAAACAACTTATTCAGCCAAGCAAAGCACTTATAAGATACATTTATTCTGTTGAAGTGCCTATCATTATGACCAAAAACTTCTACTATCTCTGAGTTGTTATGTCAACTGCATCATAGTCACATACTGTACTGTACTGTAAAAAGGACTATAGTTTCACTTTATGGTGCGGCCCATCAACCAGGTGAGATATTGGGACACCACCCTGACCACTTTTTGAAGGATAATGGAATGATCTCTGCTTTTACTTTCTCCCAAAATGTCATTATTGCCTGATGATGTAAAATGTTTTCAACTTAATTGAATGCATTGTTTTAGAAAGTTCATCTGGTACAATTCTGATTATTGTCAATTGAAATGAAATGAGTTTGTTTTCAAAGTGTGTAGTAGCTTTTAGTACATCTGAGAATGACTAGCATCAACTAGTTCCCAGAAGAACAACCTATTGCAGTTTTGTGGACAGTGTAGGTCTCATCAAGGTTTCATGAGATAACTAAATAAGCTTCAGGAATTCTCTAAGTAAAGTCCTCTGACTGCTCTCAAAAGGCTCTACAATATCAAGTGGTCTGTGGAGGCAAAACAGGGCCTGATAGTGTTTCAGATAATTGTCAGGAAGCATACCTTGAGATCTTGATAATACACGAGACACTGTTGACTCCAGGAGCTGAAGATGGCCAGAGACTTCCAGAGACTACAGTGAGCAGGTGTACGGGAAGGATCTGATATCACTGGCATGAAGAGGTGCGAATGAACTGTTGAAGATCCAGTTTAACCAGTTTTTCAACAGGCTTGACTCACTAAACTATGACAAAACTCTCTCTACCTCATCTAATGTCCCTATTCACTCATCCTACCCCACCTCCTGATTTCCTTATGTCTCCTTATTTACACTATTCCCACTGTTCTCCTGTTAACAACTGACAAGCTCATAGAGAACAACATACAATAAAACATCCTAGCACTCTCAGTGACTTCAGGCTTGTGGCCTTAACATCAGGTTAAACTAATTACCACCTTTAAGAGAGTGGTTTCTACAGTAAGTTGAGTACAAGAATTACATAAGTGTGCAGGATGTCATCTACCTGCTCCACAAAGATTACATACATCAGGAGAAGCACAATGCCTCTTTGAACATTGTGGTCCTCTACACATGATTATCACTCAGACTGCTCAGCTCAGGACAACATTCCATTTACAAAAGTGCCCTGAAAGACTCTATTCTCTATTGCTGGCTGTATTACAGATGGAATTACAGATGGAAAGGAGGAGCAGTAGAAATCAAGTTGACAGCCCCATAAACGTGGCATGGTAACCATGGTAAGGTCAATATTGAGAAGACCAAGGTGGTGAACTTCTTGTGCAACAACAGACCCAGAAAGCCTGTCACCATAAAGATTGAGGCGATGGAGATAGTGGACACCTGTAAGTTCCTAGGGGTGCAACTTAACACAGTAGACTGGTCAGGCAACACTGGCATCCCCCCTCCTCGGGTAAGTAGGCAGTCATTTCTGACAATCTGAGGAGGTGCAGGTTTTTTAATGTACAGCATACTCTACCAGTCTGCAATGGCTAACATTGTTTGATTTGCTGTGATGTGCTTGATAGGTGGTGATGAAAAAAATAGGTGGTGTGAAGATGAATGGTAAACCGAAAAGAAAACTGAAAGTCCTTGTCGATAACGTTTCATATCTTCTCTATGCAAGGCTGAGGCGGATCAGGAACATGATGCCTGTCACAAGCCTCTGAGCTTTTGGGAGACTCTTTCCTCCTATCTCTCATCAATTTATGCCTATGGTAATCCTATCTCTAATGTCCATTTTTCCACTTAGTATCCCTGTCCCTGTGCAGTTGTGTCCATTTGGATTTCCCTGGGTGGGGGTCAATAAACGTACAGCTTATCCTTTCTTATTCCTAGATCGTTGTTTAAAGGCTGGAAACCCTGTAACCTTCAGGGAACGTGCCCTGAAGGTTACTATTGACTGGGATAATAGTGCTGTGGTATTACTACTTCATGCGTCATGTCCTGCCCCCTCTATTGTGTCCACCCCTGTCGTTTCGAGGAGGAGCACGGCTTCCACTGGCACACACAGCATCCCATACTGGTTTGACCGGACTCCACCTGTCGCGAGCGCTGTGGGTTGTATGAATGATAACAACGCGCTTAGCGACACGACACGAGACACAAACACGGCAGTCTTTGAAAGCGAGAGCGAACGGGACGGAGCATTAGGTGGATGTAGTGCTTCGGCTCTCACCGCCTGCTCTATGGTTTGAATGATTTTTTCAGCACCCGAGGAAGAGAGGAGGAAACAACGACCATAATTCCGGTGGATGGTTTTATCCGCAGTGACTCAGCCGAACAGACAACCGGGGGAGCAGGATGTCAAGGCAGCAGCACCGTACGCCGTTAAAACTAACCGACAGCATGGTGGAGGTCAAAAGCAAAGTGAGTGGTGGGCTAATGGGAATGTTTGTTTATCTTTAGCGGTAATGAGGGGGGCAGCTGGCTCTGACTCTTTATTTCTCTCGTGTTCGAGCGACATAAATCCGCTGACGCCGTTCGGATACGACACGCGACGTCCCCTTCTCCTCTCCACCAGACACACATACATTTTACAGCTGGGAATTCAGCGAAAATATTTAGTCAAACGAGACTGCGGTGCACTTGACTGGCGACCTGGCTCCACCTACTGTACTCTGTTAGCAGGCTACCAGAGCCGAGCCGCTGTGTCAAAACACAGCACCATCGTCCCTTTTCTCTGTGTCAGCGTCTCTTCAGTTTCGTGGTATTGCTTTTCCCTTTAGCCCGTGTTTTGATTTGTCGTCATAGTGTAGCCCAAGGTACTGTTGCTTGTAGGCTATACTCATACTTTGCCACAGTAGCCCTCAGTTTTAGAGTAGTAATGCTAATGGTTTAATGAATGTTTGTGGGTATTTTTTTGAAAATATTCCACATGCCTATTATATCATAATAATAGGTATTTGTAATGTACAAGACACTGCTTAAACCCCAGTGACACAGCAATTTTCAAATTAAAAAGTACAACTGGTAACCAAAGTATTCCTCACGCTTACAGCCAAAATAGATATGCAGTGTCTGTATCAGTACCAGTCAGACTTCATGGAACATGACAAAAACTTACTGGGCAGATGCACTGTTCTTTAAAATATTCAGAATTCCTCATATTTATCATTTCAACTGTGAGCCCATAATAGTAATAAGACAATCATGGCAAGATACCATACCGCTTGAAGTCTGTTATTGTTTTTTCCACTATCCTTTCTCTGCCTTTGCAGGCAGCCAAAAGAAAAAACAAAACAAAACTGCCTTTAAAAATGTTATAGAATTGGATCTCAATAATATTATTTTAATTCTTTTCCTGATCAAAGGGGGTTTGGTCTGGTTCTCTACAGATGTTGTGTTTAAGACTCTGAACCCTAGAAATAAATGTCTGCAGTAGTACTCTACTACTACCACCATGTTGTCCAGCTGGTATCTTCCCAGATTCATGGTTCCCAGATTCAGAGGTAGGGCGACTTTGGGGAGACTCTGCTTCTAGGATAGCTTTGTTTCTGGGTCCCGGTTTGTTGACTTGCTTTTAGTGCGGGCAAAACGCCATAGTGAGGCAAAAGGAAGACAAACGTTTGTGAAATGGGCTCTTTATTTTTTTTTCATTCATTTGCTTCCCCTTTAGGCCGTGCCTTCACCAGAAATCTTTCCATTCTGTCTCCACCTCTGCCTCTTTGCTGTCTGCTGTGTGTATCAGACTGACAGGAGAACAAGTCTTTTAATGTTCGAGAAAATATTTCAGGAATGGATTATGACGTGGTAAGGCATGTGGAATTGTGAAACACTCTGTGACACAGTGTTGTGTAAATTGTAGGCTTTACATGAAACACGCATGCAGTACCTGTCCTGCCAGCTCCAGAGAACAATAGACACTTCAAAAGACAAATCAGCAAATGTCCTGCTTAAAGTAGCTAATGATCGGTGTCTTTTAGATTGTTTTAGATGAGTGGAGAGCAGGTCACACTTGACCAGAGTTCAAAAGAGTTCAGTACTGTATCCTTGGCTACCATCGGTAAGAGTAAAGAGCAAGCATTACCCTTTACATTTGTCATCATTACTCTACTAATACCACGTTTACAGATACATGTGAGGAATTGTCAGTGCAGTTGCATACAACACCATTTCCACTTTTAGTTATTTTAGTGGAAGGCAGGCTGTGCATCTGCATTTCCACAGTGATTGAGATTTTAAAAATTAAATCAGGTGTTCTGTCTGGTTGTGAATCGACATTGAGTTTGGTACATGGCCTCCTGCTATGACACATCACCATTACTCTGGCCTTAGAAGTAGTTTCAGCAGCAAAAATGCTCCAAGGTCTTGTTCCTGCTGATGTGTGATTATCAACAGGTATTTCATTTACTCAAAAGTAATTACCCTGAATTCAGTAGTTGTTGGCAACAAACAGAACTTCAGTGTTTAGATTCATGCACACGGTTAATCTGTTTTTCATCAGGGAGTGAAACTGATTCGGGTAGCAGAGAAGTGAACTTTTGAAAGAGAGCTGATGTGAACACGTCTAATGTCAGCAATAAATGATGAATTTTTTCATATTAGAACACATTTCACTAATAAGACCACGCCTCAGTATACAGTATACAAAGAAGTTTACTTTGACCAGGTAAAGGGGAGAGAAGGAGGACGCTTCGGCGTCGTGTCTCCCTAGATCCTGCAGTGAGATTGTAAATGAGAAGAAAGAAGCCAAACAGATGAGGAGAGGTTAGACGCGCCTATGTATGCAGGTGCGGGTAATTGGATGTTTGAGGCGTGGACTTGTTCCTGAAACCAAGTTATGTAACTTAATTTATGTTGCACTGAATGCTACTTTCAGTCAGGAAATAATAATGTTTAAGAGAAGTCATCAAGCTTTATCTATCATACATATATATACTGTATATATAATATATATTTTATTTTGTCTAGTCATTCGTGAGAATGAGAGACCATACACCAATATTAATAAGAAAATATCTTGTCTGACATACAATTTCTCTTGATTTGTTTGTCTGTGGTGTAAATGTTATGAAACGTACTATATTTACCTTAAGTAACCATGCTGTTCTGTTAGGTAGCAGTGGCCTTCATACATACATACATACATACGATACATACATACATGGCAAGCCCATGTTGTGCTGCAAGGCGTTTTATTACATCACTGATGTTTCCGCCATTACCTCATATTCTCATCTGACTGAAGTTACACCTAGCGGTACTGTCATGTGTATTAGTCAGGAAAACATGCAGCACTGATAGGCTGTGAGGTCAGTATGTGAGTTATTTGGCCTATGACCTGCCAGTTCAAACATTTAAACCTCCATGTAAAATACAGTATGTGAATTTTGTTCATTGTCTCCCTACAGTTTGAGGCAGAATACCGTCGCTTTGCTCTAAAGAGAAATGGTCCAGGTGGCTTCCAGGAGTTCTACCGCCTTCTTCAAACCATCCATCACATTCCTGGTGTTGATGTGCTACTGGAATATGCGGACGTCCATGGAGACCTCCTTCCAATAAACAACAATGACAACTTCCACAAAGCTGTCTCATCAGCCAATCCACTGCTTCGCATTATTATAACAAAAAAAGGTAAGAGCAAAAAGAAAGGGGGGCTTGCAAATAAAAGTTTAGAAATTCCTGAACTACTGCCCCCGTTTCTCTTAACAACTCAGAAAATACACTTTTTTACATTTCCACTGTCAAACATTGCCAGCTGGATGTGTGGGAGTGAGGGGCTTTGCACAGCTGCATGGACGACATCAACATAGTTTATTCTCCAGACAACCCCATCTACTGACTGACTGATATTGTTTTTCAGTGGGTGATGTCAATACTTATAGGGCAAGGCGACCCGCACTGGGGGACAGCCGTGGCCTAGTAGTTACAGAAACAGCCTTGGGATTGTGGGTCACTGGTTGAAATATGTCTGTAGGTAAAGCAAAGAGCCCTTTTCCCTCAGCGTCACAACACAGCAGAACACATCAACAACAAAGGGTTTAGGGTTTTTCTGATAATTCTGATATGCTGTAAAACAAAAAAAACAAAAAACAGCAACAATTATTAATAACAAATGAGACGCAGTTTCTGGATTTAATTTAATTAACTGTATAATGTTTTCAGGCACTCCTTTTTTAGATCTTTGCTCTGTGGTGCATTTATTTAAGATTAATACATGTATCAGTGAAATAAAATCCACACCTAATCATAGACATATTAGCAATATATTTTATAAAAAATATACTTAATAAAACAACAGCAGTTATCAGCAGATAGTAGTGTTTCTCCACATTGTAATTAAGGAAGCTTGATACTCTTTTCTCATGAAAAGCCATGACCTAACTGACTAATACAGTGACATTTCCTTCACAGTAGGCCATGAAGGCATACGTAGGTTTGCTCTTGTTTCCATCCCTCTATGGGCAGACCACTCTTTCTGTCACTGGCTTCTGTATCTAACAGTTCAGCTCTCAGAGATCTCATCACTTTCTTCCAAGAGTTACTGAGGTAGGCCTTTTACTGGCCCTCAACCAATTTGGTGGACTAGTTGAAGTGAGCTGCAATATGTGCTCACTGCAGCTCAGGCTTATTGTCCTGACCACTTCAATGTCTTCCACCCTTACATCACCCAGATAAGGTTTTGATATTCAAGATTTACTTACAAAATTACATGTTAGACTCATGTGATTTGTTTTAAGAGCGCAACAGTCTGAAGTGAAAGACAGCGGAAAGACAAAGTGGGGCCAGCATTCTCTTTTGCAGTTTGTGCTTGATTTTTTTTTTTTCCCACAGCTATAACTGTACAGTGTCGACAGCTGTTAGTGTGTTGAAACTAGGCATCAGTTTTAGCCGTTTACTTTGAGTATCAAACTTGTGTTATAGTAGGCTAAAGTGAGCCAGTTGTTTCTGTATCTTTGTCCTTCTTCTGTGCCTCTTTATTAGCAGGGAGATGTGATGTTTGGTTTCATGTTCATTACAGTAGTTTCTCTGCCTGCCCAACAGTAGAGGTGTCCCAGCTATATCAAGAAAGAGTAAACATACTTAGCCTTGTTTAACAAAAGCTAATAAATGTCTTCCGACCCCAGCTCATCTGGAGTACAAGTGGGTACTTGAGGTGGACATAACAATATGTTTTGGACTTGCTATTTGGATTTTACTTATTGCACTGTAAGGAAAATAGCTCAAGATAAACATACAAAAATACATTCAGTGCAGGGCATAAATCAGTCAAAAACAAGACGGATGACAGCTTGAGGCAGGTTGGCCAGATCATCACAGTCCCTTCCTAGACAGTTCCAACTTTGAATAAGCTTCACTGATGACTCTTGAAACAACACAGATAATTCCCACTTTTGACTGCATATGTCCATGTAAGTGTCATCCTAACAGAGCAGAGAACAGATTGACAAGTTGAGTACACAGACTGTGAGAAAACGTCGTAAATATAAACTGCACTGAATGTAATTACTAGTCGAATTGGGGGAAAAGCTAAACTGGCTAGTAACAACAACAATTTCTGTATTTTATGAGAAAAGGGTGCATGCAGGATGTTCTACCCCAACCAACTGAGTTTCCACATGGAAATTTTTCAGCTTGCCCATTTTGATTAAATTTGTGAAGACAGCTATGCCTAGGAAAACACATATTCCCTTTTAACCACAAAAAATCTAAATCACAAGCAGCATTTAGCAGGCTTAATATTGATTTATAGAAGAAGTGAGAAAACTAATTTTCATGAGTACATGAGACAGTGTGTAGGTAAACAAAGTACACCAGGCAGTAATTATCGGCTTCTTTCAGTTCCTCTGTGTGCCATTTAACATATCTAGAGTCCATATTACAAAGCATTTCTGGGACTTTTATTTTGCATATGTCATTCCTCTTGGTCAATTTTGAAAAAAACATGAACAAACACACAAATAAACACTGTGTTTCTTGAACAAATTGGTTTCAGATGTCGAAATGTGTTTTACTAAGAATTGTTCTGTCCTTGTATCTTACATAATTCATGATATAATAATGTTGGTCTACTGCTTAAGCAGCTTTGTCCAGAAGTACAGACAGCTGCTAGCTTAATCTCATTAATTCAGCGGTGTGAGAGAAGGAAAGAAAGCAAGATGTGAGTCAGAGGAGAGAGAACAAGATGAAATGAAAATATACACTTTTGTCCTAACATCATATTTAGCAGGTTCAAGCTCAACTTTGAGAAATATTTTTTTAATTCCATTAAATCCTACATGTTAAAAGAAAGTAGGAATGGTGACTTAATTAAATCTCCTTTGTGCTTAACCTAATTAGGAAGGATTAAGACATGAGTTAGCCAACTAAAGATCTACTCACCTAATCTTTCATACCTGAATTGTACACATGAACAGAGAGACTCATACTAAAGCCGCTAATAAAATCTATTCAGCTGTTTACTCTTTCTCTGTTGTGGGAGGTTTATCCATCAAGAAGAGATTCATGTAGTTGTGATAGTTCAGGTTTTTGTTTATGGCATGGACAAAATAATTTGTCAGTGATGTAATGATGCACTGTTTTAGGACTTTGGAATGTGCCTCGCCAGAATTTGTGACTTTGTATGAGAGTGAGTCAAAGTGATAATAGCCCATCAGGAGCTCTAAGCCATTAGCCACTAGGATTATGTTACTCTAAAAATGTAATCAATTACATCAGCTCTGCTTAGAGAGCGTGACTGTGTGTCTGTGTTGTTGACACACACAGTGTAAAAAGGATTGCACAGAGAAAGCATATGTATAATATTTCAGTTACATCTATTTGTATCATTTCTGCAGTTGTATTCATGGTAAACATTGTGAAGAAGTACCGCAGTCATAAATGGTCTTGTGTTTATATAGTGTTTTTCTACTTATTGGTAATCAAAGCACTTTACAGCAAAGTGACATTTACCCATTCATTCTCACACACATACACACATTCACACACCAGTGCCAAGCACTTAGGCAGATGGGTCCCTTCATATCAGCTGGGTTCTACTCAAAGTTTCTTCCTGTTGAAAGGGAGATTTTTCTTACCGTTGGCGTTGCGCTTGCTCTCCATATTTCAGGCCATGTTTTGTAAATCGCCTTGAGACAAATTGTATTGTACTGATGCTATATAAATAAAGTTGAATTGAATACTTCAGGAGGTTTTCATAAAGTTGAACATGCTAAAAAATAAGGCTGTCTGTCTGTGGGCTTCCTCGGATAGAGCTAGCAGTGACAAAGACAGCTGTGTCATAAATGAATAAATAATGAAGCTAAATAATAATGACGATAATGAGTGATAACAAAATACTTCAGTAATGATGTCATCAGTCTCTGTATAATCAACCCAATGATCAACTGATGGCTTTAAAAGAAAGATGAGAGACTGTACCTGGGGTTATCAGAGGGTCAGTGGTTCAGACACCGGTACATGGACCACATCTTTAGCTAACACACAATTTTAACAATAGCAGCACCCAAAAAAAGTAGTACAGTACATAAGGCTTATTAGGCTTATTAGGAATGTGTGTAGAGGATGGTTGTATAAGTGATACCATACCATACATAAGTATTCCCATGCCATAGTTAGAAGTCACTTTTGATTTTGTTTGAAAATGGAATTGTCTCAACATCCCTATGTATCAAAATAAAATAATAAAATGTGTAAACCAGTGAGGAGAAATATACAGTTTCGTGCAAAGTACACAAACTGTGGTAAACCTGCTCTTCACTCAGCCATATGGCTGCCTCTTGGGCTCCAGATGGTTGGAACTACACAGTGACGTCACTGTTACACATACATACACAAACACTTATGACAGCTGCAGATCACAGACATATGATACATTAGGGACAGATATGGTACAGTTAGACACAGAGACAGTAGTTTAATTTTAGAGGTAATACAACCTACATACTGGTACCTAATAATAATAATAATACGTGTAATGGATTCATAATGGATTCTTCTCTTTTTTGATATCTGGAGCTTCTGACACTACCTTTACTACTTAGTGTTTTGAAGTTGAATGTGAGCTACTGTAGCTAGAACTGGGACAGTGAGTAACTGGTAAGCACTGATTACAAGGAAGGTCTAGTCATAGCTTCTTCTTTTTTTAAACTCTGCTATGCTTATACTGTGAACTATTGTTTTTTACTTGCTGTTTCCCCGCTTAGCGTGTCACACTGGAACAGAGAAAGCTGTCAATGAGGCAGGCTGTCATCTGGCAGTGCATTGTGCTCCTGGGGCCAATGAGATTTCAGGGGTGGCTGGCGCCCCCATGTCTCCTATTACAGGCAAAGACGGTGCCTGCAATATTGTTCAATCAGTGTGTGTTTCTGCGAGTCTGTTTAGAAGGGTTTTAGCAGGAGTATACCTTCAGGCACTGCTCTGGCTCTTTCTGGTATGGTCCTGTCTCTATTCTGTCTGCGTTGTCTGAAAATGCTGCTTCTAACTGGGGACAGTGGTGTGCAGTTTTTGTAAGTGTTGTGTGTGCATTGCTGCATTAAGTTGTTGCTGCTTCTTAATGAGTGTTGATCAACAAATGCCCACAACTTCACACCCACATGCAGTAACCTTCACTTTGCTTCTATTGCAGTTTTCTAGAAATATACTTATTCTCACAAAGTGATTTTGTAGTGATTTCTATTATGCCTGTGGACAGATGAGACCAAAATCATTCAAGCACCAGGTTGTCATCCTGTCTGTTAAACATGGGGATGCTAATGTTCTTGTTTGGGCCTGTTTTCCTCAGCGAATTCTTATAGAAAATGTCAGGACATCTGCCCAATAGCTGAATCTGGAGACAACACGTTGTTCTATAAAATAAGTATCCAAGAAGAACAAAATGAATGCTTTGGAATAACCAAGTCAGAGTCCTGACCTTAATCCAATAGAAATGTTGTGGACAGACCTGAAGTAAGTAGTTCATGTGTGGAAGCCCACCAACATCTCAGACATGAATTAGTTCTGTAATGAGGAAAAAATCCTGTAAGCTGCTATAGATGACTGATCATCATATTGACATTTTAAAAGTATCATGAATATCATGAATAATTAACTGTTAACTTAATGTTTCTCTTCCTCCTATGTCTCTTCTATTAGATGGTGAACCTGTAGTTTTTGCCACCAACTCTCTCCAAAGGCGTAAAAAAGGCCTGGGCCTAACCGGACTGCGCGCCCCTACATCACGCTCCACCCATTCAAAGAACAAATCAGTAATTGAGATTAGCGAGCCAGGGAACTTCAGGCAGATATCATCCATCATTGATGTGGACATCTTGCCTGAGACACTTCGACGTGTACGACTCCACAAACACGGGACCCACAAACCCCTAGGCTTCTACATCCGTGATGGAGTGAGCGTCAGGGTGACATCACAGGGTGTAGAGAAGGTGAGAGCCTTTATTTCATTTCTGAAAACTTTAATTAACGAGTATTTGTCAGTGGCATTTTTCACACAAAACATTTCATAGTTCCAGCCTCATGTATGCAAGGTGTGTCTCTTCTTTTAATTACTTTAATTTTGTGTTCGTACTATTGGTTGAATTGTAAGTAATGCTTCCACTTTCCTTGGGTGCCACTGTGGACAGCAGAGAAAACAAAGTAAATGCATAATGTGCAACATATACATATTAATAAATTTAATCAACCAATATAATCTAAATATATGGTGTTAGTTAACAACTGTACATGTTAAAAACATAGACAGTGTCTGCCAAGCTTTTGCTGATGGATAAAATAAACTGGTGTAAAAAAAATAACCTATAATGTGACATGTGGGCGTCACAGTGGTGTGGTGGTCAGCACTGATGCCTCACAATAAGAAGGTTCCGGGTTTTAATCCATTATGCAAATTAAAGAGGGAAATACTTATGATGAATATTAATGGTAAGACATGCATAACAGGAAAATAAAAAGGACCTTTTGTGGAAGAAAATAATGACAAACTG
Organism: Planiliza haematocheilus; assembly: GCA_005024645.1. Lineage (NCBI taxonomy): Eukaryota > Metazoa > Chordata > Actinopteri > Mugiliformes > Mugilidae > Planiliza > Planiliza haematocheilus. Next base: position 845,027 of record SRSE01001160.1, read on the forward strand.
GCTCTCTCCTGTGATATTATCATCTTTAGTTAGAGGAGTTAGTAGACCATAGTAAACCAGAGCCAGACACATTGTATATCATAAAAGTTAATGATATAATCACATAGAAGATATTAGGCATTTTTGTCTGTCTGCTGTCTTACACTAATATCTTCTTCCTTCCTCCTGTAGGTTCCAGGAGTGTTCATATCTCGACTGGTTCGTGGAGGATTAGCAGAGACTACAGGGCTGCTTGGTCTTAATGATGAGATCCTCGAGGTCAATGGCATTGATGTAGCTGGAAAGTCTTTGGATCAGGTAACAGTGCTGGAAAATAACATTCTTAGAGATCTGCCAAGCACACACAAAAGCCAATAAACATAAAAGTAAATGCAAAGTGAAGAGTGAGAAGAATATGTTTTTATCTCAAAGGAACTTTGAGAACCCTTGTCATAAGAAGGGAGCCATCTGCTTGAGAGTGCAGAAAGATTAGGTAGCATATCTATATGTGTAGCATATCTTGTCGCATCAAACAGCCTATGAAGACACAACACATAATTGATTCAAGAGGAGTCATATCTGTGCAGAATCACTCACCAACCATTGCAATGTATGCTTAGGTATCTATCCGTGACAGGCTACACAGCGACATGGCATGAAGGAAAACACCTTACTCTCACTTTTTTTTCCTCTGCTTCCAGAGCTAAGATCTCTCTATCTGTCCTTTCAGGTTACAGACATGATGGTGGCCAACAGCCACAACCTCATTGTGACTGTGAAACCTGCTAATCAGAGGAACAATGTGGTGCACCGCGGGAGTAAAACCTCAGTGGGAAACTCTGATTCAGTGGGCTCAGCTGGATCTATGGGGTCTGCTCTTTCACATGACTCGCCAAGCCCCGCCTCTCAGAGCAACCCTATTACTGCCAGGTATGACATGAACAGGATATATGTGCTTGACCATGTTGAAAACAAATGTGGGCAAAAACAAGTGCAGGAGGAGAAGATTAATCGTCTACAATAAAAAAAGAGAAATTGGTGTGCACAATCACCCTGAAGATCATGGAAATAAGAAATAAGAAATGTGACTTCTAATACGCCATAATCAGTCCTAATTAGATTCAAAATTCCCCCAATGTTTTGGCTTCTTCGTCAACTATGGACCAAACTTTACGAACAAAGCCATGAAAAGCTGTGCATAGGACAAGAAGGACTGCATTTTTGAACAAATAGATTTTCTAAGAATGCCTGTCATAGTATATCATTGATTTGTGAAGAAATAAATTTGGATAGTTTAGTATATATCATGTCCTCAGTGGATACAGAAAAAAGTATTCCACTTTATGTTTGAACTTAAACAGATGATGCAGATATTGCCTGTTTTCCATTTTCACCGCAGTAGTTCCAACAGATGGCTTGAATTCCAAGGACATTTATTTAGAAGTACGTATAGTATAATAGTAGTACTGTATAGTAGCTGAGTAGTTCTATATTGGATGGTGCAGACTTGACCAGAGCTAAATGTTTAAACAAACGGTAAATGCCATTTCATACTATTCATTCATTCTAACAGTTATCTAATGACCTTTTTATCTTTTGTTCCAGCAACAGCATTGCTGAGGGTGACAGTGATGATGAAGATGATGACGGTGACCTCATTCTGGAAAACGACTGCCCAACACCCTATGAGTCCCAACGGGTAACTAACAGCAACAACACAAACCTCAACAGAGACTCTCCAAACAATTGGCCACACGGTTCCACGGTGGGCAGGCCCCTCCCACAGAGTGTCTCGTTGCCCAGTAGCATCGGAACATCGCTGAATGACAGCTCCATGAGGATGTCCAATCACAATGGAAACCCCACCCATGCAGCCAGTAGCAGTGAAGAGAGCATGAGAGAAGATGGCAATATAATAACACTGTAACCATGACAACCCTGACCTCTACACTGTAACACTGAGGACTATAGAATTTTGCAGTGGCAGTGCTGTAACCGTTACGCTTACAGACGACTGCACTCCTGTCAGACAGCAGACTTTGCAGCACATTTTCTTTTAAAGGTTTTTCCTGTTGATTTCTTGGTAGGTTTTCTTTTTGAATTTGTGGACAGGATAGAAAACACTCTATACCACATGGCTGATCTATATTAGTCATTTTATTATTGCATTACAATCATATTATGGAATCTACTGCAATGCCATAATGTCATGATTGATTAATACAGACTTACAGAACATAACAAGAAAAATAATTAAAGCCATGAGTCACTTTGATGTCAGCATAGAGTGTTTAAGAAAATGCTTATATGCAAAGCTGTTTGTGAAGTAGCTACTACAAACCTACAACATCCACAGTCACTCTGATCAGAGACGTCACTGCTACTGACTGAGTCTACTGACAACAGGATGATTAAAGATCACTGTATATTTAAACAGTGCAGTCAACGCTGCATCTGGTTCATCTGGTTCATTTTTATGTGGATTTAGTATATCTGTGAGGGGTTCATTCAGATAAGTCAGTGCAAAGGTACCAAAAATCAAAATGGTTTATGTTTCTATGGCAACATCAACATTAACTGAATAATGTTTAATATATTTTCCGTAGCTGTTCCATTTAATGTAAGTGGATTATATGTAATTAAAAGAAAACACTAAAGTAGGTTGATGAAAGAATCTGTTGTCCAGAGAAACACAGAATATTTCAACAGATGATTGGTATTTGTACATATTTGATGTGCTTGCTGTTTTATTTTGTTCGTTTCTAAAATGATTTCATTTTTTTTTTCCACCAAATTCTCATCAGGCTTAACATTTGATATGGGAGCCATTTGAACAGATCATAGGAAAGAAAATAAGGCAAATTTTTCTTCTGTTTCACACATTATTGAAAAGGTGTGGTCAGTTCTACTGTGTTGTTTGACTAAGACGTAGTATGGTACAATCACATATATCATCTGTGTGATTTTAAATGAGGTTTAGCACCAGTTATTCAGATCAAAGATCAGAGAAGAAGATGGAAATGTTTATTGTTGATTGAGAAATGTTGGCGCGTCACATGCAGCACTCCTTCAGTATGTTGTATGTTCTGTTCAAAATTCAACAATATGCTTTTGATCTGATTGTAACACAGTAAGTTGTTATATGATACACTAAAAGTCATATGTCCCAAGTATTCCCTAACTACACCTATATGTACACTATGCTGTACTAGTTTACTGTATTGTCTATTCTTGAATCAAAAATGAGCTCCATAGTTTACAGTATTCTGATTACATTTGGAGCATCCTCTGCTGGACGTCAGAAAGTCTTTGCTCACAGCCATTCTGGTCTAGCCTAATAGATTAGATTTCTTAAGCCTTTTTAAAGCGTGACGTAGCACAATGCCCAAACCTGAGCCTGCTCCCCTAAAGAGAAAAACTCCCTGATTTGCAGGGGATGTGTGTATGATGCATGTGTTGGGTTCGCTTTTTCATCTCCTGTTCAACCGATCCCTTTGAGACAGCTGTTGCATGTCACGTGGTTGTCACATGTTCCATATATTTCACAGCGAGGGAGTCAAATTATTTATACAGTCCTACCTGACATGGTATCTAATTCCAGCTCTGGTCTGAGTATGGCCTTAATGTTATTCAAATCCCTATCAAAATGGAGATTAAGATTTTACCGGAAGCTGTCATGGAGACATCTCTAGTCAAATAATCTTGACTGCTTATTATGATTGAAATGAGTTTAGAAATACAGTTTAAAACCCTCAAAGCTGAATCAACAGGAATACTTTCTGAACATTGTTAAAATGCCTCTAGCAAACAGCCAGTAAAGATAAATCAAGAATACATGCATATTGTTACACACTTTGATGTCAAAACCTCTTAATGCACACACACACACACACACACACACAGACACAACAAAGACATTGCTTTCATTTTCATGTATCGTGATGTACATGTATGATCATGTAACTGGAATGATTTTCATAAATTGGGAGATGTTTTTATGTAAACAGCCATTTTATAATATGTATAAAATACAGAGACTATTTTTCTTATTCTTGTACTTTTACATTCCACACACACTGTTCATTGACTGACATGACCAGTGTGTGTGGTAGGTTTCTCTGAACAGTCACAGAAATTGTGAATCTATTATGAAGTAAAGGAGCTTTTTTTGTCGTCGTTGTTTAGTTGGTTTATTTTTTTTTTTTTTGAGGCATTTACAGTATTTAACTTAAATTCTGTTTTAATTATGAGAATCCATGCTAAAATGTTCAAGATGAAAATCCAGTTGTGTTTATAAAATGAATTAGCATTTGGTGCACACTGTCATTCCAAGGTCCATGTTAGGTGTTCCTCATGGTTTTGTATCCATACCTGTATGGATCATTTATCCTTGCCCTTATATGGTTGCCATTTTTGTTTGCCAGAAAGCACTGGATTTCAAAGCACTGAGACAAACACTGAGGTGCTGATGTTTTTATTCAGTCAGACTTGGATTACCTGCTGGGCAAATGGGACTGGACACACTTCAGGACATGTTTATCCCAGCTTAGCACAAACACGGAGGAAAGAGGAAAACTACTAGCATGTCTCTGTGTCTACTCTATATCCAGTTCAAAAACAAATCTCCGGTCTAGACCGTCCTGCTGACATCTGACTAAATGGTAACTAATTATCTGTGTGGTAATCAAGTTTCCAAGGCCCTCAGAGTCACTTTACTGTTGAAGCCTGTGTGCAGTCTGCTTACAACATGACAGCTGGTCAGCTTGTTCAGACAAAGAAGGTGTCCTCCTGACTTTACATGGTTTTAGAAAATAAAGGAAGTGCCTTTTTTAAGTAAGGATTTATTAGATGTCACTTTCTGTGTGGTGATCTGTCCACAGAATCATCTCAGTGAAAGCAGGACTCATCAAACAGGTTCCTGTTAGTGATGTGTAGCCTGCATTCAGCCCATTGCTGCTTTCTGTTGGAGTCTGTAACAAACTGTGGATGTCATTTGGAGATAAGATATCATGATTATGGAATTATAATGTTATGCTAATAAAGTATTATTTAAAAAAAACAGTGAACTTCCTGCAATCCTTTCAACTCGTGTTTCTTTTCCATCGCTATATTTTCTAACTCTTTCTTCTTCTTTCTTTTTCCTTATCCTTTTCATTTGTTATTCTATATAAATATTTTCCTCCTTTTTATTTTCTTCTCTCATTTCTTTACATCTACTCCTTCTTGCTGATCAGTTTTTTGTTTGTTTGTTTTTTTTTGTTTTTTGTTTTTTGTTATCTCCTGACAGAATAATTTCTCTTTTTTATCAGAGTGCAGTGTACCACCATGTTTTGGGTGTGGTCAGATGTGCATCAGAGATGGAACAGCTGTTCATGCGTGGCTCCACTGTCAGCAACCAGGAAGTTTCAACCTAGAGCAGCCCAGCAGAAGATTTCTTTTCCATCATGTTTTCTTGCACTCTAATGGACCTACAGTCAATGGCAGACCTCTTTCCTGGTAAATGTAGACGAAGATCACACCTTATTCTCATTCCAGCGGCGGCAGCAGCAGCAGCATGATGGAACCCAGCAGAAATGTGCTCAGCATAAACAGAGATATCTATTACAGGATAAGCTAAACCAAGCACTGCTGCTGTTTGCTTAACTGAGCCTAATAGAGGCTGTTTATATGGCTGGAAGAAATTGGGCTTTGAGTGGTCGAGGTTGGAAAGAGGACAGAGGGAGAGAAAGAGAGAGAAGTCAGTATTCACATGGACATGCTCTGGCACTGGTTTAAGCAACTTGATGTGACATGGAGGTAACAATAGCTCCATGGCATCTACTAGAAATGCTTGCTGACAGCTAAACATATAAATAAGGTATATTTTTATGTGTTTGATACATAATACTGTCCTACTGAGGTCATAGCTGTTGAAGCCTGAGGACAACTGGATCTACAAAGCATCCAAGGATTTACTCTGTAGTCATTTAAAGCAGTCGGCCCTTATTATTAGCTCAGCCATTTTTTTTTTATTCTAATTTTATTAGTACCTTAATAAGCACAGTCACAGACAGAAATATTAAAGTAAGTTGATGGTAAATGATATTTGAGTTATATATATTAGGTAAATATATAGTTATTTATATATATGTTACCGTACCTCATGAGTGGCCTCATAGTATTTTATTTTAGAGTGCTGAAATGTTTAATCAGAATTTTGCATTCAAAGCACTGTTGAACTTTGTTATTAAAAGGGATTACAGTACAAACTGACAAAGCTCAGAGCTGTGACCTCCAGCTCTAGCTGAGACAGGGAGCCAGTCTTTAGGCTTTCTGCTGCTGCTGCTAGTGCTGCCCTCTGGTGGTCAAAATAACACTGCAAACAAGATGCCACTTCCAAGAAAATGTAAATCATCATCACCTTTTTATGTACAGTGAGCTGAAATCTGGATGCACATAAAACAGTCATGCATGAGAAATACAAATTACGTAACAAATGACAGTTAAGTTATTTACGTTAACCAGAGCTTTCATTATAGATTTGTGATGTAGCACCGCTTGTGTCTCCCCGTCACGCTGGCTGCAGTGATGTGAGGTGAAGTGTCAGTAAGTTGCTCATGTGTGTCTCATCTCTCCTGGAGGTAGTGGATGAGGACTTTCTCTGAGCTCACAATGTGAGTGGGATTTTTGAACTTCGGTGACTGCATCTTCTGGATGCCTGCACACACACACACACACACACACACACACACACACACAGGTGAGACACAGGGGTCCCATGTCAAAAACATTATTATATTATTGTCATATAATATGCTATATGACACATTACACTGTTAACAAATAACCAGGACCACACTGAGTATATCTGGACATGATATGTCTGGGCTGATAGCTGACTGAGCCATGAGCGCCCAGTGTTTAGGTGTGAGGCCATTTTCTCTCTGTGTTATTTGTGGTGTTCAGACATTGACTTTAGTATAGAGCATTAGAGGGTTACCAACTTAAGCTGCATCTTTATCCACCAGGGGGAGGAGAAAGTTCAAAATAAGTTAACTAAGCATCTACCCAAGAGTTGTTTGTTTATTCATTCAGCAGACCAAGAGATGTAATGTCACTGAGTGATCATTTAGCTTTAGCTGCTTCATGATCTATGTGTCTCTGTCTATTGCTGAGTGGTAAAGGTACAGGCAGTGCACTGCAGGTTTATCAAAACATTTTCACTGACAACAGCTGCGTGTTCAGAGCACTCAGACTGCAGGAGGCCAAATATCAGTGCAGCTTGGCAGCAGTTCTCTGTGGCTTTGTCACTAATTACATTAATAATTAACAGGATACACTGCCAGCAAGCCTGCCTTAAGCAGAGTAAAATCCAATTAAATGGTAACATACCTCTGAGAACTTCATACCATCCTTGTAGACCATGCTTCAAAACGTTGCTGTCATCCTCCGACACAAACCTCCTGCCATCTGAAGACAAGAACAGACTGCTGTATTGATGCTTCAGAGAGATCCACAGTTTACTAAAATAAATCTTTCTTTCTTACTGGTAATTTACTACACTTTCACAGATCTTTGCTCTGGTTATTTACAGCTAGAGTCTGTGTGGAGAGGTTTTCTGCCATACTGAAGACATTTTAATAATCAGTCACAGTATTATTGCTGTCTAAGTTACCTTCATGGATGCTGCATAAGGCTGGCTCTGCAACTGGCTGCAGACAGGAAACTTTTGAATCAGTGGTGGAGAGGAGGACACTATCAATCATGTATAACCCTGATCACCCTCTCCACCATATAATAGACACACAACGGAACAATTTCTCCAAAAGGCTCAGACAGGCTACAAGAAATCTTTCCTTCCACATGCCATCAGTCTGTCCAACTCCTCATCTGTGTGTGACAAATGACTCTGGGCATTTTGCACATGGTTGTTTTTTGTTGGTTTGTGAAATTCGTTCTATTTCATTGCTTTTTCTTCGGTGTTCAAGTCATCAACAAGTGAAGAGAGAGAGAAGTGTGAAAAGGTCCAGCAACACACTCGCTTGTGGACCAAGTGGCTGCCTTCGGCTGACAGCACCTTGGCTGTCTGTGAGGATTCCTCACTGGACCTCTTTGACTTTAATAGTAGTTATCCAGACGTCCCTGCATGCTCTGCATGTCTTCAGTACTGGTCTGGCCCCAGTGGAAAGCACTTAGAAAGTAAAGTCTTCAGGGCAGCAGTTACACAAAGGGATTAACCCGATAGGGTCAACTCCTAGGTATCAACTCATAAAATCAAATTGGTGGTGCTAATGACCTCATTCCATCATTGATTATATCAAAGCATACAGTATGAAACCAATTTATGACACATCTCTATGCATAGCATGCAGAGACTAGAACAAGATCCTTACCGCTTCAGTGAAATCCAGATAAACTGCAAAAATTCAACCTGCTAATGAAGCTGAGTGATATAAGAATTAAGAACAGATGAATGAGTTGTTGAGCTAATTCACCATTGATGGTGAACAACTATTCGTCAGCTGTAATTAAATAATCTTTTCTATCACTTCAATATCTGTGTATCACTGAGCACTGTCACAGAACCTTCTCTTGTCATTGCAGACATGGTTAGTTAGTTCACTAGCAGGTAGCAATCTGTCCAGAGCAACGGGTCAAGCCCACCCCATCTCTTAGCTTAGGACCAGATGTTTCATAGGCTGTGATCAGATCAGAGTCTTCATCAGCCCTGCACATTCTAAAATAATTGAAATGTGTCTAGAAAATGATGGACAAGACAACCAACAGTCACAGGCAACCTGGTGTCGGGAGGGACAGCTGTTTACCAAGTTTATAACATCAATAAATGAATCCTGAGTGAAGAGCTAAAACATACACATACAAAATATCAAATACATGTGACGTTGATAAAGTAAAGGTGTAAGCATAGTCATAGTTAAACTCACGTTTGCCCTTCAGGTACATCATGGACTGAGGACCCCAGTGAATATTCAGCTGAGGGGAAACAGACAACAGTTTGTCGGTGAGAAACTGTTGCTGAAAAGGACGTATCGGTAGATGGAGAGTTTTACCTTCTGTGCATGACAGGACACAATGAACAGGGAGATGGCCAAAGTACACGTCCAGACAACCGTGCTTTTAAACTTCTGAAACAAGGACAACACAGAGAAAGGAAGCATGTGTACTATGTTGCAGAATATGTGCTTAAGGAGGCCCAAACAGAAATACTACCAGCTTCTACATGGTTTGAATACACTTGTGTCTACAAAAACAAAGTACTTAGCTCTAGTGTTTGAACATGGCTATAATGTATTACAGTGTATTACATAGTGCCCAAACATATATGTACTGCAAATGTAGATACAATCCATCTCACAATAAGCCGTGGCTCAGTAGGTGGAGCTTTATAAATACATTTCCAGATCCAACATTGCAGACCACTGCTCTGTTTCACATACGTGTTCCTCAGACTATAGACTGTGTGAATAAAATGGATATAAACACCACCCATTGATTGAATAAATTACTGAAATTCATTCATTCATGAAATCAAAATCATTGGCAAGTAGATAAGTGTTGTAGTAATACTACTGTGTAAGGCTTATCCATAAGTACTTTTCAGTACATTTTGGTTTCAAGTATCTGTGCTGTTCTGTGAGATTTGAAAATAATGGACGTTTATAAAAACAGTATAGCAATAGTTACCAAATTATTTAACCAAACAGAATAAGATGTGGCTGCATATTGAATCCCTGCAGACAGCTCAGATTTGGCAAGCAGGAGCTTACTGCGTTTTTCTTTTCATTGTCAGAGAAAGTCTAAATATACACAACATGTGCCCTTGATGGCAAGAACATACACACAGACGGTGTCAAGATCACAAAATCACATGGAAGCTCATGTAGTATATTAAATCTGGTCTCGTTAAACACTGTTTCACATCACAGCTGACTTCTAGTCTATTGGGTTTATTAAATTCCTTCAGCTTCATACAGTAACAGGATTCATGTAAAGCTTCCTAAGCCAGTTATATATTCAAGTTATAGTGTGTTTTCCACACATGTTTTCTGTCAGAACACATTCAGTGATCAATAATTTAAATATCATACTTGACCCCCTTTAAGGGTTAACCCTAGAGCTATAAACGGGGCCCACCGGGGCTGAGCTCTACCGTTTTTTCGCCTGTGACAGCCAACATGTCACATTAAATATATATTCTAGTTTGCTCTGTAAAGAACCATGCATTCTGTCTGGGAAGTAAACTAAATACTGATGGCTTTCTAATTGAATGCTTACTTTGTTTTTGTTTTTTCCAGGTACCTTGAATAATTGTAATGGTAATGCAAATAGTACATTTTCAGTAAAGTAGCAACTAAAATAATAAAATGAAGTAATTAAATGTAATGTATTCAGAGTGGGTAGTAATATTGCAGAAATAATAATATACTGACAAACAGCGCACAAGGAAATGAAATTATTTCCTCTTTGCTATGCTGTATTTTAGATATGAATGAAATATAAAATATAAAACCTATTTTCTTCATCAAACTGGTCAATTTCCACAAACTAAAGACATTTAGTTTAGTTTTCAACCAAAAATAGTCATACAATTTCATGGAAATAAGTTTTACAGAAATCAAGTAACAAAAGGCAGCACTAACGTGCACTTGTTTCCACTTACCATATCTGCTGCAGTAGGTGCGGGCAGTCCAGTAGCATGTGTGGTTCAGGCCAATGTTCCAGGCTGCTTTTATCCCCCATCAGGAGCAGCAGCATCAGTAACAGGTTTGATCATGCTCCCTGTGAGGCCTTGCAGGATTCCTGTTTACGACAAGCTAAAAAAACAGCACAAAAACAAGCTGACGTCACGACCAGCGAGGAACATCTATAGTGTGGATCTGCTGTGTGCGGCCTAAGTGTGTGTGATGCTGTCCCAGTGCGTACAACATGGAGATATATCATGCTGCTGTTTTGATTTTCATTAGAGGTTTCCTAGTATGAGGCAATGACCTAATTTCTGAAAGCCTTCAGAGGCGAGGCTCACTGAAAATCTGACTTCAGCCTTCATGCATGGACTCCAGGCACCACCGTAAAAACAACATGGGAATATGTTTGTCATAAAGAAGAATTCAGAGTTTCTCTTTTATAAGTTTAAACTTCCTTTTTGAGACTGTCCAGTAGATCGCTTTGTAGTGTGCTTGGAGATGGTATACACCATGTGTCCGTGTTTAGTTATAAAGTGAAGTGTTAGCATTTACTTTGCCAACCCATGAGTCGCTCTCTTAACTCTAAACTCTTATCCCTCCCATCCCTCGTACTCACCTTATTCTTCTAGTGGTCTCCTCCAGATGTTCTGGATCCTCTCCAGCAGTAACATGAGTCTGCTGATTTCTAGCTAGCCATGAATGCACTGTTAAAAGAGCAGACAGTTACCTAGGCAGCAGCTACAACATGGAGCAACATGAACATCAGTAAAAGGCTGTGCTTTTCATTGGAATGGCAACTCCTCCCAGCTGTATCATCAGATGATACAGCCTAGCTATTAGTCAACACACTCCCATGAACTCCCTCACAGGCTGGTTACTAACTGGACTTACACAGCTAAGGCAGTGTCATTGTGTACACATGGCTAAACATATATCTGCTTAACTTTTGTCACTGTAAATGCACTGGTTTGAGTTGTCCAGTGAATGGTGTTGCTTTGATTCATCATTGTTAAACCAGCACCACTACTCACTACTATTCATTATATTTCACACAGACACATGGTGTTACAAACTAACTATCCACTGATTGGTTTTGGCACCATCATCTTACACAGATCACATAAACATCATCACACTCATCCTTTCTTCTTTTGTTAGATTGTGTGATTTACTTTATTTTATTCATTAGATAGCTTGTAATAATTAAACAGGTCTATTTAATGTCGCACAAAAGTGAATGTTGCCTAACACAACTATACCTCAAACAGTTTGTGGCAACTTTGATTAGAGTTATTAATTTAATTACGAATAAGTGTGGCAGCACAGTGGAGAGGTGGTTAGCACTGATGCCTCACAGCAAGAAGGTCACCGGTTCGAATCCATGGGCCGGCTGGCCTTTCTGTGTGGAGTTTGCATGTTCTCCCTGTGTCTGCGTGGGTTCTCTCTGGGTACTCCAGCTTCCTCCCACCATCCAAAGACATGCTCATTAGGTTAATTGGTGATTCTAAATTGGCCGTAGGTGTACATGTGAATGTGAATGGTTGTCTGTCTCTGCCTTGACCCTGTGATGGACTGGTGACCTGTCCAGCGACCTGGACAACTCAAACCAGTGCATGTACAGTGACAAAAGTTAAGCAGATATATGTTTAGCCATGTGTACACAATGACACTGCCTTAGCTGTGTGAGTCCAGTTAGCCCGATGACAGCTGGGATAGGATCCAGCAGACCCCCGTGACCCCTAACAGGACTAAACGGGTATAAAAAATGACTGACTGACTGACGAATAAGAGTTCTAAACTGACCCCCGCGACCTAGAAGATGAATGAATGAATGTTCAAAATTGATAGTTTTCTATTTAATATACAGTATATATGAGACTGCAGACTGAAATTTTGTTAGATGTCCTATTAGTACAATTAACTGTGCAGATTGGAATTATTGGTCCTATATTTCCACAGAGTTAACAAACAAGGAGCCGGCGGTGTTGCCAGCAGAGTCAACAGACAGACTCTAGCACTGTGAAGAGGGACCTGTTTCATCTGACTCTAGTGTCCAGCCAACCTGCTGTTCTGTAAGGGTCGGCAGTGGCCCATCACGAGGCATAACCCTACCCTAACCCAACTGTACGGCTGCTGCTATAAAAAACGCAACACCTCATGTCATTTTTAAAATTGCTCACCTTGAATTTAGATTTTTAAGCTTCAGAGAACCTTCAGGGACAGCTTTGAGTGATCAATCTAGAAACATGTTATGTTTCTAATACTTGGTCTGGGTATGTCGACTGCACTGGCAACACAGTCTGCTATCTTTTTGTTCTGTAGGTCACCCATTGTTTCATTGGTTGAATGGCTGAGTGGAGGAATGAAATATCTTGATGTGGTAAGAAAATAAATCTGCTCTTAACACCCAATATCATAAATATTACTTTTATTTTGAACCAATAAACTACAAACTTAAATTATATCAAGACAAATCTAAAAATAAATACATGTTTTAAAATCCTAAATGGGACAATATTATACATAACATACTGCACATAACAATTTAACAACAACAACTGGAAAAAAACTGTGTAACTGAATGCTTACTTCTGGTCAGTTTATAATCAAAACCAGAACACTGTCACTGCTTTGAAGAAATGATAGAAAAAAACAGTTTGTGAACAATGGCGCACCTCTGAACTCAACTAACTGAAGTGTCTGCATAAGCAATAAAAACACCAGAAGATTTACACTGACCAATAAATCTTTCTAAGAACACAATACAAGATGAAAACACTGATGAAGAAGCCCTTCAAACCACTCCTCCACTCAAGTTCAGCAGAAGGACATGTGTTGATCTGTCGCTCAGGGTGTATTTCATTCGAACACGGTCTTGACAATCTGTGAGAGACAATGTCCAAACTCCTCCAGGATCCTTTGCTCGGCCTGGACGGGGCTCTGGGCTTCCCTCTCAGCCTGAGCCAGCAGACAGCCACACACAGCCTCCACCACGGAAGAGGTAATCACAAATTCAGGACATCTAAACACACACACAAATAAGTGTGAACCCAGTCCAATGGTGCAACCTTCACAGAAACATATCTTCTTCTTCACTGAGGGATGTGCTCCTCATTCAGATCAGATTCAGATGCATTTGCTCTCTTAGCCCGATGAATGCCATTTTACACGATAAGCATGATCAACATTCCTGAATTGCTATGTAAGATATTTGGGTTTCTCCATCTAAAAATGTGAAACTATATGACATGCCAAACTTAAATGACTCACCTGTCCTCCACACTGCCAGTCTTCCATTTAAGGCTTGCTTGGGAGTCTTTGTCATAGTTCCTGCAGCCAACACATTTACAGCTGGAGGTACACATGATGTTGGCCTGCACACAGACACAGCAGCAAACCACAAAACAATCCCAAATGCTTCAAAACAGTCTCATGCGATGTGTTGCTTATTACATGTACACTCAAATGAGACTTAATTAAGCAAATGTAAATCTTACTAACTGACAAATTAAACCAGGAGACCTGACACATAAGAATGACAAGTATTTTGATATTTTGTCTGTTAAAAAAAATCAATTAGTATTTTACATTTTGCAAGCTATGGTGAAACCTGATAGGCCTACATGTTGACACGAAAGGGAGGAGGTTAAACCATTCAGAATTTAGCAAATGAGAAATGTAGCATTGATCTGTGTTTTCACCTGTTGGAGCCAACATTTAGCACACTGAATATATACGCCTCAGTTATTTCAAAGTGTATTAAAATAGTTATCTGTGGCTCAGCCTACTGCAACAGTCCATAAAATGTTGCCTATGTCTTTTAATGCATTGATTCCAGTGTAATATTGTTTATTATTACAAGCAGTTAGACCATGTGATTACCATTCAGTTTTGTTTGATTTCTCAAACAATGTAGTATCTTTTAAATATGGTGATGCGTAATGTGTGTGTGTAGGTGTGTGTAAACCTCATAGCACTCGCAGTAGTTCTTAAGGCAGCCGGAGCGTTTACAGTTGCAGCCCTTGTTATGCCGACCTTTGACCACTCCTGACTTCCCACCAGCAATCTTAGGCCTGAAGGCATCTGGGTTACGACCTAAACATGACTACAAAATGATAATACAAGTAATGATCAGAGCAAGAGAAACCAAGGAATGTCCTGTGAAATGTGTTCTGTTACTCACGCAGACCTTTATGTAAAATGGAAACATGAGAGCATGGCATTCAAATGTCAACAGACAATAAATATGAAGGCATTATTTCTCTACTTTTTGTCTGTTTTTCTTCCTTTCTGTTTGTCTGTATTTCTGTTTTTCTTCTGAAATGTAGTCAGTAAACACTGAAGGCTTTTTCTGGTAATGTTGCAGCTATGAGCTCAGTGACATGCAACTGACATTTAATGTTACATTTCCGTCAGACGTCAGACTATACTGGTAACTACTCTGTCTTATGTGATGCACAAATAAATGTGTGCATTTGTGCATTTGGTAAATGGCCTTGCTTTTATATAGCACTTTTCTACCTATTGGTACTCAAAGCGCTTTTACAGTCAGAGACACATCTACCCATTCACTCACACAAGCACGCACACATTCACACACCAGTGCGACTGGGGGTTCAGTGTCTTGCTCAGGGACACTTCAACATGTGGCACATTCCGAGGATCGAACCGTTAACCCTCTGGTTCGTGGACAACCCTCTCTAACCACTGAACCACAGTCGCCCCATTTGGGGGTTTCACAAGTTTGTTTCCCAGTGCATACATAAATACAAAGCCATTTGAACACGTTTAAAAGATGGGGACCAAGGACAACCTGCAGAACACATAATCCAAAATGAAATAATTGTTAAAATCAAAACATTTATCACCCCCTCTGAAACAAAACAATGGGAGAAAAACTAGTCTAATCTAGACTACTGCTCTGCTTAGCCCAGCATATGCTCAAACCCCTCAGGTACTAACAGGACTTCTAGGTCTTGCACACATTCATATATATATATATTCACTATAGTACATTACTTTGTGTAAAGCTACATCTGTTTTTTGCCTGTGTTTTATCTTTGGATAGATGTCATGATGTCATTCATTCATACATCTTCTGTACCCGCTTATTTCTGTTAAGGGCCACGGGGGCCTGCTGGAGCCTATCCAGCTGTCATTGGGCGAGAGGCAGGGGTACACCCTGGACAGGAAAATCTTTGGCTGATACTCCACCTACATTACACTCTTGCCACCTCCCCCTCTGTCTGTTTTGGGATATTTCTTTGTGCTTTTGGATGTCAGCTGGGATATCCAAATGTTCTACACCGGCCTTATGGTTGTAATCTGTGGGCAGCTATTGATCAGCGTGGAACTGATGACGTGGAATGAATGGACGCATTCCAAATGAAATTTAGAAATGCTATTTAACTGTAAATAATATAATACACAGCTGTAGTCATTTCACTCCATAGATAGGCACAGGTAACAACTAAAACTAGAACTATACCATAATTTGTTATGTTGATGTATTTGAAAACATTTTTCTTTTTTCCTATTGTTATGCTTTGGAATGTATATGCAGATTAGAATGTATGTGCACTCCTGATCAATGAACCAGTTAATGGATGTCAGGATGTACAGTTAGATTAAGGATGTCAGATGTCTCAGGATACATGATGCAAATAAACTAAAAACCAGGCTGGACTTGGCAAAAACACAGGCGCAAGAAATGCTGGATTTGAAATATTTTAGAAAATCAGCTTCCTTATAAGAAATATTTTATAAGGAAGGTTTTTCCGTTAGGGATAAACAAGTTTAAGGTTAGGGTTAGGGTAATAGGCCTGTTTATCATGCAGTCATTATGTTTCAGTTTTTGAAGGTAATAGATGAATGAAGAGTGAAGACAACACAACAAAACACCTTCAACTGAGACACACTGAGAGTGAGAGAGAACCTGTTTTCCCATGAATGTTTTCCAGTGCTGAAGAGTATCTGTTTATAACATGTCACCCTGACAGAAACACCAATTAGACCTGATTGATTCTGACAACTCTACATGCTGTCTCTCAGCCAGTCAACAGTCAATTTCAGCTGATACTGAGTGATCCACTCACACAGCAGTCACCATCCCATTACAGCATGGTGTTTATATACAGTTTATCACAAATATTTGCCACTATAGTAAATGCTCTTCTTTTTATATAGCATTTTTCTACCTAATGGTACTCAAAGCATTGCCAAAGCAAATGCCAAAGCATCCAGCCATTCGCTCACACAAGCATGCATACATTTACACATCAGTGCCATGTACTGGGAGCAACTGGGGGTTCAGCATCTTGCTCAAGGACACTTTGGCATATGGTATGCTGTGATGTTCCAGAGATCGAGCCTAGCAAACTCTCTAGTGGGTGGAAGGCCCACTACTGACAGCTATGCTAGCCAGTTGTCAGTCAGCACTCTACTTGTTATAGCAAGCATCCTGCTGCAGTCAAACTAACTACTGTAAGTATCAGTACAGCACAGATATATTTAAGCAAGAAACATAGTGTGTTTTTCTATTCTATCCCCTATACTGCAAACTAAATATAGGATTACTGTATCTAATAAGGTACAGGGCAATTATTGTTACACTGAATGATTTTAACCTTTAGTATTTAAGTACATTTTAGCCTAGCCAAGTGAGTTTAAGGTGGGCAACTAGCCAGAGATGCTCCAATTATCTCCCCAACACCACACTGGTCTTTTGGAACTATTTATATCATCGTTCTTTGTAAATCGCCTTTTTGTCATCAGTATTAATATATGACAGCATAAAACGTTCCCTTTCATGCATCCTGACTTACCATGCATGCTAGAACACTCTGAAACCTTGATCTGACCAAAGACCAGTTGAACTATAATTCTTAAACTGTGTATGCAGACTATTTAAGATCATAAGCACTTACATAATTCCAGTTTAATAATCAGTCTGTTTGCTGTCTTGCTGTCTTGTTCACATGTCTCTTTTCATAGATACTATATTTAAATACATTCTTACAGTCAGTAAACGCCATACAAACTGATTTCTAAAGTTTATGACTTGTTTAACATGTTTACCAAAAATATTGCAAACCTTTATTGCCTTATGACGCTTCATTTGGTGTTCTGAATTATTGTGGCAATTTGAGCAGTCACAGTTGATACACATTGCTCCATTGGCAAAACACTCACAGTACCTAAGAGACACAAACACATAGAAATATTCATTCATCTGCAACACTTCAGTTAAACATAATCGTGTTATTGTGGTCACAGCAGGAATTACAGTACATCAGTGCACTAACCTATAAAAATGGTAAATTCTTACAGTATCAGCTGTTCACATCTGATTTATACTTTCTGAAAAAGTTCTCCTTCAGTTCAATAAATCCATGTAGCATCTGAAAGCTGCAGGACTGACACAGTTAGGTCCATATATGTTCAGCTTTAAAGGGGATAATGGACGCCAGTTTCCACAAGTTGCTGGGATCTTGATAACATATTTCTGTTCATCAATAATTGTGTAAAACTGAACCTTTTTTCACAGATTTGGTGCAATTCCACATTAAATGACAATGAGCTACTACCACTGTACTCCTCTCTACTGGGAGGTGTGCTTACACAGGACACTGGCTGCGCCCCTTGCATCCATTCAATGTATTGGTTGAGAATGGCAGCAGGGCGCTTTGAAGCCACAACAGTCCATTGTATTTGAACCCGAGACAACATGTCTGTGATACAGTTAATGGTCATGAAAGGAATGTTTTCCAGTAGATGTACACCATGTAATACAAGTGTTTCTGTAACACTGATGTTAGCTCACTGCCATTAATGTAATCTGGAAGGAATAATGGGTCTAGGAAGGTTAGAAATACTCCTCTGAATTCATTGTAATGTACACCAATCAGGCATAACATTAGATCGTATTGGTCAAGGGGAGGGGCCTCTGTAGATCATCCCACAGATACTTGATCAGTTAGGGATCTAGAGAATTTGGAGGCCAGGTCAACACCTTGTGCTGTTCTTCATGTTTTTTTAGCTGTTCCTTCACAAAAGTTCCTTTTGTGTGTGTGTCTGTGTCAGATCATGTGACCCCCTAAAATCTGTCATGATGGCTTGGAGGGTCAGCTATTGAAAATCTTTTGTAAATATTATTCAGAGAGAGAATTTATTCTCTGTCCAAGGGATAAAATAATGTAATAGTATGATCATCTACTCACAGTTTGAGGCACTGAGATCTGGTGCAGTGGCAGGGCTTCCTGGATTTTGATTCACACAGTGTTGCAATAGTTCTACAGGGGTAAAAGGTGAAAATAGTCTGTACTTAATTGTGTTTCAAATTCACATTACACAAAGCTCATATACCTTATTATAACTGTTAAGATGCCTTAACAGATATTCTACAATAGAAAGGAGGACAATGTACACATGAGTGTTCCATTACTCTAGTACTGAGTTAGTTTTCTAATGTTTAAGGACATGTACATAACACATAGTATCTAATATCAAGGCTGGCCACAGGCTTGCCATTGCAATCCTGATTAAGACAATCACTCTTTGGTATCAGTTTAACATCCTTACCTTGCAGGTGAGGTTTGAGGCTGCATGTTGGATTCCTGAACTATGGACTCATACAGGGGACAAGGTGTCTGGTGATACAGAGGAAAGTGTATATGAGCAATCACTGACTACCCAAAGATAACCTTCTAGTTAATGAACTGATTAATCAATCATGGGAAGGAGGACTAATAAAATAAACACCTGGCCGGGAGACCCCAGAACACCGCAATCTGTTAAACACAAAGGATAATAGACAAACTAAATAAACCATGGTTCAATCAACAAGACTGCTGTGTAAAAAGTGTTTTGGCAACATTTGGAAGGCTATAGTGAGAGGCACCGGTCTTAAGCTCCTTAAGCTCCCCGAGTCAAATGTGTTCTAATGACTGAAAATACTAGTACAGGCAAAACACCTGGGTTGAGCAGGAGATGAGCTCAATTAAACTGTATTTATATAGTACCAATATAAATCTAAATTGACTATTTTGTGCAATGTGGCAATGAGGAAAAATCCTTGAGCAGAACATAGCTTAGATGAGGGGGGGGCCAAGAGAGACAGAAAGATGAGAAAGTGATACAGAAGTGGAGGGGAAGACAAAAGAAAGTCGATAGCTTTCTCAACTGAAGAAAGAAACCGAAACTGGAGATGACCTTTTACTTGAGTTAGTCCATCGTCTCTGTGTTTTTCCACAGGTCCTGACTCAAAAGGATCAACCAACTCCATCTGTCCATCTCCACTGACATTACACGCAACCTAAGCAGATGTAGGGAAGACTTAGACTTTAGTCTTAAACTGGTTGTTTATCAATTACTATAATTCTTACTATAAAACTTCCCTAATTTCCCCACAGGGATTAATAAAATCTTATCGTATTTTATCTTATAAATAGGCAACTATTCTGATTATCTATTTTAAGGAGCTAAAACATCAAACACTAACCATTTCCTTCTTCTTAAATGTGGAAATTGGCATTTCTGACTTTGGACAGTAGCTTGGTCACCAAACTAAAGTTGAGATCCATTCTTTCTTGCAGAATAGACTAAACTTGGCAAAACTTACAGGCTGTTCGATGTAAGGTATGTCATCTGGCAGTCCTTCTTGAAACTGCTGATAGTCCATTGCTACAGAGTTATGTAAGTCACCCTGAAAATACACATGGTAAATGGCACATGTAGACCCATAAGCACGCATGCTAATGTGTTTGAATTTTGAACTAACCTGCATCATGCTGCAGCAAATGGGTTCATTAGTAAACCAAGAACCAGAAACAGGGTAGTGATGACTGCTGTCAGATGGGCCAGGTACAAGGATAAGATAACATGACTGGCTCAAATCGCTTTACACAGTTAAAGCAATTCAGTGTCGTACAGTGGATCACAGAATTTTTGTTTTTACAGTATAAAGACATACGAACTCACCCAGCTAGGAGGTGATACTGGCTTGACTGGGGTTGCTGGAGGTCATATGGATAAGTTAGTAGACACTGGGGGGACTGATATGGACAGTGGAATCTGCAATCAATTGATTAATATTAGTCCAGACAAATGTCAAACATGTGTAGCATTTCTTTGTGATTTTCTCATTTGTATAGCCATCATGAAAAATGTTTTGGAAATGTCTGACAAAGAACCTACGCAACAGAAAACACTTTCACATCTCAAGACAGTTAATGACTGAACACATACCTTAAACTGAGAGGGTCCAAAATTTCAGGCTGGAGAGTATAGTGGTGAGGATTGGGAATTAGAACAGGTAAACTGATATCTGAAGAGGGCCCTTTCCAAACAGGAGTCCCTGCAGAGTCAGGATGGACATAACAGATTTTTTCGGAGCAGCAATCTCTTGTTGAATGGTCCCCAGTCTCATTATATTCCTTTTTGCACTGGGCTGTGCTCAGCTCTGCCATAGGGCTAGTCATCCCACCAACATGGAAGACACCTGTTGATGAATCATGCACTCATGAAATTAGCATATTGTATATGAATCAAGGATTTCGACATAAACTCGCTTCACTGTCCTAGTTATCATCCACTGTGTATCAAGACTAAACATGTCACCACTCTTTACTAAGATTTATTCATATACTACGAAATTATATTCTAATTAAACTTACCACTTTATTACAACGCAACCCTAACTTTTAATTTTCCACAGAGCTGACATAGCCTACTTGTAATTACATGTTAACCATAACTAAGAAAGGGCTGTACCAATATTTCTACATCGTTCTTTTTCTTCTACTACAACGCTGGCATTAACCTATCTGTAAATTAAATAGTTAGCATTTAGCTATTAGCCGGATACCATCTAGCCGAGTTGCTAATTTTAAATAAATCGTATGTCAACGTTAGCTCATCTTTGCTATGCTAAGTATTAGACGAACGTCCCGGGTGACCTGTTGAGTTAATTATTGTTCATAGACTTACTCAATCCGTGCAAATGTATAAAGGAGTAGCAGTTTACTAAATCTGCGGGCGTTAACACTGGGGATGACGATATGAGATGTAACCATGGTTGCACATTTTTTCAGTTAAAGAGCGCTCGTATTGGATTGGTACATGCCATGGCCGTTCACAGCATCTAAACTCCTGTCCTAGCTTCCATAGGTAGTTCAGATCAGTGCCATAGAGAGAGTTGCGACACTCCCATAGACCCCCCTTGTAAAAAATGGCGGCGCTACTTGCTGATGCTTGATGAGATGCTGATAGATTGCTATCCCATGCCATGAGCTCGTGATCAGGGAATGTCAAGGCATTGTCGTGACACGTGATTTGAGCGAGGGTAATTTAATTAGGAATGACGGGAATTTTAGGACTGGCTAGTTTGAGTGGTAAATGCTGAGGTTCCCCATCCCAGATACTCATTTACTGTGAGGAAACTTTGTATTGTAATATCCACACTAGTGTAATGATTGTCCCTCAAAAGTATTATTCAGTAGTTTTAAAACAAATAGACTACTTGACAGGCTACTCTACAGCAGTGAATCAATGTTGAGCCTAAACATTGTCATGCATCCAAAATGGTAAGAAGATTAATAAGTAAATAAAAAAAAATTTCAGCCTCATGTCAAGCCTTGATGCTGTGGGGGTGACAGCTGGCAGCAACTCTTGAAGTAAGTGGAGGCTGCTGCTGATGGTGACTGGTGCTAGCGACAGCTATTGCTGGTGGTGACTGCTACTGCTGGTGGTGGCGGCTGCTTCTACTGGTGGCGGCTGCTACTACTGGTGGCAGCTGCTGGTACTGGTGGTGGCTGCTGATACTGGTGGCGGCTGGTGGTACAGGTAGCGGCTTCATTATGGCTGTTTACGTTCCTCTCAGCCCCGATGCACTTTGAAGGAATCCTTAACCTCAGTCTGATGTATGTCGAAAGGATTTTTTTTTCAGCTCATGGCATGAAGGAAGGTTGCTGTCCAGACTCATGGCCTCTCTTTCCAGCAGTTCCACTACATTGGAGGATTCCATAAGGGATCCGCTCGTCTTGGAACGGAACAGCTGCTCCATGTGCTGCAGGAGAGTGAACAGCTCATCGGATGGCCGGTATAATGCACCCCTTTTTAATTCTTTTAACTGTAGTAAAACAGCTCTCTCTGGTGTGGTGTTGGTTACCTTTTCAACCAGTGCACACTGGCATTGATGACCCTCTTCACTATGTATCCTGCCAGTTGGTAGAGGACACAGGACTCGGTCTTTGTGAGGTCAGGTGGTGATGTGTCTACCAGCTGCTCCACTCTCACAACCTCAGAAGCATTGCAGCTGCTGTTCTGGCTGTCCAGGAAGTCTGCCAAGTGGTCAGATGCATCATCCAGGTAACTGCCAGTATGCGTTGTTGAGAGGAACTGCCCTTCAGTGACAGCCCGTGGTGCATAGTGGAACTCCACAGGTGTCGGGACTGAGTTCTTCTGACGTATGCAAGAAAAAGTATTTTCTAGGCAATGAATGAACCGGCTTGTAAGCACAAGCTGCCCCACCCAACCAACCAACCAACCAACCACCCACCACCCAAGGAATAACAACCATTCAGAATTTCTTAGTTAGGTTCTCTTTACTTCCAAAATAACTGCTGCAAATAAATAATTTTACATTAACAATGGCACCAAACATGAAAAGAAATAAATATATAAAGGTTAAAATTATAAATACCAAATACTAAAATTTACCAAATTACTAAAAACACAGATTTGAAACTGAACAATGTAAACACAGAAAGTTAAAAATGCAAAAATAAATTTAGGTGCAAATAACATTATAAGTATGAATTTTATGAAGTATGAATTTTAAACTGCAAATAACCATACATAACTAGATGCTTCTTCCTCCTGGCCTTGAGCTGCTCCTTGCATGTATCTTAGCATTGACCCTGCATTCAGAAATACAAGACAAAATATTCAGGGATTCTACTGAAATGCATTTTTGATTGAACCAACATACAAAAATATTGCACACATTAGTCTTTTATATAGGCCTATGTGTCACTGGAACATTTAAACTTCAATACTCTATTTTAGCTTTAAAAGAGGTCTGATGAGGCAGAATATAATAAATCTGTACATAATTTGACAACTCTGTGAATATTAAAATATACAAACACTGAGATTGTGTTTTTTTTTCTAAATGCAGTTTCACCAACAGATGTCGCCCTTGGCCTATGAACCTCTTGAAAATGACCGCATAGAACAACGAAACTTATCTAAAACGGTCTAAGTTGGCAAATGCAAAGCATACGCTAACTGGCTAACGTTACTTACCTGACTAAATCTCTGATGGCTAAAAGAAATAGCAAGCCCAGTTTAAGCATAATCAAACATAGCATTGCTAGCTAGCAACCCGAGGAAGGATCGCTAGTCTTATGCGCCGATTGCTAACGTTAACAGAAAACAGCCGAGTGTTGAATTGCATTCAATAACCCATAATCCATATCCACAACGTAAAATAACTAGCTAGCCAGCATCAATCATTTGCAACGTAACACTTGAACATGAACATGGCTAAGAGCTTATTTACGTTATAAAGTTTATTGACGGTAGTAGTATTACCTAGCATAAGCATAGACATGCATACACGCAAGGGCTACAAACTAACATTTTTATTTTAAACATTGTCTTACCTGCAAGCAACGCGCAAGCATCATCCCGCTGTCTCTTCTTCTTCCTTTTTTCCGCCCCCAGCTCTTGGTGCCTTTTCGAGGCCATCGGTGTCTGCCAAATTTGACATTGAAGCATAATCGAACAAACCACTGGGAGGTGGGGAAGGGGGGCATCAGAGGGAGACTGGAAAGAGGGCCGCACAGGAGATTCACCTTTTTCTCGACTTATTTGGTCTAGGAGGCCTATACTTTTGTATTGCTTTTGTATATTAACATGATTTAGACATATTTTATTTGTTATTTATACTAGTAGCCTATTGTGATGATTTTTCATAACCCAGAATTTTTGGTGATCCCCAGGCACTTGGTGCCCTACGCGCAGTGCGTGATGTGCGTGTGCGGAGCGCCGGCACTGGCCAGTTTAAGTGCCATGCCCTCTTGGAAGGACACCAGATCCTTTAAAGGGGCAACGGAGACCTCACTGGACTCAGCTGCTCCGTTTCCACCACATCCTGAGGTATGGTGATGAAATGACCACGGATAATGGCAATCTAAGTTTTTTATCACTCGTGGCACGTCAGGCATGAAGAAGAGGCGCTGGTGTGGCTTGGCATGGGTCACCCCAAAATATTTCCACATTGCCCTATTGGGGCTTCCCATGTCAGTGATGATGTTAACCACATGAAGCCCTATCGATGCCGCTGCTTCCAGGATGGTAATGATTATGGGCCGGTACACTGCGCCATCAGTAGAATTACCACTGTAATGGTAAGTCACAACCTGTTTCCACTGTGTGGTTGTACCAGCCAGCATGAACACTAAGGCACGAGTGACCTGGCCAGGTAATGTTATGTTCCCAAACAGCCTCCCTGTTCCCAGATGCAGCTCAACGCTAGGGGTGATGGAGATTTCATCCAAGGTCAGCACACATTTCTTCTCCATTTTGGTCATGGCTTGGAGGGTTTTATATCCTGTAGTGCCACAGCAGAACCTAATTCCAATTGCTTTTTTTCACAGTGCCCCCCCCCCCCCCCCCCCCCCCTTTTTAGAATGGCCAAGTGCTCTAATTTGGCCTGTGTCAAAGATTTTGTTTAACTTTTGATTTATCAAATTGTGTTTTTTTAATGCCAAATTAATCCTTTTCTCTTTTACCAGAGCCCTCTCTGAAATAAAATAAATTGTTGCCAGCTGAAAGATAATCACCCATACAGTTCTAATCCAAAAGGAGGCTCGTTCCCATCTGGTTAGTTGAATACAGGTTGCGACGCTTAGAAGTTGAAGAGGTATAAGTCACACTTGTGCAGCCCTAAGCAGCACTGACTACATGAGCTTCTTTTCTAACAAAATTTAATAGAACAATCAATATTAAACTTATCAAACTATATACACATGGCACAATCTTCATAAAATCCATAACATTTGATACGTTTGTGAAAAATAAAACACAATCTCTTACTCTCCCTGTAGGTGCTTCAAATTGTACTGCAAATGTATGATGATACAAATAAGATGTATCTCTAGGACTGTCATGATAACAAATTTGGCTGGACGATATATTGTCCCACAATTTATTGCTGTTAAATGACATTATTGTCAACATTATGTTGAGACATAATGCAAGTTCACCTTTTCAAAAGCAATGACCTTTGGTTTGGGTAAACATTGTAATTGGAATGTCAAGAACTTTTAAATATCCTAAATAAATAAAACAAACACAAAAAACAACTGTCTATCTATCTAACCGGAAAAATACTGCAGATTTATGGCTTGTAACAGTCAACTTTTTCCTGTAGCAGTCCTTGAGACAATGAAGTTGTTGGACCCTCAGAAGAAGGCAAGTGATGCTGGGAAGACAAAGTGGCCAAGTGCTCAACACCTCTGGGAATTCCTTCGTGACTTCTGGGAAACCATTCGAGGTGGCTTCTCCATGAAGAATCTAAAATATAAAAAGTAAAAAATGAAGAAAGAACAAACACTGAATGCAAGGTGTCATGGTCTTGGCCATCAATTCCACCTGATAAAATTTACTGGACTTACTTCTTAGCTGGTCACTGGGAGCACAGAGGAAGTTTGTTCTTGACTGGAAGATTCTTGTACTGACAAAAGCAAGTAAAGAAACATCAGGACCTCAATGCATCTGTCACATTTTGCAAATTTTCACATTTTTAAATAACATTTTACTCACCTGCGTCAGAAAAACGAACCACTTGTGCGTTCGCTGTCAACAAATAAAAGAACCGTTATGTCACTTCTCCAAAATATATTTACTTGTAAGTCTTCAAAATATTGTCATTTGAAATGAAAAAACTGTGCTGGTTCACTGGTTCAAGCTTTTAAATTACAAAAATTGCTTATTTCCTGTGATTTGAAGATATGATTGAGCACTTTTACAGGCTGCTCCTAGTTTATTTTATTGGTTGGTAATAACAGCTGGAACAGGCTGAATCCCCATGACCCCTCTGGAGTGGTAATGGATAATAGATGGATAACTGGAATAATGACAACTAATGACTATTAATCATTAAATACATTTTATTCACCAGTGTTACTCACCATCCTTGATGTCAATGTTCATGACTTTGTTCCCTGTACAAAAAAATAAGAAATAAATTGTTATCAGAACTTTACAGTGTATGTCTTTAAAAACTTGGAACAAAAAACTAACAAAAACATACTTGCTCGTTTCCTAAAATTGGACTTTTGAGCACTTTCAAAGGCTGGATACATTTGCAAATTATTACTAGTGTTCTAGTCTAGTAATCCAATATATACATATATTGTACATGGCATAATATGAGAGGCGCTGATGAATATATGTTATATAATATAGCAGTATTGATGTATATACACTCCCAGTCAAAAGTTTGTCATTTAATATTTTTTTCATTTTCATGACTATTTACATTGTAGATTCTCACTGATGGTATCAAAACTATGAATGAACACTTTTGTACATTGAATTATGTAGTAAACAAGTGTGAAATAACTGTAAATATGATTGATGGTGCTGCAAAGCCTTCTCTCAGTGAGCTTCATATGTAGTAACCTGAAATGATTTTTAACTTCACAGATGTGCCTTGTCAGGGTTTATTTGTGGAATTTCTTGCCTTCTTAATTGGGTTGGGACCATCAGTTGTGACGTACAGAAGTCAACACAACTGATGGTCCCATGTTGGTACACAGCTGACAGCCTTATTGGACAACTGTTAGAATTTGTATTATGGCAAGAACCAATCAGCTAAGTTAAGAGAACAACACTCCGCCAGTCTGAAATATTGCAAAACCTTGAATGTGTCGCCAAGTGCAGTTGCAAGAACCATCAAGTGCTACGACAAAACTGGCTCAGATGAGGACCGCCCCAGGAAAGGAAGACCAAGAGTGACCTCTGCTGCTGAGGATAAGTTCATCCAAGTCACCAACCTCAGAAATTGCAAGTTAACAGCACCTCAGATTAGAGCCCAGATCAATGCCACACAGAGTTCTAGTAATAGACACATCTCTACATCAACTGTTCAGAGGAGACTGTGCCTATCAGGCCGTTATGGTCAAATAGCTGCTACTACTAAGGATAGGCAACAAGCAGAAGAGATTTGTTTGGACCAAGAAACACAAGGAATGGACATTAGACCAGTGGAATTTCATGCTTTGGTTTGATGATTTGTTATCTGAGATATTTGCATCCAACTGCTGTGTCTTTGTGTGACGCAGAAAGGTGAACGGATGGTCTCTAGGTGCATGGTTCCAAACATGAAGCATGGAGGAGTTGGTGTGATGATGTGGGGGTGGTTTGCTGGTGAAATTGTTGGGGATTTATTCAAAATTGAAAGCACAGCATGGCTACCAGAGCATCCTGCAGAGACATGCTATCCCATCCGGTTTGCGTTTAGTTGGACCATCATTTATTTTTCAACAAAACAATGACCCCAAACACACCTCCAGGCTGTGTAAGTGCTATTTGACCAAGAAGGAGAGTGATGGAGCGCTGCACCAGATGACCTGGCCTCCACAGTCACCTGACCTAAACCCAGTCAAGATGGTCTAGGATGAGATGGACTGCAGAGAGAAGGCAAAAGGGCCAACAAGTGCTCAGCATCTCTGGGAACTCCTTTCAGACTGTTGGAAAACCATTTCAGGTGACTACCTCATGAAGCTCATCAAGACAATGCTAAGACTAAGTATGCAGACCAGTAATAAAAGCAAAAGGTGGCTATTTTGAAGAATCTAAAATATGAATCATATTTAGAGTTATTTTTCTTATTATATTATTCATTTTTTGTTAACTAAATAATTGCATAGTTTTCACAGTTTCGGACACAGTGGATGTTTAGTCTTGACAGGATGGCTTTAAGAATTTATACTTACCTGTTAAACTGAACTTAACATTTTGAGCATAACATTTTACTCACCATCTGCATCGTCACTACCAGCCAGCAACTGTTCGCACTCTGTCAAATAATAAAGGAACTGAGTAAATTCTAGTTTACTGTTGCTAAAAACCTTTCACAGAAAACTTCATGCTCTTTTTAAAATTGTAACGAAACAAGTTGTAACTTCTACAGTCCCAGTTGTATCTCCTACTGAATGTGAAAATGTTTTTCTCACCTGTTTCATTAGCGGAAAATGGATGCACAGAGGACTTTTGGTCTTGAATGGATGATTCTTGGACTGATTAAAAATACAAAAATAATCATCAGGACCACAGTGCACAGGCCACACTGAACAATTTCAGTTTTTTCTCCTGTCTCCATTTTTACCATCATTAATTAACATTGTACTCACCAGGTTTAGTGACTCGTTCCTTTTTGTTCTCTGTCAATTAATAAAAGAACTGTTATGACCAGTACATCTGTCACATTATGTAAATCTTAACTTCATTAAATACAAATACTAAGCACTAATGACTAGAATATTTTAGCTGAAGAAGACACATAAGTCATGTTTCTTGGATTAATAAACTGAAAATATTTTTAGTTAATTTAATTTCTGGTCCCCGCTGTATAAAAAAACAACAAGTTAATACTACACCTAAAGTAAATAAGTAAATATATACATATACATATGTTCATACATATACTTATAATGACAATGACATAGATGCATATTTAATTATGTTCCATAAATTACAATCTTTAGTAAATTCTTACCTTTTCCTTCTTTATATTTGTGAATGATGATGATGATGATGATTGAACTGATTGAACTGATTGGAATCAAGACCACTAGCAGTCTGAACCACCAACTGCCTATAAACAAAAAGATAAGAATAAAACAGGTCTTATATGCAATTAAAGGCGCCCTGAGGTGTCCTGAACTTTAATATCTATTAGGCCATGATTTCCCCAGATCTGTAAATCTCTATTTATTAATATTTATTGACGTGAAACTCACGGCTGGTAATGAAAGGGTTGTCAACTTGTTTGCTGCTGTTGGAGCTGACTGGGTTTTCCACCAAACAGATAAACGAAGTTGCAGTCTCCTCCTAGAAATTCAGTGAAAAGCAATATTATCCTTGAGTTCAAACGCCAATATTCTACCTTTGTTTTTGTACTTAAAATATAGATGACAGTGTGTTAGTTAAGAAACCCTCTCAACAAAAATCTCAGAGAGGTGATTGAATGTATGAAGCTACATTAAACTGTTCTCATTCTGACTGATCAATTTAACCCACAATCAAGTTTAGGGCTGGGCGATAAAACGATAATCATATATATCGCGCTAGACACGTAGTTGATATCAGTAGAAAGTACGTTAAATAGAATGTTCGATAATTATACTTGAACTCCGTTACAGAAAAATAGGAAGAAAACCCCGAGCCAGAACTGCAAGTCATTATGGGGGATGTAGGCAGAGGAAGGGCTTTAGCCTCTCGACCTATCACGGCCCAGCTAAGCCAGGTTGGTGGCATCAACAACAACAACAACAAAAAGAACGGCGTGGAGTGAAAGGAGAATGTGAGAGCGACAGCGCTAGAGTAAACTGTAGATAAAAAAGAAAAGATCACGTTACCAGTTTGGAAATATTTTGGTCATTTTAAGTCAGACATGAGTCAGACCGATGTTGTCTGCAAGCTTAGTGGCGAGTGAGCATCTAAATTGTCTCTCGTCTTTCTTGATTAGCAGTGTAAGAGTCAGTTAAGTTTCGTTTCTCAGCGTATTGTTTGCTGGTCAAGTCAGGTAGTAAGCTTTTCTTTGCAGAGTGAGATGTAAGATGTTTGAATGGTGCCGCTTATTGATTATATATCAATCAAACGTGGTAGGAGTCATATGATTTTGGAGTCGTCTTTGATGGCCAGTTATACGAACCCAGGAAAATCCCGTCATAACCGACCTCTGAGGTACATGGCAGCAGTGCCATACGACAAAACATCAAAGTGATATAAAAAAAATAACGGCTGCAAATTAGCACAGTCCAGAAGTCTGAGTAGAATAGGTTAAAAAAAAACTACGGTAATCAATAATTATCGATATCAACTGATATGAAACACTTATATCGTGATACATTTTTCAGGCATATCGCCCAGCCCTAATCAAGTTTGTACCTTTGTAATGATGAGCTCCTTGGTTCTACTCTTCTCCTTGTCACCTGATCTCCAGTAATAGGTGACGGGTTCAGCGTTTTTAGTGTTGACTTCACAGATCAGAACGCAGCGGGTCTTTTCACAGCTTGAGTTGACAGAGGGTGTAGGAACAGCAGCTGATAGAAACAAACAAACATTTCATTAAAGTTCAGATGAATAAATAAATGTTCCAGATAAAGTTTTGGTTCAGTGTTCCTCACTTACAGATAACCCGGATTTTCAAGACCTTTTTCAAGACCTTCCTGTTGATCTCTGTAGTGTAGTTGCCACTGTCCTCTATTGTCAGGTCTGAGATGGTCAGCTCTCCAGTCATGGTGTTCAGCACACAGTGAAGCTTGCATTTACCTTGGATTAAAAGGAGAACTGAGCAGTTAAGAATTCCTTAAAATGGACTTCAATATATTCTGGTATTATGTATTTCATTGTCTGTACAATGTAAGGTCTTTTTAAAGAGTTAAAACAGAAAAAAGTAAATCCTTTAAAGCAAATCCTTATTTTTACTGTTTACATTGTTCAGTTCTTTCTGCCAACTGGGAATTTATTTAATCCTTTAATATGTTACAACACCAAATCGTCAGTTTAATTAGTCTTTTAAAAGAATTAAGGTCAGTTTAAGAGATGATTGTTTTATACTGAGAGGCTTTAGTATAAAGGTGCTATGAAACCAGCTGTCAAAGATATTTCTGTATAGAGCATTTAACAGTTAAATGTTGAGTGACTATACCTCCATAGTCCTTTAAAAAGCCAGGGCCCCAATCCAAGATATCGTCACGTCCATGTTTCCATGTTATGCTGGTAATGGATTCATTCACAGAGCCTGGGCTAAGGACAATTTCGGCTCCCTCTTTCCTGTAGATGTCTACAAAATAATATCAAAACATGTAACAAATGGGAAATACATTATTACATTTTCCATTTGTATCAAGTATCAACTAGATGCTTTTATCAACTTGACAGAACATAATTTAACTAACATTGATGATTTTATATTACTTTATACTTCTATCCAACGAGACCTGCTTACTGTACTTGTAACTATTGTTAGAAAACATGTCAAGTATAGATGAGTAATTTTTACAGATAATGCTTTCCTGGTAAAATTTAAAGTCTGTATTTTTAGTGTTGCACTCCTAAGTCATTGTATTAGTATTGTATTACTTGCATTACACTCTCTTAAGCACACCATATCAAATGGTAAATTTGTCAAACTAAGACCTGATGGCCATACATGCTTTATTTACACTATTATTTTCTCTTCCTGTTGTCTTTGAAAAAATGAATACCTGAGGGCAAATATATATATATATATATATATATATATATATTATCAGGCAGACAATTCAGAAGCTACAATACAATTATAAAACTAAATCTCTCGCTTCATCGCATTTTTTCTGGATTTCTGGATTTTTTCTTAAATAAACAAAGTACACAAAATTATCATTCCACAACAAATATTATAAATGACATAAGGAAGTGTTTGGGAAGTACAATACAATACAAAAATAAATAAATACATTTTTCTTCTGGTCAGAGTTGTTTCAGGGTCAGGGGGCAAGGGATTTTAAAAAGTTCTCTATAGCTTAGCTTATATGGATTTGTTGTTGCCTTTTTACAAATACTACAATTTTCCATGGTTTCATTCTCGGCCTGATAATATAACCAAACAGCCCTAATCTTTGCTGCTGTCAGTTTTAGTTCAAGTTTGTTCAGTTATGTCAACTCTTACTACATCTGTATGAACCCTAGGAATAGCAATTAGTTTTATTGGAAAATTCGCCAGATTAGACCCTCTGGCGGGCCGATTTTGGCCCCCGGGCCATATGTTTGACACATTTAGACAGTCAGGTCACCTGTTTAATGAAACGAAAGAAAGTGAAACTAATTATCGATCTTATTACATTGGTAATCGATATTAATCGATACCAACGTTGGTATTATATATATTATTGATATTTGGATCGATCCACTAGTAGCGATCACTTTATACCGGGTACAGAATCCAGGGTTTTCCAACTCCAGGTTTTCCAATATCTTGTCTATTTAGCATGTTTTGCATGTAACAGATGTCATTTCATAAAGTTAGGCTAATGTTTATAGCCTGGATTACAAATGGGGTGTTGCTCATTCAGCACTAAAAATGAAATTCAGGATTAAAGAGTTACAAGGTTATTGCATTTACGTTACTGTCATGAACCTGGTCAATTTCATTCTGTTTAAAGTGCGCAGTAGACGCTGACGGCCTGATATCAGCGTTTTTTTTTGTTTGTTTGTTTGTTTTTTTTGCTGACATGTTGGCAGGAAAACCTTGAGGCACGTTAATGGCGCCAGCGGATTTCAGGCCCTGGGATCTTTGGCAATCCTATGAAGCGATTTCCCCGTTGCTTGTCCCCTACTATTTTGCAATCACACAACAGCTGCCGACCATTTTTGGATGTAATTGGCACTTGGACAAGTTAATCAGTTGTTTGCAGTAATATAAGCCGCGCTTTTTGTGATCGCCGGTGCAGAGTACGGCTGCTACAGGAGCTCCATTAGCAATTGATTCAGCAATACTGGGGAGAAGTAATCTATTCTTGTATGACAATTATGTACTTTTGAGTTAAAGTGTAAAGAAAATCGTAGTTTTCTTTATATACAAGCCGCACAGAGATGTCAACAAACTTTGCACTTACTCGTAATTGTCCAGAATTTACCTGAGTTAGCTTGACCAATGTCCAGAGCACAAGAAAAGCTCACAGTCACGATTAGCAGTGCCAGCAGCCGCTTCATCCTCTTTCACATGAACTAAAATAAGACAAGAGACATAAAAGTGACTTAATTCCAGAATACTAAGACGCTGATGAAAGTCGTCGTCTCTCAGCGAGTATCTGGTCGCCGCTGTGACAGCTACAGCGTCTGCCCCCTGTCTGCGTTCACATAATGGTATGATCCTAAATTCGCACATGTTGTTGGCCACTTGGCGTGCCTATCAAAAGTGCTCCCGCCCTCACGCGAGCATATATAGACAAGTCCGGCGAAACCCGGAAGTAAAGCAGTGCCGCCATTACTGCGTGCCTTGCTGCTCAGGAAATAGCGGAAGTAGCGTGTTGGTCCCGGTTGATCCCATATACAGTCAATGGTTGGTCCCGTAGGCGGCAGTAGCAGATAGCTGTAGGAAATTTTTAGCCAGTTTATTTTTTTTAGTACGTATCCTGTCCAGTGATACCGGGAAGATCGTGTTGTGTGGTTGGCTGTTTTAACAACAGCACAAAACTACAGGCCTGGAATAAAACTGTTTGAGAAATTCACGAACCTCATCTGCGATGGTATGCAGTATCCGGCCAATTCATCCAGAGCTCATGTAATTCTGACCTTCAATCAGTGCCCTGTAGTTTAGGTTCTGAAGCTCATCGCATGCCAGATGATTAATAAAATAATCTTGAATATGTAGAACATGTAGGATATTTTATTGCTACAACTGGTCGTGGCTAATAGTTATTTGCAACTTGTGAACATATTAGCAACACAGCTAGTGCAGAATGACATTGTCATCACATCTTAATTACATTACATTACATTTGGCTGACGCATTTTTACATTAATTTATTTTAATACATTTTAATACATGATGCTGTCAGTAACTTGTTAACATATTAGCAACACAGCTAGTGTAGAATGACGTTCGGTTTTATTGTTGTTATCAATTAGCTTAGCCTTATAGCTACACGTCTCAATTACATTACATTACATTTGGCTGACGCATTTTTACATTAATACATTATGTTGTCAGTAAATTGTGAACATATTAGCAACTCAGCTAGTGTAAAATGACGTTCGGTTTTATTGTTGTCATCAATTAGCTTAGCCTTATAGCTACACGTCTCAATTACATTACATTACATTTGGCTGACGCATTTTTACATTAATACATTATGTTGTAAATTACCTTTATCGGTAAGTTTTGGTCGCTGCCTGACATCATCTACCCAATGTTCACTTTCACCAGACATTTTCTTTAATGAGCATGATCCGCTTTCATTGAAATGTCATTAGAGGGTAGACCGGCAACTGTACTGTACTGTATACCGTCACACTCCGCAGGCACGCAGTAATGGCGGCAGGCAAGATGGCGGCGCCCATAGAGTTCTCGGCGGATTTGTCTATACCAATAGCAAAACGCATGGAAGCTTAGACAGTCACTGGAAGAGATGAACGAGCGAAAGGAAAAAATAGTGGGGAGCTGGATGTTTTACCAAAGTCCTTCTAAGGCAAGTCGCGTCACTCGGCCGCCATCTTGAATCGATTTTCGGGCATCTTTTTAGCCTTAACAAGACCAGACCCTCTCTAAATGAATGGGGAGAACGCGATATTCCCAGTTTCTGAGGTCGTAGGGACATAAAAATCACATGTTTGAAAGCACGATGAAAATCGGACTAAAATCGCTGACATGGTTTTGTGGATTTGTTTCAAATTAACGTTTTAAAAGCCCTTTTTCTTGCAGGTTATCTTGGACTGCGCATGCGCGATGCTTTACGACACAGTTCTCTTTTACGGCAAACATCACCGACTCTGCCGGCACCAACTCTGCCGGCACTGATGACCCGTCATCGTCTCAGATCATCAGTTTTGGCTAAAGCTAAAGAGATCAACAACGTAACTGTAATATTCCCTGTATCTGATTTGGCTCCAGGGTTAGGGTTAGGGTTGGCTTTGGCTCCAGGTAGAAAATAACATCCAAGTGTCGCAAAAAAGCGTGACCGCGTAAACCAGCAAAATGATTGGAGCAACGGCGCCGGAAGAGGCGGTGCATATGCGAAGACCAGCCATCTTGGCGTTACGAAGTTCCCCCATTCATTTCAATGGGCGATTTTTTAAGTGTTGTGTCTCCTCATATATAGTGTCTCTGGTTTTACTACCAAGCATCGGCTTTTAGAGTCGGGTCTTTTGTATATGACACATCGCCTACCACCAATGCTTCTGTCGCTATCAAAATAAAAAGTGAGGAGGAGCCAGCCAGCTATGAGCTGGTCTACGGTGGAGGTGAACACCAATATTACACAATGTTTAAAATTACATTGCCATGACACATTTACATGTCCCGAAACAAAATTACATTTCAGAAAACAAAATTATGCTGGAGCCTATCTAACCTTGCCTAATCTTACAAGCATGTCTTTTGACGGTGGGAGGAAGTCGGAGTAACTGGAAAGAACCCACGCAGACACAGGGAGAACACGCAAACTCCACACAGAAAGGCTCGGTCGGCACATATTAAAATCCGAGGCCTTCTTGGTGTGAGGCATCATGTTTCGCCAATTCCCGAAACAAGTTTACAAATGTCAACCATATTAATTAATCAATTAATTAATCTTCTGTACTCGCTTATTCCTGTTAAGAGTCACGGGTCTTCTGGAGCGTATCCCAGCTTTCATTGCGTGAGAGGCAGGGGTGCACCCTGGACAGGTCAGTCTATCACAGGGCTAACACAGAGAGACAGACACTCACATGCACACCTACAGCCAATTTAAAATCACCAACTAAAACTGAACCTTTTTTAACAGCCTGTTCACACAGATTTGGCGCAGTTCCGCATTAAATGACAATGAGCTACTACCACTGTACTCCTCTCTACCAGGGCTGCCAAGTCTCACGCTTTGAGTGTGACAGTCACGCAATTTGACCCATTCTCACACCACACGCCACACTTGGCATTTCTCACGCTTGTTTCCCCATTCAATAATGATAATAAACTTTGGTCCTTGCGGCTTGCCGTAGTTCGAGACTCTTGATTGACTGCCCGAGATAACCAATCCATCTAACCAACCACGGAAGAGACACCATGCGATATAAGCCAATCAGACGCAACGGGGCGGATCTTAGCATCTCTAACGATTTTCACACACACCACCGTGACCGCACCGCACCGCGCCGAAATTCAAACCCGACTCCTCCTGCTTGCTGGAAGACGGACGGTAGGTAAACTCAATTTTGTTCACTGTTGATATTCGCTCTTTCTCCTTGAGTTTCCTAGTTAATGTACTGTTTTGTTCTTTATTTCTTGAAGAGGCACCGGCTGTGTAACATTTATTTGCCTCTTCTCTTACCGTAAAACTTCAAATAAGCGTCACAAAGTCCCAAATTGTCGCCAGTTGACCGCCGCGGGTAGCAAAATAATTTTTTTTATAAACGCCCATCCCAAATTATTGCCGGATCAAACATTGTTTTAGTGGCGGTATCAAGTAAACTACATTTTATCCATTGTGCCAAAGCCCAACACAAGTTACAGTATCTCAATATGCTTTACAAGTTGAGCAGGCTTAAGACCAGGTTGTGGTCACATTTTCTTGTTTGATGACCACATCTGAAAAACAACCCCTGTTTCAGTTACAATACTTTACCAGGTCAGTGCACATTGTGTTTTTTTTAGGTTTCCTGAACTGCTCCAATACGGTGGCCCTGAGGAGCGTGACCAGCTCTGCGAGGAGTTCCTGGACTACCAGTCCATGGAAATTGCCATGCCCGAAGACCCAGCCATGTTTGACTGTGAGGGCTTTTGGGGGAGCATGGCAACACTGAAGAACAAGGTAAGAATTATTCTGTACTCATGGGAATACCCCATTGGCATAATCAACTCAATACTACACAAAAATACTTGAGAGTAATTAGGTTTCCTATGTACATTTTTCAAAGGTGACCGGTATGGGCAGGTTTGTGAAGCTGTCACAAATTGCCAAGTTGGTCTTGGTCCTCCCACACTCCAATGCAGACGCAGAGAGGGTATTCTCTCTCGTCAATTTAAACAAGACTAAGACCCGCAACAGCTTGGCCCTTGAAGGAACTCTGTCATCCATTATGACGGTAAAGATGGCGGGCCTTGAGCCCAACTGTTTTAAGTGGGAGCCCCCTGCCTCCATCATAAAATCATCAAAGTCAGCGACCAATGTTTACAACAAAAAACATTAAAATGGAACAATGAAATATTGACAAATAAATCTATTTTTGTCAAAATTTGTGTTACGATTTTCATTTCTAATTTCTGGTCAATTAAGATTAGCATTAGGAGGCCACAGTGCAGGGAGAGCAGCTGGCATGGAGGTGAGGACATCAGTCTTGATTGTTGTTAAAACGGGCCAAATCGATGTAAAAAAAAAGGCCAATTTTTTTTTCCACCGCGGCCGAATGCATCATGGCACTAAAGTCTCACTCTTGTCATTTTCTGAAACTTGGCAGCCCTGCTCTCTACTGGGAGGTGTGCTTACACAGGACACTGGCTGCGCCCCTTGCATCCATTCAATGTATTGGTTGAGAATGGCAGCAGGGCGCTTTGAAGCCACAACAGTCCATTGTATTTGAACCCGAGACAACATGTCTGTGATACAGTTAATGGTCATGAAAATAATGTTTCCCAGTAGATGTACACCATGTAATACAAGTGTTTCTGTAACACTGATGTTAGCTCACTGCCATTAATGTAATCTGGAAGGAATAATGGGTCTAGGAAGGTTTGAAATACTCTGAATTCATTGTAATGTGGCTTGCAAAAGTATTCATACCCCTTGAGCTTTTCCACATTTTGTCACATTACGACCACAAACATGAATATATTTTGTTGGAATTTTATGAGAAAGACTGATACAGAGTGGCACCAAGTTGTGAAGTACAAAGAAAATTATACATGATTTCATGTTTTTGTTTTTTACAAATAAAAAACTGAAAAGTGCAGTGTGCAAAAGTGTTCAGCCCCCTTTTCTCTGAGTGCAACCAATTGCCTTCAGAAGTTATTAAATGTTGACCTAATGACTAAATAGAGTCAACCTGCGTGTAATCTAGTCTCGGTACAAACACAGTTGTTCTGTGACGGCCTCAGAGGTTTGTTAAGAGAATACTGAGGAGGAAACAGCATCATGAAGTCCAAGGAACACACCAGACAGGTCAGGGATAAAGTTGCTGAGAAGTTTAAAACAGGGTTAGGCTAAAAGTTTCTTAAGCTTTTAACATCTCACAGAGCACTGTTCAATCCATCATCCGTAAATGGAAAGAATATGGCACAACTGCAAACCTACCAAGACACAGCTGTCCACCTAAACTTACAGGCTGAACAAGGAGAGCATTGATCAGAGATGCAGCCAAGAGGCTCATGATGGCTCTGGACGAACTGCAGAGGTCCACAGCTCAGGTGGGGGAATCTGTCCACAGGATGACTATTGGTTGTGCACTGCACAGATCTGGCCTTTACAGAGGCAAGAAGAAAGCAATTGTTAAAAGAAAACCACAAGAAGTGCCATTTGATGTTTGGCAGAAGCTATGTGGGGGACACAGCAAACATGACACGCCTTAACCACGCCTCGGCACAGTGGTTCGATACAATTACTGCATGTGTCAGAGGCATAGACATATATACATATACGCCTCATTGAGCGCTGCCGCCTACTGGAGTGGCGTGCCTGCAGGGCAGCCATCTTGGAACAGGGCCACTCGCTCCTACAGTGCATTACAGAGGAATGGTGTTTCTACACAATAAAAGTGATCATAAATCGCTTAATTGAAGTCCGGCATCTTTTCTTTAGAATCTTCTGTCAGAAGCTAGTCTGCTGATAAGTAGAATTTGTATTTGGGTAGTAAAACCTACTGTTTATCATAGCTACATGTGTGGCATTTTAAACAAATCATACGTTTGAAAATCAGTCCAAAATTCAGTGAATAATTCTACTTTGAGACTGAGCTGCTTCTGCTTGTCCTGTACCAAGATGGTGGTGCTTTAGGCACGTCCCTACATAGTCACTCCGGCGTCTCTGTATATCTATGGTCAGAGGGCCATCACTAAGTTTATAGTTGAGATAACAAATGCATCATTCTTTTATGTATATAGTTTGATTACAATGTTACCTGTTTTTTCTTTAGATAAAACAAGCATCAACTGCCTGCGACCCTCACCAGAATAAACCAGTTAAAAAGATCTTACAGTGTCTCATTGTGCCTGAGCACACAACTGTAG
The DNA here is from genome assembly GCA_005024645.1 of Planiliza haematocheilus. Lineage (NCBI taxonomy): Eukaryota > Metazoa > Chordata > Actinopteri > Mugiliformes > Mugilidae > Planiliza > Planiliza haematocheilus. The sequence goes on from SRSE01001160.1 coordinate 884,888, forward strand.
TGTTGACAACTCCCCTGGTACCAAGCTCAAACACTTAATACAGTCCGAGACAAGCTATTTTACAATAGTACCAGTATAAATCCAAATTGACTATTTTGTGCCAGTGTGAGCAGAACCCAGCTTAGCTGGGGAGAGCCAAGTGGAGAGACAGAAAGATGAGAAAGTGATACAAAAGTGGAGGGGAAGACAAAAGAAAGCAGACAGCTTTTTCAACTAAAGACGGAAACTGAAACTAGAAAAACTGGAACTGACCTTTTACTTGAGCTAGTCTGTCGTCTGTGTTTTTCCACAGGTTCTGATTCAAAAGGATCAACCATCTCCACCTGTCCATCTCCACTGGACTTCCTTCCTTCTTCCTTCTTAAATGTGGGAATGGACACTTCTGGCTTTGGACAGTAGCTTGGTCACCTCTGTAATTTCTAAAAAATATTATACAGCATTATGTTTACCATGAGACTTTCAGCCTAATGTGTACTCAGTTATGCTTTTGATATTATTTCTTTGTTAAACAATTAACAAGCAAACAAATAACAAACAATAACTTTACATTCTGTCCAGACTTCTGGACTTTTTGATTCTCTGAGAAAAGGATCTAGGTTTATTAAGCGCCAGTGAGTTCCTCTGCTCTCCACATACACTATATTACCAAAAGTATTCGCTCACCTGCCTTTACTCATTCTATGAACTGAAGTGCCATCCCATTCCTAACTCATAGAATTCAATATGATGTCGGTCCACCTTTTGCAGCTATTACAGCTTCAACTCTTCTGGGAAGACTGTCCACAAGGTTGAGGAGAGTGTTTATAGGAATTTTTGACCATTCTTCCAAAAGCGCATTGGTGAGGTCACACACTGATGTTGGTCGAGAAGGCCTGGCTCTCAGTCTCCGCTCTAATTCATCCCAAAGGTGTTCTATCGGGTTCAGGTCAGGACTCTGTGCAGGCCAGTCAAGTTCATCCACACCAGACTCTGTCATCCACGTCTTTATGGACCTTGCTTTGTGCACTGGTGCACAGTTATGTTGGAAGAGGAAGGGGCCCGCTCCAAACTGTTCCCACAAGGTTGGGAGCATGGAATTGTCCAAAATGTTTTGGTATCCTGAAGCATTCAATGTTCCTTTCACTGGAACTAAGGGGCCAAGCCCAGCTCCTGAAAAACAACCCCATACCATAATTCCTCCTCCACCAAATTTCACAGTTGGCACAATGCAATCTGAAATGTACCGTTCTCCTGGCAACCTCCCAACCCAGACTCGTCCATCAGATTGCCAGTTGGAAAAGCGTGATTCATCACTCCAGAGAACGCGTCTCCACTGCTCTAGAGGCCAGTGGCGGCGTGCTTTACACCATTGCTTCCGACGCCTTGCATTGCACTTGGTGATGTGTGGCTTGGCTGCAGCTGCTCGGCCATGGAAACCCATTCCATGAAGCTCTCTGCGTACTGTACTTGGGCTAATCTGAAGGTCACATGAAGTTTGTAGCTCTGTAGCAATTGACTGTGCAGAAAGTCGGCGACCTCTTTGCACTATGCGCTTCAGCATCCGCTGACCCCTCTCCGTCACTTTACGTGGCCTACCACTTCGTGGCTGAGTTGCTGTTGTTCCCAAACGCTTCCATTTTGTTATAATAGAGCTGACAGTTGACTGTGGAATATTTAGGAGCGAGGAAATTTCACGACTGGATTTGTTGCACAAGTGGCATCCTATGACAGTTCCACACTGGAATTCACTGAGCTCCTGAGAGCGGCCCATTCTTTCACAAATGTCTTGTTTCACAGTCTGCATGCCTGAGTGCTTGAATTTATACACCTGGGGCCAGGCCAAGTGATTAGAACACCTGATTCTGATCATTTGAATGGGTGAGCGAATACTTTTGGTAATATACGTAGTGTATGTGCTGAAACAATATTGAACTAAAGTTGAGATCCATTCTTTCTTGCAGAATAGACTAAACTTGGCAAAACTTACAGTTTGATGTAAGGTATATCATCAGGCAGCACTTCTTGAAACTGCTCTGTCCATTGCTACAGAGTTATGTAAGTCACCCTGAAAATACACATGGTAAATGGCACATGTAGACCCATGAGCACACATTCTAATGTGTCTGAATTTTGTACTAACCTGCATCATGCTGCAGCAAATGGGTTCATTAGTAAACCAAGAACCAGAAACAGGGTAGTGATGACTGCTGTCAGGTGGGCCAGGTATAAGGATAAGATAACATGACTGGCTCAACTCCATCAAAGACAACAACTCATATATTTGCCGCTCCATTCCCACGAAATGACGCCTCACAGCAAGAAGATTCCGGCAAAAACATTCCGGGTTCGAATCCATGGGCCGACTGGGCCTTTCTTTGTGAAGTTTGTTCTCCCTGTCTCTGCGTGGGTTCTCTCCGGGTACTCCGGCTTCCTACCACCGTCCAAAGACATGCTCATTAGGCTAACTCAGTGGTTCCCAAACCTTCTCTGCTGGGTCCCCTTTTGGTACCTAAGAAAAATAAAATAATAAAATAATGTTTAAAATAATGTTTTTTATTTGACACATTGTAATTAATACAAACCTCAACCTTTTGTGAATAAAAAAAGTAAACTTTACTGTGTAATTATGTTCAGTGTAGCAGGTTTGCGTGGGAGCACATCAAAAACTTGTCCATCTCATTGAAGGAACTGATGCACAGATTGCTAGCGGTGTCCTTTATGGAAAATACTCCCATCATAATTTAATAACTTAATCTCTGGCTCCCCTCCGTCCTGTTCCCATTGATTATTTACTCCATCCCTTCCCCATCACGTTACCAACAGTGAAATTGTCTCCCGTACCGTGGGACTTGCCCAGAAATGCCGTGACCCGCAGGAGTCCCAAAACATTGTCACCCTCTAATTCCATCCGTGTCCTCCGTCCCCCCTGCAATGAAAAATGTTTTCTAAATGTAAATTTGTCTCAAGCTTGGGAAAGTGTTTCACATTTTGTAATATTGGTTTGCACCTCTCGTGAGCAGAGCAGGTTCTTGCAGTTTCCTGGGGCCCCATGAGCCACCAGGGGGCCCTAAAGCTGCAGATTCAGCATAGTTCTTGGGACGTCTGATGGCATTTCACAAGTCCACAAGAAAAGTATTGTATAAGACACTGGCCGTCTATCAATATCAGCACCAAGTCCGCAAGCAACAGTTGTTACAGAATGAATTTCTCAGATTGCATTATTAATCAATTCAGGCACACTTTTTTAGTTTTTTTTTTTTTTTTTTTTTTTTTTTTGCTTTTGGTCATATCATTTGTTTAATTTAAATTTAATTTAAACACTCTGGGGTTGAATATACTATAGTTTGGTCCAAACAATATGTGGATGATGTTTATTTTAGCCATGGCAGGGTCTCCAACCTCCAAAGGGGAAAAAAGGCATCTGAAGTTAGATTGTGTCATATGTGGCAGGTGAGTTTGGTTAGTCGCTTCTCCTTCTGTCCTGGATGCACAATATTTTCTCATGTTGTACTGTTAGGCTTCACAAATGGCGGTGCAAAGGGATGTATTCTTGTTATGTTGCCATTTAAACTGATGTCAGTAACTTGCTGTTTGCTGACAATTTTAGTTTCAAAAAATGAAACTAAATATGTCGGTACACTCTCACAAAATTTTGAAACAGAATGGTTCAAATCTTTAAATAAAACTAAACAAATGTACCACAATATAAAAAATACGACTACAGTCAAAGATAAAGATGGTAATGCATCATAAATAAGTTCATTTTCAATCTAATCACCCCAATATTATCCATTCAGAATTTGCCACAATCTCAATCAGCCAATCGCATCATTGTTGTCAAGCCAGAGAGACTCCACTGAAGCTGTTATTTCACTGCTGAATTACAGTCACAATCAGTCTTGACATTCAGAACTCATCTGGAGTCCTCTCCCCATCCCATCCAGATCTCTAGCATTCTCTTCTCATCATCACCACCATCACCCCTACTGTTTAGACCAGGGGGTTTCTTAAACACAGCATAATCTAATCTCCTTCTAATCTGTTGAAATCACAACTAGGTTTAATCTCTAAATTATCTCACATTTCTCTTATTGTGCACACTATTGAATAAACTCAAGACAGTCTCTCCAGATTGAATTTGTGCTTCTGGTTTTGAAAAAAGGCTGTCATAAAACCAAAGGTGATCTTAGATCAGTTTTCTAATATAGCTAGGAAAATAAGTTGTACAGCCTCTGTGATGATCTAGATGACAGATATTTGTTATGTTACAGTTTTTGTCAGTCGCTAACAAGCGTTTGTCCAATCAGTGGTCACATTTTCAAAACTCTAAATACAATTAGCACAGCATCGGTCTTTTGTGGCCATACCATTCACACATTTCATGTCGTTTTCACACAATATGCAGTCAGTGAACACATTTCCACAATGCTTACATGTTCTTAACAGACCAGCTGTACCTCCCAACAAAATTATGGATAGTTTTTGTATTATTTTCAAATGTTAACACACAACATACCACAATAGCAAAAGCAATATTCCAAACCTTAGATACAGTATAAAAACCTCTTCTTCTGCAATGATATCAGTTCAAAAACAACATATCTCAGCTGATATAGTTTTTTTCAATCGCTAACAACATGGTTTGAAGTCCACTGTTGAAGAATAAAAACAATCCAAGTCTAGTTCCAAGTTTGCTGAAGTGGTGCAAGTTTATTGGAGTTCCAGGTCATGGTGAGCCTACCGACACAGAGTGGGTCAGAGACTGGAGACTGACCCTGAATGTAGGGCCAGAGCACAGATATACCCTGTCCCCAGGTGTGGTTGCATATTGGTTAGTCAAGGTCAACTTTACACAAGAGGATGAACTCAGTGGAGGGGCAGAGATGGCTCCAGACGTGGTCAGAACAAAAGGACAAAAGGACAAAGGAGGAAACTCTGATCAGCAGGGCAGCAGAAGCAGGAGAGGTCATATCAGAGGTCAGTATATGGCTGGAATTGCCCCAGGCATGTCAATTTCAATGCCCCTTCAAAGTTTTCTTCACCACCCAAGACTGGTACATCTCTCCCTTCCACCCTATTCATCTTTCCTCAACCCCATAGAGGAGTTCTTTTCTGTATGGAGGTGGAAGGTTGATGACCATTAGCCACATGACCAGATGTCCCTCCTTGAAGCCATGGGTGCTGGCTGCAGGGACATCACAGTTCATGATTGCCAAGGGTGGATCCGACATACCAAGCGCTTTTATTGCACGTGCATCGCCTTAGATAATATCTGATGCGATGTTGATGAAAACATGTGGCCTAACCCTGAAGATCACAGAGACTACATACAGTCATTTTGTGCTTTTTTTAATTACACCCCCCCTCAATCTGGGCTTTTTGTTGTTGTATTTTTTGTTCAGAATACTCTTGTGTGTTTCATGGATATTTTGTTGCTGTACTGTAAGCAACACTGTAAAACCTTTTATGTTCTATCATACTGTAAACTGTATTTCTACTGTGCCTCCTGTAGTAAACAGTAAAGGAAAAAAAATGATTTGCTTTTTACTGGAATGCTTTTGAATGTGAACAATACATGTGGACATAGAGTTCCCAACCAAAAAATTTAGTGTAAAAACAGTGGATTGCATGCTTTGCATACAAATACCTGTGAAACTGAAGCATAACAGTCTATGCAGTTTTTGTAATGTCAGCAATAGCCAGTATTTTGAAACCTGGTGTACTTTGATTCACTGCATGTACCTTGTGAAGTGAAAACAAGAGTTATTCTTTGACAGAATCATTTCATTTTGAGTCATATTTCCAGTGTTTTGGTAAGTTGGTGTGTGCAGAGAAAGATATGTTCTATTTTGAAATGAAGAGTTAGTATATATTTAATAAAATGTGTTTTTGAGAAGAAAATTATCCATTTGGCCAATTGTGTTTTGTAGGTGTGAATCTGTGTTAAGAGTTTAGAAAAAATATCTGAAGTATGGGTAAGCGCTTGTTAGCGATTGTAAAAAACTGTAAATAAGCTAAAGTATATGCGGAACTACTTTTTCTTTTCTTCTCTTTACTAATGCTGTGACATACTGTGTTTGTGACTGACAGAAAAGAAATAAAGAAAAAAAAACACATTGAGCAGTAAGTCTAGTGCCATTTGTTTATTTCACTCCATTCTCTGAAATCAGGTAGTATTATGGTACAATTAAAATAAAGAGTTGGTTTCTAAACAGTAGTCAGTGTTACTTGCAGTACATCAATGTCTACTACTAGACATTTGCTGACATTTGGTTGATATAAAGTTTTATTTACACAGGATCAGGACAGACCTGATATTTGTACTGGGGGGCAGTCAATTATAGTGTGATCATTGGTCCCAGGTAACAATAATGTGACATTTAAATAAGTGGGAGCCCAGACAATAAAAACATTTAGTAGAAGGAGACAAAACAGAGTGACGGACACATTAGGGATTGGCCAGTTCATCTGATGTGCCAGAGGGAGGCAGGCTGTCCAAGGCTCCAATCTCTGTAACCACACACAAACACATTACTATTTACAATATGCCCGACGGGGGTTGTCAGGAATTCAAACAAATATACTTCAATATGTATATATATATATATATATATTTACTCTTGTACCCACCGAGAGTAAAATTTTATCCATGCCAACTGAAGACTTTTTAAAGGTCCTTCAACCTTCCTCAAAATAAAAAATAAATAGTATATCGTTTCACACAGGTCAGATTTGGCCTTGTGTGTGAACTGCATGGAGTTTAAAGGGATTGTATATAACATTGTACATAAAAAAACATTGGATATAAAAGTATTTGACAATATTACATTGACTCTGATGAAGTTTATTTACTTGAGACATTGTTTACATATATACTCTTACTCTTTGTTTCTTAATGAATTAAACTGAGTAGTTTGAGTTCTGATTGTAAAAATAAAAGAGTATTTCAATATATCGTATTATATTGCTTTTGACCAGATGTTAAGACTTCTGACGAGTCTTCACTTTCAAGTTAGAACAGAAATGGGAGGCATACCTTTAAGTTTGAGGTACGACAAGAAGTCAATGACAGTGTGGATGATGTCTTCATCTGCTATTCTCAGGGCGCCTGTTGAGGCACAGCAACAACGTACAGTCTATTATCATGGACTCTGAAGTACAAAACAATGTTTAACTTTACCAACCATTTGCTTGTTAACAACTTTACTGGCCTTATATTCTCAATTTACAATGCTTCTAATATGTTGCTGTGCACAGTAGTGGTGATAGTAGTGGTGGTTGCTGAAGTTGTGCCCAGAGTATGTCTTCAAAATACATTTTTTGCAGCATAGTCAACAAACAAACTGACTTCTCAACTCACTGTGGGTTCTTTGTTCAGTCATTTTTTTTACAATACCAATAAGACCATGTCTCTCACAGTAGATCCTGTGCAATGTGACAGACCTGTTCTGAAGTCCTCCTCCATGTCCCTCTTGCCAGCCAGACCCGGCTTGTCTCCTAGTGTCCTGTGTCCATCTATTCCATCTGGATAATGAGGAGTGATACAGTTATACAAACAGTGGATAGGGCCACTGAACATCGGGTTGAACTGGTTGCAGATCTAAGTTCAGTTCACTTGAAAGACAGCACTATCAAGAACTTTATAATAGGATGGTTTAAGTAAATTTTTTAGTATGGGGCAAATTCAAGATAGAGATCATAATTTCCTACTGCACCTGAATTTCCACATTTTACCTTATAGTATTTAAGTTAGCTTTTTTAAGTAAGCAGAATATTTGTCAAATAATTATTATTTTTTGTGCACTAAATGAACATAAAATAAACACATTTTCTAAATATCCCATATATCAGAGGCATCATACATTTGACACACATGCATACACAATGCACAACACTACCTAATATTCATAAGAAGAGCTATAGGACATTCTTCACACTTATATTAATGTTAATATTTCAGTATGGTATTTGGTTTATTTATGTTTGGCTTAATTCTCAGAATTGTACAGACCACCTGCAGGGCTTGGCTCACGGAATTGCAGTACAGCAGAGATTTGACCACAGAAGAAGTCAAAAGCACACATTTCAGAAAGGATGGGCTGCTGTTTAACATATAGGGAAATGCTTGGGATAGTAATGATGATGAAAATATGCATAAAGTAATATAGACAATCAAAGAGATTTGCTTAGCCTTGGTGGGGGATGATTGTGACTATTCTCATTCAAAGATGGTTGCCAAATAGGACAAGTAAATATGTCCTTACTTCATTTGTACAATGCATATTAATATTTAAATGTATATTGTGTAATGTTTTAAAATAAAATAAAGAATGTTTAGTAGGTAGACAGCATGTCATTCAAATCTACCTGGATAGGACCGTTCAAAACGGGTAAATATTGCAAATATTTGTAAGTATGTATAATTGCTGACAATTTGTTCATGAAAATGTATATATTGTGCATACCCACAATATTGCACAAAATACACATTTGAACTACTGTATCTCTACATTTATTTTACTTTGCAGCATTACTCACCTGTCTTTTTCAAGCATGCCATTATTTTTTAAGTTCCCACAGTCAGCACACCACTTTACCTATGAGTGGTCATTACATGTGACTGAAGAGGAAGGATGTTAAATGGTCACAATTGAATTAATTCGTCTTATCCCATCTTAAGTACACTTGAGCTTGCACCCCATCCCTCTGTGGGTGTGTGTGTCTTTAAGTAGCCTAAAACTCCAGCAAAAACAAGCCATTGGAGTGGCAATATCATAAAATATAAAAGTATAAAGATTATTGTCAAAGTGAATATGACCTATAAATAATATGTGTTAATAATAATAATATGTAAAATGTGTCATAACATATTTAATTCAAAATATAAGACTAATTCTAATTCTTCATTTTAGTTAAGGAAATATTCATGAAATTGTGAAAAAACACAATATTGTAATTCTGATTAGAATTTTACAATATAAAACTTGTACAATAAACTAACTGTAAAAACTAAACTAAAGATAATCTTCAAACATTTTCTAGGTAAATACATTGTCTCTGCGTATATGTGTGCTAGCATTTTGTAAAATTAATTAAAAATAAGCTTAACACCAAGACTGGAAACCGGGAGCAGCGGATCACTCCAAAATTTGCCTTCCTGCGTTGGTAATTCACTAGACAAATTTACTATTGGTCTTCCAACCTTACTCTGGCTAAAAATAGTGAAACAATAAACAGTAAAAATACGATCTTCACAAAAATCTTGAACTACTACTATAATAGGACTTTCAGGATTAGTTTCAACACGGCAAGATGAGCCAGCATCTTGTAAAATGGCTCCAAGGTAAACCTCACTGGCAATAATTTGTTCTAAATAAAATACACCTAAAATCTCATTTAATACAAAAGAGCTTCATATCTGGTTCTGCATGTTATATAACCTATTAAGACTATTTATTTCCATAACTTAGTGACAAGACTGGCTGACAATAGAGGTGATTTTTTTTATGCAATACTGTTAATAGGTGAATGAAAGATGGAGTAGCATATAGTTTTTCTTTTCTTCCCATTATTTCCCGTCAACATATGCAAAAGCAGTGTTATCCAACTTAGACTCACATAGAAAATGCAATGCTACATCTTTTCCTACCCAACATGCACGCATGAGGTAAACATTAATTCCTTTGCTAAAAGCACAGATAGAAATGCAGTGCTGGGATGCATAAGCACAGACAGCAGTAGGATGACCGATGTCCTCCCCTGATGAGTGACAGAAGCAGCTAAAATGCATGATGTTTGGACAGAGCAATTCATGGGCTGACACCAAGGCCCTGCAGCGGCCGTATGTTTCTATCTTACATTGAGTGACCAGCTCGTCTCTGCCTCTGGCACTGGGTGAATCCTTTATTTGAATTAGGTGATCAATACGACCTGAAACACAGGATGAGGTAGGAGCAACCTTTACCTGGGCTTTACTCTGGACTGATTCTGGACCCCACACGTACAAATGAATAAGAACACTCACACACCCACAGACATAGGCTACCTTTTGTTCACTTAATATGCCCTAGAAAGGTAATGAGGCAATCTTGAGATTACACAAAATTAGCTGACATGGAGATAGTGGACTGGGTAAAAGGAACACAAAAACACCACTAATTCAAAAAAGATGAGCTTGGTCATCTCTCTCGTAAGCCATGTTACATGGGCAATATCTTCATGCAATACTGTACATGTATAACCCATCTGCCGTGTGTACTTGTGTGTGAAGTCAGTACTTACGCGGACCCAACAGGTAGCCAGCGCTGTTCAGAGTCCAGCCACGCTTTTCCTTTGCCTGCAGGATACAGACCCAAACAGTGATGAGATAAGGAACAAAAACTCTCAAAATACGTATCAATTTGAAGATATCAGATGACTGATTGACTGATGAGCAGCTAACGTGGGGTTTCTGTAATGTAGTGGTTATCACGTTCACCTCACACGCGAAAGGTCCCTGGTTCGAAACCGGGCGGAAGCAACCCTGTCATTAACTATAGCGCTGTGATGTTTAGGATGTCATCACGTTTCTCTATATAGTTTTGTTTTTCTGTCGAATTCGTTTGTTTGGTATAATTTTTTTGCCAAATTCTGCGCTACTGTGACAAGGTAATTTCACATACGTGGGATAAATAAAAAATGTCGTATGTCTTATGTTGCATCTTTCCTACATTTCAGGTACTTATTATGTATATGCAGTCTCCACACCAACACTCTGCTACATGTTTTTAAAAAAAGATCACATACACCACATCTATCTAAGTGTGTCTGCTTGGGTGTTGTGTTGAATCTTAGACAGCTTACCGCTATGACCAGCCCGATAGTCTCAGAGACAGTTGCGCAAAAGATGAGCGACACGCAAAAAAACACAAAGCACCTCTGCATCTAAAAAAAAAGAAGAAAGAAAATCATGTCAACACGGACAGAAAGCATGTCGAGAACGCTTGAAAATTTCTAAGATATACTCCGTTCGAGACAACTTTTTTCATCCCGAGTACTTCATATTGGCATGTACAGTAAAAAAAAAAGTAGCCAAATAGAAGGTGCCCATCTTTAAAGTTTTTTTTTTAAAAAAAAAAAAGCTTTCACTTACCTTTGTAGAGACTTGTAGCCGTCTTGTGCACTCTGGAGAAGATATTGCCTGGTGTGTGCAGCACAGGTTCGGATGAAATGAGGACTCCTCACACCTTTTATTGTCATTTCAGCTCGACCCTGCTGTTGTCAGCTTGCGTCAGCAACCGCCCCCACCCCACCTCACCCCACCTCACCCCACCCTGCAGACAGGATGGGCAGGTCGACAACAGAACACATAATGCAATTTAGTAATGTGATATGAAGCCACGATCACTTTTTTCCTTTGATTTAATTATTTTTTCGCCCTGTGAGACATGGGATTGAATTCAAAAGTAGACAAATAGTGACAATGAGGCTACTTCTGAGCTGTGTTTCTGTCCTTACTGCAGAATCTCATCAATAAATTACTGTATGTTCTACTTAATTATCATCCTTGGTTTTATGTTTGTGAACTTAATGACTAAGTTCTGTATAATTCTGGTTCATGCCAAAAATGTTGACGTCACTCTCAGACATAAGACTTCAATATTCAAGATTTTTCACATTTTCTATCACAGAAGTAGACATCTAACTGTACTTGCAGAGTGCACTCTGGTGCAAAGTGACTTCGTCATCAAGTCTAGCTAGACAATTTGTATAGATTATATAAATAAAATTGAACTGAACTGAAAGGAGTCTGAGAGATGTTGATCACTGATAATCCCTCTCAGTTGCCTTGACGCATGTTTGGATGGACTCATTCTGAACAGAAATGTCATGTATGTTATGCTGAAACAAATATTTGTGTCTACTGTACGGTATGTTTTCAAGGTGCTATAAAGCCATTTCTGTGAAACATGTACCAGTCCACTGATACTTCTTACATTTAATAATCAGTCTTTATTCCTATAACAGTAACTTAATGAGCACACTGTATACACAACAAACCATACCAAACTACTCTTTCTTTTTCTGTCTCTACCCAGGTGGCGTCAAGCAGATGGAAGTCCCTCTGTATGAGCTGGGTTTTCGTCCTGTTAAAGGGGAATTTGTCTTTGCCACCATCACACTTATTGTTTGCACTGGGGATTTCAGGCTCTGGGTTCTTGAGCATCTTGAGAACATTTCTATTGTTTCTGACACCACATAAATAAAACTGAATTGAACTGAACTAATTCAACATTGGGAGTGTATTCCTAGCTGGCAAAGTAGTAACATGTGAATGTGGTTATTTCAAGATATTGTGAATAAGACGACCCTTTACAGGAATAAGCGGGTATAGAAGATGAATGAAGATGATGTGAATCAATAAACACGAACTATTTCCAGTGGTGGCCTGGATGGCTGCACCCAGAGGTGCATGTTAATTCCAGGTCTGAACAGGGTCAGAGTGAGAAACAGAGACACTGTGGACAACTCTGTGAAACACAGAAGTTGGTGGTTTTACAATCGCACTTAGTCCATGTTAACATTTTGGTGAACAAACTTAACAACTGTAAACATGGCTGGATTGTTCCACACCTCCTAAAGCCACTAGAGGGTGTTGTGGTTTGCCTTCTTCCACAAACCCACCCAACATATGTTCTTATAACTTAGGTTCAGGAACAAGACCACACCCTATGTCATAGTATTTCCTATGCTTACCTGTCAAAGTGTGTCTTTACCCTGTGTTTACCCCTATGTTCCTCCTGGTTCTCAACCCCCAACAAATACAAACTGTCTCAAGACGCTTTACAGAACCTGTCCTGAGACCCTAAGAACACTTATCTGCACCGTGATTCTCCTCTGCATCTGAAGACCATCATCCATATACTCCTTCCATCCTTCTCATCCCTTCCCTACAGCCCATTTCAAGCATCCCCTCAACCTCATGCCTTGTCCGTCAAAACTTCCTTGAATAAGGCATGGGCTTTGTTAGTGAAACTTTAGGTAAACTAGTTTATTGATCCATAGATGCAACACTGTAGGCAGCCACATGGCTTTCTTATATTATATAACTTGAAACAACCCTCCATTTCAGACACAAGAGTGGAAGAGATGGACTTCTTAATCAGTGACAGGGATGGTTCGCTGTCATTGGCCCACTATTAAAATGTGTACTTCTAAACTTCAACAGGCAAACCAGTCTTGCCTTTCAGAGCAAAGCAGCTTTAAGTTTGACAGGCTGCTTTAGAGCACTAAACACTTGTCTTCTCCAGGAAGTTCAGATGGCAAATAAGAAATCTGTGCTCTTCTTAGACCTGCACCCAGCACAGTCAGATCTCTGCTCACACACGGAGGAACTGTGAAGGCTTAAATTAGAATATTTTACCTACCATTGTCATTTAGCCAGTGTGATTCAGGTTAATCTCTTTTATGCTTCTGTCTTAATTACAGGTTAACTCCTTCTTCTCTTGAGAGAGAGAACAAAATAATTACCAACTGACCATGAGGATTTAGGAAGGACTTCAGCTCTTCAACCTCCACTTCAAATATAAATATCCCACATGACTGCTATTGGATTAGACAGTCTTCAAAATAATTCTAACAATGTTTTTGCTGGCATTTAATTTGGTAGGATTTAGCATTTAGTGTTTTTTTTCGTGTAAGTGAAAAATACAACATCTCTTTCTTCTGCCAGCAGGACTGAAAAACATCATCAAAATTACAGACTAAAATTTTGAAATGAAACAATATTTAATCTAAACAGGGACCCAGTGGACACCTCATTGGAAGGTAATCTGGTTTTAATGCTAACAAAGATTACACTTGGATTCAATTATTTTTTGTCTTTAGGCGTGTTTCTGCAAAACAAATATTAAACATCTTCAAATGCAATAACCTACGTGAAATGAAATGAATCACACAATGCCTCATTGGATCCAAGAAGAAACCCAAGCATAATCATGCTGCTGAAACAGAAGCTGTTTTGTTGAGATTAACACACTTTGAAACCACTTATCATGATAAGATAAGATAAGATATCGCAGGCTCATGCAGTCAGAGTTCCAATTTGCCCCCATGTCCCTTAGTTTCTGTTGATGCCTTAGCCTCAGACTGTCTGGACCCCATCTGATCCTTTCTTTGCCTCAGCTCATCTCACAGCTCCCTGGTCCTCATCTACCACTCCAGATGTTTAGTTAAATAAATTCTACAAGTCCACTTGCCTTTCTTTAACATTTTTGGATAAACCATGACCTTGATGACTGAGACCCTCACAAACACAATTAAACTCTGTCATCTCAGTTACTCTGCCTCCACTTTGTGTGCCTGCACTTGAGTTCATCTGCCCAGCCATGACACATGTCCAACATTGAACACAGTAAACGCACTTTGATAATTCCCAATACTAAAATAAACTCTCAAAAATCTCAGATCCCTTGTTTGTGCTGGACTAAACTAATTCCACGAAAAGGCAAAGTGGTGCACAATAGTTTGCAGCTTTCTTTGTGATGTACTTACAGATAACAATTGCTAAATCTGTAATAGTTACAATAGTATTCTTATCTAATGTACCATAAACCTGTCTTTGCACAGTCAGATATGATATGTGTGGCACTGTTTAAAATTGTGGGGTGACACAGTGGTTAGCAGTGGAGTAGTGCTTAGCACTGATGCCTCACAACATGAAGGTTCCAGGTTTGAATCCATCTGCCTCTTTATGTTCTCCCTGTGTCTGTGTGGGTTCTCTCCAGGTGCTCTAGATTCCTTGCACCATCCAAAGACATGCTGGTTAGATTCATTGCTGATTCTAAATCTTTAAAATTCCTCCTACTCTCTAAGTATTTTTTCTGTGCCTTCATTTGGGTATTTCAGCTTCACTGCAGGATAAAATATGTACAAAACAGCCAAAGAGATGATTTAAGATGTCACAAACTTCAGAAATCAATCAAGATCCAGCATGAGATGTGCACAATGCCATGTTAAAGTCTCCAGTGCACTTAAAATGGACCGTGAGTCAAGATACAGACACTATGTCCTATGTCTATATTTTCATTAAGATTCCAACAATCAAAAGTTATCTCTGCTTTATTGGGTATGTGTACCTGTGGCTTTTCATAGATGATCATCAGCTACTGATTCAAATGATGGTTAGTTCAGACTTGTGCAAGATATTGCTGTAGTCTTAAACAACAGACAACCTACATTAGACGACACACGACAGCCACTGATGCGCCAGAAGTCAGCTGTTGACTGCGCTATATTGTATAGTATGAACTATACTGAATGGTAGTCTTCTGCCAGCCTTGTATTCAATTCATAGATTACCTGAAACAGAACATAGCGTTTTGCATGTGTTTAATTTTCATAGTTATATCTGAAGATTACTTGAACCCGTTTCAGGAGCACAGAGCAAGAAAACCACACAAATGAAATAACTGTAAGGGATGAACAGACGAAATATGTTCATCTTGTAGTCTTTTAATGGTAAAAACACACATTTGACCGTGATAAGGTCCATGTGAAGTACAATAGCATGGCAGGAAACTATTTCATGCTTTCAACTATTCTCTCTAGTAGCTCTCCTTCACTCAGTATACACAGTGACCTGTGGAAGGGACTTCCTGGCAACAGTCCAGACCTCTCCCACTGAGGATTTACTGACAGGCTACTGGATATAATGATGGTCACAGATATCAGGCATGATGGTTAAAATTACCAAGGCGCAGAGCACCTAATGATGATGGAGTAGAGACAGGGTGAGAAATAATACAAGAAAAATAAAAAGTGATGTAATATGTCAGATAAGAGTGGAAGGAACACGGAAATACTGTCCTGAAATAAGAACACAGGATGAGAGGGCAGAGTGGGTGAAGCAGAGCAGTTGCTGGCCATCGGCCGACTGGGGCCTTTCTGTGTAGAGTTTGAGAGCATGTATCACTGTTAAAGGGATGAGCTTGTTTTCATTAATTATTTGATAAAGAAAACACAAAGTAAACTCAATCATGCGTCATTGGTTGAGACTGTGGAGATTGTGCCGGTTGCTGGAGTAACATGAGTCTTCTGTCATGTTCCTGGAACACTCTTGAGACAGTAAGTGCTTTGTGACTTTGCACGTTCATATCATGTGTAGATAAAAGGATGCTTTTGTTCAGAAACAATTCCATGGTACACTGTGGCCATCTGCGCAATGTGAGAGTGGATGTTTACACCCAAAAAAAAAAAAAAAAAAAAATCATTATAGTCAGTAGGCTGCTGGTCTGACACTCCCTGTATGGTACACCACAATCTGACTTTTTGAGGTCCTCGTAAAGCCACTTTACGTGTGCATTCATGTACTTCTGCAAACATGTGTTTTAAAGAAAAGACTGACAAACTGTGGGAAAAAACAAACAGAGCACTGTTTCATTTGTTTGATTGAGTTCTCTTGTCTACTTTTGTCAAAATTTGATGCCAGTCCTTTTTATGCAGAAAGGTAGAAGGTTTTGAAGGGCACAAAAACTTTAAAGCAGCATTATATAATCATCTAAAGAGTTGCATAGCCTTGCTTTAAAGCATAAACCAGGAACATTTATCAGTTTTTGGTGGCTTTCTGGGTCATGCTAACATTACACGTTTCACCTCAGCCATAGCCCTATACAGCTCTCCAAATAAACATGATTTTCACTTGAATCAAATGCTCGCTTCTGAATCCATCCAAGTCATCTGGAGGCCGGCATGATGATGGTGAACAGAGAGGAGGCACGAATGCCACATCACTAGCGTGATTCGATGGATTAAGAGAGTTAGCCCTTGAACCTGGTCGTCCTGCCCTGGTTTGTCTCAGTTTTGCGTTACTGCTGTCAATATAGACTGCTGTAAAGGTCGGAACTGAGTTAGAGTGACAGTTATGAATAGATCTCTACACTCAAACTATTGACCTGTCTGGAACCATGCCTTTAAATGAGGTTTGGCGTTACGCAGTGTGTCAGAAATTAACGTTACGCATGGAGAACAGTTTCCTCAAAATGGATAAGGTCTGTTAAATATTTTCAGCAATCAGAATATAAACAAAACCAGGCTTCCAAGTGATATTGACCTGAGGAAAGATAAGATAATAAGAATATATGGTATGGCAGATCTCCAAAAGGCTTTTTGAAGCCCCAAGTTACTTTCATGTGGTCCTGTGTTATTGTAAATACAATTCAACTATACAAAACTGGAGTAAAAAAATCAAGTCTAAGACTGTTAATCTGAGACAAATATTTTTTTAAAAAAATTTAAAACACCAGGCATTTCAATGGTTTACAGATGCTAACTTTAGCTTTGTTCATTAAACACCACATTAATGCAAATATTTACATGCAGAATTTAAAGGAAAAAATATATATATCTCCCTTGTATTCCTGATTAGCAATAGCCATCTCTGGTGTCCTCAGCATCAAAGAAGACCTAACAGCAGCACATCAGAAAATACCTCTGTTCTTTGAGAAGGAACAGTAGTCTTGCTGAGAAGAAAGAGCTACGAATATGTGAGTACTGTGCTATTATGGCATCATTGACAGGATCAGGATAAAATAGATGGGGAGAGGCCCACAATAGGATATCCTCAGCAAGACACAAGGATGTGCAGTGTAGACCACTGTCATCCTGGAAATTGGTTTTTATACTGCAATTGGAATATTTAGTCTGTTGTATATGAAAGGGTAGCAGTTTTAAGAGTGATTCCACTTACACAAATGCTGTATAGGCCTATATGAGGTGATGTTTTACACTGCAGAGCAAGGCATGCTAAATTGATGATTGTATGTACTGTAAATCATACATAAATTGGCAAATTGACATTACTTTTTACAGTACTCACATGTTCCATTATTCCCTAGCCATTCACAAACAGCAGTTAAGGCTAGGCAGTGCAGACGCAGAAGAGGGAAGGAAAGGGGCTTTTTAGTTAAAGACAGGCTTGGGAACTGGTGAACTGTCTGGAAAAGGGAGTATTTTCCTGCTTGCTCTGAAGGTTTCAGGTTCTGGGTTCTGTAAAAGGTCTGGACTGTTGTTGATGCTATATCAATGAAACAATATGAAAGTGAAATTTAATTAAATTGTGCGCCAAAATGGTACATTCTTTGCTGCTGCCAAAGGATGTTCCCCCTTTGTCTCGCTGTCATTTTGACTTTTTTAGATCATCCAATACCAAACCATAAGATGATGATTGTTTACTGAATTTGTTCACCTGAGTGTCATCACTACCACTAATGACAAAGTTTTACTATTACAAAACTTATATAAATTTCCATAGTGACAACCAGAAAGACAAACTGCATCTGAATTTCTCAGTCTTATTAATACTTTTGATAGTACTCTGCATGTTTCTGACCTACCCATTAGAATCATTTTTTGTATGTTATTTTTTTACGGTGATGGTTTCCTTTGTGTTTTACTACTCCCTGCTTTAGCATGGAAGTCAGACCAACTACCCTGTCCACCAGAAGAGTAACAGCAATGTAGTCATACACACATCATGTGGACGTTGTGGAGTCAAATTTGTTTTAAAGAAAATGGTTCTGATTGGTTGTAGGACTATCCAGTTGCGTGCCGAGGTATTGTTTTCACTGCATTTGTTTTATCAGACTCATGTTTTGATAAGAATTCAGTCTGGCTATGCCAGGCTATGAATTTGTCCGTTTTTTTCTCTTCTGGGAGGGTTTGTTCCACCCTCAAAAGTTTCACCAGTGCAAAAACAAAAAAACTAATGAAACTGGCCTAGACAAAAATGATGGGACCCCTAAATTAATACTGTGTTGCATAGCCTTTCAGGCAATCACCGCAATCAAGCAATTTCTGTAACTCTCAAACGACTTCTGGACCTGCTGACAGGTATTTTGGCCCACTCCTTGTGAGCAAACTCCTCCAGCTGTCCCAGGTTTGAAGGGTGCCTTCTCCAGACTGTATGTTTCAGCTCTATCCACAGATGCTTCATTTTGCATCTGTGAAGAGCTGATGTGACTTGCCAGAAAGCTCCAGTTTTGTCTCATCAGTCCAAAGGACATTTGCCCAGAAGCCTTTGTCTGTTTGCACTCATGGCTAAGAGATTAATGAATGTGGTTAAGTAATCAAACTGGCATTTAAAGGGTCACAGTCCTAAAAATGACAGATGTTTTTTGTAGTTTTGTCAAGTGCTGAAGTGGTTTAAGAGATGTATTCAGGAAACATTCTATATAGCTGTACAAAACATTGTATATAGCTGAACAAAACATTTTATTCCTAGTCACTTTTCTATTTTTATTTATTTATTTATTTATTTTAATTTTTTTTTATATAGTTTTTATATAGTTTTTGTTTTGTATGTTTCAATGTATGTCACTGCTACTGGATGCTTGAATTTCCCCTGGGATTAATAAAGTATCTATCTATCTATCTATCTATCTAACAGCAGATAAATATTAATCAGTTCAGTTTTTATTGTAGTTTTTTGGATGTGGATATTTTTGTTCCTAAGAGGGTGGTAGTTTTATCAGGGTTCTGTTGACCTTTTGTTTTTATTATTTTGTTATTTCAAACTTTGTGTAGAGAGAGATTTTGTTACAAAAATTGTGCCAGCAGTGGCCAGGTGAAGAGGACAAATTTGCCCAAATGGAAAAAAATTTCCCTAATGATCCTTGAGGGTATTCTGTTGAACCACAAAGGCGATGTCAGATTGTCATTAGTTCATTCTCAGTTAAATCATAAACATGACAAATTTAAGGCCCCCTTTTTACTTTATGAAACTATGATTTGCAGTCCCCAGAGGATGGACCATTATTTGGTGTTGAGCACATTTGGCTGCATTGTCATGGAATTGTGTATGCTAACAAAAATCATTGTTTGATATTTGCAAATGCAGGTAATGAGCCTCAGTGTATTATGTGAATAGTGCAGATTAGCAAATGCCAGAATGCTAACACAGTAATCTCATATCTAAATCTAAAATTCGGCCTGTGAGTGTGACAGTATCCATGAAATGACTTTATAGAAAAATGAAGACACCCCAGTAGCTTTAGGTAAATTATATTCCTTGTGCTTCCCTTGTGCTAAACCAGGTCTCTCCGGAAATTCTATTACTCACCTTCATGTTATTAGCATTTAGAGAGACTTGGGTCATCCTAGGTTTCAGACCGTCATGCACACACTTGAAATCCACCAGCGGTCTCGAGACCCTTATAGTTACAAACAAAAGAAGAAACCAGAAAAACACCAGAAACCTCAGATTAGAATTCTATTTCTGCTGGATGACGGGTATCAGTCACTGAGCAGCTTTCTGCTCGGTGGTACAGAAGGCCAGGTCAGGACTTGTTTTTGTATAAGCTCTTATGCCATTCATCTTCTCTGTCTTCTCTGGCCTGGTGATATGACATTATGTGAATATTAAAACAAGCTTAGTTACAAAAATAAGTTAAGGAGCAGTTTTGTCTCAAAAATAGAGAGATTTTTTTCATAAGGAACTCGTCACATAAATGGCCTTGTATTTATACCTACTGGCACTCAAAGTGCTTTAAGGTCACAGTGACACTACTCATTTGCTTACACAAGCACACACCAGTGCCAAGCAAGTGGCTTCAGTGTCTCGCTTAGTGTCAAGGGCACTTTGGCGTCTTCCGGGTATCAGGCCTCTATCCTCTGATTCATGGATAACCTGCTCTACCTACTGTGTCACCGTATATGACCATTCCTCCTTTTATTCTTGATCCCTCTCTCACTTCCGTCTCTGTTTCAACACCCAATGTTGTATTTTCAACATTCATCTTTTTTAATGGGAGAATCTAACTGTAGTAGTTGGTTGTAGTTACCATGACACAGTGGCTTACTGCACTTGGTCATATGGGTAATGTTAGGTTATGAGGCTGTTCAGTGAACTAACTTGTGCTGAAAGACGTTGAGAAGTTCTCAGTGGAAATCACTGGAAATCTTGCATAGTTTTGAACGAAAATAGAATGTGTATGAACGCCGATGACAGACGTCAGAATGAACGCGTTCGCAATGAAGTTCCTCAATCGGAAATATACGAACGGTTCAGTTCTTAGTTCACCAAAATATGAACGAGTTCATGAACTTTCGTTCATTGAACGCGTTCAGGCACAACACTGGCCGTTTCCACTTATCACCTTTAATCACCTGCTGCTTAAATTTTAGTATTATACTATTTTGTTTTTGCTCTAACTGTTTTATGGCTGAGCCAAACAGTTCTATCATCCACCACAATCCATTGCACTGTTAACCCTGTGTTAATCGTGCACATGGCAGATAAATCTAATTTTGAATCACTTTGGTAAACACAACATGTAATGGTGGACTTTCATTTGTAACTGATCCACTCTTGCATTCTCCATGTGTATTGTAAAACAGTGTTGAAATCTGAGGGAGTATTTTTGCCTGCATCGGAAACAAGGATTGCCACTATTATCTGACTAACACAAGGATTTTGGCTAGTCCCTGCACATATGCAGCTCTTTGAACTTATTAGGGACCAACTGGTTTAAAGTAGTAACAAGTTATAAGTCAGACACAAACCGTTAGAGTCCTGTGATGGTCTAACTCTGGCGAAGACAGGACAAAGGGGTTCTTGCTCCAGTTCCTGAGGTGAAAAGCCCAGAGGTGAATTACTCCTTCACACACATACAGACCAAACTACCTGGACAACAGTGTGGAAAACAAAATCACTTTGCCAGGGTTTGTTGTTTTACGTCTCCAGCCTCCACTCAAACATCAAGTTTCCCTGGTCTGGCACACACAGCAATCCATTCAGTGAGTCATGTTTCCCAGCATTAAAGTAGTCCATTTTTTAATTGTTGTCCCTGCCTCTGCTGAATAAGGGGGGACCAAAAGATATCATTGATAAATACAGTAGATCCACATTTTGACAGCTCTTTCAGCTCCAGAATTGCCATGGTGGTTCCATAGCCTTCGCTGATTGCTATGGAACCACTGTGTTTACATCACTAACCTTTCACGTGTTCCATTAGTCTGCCTTCTGCTTCTGGACTTCTTGACCATGATTGGCCTTCAAAGCCTTAAAAATAATTTGGGTTAAGACAGAAACCCTGCTGAGCACTGGATTTGGGACATCTTGAAACAGGCAATGAAGCTCCCTATCCCACATGTCAGTCTGTAGCATTAACATTAAAGCAGTTCAGTGTGAAAAATGTGATGCAAAGCCTGCTTGGATGGGGCTGGAGACAGTAGGAGACTATGTCCATGATCCATAATCAAATCTATGCCTGATTATTGATCTTTCGTCTAAAGCTCAAATACAAAATCAATGCTTGTGAAAATGCCTGTGATGCCTCATGTGAGAAGGTCCTGGGTTCAAATCCATGGGCCGGCTGGCCTTTCTGTTTGGAGTTTGCATGTTCTCCCTGTGTCTGTGTGGGTTCTCTCCAGGTTCTCCAGCTTCCTACCACCATCCAAAGGCATTCTGGTTAGGTTCATTGGTGATTCTAAATTGGCCGTATGTGTGTCTCTGTGTTGGCTCTGCGATGGACTGGCCACCTGTCCAGAGTATACCCCTGCTGTATCCCAATGACAGCTGGGATAGGCTCCAGCAGACCCTGTGACCCTTAACAGGAATAAGTGGGTATAGAAGATGGATGAATGAATACAAGTAATTCACCCAGGTATTTCAACACTGCCACCAATCCAAAATGAAGATGTGTGGAGCAGTGAGAAACTCAGCTGAATTGTTGAACTGAAGAGTTACAGTTTTTTACAACCGCTATGACCCGTTTGTCAGAACCTTAAACACTTTTTCAAAACTGTTAACGCACATCCCACCTGAAACACACAATTCCCCAAACAGTTAATTTCATGCTCAAAATCACGCAGTGTAACTAAACACAGACACACACTTCCAAAATACAATAATACACTAACACAGTTCACCAAATCTACCAAAGCACTGACACACATCGTCTTCCAACAGAAACATTTAGTCAATCACAGCACAGTGTCCTAAAAAACACTGACAACTGATGGAATAACACAAACTGAATCAAATTGCATGTGTCAAATCGACTTTTTTCCTTTTTATTTTACAATCAACAGATTATTGTATTGATCATACATGTAAATTAATGTTTGTGATGATGTTCTTTATTTTTCATTTGTTGGGCATGAATTTTGTTCCTTTTTTTGTACAACACTCAGTACAAAAAGTGAACGACCCATGTCCGAGCAGCTTTGCAGAATGTTTATGAAAGAAGAAGACAGTAAATGACAGGATTTGTGCTAAACACTTTACTGTATTGCAAATGAATATGACTTACAGTAGAGTAAAGAGGAAAAAAACATCTGCATTTAGCTGTCATTCATTACTGTATTGTCAAATACACAAAAAGAAAAAGGAGCAGAAGAAAGCACTGTAAAAGAGGAAGAAAAAAAAGCTAATCTGCTCGGTCGTCAGCATTGGGCCACATATTTTCATCGACATCACACCTGATGTCTTCTCTGGCCAGGCATCTTGGGAAGTATCTTTTTGCATGCCTTATCCAGCCCTGACAGTTGTCAGCTGTGATGTCCTGGCATGCAGCAGCCATTACATCCAGGAGGGACATTTGGTCATGTGGATGGTGATCGAATACTTTCCACCTCCAGGCTGAAAAAAACTCCTCTACTGGGTTGAGGAAAGGGGAGTAAGGGGCAAGGAAAAGGGACATCATCCTGCGATGGGCATCAAACCAAGCTGTGACTGCATGTGCATGGTGGAATGCAACATTGTCCCAGGTGGTCACATATGTTAGCAAGTTACCCCCAACTCACCCTGTCCCCTTTCCCCCTCAGGTACCAGTCTATCATACAGCTACACAGTAAATATAGGTGATGTGATTGAAAAAAAAAAAAAAACAGCACCTGAGCTGGGTGAGACAGGAATCAGCTGTAATCAATGTAATCTTCAACCCATTAGTTTTGAACATGAGGTTTTCTGTTTTGACAAACCGTGTGAAAGCAATTGAAAATTCACCAGTTAACATCCACTGTTTTAGTCTTGATTGAGCTTGTGTGTAAAAGGAGCTACTTTTAAACGTGTAAAATCTGTGTATTTTGTGTCAAAAGAATAAGAATTGCGTTAATTGTATAGCCCACACAGGCTGATGTTGTGGTAACAGTGTGAAGAGTTTTGAAAAAGCGTTAAAAGTATTGAACAATGGGTCATAGCGGTTGTAAAAAACTGTAAAAACTGAGTGAATGAATTGTCTTAGCTAATGTAGATGTTAGCGCGTAGAGACCGCATTTTCAAGGTCTTGGTCTTGTCTCGGAATCGACCGCATTTTTACTCGGTCTTGTCTCGTGTTTTGTTTTTTGGCCTTGGTTTCTTCATTTTCGGTTTCGGCCAAGAATTTTAATTTCGGTACATGCCTATTAGAAAGCAATAACATAAAAATAATTAAAATTGTTCCACCAATGTATAGGCAGGCCTATGTGTGTATATAACCGTCTAAAAACTTGGTTTCATCCAAATAGACTAATGCTTCTCTTTATTCAGTTTGGTCTCGAGCTTGGACTTGCCTCTCCTCTGTCTTGACCCGGACTCGCCCCCTCTAAGTCTTGATCTTGTCTTGGTCTCGGTATGCTCTGGTCTTGGTCTTGACTCGGTCTCAGGTTAGGTGGTCTTGACTATAACACTAGTAGATGCCCAATGTTGCAAACAAATTCAACCACTCATGAAAAGAACAAAGAGCCTTCTTGATTTATTGAGTTATTAAATTGTTATTGAATTCTGAGTTATTGCATCTAGATTTTTAAAGCCTACTGATTTCAGTATCCATCCCAGAGGTTTTTGTTATTTCTTTATGATATTGTTTTTCCTACTTTTGGGTTTACTGCCACCTATGACCAAAATTCTGTATACTGCAAAGTAGCCTTCCTGTGACACTTTCTGCATGATAGCTATACAAGACAATCAGAGGCATTTGCCACTGTGTTGGTTATTGTCTTCAACCTATTGTAGTGCTTATCTTTGTACACAGACATATCTGCTGGCATTAGCCTTTTAATATCTACCTTACATTGTGGAATGAGTAATGATACATTTGTGTGTCCAGTTTGGGCTTATTTTATTTATTTTATTTTATTTATTTTTTGGATTCATTTTTATATTTGATAGCATTATATTTACTGTTGGCATGAGTCTGAAGTCAAATTCCTTATACCTTTTGTGTTAACATTTCCCAACCTCCTAAGATTATTAAAATTAGATTGATTATGCTCCTGCAAGATGGCTTTTGCGGGAAGTGATCCGAAAGTCTTGTTCTTCATCTACCTTGATTAGGTTTGTTTCGATTGCTTATGCTATACAGCCATAATCCAGTGCTTTATAAGTCAATCTTGGCCTGTAAAACATCACAGCATGTTTCCGACCTATTTGTACGTATTACTGCCTGCATGTAGGATTTTCTTTCAGTGTGAATCTACCTTCTCTCTGTTCGAGTGCCTGTTCATATAGCTTTAGGCGGATCTAAAATGACAGAAAAAAAAAGGAATAAAAAAATTGTTGTGTACTTTAGTGTTTTAGTTTGGCCCAAGGTCCATCCACTAACTGGGAGGAGGTGGAGCTTAGAATCTATACTGCAGGCAGACACCAGGTGGAAATACATACTTTGGCTTCACTTTTGAGGAGCTCATCTCTCCCTCCCTGCTCTCTCCAAAGCTGCCTCCATACACTGGTCGCTCACCCTGCCCTGTACTGAATTTAACCTGACGGAGAAAATGTACATGACTCACATATCGTGAAGCTATTTGAGTTCACTAATAAAAATTGATGTTACTGCCATTGTTTAAAATCCAATGTTTGTACCTCATAAAGCTTTACAATCATTTGATCAAAACATTATGGTTAGTATTCCTAATGAATGCACTGATGGTGCGTCCCGGTGCATCCAGGAGATGTCCTAGAGATTTGGACAGACAGAGAGATAAAGCATTCTTACTTCACTCAGGCCAACTGAAAAGTTCATCAATGTATAAGAATAAAGAACATAATTATTTTATGGGAATGTATCCGGTTGGCTGTAGGTGTGCATGTGAGTATGAATGGTTGTCTGTCTCTCTGTGTTAGCCCTGTGATAGACTGGAGACCTGTCCACGGTGTACCCTGCCTAGTTAAGTTAAGACTTTATGATAGATGACACGATTATTTTTCTCAGAGGAACTACCAATGAAAAGTGAGATGAAACCATAGACTCTAAATAAAGATGGGCACAGAACAGCTCCTCAAAAGTGAAGCCAAGGGAAATTTACCTCTCCCTAGTGTCTGGCTGCAGTATAGGTCATAAGATCGTGATCCATATTTATACAGAGTTACAGTTACAAAATGTACAGAAACACTCTGTTTAAATTACCTTGTATTTAACCCATTTGCACATTGCAATAAATCACAGCTTAATCAAAGTTAGACTGTTTCTGCTAGACCCACCAGAGGTGATGAGACTTCTAGAGGGGCTACCCCCCTTCAGGATGTCACACATACGATCACTGTAATACACCAATAATACATAATTGCTTTCAGTTACTAAATGTTTAAAACGCCCTGAAACCTTTCTACTTGGGCATTGTCATTAGTCTTCTGCTTTATCTCTGTCTCTGCATGTCTCCTTCCGGCAGCTCTCACTGTTCTTGTGTTTTCCATTTTGCTGCATGTATATTAAAATAGCATATATCATTAACCAGGAGAATGTTTTAATGAATATATTGTTAAGAATTTTAGATTTGTTTTATTTATTTGGCTACACTGTTATTGTTTTAAGACTTAACTCCCCTTTCTGTCCATTTGCCAACCTGATACTTCTTGCTCTCGTACAGTCTCTCTGCCTTCTCTCTAAAGGGAGGACCCTCCCTCTTTGCACTGACAGTAACACAAATATCTTGTATTCAACTATAAAACAGCAAATAATCTGATTAGAAACAGGACAAACAAACAGGGTATTTGTAAATGATGGTCCAACTAAATGGACGGTCCTCCATGCTTCATGGTTGGAGCGATGCATGTACCATCCAATCACCTTTTCTGCATCGCACAAAGACACAGCAGTTGGAACCAAATATCTCAAATTTGGACTCATCAGATTTCCACTGGTCTAATGTCCATTCCTTGTGTTTCTTGGCCCAAGCAAATCTTGTTGTTTGTCCTTAGTGGTGGTTTTCTAGCAGCTATTTGACCATAAAGCCCTCATTGGCACAGTCTCCTCTGAACAGTTGTTGTAGAGATGTGTCTGCTACTAGAACTTTGTGTGGCATTGATCTGGGCTCTAATCTGAGGTGCCGTTAACTTGCAATTTCTGAGGTTGGTGACTCGAACTTATCCTCAGCAGCAGAGGTCACTCTTGGTCTTCCTTTCCTGGGGCGGTCCTCATCTAGGCCAGTTTCATTGTAGCGCTTGATGGATCTTGCAACTGCACTTGGGGACACATTTAAAGTTTTTGCAATTTTCCAGACTGGCGGACCTTTAGCTTTTAAAGTAACGATGGACTGTGGTTTCTATTTTCTTAGCTGATTGATTCTAGCCATAATATAAATTCTAACAGTTGTCAAATAGGACTGTCGGGTGTGCACCAACCTGATTTCTGTACAACACAACTGATGGTCCCAACCCCATTAAGAAAGCAAGAAATTCCACAAATGAACCCTGACAAGGCACATCTGTGAAGTGAAAACCATTTCAGGTTACTACATCATGAAGCTCATTGAGAGAAGGCTTTGCAGCGCTGTCAACAAAGCAAAGGGTGGCTATTTTGAAGAATCTAACATATGGATCATATTTGGAGTTGCTTTTTTTGTTTGTTTGTTTACTACATAATTTCGTATGTGTTCATTCATAGTTTCGATGCCTTCAGTGAGACTCTAACAATATCATATAAACATAATTATAAATGAATATTGGGTTGTTTTATATTATTAAACTGAAATAGGTTGCAACATAAAAGCTTTTTTTTGTAACGTGTTTTACTTCCCTCCTTTAAATGTGCATGAAGATTGTGACTAAAAAATAGTTCAACACGTTGAAGAATATCACTTTGAGGCGACTGTAGATGGGTACTGTAAAAAGAACCGTAAAAAACTCTAAAAAAAAAGAAAATAGGTAAATAAATAAAAAATCTATAGAATATGTCACACAAACATTTTAGAGAGGATAAGGATGAGCCACATCCTAATTCAGCTAATTAAACTTCAAGTCTTTTTACTTGGTTTGATCACACAGCTAACTGTTCTCTGTACTAAATCTAGAGGACGACTAGCACCACTCTGTAAAATACTATTAATAATATGTGCAAATTACACTTAATCACTCATCATTTAGGTCATCTTCAAATGGAGCTGTATGCCTGCCACATAAATGCATTGCATTGTGAAAAGGCAATTATGTGTTATTTGTGAGGAGAAGGTGTAATGACTGCTTCTCTTTGTAGGAACATCTCTTTGCTACTTACGATCCTTCCCATGTAATCAACGATATTATTTCTTTAAACCAAAATTGCTATCACGTTTCGTTACTAACCTTACTTTATGTATAGGACAAGAGACACCAAAATCTCATCCCAAAACAAGGACATTTGGAAAAAGAAAAAGAAGAAGGAGAAAAGGCTTTTGGTTGTCATTAAAAAGAAATATGGTTTTCCATCAGGCCACAAGCTGTCACCCACAATGTCTCTGTTAGTAGCTGCACTATGTATTCCTTAAGTGATATTCACATTTCAACCTTGTCTCCTTTACTCATTTTCTTGGTAATTTTGTCCCTGACAGATCATCATGAATCACTGGCAGTAATTTGGGCCTGTATAACAACTGACAACATTAGGTGACTCATATGCACACGCGTACACACAAGGGCGATATTTCCATCTGGTCAGTCGTCACGGGGGATTCACGATGTATTAATTTTTTGTTGTGTCTTCAGAACATAATGTATGTTAGTATGTATAATGTATGTACAGAGATTTGTGGTGTAATATGTAACCTTTGTCCTGTCTATATATATATATATATTCTTCTTTGTAACTTTTTGCCACCAGTCTTGGCCAGGACTCCCTGGGAGAAGAGTTACTGTAACTCAATGGGACTTTTCCTGGTTAAATAAAGGTTTATTTATTATTTGTCTTATCTTATTATGTTTGCCTAAAAGGGGTGGCTCTGTTGCTTTATATTCCACATCTTTTTTTTTTTTTGCAAGACATTAGTTGTGGGGGCCCTGCGATGGACTGGCGACCTGTCCAGGGTGTACCCCTGCCTCTCGCCCGATGACAGCTGGGATAGCAGACCCCCGTGACCCCTAACAGGACTAAACGGGTACAGAAAATGACTGACATTAGTTGTGGGCTATGTAGATATGTAGGTGAAACCTTTGTGCTGTAGGCCATCACTGGCTGAGGCCTGTGCTCAGAGACAATTTAATCAAACAGCACCCTCTGTTGGTCAATTGACATTTCTGACGTCTGTACTAAATGTCTGCAAAGAATCAGATCAGATCCAGATCAGACCACCAGATCAGTGCTCCAGTTTATTTAATGCGCAGCATTGTGCTTTGTTTGAATAGCTTAGTACCATCAATGGTAAGAACAGGACAACTTCTTTAAGATGCACAATTTTTGCTTCTATCTTTTCCCTGTCTGCTCCCTCTTTAATGTGTACTGTTACTGAGCTGTGAAGTTGAAATAGTAATACCTTGCGGCTTTTGAGTTTTATTGGATGACAATTATTTTCAGCACATTCTTTTGTTTGTAATGTGTGTTACTGTATGTTTCTGCAGCATGTTGTCTCATATCTGTTCACCTAATTGGTTGGCAAAGATCTATTTTTAAATAAAAACAGCATAAATTGCATTTAATGGGCTAAATAACTTCATTATGCAAGTTATTCTACTGGCTGTGGGAAAATGCACTTGTATAAAGCAACTGTATTTTATTTATAATCATTCTTTGGAATGGAAAAAGCTTCTTTAGCCTAAAATTAATACTGTTTATTGTCAGGTGTACTTGTCAGGTGTACTTGTGCTGTTATTGCAATAAGAAAAGAAGTTGGAAATGTTCTTCTATGCTCTTCTATGACTATGCTCTCTATCTTGCCTGGGACATGCATTTCAAAATGTCAGTGTTCTAAAACTAAACCATAAACATTTATCCTATTGTGCATCCATATTGTCCGTATTGTGCCCTCACTCACGTCACGCAGAACAGGCATTAACACAGTTTAGACTTCGTCATAAAAGTATGCGGCGAGGTGGCTGACAGCACTTTGATAACTAACTAACACTGTCACCACTGATGTCAGAATAGAAGTATGACACTCTCATCGTCACATCTGCTGTCAGAGAAAGCTATACTCCACGTTAATACAGAAAAAACATTTCATTAGTAAACAAGTCATTACTTCAGGCATACATCATGACAACACGTTAGCTGAATTCTTGTTGCATGGAATCAAATACAAAGAGTAGGAATAAAGACAAACCTGGAGCTGACTATTTATTGTGGATGTACCCCGAAGGATTTAAGCAGTAACCTGAGGAGAGAACAGTCACTACGGTAACAGAAAGCAAAGTGCTTTCACAGGAGACCTTGAAAAAGAGCTTTTCCATTCTGAACATGTAGAACATGTAATGGATACAGTATGTGCTGTATAATTGAAGAAAATGCCAGCAACCTCCTTTACACTCCCCCATGTACAGTACATACAAAGAAAGACACACACATACACCAAAGATGCATGAGATTTATGCGTATAACCAAAACTTATTACACTGCTATCATGTTAAAATCTGTTGTTTTTCATTAAGCACTGGCAAATGTAGACATTAGATAAATTTGGGAATCTAGGTCCTCATCACATTTGTGTTACGTGAGAGTCATAGTGTTGAGTCATTTTGGATTATCATTCCTGTTTCATTTTGAAGACTGTCTCCGTGCATTCCCATTACTTCTATTAGGGGTATCAGTCATTGTTTATTATACTTCTGTATTGACACAGTGACAACAGAGAAGAATATCTTAGTGTTCCCTAACTAGAAGCCCTAAATATCTGGCATAGCATTAGGATACTGACTGATCAAAACCAAAGCCATACGACATGGCAGCCATACCATGAATCCAATGACTGATGCCACCCTGCCAGAGAGAGTCCAGCATGGGCCCAGCATCATTGTCTAACATTT
Organism: Planiliza haematocheilus; assembly: GCA_005024645.1. Lineage (NCBI taxonomy): Eukaryota > Metazoa > Chordata > Actinopteri > Mugiliformes > Mugilidae > Planiliza > Planiliza haematocheilus. Next base: position 916,029 of record SRSE01001160.1, read on the forward strand.
TCTGAGACATGTGTACCATCATTCTGTCTCAGCATGTCTCGCAGGAAACCTCAGGCAATTCTGATGTAAAATTTCAAAATGAAAGCATCATAAAATTCTTGATATTTTGACTGTTTTTGCCGCTGACAGTCTCACGATATCAGTGCAGGAAATGTCATGACTGATATGGAATTTGAAAATGAAGGCACCATGATACTAACTGTGCTCATCTGATCCCAGATTAATGCTGTCTAATAAAAAAATAGGAGGAGTTTTATACAGATTATAGGCTTATATGCTTGCAGATAACCCTGCTGGACAGATTCCTGTGTTTCCACTGAACTGATTTGCTTTATGTGGATTTATTTCATTGGAAGAGCAACTCTGCGAGATCTCTTTCAGCTCGGCATTGGGATGCTAGGAAAATAATTTTCTTTGATGAGTTTTGGAGCTTTTTAGCGTCTGTCCGTGTTATCAGCATGAAGTTTTTGTGGAAAAGAGACATGCAGCCATCCATTCGAATGAGAGAAAACTCAGCTCTGCATGCAGCTGCTTTTATGCCCAGGTTAGTAAATATTTCTCATAATTAGTCCCACCATAATGCAGTATTAAAACCAGCTCTAACCATCACCCCTGCTTTGTAATGTTTGAAGGTTCAGTAGATGTGTTTATCACACTGAACTTCTTCAAAGTTCTTTCCTGTTCTTTGTAACTGATTTAATTTCCGAAAATTAAACATATAACAACAGTTTAAACACAAAGCACTGTAAATAACAATACAACTTTAAGCATATGACTTTTTTCTCTGCAATGTGATAAAATATATCAATATATATTCATAAATACATGATAAAACTGTGTACAAAAATACCAAGGGTAACTGAGTGCTGACCCAGTCTAAACTATCCTGAACTGGATTCATTAATAAAAAAAGAAAAAAAGAAAAAAGAGAGAAATGTAGTACATTCAACTTTAAAAATCCTAGCTGGATCCTCTCTGAAAATAAGATGATGTTTGTGGAGCTAAGCTGATTACATAACGAACACAATGACAGACAAATTAAAATTGAAAACAGCTTTGTCGTAGCCTATCCTCCTCTGGATCTGTGGCACGTGAATGTGTGAGATAAGAGCTGGAGGGAGCTTGGGGTTTTGAAAGTTGAAAGCTTAAGTTTATATTCAATTCATGAGGGTTAAGATAATCCTTTAAGTTATCCGTGGGGAAATAAAAGACAAATGATATTCCCTCAGCTAACAATAAATTCCAGCCTCATTCCATTTCTGCTTCAGCATATCTGCCTTTAATTATCTTTTCTGAGCTGCTGATCTCTTCACTTGGCTCCCTCACTCTACAGTGGATTGGAAGGCAGCCAGAGTCCCTGATTATGCAATGACCTGCTGCTTTAATAATTGTAATCTCCATGAAGTGAAACAAAGCACTTCTGTGCACATTAATCCATTTGTACTGTGCCACACGTTCCTGTGTTCTGCAGCTGTTCGGATGGTTCTGCACAGATGGAGGTGGGTTTTCCGAAGCCTCGGTTCCACTTGGACCTCTGGCTCTGTTTCACTGTCCAGAACTGGATCCTCCACGTGGGCCTGAATGTTGTCATGGTAACGAAATGATACAGCAAAAATATTAAGAATAGGAAGAATCAAATTATTTTATTAATTTATTTTACGAGAGAATATATATATATATATATATATATATACATAATATAAACAACAGTTTAGAAGTTGTTGTTTTTTTCATTTGATGGCACAAGTATTTCTAAAGACAGTACTCTCAGGTCAGCCTTTAATACACTGAAATAAATATTAAAGTCATGTAAGGATAGATTTTAAATATTCAATCTATGTTTCTGTTTTTGTAGCTCCTCCTTCCTGCTGACTGGTTTCCCCCGAAAAACCCTGCTGTCGTAGAATATCTACAGTTTCTGTACAACATCACTACTCCGCTGATACTACTCAAAGTAACTGCAACTAAACGTGTTAGTACAGTACATCATAAAGTCACGTAAAGTTCTGAAACAGTTAAACATATATTTAAAAATTCAGATACTTGAACGCAGACCCAGGATGCTGCCCCGCCTGGCCGTCCACCTCGGCCTAATCTTCGTTGTTATGGGAACCAGCCTGCATCTGGTGGCCGACTCCATCATGCGACGCCTCCTGCTGACTGGTTACCAGCTTCACCTGTCCGTCAGTGAGAACCCACTTATGACAAACCTAAAGCCATCAGTGCTGGTAGGTGCTATCAGCTTTTTTTTGATACTCATCAAACATCACAAATGCCATTTTATTCTGACGCTCATGTTTTATTGAGATTTCTTGCACAAAAACCACGGTGGTCAGTATGAGATGCAGGGACGGCCACTGGTTCTGAATCTGTGAGGAATGTGAGGTGACACAGCCGGAATAAGAACTTTAAATGTAAGGCAGGAAAAATTAAGACTATTATTATGTTTTGCAGGTTGATGTATTTGAGCTTCTGTTTTACTATGACAACACCCTTGGTCATCTGATGTGGTAAGAAAACATAAACCTGCATTCACTACAATATGATAATGTTCAGTGCAGTCACACCACCTCTAAATTAACTGTAAAATAATGTCTGAATAGATGTTCATTAATGTGCACTGTCCCTATCAAATAAATAAATAAAAATATGTACTGAACGCCTGAACACACCAAACGTCATCATAGAACTGCAGGCATCGAAGGCCGCCTGTGAGGCTGGCTCACATATCCTGTGTCTGGACCAAAGATTTACTATTGAACATCAAAGATTGCAGCTCATGGCCAGCAAGTACATGCTGTTCATACTGAGCCTGTGTACGAGAAATATCTCTCTATAGCATCATGTGGCAATAGTCTAGCTAGGACTAGGTCATAGGGAAGGCCGTTAGAAAGAATTGCCTCTCCTCCATCATACTGATCAGTTGGTCTACAGTTTAGAGGATCTCATTATTGTGAAAATAGCAACTTGTCACTGGAAGTGTATCACTGGTTCATTTTTAAAAGGCTTGGAGTAAGAGAGGTAAGTAAGGCACCCTACTCCAGAAGTGCATGGCACAGTAAAGTCAACTCCTTAACTGTGGAGCAGTCCACTTCTATCTGAAAGACAAGGGGCACTCTTTTATGGACTGTGTAAGACATGTGATCTCACTGACTCTCATGGTGCCAATTGCCCCACAAGATGATACCTGGGAAACAACTGTCTCAGAAGCTTTGTTATGGAGAGGTTTAGGATATTCTTCATCATATCAACTGGGCATGCACACTATCTGAATGCAACCATTTCTGTGTCAAAATGACTTCATTTACAAGCATACATGAAGACAAATGCAGGAAAGAATGTAGGCTGACAATGTGACTGTGAGGCAGTTTTCATTACCAGGTATCAGCAATGATCTTTCATTCTCTTCTCTCTGTTTAGGTACGTTCCGCTCTTTCTAGTACTCATGCTCTACTTCAGTGGTTGTTTCTGTCACAGGAAGCAGAAGATGCAGGAGGAGAAGATGCCAACAGCAGCATGGATTCTAATTATTCCAAATGCTGCCTATTACTGGTCAGACTGCTTTACTTCTACTTTGTAATCACAGTATCTGCATGTACTTTAACTGATATAACATACACCATGTTGTCCTAATAATTAGGTTTCAAGAAAAACAAGTTGTTTAAAATCCTTCTTTAACTGAAGGAGTATAAATATTAAGTCATTTATAGGGTGTCCTCTGCACCACGCTGTCCCTCAGCCCTGGTTAGCTATAAATTTAACCTGTATCTACAGTATGAAGTTATCTACTAGCTTCAGATTCTCTGCTCTCCTCCTTTCCCTCCTTTTCTTTATTCCTATCCACCTCTTTTATGTGTGGATCCGCCTGACTATAACTACAGCATACCCATACTGTCGTCTTAATGCTTGCTGTGGAGTTTAAGGTTCTGGTCTCCACCCAGAGAACCTAGAGATAGTGGACACTTTCTTGTTCGTCCTCAGATTTATTATTTTTAAATGAATGTTTTAAAACCTTCTGTTTTAAAACCTTACTTCATCAAATGGTCTTTCCTTTTTACTGCTGACTTACTTTCAAATTCAGTGGCTTTTTCAACTGGTCTTCTGTTACAACACCTCAGCAGCATCTAGATGATTCACCTTGTTATCAACTTAATCACAATTTGATACAAGAAAGATAACTGGTCAAACAAACAACTGTTCAATAAGTCATTCCACCTGGTCCTGTAACAATTCCAACAACAGAAGCTGATGAGTTGGAATAATTGTGCTACTTTATTAGTGGTTTGGGCGTTGTAACCTAATACCCACTTACAGACAAATAAACACAAATGCCTCTGTGTTCTGGGAAGGTATATGATCACCGAGGGACAGACTTTCTTCCTCTTCATCTTCACCCTTTTTGCCATGACCGCCACAGTGATACACCAAAAGGGGAAGGGCCTAATTCTTGACAGCAATGGCCTCTTTATGCTCTACAGGTAAAAATGATAAAATGTGTCCTAATGTCAAATGTTCGTAATTTATTTTGGTATTTAAGAGGCCTAATGTTCCAGTTGTTTGGCATAGGGCAATAGCTAAAAAATAACTTTCCAGAATTGTGATTTAATTTTGGAAAAGTGACTGTAATATGCCATTCTCTGTGAATCTTCGAGCAAAGTAATCGATATATTAAACATTTTGCATGCAGAGCACAATGGCTATGTCTGAAGTCACACACTATAATATTGTGCATGTTTTCTACTTGACATTGTGCTTTTGATTTTATTAGTTGATGCCAAACTTGCAGATGGACTACCACCAAACTGGCTGTGTGTCATAAGAAAAAGTCTAAGGTCTAAATGATCTATATGAACCTTTTTCTTTCAGTTATTCAATTAGAAAATTGGATATTCCTCATGAAACTGACCTTCTATGGAAGTCCAGTGTGATCATGTAATCCTGATGTGAGGTCATTCTCTTCTTCCTCATAGCCCCTTCATTCCAGCATGCTGAAATGACTCAGGATGTCCACTGTCACCAGTTGCTGCCAGTAGACTGTTTACCTAGCTTATTGGCTCTGATAAGAGCCAGTAGTCTGACTGGTCATTTTCTTTTCACCCAGGAACCCAAACAAAGAAAACTGTCAGACCATTATCATGCAATCTGTGTATTAAATGATAATTATATAGGGACAGTCAGACTATTTGTTTGTGCACATGATTACTTAGTCTTAATTGCTGCAAGGATGGGGGCACAGCTCGGGGAGCTTTGCCTCACTGTCCCCCACGTTTGTGCAATGAACGATGGAAGAAGAAGAAAGGAAAAGAAATGGACTATGTTTTTGTCCTGAGTTGTTGAATTTGTCTGTTTTGTAGTTTCTCTGCAGCTCTGTGCCTGGTACCAATCTGGGTGGCCTGCCTATGGAACAACAGCATCTTGAAAAAGAGAATCCCTGGCCTGATCTATGTCCCACAGCCTGGTATGGTCTACAGACTCTACTTCTGCCAGAACACTCAGATTTAACAGAGTGTACCACTAATGATCCCTGTGGAACCAGATGATGACGTTCTAAAGGTTTTAAGGAACCAACTGACTTTCAAAGATTATACTGACAGAATACAATGGAGTTAATAAAGAAAGCCCATAAAAGGCTATACTTTATGAGGAGGCTTATGTGGGCCAGCCTGGGAACTGCAGGCCTCACATTCTCACATCATGTGTTACTCTGTGGTATGGAAACTGCTCAGTAGCAGACAGTCAGACTTTGCCGCAAGTAGTCAAGTTCCCACAGAGGGTCAGCGGCTGCAGCTTTTCTGCAATTGAGGACATTTACAGCAGGAGGCATCATGAAAAACTCTGCTCAACCCACTTATGAAATGCTTATCTGACTCCCCCTCAGGATGAAGACAGTACAACATCAAGTCCAGAACAAAAAGACTCAGGAACAGCTTCTGTTCTTCATAAACTTTGACATTCAGTAACTCTGTTACATGTGCAATAATGCTTTCACATGCAATATCTGGATATTGAGACAACTTTATTAATACTCACAATTGTTATAGTCATTATGTATTCGGTTGGGGGTTTTTTTTGTTTAGTTTTTTTACTGTGGCGTGACAGCACCTCAGTACTTGAGTTTCATTCTCTTTCTTGTACCTTATGTTTTGGAATGACAATAAAAATCCTTTGAAACAAAGTGGGACAAAGATAATCAACAGTACTGCACTTACCCTTGTTCTCCACCCATTTTCACTACCTAGGAAGTCCCAGGGAAACACTTTCTACTTACAATGCCAACAGATTATTGTAAAGGCTCAGCTGCATACTGAAGCAGAGGGAGAAATTAAGCAAGCCTTAAGCAGAGTGGTTTTTCATGGATGGACTCACAGTCAATAAAATCCATTCAGTCAAGATCACCTCAGCCAAAGAACTTTTTATTTTCAGCAGCAGCAACTTGTTTTTGGCTATATTGCTCTGTTCTGGTTCTGTTCTGGCAAAACCCAGCTCTTATGGAGGCATACATACATCTGTCCTCAGGCATATCCGGACAAATGTGCGACAGGAAATAAGACCCCATCCATGAGACAGATTTACTAGCTGGCACACCTCTTAGGAGAAAAACAAAAGCCATTAGATCCTGACCTTATGGCTATTGTCACATATCCATGATATGTGACCATATGTGACTATAAAGACATTATGAAGACTTATAATAATGCAAAACATAAAGGAAATTAAACAACTACTGTCACCTTCTAAACCAGCCAGCAAAGCAGCAAATTAGAGTCAAGCTTGACAACAAGTATGTAGCCCCATTTAATAAACATCCTCTGCTGTTTTATTTCACAATGAGAGAAGAAAAACAGTATTGGATATCGTAGCTGTTACCTGAAATCCCAATGTACAACATAATGAAGCCATTTCCAGCATCAACACCATACTGAGCTGAATGATGATAAAAATCAGCCCAAAACACCTGCATGGAGGGTTAAAATCCTCCATTCCTGGTTGGTTCTTTGAATCTGGTTGTGTGTTTCTCAGGGAAAGCTGCATATTGTGACAACTAAAGCTGCTGTGACTGAAGCAAAATCATCAACACCTGATCTTGAAAGTGTTCCTTTTTTGAGAGACTCCAAAGTCCTCTTCGATTCTCTTCACTTACAATGTGTGTGTATGTGTGTATGTGTATGTGTGCGTGTGTGCGCGTGTGTGCCTGAGATGTTGTGTCTGAAAGCATGTTGTAGAGAAGGAGAGTGTAGTTTTACAGTAGCCTACTGTAGTTTTGTAAGAGGCCACATGGTTGCACTATTGTGACAGTTTCTGAGTATGCCAAGCAGTTCATGGACAGGATGTGTCATTGTGCAGCCTTTTGCCATTTTTAGGATATCTGTGATATCTGTATCTTATTAATTGTAGAAAACTACTGTGGTCCAGCCAGGCTTAACTTATTTAAGTCAAACCACTTCTCCTTGTTAGTCTATAGAGGTCATTACAGTTAAACAAGATTATTTCTAGGTATCCAGTACCCCAGTGTTGGAGCAGTAACTTTTACATTTCAAGTTAATGAATATTTCATCTTTACTCCCAAAGTATTATGTCTATTAAAAAAACATTAAAGAAATTATATAAACCAATTATATAAGCCACAGCACACATCTCCCAACGAGCTTGAGAAATACCAAGGCTGGAAGAAGAGCTAGAAAAGATGTGGAAGGTTAAGGGGCATCAGTGGTCCCCGGGGTGATTTGAGACCCCCAGACTGGGAGAGAGGCTCCACCAGCAGATCCCAGGTACAATATTCATTGAAATGTACAGTACAGAAGAGAGCAGCTAAGATACTGAGCAGGACCAATAAACTCCCAGTCCTCTGGTGGAGGATCCAAAAAAGAAGCTGTATTGAAATGAACAATACGTTCACCTTAGTCTGATAATATGAACACTTAAATCTATGCAACAATGAGCTGAACTCTGATTACAGATGTTTAAAAATCACAAATGGTTTTAAAGGATGGAACATTTAATAACAGGCAGGTGATACTAAAGCTTGTTTGACATGAAGCTCATTGTTACAATACAGCAGTACCATGTGACTGTAGCTTCAGATATCACTAGTGCTGCAGAGAGAGGTTCACTGAGTTATGAAAACTGTTCAGATTCTTTGTTTCTGAATATGATAATAATAGCATGTAATCTGATGTACAGACTCCAATTTGGTGTTTAAAGTATTGATTCATAGCAAACAGCATTATTATTATTTTTTAAATACTGAATGTCTATGTTTTCAGATTCACATCTCATTTTTGTACAGCTTTGAATGTTTTTTTTTTGTTTGTTTTGTTTTGTTTTCCAGTTTCACTGTTTTCAGTGTGGCCAACCGTGTTTCCTCCATTGCATTTGGTATGTGGTGCATAGTGCTTGTTTATAGCCATGGCTGTAGACTTTGTGTTTGATGCTGATTTCCAGCTCGCTCTTGTCATCTCCAGGTTCATATGGAGTGCAGAGAGGACCCATTCAGAAGGGTAAGTTCATGTAGGCTGCTGGGCCCACTGGTCTTGGCTTTGGTCCAACAGATTTGTGGGGGGTGGGGGTGCTCGGCAATGCCATCCCTTCTGGGCTGGAGGCTATTGGTGACCAAGCACTCATCAGATCCACACAGCTTCTTCCATATAGCTGCTGGAAGTTCAGTATTTAGTCTCCTGTTCCAGCACCAAAAGACTAATATTTTGACTCACATGGACTCACTTGAAATTTGCAATGCTACAAACTCATGTTTATAGTGTTATTTGCACTTATTTACAGTTGCAACTGTTATTTTGTCCTTGGGCAGTTTACATGATGGCAGTGTGTGATGTTAGGAGAACAGACAGGTCTGACTTAAAAACTAAAAATGGGAGGGGAATAATTTATCTACAAATTAGATTGAACAAGGTAGAGATGTAACTGTTATCTCTTCACTGCCACAAAATGTTGAAAACATTGTTTGGGATTCTGCATCCTGTTACCAGGCCAGTGTTACTAAACACACAGTAAAGCTGACAATGAAAGGAAGGTCATTATATTTGCAAGTACTGGTTGACAAACTAGTGTATTCTCTGCTAGTTCATCACCAGTTTAACAGAGTAATGTTGTCTTGAGGAATTGCTTATGAATATCACGGTGCATGTCTCATTTATAGCTATAAAATGAGGGTTTGAGTCTTGGTCAGGAGTAATGATAACATGGCTAAACTACAAGATGTTATTACTCTGCTTATATGTCATTAATGGTCAGCAGTCCAGCCAAAATACACCTCATCTTGGAGCCAGAGGAATGGGCAGAGATCACCTAAGTTCTGTGCTTCCTTTTTTGAAATGATTTTTCAATAAATTACTTTTCAATAAGTCATATAAAAGTTGTTGTTTTTTTTATTTCACTGATGTAAATTTTCCTGTGCACATTGTTTTTGTTTCACCAACGCCCATAAATAAACATCATAACCAGTATCAGGTGCTCTTTGCAAACACACATTATTCTATGGAATAATGTGTGTTATTCTATAGAATAATGTGTATTAGATAATATTAGATTTTTATCCTACTCCAGTTTTCTAGTCTCGCTAATGCGTACAATTAGAATTAACATGCGAATTAAAATTGTTTTGTTTTGTTTTTCCAGACGTCAGAGTTTCATGAGCCATTAATGCTTGTACTGTAGGTTTACTGCTCCCTATGCGATATTAAGGTCTTGAACTGACTGTAGGCCTGTACTTAGTAGAATGAGTTTGACTAATGCATTTTGAAATGGCTTGCTCCAAGACTTTGCTAATAAGCCGTTGTTTGATCTGGGAAGATTATTTATTAGAAGCTCTTTTTAATTGACATAAATTGTATTAATGCACTTATTAATGCACTCTTGTGGAATTCAACCACAGGTTAAGAATAAAAAAATAATGAAACTTTTCCACAGAAAACGAAAATGTTTCAGAATCACTGGTAATGAGAAGATGTTGCTGAGGTTTTTTGAGTTAATTTGTGACTGTCAAGCGTGAAACAGATCAAGAAGATAAAGCATAAAACTAAAATTTTATATAAGAACCCAGAAGATCCAGTGGCCTGAAGAGCATGCTAATACCTTTAATCTCGTGTGGAAATGATAGGGCACAGTTACTCATTGCGCGGCTCGCGAGCCGCATGCGGCTCGTCAAGCTATGACTGGCGGGTCTGCTGTCCCGGATTATTCCATAGCCTAATTTAAAAAATGATAATAAAATAGGGATATTTGTGGGAAAAATTATGTAATATTTGTGTTACATTAAATCTTTTTATTTGTTTTCTTCCTAATTGTCCTTGAAATAGTGGTTAAGAACTCCCCCATTCCCAACACAAAAGTGGTTTGGCCACTGATCAAAATTAATTTGATGTTGCTGTTAGCACAAGTGTTGCTTAGAGAAGGAAATAAAAGAGAAGAGCAGAAGAAGATAGAGACTTCAAGATTTTGTAAATAAATATTTTAAAAAAAAGTGGCTCGCCTTTTGACTTTGCACTGCCAATGTGGCTCTTGTGAAAAAAATAGTGAGGATCACTGATATAGGGTGATATTGAGCAGGACAGTTCCTCCCGGTGTTCCTGAACGCCTCACGGTGAGTCCTGGGTATTTAACATTCTACCCTGGACAGCGGCAGGTTGTTGCGCAAGCGCAGCCCATTCAGTCTGCATGAATGCGGAGTGAGGAGAGGACAGGAGTACTGGGACTACTGGGACTGGGAGGAACACACTGGACTGGACGGACCGGACCGGACCCGGGCAGGCGGACATGGATGGACAGAACGGCAGCAGCAGCATCTGCTCCCGCCCGCACGGCACCGCGAAGGAGGGCAAGAAGAAGAAGAAAATCCCCGACAGAGTGACTCTGAAGAAGGAAATCGGGCTTCTGAGTGCCTGCACCATCATCATAGGTGAGGCAGGAAAACAAGATAACTGCCACTTGGGAACACTCCTGCCTTTTACTTTATTACTGAAGAACTTTTCACAACAACTTAGCCTGGTTTTACTTCTTTAACGGACAGCTGCAGGGCTGATAAATTACGGCTAAAATAAAGCTTAACTTCCATGTGAATTGTTCATAAATTGAATGGGCAGACAAATATCATAGTTTGTGGCACATTTCTTAAGAAAATGGGAGTCTCTGTGTTTGTTTGGGGTTCAGATCAAACAGAGTTGTAGTGCTTACGTGGCTGAAATATATGAAGTCTGAAAGTAGGCTGGTGGTCAAGCAGAAGAACATTGCTTGCTGGAGCAGAATGAGCAGCAGGGACCTTCAAACACACCTAAGCACAGTAAATATAAGCATCATCGGGCTGGATGGAGGATGAGGCCTGCAGGCTGCACAACTCTGCAACATCGCTCTTAGGTTCACATCTTCAATCTATTTTAGTTCATGGATCTCCATCAATGTTAATGCCTTACCTTCTTTTGCTATTCCTCCACTGTAGCTTGGCTCATATGTTATAATAGAGAACTCTGCATGATATCCATTTGGTTTGCTGACTCAGATAAACATTTATCTAAAACCTGTGGATTTTGATTATATCCCCTATTTATAACAGAAATATAAAAAGCCATCTTATTTGAACAAATTTAAATTGAGAAATAGTGTTGATTATGTGGTGTCCCTGGAAGACAAGAATACCAGACATGCAGACAAGAAAATGCAACAGGAACCTATAACATGAGAAGGGTCAACCTGCAGACCTCTCTACTGGACACCTCAGGTTTGTGAGCCAATGGGAAGAGAGCGACTAGGAGAGACTCCCATACAAAACAATGGCTCATTTGTGCAAAGCTTATACTACAGCACCTTCTAGTGGATGTGGTTATATGGAACAGAGCAAGGGTGGAAATGGTTTGAGGTGGAAATGGAGCTTTAATATGCCACAGTTGTGCTTCCCATTTCCACATTTCTTTTACTCATGACCTCCCATGATCTTCAATGCCCCTATATTATTATAACCATGACAACAGAGGTCCACTGTCTTTAACCATCACTGATCTTTTCCCAAATCTCAAGTTTTTTTGTGCCAATACATAGTTGGTATATATTTTTAAAGGTAGGTGGAGAGAGGGTTGATAGGATCTGATCTGTTTTTCCTTTTTATTAAGTCATTATAAAATCATTTATTTACTTTTTGTTGTTGTATTGTTCAGTGAATGAAAATATGTTATTCGATCAACCCCATATTTAAAAGGAGGTAATTATAATTAGAAATAACAGTAGCAGAAACAGGAGCAGAAACAAGCTGCCTTTTTTCTAGAAATTCTTTCCTAGAAAGAAGATTTTTTTTTTCATCACTTTAAAAGTGGCCTGTGAAAATCAAAATCAGAATCAACTTTAAAAACACAACATTTGGTTTGTCTTCAGTGTTCAGATGCTATGGCTTCATCTGAAGCTAAACACATAGAGCTGGTTTATGTTTTCATGCGTCTGCTGCAGCCAAGCTCACTCTCCCAAGACAGTCAGCAGGTTCAGTGATACTCCAGAGTGAAATATCTTGACAAATACACAGTTGATTGCTATTAAATTTACTTTGATTTTATTGTATCTCACAGGATAGCTGATAGTGCCCTTTTGCTCCTTGACCTTTTCATCTGTCAAGTTAAGGCATACACCGATCAGCGACAACATTAAAACCACTGACAGGTCAAGTGAATAGCATTGACCATTTTGTTTCAATACAATATTCTGCTGGGAAACCTATGGACCTGGGATTCATGTGGTTCTACCACCCACCTAGAACACCCCATAGCAATGACCTTAATGGCAGAAGCCATCCCCAGTAGGATGCAGCCTGACACACACAAATGGTTTAGGAACAGCTCTGGGGGGCCTCTGTGGATGATCCACAGAGGCCCCTCCCCTAAACCCATAAGACCCAAAGGCCCCCACTAACAACATTTTCTTGCCAGACACCCTCAGAAAATGTCTATTCCCTGATGAGTTAGGAGCGCTTTTTGGAGCGCAAGGAGACCTACACAATATTAGGAAGGTGGTCATAATGTTATGCCTGATCAGTTTATATATTTGTCCAACATTTTAGTACATGAAAAAAGCTCAAACCTCATGCTATGCCATATTCTGTCTATTTAATAACATGCTCATTGATGTTGAGACAGCCAGTCCAGTATAGTACATGGGATAAAACCATCACCATAACTGGTGCTCATTTACAGTCCCGGCAGGCATCGTCTTTTGTTTGTGTCTTGGGTCAGTGTACTGCAATACTGGCTGTAGAAACCCAAATTTGGATAAACCCTTTGTATTCAGGTAACAACATGGTCTTACCTAGTCTCCACAGTAACAGCACTGCCTTTCCTTCCTTTACATGTGTTCCCTTGTCCTATTTGGCATTAGCAAGATTTATCATCCCTCCTATTCTTCATCTTCTAATAATGAATTTTCTTGTCATCCCCATTGGCCTTTGTCCCATCTCCCCTTCCTGTGGCTGATTAGTTGGACGATCAAAACATGGACAATTAGCAGACCATAATGAGATATTCAGTGAATTTGTCATAATAATTGTTGTTTATTGAACTGAGATTACTTACTCGGCTTTTCCAACAAACCTAAATTGTAGGAAAGTTTAGGTTTGTTGAAAGTTTATCAGACCTATCAGTATTTTGTGTGTGTAACAAGGATTATAGCCACACCGGTAGGGTAAGGTTTAAATTGCCTACTCTGTGTGCCAAAGTGTATTTTGTGTGATGTACCTTAAACTGTTACATGCCAACCGCGTGTGAGTGAAATGAGAGATGAAGTCTATTAAACTTCTGTGTGGCCCTGAACTTTATAACACCAGACATGTGGCCTCATTGTTGGTGGTGCAGGTGTTGGTTAACAGAGCCTGCTCCACACTTGATTCTTTTTTTTCTTTCTTTTTTGGGGGGAACCCTTCTCCAGATCAAGAGAAAGGTCCTGTGTGCAGAATGCTGAAGCATCTTTCTGAGCACGCTGGCGGCTAGGCACAATGGACCAAGCTCAGCATCAGAAGTCATGTGTCTATTGGCTAAACCTTACCTATATTTTTTTCTAGAGCTTATTCACTTCAACCCCAAACTATTTATTTCCTTTGTGTTATTGTTAGGGATGCGGAAATAAACTGATATAGAAGGTGAGACAGTCACTTCCCACCTCTGCAGACTGGAGTGGATAATTTATGTCTGGTTATGTAATGGCTGTGTGTGCCACTTGGCTGCCTTCTGCCGTGCTACTGGTAACGCTGTAGTCTGAATGCGTCGGATCTTCTGGTACTCCACACTGCATACTGAGGATCTGGGTAGGAGGGATTGTCCCCATCCTGAGTGATGGCCTTTACATCCCTCTCTAACTCCCTCTGTTATAGAACTCTTTGTGTTTTAATGCCCTCTGTGTAGACTCACAGGGGAACAGTTTGGATTGTGTGACTGGGGTTGCTCAAGAATCTCAGTGGGTCATTGGTGCTTTATGGGTGCAGCAACAAAAATGTTGAGGATGTTCAGTGTGATGTTCTTTACCATGTGAAAGCCCATCCAAACAAGTAGTCACATGTGAACAGCACGTGTGCTGCTTGAACATGTACAGTGCTGTGCAAAGAGGATGGTTTGCGGTCAACAAGAACAGTCATGTTACGTATTATATCCATTAATCACTATGAGAGCTCTAAGCAGGCACTAGGCCCAAAAAAGATCTTTCAAACTATCTTTTAATTATAGACTAATAGATCATTTCAAAATTATGTTCACCAGTTTTTCAAGGCTGGCACTTTGATTGATGTCCCATAATAATTTCTATCATTCACATCATAGCACCTGGAAATCTGTGGTTCCATCTGCCATCTTCTACGAAGGGGTCTGTTGGAGTGGCAGACAAAAAAAGAGACATAACAGACTGGTGAAGAAGGCTGGCTCTGTTCTGGGCTGCCCTCTTGCCCTGTCATCCCTGATGGAAAACCAGTCCACCAGTGAGCTAATATGTAGTGCAAGGTCCCATTTCCATTCTGAACTTTGAACTCAAATTTTCCATCGGGTTCATTCTTTAGAGTTTTACCTTGGTATAATAAGAAGTATTTTCAACTTAACTTTTCTCCCTACGAATTTTCCACATGCTGTCAAGACAGTCACCTTTCATTCTACTATAGTGTTTTCACATTAGACAACTTATCAGCTGTTGTTTTAACTTTTGATCATTTTCACTTCTACTTACTTTGACATGCATTAACTTTTAAGAAACTGAAAACTGAATTACAGAGGACTGTGGTAGTCCTGAGTCTTAAACAAGTCACTATAGACCACATAATGATGATGACAAGTGAATGAAGTCTATTCAGAGAAATGCACACCAAAGCGCTAGAAAACTTGAAAGTAAACTTAAGATGTCCACATACTGCCAACAATGAACATGTACAAGATGTACATGCAAAAAGACAGAAAGTGATTTAGGAATGATTCTGGCAGAAACAAGTGACAGAATCACTATGTGATCCTTAGCTGGAAAATGGCACACATGCGTCATTAAATAATGTACACTTGTCAGAATTCTATACCTTTATTTTCTGCAGGGAACATCATCGGCTCTGGGATCTTCATCTCTCCTAAGGGGGTCCTGGAGCACTCGGGGTCGGTGGGTTTGGCTCTAGTGGTTTGGTTACTAGGAGGTGGCATTGCTGCACTAGGCTCCCTCTGCTATGCTGAACTGGGCGTCACCATTCCCAAATCTGGAGGAGACTATTCATATGTCACGGAGATATTTGGTGGTTTGATGGGGTAAGTAAAGCTTCTTCTGCACTTTTTATGAAGACTCAATGGTCTTATCAGAAGTTATAAACTTTTCACTTTCAATGTGGACACATGATCTTTGTAAACAACTGCATGGTGTGGTAGAAAAGATATGAAATAACAGTGGAAAACACTCAGGACATAGGACCAATATGCAGCACACACAGGGGGAATGGGGCAGGATGACTAACAAAAGTAAATTTAATTAAACTAAATAAAAGGGCAAAAAAACAAAAACAAAAAGGTAATCCAGTAGAAGATGGTTCAACAGAAGAAAACAATAACCAGGAAAATGCTAAATCCAAAAGATGCCATGAAATACAAGGAAGTATGAGGCACGAGGACACACAGGAAACATGGTGACAAATGCAGAGAAACCAGTAGGAGAACCTCTATGGGTTTGGAGAATACAACTCCAAAAAGGCCTGGGATGGACTGGTGACTTGTCCAGGGTGTACCCTGCCTCTTGTCCGATGACAGCTGGGATATGCTCCAGCACACCCCACGACCCTTCACAGGAGCAAGTTACTGAAGATGAATGAATGAATGAATGAATGAACTCAAAACCGGTATGGATAAACAGACCAACAGACAAAGGACAGAGGGAGAGACAGGATATACACAGAGGTGCTGGTAGGGTAGCGACACACAGTTGAAAACAATCACGATATTTACGTTTACGCCAGTGTGTATGTAGACTACACTAAAAACTAAATGTAAAAGTAATTCTTATTCATGAGCCCAGTCTAAGTTCAGGTCAAGTTTTTCCACTCAGTCTTTTTGTCAGTGCTGAATTATGCAGAGTTTTTCAGTTTGTCTCATGTCACAGAAGTTTCTTCTCTTGTGCAGCTTTCTCCTGTTGTGGAGCGCTGTCCTCATCATGTATCCAACCACGCTGGCTGTCATCGCCCTCACCTTTTCCAGCTATGTCCTGCAGCCCGTCTTCCCAAACTGTGTTCCCCCATACATGGCAACACGGATGCTGTCTGCCACCTGTCTCTGTGAGTGTCTTCACCAATCCATGTGTCTCTGATTCATACATTTTTAGAGTGTGTGAGAACCATTGGTTGTATATAAATATGGACAACACATCACCACTCCCTTGCATTGGCAAATTTCCCTTGGATTTGGATTCGGAGCTAGAGTCTGTGGAGTACGGTCCAAGAGTGGACCCACACGGAACTGTGTTATCGATGACCTGCTCACAATCAGACTCACTCGCGTTTATGTTTAATTAATACTGCGCTCCGCTCTTCCTCCACCATTTAAAAAAGAAATGTTGGATTATACATTATACATTATGTACTTATTTTTAACATCCAGTTTCTATAGCATCAAAAAACTAAATTGGGCTTATCAGAAAAATGGACACTTGAGTATGCATCAGTATTATATTAACTACCTAAAATAACAGAAAGAAACCTCTACAAAAATATCTGAAATGTAATTTAGTGATGTAGTTTCGCCTGAGTCCCATCCACTAATATGGAGGGGGTGGAGCTTATGACCTATACTGCAGACAGACACCAGGGGGAGCTCTCCTCTCTTCGACGTCACTTTTGAGGAGCTGTTCCATCTCCAATCTTTGTACAGTCTATAGTGAGAACAGGGGGGCTGATAATGAGAGTGTGGTGACCATTTATGGGGAGGCTTCATAAAGAAAACACAAAAAAACGAAAACAAAATGGCTACGACATCTCCACTACTACTCAGACTCTGCTTTCTGACTACCAGTCAGAATGCTTACATCATTCATGAAGGATGGCATGCTGTCTTGTGGTTGCTCCGCGGCGGCTTTTGGTGGATCCTGTCCTTTTCTCTGAGTTCATCCTTGCTACTATGGGATGTGGTCACATGAATAATGTCTCTGATGGTACTGCTGGCTGACATGTTTTCAAATCTTTGTAGTAAAAAATTCATTGCGTCCCTTAAGGAAACCAAGACAACATAACAGACTTGACTTGAAAGTGCTCTGTAATATGTATAACAAAATCAAAAATGAATGAAATGTATGTGTTTGACAATTCATATTGTGTATATATTTTAGTCAGTGGGCTAATAATGGCTCTTCTGAAACACTGTACTCTCAAGAGGAAATGGAAATGTTTGCCTTGACAGAGATTAACAGTACAGTGATTAGCACAAAATGAATAATGGAACACATTTGGATAGCGCTTTCTTGAATGCATGGTAGTTTAACTTTGTTACTCACAAACTATGAGAGAGGCAGATGTGGACAAATGCGTTGCTGCCAGATTATCCAAATGTATACTCTTGTTTAGAGTTCAGAAATATTTAAAAATGTCAATAATTACTAATATTTTTTAATTAATAATTTAAAAAAATATATAAACACAGCACTGAACAGGTATGATAAACATTTAACATATGACACTTTAACGTTATGTACAGACATAGTGATACAGTGTTGATAGAGCAGGTTATGCAGATTTACAGTTTGTAACTGAAAATTAAAGAAATATTAGTAATTGCATAATCCCTAAGATCTGGACAGTAAAGTGACAATTAAGTGGGTGTGTGAGATCCTATGCTATTTGATTGCAATGCACGTAATGGCCTTGTTATTAAAATGTTCAGAGGTTTGGGTGTAGGGACAGAATTATTGTTCCTGCACTGTAACTTATACTTATTTGTTTGGGCCAGGGAACAGGTGAAGCATGTCCACCATGTGCCATGCATGCATGTCCTTAATATAACAGTCAAAACTCCAGTGTCATTCCAGTGTCATTCTGAGGTATTTGAAAATGTTACATGTTACAGTGTTATTGCACTATTTCCTAAGAACCTATAACCATTTCTTTTGTTTTCATGACAGTCAGATGGAGGTGGTTTTGGTCCCGTCCATAGTCTAACAATCATGAAGTTGTGAGTGATGGTGTGATCAGAATATTTGTAGTAGGTGGTGGAGAAAGATGGCTGGTGAAGACATTGGTATAAAGCTTGTAAAGAAACAGGCACACCACACAACTCTGTAGAGCACCGGTACTGGACAGAAGTTGTACACAGGCAATGTTGCCCAGAAAATCCAGGTGTTGCAGGAGGAGACACAGCAGGTTAGTGATCATTGAGTTCTTTAGTTTTGGTTATTTTGAGGACTGGGATTACTGTTCTCCTTCCCAAAGGGTCAGTATTCTGGCAGACTGGTGGGATTCACAGAAGAGCGTGCGCTAGACAAGATGAGACGTAGTGTGCAGACTGAGTTGTTCCTGCAGAGCATGCACCAAAATACCATGCTAAAAGACAGAGGACACATCCCAAACACATTACTACTCACGCCCTTCATATAGCTTTCAATAATCCAAACAAACAAATCTGCCAGTGTAAAAAAAAGTACTTTGTATGACATCCGTGTACTTAGATTTTTTAATTAGGTTACTGTCCCATTTGCTAACATTGAGGGGTGTATGACCTTTACTGCAACCAGCCACCAGAGAGCGATCGAGATCCTGATTTTATTACCGGAGATTGTCAAATCTTAGTATAATCAAAAAATATAATGGGACATGAGACACAGAGGACAGATTTATGCTCTGCTGTTCATGTTTACTTTGACGACAGTATATTTTAGAAAAAGTGAGGGATAGTAAGAGGGATTATATTTGTACAAGTGTAAGCTTGCCTCTTGCCTTTTGCGTAAACTTGACATTGACCTTAAGTCTAAAATGATGGAATTCAGGAACGTATGTTCCTAGGATCTTGTGCATGTACTGGTTGGACATGCATTATTCCATTTTGCCTAGTAATGCTTTTGTTTTTAAAGAAGCAGAAAAAAAATGAATTACCCTCCAAATGCATCACACTTTGTTGCTCCTTACATGTGTTTTCACTTCTATAAGAATTTAGTCTGCAGTATACTGAAATGTCTATGTGACATAATATTACTCCAAAATGTAAAAAAATAAAGACATAAAAAATATAAAAAGACAATGGCAGTAACTTCAGCAAAACCCAAATGAACTACATTTATTATGAAGCTTTAAGCTCGGTTTGGTTATTTCTTATGGGATGTAAAAGCAGCAAAGAGCTTTGACACTCAAAAATTCTGTTTTTATCCAAAATGTATTGCCTAAAAAGAGAAATTCACCATTAGGACTGGAAGAACAGCCAGTACTGAAAGTGACAATGACAGAAGGGACCAACTGCTGTACATTAGACAGTGTGGACCTGTCAGGTTGCCTAATTGCTTGGTGTCCTGCCTGAGAGTACCTGCTGCAATTAATCCACACTGCCTCTTTGTCTGATCAATGAGTAAATAGCGTCAGCCATGAAATCCTGTCAGTGAGGTGAAACGGCTGGACTCCAGCATGCGAGTCCTTCCTTCTGACGCCATCATTCACACTTGTTTTTGGGACCAGATCCTGAAACGTGAGCTCTACCCAGCTTCCTCGGGGTGGTAGAGGGGACCCAGACGGTTTTGTTTGCACTTCGCAACGGAAGTGGTTTGTTTTGTGGGGCTGACAGCTTGTCTTTGTGCTGGAGAGCCAGGCCACCACGAGAGAGAGTGGGGAAAAGCCAGTGACAATGATGGACGAGGTGAAACAATCGTGCCCTCCCTCATTCGGCTGTTTCCCACATTCCCGCCTCCCATGGCAACAGGCCACTGCCGCCCACTGCCGGCAAGAGCACTGGGACCCCACCATATTTTACAAGTCAATCAAGTCATCGTTAATACTTCTCAGTCCTTGCCATTACTACTTCTAATTCTTGAGGTCTGGAGGAGTACAACGAATAACTGTGTGGAAGTCCTACTGATGGAGGTCCATATATTGTACATGTCCATGTCTTTTTAACAAAAGCCGAGCCACCATCCTGCAGATACAAAAGAAAACAAATATATGAAATCAGATAAAAAGGCTCCGTTTGTCCAATTTTACTTAAATTTGGAGCTACATTTGGGTTTTTAGGTGGAACTCTGTCCTGCCCTGGCATTTTGACAACAGTGTGTCAACCAGCCAGTTCATTTAGCATTGTGGGCAGGCTCCTTGAATCAGGTTGTGGGTTGCCAGGTTGCAATGACAGATGTGTTGAATTTGTATGTGGTGTTTGGGTTCTATAGGTAATCTGGCAATTTGAGAAATCATTTTTGACAATAACGCTTGAGGCCAGTGCAAATTATAGTTTCCAGATTTATAGGGGTTTCCAGAGACAAAGCAGTGAAAACAAGATAAAGTGCAATAATAAATCACTATAGATTAAATGACATCATCCAGCTGAATATGAAAACCTAGTCCAAATGTCTGGAACAAAATCTATCCCCTGACATTACACTTATTATCCATGGTTACTGATTAATCTGTCACTATTCCCGGGCTCTTCTCTGTCCTCTTGTGTGTGTTGGCCTGATGTTGCTGTGTTTCCTTCTCAGTGCTGCTGACCTGGGTGAATTGCTCCAGTGTTCGTATGGCCACCAGGATCCAGGACATCTTCACCGTGGGGAAGCTGATGGCTTTGGGCCTCATCATCGTAGTTGGCCTTGTACAGATCTGCAATGGTAAATTTCTCAGTCTGTGCCCTGAAGCCTGACTTCCCCTGAAGATAAAAAACAAGAAACAAGAAACAAACTCAAATGTCTAATTTATATTCTAGGGAACTATGAGGCATTGACTCCACACGTGGCCTTTTCACTCGACAGGACGCCATCCGTTGGGCAGATTGCTCTTGCCTTCCTACAGGCATCATTTGCCTTTAGCGGCTGGAACTTCCTCAACTATGTCACAGAGGAAGTGGTTGAGCCGAGACGGTGAATATTAACACTTCTCATCACATGCCAGCATATCAGCTTGTTACTTGCCTGCCGGTGACCTTTCTAGGTTTTACAAGGACAGATTTTATCGTAATCAAAAGAGAATGGTTTCACATTGTACAAAATATCATGATGATGGTCAGAAAGTTGCTAAAGGAGGGCTTGGGAGTTGGTTTTCTTAGCTTAGCACACATACTGGAAACTGGGAAGGTGTGTGATGTAACAGTCTGGCACCCGTTCAAAAGAGTAAATTTACATTTTTACACACATTAATCAAACAGGATGACTGCTGATATAATATTTGGTTTTTTTAGCCTGTACATCTTTATTGCATTTTGAGGTCACTTATGTTCCTTGTTGCTTATTAATGCTAATTAAATTCTGGTTTTATTTTTAGGAACAGAAACAGCCACTACCTAAATAAATAAATAACTAAAATGTAGGCGTAATATTTATCACACAAGAGCAGTTTAACAATTTCTTGTGTTTTGTCTTTTTTTTAGCCTAGTGCATAATCTGTTACAAGTTTTTTTCTTCTTTCTTCTTTTCTGATCGAAAGCTTTTCATGTGAATATTTTGTGTTAGAAGTCAAATGAAAAAGCCCACTTTGCTTTTTACTGCCCGTCATCAACATCAGTGCATGTTTAATAGATTTTTGCTTTTGACTGTTATCATATGTGCATGGTGTGTGGCCTCGGTCAGGAATCTACCTCGTGCCATCTACATCTCCATTCCATTGGTGACCTTTGTGTACACGCTCACCAACATCGCCTACTTCTCCGCTATGTCACCTGAAGAGCTGCTGTCATCCAATGCTGTGGCTGTAGTGAGTAATGTTGCTGAACAATGAGTGTGCTGTCACTTTTATGAAATCACAGCATTTATTTAATAATGAACAAAAAAACATTTGACAGAACACTTTGGGCTAGTTCATTGTTCAAACTAGTTCATAGTCAGAACTAGTTTGTTTGATGTGCTATCTGATATGAATTGCCATACTCAAAATGTGAAAAACTAGATTTGGTAGTAGAGATGGAATTTTCCGTTCCTTTCAAAGAGCCGTTCAAAAGACTGGCTCAATTTTATATTTGTTTTTAAGAAGCCAGCCGGGGTAGTAACTCATTTTATATGGGAAATAATCACTGGGAGGAATGATAGGGTACAATTTGGATCAGAATAATTCAAAATTTTACGTCCCACCAACATATCTTCTATTTTAGAGTTATCTGAGTTTGAATTTTCTGAAATATTGATTCAAGATAGATACAGTAGATACTTATTTATTTTGTGGGATATGAAGGGCGCTATGGTCACCACTACATCACCAACTCTATAATATCCTGGCAACTTACACTGGACTTTACTGGCTTTGTCATCACAAAAGGGCATTCAGATGCTGCTACATTTTCTTTGGGTCATTTTGTGTTTTTGAGTCACCAGCCAGTCACTTCAAATGAAGCGTGTCCTCCTCCATGGCCTTGAGACCTCAGTGCACTGAAGCACTCACATGAAGGGAGCGTTGACAACTCAGATGATGTCATGCAATATTAGCATATCAAATAAGCACTGTGCATGTATTCTGCAGCGATTCTCATCTTGTGCCTGTTCTCTGTCTTACACAATGAAGTAGCAGAGGAGGAGATTGTGTGTGCATCTATGTGAAACACAACAAAAAATAAAATAAAATAAAATAAAATAAAGGATGGTTTGCCGCTACGACTCCCATCCTTCATGTTAAAGAGCCAGTCAGTTGATTCGGTTTGTTCATGAACATCACATTTCTATTTGGTGGACACAACAATAGTTGATACCTGAAAGAACATGACCTGAGAACAGTGTCAGTGATACTATAGTACAATAAATACTATTGTGGCATAATAGTTTCAGCTCTGATCTAAACAAGATGTGTCAACAGTCCAGGCTGCTGATGGTGTAGTGGTTGTGTGTGGTGTGGTGTTTTCTTAGAACATGCTGGGCCTCGTAATATCAATTTACATCTAAATACCATAGCCTTGTATTGTTCCTGGCCATGTTGTTGGTGTCTCTTGACTAACCTTCTAATAGGTATTCCTAGCATGATAGCCCATTGTGTTACAAACAGTAACAGAAATAATTACAACAGCAATGATGTGATGCAAGTAAACATGGAGCAGATTCTGAAAGACATCCCTTTAGTTGATCGTCTCTGGGTTTTTAGACTGACATGTCTGCTCAGCAAACTTCAAACTGCCATTAAAACATCCCGGACTCTGCTTTTCCCTGCTCTACGTTCAGGATAAGTTGTCACATCAGTTGTGTCTGGACTTAACAGAGCCTCATGTTTATGTTTGCTTAGCTTGGTGACATGCTTTTGGTTATCATGTTAGCATAACCTGTAAAACACATACTGTATATCTAGCCTGGTTGAAGGAATTGGTTTGTAGTTGTTTTTAATTGCCAGAGATCTGTTTGACCTGTTGGCAATTCTAGGTGAAAAGTCTTTATCTTTTTTGACGCCATGAATGTCATAAATTTCATGAAGTATATTTTTGATATAGAATTTGATATAGAATTTTACTGAAAAACTGGAAATACATATAATATCATCTTATGTGCACATCAATGACTCTTTCTGTTGTTCTACTGTTCAGACATTTGGTGAGAAGCTGCTGGGTGTGTTCTCTGTCATTATGCCGATCTCGGTTGCTCTGTCAACCTTTGGAGGTATCAATGGCTACCTGTTCACATCCTCCAGGTGAGACTTAGTGCCTGTGTCTGTCTGCATGCTATAACTGCTGACACTGCTCATGCTGCTGATGGTTGGATGTTTGTGCTGGTAGGTTGTGCTTCTCAGGAGCCAGAGAGGGTCACCTGCCCAGCCTGCTGGCTATGATCCACTACAGGAACTGTACACCCATCCCTGCCCTGCTGGTCTGCGTATGTATAGTCTCACACTGACATTATATTGACTGTCATCAGAATCCTTTGATGAACAAACAATTCATTTTAGCTCATAGACTGTATATACATATGGACAATGAGTCCCCGCTTCCTTGTGGTGGCAAAACTGGTGCTGTTTTCCCGAGGATACAGGCCATCTTGCGAGTTTGGAGCCAGAGTCTACACAGTACAGTCAGAGTGGAACCACGCAGAGCCAAGATACTGATGAGCTGCCCACACTTCTGCCAGACTCACTCATTTTTTCTTTAATTTGATTAATACTGCGCACAGTATGGGTTTGATGCTGTCCAGCAATTTAGGCACTCAGTGAAAAAAATAGAGAAAACAAGGGTGAGATAATATAATAACAAGTAAAGACAATCAAAATTCAAAATGACTGGGAATATACCGCTAGACTTTTTTGAGTAGGTCACAGCACAGTCAACCAGGCTAAGCAGATGGTCAGAGAACCACAAGAGGTTAAATTATAAGTGCAGAGTTCTAGTTATAGTATTTCAATTACAATTAATTTTAGCAAATGTTATTTTTTAGTTCTGTCTGAGCTGGAAGAAAATCTTCTGCATCAGTGATCAGAGAATATAATTATATCTGTAGAATTCTCTAAAGAATATGTATGCACTAACTTTATGTTAGGCCAAACAAGGGCCAAGGTTATTTGGACATTAGGCTTTATTCTCTGACTTGATTATATCCCAGACATGACTTCAGTATGTAACAAATATTACTTTACCGTTTATTACATTGTCATGCCTTGCTGATTCACAGTGTGCCGCCACCATTGTTATTCTCTGCATTGGAGAAACACACAACCTGATCAACTATGTCTCCTTCATCAACTACCTGTCGTACGGCGTCACCATTGCAGGTCTGCTCTACTACCGCTGGAAAAAACCCAACCTGTACCGACCAATCAAGGTACCCTCAAGAAATCAACAAAGTCGGGGTCAGAGTTTATCCATCCTCACACTGACCTTATCACCTTGTATGTTCTTTCTTAGGTCAATCTGCTGGTTCCTGTGAGTTACCTGATGTTTTGGGCATTGCTGCTGGGATTCAGTCTTTACTCTGAGCCGGTTGTTTGTGGCGTCGGTCTGGTCATCATGCTTACTGGCGTACCTGTCTACTTCCTGGGTGTCCACTGGAAAGAAAAACCAAAGTGCATCTACACCTTCATTGGTGAGTTTCTAAAGAATAGTTTGGTGGAAGAAGTCTTTTTTGAATCTTGTCTTGTAGCTAATACATAACTCCTGACTTTTTCTTCTGCAGAGAGGGCGACATATGTGGGCCAGAGGTTGTGTTATGTAGTCTTTCCTCAGATTGACCCCATCGAGATTGACAGTCCTTCAGAATGGACTGACCGGTCATCAGGCAGGAGCAGTTTGTCTGCCAATTCATAAAACTCTTTTCTGATATATAAGAAGATCTTTGTTTTTTCTCCTGGTTTTCTCTTGTCATTATGTAAGTCCAGGCATTCCTGCAATGGGAGCTTTCTATCTGACCTTTGACCTTCTAAGACTACAGTCAAGTGGAAACTCCTGCTGCTCTGTGTGAACTGATTGCACTTTTTATTTCCATCTCTTTTCTACTAAGTCATGAAGTACATCATAATTCCAACAGTGACACACTGTGAATGTGACTCCTATTCACATTTTGGACCATTTGTTTATTATTTTGTACCATGACAGAGCAGTGGCTGAATGACAGTGACACTGATAGTGCACAGTTATTTTTTTCTGAATGTTTTTCTGGTGTTTTATTGTGCCTTAAGAGCTTTTCAGACCAAGTCTAAAACCAGTTTATACTCACCAGTCTTGCACCTATTACTACTGGAGTGAACTGACATGCCATTTTGGACAGACATTTGTGTTATCATTGGAAAGAATTACCATTCTGGCTTGGTTGAATGACGGTTATACATTTGTGCTCATAGAGTCAGATCATAATTTCTTGTGCCTGCTAAAATATCTTGACAAATATTGAGTGGATTACTGAGACACTAGTTACAGACATTAATGTCCACACCTGTGAAATTTCATGCTGAAACCACAGAATGTCCTGTTTGTTGAATACAGTGTATTAACTAAGTTTAGATTCAAGATTCAATATTCTTTATTGTCACTTGTAACAATGTAACATCATTACCAGTAATGAAATTATTAGTGCATAGAAGCCCACTTGACTTCAAAGAAGCAAAATACATAAAAAAATGTAAAAATAGAAAAAAAAAGAAAAAAGATATGTGGGAAAATAAGATAAATATTTAGAAACAGAAACAGAAAAAAGTAGACGCAAAATAAGTAAACATATAGAAACAGACCTTTTACCTTTATGTTTAGTGCTAAGTAGAAAATGCCAGCATGCTAAGCAAAGCAGGCTAAGCATATAACCCATGCTCTGCTGTAGCTGTAAATTCCAATTTAGCCAACACAAATTCCCAAAAGTTCAAAATCCTTTACATAGTGATGTCATATAATATAGATGGTGGGACTGCAGAGGCTGAATGAGAAGTGTCATCTCATCAAAGTGTCATATCATCAAAGGTTGTTGTGAGATTACAGAGTGTAATAATAATCTACTGAGTTTACCCACACTTCTGAGATTCTGACTTATGTAACACATCTGTTTTTGTTGTATTGACCTGCTGAGTTTGAAGTTGACATGCACAGTATTTAAGGTGAAAATGTCAATTACAATGTCTCGATGAGACATGAACACCCCATTAATGTCAGCAGCCCTGGAAGAATTTATGTAGGACCTTGTGCCTTCTGACAAATTAAATGTTAATGTTCTTAAATTCCAACACCAGTTGCTGCATTAGATACTCATTCCTCTCAAAATATAGAGAGTAAACACAATGTGTTTGGCATTCAGAGAGAGGCCTCATTGAGTTTCAGTGGTTAGTGAAACAGCTGGCTGGATGTTAGATCAAGACTTTAGTTCCCTAGTCTTCATGTGTTCATTTGGTATGTGCTGTCTTTTGTGTGTTTTATGGAGTTAGCTGGATAACCTGGAAATTTATAACAAATCTAGAACACATGCTGATGTAACATGCTGATTACGACTCAACCTGTACTTCTTTCTCTGCGCAAACCTCTGTTAAGTTATGTCTTGGTAGTCATCACAGTCTTGGTCAATACCACTGTTAAAACTCTACATGCGGCACAGTACAGTTGGTAAGACTTTTCAATGTTCCTATCATTATGAGTTTTTAAACTGTATTTAGTGAATTTAGTAACCCTTCACAAAATGATTTACTAATCCTCCAACTCAAAGCCATTGACAGAAAAATATTTTATTTTAATATTAAGCTATCAGTTTAGAAATGGATGGTCCTGATGTCATGTATAATCTTATACAGAAAATGAGAGGTGAAAGAGTAGTAGTCCTGTCCCTAATAAACCATGCTGGAGCACTTTTTTTTTTTTTTTTTTTTATGATTTACAGGATTTCTGTTTTGTTTAAATTGATCAGGCAGGAAATAGAAGTAGAATAAAAATGCCTGCTCACAAAAATGTATTACCAACTTTAAACAAGACGTCATACTGCAGACATGTGTTCAGTTTCAGACTTGGTGTGAAAAGTTCTATTGTGGCAAAAGTGTATATTCAAATGTGGTTTATTAACTGATTAACTATAGTAGAGTGTAATATATTTTGTGACTGCCTTTTTCTTTGCACATTGCCTGTGCTTTGGTCTTCCGTCTGTTTCCTGGCCATTTAGTACACACCACACAGATGGTGCACAAAGCATCGTCGCATCCAAGAGACCAAGGACCAGCTAAAGCTGTAATCTGTTGCTAACAGTATAGTTGTGTTCACTACACCTGCTACTCTCAGTCAAACCCCATGGTTTGGAATTAAATAATTTAGACATAGAAATATTTACAAATCCTTACTGTTTTACTTTTTACAAAATGAAATTCTAAAATTTGGTGTTCTGTCACATTATGTTATGTGTATTAAGCCATACTTATACAGTAATTGTTTGAGATAGAACTGTCCTTTCTTACATTTCGGTTATATTGCACCTGTATTTGCAGTTGTTATTTATAGCAACTGAATCACTTCTACTGGTCAAGTAGGCCCTGTAATGTTACAATACAAATACGTCTCTCTATAACTTCTGACCTCTTCTAACTTATGTCTTCTGTGTGGTTATTTGTCCAGCATGTAATATTGTTGCAGGTGTTATCAAAATCACATTAACCACTCACAGATTTAGACTTTTGATCAAAGCATTATTTATATCTGTCCAAAAAACAAAAACAGAAATAAATGAAATTCACTCTTTAGCAAAGTAAGATACTCAGTAGAATTCTGACCCTTGCATATCAGCTTAAAATGAAGCAGAGGTATACTGGTCATATTCAGCCAAAACACTTAGAATTTAACTTAAAAGAATATTTGTTTAGGCAAACCTGTAATCAGTTTCACCGCTATTCTGTAAATCAGCCCTTGTAAATCCAGGTGTAAGTAAGGCTTCTAATTTACAAAGTTCCCCGTAGAACCCTTTTTTTTTAGGACCTAATTGAAATAAACAACAACAAATGATGTTTAGAATTAGTAGTATGGACGTGTGACTCAGATTCATGGCCAATTCTACAACTGCATGTAGTGTATGTCACATACATTCTCTGTATTTCAATTGGTTGTGCTTGAAAAAAGCTTGCTGACTATTTATGCAACGTAATATTTTGATTCAGCATTGACGTTACAATAGATTTCTGGCAACTGCCACTCATGTGGATTATAACCAAAACCTTTGCAAATTTTTATGTCCATTAAATTCACACAGTCTCAACCTTTCTGGGTTTGATTTTTGGCTGAATGTGGCCATTTTCAGTCCACCAGATCACTCGGTGCTAGAAGTGCTTATATGGCACTTGTGGGTATAATAACGATGCATAGATGGAATGTAATTCTTACTCATTCTAGACAGTTTGCTAGAGTTATTGCTTTCTTGAAGGTGTAAATATTTTTGTAACACTAATCTTATGTACATCAGTCAAGAGGGAGATTGTCCGGAAAAAAAAAGAAACATCAATTCAAAAACCCAGTTGTGTTCCCTGTCATGCAAATTGGAAAAAGTACAACGCAGGATCTATAGCAGCTGGTGTCTTCATCTGTCTCACTTTGTCTTCAGAGGCACTGTAAATTTCTTGTAAAGCATTCAGTGTTTACAATGGAATCATTACATGGAATGTTGTTTTGTAAAAAAAAAATAAAGTAAATAACTATAACAGTACAATAAATCAAGAATGAACTGAACAGGACTGATGTTGATTTGTTGCTTTTATATATAAGCTATATAGATATATGTGTGTTATATACAACATAAGAATTAGAGTAGAAAGAGTAGAGTATGCAAGGGCATAAGGGTCTAGATGAGAACCTTTAATTTTGTATGAGTGGTTATGTTTTTAAAGGCTCTCTTTAATTTAATCCAGTATTGATGGACTATATTGACTTTTATTTATTTATTTTTCTGTAATCTTGCTAAAGACCAAACATTGATTATGTAAAATTCAGGCCTTATTTTACGTATCCATGTGGTTTTGATATACACGCTGTAAATACGTGCGTGATGACGCAGAGGTCTAAGCAGGAAGTTTAAACACAGCAGCACGCTACATGTTTGCCCATAGTGTTTGCCGCATGCCCACACGGTGCGGCTGTTGCCATCAATATCGGACGACATAAATGTCGGTGAGTCTGTTCATTTGAAAGTTAAAATGTGTATGCGTCAACATTTTTATGACCACACGCCTGGCCTCTGTATGGACGGCTGCTTTAGCTAAAGCTCTGCTGAAAACGCTGTTGAAGGAGCGGCTAAAATGTTAGCATAGCATAACCGTGATCAAGCCGTTCTGCCAAATTCCACTCAAAAACTTTGCAGTCAAAGAGATGCATACTTTTCTGCAACCGGTTACAACGGTCAGAACATAAAGACAGCCCTCTTATAACTCGGCATCATGCTGTCGTTATATCGGCATCAAATTTAATTCGGTTAATCGCCGCTGTTTCAGAGAAATGTTCATCACAGAGTGTGAGTTGTCTACCGAGCTGTGTAACTAGCTCAATTAAGTGAAGCAAGACTAAAAGTTGAGTTTTTTTTTTTGTTTTTTTTTTTGTGTTGTTGTTTTATGTGTGTATGGTGTGCTATTGATTGCCGAGTCGCAAATAATTAAAAATAATAACGTTATTCATTAAATAGTAGTTTTTTGTTTTTTTTAGTTGTGTGCACTTCGGGTGCAATCAAAGCCGCATTAAATGAACAGGTTTTTGTCTCGGTGTGATTGTTGACATGCTCTGTTATTATAGCAGGAGGAGTGAGCCGCCATGACGACAGCAGGCAGGCTGAGCTTCAGGAACATCACCGCCCTGGCTCCTATGGTCCGGGTGGGGACTCTTCCCATGAGGCTACTTGCTCTGGACTATGGAGCCGATGTGGTTTACTGTGAGGTGAGGGTGGAGGTTTTAAGGAAAGTATAATTCTGAACTCAGTGTCAGATTGTTGTCAACTGTGTGGTGTCTGTTCCAGGAGCTGATTGATATAAAAATGGCCCAGTGTCAAAGGGTGAACAATGGTGAGAGTCCGTCTCAGTTGTTACTCTTCATAATACAGGCTGGCGGCTGACGATACAGACAGATTTTCTCATTGCGTGTGTGTTTGTCAGATGTGCTGGAGACGGTGGACTTTGTCGCTCCAGATGATCGAGTGATGTTCAGGACCTGTGAGAGGGAGAAAGACAGAGTTGTCTTCCAGATGGTGAGGCAGGCAACATTTGAACTAAACAGCGTAACAGTTTTTGACCTATGGTTTCTGTCTGCTCGCTCTAAACTTAAAATAACATCAATGCATCTTTCTGTTTTTTAGGGAACTGCTGACCCAGACAGAGCGTTGACAGTGGCCCGACTAGTGTGAGTTCCCCTCCTAATCCCAGAGCTTTGTGCTAATCTTCAGGAAAACTCTACTATGAGTAGATAAGTAGGTCCATCTCAACAAAAAATAATTTAGCTAACAATAGTAATTAGGTAGTGGAGCTCAGGGTGATCTGTGCTGCTTTTGTGCTAAGCTGCTATTACTCAGAAACTTTCACTTATGGTTTTTCTGCCCATGTGCTATAATCCAAAATGCCATTTTATGCATTCATCCTTTAAACAACGCTCCAGGAATTAGGAATTATTAAAAAATACACAGAATACACAACAGACCAGTGGAAATCCAGATTTTAGTGTGCTGACAGAAAGTTTGAGATTTATTTTTCTTCCAGTCACCATTTCTTGTGATACTTAGAAAAAATAAAGACATGCTAACTTCATGTGTGGCTTCCATGGTGACACAGTTTGACCAAGGAACATAGTGATGGAGTGCTGCATCAGGTATTTGGACCCCCACAATCACAAAACTCCACTCAACTGAGATGTTTAGTGTAAGCATATCATCCCTTTTTCTGATCCTGACGTGGATTATTTTATATCTTTTATAACCTTACACAGCGGTGTAAGCAAATAAATTGGGGTGTTGCTAAAACTGCAGCCATCCAGTCTAATGACAGTGAGAGTCAGCTGCTATTAGCTTGTTTCTAGTCTCCTGTCACTGTCAGCTGTTCACTGCATTGTGAGGAGTATCTTTAACAGGGACAGAAATTACTAAGAAAAAATCATTTTTTTCTTTTTTTTGTATTCCAATTGTTTGCAGACATCACAAACTTTACCATGCCCTCCATCGTTTGCTTAGTAACAGTGCTTTGCAAATAGTTTGTCATAACTGTCAGGCAGCCTGCCTTTGCCTCCGAAGAAAATCCAGTTAATGATCATGGTTAATATTTGGGTTCTCTTAATTTTGTTCACACTTCATTGCTTTGATTGTTATTTTGTTGTACCCGTTTAAGCCATCAACTGGACAGCGTGTCCCCACTTGCCAAACTAATGCAATTTTCAGTAGGATTCAGTAGCTGTGCAGTATGGTCCGAGAGTGGAGCCCCACCGAGCCAAGTTATCGATGATCTGCCCACACTTCCACTAGACTCACTCGTGATTTTGTTAAACACTGCGCTCTGTTCTACCACCACCAGTTACAGAGAAATGTTGGATTATACACTGTACTTATTTTTTTTCCAACATACCAGGCTACTTCATGGAGCAGTTAGCATGGCAAGTTTAGTCATCATTTTCACATCCCGTTTCTGTGGTTTGTAATAACTAACTAAATGAAACGTATCAAAAAAATGGACACTTGCGTATGAATCAGTGTTATCGTAATTACCTAAAATGACAGAAAGATCCTTGGAAAAATTCATTTGACGTGTACCTTAATGTTTTAGTTTTGCCTGAGTCCCACCCACTAACATTGAGGGATTGAAACTTATTACCTATACTGCAACCAGTCACCAGGGGGAGCTCTACTTGCTTTGGCTTCACTTTAGAGGAGCTGTCTTCCTTCCTTATACAGTTTATGGTTTAGCTACGGCATGTTGCCATATACATGTTTTTAATATAATGTGTTTTAGTTTGTCACTTTAGCCAACTTGGGCCTAACTAAATAATGACTCTGTATCCAACAATAACATCACAGAACATTTAAAAGTTAAATGAAGCTTCCTTGCTGACCCCATACATCAAGTTAGTCATAAACTAACCTTTCAGAAATTTGAGAGGGAAAAAAAAGTTACAAAATAATATAAGGTGAGTGTAGAAACATTCCATAACAAAGCAAGAAAAAATGGTATGTTTTGTTTTTAGCACTCATTATTTAAATCACATAAATTCTGTCATAAATAAGTTGTTTAAATGACGTGTGTGGAAAATGTGACGATTAGTCACATGGTTTTATTCCCATGATGCATTGCTGTGTTTGGCTAGTTAATCTAATTTGACTGTTATCTGTGTGCTGTAAAGGGAGAAGGATGTGGCTGCAATAGATGTGAATATGGGCTGTCCAAAGGAATACTCCACTAAGGTGAGTTAACTGTCTGCCTGCTGCTGCTGCTGCTCTGCTCTGACCCTGTGGCTGACCTATGACCTGTGATGTTCTGCAGGGTGGGATGGGTGCAGCTCTTCTTTCAGACCCTGACAAGATTGAAGCTGTGAGTAGTACTAGCTGATAATAATTGTATTAAACAAATTGGGACAGAAAAAGACTGTACTTAATAACTTGTTTCTCACCTGTAGATCCTCAAGAAGCTTGTGTCTGGGCTTTCTATACCAGTGACTTGTAAAATCCGAATCCTTCCTTCGGTAAGATCCCACCAGACTCTCAGTCTGTTAACATATTTATTTATTTGTTTATGAACTTTAATTTTTAGTCTTGGTAGTGTGTATCGAGTTTATTTCAGACTGTAATTCAAATATAACATTTGCAACAAAGCTGTGTATACTCCTGCAAGGTTGAAGCCTCTTGTGACTGACACAAGGCCCTTCATTTAGTATGTGGATAAATACTAAATGTTATCTGTCCTATAGCCTTTGTACACCCATTCCCGTGTTTCAGTGTGGCTTTAGTCACCATTTCATTTTTTTCGTTTTTGCTATTTTGTGAACTGTGGCCTTCTTCTTGGACGCCATTTGCATCCGTCGACTTTATGCAGTGTTGCACCTCCCTTAGCTATGTTTGATATGAACTGATGTAAACTAAACAACCAGTGGCCGTTAAACAATTTGGTTTCAGTTCAGTCCTGAGCAGATAAGATGTGGGCATTGATCTATGCTTTTAGCATGAAATGAAAAGGTTAACTGCTAAAAAAAAAAATACATCTGTTGTTCAGGAAGCCACCATTATGATCAGTTTGATAGTGGTTTCACTGATAATGTGTTGGTAGGATATCAGCCATACAAGCTTAGCAGTTTCATGTGCTGCTTAATACAGAGCTTCTTAAAAGTTTCCCTCAGAATGTTCTACATTTCTACTTAAAAATGTCTCAAAACATCAGCAGATAGTCCCAAAAGTAGACAAATGGAACCCACTCAAACAAATTTATGAAATCATTTATTTATTCTAGGAAATGAATAATCTGTACATATTTGAGAGATGATGATGGAATGAAGTGTTGTTTCATCTCCAAGCAGCCTCTCATTTAAGCCAAATAATTCTACTTTGGTTTCAAACATCCACAAAATAATTTCTGCAGCTGTTCTAGCTGATCAGCTGTTTGGAGTTTGACTCTCATAGTGTAAAGCTGACTGGTTTTCAGGTGGAGGACACTGTCAGTCTGGTCCAGAGGATTGAGAAGACAGGCGTTGCTGCCATTGCTGTTCACGGCAGGTAAAGTGCTACTCTAAAAGTTTGTTTAGGTTTGTGTAATTTTGTTAATCTCTACATCCGTCGATTATTTGGAAAATACACCAAGGAAGGATGATATGATTTGCTTTCAAACTTCTTTTATCAAGGTTTAAAGAACAGGTCACAACTAAGACATCAGGGGGTTTGATGTGATAGTAAAAAGTAAAAAGAAAAAAAAGAAGCAAATGCTCAAACCAGCAAATGTGTTAGTTTTCATTTCCAAAACATGATTGAATGAACACACCTTATTTGCTGGTGAACTGTCTGCTGGTAGTTGCAGAACTTCATGCATGTTCTTTTCATGACTGTGTTGCTCAGGTTTAAGGAGGAGCGTCCCAGACATCCTGTCCACTGTGATTACATTCAGGCTGTTGCTCAGGCTGTTTCCATTCCTGTCATTGCAAAGTAAGTTATAATCAAGTATAGCTGATGTGTTGATTGTAGCAGTTGAAGACATGGAATTGTAACATTGAAGCAGTTGTGTGGACTCATTACTGGTATCATTTCTGTTTCCATGTTGGTGACATCAGGGCAAAATGATTTTTTTTTTGTATGGGTTGCTGAACTCTCAAAGGAATCCTAATACATTATTTTGAAAATGAAAATGAACTTGACTTGGGTTTAGATTAAGACAGTGATCCTCACTATTTTTTTCACAAGAGCCACATTGGCAGTGCAAAATCAAAAGGCGAGCCACTTTTTACGACACGACCCCCCCCCCCCCTCACGGAGCTTTATTAAATATTTATTTAGAAAATCTTGAAGCCTCTATTTTCTTCTTCTCTTTTATTTCCTTTTCTGAGCACCACTTGTGCTAACAGGAACATCACATTTTGATCAGTGGCAAAACCATTTTTGTGTTGGGGCTGGGGGGGTTCTTAACCACTATTTCAAGGTCAATTAGGAAGAAAACAAATAAAAAGCTTTTATGTAACTCAGATATTACATATTTTTTTCCCCGTGAATATTCCTATTTTATTATCATTTTTTAAAAAATTATTCCATAATTTAATGAGGGCCCAGTTCTGGAGCCCCCCTCTATCCTGGGCCCGGGACAGCAGACCCGTTTGTCCCCCCCTATCGACGGGCGTGAAGTCACCTTTGTGCATTTCTACATATAAATTGGACATCCCACAAAAAATAAATAACACGGGCAATACATTTTCATTTAAGACCAGATTTACTATAATGAGCCTGTTTCTGTCTCTTTTTTTATTATTATAAATCGGTCCGTTTTGTGTTTTACGCTAGATAGCGGAGCTTACGTCGCCTGCCTGCAAACGTGCGTTGTGGTCAAGTTTTGTAAACAATGCCACATGGCCACCTTCATTCAGCTGCGTGAAATGTATTACAACTTATCGCCACGAGATGGCAGTTTAAGTAGCATTGCCGGTAAATTGTGGATTGCAATTTGCAATTAAAGGCAAGTAGCAGTGTGATACTGTAAACTACCATGCGAGCCGCCAGTTATAGCTTGACGAGCCGCATGCGGCTCGCTAGCCGCGCAATGAGTAACTGTGGATTAAGACCACACACACAACACCAAGGAGAATTAGAATTAGCTTCCTTTGTTAATAAGTGCCCAATAAAGGTGTAACAAAAATATTTAGATGATTTAACTAAAGAAAATTTTTCATCTCTGCAAGTTGAATTATTCATTTTTATTTATTTATTTATTTATTTTTTAAATCTATGCGCTTTGGCCCTAGCCTCTGTCTCGTTTCTCTTGCAGTGGAGGTTCTCTGGATCTGGTGAAGAACCACATTGACATAGAAGACTTCAGAAAGGCCACAGGTGCCTCTTCGGTCATGTTGGCTCGCGCCGCAATGTGGAATGCATCAGTGTTTAGCAGCAATGGACCACTTCCTGTGGAAAAGGTCATGGAGGACTACCTAAAATATGTGAGTCTTAATCATTGACCCTTGTTTCTGTTTGAGATACAGGCCATTAAAATGAAATGTTCTCTCAAATCTTTCTATATGTAGGAGTAGGCACGCAAGGGGACATCTTTAGATGGTAAATAACCTATAGATATACAGTTAAAGATAAAAGGAGAAAATTCTCACTTTGGAGAAGATTCAGGCCCTATCCACACGAAAACGCATTTTTTCGTAAACGCAGATGTTTTTATTCATTTTGGCCTATCGTCCACACGAATCCCGTAAACGCATAGCCCGAAAACGCACTTTTTTGAAACCGGGTCCCAGGGTGGATAAATTCGAAAATGCACTTCTCGCGGATCACTCTGGACGGTTGAATCCGGAGATTTCTGAAAACGATGACGCCATCGCCACCATCGCCACCATCGCCACACCCCTCGAGCAGTCTTCCACCTCGTATATCTCGCGAAACGTCTCATAACAACATCAACAACAATGGCGGACTACATGCTTGCGTTACTACTGGAGAACATATTGAGCCTGTTATGGTTACTAGGGCAAAATCGAATTTTTGGTTTCTTCGAAAGCCGATTTGTAAACGGCGCTCAAGCTTCATGCGCATGTGCCACCTCTTCCTCTCCGTTTATGGTGAATTTCTGAAACTGAAACAGCGCCGCCTATAGACCTGGGATATGAAGTAGCGTTTTCAGTCGTGTAAAGACGGATCAAGTGTGGACGCAGATTTTTTTGAAACCGTACCAGCGAAAACGGATAGGAAAAAGATCGTTTTCGTACGTGTGGACGGGGCCTTAGTGACATGTGGCGTTTTTGCTTCATTAATAATTAATTTGTAGTCTTGAATCCAGTGAACCAGTGCTTCTTTGTTCTGGTGAAGCTGGACAGTTATGGCCTCCAGGTGGAATTTCTAGCTGCTGATCTGTGCACATTCTAGTGTTCTGGCTGACAGTTTCCAGTATTTCACTTCTTTGAGCGGCAGCCACAGACTGCAGTCAGGCCAGTTGGGATTAATAGCAGATGTGTGTGTGGTAGCCTTCATTACAGGTAATGAGGAAAATGTTAGCTAATTACATTCTCCAACATGTGAGTTTTAGTCAAACTGCCTTTTACCAGAAATGAACATTTGCCTTAAATAAATATTTACTCATTTAAACCAGCTTACCTCTGAATAGTGTTGTCCTATCATCATGCAGTAAATGGTTTTATTTGGGGGTAGTTGGTATGTACAATCAGATGGCATTAGCACTGTAAACAATCATGATGAGCATGTGTGGCCCTGTTGCGTTTCACAGGCAATCCGGTACGACAACCACGCATTCAACACAAAGTACTGCCTGTGTCAGATGTTGAGGGACAAAGTGGAGTCTCCTCTGGGGAAGCAGGTTCAGGCGGCTCAGACCAACATTGAGATCAGGTACAGGACTTGGTAAACAGGAGGTAACAGAAGATCGTTGATGTCTGATATTGCATATTGAGGAGGTATGACGTACTTGACGTGTTACTGTGTTGCAGCAAGGCGTACGGGCTGCAGGAGTTTTTCCAGCAGACTCAGGAAATGCTGCAGACAAGGAGGGATGCCCTGCAGAGCAGCAGGCAGCCGGACCAACTGGTCCTAGATGGAGATGTCACCACTATGGCTGTCAAGTTTGAGCGGTCAGTTTCCCCTATAAATGGCATGATCAGATTTGTACCACTACACGTTTCATTTGAATTATGTGATAGCGTTGGATTCAGTTACTGGCTGTCAGAATACCAAGATTTGTTGAAGCTTTTATTTCCTGGTTATTTTATTTGCCTAGACAGATGATGCAAACATACAAGTAACTGTAGCAACTTCGCATTTACCACTGGCACAACCATGTCTGGTTAAAGTTACCAAGGTCAATAGCAGTAGTTGATATCCGCTGTTTTGGATGAACGTTAATAGTGTAACGTATCCATTGAAACTTTTCTCATCTGTCTACAACCACCAGAAGACAGTGGGCGATCAAAACAAATAGTCTTTCTATAGATTTTGAAATCATACATGACTTTGCATTTCAGTATGTGTTATGTGTGTGTGGTTTCAGTAGGGAGTATCCACCTCAGATCACTCCAAAGATGTTCCTGCTGGAGTGGAGCCGCAAGGAGAAACTGGAGCAGCCGCTGTATGAAATGGTAAGAAATAAAGTTGACTAATATGTGTAGTTGATGACGTCACACATAAAAACACAGAAAGTAATGCTTTGCAACAGTGAAGTCTATATCTTTGGCGTCTCACACTAAGGAAGCTACAGAGGCTTTTCTGCGAGGTAATTGAAGCTTGAACATGAGCTATTGTCGGCCGTAGACCACATCAACACCGTAAACCCTGTCAGTCTGACACTTCAAATATGCAACTCTAGTTTGGTGAAACACAAAAAACAGTACACACTTTTGAACCACAGCCACAATGTCAACTAATAGAAAACATGACTGAATATAAACGCATGATCTGATAATACTGTGCGCTGCAGATATGTATAGCCTATATAAATCGCCACTGTCAATAGCATTAAATAATACGTTGCAGCATGCTGTAAGATAATATAATGTAGCTGGGATAAAAGCAAAACAAAAGTGTTGTATCTTCGAGGTCTAATAACTTTAGGCAATGAAATTCATCACTTCTCCGTGTTACTGCAGGACGTTTAGTGAAATTCAGATGAGTGTATATTGCAGTAGTACTCTTGTTGTATTTTAGGACTGACTAACACATTCTGCATGTCACAGTGGAGTGGGCTTCATCTTTAGTGAAGTATTTCCACAGTCTTGATGAACCGTTGCTTATTTGCTGCAGTGACCCACTGGGCTCCTCGTCTGTCTTCTTTATGACGTCTGTGGTGTTGCCGTCATGTGATCGGTGACTAGTCGACTTCCTGCTTAAAGCGTCATTGCACAGCAGTAAAGTCAACTAGTCAGCAAATCCTTGTAAGAAAAAGAAAAGTGTCAAGTCTGTGAACAGCAGGGCACCGTGAAAGAAATTGATTACCTCTGTGAGAAGCTCATCATCTAATGGCTCAATTTTACTGCTCCTTCTTGGTTTATTACTCTTTGTAATATTTCGAACTCATCCACTTTCTAAACAATGACTGAAAAGACCATTGTAATGTTTTGTAGTCACATAATTGATGACTGCCTATATGCCAGTTAAATGTTTTAATGTAAAATAGTAAATGTCCACTT
Source organism: Planiliza haematocheilus (assembly GCA_005024645.1). Lineage (NCBI taxonomy): Eukaryota > Metazoa > Chordata > Actinopteri > Mugiliformes > Mugilidae > Planiliza > Planiliza haematocheilus. Next base: position 955,880 of record SRSE01001160.1, read on the forward strand.
TCCATTAGTACATTTCGGTAATGATTTAGCTTTCCACAAAGGATTCTCCAGTCAATCGACCACTGTTCATCATGGACCAATATTCCAACTAAATCGTTTATTGGCCACCTCTATAAAAGTCGGTTGGAAAAGCAGATCAGATGATGCAAGAATTTTGATGTCATTTTCTGGCGCACACCCAAAATGGACACAAGCCATAGATGATCTGTTCTGCTTCGTGATGTCCTGGCCTCTGGACCAGAGCACCAGAACGTAGAGGCCCTGAGCCCCAACAGAAAGTCCTATGAAGTGGCTCCTTACAAGCTGTGTATGGTGACATCAGCTGCCAAGCATCATCACAGATGAACATCTACCTGGTGGAGTCAGTCATCATTCAAACTGGACAGATGATTGTTTTTTGACAGAATGACAAATGCTGCTTTTCCTCTCTGGTCCGAGTTGGTCCGAGCAGTACGAGTCTACTTCGTAGGAAAGCAGAGCTCAGAAACTTGCTACTAATATGCTGATCATAGCAGTCCTCCTTTTCATGTTCATATTCACATATCTGAATATCCACTTCATTCCACAAGTATGAATTGAACATGAAAAAAGACATTTTTGGTCATCAGCGTAGCTGCAAGCAGTTTTTCATAATGTTTGTGTTGTGGTTTCAGGTGCAGCGCTCCCAGGATCGAGCCTTCCAGTCCACTGTGACCGTAGCAGGGAAAAAATACAGGTCTACACTGTGGTCAGTACAAACATCAGTGCTCACTGGATCCTAGATTCTGTTGTGTGTAACTCGGTTCAAAAGGTCACTGATGCATTAAAACATGAAAAAGGTTAACAGGGATACAACCTGGTTTATGAATGAAACAACCACCTGTTTCTGTTACTGGGCAGGCTACACTGACAGCTTCAGTCTGAAGCTTTCTGGTCTCAGAGGTAGTGGTTTAGATTTTTCAGTTTCAGCAGATGTAATTTATAAAAGTGCACATTTACACCCGATACGATCACTGTAAATGCAGTGGAATGATGTTGCAGTGTGTTCAGCCGGGCAGTATTTAAAGGCTCACATTGTCATCTGTCTCTAAAATAACTAATGTCAGGGCAGACATAATAAATAACAATGTGTGTGCATTCAATGACAGAGGAGACTTCATCCCCTCTTCCAGAATATAAAGCGTTCCCCGTGTCACGATGCACTCACAATAAATAGCAGTTTGTAGTTCTGATACAACCATTGAGATGCATTAGAGTAAGTGGTGCCTGAACATAAAATTGTATACGCCTCAAATGATGTTTGCTGGGGACAGCACTCGATTTTAATGCCAGGTGTGAACACGGGTGCTTAAAGACGGCCACTTGCAATTTAGATCGCCCTGGAGGGATGTTGATGTAGAATCTAAACAAGGCCGTGTTGGAGGAATTGGTTTGATCCTGTTTTCTTCTCCCCAGTGAATGCTACTCTAACGACCCATTATTGCCCACAGACTCCAGCCTCAAGGTGGTGAAACTTACTCAGTACAGACAGTACAAACTGATGACAGATTATATCTTAGTTCCCCTGTTCAGAGGGGAGTTTCCAATTTTTCATAAATGGCTTCTTTTACTCCTCATTCAAATAATCCGCCTTCAAGACAGTTGTCTTTTAGAACTGAAGAAGCTACTTGGGTGGGTAGCAAAATGTCTTTGAGAAAACAAAACAGCAGAACGGCATAATATTTAATAATATCACAACAAAGTTAAATAAAGAGATATCTGTATATTTAAAAGGCTGAGAACAGCAGTTCTCGAACTTGAAAAGTTACTCAATACTTTTCTGTTGCTGCTCATTGGTTGGCTCAATATATGACGACATTTGTTGCCGTAAAACTGAACTGCTGCATCTGATGTATATAGAAACCTGATATGGTTACACTGGGGATCCCCACTCAATTCACAACAAAGTGGCCACTGGACTGAGCATCAAAAACTGTTGAGAACTGAAAGTTCTCAACAGTCATGTCTTATTTGCTTATTCAATTTCAGACTGTATTATTTAGTCAGAATTCTTGTGTGACTGACTGAGATTAAACTGTGCTGGGTGCACGTGTAAAATAATCTTGTTGTTTTCAGGGAGAAGTCGAAGAAATTCGCAGAGCAAGCGGCTGCCATCGTCTGCCTCCGAGTTCTGGGAATACCAGAGGGGCGGATTGGTGAGAAAGACTCTGACCTTGTCTGCAAGAGAAAGAGAGAGGGGAAGATGAATGGTACAACAGAGGAAGAGAAAAGCAAGAAACAGCATGTAGAAGACATCCAACAGGAAACAGAAACTTTAGAGAACTCTGTGGTGACGAACTGTGACGATCATAAAACACAACAACCACAGAGTTTTTAAGAACCATCTCTACTTAAACCGGAGGATCATTAACTTCTCTTGTCTGTTTATGTGGGCTGGAAGAGCTGGTTGCAGATTAAAGGGCAACCTTTATGGGTCATATTGTCATACATACCTCTATCATTTCCTGGTTTGCCTTTTGGTGTAATCCAAAGATTAATACTGAATTTAGATACACAAGAGGCAGCTGGTAAACTCTGACTTTATCTCTCTGGACTTTATTTTTAACCTTTATTGCCGTGATCAAACCCAGGGTTGGTCAGGGTTGGTCGGGTCAGTCATCTAGAAAAGTCTATCTCCTTCGCCACACCTTTCTTTCTTTTTTCTTTCTTTCTTTTTTAATAAAATGTATGTTTTTACCCTGGTGCCTTTCAGAAGAATTTTTTCTTTTTTCTTTTTTTTTTTCTTTTAAATTTGTGTCCGGATGTGTCCTTAAGCATCTGATTAGGGAGGTCGACTGGATGTGTTTAATCATCACCACTCAGAGTAGATACATGAAGCCATTGCACCTGTACCTGGACCCACCTCTTATTTATATTTGTAAAAGAATTCAGGTTAAATTTGTTTCTTTATCGTCATGAACCGGTTTCTCTTTCTCAATGAAAAATCCAACATTGTTGGTGAATTTATCCTACGAATGAGTACTGTTATTGTGTCTGAAATCCTTAATTTAGTTGTTTGTTTCTTTAAACTTTGAAAGTTATGTAGCATTTCAACACGAGAGCCTGAACTAAACGAGCGAGTGGCGTCATCACGGGGCGTCTAATGACACTTTCACGTGCGCTGGGAAATGTGAACTATCACGTACTGGTTGAGCGTAGAGAGGAATCGGCAAGGCTCTGCGATGCGACATTTTAATTTTTATGAAACGCAAATCTCAACATATTTGAAAAACTGAAAATAAGCTATGCTCATTAGCCATGCAGTTTTCACACACGCCACGTGGTGTGAAAACTACATGGCTAATTTTAAGTTAGAGTGACTTCTGCAAAAAAAAAAAAAAAAAAAAATGCATGATTAACTTATTTGAAGCCACACAGAAACCAGAAACTAAAATCTATCATCTGCAAGGAAGTGGAAAGTTGCACAGTATAAATGTGAGAAGTACAATAATAAAATTAGAATGTTCTATGCAGAACATGACAATGTGGCACATACTGCGTGTAGTAAGACTCAAATATGCCCGCTACAACTAACACAGACGATATTTGTTGCCTTTTTGAAATGTATTTTCAATATGTTCGGACGGGTCCATAATTGTGTTATTTATTTTGTTAATTATTTTAGTCATTATACAATATTATACAGTTTACAATGTGCTTGAATTTAATCGTATTCATCGAAACCTTAAATTACAGCTCTTTAATCTGTATCCTTTTTTTCAAGGGATTAAAAGTATCATGACACTTGACTCAAAAGCTGTTTCATATTATGTTTCATCATTAAATCGGGAACAGGGTCTGCGATTGTTTCCAAGTGTGATTTTTGGAAACATTCAATAGAAGCTCTCAAAAGGAAAAGGGTCTGTGAAAGAAGTAATAATATGGCATATTAATAATGACATTTTATTTATGATTGAGCGAGTTTGACCAGTTGGGGCTGTGCAATAACGATAAATAAATGACAAAAATACACACATTTATTAGGGAAATGGCATTTTGGATGATAATTGAAGAAATAAGAATTGTCATACAACGGTTCTACAGCATATGAATAGGGACAAAATATTCAAATAACTAGATCTGTGCTGCAAATTCTCTGCTGATTCATAACTGACAAACCACATTATTATTTTTAGACGTTAACACTGCTGTTTCCCCTGTCATCGCAATAATCAGTAAGCTACCAGTTTACGAGGAGACCGTGAAGGCACCATAAGGATCAAGCTGGAGAGTAAAACTCGCTGCAACCGAACAGAAACACCCAAGTCAACAACTCTACACAAAAATGGGACTTTTGCGTTGCAATAACAGAGTATAAAGGCGTATTTTTTAATCGAGTAGATGTTGGTGAACTACTTTTAGGTCGGAATTAGTCGAGTGTTGTTTGCGCGTCAGTTCTAACAGTTCTGCTTTCAGTCGGATGGAAGTGAGTGAGACAGGTCAGTTTTAAGACAGACAGGTCGGTTTAACAGCTCCCTCTGAGTATATTTAGTGTCTCTTCAGTTCAATGTCCACAGTAAACTACACTGAGGAGCTGGACTTCAGACTTATCTTTGAGGAAGACGGCAGACAGATAGCAGGTACGTGTCATTTTATCGACGTTAGTAATTTGTCAACTGCGTGAAGCTAAAATGAGCTAGCAAGAGTTACGCAGGACGTCAAGGACCCAGATTCCAAAATAAAATAGACTACACGGAAGCGATAATAAGTGACTTGAATGTTTCCCTTGAACACAACGCGTCTGCACCTCTTGAAACGAGGCATCAAATTCAGTTCAGTGGTTGATGAAATTGTAGTGAAAACTTTTAGTTTAGTGAATATCTGTGGCTATGTGACTTTTAACAGTATTACAGTCAAATGCGGTATTGACTAATGATGTCAAAAATTGCATAATCAAATCCTAGACGTATAACAAAGCAACATGGCGCGCGTACATAATTTTACTTTGAAAATTCTAGCCGGACGTTCTTTTAGCTTATTGTGGCCGATGTGACACATACAGCTGTCTGCTGTTAAATTTAGGCGAATCATGAATGTATATCAGCAGGTGAACAAAGATTAAATCTACAGAGAATCTTTACTCACTTGATTATCATTATTTTAGTCAGGTTTAATTTTGATGGACTGAACAGTAGGCATGCTTTTGGACAAGTAGTTTGCTTTGGGATTGTTTATTGCTGAGTTTATGGCTCTCATTGAAAGGCATGTTTCTTCTTTTAACATCACATTCTAATAAGTAATATTGATCAGCTTTGTGGGGGCTTGTCAGTTTTGGCCATAACTCATGAATTACTACTTTATGGCAACATTTAGCACAAATGTCCACCGTCTTCTCTTCCTCTCCCTGGGTGACAACCAGAAGAGGGACGTCAAATATTTTACGCTGAAGGAATAATCTCTTAAACATGTTAGCCAGCAATTGAATCTGTTGGTTGGGGTTTGAAATCAACTTTTCACAAAAAGTAAAAGGAGGAAAGAAAAAGTTTAGAGGAAATTGTGATTTTCTTTGTCATATGTCATTGCAAACTGAATATTAATTTGTCTGGTCCAATATAATGAGACGTTTGAAGACATCACTTTCAAGCTTTCTTCTGTTGTTTTAACTTTGCAGACCACTGCTAGAAATATGTGTTTGTAAATGGAAGGCTGCATAGATAGACTGATAGAAAAGTGTTTTGGTTGCTTGAGTTTCAGCGCCTGTGCAGACAGACAGCATGCTGCCCTGCCTGTCTTTTGACAGGTTTTACTTCCTGGTTTTCTAACCGCTCTGTGGCACCCAGCTGGTTGCGGCATATATCACCTCCTCCCTCTCTTTCTGCTCTCAAGGGGGGTGACTGCTGCATTATACCATTTTTTTCTTTTCAACACATTGAGGGTTATTTGTAAAAGAAGCGTTGAGCTGAGCTGAGCTGTTGGAGCAGATCACAGTTGTCGCTTTGATGCCTTTTTTGCATACAGTGTGCAAGGTGTGTGTTTGTGACAAAGAAGGGTATTAATAATAGTGTTGTGGTAAGGAGTGTGTGCAGCTGTGTGAATGAACTTACTGAACTGTAGATAATCTGCCACCATAATTAGTTCAGTGCATGTACTAGTCATTGTAGTACAGCTGACAGTTGAAGATTTAGCATTTGGCAGACCAGTATGTCATCACTGTGAGTGCACTGTATAGACATAGGCTTACAAATACACTGTAAACAAATACAGTCACCACAGTCAGAAGACATTAAACAAGTAGCAGGCGTACAAGAGAGCGTGTAGTATTTTTTATTTGGTAGGCTTGTTATTCCATTTAGCTGTTTTGAATGTAATCCATATCTGCTCATCACCACTACATCTTTTTGAATTCCTGTGTGTATTAGGTGGAGCTGTCATCATCTGACTGAGGTTTTAAATAACTGCAAGTTCAGTTCTTCTGTGGCTGGCTAGAAATACTACAGTTTGTAGTGGTTGGAAAAAGCTAGTCTAATTAATGTTTAACAACTGGAACTCAAAAACTACTTACATTAAGACCCCAGTTGTAAAACAAAAAAAATAATAATGTTGTTTCGATTCACAATTGGGTCTTGGATTATCGAAACTCATCCTTATTGGCTGGTGAAACGTTTAAGCCGGTAATGATGTTTTGTTCTAAATCAACTCAATTCAAGTCATTTTATTTATATAGCACATTTTAAAATAACAGAAGATGACCCAAAGTGCTTTGTAGTCAGGGCAGATAAAAACTCCTGCCTCTATAAAGTAAAACGCAAAAATACAGAAAAGCAGTAATGCACAGTGTAATACAATGACAATGTATGACAAAACCAAAGCCAAAATAACAGTAACAGTAAGAGAGTGGGCGAAATACAATAGGAGAACAATACAAATTGGTTTAAAGTGGACCAGACAGAATTGGCCATGAAGAAAAGAGGCAGCACTTTAAAACAGTCGATAGTGGAGCAGGACTTAATGTAGGATGGAAGACTATTACAGAGTTTTCGATTTAAGGCGAGAATTAGGGACTGAGAGGAGTTGTTGCGGGGATGACCTTAGTGACCTGGGGCGTATGGAATTAGATATCAGAAATGAGCTAAACCATAGGGTTTTAAAAACAAATAGTAAGATTTTAAAATCGACTCACAGGGAGCCAATGGAGAGCCAGTGCAGTCGGGGCAAACAGGAGTGATGTGGTTATGTGCATTTTGCACTAGTTACTAGTGCAAAATGCACATAACCACATTACTCCTGTTTTGGTCCAACTGGCTGCAACTAGTGACTAGAAAGAATGCAATGGTACAGTACTGTATACAAGGAGTTGCTGTAGTCAAGCCGGGAGGTTAGAACTGCATGGATAAGTGTTTCCAGGTCCTTCTGAGATAAAAACGGATTTAAATTGGCAATGATTCTAAACTGATAAAAACTTTCTTTCACCACACAGTACCAAGATTTGGTAGTGCAGGGTTGCAGACGGGCCCCAGTGAGATGTTTAAATTACTGACAGAGCTGGGAGGGCCAAGTATAATTATCTCAGTCTTGCCATCAGTTAACCGAAGGAAGTTTCTTGCCATCCAGCATTTGATGTAAATTAAGACAATCAATGAGGTTTTGAAGTGAGCTGCCGTAGTCTGGTTTAAATGGTAAGTAAAATTGTGTGTCATATGTATAGCAGTGATATTGGGTGTTGTATTTGTTAAAGATAGAGCCAAGGGGAAGCATATATAAGAAAAAAAAGAAGAGGCTCTACAATTGTCCCTTGAGGGATACCACATTTGAGCAGGGGGTGAAGAGCTGCTTCCTGTATTTACAGAGAAGGTTCTGTCTTTCAGATAGGATGTAAACCACTTTAGCACTGATCCATGCAGACCAACATTGACCTCTAAGCACTTTAAAAGAATGTCATGGTCAACCTTGTTGAAGGCTGCACTGATGTCAAGCAGTACTAGAATGACGCAGGAACCAGAAAATGTCTTTGTGTACTTTTAGCTGAGCGGATTCAGTGCTATGTAGTGATCTAAACCCCAACTGGACAGTGTCAAAAATGTTGAAGGTGGTCAGATGTGAGGAGAAGTGTGGGGAAGTGTGTGGCTGTGGCGGAGTTTACGGAACGGACAAAGGAGTATGGCCGAGAGGGGGTGGAAGAGGGACAGGATAATGCAGTTTCAAATGCAATCAATAAATGGTCAGAGACACCAGTATCAACAACTTCAAGATTGGAGACAGAGAAATCAGATGATAACACCAGATCTAATGTGTGACCGTTCTGATGTGTTGGACATGACACTGATTGAATGAGATTAAAGGAATCCACAAGGCATTAGAATTAATTGACCATCAGTCTGGAGGGGCACCAGACATTTATGTTGAAATCATCTATTATTAACAGTCAGAATGACAGGGCATAAAATAAAGGAAATTTAGAAAACTCTTGGATGAAATTAATGTTGATTTTAGGCGGTCTATACACCAATGCACATTAGACAGGGTTGGTGGTTGATGGTTGCACCTCCAATGGAGTAACCATTGATGGGCATATATCTGCATTTAAAATCTTTTGAAAACGGTGGGAATGTAATTGATGCAATTGGTATAAAATTTATATCAATGCAATTTTATACAAAATGATCTAGTCTATCTAGATAAAAAAAAAGTGAAGAAAGTTTTTATCTGTGTTTACTGCTTGGTTTTGTATCATTTGACATTGTTCAGTCCTTGTTGCAAGTGTCTGAACAGTTATTTAAATGTTGATTAACCTCCTTTTGTAGAACAAAACATTTGGTCTGTGAAATGTATAAACATTTTAATTTGAATTAATGTTGTAATTATTACAACTGCATCCATTTTTGAAAATTGCTGGAGATGGTTGTTCCAAGCAATACATAAAACCACTGTGAAGTAGTTATTTGTCACGTCAAGAGAGAGTATAGGAGGACAGTGGACTCAGAACTTTTTATTTGCTTGTTGTATCCTGGTGATAAATATAACTGTCAAATTCAGTACTCTGCTGGTGAACTGCTACCACATAATAAAAAAGGTGTTTGCAATGCAAATGATCAACCATTTACATCCATTTACATGCATGTTGGTTTACAGGTCCAGATCTTGATGTGAGCACACCTCGTTCCTCTATGCAGGCTCTGGCTGAGCAGCCTATCAGCCAGGAGCTGCAGAGTCACCTGTCATGTGTTCCCACCACAGACGACTACCACCATGTCGGCTACCAATCACAGGGTCAACATTACGGTGCCCCGGGGAACACCAGAGCCTTTGACTGCCCCAGCATCCAGATCACATCTATTGCTCCTAACAGCCATGTGGAGCCCACTAGTAGCCAAGAGGTTTTGGCAGTGGGTGGGGCAGAGGGGGGTTTCTCTGAGGTCTCCTGGTCCAGAGACCAGCTTTATCTGTCTCTGGATCCCTGTTACCGTGACCCAGCACTCTGCCCAAGCCCTTGCAGCAGTCTTTCCTCGAGAAGCTGGATGTCTGACATCTCCTCCTGCGAGTCCTTCTCACATGTCTACGACGATGTAGAGGGGGAACTGCTCGATGCTGCACGCCTTGCCCTGGGGTCCCCTCTTGGGTCGCCTCTGGGGTCCCCGGGCTGTGGTGGTGGGGCCTTTGGGGTGGAGCTGTGGCAACAGAAGTACCAGCATCCTTCGGCCTTCAGCCCAGCACTGTCACCACATCAGTCACCCCGTCAGTCCCCCCGCCAGTCGCCCCGCCAGTCACCCTGCCACTCCCCCCGCGCCAGCGTCACAGAGGAAAACTGGTTGAACCGCCGGCCCACTTCCAGGTAACATAGTATCTCTCTTCTGATGAGTATCATTAAGGTGATGTTTTTATAAGGGAACTCCACGCAGCCTTGTGTGATACAGAGAATAAAGATAAATACCAAATTTGTAGTTATGTAGTAAGTAAAGTTACAGTCAACTAATAAAATTTTATACATTTGGCTCAAATGTTAAATATGAATCTTGAATTGATGTGGTTATCCACACTGGAAAACTGAGCCTGTATGTTCTCCTCCTCCTTTCTCAGGCCATCATCTAGGCCAACGTCCCCTTGTGGGAAGAGACGATACTCCAGTGCTGACCCTCGTGCTCGCTCACCCTCACCTCACCACTCACCCAGCCCCACTCCGGGGGCCTCTCCACGTGGCAGCGTGACAGATGATACCTGGGTGGGAAGCCCTGCAGGTGCACTTGGAACCCTCCTGATGTCTGGATACCAGGAGCTAGATGTCCCCTCCAAGACCAGGAGGACATCTGGGAGCCAACTAGGTCTCATTGCCAGTCAAGGAGATTCTGGTCTGGATTCCTTCCAGGATTCTCCTGGAGATGAGGGACGAGAACAGGATGGCCTGGCTGAACTCTTCCTACAAGTGCCCTCCCACTTCAGCTGGAACAAACCCAAACCTGGAAACCCTCCTTTGTTCAGGTTATTATTCTCATTATTATCAATAATCAGATCAGTTTACTAAAAGTTCACACATTTTTTTTCTGAAAGGTGTAGTTTGACATTTTGGAAGATATGTGTGTCGATGTGATGATGGAAATCTGAAATGATGTAAAATTTGGAACAAAATGCATTTGGCCAAATCAGAACTGAAAAGACCAGATTTCTTGTGATTTGTAATGTTCAGACACAACAGACTGGTCACAAGTATCATCTTACCCCACATGAGACTTTCAGAGGTCCATGTCTGTGTGTGTCTGTGCTGTGTTAATGAAATGTAAAGCACAAACAACATAATAGGCTCCTCAGTGTCTTTGCAGTTTAAGAAATAGTTTAAGTTTGATTTGTTTCATACAGTATATGATAATTATGTATGTGCTGTCTCTGCCTTCAGGACCTCATCACCCCCTCCCCTGGACTGGCCTCTGCCCAGCCACTACGAGCAGTGTGCGCTAAAGCTGGAGGTCCAGCCCAAGTCCTACCACAGGGCACATTACGAGACAGAGGGTAGTCGAGGAGCCATCAAGGCAGCTACTGGAGGACATCCTGTGATCAAGGTAATTCCTTGCTTGTTAACATGCAAGGTTTTCTTAAAGTTAAGTTCTTAAGTAGAACTTCAGATGTTTCGAGTTTTGATGGCAGGTCTCTCTTAGGCAAGAGACTTTTAATATCAGTCCAACATTCAAAACATGCTTTTTTTTTAATGTTGTTCAAACAGTTTTTTATGATTCAATTTAATGACAGCATTATACACAGCTTCTATACTAAAACACTTCATACCTGCTGGCCCTGCAAATAACATTATGACTTCATCAAGTAAAAATTTTGAAAACATTCTTTGTTTCTAGCTTCTCAAGTATGACAATTAGCCCTTCTGTTTGCTGGATATGACTAAACATATGACTATAACTGCATGTCTTTAGGGTTTACACTCACCATCGTTTCTGGTCAATATAGATGGGCATTTTGGATATTTGGAATTTACTGCCAGGTATTTTGTAGACCAGTGCTGCATTCAACTCATATGGAATCAGATATTTATGAATTACAGAATTTGCATCATTACACGATACGAAGAATTTACTTGCACAATTCGTAATTTTGGAACTGATGGGTTGAATAACAGTAGTGAATTTTCTTCAGGCTCTGCAGCCAGTTATTGAAAAACTTGAGATGAAGCTGGTATGATACCGTGCTGGATATCACTACTAATCAATCTAATATGATTAGAATTTGATTCACGCTTTACAGCAAGCACCAAGGTTACAGTTGTAAAGCTTACTTTTAGGGATGGAGAGTGGGACACACAGCTAATAACATGCTAAACAGTAGCAGCATACATATGAGTAGGGAAAAGAAGTCCTCCAGTTTAGAAGTGCAGTGCATCACCAGCAGCCTAGACCTATAGAAGCATAACTAGGGAAAGTCTTAAGCCTAAACCCTAAAATTAGAGAGGGTGATTGCTGGGAGCTGTTTGGAAACAAATGGTTTGGGAGATTTATGGTATTTCCCTAATATTTCACCTCTAGTTGGCACCTCTTACATATGACGTTCTCACACATGAGCTTTCAGGCCTGATGGAATTTGTGGCTTCTGTCATGTTTTATATCTCCCTCACATATGGACTAATCTCAGTCTCATGAGACTAGTCATTCAAAACTAGTGAGATTTTGAATGAGAGAAGGTGGGATATGGCATATATTGTAAAAAATAGAACAGGGAAGTTTATGTATCAATATCGGAAATGAAGATTGATTTGAAACAAATTCAATTTTATTTAAACCCAGACCTAGTGTGGTATGATAATGGATGTTTGCTGGGGGCATAAACAGATTTTTTGTTATAGGAATATGAGCATCATTTACACATTAACACACTATGAATGCTTTAAGTTCTTTGTCTGAATTATGCCTTTCAAAACAATATGAAACAATAGGTTGTACGTTTTCCCCAGACAACTGACCTTTGTACCCAGACAAGTGAAAAATAGATTTACTCATTCAAAGAACAAGTGCTTATCACGTTTTTAAAAACACACATAATGACTGAAGCTGTGAGGATCCACTGAGGATAAACAGTGCCAGGCTGAGGCAAGTAAACCGCCCTCAAGTCCTCGTATGTAACAGACACCAGCAGGGCTATTCTGGGTGTCACATTCTCAGGCTGCTGCTGAAGCCAGATGAGCTTCCTGCTGCAAGATGTGTTAAAGCCCAGTGTGTTTACTGTTAAGTAAAGGACAGCAGTGTGTTGCTGGGTTTCACAGAAAACAACAATTTGACCCACTGCTCTCATTCAGTTAAAAGTCATTCAGAACTTATTGTTCTTTTTTTCATTTATTATTATGATTTCAGTTCTGTGTTCGTAGGGGGGAATAAATGTAGGCATAGAGTAAGCAAGCACTGCCTTAGAAGCACTGTGGGCTTCAAACTGATTACGTTGGAGACTGATACCAATCTTTGCATGTATTTTTCTGCTAGACAATATATAAGCACATTTTCCAAATGTCAGACAGTTCCCTTGAACAATAATCTCAGAATCAGTCAGAATAAATAACTGTTTATCTCGTGTGCTAAAATTCCATCTACAGTTGGAAGGATACAACGAGCAGCCGGTCAGCCTGCTGTTGTTCATTGGGACTGCGGATGACCGATATCTTCGTCCTCATTCCTTCTACCAAGTCCACCGAGTGACGGGGAAGACGGTTACCACCATCTGCCAGGAGAAACTAATGGGTGGCACCAAAGTGATAGAGATTCCTCTGCTTTCAGAAAACAACATGTCTGCCAGGTACCACATATGTACTGATGATCTTATTTTCTTTCTTCTCTCATTCACCTCTGTATGCTATACTGTATAGAAGCACATGGCTACCTACTTCCATGTCTGTTAAATCCCAAACCTATCAAGGCTCAGCTATTATTATAGGTAGCTGTCTTTTGCATAAGTCAGTGATGCCAGGGTTACGGCCCGCGGGCCGGACCCAGCCCGACTGTACGTCCGGGTGATAATATATTTTTAAAAATATATATATATATTTTATTTTATTTTCATCTTTTTTATTTATTTATTTATTTATTATTATTATTATTAACAGCTTTTCATTGGCGCATGAAAATTAGATTGTAGGGCGCAGCTCTCTCTGTACACACGTACAAACAAACTTGCTGGATTTTACATGGCAAATAAATTATGTTAAAACTTAATTCCTTTGTAAAGAAATGTTTTATTTTGTCAGAATGCACCAGAATGCTTAGTTTGTATGTGAAAATCACAAAAAAAATGTACTGGGGGAGGATGCCCCCAGACCCCCCTACATGGGTTTGATTTACAAACTTTGCACCCCCCTTAACATAAAATTCACCAGCCGCCACTGTTTATAGGAAATGTGTTTTGTTGGCACCTAATACATTTTATTTAGAGGCGCCTTCCTTGGCACTCAAGGACATCATACATAGATTCATAAAACAGCATTAGAATAAAATATATACATATATATAAAAAAAAAAAACAACAACAAGAGAGAGAGAGAGAGAGAGAGAAAAAAACCTCGTCTATTTTGTTGCATTTCTAATTTAGGCTACTTACATGGATAGGAAAATGTTAAGTTTTCAGAGGGTAACTGTCTCCTGCTTTAGGCTATGTAAATGTAGGCCTCATTGTGAGGCTATTTTGGTGCCAATGCAATTTATTTTTGATGTGTAGGCCAATTTCATATAGCCTACCTATCCATGTGTTGAGTCATTATTTGGCCTTTTCAGTCCGAAAGTATAATCCGGCCCCCTGAGGTCTCACTTGAAAAAAATCTGGCCCCCCGTCCAATTTCACCCTGGCATCCCTGGCATAAGTAGTAGAATGTATAGTAAGTAGTAGCATATTGCTGCTGCAGACTTTAGATTACAGGAGTGGTATAGAATTGAGGGCTGTCAGGCCCTGCTTTCTTAACATTCCATTTCATCTTCCCTTTCCCCACATTTCAAATTTAGATAGATAGACAGACAGACAGACAGACAGACAGATAGATATGGGATATAGGATGTACTTCCTGTGGCAGCTGAAGAAATTCAACCTGATGGTTTACTTCTACACTGCCATCATTGAGTCCCTCCACCTCTGCTAAGGACAAGAGCAGACTGCAGCGTGTCACTCGCTGTGCAGAGAAGGTGATTGGCTGCAGTCTGAAGTCTCTCGACGAGCTGTACGCTTCCAGGACTCTGAAGCGTGCAGCTAAGATTGTGGCTGATCCCTCTCACCCTGGACACGAACTATTTAACAGACTCCCCTCTGGCAGACGGCTGCGATCCATCGAGTGTAGGACTACTCGCATGGCGAACAGTTTTTTTCCATCCGCAGTCTGTCTGCTCTCTCTGTACACACGTACAAACAAACTTGCTGGATTTTACATGGCAAATAAATTATGTTAAAACTTAATTCCTTTGTAAAGAAATGTTTTATTTTGTCAGAATGCACCAGAATGCTTAGTTTGTATGTGAAAATCACAAAAAAAATGACCCCCCCATGAACACATCCAACCTACTACCATAGATAGATAGAGCACAAGATGCAAACAATAGAGAGGCTGACTCATTGTTCTTCTTCAACTCTACAGCCTTGGGATTCTTATGTAGAACATATAATAATGAATTATGATAAACGTGATGTGTTTGGATTTCCTTTTTTCAAAGCATTGACTGTGCCGGCATCTTGAAGCTGCGTAATGCAGACATCGAGCTGAAGAAAGGCGAGACAGATATCGGGCGGAAGAACACAAGGGTGCGAGTTGTGTTCAGGGTTGCTATTCCTCAGGCAGATGGCCGAATGCTGTGGCTGCAGACGGCATCTATTCCTGTGGAGTGTTGTGAGTGAATTCCCTTTCACCTATTCCACCTGTGATACCAAGAATACATTTCATTCAATCTCTAAAAATGTATCTTCTTAATATGAAGACAGAATATATTAACTAAAGACAGGATGTTAGATGTTGCTTGATGCTTTTGCAAAACAAACGCAGATTATAATCTGTGTAAGGGATTCTTTTCTTAAAGCTGAGATTCCTCTCTCTGTCAGGACATGTACTGTAGTATGTCATGTATAATGAAGAAACCACAAATATATTTCAATTTTAATTTGAAATGTTTTTCAGCCCAGCGCTCAGGCCAGGAGGTTCCTCACTTGGAGAACTTCAGTCCAGACAGATGTTCTGTGGAAGGAGGAGAGGAGTTGCTCATCACTGGATCCAACATCTCCACTCAGTCCAGGGTTGTTTTCATGGAGAAAGGGCCAGGTAAGATCAGTTTATGTGTTCATCAGATTCATCTGTTTTAAAGTTTGTTTGCGTTATGAAACCCTACTTTATGAAAACTTGATAAATAAGTGACACATTTTTACATGTTTTGTACCCTCAGATGGGCGATCGCTGTGGGAAATGGATGGTAAAGTTTTGGCAGAAAAAAGCAGTGGAGTAAGTATAAATTTAATCATACAAATACCGGGAAAAGGGACTTTTAGGGTTCTGGGAGATGGAGTCTTGACACATGCAGCATAAGTAAAAATTGGAAAAATCAAAAATTAGAATGAAAGCAATAATGTTAATACTGTATTTTTAGAACTACAGTACTTATTTCAGTGCCACAGGTTCAGATCCAAATTGTGCACTTTGCAACATGTTGTCACCTCACCTCATTTCTTGGCTCTCTCCACTGCCATCTATCAAATCAAGGCATTGATTTGATAGATGGCCTGAAAACACTTTTAACTTGTATATGTCTTTCGTGCTCAGTGAGCAGAGAATACAGATTTAGACCTAATGATTTCCTTTGAGGTTTCCCTTGAACCCTAAAAGTTGGATCTCACAAAAGTTCACTTAAGTTTTTGGAGCTTTGAACTTAAAATGGCAATGAAGCCACTTAAAGTAGCAATGAAGATTCCCTTTAGAGGAAGTGCAGAGAGGAAGTTAACAAGAGCTTGCTGCTGAAACCACAGTCTGTGTGTGAATCAGAGTGTGTGCGTCTGAGGAAGAAGAGGGAGACAAATTGAGAGACATTATTCCATGCCCACGCAATATAGGAAATGGAATCGAATGAAAAATGCATTCCTTTTATTTTTTATCAGCAGATATCTTGTTCTGCTTTTGTAATGTGCAAAATATTTCAGTTCCACAAAATACATGAGTTACTTTTTATGCTGTAATCAAATTCCATCCGTCTTCCTGTAAAGTGTTGAAATTATTTTGCTGATGCATTTTACACTAAGAGGCTATGTGTGGCTGGATATAGTGTTTCTGATGTGCTCAGGCTCCCTCCACTAACCTGTTCAGTGTATCGTTGTTTCCTAGTACTCATCTATCTTTCTCTACTCTCTTGTCACAACAACACAAGATAGCCACCCTGTCTGTCTGGTTCCCTCAATTTTATTTATATAGCGTCAATAACAATACAAATTGTCTCAAGATGCTTTACAACATCTGGCCTGAAACCCCCAGAGCAAGCAAAAACTCCCTTTTAACAGGAAGAAACCTTGAGCAGAACCCAGCTCATATGGAGGGACCCATCTGCCTAAGGCCAGCCGGGTACAGACAGAGAAAGAGAACAGCAAGATAAACATACATCTGTCATAGATACACATATCAGACTAAAGCGTACATGCAGAATCCTATGATATAAACTGCTATCACTTAATTGCTCCTCAAGGAAAAGTGTTGGTAGGGACACAAGTCTTTGCCTTGTATGTGAAGTCCTCTATGGTGAACTGTTATGATCTGGTGACATTTAAGTAGAATAAAATGTACATACCAGATATACTCTCATTGGTTTCCTGCAACAAAAGTCACAATCCATTTTGATACACTGATATGGCATTCAATCTCCTGTTGGTTTCGTTAAGCACAGATTTATGGGAAAATACGGCTTACCTGGTGTCAGACTTTTGGAACTTGGTGGTTCCTTTTGATTTACAGTGTGGTCTTACGTACAGTATATTACCAGACACAATATATTTATATGTTTTTACTTGACTCATTCAACACAAATATCAGGAGCTTCAAGGCACATGTGCTACATAGACTAGATGTCACCATTTTCTCCCATGTCTCACATGTGTTTTTGTTTCTGCCTCTCAGTGTACCATTGTGGTGGAGGTTCCTCCTTACAATAAAAAGACATCCTGCCCGGTCCAAGTCCAGTTCTACGTCTCAAATGGGAAGAGAAGAAAAAGTCTAACGCAGAACTTCACCTACCTGCCTGGATTTAGACATTACCTTCCTACTGCTACTGGAGTCAAACAGGAGCACTGGGAGCCAGACCACATCTCCCACATTCCACCTGGCTTCTGTCCTCCCTCTTGCCAAGGACCCTCCCATGACCGAGTGCTTGGCTCAGATGTGGCGTATTATGATTCTTGTGTGCCCCCAGTACATTGCGGCCCTCTTCCACAGAGCACCACACGTCTCCACCATCCTCCCTCCTCTGTCCCTCTTCAGACCACCTTAATGTTCCCTCAGGCCTCTTCCCTCCCTATCCACTCCTCCTCTATGCCTTCTGAGACCTCTTCAGTCCTTAATCAAATCTTGAATCCTCTTCAAACCTCTGCAATGTCTCTTCAGACCTATACCATCCATCCTCAAACCTCTGTCCCACCACAGCTCCCCACAAATCCTCCCCAGGTTTCTTCACTTCCTCCCCAGACCTTCACAATCCCTCCTCCAACCTCCTCCGGTAGACCACAGAGGGAACAATCTCCGTCTCTGAGTTCCAGGGGTACCTTTGAAACCCCCACTGACTCCCAGAAGGACTCTCTGCTTTCCAGTCCAGGTGAAGCACTCAGCATCAAGCAGGAGCCAGAAGACCAGCCAAATCTGGGTTCCTTGGGTCTTCAAGAGATCACACTGGATGATGGTAAGTCTTTATTTTAAAGCAAAATTTGCCACTTTTTAGTCCAATTTAGTCAACTGAAGCAATTAATTCTTTTTGTTAGTTTTTATGAGTGGTCCTGCTTGCCCAACCGTTACTGCCTTCATGTACCAGGATGCATTCCGTGTGGGCAACTTGCCCACCTTGTGTAAGTGCACATTTCAAACTTGGTTTGCCTGTGTCCAGAAAAGTTCTCGAAAAGCAAAACCAAATGCCTATTGGCCTATTGATTGTTCCAATGCATCGCACAGATTTCTGAGTTGTTCTCTAGACCATTTTTGTGTGTGTGTCAGGCTACATCCTGCTGGGGATGGCTGCTGTCATCAAGGAGTGTCATTGCTATGGGGTGAATTGTCTCCTGTCAGCGGTTTTAATATTGTAGCTGACGGCTGGTTTGGGTTATACTTTACAATTTATCTTTGTGGTTTTATCTGGGACAGTAAGTGGTCAGTGATTCAGATCTGGAATTCCAAAATGCAAATCTACTCATTTTCAGTCTTCTGTGTTTCTTTGTCCAACTCTGGGCTGGAGGTGTGTGTACACACTCACTGCTCTGTGATCATTTATATGTGTGATGACCTGTGTATGTTTGTGTTTGAAGGCTGTTTCTCTTTGATTTGTTTAATAATAGCTGTGTCTACAGCTGGTTGCTGGTCTGAATGATGCAGATGAGGATTAAATTAGTTGCTGTGTCTCAGTTGACTGGTACCAGCTGTCGTCAGGACCTCTGACCCTCTGGCTGGCAGCCACCCTCCCACCCAGTGTCTTTTGGCTTTGACTTTGACCCCCACCTCGATCTGTTTTTGGTGGAAATGTTGGCTTGTGACTATATCTGATTTAACAACTTAACCTTCTAAAGTTGCTACCCATGACTTATGTCCCACTTCTTTAGCTTGTGAGCCTCTGGTCCAAAGTTTGTGCCTATTTATTGTTGTTTGGGACTAGTTCAATTTAAAAATTTAGTCCTGATTCTAAATTCTGAACAGCAGATTACAAGCAAAAAATAGTCTTTGGAGTAAAGTGTGTAATCCTCATTTTGTGTGACACAATATCATCTTTCTTCTTTCTAACTTGCTAGTCATTTTAGACATTGAACATCGAAATACAAAAAGAAAGGAAGACGGACACAGTCACTCTAGGTCCTGCATAGGCGTTACAAATGTGAAGTTGGGAAGCTTATGAGTGTAAGGTGCAGCTAACTTTTAACACCCTTGGCACTTTAAGTATACTTAATGCTAATACTGTTGTACATAAAATTTATTTAATTTTGAGTGCATGGTTTTCACCTGTAACTTGAGTATTTTAATATTGCTGATTTTACTTAAGGGAAGGATGGGAGTACTGCTGCCACCTTTATGTGTGTGGATCTCTCAAGAGCTTCAGGTTTCACAGCAGAGCTATGAATAGACTTATTGGGGCAGGGATGCAGCCATTTGCTGCCCTGCAAATAAACCCACAGCAACTTTCACCACTACTGCTGAAAAACAAAACAAAAAACATTGTGCATCGTGTAATATGTGTAACTCAACTCCTGGTTTACACTGTGAGGTTGTTAAAGTAAATATTGGCAGTATGTGGGTTTATCAATTTGAACAAAATGTATATTTGTATTATTTACCATACAGTATTTGTGCCTGCTATACACCCATGCCCTTCTACGTGATGCAGAAAACCCTGGTAAAAAAGAACTGTGTGTAATTATCCCTATAAAAAATGAAAAGATAAACATTTCTTTAAACAGCATTAACATCAGAGTAATGCAGCAGCTCTGACCCAGATAAATGCCATATCAGATGGTTAATCTTGGTTGTTCATATTATGCAGTAAAGTGTTTAAATAGTTATGTTTATTTCAGTTGTGCATTTAAACACTACAGTGAAATATTGCTCACTTACTTAACAGTCTGTATTTTCCAATCCTCCATTTAACCTAGAATAGTTAAAATAGCCAGTAAGAAAAATAAACATTTGTTCAGACTACCAACGCTAGAAAGCATCCCATGAATACTGCAGTGTTTTCTTCTGCAAGTAATTTAGAGATTTTTGGCTTCTGGCAAGGCTCTTCTCCCCCAATTGCTCAGTTTGGCTCTAGGAAGAGCTCTGTTCGTCCCAAACACCTTCCATTTAAGGATTATGGAGGCCACTCTTAGGAACCTTAAGTGCAGCCTAAATTCTTTTGTAACCTTGTCCAGATCTACGCCATACCATAATTCTGTCTCTGAGCTCTTCAGGCAGTTCCTTCGACCTCATGATTCTCATTTGCTCTGACACACACTGTGAGCTGTATGATCTTATATAGACAGGTGTGTGCCTTTCTTAATCAACTCCTATCAGTTTAATTTAACATAGCCTGACTCCAATGAAGGTGTAGAACAATCTCAAGGATGATCAGAAGAAATGGACAGCATCTGACTTAAATAAATAGTGTCACAGCAAAGGGTCTGATTACTTGTGGCCATGTGGTATTTCAGTTTTGCATGTGTCTACATTTCCTGTTATTCTGTCAAAATGGGGTGCTGTGTGTAAACTGATGAGGAAAAAATGAACTTTTGATTTGCTAATGATTTTAGCAAATGGCTGAATACTTTCAGTACCCACTCTAAATATATGTTTAAATGTTTTCTTGGAAAAGAGTTATCAACACCATGCCACAGGCCCTGTGGGTTACGTTGGGTAGCTCTAAAGAAATTTCTTGCAGTTTATTAACAAAAAACGTTCTGAATTATGCTTCCAACTTTAGTACCTACTCAGAAAACCAAGCATGTTTAAGATTACTGACAATGTGATTTCTGTTTCTTTCTTTGTTATTGCAGTGAATGAGATTATCGACAGAGACATCAGCAGTGTGGGCAGCAGCGACCAGCCTGACCAGTACCACCTATACGACTGGGAGCACAAGTCCAGTGACACTGCCTTGCCATTTTGTGAATCCCCCCAGTAGTTCCACTGCTTCCTCAGGAGATGCAGTGCTGCTTCTACTGTTCGCAACACAATCACCAGATGGTTAGGTCTGCACAAAGTGCTACAAATTGACTTTCAAGTGCCTGAAAATCAATCAGCTGCCTCTGTGAGCATGTTTCATCAGGGTACCAAGTCAGATTACTGTTTCCCCGTCTGTCTCAGGAATTTTAGAGTGAAACTGACTCGTATCTCACAAATAAACCAAAGGTTTTTTAACTTTTCATGACCGAATTGAAGGAACTGTAGAACATGACTAAAGGGCTGTAATTGGACTTTCACACAATCATAACAATCAGTATAATGCCATTGCAGTGGCTAAAGTTCCTCAAAAATAAGGAAATTCTGTCATTATTTATTGGCCAGTAAGTTAAAAGATCTATTTTTGATACTCTGGGTCTGATTCAGTAAAAACTGAAAAAAACTTCAGATGATCATTTACATTTTTATAGCTTTGTTTTATTCTATACAGTTTACATTTCTTTCGCTAAATGAATGCTGTTCAACCTGAATTGTTGTGGTGTGAAGCTTAAAACACTGGGTTTTTGAACTGTGTTGTAAGGTTGAAGTAAAAAGAAAGGAGGATATTTGTTGTTCTGTGTCTGGAAGAGTTCTTTAATGGCTGATGGATAAGGTTCTATTTGGAATCAGGAGCAAAGATGTGAACTCAGACATCTATTAGTCCCCCATCTTTCATGGAGAAGTACACCAATGGCAATTTAAAGAAGGTAAACCCAGAGGGGCTGTGTTAAATCACACAAAGAACACATGCAGCACTGATCTGAATGGTGTCTGTCTTAGGCAACAATATGTCACTATTCTATATAAAGGCAAAACTATTTCTTAGTTTTGAACAAAGCAACAAAGGCTTTTTTTCTGGGTATGCCAAAACTTTTTGGCCATGTATAACAGGCTTCTGATACCACAACAGTATACATTCCAATATTGTAACATAACATAATAGGCCTTTCACAGGGAGGTCTTTGCTGTACACAGTGAGGATCAGAATAATCAGGAAATATTCAATCATTTAAAAAACTGCTGGTCTGGGTCTGTTTGAACAAAGCAGAATTCCTTTACAGCCGAGTCTGATCTAGACTTCCAGCAGCTGTTTGTGCAGGTGTAAACCAGCACAGTCCCGAACTCCAGCTCCACCTTCACACCGCAATCCTTCCTCTGAAGCTGGCTGACTAGAGCGGGCATCAGCTGCAGCTCAAAAGTCCTGGATCCTCCGCACGAGCTGCATGCTGAAACCAGCTGAGCCATGTTGGACGGTGGTTCTGAGATAAATACCGGTTTCCCGCTGTGGCAGTAGCGCAGGATCTGCTGTGGACACAATGAAATTTTCTTCATGAACCTAGAGAAAACGGCATCTCCATGTTTGGCTCTGGTCTTCTCGTACTTCTCCTCCCCTCCACCATCACTCCCCTCCAGGTTTCCTACTGCCAGTCCCTCTCTCCTTTCATACTCTCTCAGCAGCTGCTGTGCATGGTCCAGGTCATCCTCCTCTCCAAACAGATCTGCCTCCTCTACCACGCTGATGAAGTATGGACGGAAGAGAGGAATGTCTTGTGATCCTATCAGACTGAGGTCCTGAAGGCGGCTGCTGACATCCATCTCATCGACTGAGGGAAAAAACCCACACCACAGTCACTATCTATACCTGTACCTGTCTATTTGGACTGACCTTAACATCAGTATCATGATATGAATAGTTTGAAGAGTTAAATGCATATGTTCAAAAACATCTGAAATGAAGAAACTGTTGTGAGTTGTCTAGCTGGCAAATGCATTGTACCACTTCACACTTCAGAATGACTGTGCTGCTTTTGTCTAACCTATTCAGATTACGTATTAGGCAATATAAAAAAATATAGGCTTGATAAAGGAACTACCTACGCTAGGGGTACCTCATGAACTCAACATGCTATTTGAAAATGAGTGATCCAATTAAAGAAAACAAAACCTTTGTTATAAGCAAACGAACAAAAACTTGTATCAACCTTAATAATAAAAAATAACCTTAATCTTCATTTTGGAATTTGATCGTGATGATAATCCCTACAACAGTAATACATTTCACAGCCCTACCTTCTGCCTCAGGACCTGCAGCCTCCTCCTGAACCGAGATTTCTTTCTTGACATCTCCTCCCCATCCACCATCCCCATCCTCCCCGTCTACCCCCCAGTCATCAGCGGTGTCACACCAGTCCGTGACCAATAGAGGAGCATCCTGAGCCGGAATGTTCCGTGTGGGTGTTGCCTGCGCTGCCGCCACCTCCGTCTCCAGGCGCTGGGAGCGGAGCACGGTCCAGCACTCTGACCTGCCGCTGCACTCTGCAGCCGGGCACGCAAACAGGTGAAGGTTTCTGTGGTAAGGGGACGCCTCCAGGGGGCAGTACACCTGGACCACATGGGCTAACAGAGCGCTGCAGCGACCACAGCGGGGAGTCAGCGGGGAGATGCCCGGCAACCAGTCCGGCTGACCCCCGACTTTGTTCGTCAGGTACGAGGACTGGTATCTTTTGGTGTCGAGCTCCCCATCACACAAACCGATGAGGGTCGACTCCTGAGCAGCTGAGGCCATCTGTCACGTTGAAAACACCGACCGGAAATGGAATTCTATATTTGAGGTCCGTCACGAAAATATTACCACCGGCCTTACTGAACTAAAGTTATTACGCACTTATAAATACCTCTTGAACAAGAAGCACAACTACGTAATTACAAAATCAAATTATTAATCAAATTAAAGAAAATATGACTATAACAATGAACAGCATACACTGCACATTTAGAAACGATATGGAAAAGTTTCCGGCCGGACCAAAATACCTTACGGACTTTATCCCTGGACACAATTGGTGTCTTCGTCCATAATTTTAGTTTGTTAGCGGAGTGAAGATCAGTGTGCCAAAAAAGTATTACTAGTAGGGCCTATTACTATTACTGTGAAGCGTGAGGGGGAAAATCGGATACCTAATGAACTACAGTTGTCGAAGAATCACTGACTGTGAGTAGGAACGCATTTATTTTGAAAATGCTAAGCGGAAGTAATGTCTCAAATTCCGGTATGAGATCTTACAAATTAAAAGCAACTGAAGAACTGACCACGAATAACTCAAACAACACTAGTTTTATTTTTAAACCAGTACATTTTAACGATTAAATTATGGTGCGTTTATCAGCTCATTGTAACAGATGGAAATTAACAAGGACCTGCAGTTGTATCAGCAGATACTTATTTGTCTAGCAGCTTCATGATCATATTCAATACTTGAATAGTTTGCACAGGCAAAGCATGCCGTGTGCACACATTCACACTACAAAACACATGCATAAAATACCCTCCCACTGGATGAAAGTAAACTCAGCACAGCAGCGTAAAGACACCAGTTGTCTTCCTCCTCCAGCCTTGGGCTTTAGCATGCATTGTCAGGTCAGTCACAACCCCACTGAGTCTTAGATTCCATGTTAAAATAAAACATTTCAATCAGTGGAGCTTTAGATTCTGTTTTTCCTGTTCTGATTTTCCTGAACATCTGCAGAGGTTGGACAGATATCAGAAAGAACAGTGGGTAACACATGTCTCTGAAGTCAACTCACAACTCACTCACTGTGGTTACCATACATTAACCATTAACCAATCAAAAATATTTTTCTTTCTTCAAAATATGACAGGCAGAGATCATACCCCAGATGTGTGGAATTAAAACAAAAACTTATGTTTGATACACCAATCAATCATAACAATATGACCACCTTCCTAATATTGTATAGGACTCCCTTGTGCCTCTAAAACAGTTGTGACTCATCAGAGAATGGACATGGGCTTTCTGAGGGTCTCTGGGCCTGTTCATTAATTTGTTCAGTTTTACTTGTTGGTTCGACCCATTTTCCATAAAGCTATTTAAGCCTCACATACAACTCTTGGGTATTTCATCCAGCCCCACATGGAGGAACCGAAACCTCTGATGGTGATTGTTTTTGTGTGTCATGTCATATTTTTGAGAATAGCAGACTTAACATGACCATATTTCATTGATTCATTCATATGCACATAAGCGCTTCTAGCTTTCCCTGTTAACAGTGGAATCAAGTGAAAAGCTTAATCTGATTTTGGCCATCTGCAAACAATTGCTGTCTGTTCAAAAGTGATAAGAAAATGCTTAATATCATCATCATCATCATGACTCAGCTTTGGTTGTTTAAAATAGAAATGCTGAGCATAAGAGGGAAGAAGATACTTGAGACGAGTGGTGAAACTTAAACTCTACAAGTCCAGTTGCCTTTAAAAAAAAAAAAAAAAAAACATTAAGGAAACAAGTCTTCAAATTAACCAAACTGACACACAAAATGAGACACACATGGGTTATATACACTTAGATATACACTTGGACTAGTCCAAAACAGACACAGGGGAGAGTTGACTCACAATTAACAAATAACATCTAACATGCTTAAAAAATTATCTTTCAACACAATAGCAAATCCTCTTTAAAGGAAATATTGTTTCAGTCCAGTCCCTTCTTCCATCTTTTGAATGGTTTTCTCCACTTCCTCTGGACTGTCCTTCTCAGCCTTTTGCCAGAGGAGCTCAATCAAAGAAAATGGTATGTATATAACTTTAAGACTATGAACAGAATGCCAAATTGTGTCCATCCAAATCAACAAACCGTAAATGAAATAAAGCAGAGATGGGCTGATGAAGCTTTTTGAAGCTTTTGGGGCTTCTTCCTGACTGTACCAGAAAAAGACAGATTGGAAGTTTCCAAGCCTCAAAGACAGACACTACAAGTGACATCTAGCGGTCATTTGAAATTATAGCAGCCACGAACTTCCAAACGACTTTTTTATTCCCAAAAAAAAATAAAAATAAAATCAACATCAACATCAACAACAGAGTCAGTTTTAAGGTGCTGTGTCTTCATTCTGAGAATTGTTGTCCACACTTGAAAGTGGTAAAACATTTTGGAAAATCAAGTCACTAGTTTGAGTTGCCCTGTTACTACTCAGTTCTTGAAACATGGTTCAGATTGATATGATGCTGTGAAGTGTGTTCATATTTCAACGTCAGTGTCTAAGGTATGACATCATATGTAACTGAGAAATAAAGACAACCGTTTCCATGGCACACTCCTATCCACGATTTAGATATGGAATGAATTAATGTTTAGGAGCTACAGTTTGTGCAAGAAATTCATATACATTTTCATACTATTTTAAAGGCACTTTTGTGAACTTGTTTTGAGTACTTGAGGTACAGTATGTCTACCAGCTGTCTGAAGTTTGATTTATTTAATTTACACTACAGAGGCACTTTATTGTTTTACTGTTTACTATTGTGATATACTGCTGAGAAAGAAATATCAAATTCTTAGACAATGCAATAGTTACTTTCTCTGGTAACACAGTAAAAAAAAACATAGCGTTAATTGAACTCTTATAGAGTTGAATTTAAGATAGCATTTGGTCCCACTCAAAAATTCACGCTATGGCCAATTTCAGTTAATTCTACGTATTAGGGACATCAACACGAGGAAAAAAAATATTTTTGCCTTGAGGAGATAAAACCATGTCGACATTAAACTCCACATTTCGAGAATAAAGTTGAAATAGCATGTTGACTTTAATCTCGACATGCTTTTGTCAATTAAAACTGCCCCAACAAGTAGCACTTACTGAATTCAGCAGTCAAGTCAATGCTCAAGTTAGGGTAATAGAAATAACGTACAAATGTATTTTCACCTTCTAGAAAACTTGAACATTCTCCATGCTTAATTCAGTGTATCTTGGACTATTGAAGACAACAAGACTACCCCAACAATTAGCACTTACTGTATTCAGAGCTCAAGCCAGTGCGTATGTTAGAGTAATTTTAATGTCTACTTCCTGAAATTGAAGAAAAACTCACAAACAAGACAACCCCAAAGAGAAGCACTTATGAACACAAGCATCACGAGTGGCTCCATTTGAGGTGGTCTGAGAGTGATTCACAACATGTAGTTTTCACCTTGAAAATACATTGAATTGTTCTAAATGTAATGAAGTCTGCTCCTTACTCATGAAATCCTTCATAGTCCAGGGTTTTTTCTTGCATCGTCTGTCTTGTGTCCATGCTGCAGTGGATGTGGAGTTTCTTGAACAAATTTGTCTGTCTTAAATAGTGAATGTTGTGGTTTCCATCTGATGGTCCACAAAGTTTCAATAGTTTGCATAACGATCCATTAACAATAGACGCCAATGACTGTCCTATTGGCTTTTGATCAGCATACCTGGTAGAACCTGTTGATACAGAGTGGCCTCCAGTTGAAGCTGGTCTGGAAGTGACTCCCAGTGAAATATGGCTTAAGAATGAGAATGTATTTGTTTTCCAATACAACCAGTTGCTTTTGTCAATCAAAACTGCCCCAACAAGTAGCACTTAGTGAATTCAGCAGTCAAGTCAATGCTCAAGTTAGGGTAATAGAAATGACGTACAAATGTATTTTCATCTTCTAGTAAACACGATGCACCATGCTTAAAACACCATGCTTAATTCAAGTGTATCTTGGTGTCTGTAGCACTGGTAAATGAAATCTCTCTGCCATAGTTTATTGTTGGCCAACATGAATCACAATCTGAAGCACAACATTAAACGAGCAGGAAACTGGAAACAGGACCTTTCCTTGCATCGGTGAGTCAAATCTCATTTGAAACAAGTTGGAAACTGTTCAGTATCAGAGCTAACAAACGTTAATGCTAACAGGCCTCCGCCACTCCATTCCCCAACTATTTCTACTGCTACCTTTGACATTTCGCTGAACACTGGTGAGACAAAATGCGAAAAGAACATACATAAGTGTCGTGATGATGCTAAACAGGTTAGGCTTTTATTGATGAAGAGATTCTGGATCGATGACGAGCTACCCTTTGATGTTTGTTGTTGTTATTATTATTATTATTGATAATATAATATAATGATAATGATCATGTAATTATAATGATAATAATAATATTCATTGTGCATTGTTTAATATAACTATTGTAAGTGTTACACGTACGTTAGTGTAATTTTAATGTCTACTCCCTGAAATGAAATATCATGTCATAAGAAATTGAAGAAAAACTCAAACATTTATTAAAGGATTTTTGACATTCAGTAATAGTCTGAATGTGTTCCAATAGGGAGTGCATTAAATGCTTCTGTCATACTTACCCCCTTTTTTTCTTCTTCTAATGGTCAAGTTGCCCACCCGTCCAAACGACTCTGCACTCTGGTTAGCTTTAACCCTTATACCTGATTTTAAAATAGTTACGTTGTTACCACTAAGGGACAAAAGTGTCCACTTTTAAAATGGCATAAAAATGGCATATGTTAATATTTTTTTCTGCTTTTTTTTGCATAAATCTTTTCATCTACTTCAGTCCTAATCATAAATACCAAATGTTTGATTATTTTCAATATTTTAACCCTTTATATGCCAGTGGTTGTGATGGCATCACAAATTCATCACAAAAAAACACACAAAAAATGAAATATTTTCAATAATCTGAATGCAAAGTTGAGTTTTCTTGGGGGGATTATTAGAGCCTTGGATATGTCAATGAACAGTAGCAAGATTGATTTGGATGGATTTTTAGTTTTTTTGTAGTGTCAGATTTACAAAAATAGTTACGTTGTTACCACTAAGGGACAAAAGTGTCCACTTTTTAAATGCCATAAAAATGGCATATGTTAATATTTTTTTCTGCTTTTTTTTACATAAATCTTTTCATCTACTTCAGTCCTAATCATAAATACCAAATGTTTGATTATTTTCAATATTTTAACCCTTTATATGCCAGTGTTTGTGATGGCATCACAAATTTATCATAAAAAACACACACAAAAAATGAAATATTTTCAATCATCTAAATGCAAAGTGGATTTTTCTTGGAGGGATTATTAGAGCCTTGGATATGTCAATGAACAGTAGCAAGATTGATTTGGATGGATTTTTAGTTTTTTTGTAGTGTCAGATTTACAAAAATAGTTACGTTGTTACCACTAAGGGACAAAAGTGTCCACTTTTTAAATGCCATAAAAATGGCATATGTTAATATTTTTTTCTGCTTTTTTTTACATAAATCTTTTCATCTACTTCAGTCCTAATCATAAATACCAAATGTTTGATTATTTTCAATATTTTAACCCTTTATATGCCAGTGTTTGTGATGGCATCACAAATTTATCATAAAAAACACACACAAAAAATGAAATATTTTCAATCATCTAAATGCAAAGTGGATTTTTCTTGGAGGGATTATTAGAGCCTTGGATATGTCAATAAATGAAAGCAAGATTGATTTTGATGGATTATTATTAGTAGTATTAGTATTGTTTTTTTGTGCTGTGTGCAAACAACTCCCATTCATTTCCAATGAACCTTCAGTTTTGAACCTTCAGTTTTGCACCTGTTTGTCTTTGAAGTAAAACGATAAATGTTATAGATCAAACACCTCAATTAGACACACACTGCATCACCGTGTGGTACGGCAGCACTATGGCCGGGACCCCAAACACCTGCAGAGAGGATCACCAGGACTCTACTGCCCTATCTGCAGAATATCTACAAGCATAGAGTCCGCAGGAGAGCTGCCTCCACAACTAAGGAACCTACCTGCTGCCAACACAGACTGTTCCCACTCCTACCTTCAAGAAGGAGGTACAGGAGTGTGAAATATAGGACCTTGAGATTGTTCTTCTTCCCCACTGGCATCAGAGTCCTCAAGAGCTGACACGAGTCTACAATCACAGACTAAAATCATGCCATGTTCACTTTCCAGCTTTTGTTTACATTTTTTCAGTACGTTTTTTTTTCATGTCATTTGGATATCGATATTTGCACTTTGTCTTCTCGCGCTTATCCGGGTACACTTGAATTAAGCATGGTGTTTTAAGCATGGTGCATCGTGTTTACTAGAAGATGAAAATACATTTGTACGTCATTTCTATTACCCTAACTTGAGCATTGACTTGACTGCTGAATTCACTAAGTGCTACTTGTTGGGGCAGTTTTGATTGACAAAAGAAACTTGGGAGCTGCAAATCACAGCAACTATGGAAAATACATTTGCAAAGTTCATACATCCTTTTGCTGCAGTTCCTGTGTATGAGGGTGAACTACACAACACAAACACACAAGCAGCATTCCTAATGCCATTGATGCACTTTTCTGTTCCACATTTTAAAATATTTATGTATTTATGTTTTATTTCTAGAGCAAACAACGTTGTTGGATGCTGCACTCCTAATTGAATGCATTGTATGTAATGCATTGAGATGCCATCACAAACACTGGCATATGAAGGGTTAAAATATTGAAAATAATCAAACATTTGGTATTTATGATTAGGACTGAAGTAGATGAAAAGATTTATGTAAAAAAAGCAGAAAAAAATATTAACATATGCCATTTTTATGGCATTTTAAAAGTGGACACTTTTGTCCCTTAGTGGTAACAACGTAACTATTTTTGTAAATCTGACACTACAAAAAAACTAAAAATCCATCCAAATCAATCTTGCTACTGTTCATTGACATATCCAAGGCTCTAATAATCCCCCCAAGAAAACTCAACTTTGCATTCAGATTATTGAAAATATTTCATTTTTTGTGTGTTTTTTTGTGATGAATTTGTGATGCCATCACAAACACTGGCATATAAAGGGTTAAAATATTGAAAATAATCAAACATTTGGTATTTATGATTAGGACTGAAGTAGATGAAAAGATTTATGTAAAAAAAAGCAGAAAAAAATATTAACATATGCCATTTTTATGGCATTTAAAAAGTGGACACTTTTGTCCCTTAGTGGTAACAACGTAACTATTTTTGTAAATCTGACACTACAAAAAAACTAAAAATCCATCCAAATCAATCTTGCTACTGTTCATTGACATATCCAAGGCTCTAATAATCCCCCCAAGAAAACTCAACTTTGCATTCAGATTATTGAAAATATTTCATTTTTTGTGTGTTTTTTTATGATGAATTTGTGATGCCATCACAACCACTGGCATATAAAGGGTTAAAATATTGAGAATAATCAAACTTTTGGTATTTATGATTAGGACTGAAGTAGATGAAAAGATTTATGCAAAAAAAAGCAGAAAAAAATATTAACATATGCCATTTTTATGCCATTTTAAAAGTGGACACTTTTGTCCCTTAGTGGTAACAACGTAACTATTTAGGTTACACAGTGCAAAAATAGAGTATAAGTAAGTTATAACTTTGAGGTTTGCAGGTTATGTACATATGTTAAAAAAATAAATAAAATAAACAAAAAATATATATACTCATATCCAGCTGATATTATACACTGTAGGTTTATTTGGAAATGTAACTCAGCTAAATGGTTTGAAATGGTTAGTGTTATGTGATAAATGCATTGTGTGTGTGTATGTTCTTGTAAGCTGTTTCATTAATGACACAAAAAGGAGTAGGACTCAGATGCAGAGGAGCAAAAACCAGAGGAGCTTTATTAAACTCAAACTCAAAGATTCCAATTTCAACAAAAGTAGCAAACCAAAAATCACTCCGAGGAGGAAAAACGTAGCCAAAACAAACCATGAAACGAAAGAACTTGTCAATAGCTTGAAAACACGAAGGCTGGTAACACAAACACACTAGGACATGAAACATGACACACTGGCACAGGACAGGGGAAAACGCAGATCATATATACACACAAGGGTAATGGGGAACAGGTGGAAACAATCAGGAATCAGGAAGACAATCAGACCGGTGACACAAGAGGAAGGGCAAGTGATCTGAAACGAGAGGAAAGTTAGATTTTCAAAATAAAACAGGAAATCACGAGACAACACAAATCCAAATCACCGCTGTGTGACAATTAAGCTTGGTATATGATATTAACTTCAAGCATAAATATGCAATGTTATTAAATGCAGTATGAGGGATTGTTGTGTGATACTGTGTGTAACAATTTGAGAGTATGGTATATTGATTTTTCTGCATATTTTGTGCAGGGTGTTTATTTGTATTTATTTATTTATTTTTTTCCATCTCATCATTCTCCTTCATCATTCATCATTGGATTATCGCCATCATCTTCACCATCGTCAGTTTCATCTCTCTAACTCATGCCATTGCTTCATCTGTTGACCAGGATGGACAGTCGTTTTCGTGAAGGGTGGTAGGAAACTTGAGTCGACTCAAACTAAATCCCAAAGTTGAGTAACCAAAGACTGATTTATACTCGCCATGTTGAGTCTACACAGAATGCATATTTTGCTTTTTATTGAGATCTCAGTTTTATTGTTTATGTTTTTTTTATATTTGGTTGGGTCCCAACTTTCATTTGTGTAGTTGAATGTACTATCAATGAACAATGACTACTGCCCATAAAAGTCAAAGCTAAAATAGACTATATCTTCATCTTTATATCTGATTAGACTTCAGTCCATAATTTAAGGGTTTAAGTAAGTCTATTCTTCATGTGTATATTCTTCTCTAAATAGATTTTTTACCTCTCAGAACCACTGCTGGAGTTTTAAGAAGAATATTTCCCATAATATTTAACTGTCTCTAATTGGATCGTTGCTGCCTGTATCTTATCCTCCTAATTAGCTCAAGTCATGAAGGAGCCTTTAGCTTTGGCTCGTGTAGCAAAACCACAGAGGAAACCCCCAGAGCAACCATGAAGGCGATGGTAGAGAGAGAAGATGAATGAAGACTGGGCAGGTTGAAGAGACTAGGACCACCCAGGAGTAATATGACAAGTCCATGCCAGAGACACTCAAAAGAAAACCTTTTTCTACAGCATTCTACTATGTCTTACTGTCTCCATCAGCTGATGGATATATACTTTGACTAGAATCTGTTCTGAGATAAAGACATTTCTTTAATTGGCTCTCCTTCAAGAAACAAAATAAAGAATATAAGAATCTGTGAACTAGCTTATCCTTTTCCTCTTTTCCTCTTAATAATTGTGGAGACAGTACATATTTTCAGTTTGACCTTTGGTGTTGCACAAAAGGTGCTGTAATTGTCATACATTTTGTGGTCCCAAAGAGTACTGATTTAATTTGATTGCACTGATTGTTAACTTGTTGTTAATATTAACAATGTGTCAATTTGGACATTGCCCTTATTGTTGTGGAGATGCTCCGCAGAACATGCTGTCAGATGTCTCTGATACTGTCCTCCTCGACAAAACGTTTCAAAAGTTAAGCGACCCCTAGCGGTCGAGTAAATATCGACTGCCCCGGTCACAGTTGTCGTTTTGTATGCACCCAAATTACGACTCACTGTTACGTTTAAGCGGCATCGTAATAAGCGGGCTAAAAGCTGTTATAATTCCCGCTCTAGAGCTGTTAATACATCACGTACTTAAGTTTTAATATTTTTTCATGCCAAAAGGTAACAATGTAGATCCTGAATATGTGATTAGTTTATACAAATAACGCCAATTTGGAAATTTCGGACGAATCTCGGACGTTCTCGGACATTTTCGAAGAAGTGAAGCGCCACCTGTGGAAACCAGCTGACCGGGAGCAGCGGGTCATCTCAGAGGCGAGCAGCCGACCTCCTGAGATTATCGGCCGGTCAACCGTCATCCAGGGGTAGAAAACAAGCCGATTAGTGTGAAATTACTAGCTGTGTATTAGCTGCGTTCGGTTTCTGCCACTCAACCAAGCTACAGCAAAGCTTCATAATATTTTCAAATGCAGTGTTGTGTGGTATTTCTTAACATAAAGCAGCTATAATCACTGCCAAAGTTTGGTTGTAGTAAATATTTAATGTGTTAAGCAGACAAACCAACCCTGACCCTATCTACCGCTCTATAAAACCGAGAGAACCAAACTGCAATTCTTTTTGGCGTAGCCTTCATCTATAGGCTATTGGGCGGTTCTAAACACATCTTAAATAAATCTTTACTTTTTGTTAACATATATCAACGTAAAGCAACGTCATTGCTGCGGCAATACTAGATATTCGATGTAATCAGTATATCTTTTTTACACCGCTATTTTAACCTATGCGTTTGAAAACCGAAAAACTACAAATATCACGTGACTTTGTATCAAGCTACAGGTCGCAGCTCAAGGGATTTGTAGTTTCTACAACGATTAGTGTTTTCCTACAATAGGAGGTTATAAGTAATAATACTAGGGTTGCCACCCGTCCCATAAAATACAGAATTGTCCCTTATTTGGCAATTACCATTTGTATTGGTTCGTATTACTCCTGTGGAGGTCTTTGTGCCTGAGGATGAGTCTCCAGAAGGCAGCACTTCAGAGGATATGGTATTGTTCAGCAGATGGACTGCGGATGGAAAAAAAACTGTTCGCCATGCGAGTGGTCCTACACTCGATGGATCGCAGCCGTCTGCCAGAGGGGAGTCTGTTCAAAATAGTCCATGTCCAGGGTGAGAGGGATCAGCCCACACTCTGGTGCCGCTTCAGATTCCTGAGCGTACAGCCCGTTGAGAGACTCAGACTGAGCCTATACTTCTCTCACAGCGAATGACCCGCTGGCAGGTCTGCTCTTGTCCTTAGCAGAGGTGGAGGGACTCAATTATGGCGTGTAGGTGAGCCCTCATTGTCTTTGGCAGGTGAATTTCTTCAGCTGCCGCGGAAACGTACACCCTGCTGTGCTTTTTTGATCAGGGCGCTGATGTTTAGCTCAATTGAGGCCTGGGAAGATGGATGATTCCCAGAAACGGAAAGGACTCCACCAGTGTTGACTGTTACGAGTCAGACAGGATGATGGGGAGGAGTGGGGCTGTGTTCTTCTGTAAGCATGCTCATCTCCACTGTCTTGGAGGCGTTTCATTTCCCCATGTTGTGCGGCTACACCAAGTAACCAAAGCGGTCAATCCAGTCTGTAGGCGCTCTCCCTTACAACTGAGATGACCCGATGAGGGTGGTGTCATCCGCAAACTTCAGGAGCGACAGACTCGTGACTGGAGGTGATTGCACGCTGTTGGTGTACAGGGAGAAGAGTAGAGGAGAAGGACACAGCCTTGACGGGACCCGTGCTGATGGTACGGGAGTCTGAGATGTGTTTTCCCAGCCTCACATGCTGCCTCCTGTCAGACAGGAAGTCTGTGATCCACCTGCAGATGGAGTCAGGCACGGTCAGCTGGGAGAGTTTGTCCTGTAGTAGAGACGGAACGACCGTGTGGAATGCCGAGCTGAAATCCACAAACAGGACCCTGGCATATGATCTGGGGGAGTCCAGGTGGTAGAGGATGAGGTGGAGGGACAGGTTGACAGCGTCATCCACAGATCTGTTCGATCTGTAGGCGAACTGCAGGGGGTCCAGGAATGGGTCTGTTAGATCCTTGAGGTGTGAAAGCACAAGGCGCTCAAAAGACTTCATCACAACCGATGTCAGGGCAACAGGGCGGTAGTCATGCAGTCCGGTAGTCCTTGGCTTTTTGGGGACTGGGATGATGGTGGAGGCCTTGAAGCAAGCTGGCACGTGACATGACTTCAGTGAGATGTTGAATATATCCGTGAACACTGAAGACAGTTGATCAGCGCAGTGCTTCAAAGTGGATGGAGACACAGCGTCTGGTCCAGCAGCCTTGCGGGGGTTCTGCCTCGTAAACAGCCTCTTCGCGTCCTTCTCCAGGATGATGAGAGGTGAGATGGAGGAGGGAGGCTCTGAGACCACCGGCTGTGAAGGAGCCTTGACCATTGTTGTTGTCGGGGAGGAGGGGGGCACTGGTGTGAGGGCCTGTGAGGTTTCACAGACACCACTGCTGGTGGGAGAGGTGTCACCGTAGGGGGTGGTCGTCGTGGTACTGTCCCATTGTCTTTCAAAGCGGCAGAAGTATTCATTCAGGTTGTTGGCCAGGCGTGAGTCGTTCACAGAGTGGGGGGCCTTGGGCTTGTAGTTGGTGATGTTCTTGAAGGCCCTCCAGACAGAGGTCGAGTCGTTGGCTGCAAACTGGCTCTGCAGCTTTTCTGAGGCCCTATCCACACGAAAACGCATTTTTGCGTAAACGCACATGTTTTTATTCGTTTTGGCCTATCGTCCACACGAATCCCGTAAACGGATAGCCTGAAAACGCACTTTTTTGAAACCGGGTCCCAGGGTGGATAAATTCGAAAACGCACTTCTCGCGAATCGGTGTGGACGGTTGAATCCGGAGATTTCTGAAAACGATGACGTCATCGCCACCATAGCCACCAAGGCCACACCCCTCGAGCAGTCTTCCACGTCGTATATCTTGCGAAACGTCAACATCAACAACAATGGCGGACTACATGCTTGCGTTACTACTGGAGAACATATTGAGCCTGTTATGGTTACTAGGGCAAAATCGAATTTTTGGTTTCTTCGAAAGCCGATTTGTAAACAGCGCTCAAGCTTCATGCGCATGCGCCACCTCTTCCTCTCCGTTTTTGGTGAATTTCTGAAAGTGAAACAGCGCCGCCTATAGACCTGGGATATGAAGTAGCGTTTTCAGTCGTGTAAAGACGGATCAGGTGTGGACGCGGATTTTTTTGAAACCGTAGAGCGAAAACGGATAGGAAAAAGATCGTTTTCGTACGTGTGGACGGGGCCTGAGTACTGTCGTTTAGCTTCCCTCACTGCTTTGCTAAACTTGTACTTTGACTCTTTGAATTTCTCTCTGTCTCCACTCCTGAACGCCTTCTCCTTCTCCAACCTGATGTGCCTGAGTTTGGCTGTGAACCAGGGTTTGTCATTGTTATAACTCACCCTGGTGCGTGTTGGAATACAGCAGTCCTCACAGAAGCTGATGTATGACGTCACTGCTTCTGTGTACTCATCCAAACTGTTTGCTGAAAGTGTCCCAGTCAGTACAGTCCAAACATGCCCTTAAGCAGTCCACAGCTTCACTGGTCCACATCTTTGATGTCCTCACAGCAGGTTTACAGAGTTTGAGTTTCTGTCTGTATGCTGGAATCAGGTGGATCATGACATGGTCCGATTCTCCCAGTGATGCACGGGGGACAGCGTGAAAGGCATCTTTGACCGTGGTGTAGCAGTTGTCCAAAGCCTTTCTGTGTGGAGTTTGCATGTTCTCCCTGTGTCTGCGGTGAGATGGTGCCTCCGGGTACTCCGGCTTCCTCCCACCATCCAAAGACATGCTCTTTAGGTTAATCAGTGATTCTAAATTGTCTAATTTCTAAATTGTGTGTGAGTGGTTGTCTGTCTCTGTGTTGGCCCTGCGATGGACTGGCGACCTGTCCAGGGTGTACCCCTGCCTCTCGCCCGATGACAGCTGGGATAGGCTCCAGCAGACCCCCGTGACCCCTAACAGGACTAAACGGGTATAGGAAATGACTGACTGAAAATGTAATATTATGTTTTCAATAAACAAATAAACAGTCAATTATGTCTCAGTTTTGGTGTGAATCATTATATATATTAGGGATGTCCGATATTATCGGAGGGCCGATATTGAGTTAAAAATGTAATATCGGGAAATATCGGTATCGGGTTTTCATAACCGATATTTGTTCTGTAGGCATCAGCATTTCCGAGTGTGCATGAATGCAGCATGGGACGTTAACAGGCGCGTGCTTGATGACGTATAACAACTACACGCTAGTCTCTATGTCGCTAACCGTGGCTAACAAGCTAGCTCGCCCGGTGTATGAGATGTCCGTGGTTTGGAAGTATTTCCAAGTGTCACCTACTAACAGTGAATTTGCGATTTGTAATGACTGCAAAGCAAAGGTGGTTATGAGAGGAGGAAACAAGGCGTCTTCTTTTAATACAGTGATCCTCACTATTTTTTAGAGCCACATTAGCAGTGCAAAATCAAAAGGCGAGCCACTTTTACGACAACATACAAAATGGACATCCCACAAAAAATAAATGACATAGCTTTGCACAGGCTTAGTTTTAGAAAGCCTTTTGTGGGCTCAGCACATGATATAAGCAGAGGTGGAAAGTAACGAAATACATTTACTCACATTACTGTATTGAGTAGTTTCTTTGTGTGTTTTGTATTTTTCAAGTAGTTTTTAAAATCGGTAATTTAAATTTTACTTGATTACGTTTTGAGTGAAGTATTGTATTTCGCCACATTACAAATCCCATCCGTTACTGAGTAAAAAAACAAACAAAAAAACTTTGCGTTCTATTTGTCTTGTAAGCGAGACTTGGGAGTGACATCACATCCGTGTCGGAAAACAAGTTAAGGGCTAATTACGCTTCTCCGACGGCGTACGGCGTGATGACGCAGACGGATTGACGCAGAGGCGAATCCTTTCGAAGTTTTCCGTCGGCTGGGGAACGTTGCAAAGCAATTCATCGGCAGAACAATAGGGGGCGATACCTTTCAATAGGGGGCGTCTTCCACAGACAGCCCCACATTAGGAAATCTCGTGCCATTTGGCCATCTTTGTCATTTTTTAAAGTAGAGTTGTACAAGTGTTCGTACTTCCTCACTTCCTCTGCGACACGTTCCTCAATGTTGTCCATTTCATCGTTTGTTCTTCAATGAAAATGCCGGTGTTGTTGTGTTGAGGGAATACTACCGGCAACATGAAATTCCGGGAATGAGGTAAAATTCCAGCGGACCAATCAGAGTGATGCGGTCTCCGTCGGCGCTCCGTCGAAACGACGGATAGTTAAAAAATTGGGGAGGTGCACGCAAGCACGACGCAAGGACGCAGCGGGCTCTGCGTCATTGCGTATCGACGCATGGGACGACTATAAACCAAGCTTTACAATGACAGGTCGGAGAAAAGATGGATTCGTAACATTTATAGTGTTTATCTTGTTTACGGTGCAACCACTGCGGATTTCACATGTTCATTACATATTACACAAACATATTTCACAGTTTGATATCTGAATATTTCGATTTGATTGACGTTAACGCTACTGCTCCGCTTTCTGCTCAAGACTCGGCATTGTTGTCATAGCAACATGGAGCGTCTCTAGCCAATTTAAACTGCACAAGCTACAAAATAACTTATTAAGCGACATGCCTATTAGGTAACCGTATACACTGCTGTGTGTACGACTTTTCATTTGGTTACAACAAAAACAAAAGTGCTTAAAATAGTAGAAAACCACAACGTGATGCTCGTGGTACTATTGCCTCTTGCTGAGACTCGACGAGTTGACGACCAGTATACCACCGGGGGGGCGTTCTATTTGCAACTTGCGGTTCGTAACCGGTTCCGGTTCGCGCCCAGAACCACTACAGTGACTACGTTTACATGGTCTTTAGTATCCCGCTTTTGAGGCTTTGAGCATATTCGAGATATGATGTTTACATGGCAGAGAAACCCGGTTATTCATATCCCCGTATACCCGTTTTCCAATCATTGTATCTTATCTGCGCATGCGTGTGTTACGTCTCTTTTAATGTTTTCCAACGCGACCTAACTTGTTGAACGGAGTGAGGTGGAAAACCAGCGTCACGTAGCTTTTCCGCAACAGTGTATACATTTGTATTGATTTTTATACATATATAGATTGTGACTTTTTGTTAAACTTTGGGCGTGTTATGGTTGTGGGAGTGACACCTGCCCCTGTTTGAGTGATTCCCTCATCTTTGCACGTAGTGTGCTACTTTGTCCAGCAGATGGTGCCATTTAGTCTGTTAAAAAAGCATTTAAGGGTTTAGGAGAAATGTATTATTTAGTCATTACAATGTTCCATTATACATGGACATTGTGTGTGTTCATAAGTTAATTTTATGTAAATTATAAAGTTGTAAAGAGATTATTTATTTATTATTTATAAACTAGATGTAAAGAGAAGTAAGAGATACTTAGAGATACTTAAAACATATTCATAATTTTATATTGAATCATCTTTTATTGTATATATTTCAGTTTTACAGTGAACTTGAATTGGGAGTGACAAAATAAATCCTTGAAGCAAGAAGACTTTGCCTCTCATAGGAGGACTGTTAGCTGTCTTCCAAATGCATACAATACATTCAGGGAGGGGAGAATATTACGCTCTGCCCTGGGAACTGCAGTGAGCCCGTCCTTGCCGGTGGCCGACGAGCGCAGGGTGCGAGGGCCCGCTCAACGCTGCTTGCAGCTTTAATTGAGTTTATTGTTCTCCCTGTGCCTGTGTGAGTTTTCTCCAGTGCTTCACTCTTGTGACCTCCTGTACATTTTATGCAGCATTACTGCAAAAGGCTTCACGCTTACACCACTATGAATCTGTGGGTCCCTGTGGTGATGCTGTTGAGGAGATGACCACTATTTAAAAAAAAAAATCAAAAAAAAATCTGTTCAGCCATTTTCACTAGTTTATTGCTCCAGGGGAAACAGATACACTGACCCTGAAGGTGTGGGGCTCACTTAACTTCCTTAGCTGTAGACATTCTTTCATCTGCAAAATGCATTCAGTTTCTTAGGGCTTGAAAGGCGTCTGCTCCCTAACAGCATAATGATAGACTTTTTGGCTTCTTAGGGGCAGCAGAAACACGAGCAACATGATTATTCATTTGGAATTTTAATAAGCCCAATACTCCCATTCAGCTCTGTTTGGTCGCCATCGACTCCTGTGTGATATACCTCTCTTCATATCTGCTTAATGCTGTTTACCAGCTGGTCTCAAAGCATGCCTATCCGCTGTTCACTTCTAATAAACAGCTAGACAGCTACAATAGCTTTTTAGAGCATTTTCCTTGAAAACAGCAGGACGCCTGTGGCTCTATAACACTATTAGAGCAGTGAGCGTGAAACAAGTAACCTTATGCTGGAGAGCTAAACAATGAGCTGAAACTGACAGTCAAATTTTGTAAAGCTGCAAATTCAGTGGATAGTTCTGTGTATGTTCTTTACTATCATAAACACCACTCATATTTGTTAACTGTCTTCACAGTGTTATCATATACACTGTAAATATATATAAAAAAATAACATTAAAAGAACAGGGATAAAAGTCTACATTTAAGTCCTATTAACAGCCTAGAGGCTGCAGTATCCAAGAAAGTATACACAGAACATACTATAACTTAGTGTTCATTCTGCTATATTCAGAGTGTTAATTGATTGATTAGCATTGATTAGTGCTCCCAATTATTGTGGATTCCTCTCAGGTGTGTTTGTCATGTGACCATGCCATGTGATGTCCTATTTAAGCTGCACCTGCTTCAATAAATAATTGATTGTGTGTTCTCACTGCAACCTGAGTCCAAGCATGTTTGTTCTCTCTTTAGCTGGTATCTAGTCAAGCTCTGTTTAACACAAAGCTGGGACTTTTCCTCCAAGTATAAGAACATATTCAGTGATTTCTTTGTGAACTTTTCCTTATTCATACCGAATGCCTAAGGACAGACATACTTGTATGCTGTATATCTAAAGAGTGTATGAAAACCTTAGAGGGTATCATTTGGCTGTAGTGTGAACTGGGCATTAAGCAAACTCTATGTAAGATATGCATTCATGTCAAAAAGGCTTTGTTTATTGCTCTCTGAGAATAAACTGGCCTCAAATGATTCTTTGTATTATGGTTCTATGCTACACACATGTTGGTTTCTCAGAGAAGTCCACTCAGAACACGAGTGAAAATTAAATCAGCAGCTATGTGTTTTTACAGTCTATAAAAATGGTCTTTATAGTCTGCTGCGTATGATTGCTGCTAGTCTCCATATGTATGAGAGTACCTCTGTGGGGAAACACAAACATGACATAAAACATGTCAGCCAACACCACACAATACATTTCTGAATCACCTCATAACTTTCCCTGAAGTGCCTGTTGTTGCCATTGGGTGCTTGTAGCCCGAGTCGGAGTGGCATTACCTCAGCATGAGAGAAAGCATTTGGGGCAGGGGCCTGTTGTCGTCTTTATGCTGAGCTACTTATCCATCACTCTGTGGGACTTTGAGCTGCTGAACTCAGTATTTTAGCTGGTTCAGCTGTGTATCAGGGGCCCTTGTATGAGCAGTCTGGAAACAAGAAATAGCTTGTTTTACATCTTTACTTTTATGTAGTCCTACTGATATGGCATTGTACTTTTTTCAGTGCTGTCTCTTTGGAGACACTTTCTCATTCAGTGTTTTTTTTCTCCTCAGTGTAGAACAACACTAAATACAAAAAAAAATACATTCATCATTAATAAGTACATTGTGTCTGTTTTTAGGTGAAAATTTAAGCTTTTATGGTTAAGTGTAGGCCTTTCTATCTGCCACGGGAATTTACCGTACATCCACCATCATCACTGCTGCTTATATTCCACCGGATGCTAATGCTAAGCTCGCAATGAACGAACTTTATGCTGCCATTAGTAAACAACAGACTGATCACCTGGAGGCGGCTTTTATCATCGGCTTTTATTACTCCCCAAATTCCACCAGCATGTTTCCTGCCACACCAGAGGAAACAAGACTTTGGACCATGTTTACACTAACATGGCTGCCGCTTACACCGCGACCCCCCCCCCCCCCCCTCCCCCACATCGGACAGTCAGATCACCTTTCTTTGTTCCTCACCCCCAAATATTCACCCCTCATCAACCGTGTCAGGCCATCAGTGAGGACCATCAAGGTGTGGCCAGCAGAGACAGACTGTACTCCAGGACAGGTTTCAACACACGGACTGGAGTACATTTGCAATTCTCAAGCCACCTATGGCTCACACTTGGACATTGACAATTATGCCTCCTCTGTCATGGACTACATCACCACCATCATTGATGACGTCACGACAGAGAAACAGATCACCATGTACCCCAACCAGAAGCCATGGATGAACAAGGAGGTGCGGCTCCTGCTGAAGGCCCGTAATGCTGCCTTCAGATCAGGGGATGCACAGGCCTACAGCACATCCAGGGCAAACCTGAGGAGAAGGCCAAGCACTGCTACAAGCTGAGGATAGAGGGTCACTTTTCCAACTCTGACCCCCGCCGCATGTGGCAAGGCATCCAGGCCATCACAGACTACAGGCCCAGCAACCCCACCCTCACAGCCACGGACATCTCCTTCCTGAACGAGCTAAACCACTTCTATGCTGGTGTCGCACTGTAAGTTGCCCATGTCATCTGTCTTTGTATTGCCTAATTTATCATCTGCCATCTCCTCTATTGTAAATTATGTTATGCTAGTTCCTGTTTATAGTCTTCTCCCACTTAACGAACAATCCATCTGTATAATATCTTCATAGTACCTCCCTCAATCATTATGTATATCTTGCTCATTAACCTGTATATAAAGTCTCATCTGTACATAGGTTCTGATTTGTAAATATTGTCCATATGCTGTAAAAACAACCTGTACCATACTTATATACCATAATATTTATGCCATGTGCACTTACTGCCTATTGCACTTCTGGTTAGATGCTAAACTGCATTTCGTTGCCCTGTACATGTACATGTGTAATGACAATAAAGTTGAATCTAATCTAATCTAAAATAGAATTTGGAACATCATTTGATGCTGAAAAGATGTCACTGTGATAGTACATTTTTGAAAGCATGTATGTTGGCAATATTACCAAAAGCATGATAGGGTCACAGTGTTTCAAAAGGAATCCTGGGGTGGAAGCTTGGAGGTGGATCTGAATGAGAAGCAATGAATGAAGAAGTCTATAAAGAACTAATGAGGTAAACCCTGACTGATATAGTTTGTGTACGTTCATACAGACATAAGAGTGCTGTAAAGTTGTAATTACATAAATTTGAAAGCCTTGAGACAACCAGTGGTTGGTCCACAAACACAGGGTCTGGGTGACGAGCTAGTTCATTTGCCAGGGCATGGGTGTTGACTGGAGTGGATGAATTTTTTGAATTATTTTGAACCAACTTAATTTGCTCCATGCAGCCTGGTGAGTTAATTGACATTTGTAACCTGCAAGATTTTGAAACATAGACTTCAAGATATGTTGGCATCTTGTGGGATGTAAGAGCTAGCTGAAAGTGTAGCTGGAGTAGTGAAGGCCAGAGAAAACTAAGCCCAGTGGATTGAGGCTTAAATTCTGGTTCTCTGTTTCACCTGAGACATCACTGAGTGGGACATTATAAAGGATGCAATCACAATACAAAAACTGCAGTGATTCTGAACACCACAGCATGAGTTGTGCGATAAATGGGAAGTGTACCTGATGTGACAGATTTGCAATAAATGTAAAGCATTGAGACAAGTTGATTGACTCAATGGTCTTTGACAAGAATAGCGATGCAGAGATTTTGAATGAAGTGATTTTGACAATGTGGGAAAGTGGAAGAGATGAGGAAATAGAGTGCCAAGAATAACCCACCATCATGACAAAACCAGATTTGTGCAATCTGTCCAAGTAGCATCTGTCATTATAGCGCACCACACCCAGAGCCCTGACTATTGAGCAGCACCTTTCTGAGAATAAAAACAACATTTAGCTCATAAAAAAAAATGAAAACCAATAAAAGACACAAAAAGGACACAAATCAAGACACATTTGAACACTAAACACAGCAGGATGCAATATAACTGAAAGTTAATGAAAATGAA
This sequence comes from Planiliza haematocheilus, assembly GCA_005024645.1. Taxonomy (NCBI): domain Eukaryota; kingdom Metazoa; phylum Chordata; class Actinopteri; order Mugiliformes; family Mugilidae; genus Planiliza; species Planiliza haematocheilus. The sequence continues at coordinate 1,000,628 of SRSE01001160.1, forward strand.
TGAGATGGCATCTATTCCTTATGTGGGTTGTATCTTAGTGTTGTAACAGTTAAAATTTGTCTTTATCTTCCAACAAATCCTGCCTATTGTTGAACTTCCAGTGCCACTCTTCTTCCTCTTCCCTCTTCATCTTTGAATCACTCAGTTAAGCGGCCCCTAGGCTAAACACACTCCCTGACTTCCTGTAATCATGTGTCTCCCTTGTCAGATGATGGTAGATATCAGAATCCATAATGAAGACGGAGGAACCCTCCCAGAGGAAGAGCTGTTTCAAGAGCCACTGTCCTGCATCTTCAAGCAGCAGTTCTGTTGTTGACACAACGCCTCGGAGTAATCATACTTCATGAATCTGTAATCTTGGAGAGAGCCAGAACCCAGGAGAGAGTCTGTGTCCATTGAGCAAAATACACTTTATTCCTTCCCTTGGACAACTTCATGTCACTGCATTTTTGCTGATTTTATACATGCATTGTTTCTTCATGTAGTGCTTCTGTACTAGGTTTCACAAATTCATTTTGTCAGCTTCACAGAAAAAGAAGTACAATGAGTAGGTTAGTTTTTAATGAACATTTTATTTGACTTTGACTTTAGTGGTGTACACTACCTAAATACATTTACTCTAACAGCTTTAATAACTAGACTTCCATTATTAATTCTATTATTAATTATTAGACTTCTATTATTATTAAATATTTTGTTCTTTGTCACATTTAATATATCTTCTATTAACAGTACCATAAGAGATGTCACCTTGACATCCTAGAACACATCTTGTGATACACCTGACCCTTGGCTAGAGAATCACTGCATATATAAAATAGAAGACCAGTTCCACTGCAAGCTGCTTCAACAGTAAAACCTGCTTATACATTGATGCCAGTATAAATTATGCAATTTACAGCAATATATGACCCACAGGGCCAACTTCCAAGTGAGTGCTTTTACTGTTAAAAAAAAAGAAAAAAAGGTGAATGTTAAGCTGTCAGTAAGCAACAAGTGTCCATTTGTTGTCAGTAACACACAGCAACACTTTCTGCAAATAAATTGGAAGGTCCACACGTCTCAATAACTAACAAAAAAAGCAGATAATAGAAATCAAAGTAAGCAGTACACGCAATACAAGCAGTAAAGCAGCATATTTCACAGGACCATGACTCAGTAGGTAGAGCAGGTTGTCCACGAACTGGAGGGTTAGCAGAGTTATCTCCAGTACAGGGATCCTTGAGTTACCAGTTCCCATTGCATGGCACTGGTGTTTGAATGTGTATGTGTCATTGTAACTGTAAAGTTCTTTAAGTACTAATAGGTAGAAAAGCCCTATGTAAATACAAAACCATTTACCAAAACATGGTGTAGAAGAACCTCACTGGGAGTCCCGACCTCAACTCGATAGACCACTTTTGGGAGGAATTAGAGCAAAGACTGAGTCAGGCCTTCTCATCCAACATCAGTGTCTGACCTCACAAAGGTGATTCTAGAGTGGCATCTTAAATAAACTGGCTAAAAGCTGTTTTAATTCCCGCTCTAGAGCTGTTAATATGTCATTTCATTAAGTTGTAATATTTTTTACGTGAGAAAGTAACTGTGAAGATCCCCAATATGTGATCAGTTTATTCAAATAACGCCTGTTTGTTAAGTTTGCTCCAATGTTTTCAGAGCAGTGAAGCGCCACCTGTGGAACCAGCAGACCGGTAGCTGCGTGTTATCTCAGGTGTGAACAGCCCATCTCCTGAGGTGAACAGCCGATCAACCTCCATCGTCATCTCTGGGTAGAAAACGAGCTGATTAGTGTGAAAATACTACCGACATCTCAAAGTACATGCTATTAATGCCATATTACTCAATGCATTCGTTAAACATGTGCATTTTGAACTGTATTAGTAAAAGTAGGCTAATGAGATTGGCAGAAAGCCTAGTGACGTAGTTGGTCTCATTCAATTAAAAATTAATTGCTGCCAGTTGTGTGTCATTTCTTAACTTAAAGCAACTATAATCATCGCCATTACAAGTTCACCTGTAGTAAATATTTCATGTGTTCAGCAGGTAAACCAATTCTAACCCTATCTACTGTTCTATACAACCGGGAGAACCAAACTGCATTGCTCTTTGGCATAAATCTATATTGCGCGGTTCTAAACACATCTTAAATAATCTTAATTTTTGTTTTTAATTAACTTAAAGCCATGTCATCGCTAGTTTGGCTGTGCTAGATATTCCATGTAATCAGTATATACTGTATATCTTTTTATAACCCTATTTTAACATATGTGTTTGAAAACTGAAAAAAAATACAAACGTGACTTTGTATCAAGCTACATGCTGCAGCTCAAGAGATTTGTAGTTTCAACAACAATTAGTGATTTCCTATAATAGGAGGTTATAAATAATACAATTAATACATATAGCTGGGGGTTTAAGGGAGTGGGAAACACATTTCTGTGACCAGAATTTAAATATACAATTGTCAAGTGGGTGAAAAGATATGTTTACCATTTTGAACAGTGCCCCCACTTCCTGTCTATATCCACTAGGTATAGTTACACAGCTGAGTTCATAAGCTTTCTAGAACACTTTGTTCCCCTTTTGACACAGAATTAAAGCCCTTCAAAAATTCGCAGAAGTCAGGTTTCAAAGCTCAATAGTTCAAGGAAGGAGCCATTTACAATCCCCAAACTGACATATGCTATTCTCTAAATTGAGACCTTTCCAATGATATCTTGCTGGCACATTTCTGGCACTTTTCTGACAGTTTGCTTTATAACCAGACAGTGACATCTGGTAATAATGAACTTTATATCTGTCACAACCGTAGAAAAAACTATAACAACCACTCTTATCAAAACATTTAAATATTCTCCTTTTCAGCACAACCTAAAATGAATGCAAGAAAAGCTAATTAATTGATATCTCAACCTCTACTGACATCAATGTTTTAATAAAATAAAATAGCCATGGTGCTGTTTGAGGGGAAGGGAGGATACATATCAAAGCTGCATTTACAGTAAATTCACAAAAGCTGGCACAGAGAATGCAGCGACTTAATCCCTGTGGTGCATAACGCACTCAGTTACATCATGCCCTGCTGCTGCCTGTGGGTGCGGGAATCTTTCAGTCTCTGCCTCAACCTAGCTGATATTTTAGAAATCACAGCAATTCTCTGAGAACTGCGGGAAAAAAGGGAAATCAATGACTGTGGTATAGCACAGGGTGTGACTCACTGGGCCTGTCCACACCTCCCTTTCTTCAATATAGAGATGTTCTGTCAGATGTCTTGAGAGATAGGTACCTTCCCTCAATGTCAGATTGTGAGCAGTCCCGTTTCGTTCAGTGTACAGGCCGTGCATTGTACAAAGGAACAACCGCTGCAATAAATAAGTTCAGGACAGAAAAATATGGACTCTGCTTTGTCTTTCAGTTGGTTGTACTTCTGTCTTTGTCCCCCTGTTCCGTCCTCTGTGATAGTTCACTCCTCTCTAATTGGTCTCACGTGTGTCTTGTTCCCTCATTATTGTCAGTGTATATTTCATCCTGACTCCCTCTTTGCCAGTATATCTGTGTTCTTCCCAGGACATTGGACTTGTGGTCCCTTCCCTTTGTCCCCTTGTTCTCTGTGTCTTGACTTCTCTTTGGATCCTGTCTCACTCTGCAGTGCTTTTTGTTACCTTAAGTGTAAGTCTCATTAAACTGATTATTACTGATCATTAAACTGAAAACTGATTATTTCATTCAGCCTTGCTTCCTTGTGTAGGTCACCTCCCTACTACTGTGACAAAAATATCACTTTAGAGACGCTCATAGATTATACATTTATTATATCAATATGTTTACTCACATTAAGTGTGCTAGGCCTCAACCGACACTGATATAAAATAAGATAGTTCTTTTATTGCACAGTGGTAATATAATAACTTATAACTACAGTATACGGAAAGTATTTCAATCTTTTTTTATATATTGCAGCCATTTGCTAAAATCATTTAAGTTCATTTTTCTCTCATCAGTGTACACACAGCACCCCACATTGACAGAAAAACACAGAATTGTAGACATTTATGCAAATTTATTAAAGAACAAAGACTGAAATATCACATGGTTACAAGTTTTCAGACCATTTGCTCAGTAATGAATAGAAGCACCCTTTTGATCTAATAATGCAACAAGTTTTTCACACCTGGATTTTGGGATCCTCTCCAGTTTTGTGAGGCTGGATGGTGAACGTTGGTGGTCAGCCATGTTCAGATGCCTCACTGAGTTGTTCTGAAGCCATAATTATTTTAGCTGTGTGCTTACGGTCATTGTCTTGCTTGAAGGTAAACCTTCAGCCCAGTCTGAGGTCCAGAGCACTGTGGAAAAGCCGCAGTCATCTTTCCTTCAGTTGCAACCAGTCATCCTGTCCCTACAGCTGAAAACACCACCACAGCATGATGCTGCCACCAGTGGTGTAGTGGTCCCTGGAAAAGTGGGTATACTCTCAGTTTTTCCCCTTTTTAAGAAGTCCAGAAAAATGCGCTGTTTCAGAAACAGTGACATTGAAGACTTCTTTATTTAGTTACGTACTTACTTAGTTACTACTTTACTTACTCACTATTACAGAATTATCATGACTGTTTTGCTTCTAAAGTCTCACCTAGACTCTCTTTAAAAGCCTGGATCACTCTGCTTGTGCACTCTGCCAGGGCTGCTAGTTTCATGGCTGGGGTCTGTCTGGGCCTGATCTCGGTCTGACTTGTGCTTCTTTACAGAGAAGTATGGAATAATTCCCTTTCCTTTTCATTATTATCTCTACACAAAATAAGACAGCCTGGTTAGACTTCAACATTATATTAGGTCGAAAAACTATTTGTCTCCATTCTTGTGCTTTAACTTACTTTAAAATTAATATAATCTCTGAGCATTTATCACAGTTTTGCCTAATGATACAGTCTAGTATGAAATCCTTACAAACTGGGTTCATTATACACTTAATGAAAACCAACAATGACATGGATTCCCCCACAATAGCCCAGTATAGCTAAATTAATATTAGCCATTATTAACTTTAGCTTAGTTGCACAGCATAACTATTGGCAACAAAATCTCTTCTTTAAATGTGTAGTCATATTGGGAATATTTTAAAACAATGACTCATTTGGAAATCACCTTAGAACTTACCTCAAACCACTTACTTGAAAGACACTGCATTTCTCATTCACATTGCATTCATTCGCATTGCATTCATCCACATGGTGCATCTTTCAACGAGATGTGCAGTGACCTGTCAGTCAAGTGGAGTGACACTGCCACCATGCTTCACTGCTGGGATTGTACTGGGCAGGTGATGTGCATGCCTGGTTTTCTTCACACATTCTGCTTAGAATTAAGGCCAAAAAGTTCAATCTTGGTCTTATCAGACCATAAAATCTTATTTTTCATAGTCTGGGAGTCCTTCGTGTGTTTTCTGGAAAACTCTACACAGGCTGTCATGTGTCTTGCACTGATGACATTCCGTTTGGCCACTGTGCCATAAAGTCCCCATTGGTGGAGGGCTACAGTGAAGGTTGACTTTCTGGAACTTTCTACCATCTCCCCACTGCATCTCTGGAGCTCAGCCACAGTGATCTTTGGGTTTTTCTTTACTTCTTTCACCAAAGCTATTCTCCCCTGGTTGCTCAGTTTAGCAGGACAGTCAGCTCTAGGAAGAGTTCTGTTCATCCCAAACACCTTCCATTTAAGGATTATGGAGGCCACTCTTAGGAACCTTAAGTGCAGCAGAAATTCTTTTGTAACCTTGTCCAGATCTGTGCCTTGCCACAATTCTGTCTTTGAGCTCTTCGGGCAGTTCCTTCGACCTCTTGATTCTCATTTGCTCTGACATGCACTGTAAGCCATAAGGTGTAGGCAGGTGCGTGTGTGCCTTTCCTAATCAACTAATCACTTTAATTAAACACACCCTGACTCCACTGAAGGTGTAGAACCATCTCAAGGATGATCAGAATTGGACAGCACCTGACTTAAATATATAGTGTCACAGAAAAGGGTCTGAATACTGAATACTACATTTAACCAGGATATTAAATTTAATTCACATAAGTGAAAAGTTATTTCTTTATTTTTTCATTAATTCATTCATCTTCTGTAACCTCTTAATTCTGTGAAGGGTCGGGAGTTTGCTGGAACTTATCCTAGCTGTCATCGGGCAAAAGGTGGGGTACACCTTGGACAGGTCTCCAGTCTATTACAGGGCTAACACAGAGACAGACAGCCATTCACACTCACACCTACGGCCAATAAAGAATCACCAGTTAACCTAATAAGCATGTCTTTGGACTACACAGACACAGGGAGAACATGCAAACTCCACACAGAAAGGCCCCGTCAATCCATGGATTTGAACCCGGGACCTTTTCACTGTGAGGCATCAGTGCTAACGCATCACTATGCCGACCATGTCTCAAATCTCTTAAAAGCCTCTTATCCACACTACTGCAGTAAGACCACTGACAGGAATTAGCAAAAGAAATCATATTACTCCACTTTTAATTTCTCTTCATGGGCTCCCTCCCTCATTTACAGTCCTTCTCTTTACATAAAACCAGTCTATTAGAAGAGTCTGCAAACAGACATATATGATGAACAGGCAGTACCATACTGTAGTCACCATAGTTAAGCATTTCCTCCTTAAGGAATCAAATCCCTAAAGTCATATGGGATTACCGTCATATTTTAATTTCCATGTAGTTTTGATGAACAGAGATGATTTTAGGGTTTTAATCAATGCCAAGGTCTGGACTTCATATTAGAGTACTTACTGTATATTGCTCATTTATCACTGACCATGGTCAGATTTTACACTCCTCTAAGAAGCACAAAAATAGAATGACATAAATCAGCACCCAGGGATAAGCAGCTCTTTTCCTACACTGGTAAATATTTGTTATTTTAAAGTTAAAGGTGCAGTAGGCAGGATTGCGAAAATCCAGGATTTAGCCAAAAAATTGGAACATCAACAATTTTTCAATCCCTCCCCCCTTTCCGCTAAAGCCCAAAACGGCCAAATTAAATTAACTTAATAAATTATTTTCCATTCTTTCAAACGCCCTAGAAGAAAAACAATGAATCATTAATACATAAACAGCTCAAAACTTTGTGGTGCCACACTTAACTTCTGGTAACTGCTTCAGTCTTACTGTGGATGCTTTGGCAATTTAAGAGTCTTCTCAAATCTCCTGAGTTAATCTGAACAATAGTGACAATTTCCTATTCCTATTTAAGGTGCTTTTGTTTAAATGCATTTCTTAAGTGCAAAACAATTACTGTTGTCATTACGGAGGTAATGACTTAGCACTGCAAAGTCAAAACATATCCTGGTGTTACTCGTCAGAGCATGAAAAAGTCACCAGCAGTTCTGTTGCTTAGTAAATCTAACGTAAGTGTTTCTGCACACAAAGGGTGCTTGGCCCCACCTGACACTTATCAAGTGAGTCAATACAAATACTTTCTCATCTGAGAACAGAATGGGAAAAAGTGAACAATAAAGCCCTGGGCCGATGTGCGGCCAGGACGGGCTTGCTCTGGGGGTTCAGGCTGGGTTTCGGATCGAATTTTGTAAAACATCTTGAGACAATTTGTATTGTTGTTGACGCTATATAAATAAAAATGAATTCAACTGAAATTGACCCAATTAATATGGGAATAGAGCATAGCTGAAATGTTGTCTTGTCACAATAGAGAAAGCATGGATGTTACAATGGTAAATGGTAAATGGCCTTGCTTTTATATAGCTCTTTTCTACCTATTGGTACTCAACGTGCTTTAAAGTCACAGACGCATCTACCCATTCACTCACACATTCACACACCAGTACCATGCACTGGGAGCAAGTGGGGGTTCAGTGTCTTGCTCAAGGTCGAACCGCTAACCCTCTGGTTCATGGACAACCTGTTCTACCTACTGAGCCTCTAACTCTACTAAAGAAGTGTCATTTTTGGACCAGTGCCTCCTTATCCATTACCAAGGACACTTACCAGCCCCTATCAAGTACAATGTTGGGTAAATGACTTTACTGAGCATTGATGTTGATCCTAATATCAATCATATCATATTGATATGAATTGGAATATCATCAATTTCAGTATTAAATTAAAATCGGAGCAAGAAGAAAGGGCTTTATCTTTATTTTCAAAGGAAACAGGCAAAATATTTCATTTTAGGTTAATTTGATCGGTCTAATTACCTGCTCCATTTTGAGGGTACACAAAACATTATCTGTTATGTCTCTCCAAAAATACATGCTTTGTCTTGAGTGTATTTTCAGCAGCACATGTTACTGAATGCTAGAAATCCTAGATATATGCTAGAATCTGCACTATATCTCTATAATAGGCTACTTGTGCTCTTGAATGATGAAATGATTAAGGAACAAAGAAAGAAATTTACTAATAACCTGTGTAATCTTATATATCCTTTGTATTCTGTTTTAGGTAAGTATAGTTTTGTGGGAACCTACAGAGAAGGGTACGCTTTCAGTGTGTGACTTCCATGCACGTGCCCTAACTGTAAGGATAGACAAGATAAGAGGACTTGATTAACACCTATCTCTAGAGAAAAACAACTCCTTATATGGCAGTGTTGAACCTTGCCCTTCCTCTGTTTAAATGAACATATAAATATTGCTAATTCTCTGTATAAAACAGAGACACAACAGGTTCTGGGTCTCTTATCATCTCACACCTTCTCTTTTCCTGCAATATAACTGTAAAAGACAGTGAATGCATCCAGTCTCTGCATTTCTTACCATAATCTACCTCTGCACTGAGGGAGAGTTAAGTTTCCACAACAGATGAGACAGAATTAAAAACATTCAGAATGGCTGACCACACTTAATCACAAACAATCCCATTTACAATACAAACCAAAGACCATGACAAATATGAAATGTACTGTACAGAAAGATGGGTTGTGTGGTCCCTGTTTATTAAGGGAAAAAATAGTTTATTAGTTTTGATTGAGCTGTATCCCCTCCTTGAAGTGCAGGAAGTCAGACTGATGGTGGCTTGGATGGGAAGTGTCCTTAGCAATATTATTTCGCCCTCGGGAGTTAGCAGGTGTGTGCAGTGTCATGGAATGAGAGCAGAGGGCAGCTCTCTGTTGTGCTGATGACCCTTTGTAGTCCTTTCTGATCAGCTGCTGAGAAGCTTGTGTATCACTTGTGTACTGTGAGGAGTACGTTAGTACTCTATAGCACAGTAGAAAGCCACCACCACCTTAACACACAAGGTATTTTGCTTCAGGATTCTCGGGAAGTGCAGATACTGCTGTGCCTTTTTCACAAAAGCCGTGGTGTTATTCAACCAGGAGAGTAATAAGGATAGGAGGGGGGTAAGCCTCGGTCTATAAAGAGTGTCCTTAGTGTTTAGGATAATTTTTTTGCAAAGCATGGCTGTCTCAGTTGATGGGCCTCAGCATGAATGCACTCTTTTTCATGCACCACGGCTTCCATGGCTGCCTTCTGCAAGTTCTACACTAATCCAAGGAGAGTTAGCAGACGGCGTTATTTTGGATTACCTCAAAACCATTGATTGTATATACTGAGTCAAACCCATCGTGACATTACCTATTGGAATCTGAAATTCAAAAATGAATCCCGAAGTGGGCAGAGCCGTCAGTTAGCATGTATTTTGCTTTACTCCGCCAACACTCGGATACTCCAAATATAGGCATGGGCATCGCGTTGGGGCCTAAAGCAACCTGGACGTTGAAACTCACCCACACAGCTTTCCACTACCGTGTTAGCTCAGGTTACCAAGTTAGGGTAATCGCTATCTGGGGTGCTTGATGTCGACTAATACGGCAAAGATTGCCAACCCCCCATTACCTTCACCTGTCTTCCCAGCACACCAGCTCACAGTGCTTCACCTGAATCTATATAACACTCGAAATAATGATTGCAGAGAGACCAAAGCTAGCAGCTAGCACCAAGTGACAGTGCCTATATATTACCTGTCACTCAAATTTTAAACCTTAATAAAAAATGAACAAGCATTCCCGGTACAGTTGTCATGAGTATTGAAATAAGGCACTGAGACTAAAATAGTTTTTTGTACCAGGCTGTAAACATGTTTAAGGTTGATGTAAACTTGGGCATTTTAACATGGGGGTCTTTTGGAGATTTGCTCCCTTTTGGAGTCGCCAGCCTCCAGCCTGGAAGTGATGTCAACAGTTGCTCCACAAACGGGCTTGCTTTCAGTGCACTACTCACTTGGAAAAAGTGTTATCCTTGAGCATATGGATGTCAAGGTAAATGACAAAGCGTCTGTGCATCCTTTACATCTCAGACGGACATTAGAGAAGCAGAGGTCCTGGAAAAAGACTTGGTAGAGAACCTTTATGTACGAAATCATACCGTCATTACTTTCTGTGAAAAAGACAGGCGGGATGAGACCATGTTTTGGAGCCATCTATAGTCAACAAGTGCATAATAAGCCTGCCTAAATATCAGACATATGTTGGGCAAATGTCTAGGTGGTTGGTTTACATCTACTCACTTGAGACGCACATTGTTTTACGTACTGTACATGACATTCCTAGGGACAGAAAATTCCAGTGTTCCTCCTCAAAGAAGTACAATATTGGTACAACTGATTATTCTGGGGCTCCAAACACAAATGTGATTTAGTTCTTAGAACAGATAAAGTCATTATAGTAGGTGACTTTAACACCCATGTTGATGTTGTCAGTGACAGCCTTAGCTCCTCATTTACACATTATTAGATTCAATTGGCTTTTCTCAGAATATAAATGGATCAACTCACAGTTTTAATCACACCTTAGATCTGGTCCTAACATACGGCATAGAAACTGAAGGTTTACACATAACCCCCTTTTGTCTGACCATTTCCTCATAACCTTTGAATTTAGTATAATGGATTACATATCATTACAGTAGATGTTTATCTGATGATGCTGTAACTAGATATAACGAATTAATTCCTTCTTTATATATCCCAGTGCCATGTGTCAATGATGTGGACGACAGCAACCACAATTTAACTCCTGCACTATTAGATGATTTTGTAGATGGCACTGCAGCATCGCTTAGTTCAGCTCTAAACTTAGTTGCTCGTCTGAAAAAGAAGGTCATGAATCAGAGGAGGCTAGCTCCCTGGTATAATTCACAGTTGTGCTGTTTAAAACAGGCAGCCCGAAAGCTAGAAAGAATTTGGCATTCCACTAATTCTGAAAAAGCTCACATAGCCTGGAAAGATAGTTTAACGACTTGTAAAAAAGCTCTCCGTAGTATTAGAACAGCATACCATTCATCATTAATAGAAGAAAACAAGAACAACCCCAGATTTCTTTTCAGCACTGTAGCCAGGCTGACAAAGAGCCACAGCTCTGTTGAGCTATCTATTCCTTTGGCCCTCAGTAGTAATGACTTCATCAGCTTCTTTACCAATAAAATTGTTGGCATTAGAGAAAACATTCAAGGCATCCTTCCGGCGACTGTCAAAGATGTAAGTACAATGACTTTAGAAATTTCTGTTAGACCTTATCAACATCTGGAATCCTTCTCCCCAGTAGATCTTCTCGGGCTATCTTCAATAATTAAGGCATCTAAACCATCAACCTGTCTTCTAGATCCAATCCCAACTAAATTGCTCAAAGAAGTTCTTCCATTAATTAACACCTCCATATTCAACCAGATAAATGTATCTTTATTAACAGGATATGTGCCTCAGTCTTTTAAGATTGCTGTAATTAAGCCCCTACTTAAGAAAGCCACTCTAGATCCAAATGTTTTAGCCAACTATAGACCAATCTCCAACCTTCCTTTTATTGCCAAAATTTTAGAAAAAGTTGTTGCTAATCAGTTGTGTGACCACTTAAACAGGAATGGTCTGTTTGAAGAGTTTCAGTCAGGTTTTAGAGTTCATCATAGTACAGAAACAGCTCTGGTTAAAGTTACCAATGATCTCCTCATGGCTTCAGATAGCGGACAAAACAGAAGTTATTGTATTTGGTCCTAAGCATCTCAGAGATTCTTTATCTAATCACTTGGTTTCTTTGGCCTCCAGTACTACTGTGAAAAACCTTGGTGTTAAATTTGATGAGGATATGTCCTTTAAATGTCACATTAAGCAAGTAACCAGGACTGCCTTCTTTCATCTACGTAATATCATCAAAATTAGGAACATCCTGTCTCAGAATGATGCTGAGAAAGTAGTTTGTGCATTTGTGTCTTCCAGACTGGATTACTGTAATTCATTACTGTCTGGCTGGCCAAATAACTCTTTAAAAAGCCTCCAACTGATTCAAAATGCCGCAGCAAGAGCATTGACAGGAATTAGCAAGAGAGATCATATTACTCCAGTTTTAGCTTCTCTTCACTGGCTCCCCTTAAAGTCTAGAATAGAATTTAAAATCCTCCTCCTTACAAGGCCCTCAAAGGCCTAGCTCCATCATATCTTAAAGACCTCATTGTACCATATCATCCCAACAGATCACTTTGGTCTGAAAGTGCAGGCCTACTTGTGGTTCCTAGAATTTCAAAAAGTAGAATGGGAGGTAGAGCTTTCAGCTATCAGGCTCCTCTCCTGTGGAACCAGCTCCCAGTTTGGGTTCAGGAAGCAGACACTCTCACTATTTTTAAGGTCAGGCTTAAGACTTTCCTTTTTGATCAAGCTTATAGTTAGGGCTGGACTAAACCATCCCTTAGTTATGCTGCTATAGGCCTAGGCTGCTGGGGGACAATGCACCAAACACATGTTCTCCTTCTTTCTTCTCTCTCCTCTCTCGTGTCCTACACTTTCTTTTTCTCTGGCACAGAGCTCCTGCCCTCTAAATTCCTATCTGCTACTAGTCATGCAATTCTGTGCTATTACTATGTAGAATGTTTACTGCTGCTCTCTCTTCTTCCGAGTATCTCTGGCCTGGAGTTGAGTGTTTCCTGTGGAGCGCCATACTGCATCTGTTGTCGTGGTCTCATCAGCCTGCCCAGTCTCCATGGAATCCTGCTGTTATCCACTCCTACCTGAATGAACAATTCTCCAACCTGCCGATGATTCCCCTTATATTTTCAAACTGTCATGCAACATCATTAGTTTGTATCATAGCATCCCACTTGTATGCTTTAGTCAGATATGTGTATCTATGACAGATGTACGTATGTTTATCTTGCTGTTCTCTTTCTCTGTCTGTACCCGGTTGGCCTTAGGCAGATGGGTCCCTCCATATGAGCTGGGTTCTGCTCAAGGTTTCTTCCTGTTAAAAGGGAGTTTTTCCTTGCCACCGTCGCCTTCAGGCTTGCTCTGGGGGTTTCAGGCCGGGTCTTGTAAAGCGTCTTGAGACGATTTGTATTGTTATTGACGCTATATAAATAAAACTGAATTGAATTGAATTGAATCTCCAAATGTGTGGGAAAAGTGCTAGAGCCATTACACGGGAGGAGCATCATCAGTAGCAGAAAGCATTTTACCTGGGCAATCTGATAGTTATGGACACCTCTCCGGAGGGAGCTGCACTACACACTGTGGGCATTTTTCCAGCACCTGTCAAGGATATTATTTGCATAAATTGTGCTCCTCCTTCTTGCTTATTTCTTATTAATCTATCTATGTACTCTGCTATGAGGGCTTCTTTTTACACATTGAAAATTTCCATTTGTGCTGGTAGGATATCTATTTCCTCTTTCTTGTCTCATTATCTAGAGAAGACAAATGGGTGTATGTCACAGTTAAATCCCTATTTTATATTTTACAGCATTACGGGCTGGTTTCAGGCTGAGATTTACCTCACTTCTGTGCCATGATCCTCTAAGCATTATCTTGACTAGTCGCAGATAGTGATGGCCCTCTGACACCCGAGGCTCCGACACGTGCGCGGTAGCTCATGAAGCAATTGTATCGAACTACTGTCCAGAGGCGTGGTTCGGTCACATGACTAGTGACGTTTGAAGCACTTGAGTGACATTCCAAGCAATTCAAGTGCTTCAAATGCTTCAGGGACAAACAAATCACCCCAGGGGTTCAGTTTGTCATGTGAATCACCTGGTGGGATCGAGTGTGTTCAGGGATATCTCAGATATCCTATCCCTATTTAGTGGTGCTCATTTGAATGTTTCTTTGCATAGTAGGTTGGTTCATTGCTGAAGTTGGAGTTAGTTACGTATTTTGTGGAGATAGATCTTAAGATTCAGAGAAAAATAGATAAATTTATTACTAGATTGATAGATAAAAGAAAATAGTTGATGTAAGAGCTGAAACACAAATTAGCAAAGGTTCATAGAGTGTGGTAGTGATGTGACAATGACAATAGAGCATCACTGATGGGGTTAGTGGTACACTGTAAAATCACCAGTCATTCGTTAGCGAAACAAGGGTTCGATTCCTATTTGTTCCTTTTTGATTATTTTATTTTTATATGTATATCATTTTCTTATAATCAGCATTAAACCACATATCCATGTAATGTAGTTGAATAGGAATGTGCATGTCAAATCAAGTCCCACACAAGCATGAACCAGTAAGACACGTCTCCATTGCACTACATTTTATTGTCCACTAGATGTCCTAATAGAGCACTGTGTCACTGAAGCTTCGAGAAATGAACCTTTTTTTGAATCATGTGTCAAGGCTTCAACAAAGCCTCGATGGCCCATGACTAGTCACAGGTCATGTAACAATTACAATGGACACCTTTTAAAAAAGACAGGTGAGAATCCCAGTCAGTCATTGCAGCGGTCCATAGTGTGTGTGGAAATACCTCACTAAAAATGGAGCCCATTGTACCGTGACATGCAGAATAAGTCAGTTCTGAAATAGAACATATCTTACAAGATGCTGTGGAGTACTATTAATGGTGCTGGGTTGCAGCCTGTTTTATACAGGCTATACATCTGCAGTGCACAGTATGTAGCACATGAGTCTGTCTGTTCTCAGCATATGCATTCAGGTCAAGACTATAGATTTCATTGCTACAAAGCATTACTTTCTACTGTGTTTTCATTAGTGACATCACCAACTAGTCCATGTCAACTTGGCTTTCATCACATTACAATCAACCTAAAAAAAACTCAACTCATGCAACCCTATGGTGCATTCTGCCTCATTATGTTTTACACAGAACTAATATAAACAGTTGTGTGTTACTTACAAAGACGGCTCATAGGGCCGGTCTGTGTCTCAACAGTATTCGTCTTGTGGAGTGAGTGAACACACTCCTCCTAGACATTATCCTTGTCCCCAGTCCTTCACAGAGGGATGAGAGTAAAAGAAAGTACTCTACCTGTTTGAGAACTTGTCATGTTAGTGTTGCATTGGCCACATCTCCGCTACAGGTGCACCCTTCATAGATACAAGGCCAACTGGAATTCCACTTATATTGGAGAAAATGCTGGTTTAGTGAAACAAACTGGAGTTGCACAGTTGTACCCACAGTATATGGTTATTGCAGATGCAGTTATACACAGCTGTAAGTTGCGCAAAGAGCACTGCTAGGCAACCACTGGTATCTATAAGGCCCCGAGACAAGATAAGAGAGATAAGATAAGATAAGATAGGACTTTATTCATCCCCGTGGGGAAATTAGGGCGTTACAGCGGCAGGAAACAGCAGTGCAAGATACAAGAAAGTAAAAAATAAAAAATAGAATATGGCAGACAAATGTGTTATGTACATAAAATATTTACATGTTGCATCAGACAAACACAACTGCAAGCAAACGAGCAGGTAGTTTAAATGAAATTACATATGTTTAGGTTCCACTTTAAAACAATGACATCTCACAGGTTTGAATATAGTCTAATTGCCAGGATTTACTTGTAGAAAACAAGTATTAAATCGAAAAGTTCTTCTTTCTAGATGACAGATCTCAAACTCCAAAATATTAATCTAGACACCTTTGATAGGTTGAGCAACTGCATGCATTGTAAATGTTAAAATGCTATAGAGAAACAATTAACAAGTCATCAAAAACTGACTCAAAATCTTTTTTTACATTACAAAATGCAATAGAGACATCAGAAAAATATGGAGGGCAAAAACACGACAAGCACACATGCACGCCAACAGGCCACACAGAATCAGATATTTACTGATGAGCGGTATCACATTCTATCTGACTGGCTTATTCTGTAATGTAATGTGATTACAATTTGAAATTTCAAATGTTGATGGTCTCCTTGTGTGTAGCTTTAAACATGGCCTCACATTGTTAGTATATTTATTTGTAGCTTACATGCAAATGCATAAATACAACAAAAGCTGAGAATATAACTGTGCATCTTGCTGACTCAAAGTTGCACATATGACAAGCTCCTGCTGCTTGTACCTGGGTTTTTGTGTGCCAACCTCTAACCAACCAGCAGAGGTTCATTCCCATCACTGGCCAAGCCCTGTTTAATATCTATTACAAGAAACTCCAGAGCTCAGTTATTCACAGATAAGGTAAAGGCTCAAAGTACCAAAGTACTTGACTGACCCTGCATGGCATTGCTATTAGCATAATTGTGCTTTAAATTGGTCAAGTTCTCTGTGAGACAGAGGCAATCAAACCCTCAAATGAGCCATGGAGACAATTTCATTAGGGTTCCACAAAAACCTGGTGTAGGGCAGTAATGGAACCAACCACTGTAATATACGTGGCCGCACGACACAGTAGTATTGGGATACATTTCACCTTCAAATGATTTTACAGATTTAATTACCTGATGATATCCAAGTAGTGATCGCATGTTGCCTTTGAGGTATACTCTGATGTGTGACAGGGAAGGCTGACGTTTAATACAGATTTATGTGAAGAAGAAAAGGAAAAAAGAAAGCATGAGCAATGCCGCATTTAGAATTAGATTACCTGTCACGGTGGAGAAATGTTGTATTGACTGATATGAGTCTTTCACTACTAACAATTAAATTACTGCATGTGTCAAAATGTGTTTCCTGAAGATTTAACACACAGAACAGGTGCAGTGAAACAACTATCATCTTGGTGATAAATTTGACATAACACTTTTACTTGAGTAACTAATGTATGATTGATATAGTCAATGATTTATGGGTAATAACAAAGCCTGAAAAGGAAGCAGCTTAAATAGAACCAACATTCAAAGTTTTTGTTCTTACATTAAGCATGTAGTTAAAATCAACATCAGCATCAGGCTGAAACTGAAATTCTGTTTGTGTTCCAGTTGTAAAGACAGACAAAAGGAGGCAGCACATTTCTATTGAACAACTGCCAATTTTGCCGACTGACCAGATTGAACTTCGGAGTTTAGATTTAGTGTATGCGGGCTGCTTGGCTTATATTTTAAATTGTGGTTTAAAATGAGAACAACGTAAAGGAATCTTAAATATAAACTTTTATGTCAATTTCATGTAAACACGTTATAATATCAACACTTCTTATTAAAATCCTGTGCATAACATCATTGTTATTGATGCTGTAAGAATAAAAAAGTATATTTATGATGTCGTAGTATACTGAAGTCATTGTGTTACATTTACAAAGAGGCTCATTCAAAGGGGGAGTTGCAATTCTATAAACAAAGTTAAATCCACGGCGCTCAGATGACATGCATATTGGCAGGAACATAATCATATATGTTAATCACACAGTGACTCCAGATCAACTCTCTGCCACAAAAACGTTTTGTAGGGAGAGTTGATCCGGCTTCCAGGCTACTCTGGTCTATGAAAATTTCAAATTTCCAATAAGACAAAATTGTACTTTTCCATAACATAAAATCTCAGCATTCCTTTCTGTGGTCATTGAGACAACTAATTCAAGTGTCTAATAAAGTCTTTTTAAAAATGTATTGCATTTCCTATCTTAGAATATAATTGGTATTATTTTATAGTACAGTTTTTTAGTCAATGTTTTGCAGTCCGTTGGATTGTGGGGCTGGTTTAAAGTATAGTTACAGACATCTTTTTCCTGTGTACTTTTCTGTGTACTAATCGAGTAAATTCAATCCATCAGAATTGTACTGAAAAATAGGTTTGCAGCAAGAGTCTTTGTGTTGACTGATGGAGGAAGGAGTCTGGTAATCCTGAAAGTCTAAATGAGGCCGTATCTCGCCACGGTGACACTGGTATCCTAGCAGCTGCAAACGATGGCGTTTGTTGGCACGGAAACTGAACAGCAGCTTAGAGACACACACACACACGCACACACAGACTGATCAGTCTGTTCAGCTCTCTGTAAATAAAGTAAATGCAGGATGCAAAGTACCAAGAAATGTGCAAACACAAGCTTTATTACCCTAAGTGGATGTTACTCAGTCAGAGCTAAACAGTACAACAGCAATGTGTGCAGTGGGAATTAAATTCATTTTGGTCTGGATGTCGCAGTTTATGAGCAGTCTTCTTTCATAAACCTCAAACATAATCTATAAAGCTTTAACGCAGGATTCATTTGACACAAACATTCACAGGGCATTTAAGTGAATCAATTATGCAGATGTGAGCCCTCCGTTGTATTCAGCCTCAGTGTGAGGGTTGAGTGCACCTGCATTTAGCTCTACTTGTTCCTTCCAGACTCCAATTATTATATGTGACACAGCTGTTAGCATCACAGCATCAACAACTACATCTAAAGGCTCAATTTGTCTGAATATATCACAAGTGCTCCCTCAGTTTGATTTATGGACATCCATTATGCACCTCTTCAAAGATAGAGCTTTTCTGCTATGACAGAAGTCAGCTGGCTGCACATGTACTCTCTTGTGTGCTTTTACTGTAACCGAGACTTGAGGCAACCTTACTGATATAGCTGCAGGTTACAGACTCATTTGTCTTTCCAAAACATTTTGTCCTCTCAAAGCATTAATACAGAATAGAAGGTTTCTGTGAACCTCAGCTGACAGTTGACAACACCAGCAACATGTCTGTGAAGGTTCGCTGTCATCCAGGTCATGGTTAAAAGAAGACAACTGGACAACTTGTCCATGAGCATATGAGCAAAAACTTCAAATAGAATTAAACCACAGAGAGACAGAGATTCCTCTATTTATAGTTGACGTTTGTTTGCCAAATGAAAGACATGACAGTACCTACATGCACCTTGACTCGAAACTCAATAGGGAGAAAACTTTAGAATAAAAGAATTTAGCTCCATTTTGAATGTGGTAGTGGTACCTTTTGTGATCAGAATGAGCATTTCAACAAATTATAACAATAAATAATACAAAATTTTCTTCTGCCTGTTTTCAAAGACAATCTTGGTAAATCTGTAGATCAAACACAACTGTATTTTGGCAAACTTAACAAAACACAAACTCAGTATGTAGTCAATGCAGTTTATATAAAAGCAATGCAATAATCTGACTCACATATTCACAGAGCGTCTTTCTTCTCCTGAGTGACATTTTAGAAAAATAAACAGAGATACAATGTATTATAAGAATGTGTTTATACAGAAACTGTGTGTGTGTGTGTGTGGGTAGGTGTGTGTTTGCTATTCGTCATCCCTCCTCCTCATCTGTATCCAGAGGTCCTCGGTTCGGCGGGAGAGATGGTTTGATTCGTTGCCAACGATTTGGTGGCCAGATGATGTGAGAGGCCCGGCCATGAAGCAGCCCCACAGACACCTGTTCAGAAACAGATAAAATCTTAAGGTATCCAGATTAGAGATTCCCTAAGGTGATCAAGGAAGTCTCAGATCATCAAGGAATGCATCAACAAACAACATGAGAAAGCACACCTTCTCTTCTTTTACATTATTTTAATAAATGGTCTTGTAGAAAATAAAAGCATTTTATAGTCACAATGTCACATCTACCCATTAGTCCACAAGCATACACACATTCACACCAAGTGCCAAGCATAGCTAGCTACTCTGTGGGTTCAGTGTCTTGCCAGCCCGCTCTGCCTATACTGAACAAAGAAAAAAGGTCACCACCTGGATTTAACTAAGCAAATAGGTACAAGCTGACTGACTGTAAAAGCGTTTTGAGTACCAATAGGTAGAAAAGCGCTATATAAAAGCAAGGCCATTTACCATTTACCATTGGATAATTACTGCATGGGTTGTTATCTTTCAGCTGGCAACAAGTTATTTAACCCCAACAGATGGAATGAGTAGCTTCTCAGTTCTTAAACAACCATGTTGAAAGACATGTCCTGTGCTCAGGTCTAGGTTCAGCAACATTATGTGTCCAAAGAATGAGGTCAGCTGACTACCGGAATATACTGAATGTTATTCCATCGATGGATTCTTTTCTTCCCTGATGGCAAGGACATATTTCAATTCCAAATCTGAACTCATTACTCACCCAAGAGCCGAAAAGAGACAACTCTTCAATTTTAGATGTATACTGAGCTCCAACAGAGGGAGTGCTGTCCCTTTAGCTAAAGAATCAAAAGTTGATGATACAGAACACAGGATAGAGCACATAACATGGTGTTCCCTATTCTCATAAGGAAGACATATTAATTACTGTAGGTATTTGGATCTATTCATCTTTCTTCTAGCTCAAGAGCACATTTTGCCCATCAGACATTTTACCATTTTGTGACATCGCAAAAGGAAATCTCTTTTATAGCATTAAATAAAACATGACACACATGTATTACTGTGCAGCCTTGGCTTAAGTGTTTTTTAGTATTGTATAATATAAGTCTGAAAATAACAAAACGTAAAGAGCCCATCTGTTTTTTCTTTTAATGCACATATAAAATGAAGACTAAATAATATAAAAATCCCCTCCCCACTGTATGCAGATAAAACCTTAAAAGGGAGAACAATGCCATCTAGTTAACATTCAGCTCAGTGTTGAGAGTTGTGGACATCAACATCAGAGATAATTAAAAGTGGCTGACAGTTGAAAATGTGGTTGCTTACTGTTGTCCAGCATCGCCCTCGCTGCATCATTTAGAGCTGCTTTGCATAAGGTTGAACACACACACATGCCAGATATGTCAAATCCTTTTAATGATGTCTGATATCTCTCAAAACCAGGCATCTATATTAAACACCATCATGCTGTGTTCATCTCTGTCTTCAGCGTAATCTTTAGACAGTCATTAATTGTGTTCTTGCATATGGTGTGATGTAAGGTCTACTGCAGTGAGATGATGAGGTGTTTGGTTTAACTTTTAGGTGTCCCAGCAGCTGATGCAGGGCAAATTGGTCTGGGCAACCGTTAAAACAAAAAATAACATCTAATCTCAGATCAGCTGCAGAACAGCTGCAAGGCAAGATCCAGTTTAATAACATAAAGTAATGAAAGAGCAGCCTAGTGGGCTATTAAAGCAACACAGTGAGAAATAAATCTGATTTATTTAAATAATATAATGCATTTCATAACCACTGTTAACCTAGGAGTTTCTTTAAGAACTATATGTATTGATCAATATCAATATACTCCTTATTTCTGTAATAATGGCTAAATGATGCCTTATTCAGTTGTTAATTTATTAATTCATTCTCTTTGGGAATACAACTTTTTCACGTTGGACAAATCTACTAATTATGTACTTAAGCAGTTACATCAGAAAACTATGAAAAACGTCCATTGCGACTTCTAAATTCAAAATAGTCTGTTTAGAATTAGATAAAATCAAAACTGTCACAGCAGTTCCACACATTTAAGCAGTTTTTTAGTTATTCAGTTATTTAAGTTCTTGAATAGATCTTCTTGAAACTTGCTTGTCTGACTTTTTTTTAAAGGGGGTGTAAGTGGTATATTTTCTTTACACAACTGTACACACTTGTTTGTGTTTGTCTGGTTTCTCAGTCTATTCTTTGCTATATGTCCTATGTTCCCTTCCATTTTTCTCTTTTCTCATTTTTAAGGTTCATTGAGTTCTTTAATCAGTTGTTCACTCCCTTTTTGGTTTTGTCAATTTCTCCTCAATTCTTTCCTTGGATCACAAGTTCATGTTACTTCTTTGGTTCTAAATTTATTTTCTTGCCTCTTTTCTTTCATTTTACACAATATCTTCTAAGTTTAATAATTGGTTCTGAATCCCACAAAGGTTCTTATTTTTATTCTGTATTTTGTTGGATGATTGGTTGCTTGGTTCTTAATTATTTACACACATAACAGTGGTTATGTGTGTAAATCACGGGTTCATCCTTCAGGTCAACAGTATAGTTTTAGCATCATGGTTGGGTTTGAAGGTCAGAAATCTCAGAAGCTAAGTTCTGCCTGATTCACAGGTATTGATCACCATCACCATCAACTGGCCACAGATCACCAGCGGCCATTTTGTACTTTATTATTTGGTATTTATTGCACATTTAAACACTTTAATAGACAATACTTCCCACAGCACAAGATCGACTGACATAAAAGCCTGACTTATCTGTTTACTGCTTTCAGTTCTCCTCCATTTCACATTTTTTAAATTTTTGACACGACCCTCATTGGATTGATTTCTGATAGGATCCACCTACAGATGAGAGATTGATTGTCTGGTGCACTGGTGTGATACTAATAACCTGACTGCCCCGCCATCCTGAGCCAGGTTGACACTGTGGAGTCCTTTTTGCCTCCTTGAAACCACCCTAACCCAGGACCTCAGCGGAGAGCTGAACGTCATCTTTTATCTTTGCCTATTAATGCTCACCTTCTTACTGTACAATATGTATAGTAGAGTTTATCCTCTAGTTATAGTTTTTATATATCTATATTCGGACTGCACCTTTGAAAACAACTAGTTGACAGGAGTTTAATTCTTTATTTTACAATTTCCATATAACTGCTCCCCTGTCTTCCAGTAAACAAAGCTTGACGTGTTGATCTTGTGAAAAGGTGGCCACTTTTGGCCTACCTGATCATGACAAACTCAATACGCCTGTTTTCAGATACAGTTGTGTTCAAAATAATAGCAGTGTTTTTTTAAAATGTGAGTAAAGCTCAAAATCCTTATATTTTTTTATTTCCATTCACTGGGGACACCGCTAATGCTAAGCTCGCAATGAACGAACTTTAGTAAACAACAGACTGATCACCCGGAGGCGACTTTTATTGTTGCGGGTGATTTTAATCACTCAAACTTAAAGACCCCAAATTCCACCAGCATGTTTCCTGCCACACCAGAGGAAACAAGACTTTGGACCATGTTTACACTAACATGGCTGCCGCTTACACCGCGACCCCCCTCCCCCACATCGGACAGTCAGATCACCTTTCTTTGTTCTCCAGGACAGGTTTCAACACACGGACTGGAGCACGTTTGCTTCTCAATCTATGGCTCACACTTGGACATTGACAATTATGCCTCCTCTGTCATGGACTACATCACCACCATCATTGATGACGTCACGACAGAGAAACAGATCACCACGTACCCCAACCAGAAGCCATGGATGAACAAGGAGGTGCGGCTCCTGCTGAAGGCCCGTAATGCTGCCTTCAGATCAGGGGATGCACAGGCCTACAGCACATCCAGGGCAAACCTGAGGAGGGGCATCAAGAAGGCCAAGCACTGCTACAAGCTGAGGACAGAGGGTCACTTTTCCAACTCTGACCCCCGACGCACGTGGCAAGGCATCCAGGCCATCACAGACTACAGGCCCAGCAACCCGACCCTCACAGCCACGGACGTCTCCTTCCTGAACGAGCTAAACCACTTCTATGCTCACTTTGAGAGGGACAACAGAGACACCGCCACCAAGACAACACTCTCTGCAGACCACCAGCCCCTCTCACTCTCCCCAACTGATGTCCACACGACACTGAGCAGAATCAATGCACGCAAGGCTGCTGGACCAGACGGCATCCCAGGAGCAGCTCACCGGGATCTTCACGGACATTTTCAACCTGTCCCTCGCCCAAGCAGCTGTGCCAACATGCTTTAAAGTGACATCCATCGTGCCAGTGCCAAAACACTCCAAGCCGACGTGCCTCAACGACTACCGCCCTGTAGCACTCACACCCATCATTATGAAGTGCTTCGAGCGACTGGTCCTGGCGCACCTGAAGGACTCCCTCCCTCCCACACTGGATCCACACCAGTTCGCTTACCGTAGCAACAGGAGCATAGATGATGCAGTCTCCACAGCACTGCACTCTGTGCTCTCACACCTGGACAATAACCACACCTATGTACGTTTGCTGTTTGTTGACTTCAGCTCAGCATTCAACACTGTCATCCCCTCCAAGTTAATCACCAAACTTGGAGCCCTGGGCACCAACACCGCCCTCTGCAACTGGATCATGGACTTTCTGACCAACAGACCACAACACGTGAGATCAGGCCACATCTGCTCCACCACTGTCACACTCAACACCGGTGTGCCACAAGGCTGTGTGCTGAGCCCCTTTCTCTACTCCTTCTTCACCCACGACTGCAGACCTGTGCATGGATCCAACTCCATCATCAAGTTTGCAGACGACACCACCGTGATTGGTCTCATCACTAACAACGACGAGACAGCCTACAGAGAAGAGGTATGCATCTGACCACATGGTGCGCTGACAATAACCTGCTCCTTAACACCAGCAAGACCAAGGAGTTCATTGTGGACTTCAGGAAGGAGAGAACAAGCACGCATGACTCCATTCACTTGAACGGAATGGCTGTCGAACGTGTCTCCAGCTTCAAGTTCCTGGGGATCCACATCTCAGAGGACCTGTCCTGGACCACCAACACCTCCAGCCTGGTCAAGAAAGCTCACCAGCGCCTCTTCTTCCTGGGGACTCTGAAGAAGAACCATCTGTCTTCAGCCATCCTGGTGAACTTCTACCACTGCGTGATTGAGAGCATCCTAACGAACTGTATCACAGTCTGGTACGGAAGCTGCTCTGCTGCGGAGCGCAAACACCTGCAGCGCGTAGTGAAAACTGCCCGGCGCATCACGGGAACTCCACTCCCTGCCATTGAGGACGTCCAGAAGAAGCGCTGTCTGTGTCGTGCCTGCAGCATTCTGAAGGACTCCTCCCACCCGGCACATGGACTATTTTCCCTCCTGCCCTCAGGCAGGCGTTTCAGAAGCATCCGGACAAGGACCAGCAGACTGAGGAACAGCTTTTACCCCAGAGCTCTGAACTCTGACCCCCACACACCAATTCACAGTCATTCAATCACTGACCAAAGACTTTTACATCATCACCACTGCACTATTGGACTACTCTGCACATGCTCACTTTCACTTTATACAATCTGTTTGCACAGTACTATGTACCGAACATTGCACGAGTCTAGTAACTTAGATAGCCACTGCTATTTTTTTGCACTGTAAGTTGCCCTGTCTTTGTATCACCCTATTTATCATCTGCCATATCCTCTATTGTAAATTATGTTATGCTAGTTCCTGTTTATAGTCTTCTCCCACTTAACGAACAATCCATCTGTATAATATGTTCATAGTACCTCCCTCAATCATTATGTATATCTTGCTGATTAACCTGTATATATGGTCTCACCTGTACATAGGTTCTGATCTGTAAATATTGTCCATATGCTGTAAAAACAACCTGTACCATACTTATATACCATAATATTTATGCCATGTGCACTTACTGCCTATTGCACTTCTGGTTAGATGCTAAACTGCATTTCGTTGCCCTGTACATGTACATGTGTAATGACAATAAAGTTGAATCTAATCTAATCTAATATTATATTATACATCAAAACATGAAGAAAAAAGTGAAAAAGTGAAAGAATATAATCTTTCATCTAGTTCTCATGTAATGTTTCCCATTATCACAGTGATACATGGCAGATTATCTGATTATAAATGTTCCTAATCTACAAACATCCTGATTATTTCCAAGGTTACTGGAAAACATGATTGACTTTTGGTCCCTATATTTAAGGATTCATTTTCTGAGCACAGGTTTTGGGAGGTGATTGATAAGGAAAGGTCTCTTGTGTATTTTGAAAGAGAGAATTTTCCTTTTGTCCCTCTATCTAGAGTAAGTACAGGTTGCTACTGCTGTGCTACACTGATACTTACCGGGAAAATAAAATGTAAGGCCAGACAATCTCTGTGGAGCTGTTGTCCATGTGTCCTGGGTTTGAGCTCTGAGGGGATTTCTTCTGAGCTCCTGGGATATATATGTTTCAGCTCAACATCTAGGCCTTCGTCTGGCCTGTAATATGCCATCCATAACAAATAGCTGCTTCTTTGCTGAAAAATGCATGTTGCTCAAACCAAGAGAGGCAAACTACAAACAGCACACAGAGAACAGGAGTCAGTATAAGAATATTAATACTCTTTCTGCTCAGGAGAGGTAGGGATGAGCCTAAAGCCCAAATTAATGAAAACTTTATGTCCAGAGGAGAAGCAGATGCTGCAGCTTCTATCAGAACGGACAAACCAAGTCAACAGAAACATCCCGTTATGTCAGTGTCCTTGATGTTGAGCTGACTCCAACCAAAGTACTGGCAGACAACAGTCACACAAACACTAATTAAATACAAAATCCATCTCTTCAGATGTAACAGTAGGTGAGGCTAAACCTGCATTCTCATTCACTCCTTTTCATTATAAAGAGCAATACATAATAAATCTTTAAAAGCTTACTATTTGGGTCAAAAGTACACACAAACTTGAGATTAATGAGATATTTTTGACACTATTTCTTTAGTCTTAAATTATTATCTTGTATATTATCTATGTATAATGTGAGTTAAAGTTGCTTTACTGTTAGCTTAGATATGTGACTGTGATTATTTTTTATTTTGAACTCTGCACCAGTTCTTTCTGTTATGTTGGGAGAATAACACAAACACAGAGAAGTACAGTACGGATAGTTTGTTTGGTTCATCTGACTCATACTGTTTAACTGCAGTGGGATTAGTTCATACCGGTCCAAAGCTGTTGCTGTCCAGGCTGTGTCCATGATGATCCCCCTCAATCCAGAAGTGACCATCGGGAACTCGAACGTATCGGTTCTTGTAGCTCAGAGTCCTGAGGAGATGGACAAGCAGAAAGAAAATGTAGCTCAAGCTTTCATTATTAATTACACTAGGAAGTCACTGTGCAAAATGACAGGCAAGTGGAAGTTATTCAAATTAATCCTTAGAGGAACATGATCATCTGAACCAAATTGTTTCAACAGTTCAGTCACATGTTCATCCACATCCCTAAAATGTGGAGCACAAGAAAAGTATGTCTACAACAAAGCTGACTGTCCATTACTATTAATCAATAACCCTCAAGTCATCCTTGTGGCGTCACTTCTTGAGACCAACCGTATCGCTCAAACCAACTTCCCAACCAAAGACACATTCAACCTAATAAGGGTGGAGGGGGATGGTGGTGTTCTTGCCATCTTGTAGCTCCTTCAGTCAGGTTGTCATGTTTATAAGGAGAAAGTCCAACGCCTTTCATCATACTCCTTGACTGTTATGGACCTATTCCAGTCCTGATTTATCAGTGAGCAGGGGAACACAGTGAATTATAGCCTCTGTGACTTTTTAAATGTCTGTAATTCCTTGTGTGTATGTCTGTGCATTGGTCTGAGAAGCCGGCTGACCGAAGAGGCCTTGGACACATAAATATTGATTTAGCCATAGTGGCTGCATTTACTGACTCACAAACAAGGGGGAAAAAGGCTACAGGCTGGGAAGTTTTTTCAAAAATAAAAAAGTTTGCAGTCAATAGGATACCATATCTATGGTACATCTGAGCAGGAACAATTGCGAACAGAACCAAGGACACTTTGCTGTATGTAGACTTTCTTTTAAGAAAGGTTATTTGTGAATAAGAGGGTTATTGGTTGGATCCCCGGAATTTGCCACATGTTGAAGTGTCCTTGAGCAAGACACTGAACCCCCAGTTGCTCCCAGTGCGTGGCACTGGTGTGTGAATGTATGAGTGCTTGTGTGAGTGAATAGGTAGATGTGTCTGTGACTGTAAAGTGCTTTTAGTACCAATAGGTACGCCATCTGTTTTTAAATGAATCCCACCATTAATTTAATTAATTCAGTCAAACTTCACCAAGAGTGAAATACTTATTCGTCTTAAGTATTAAGTCTTACGTATTAACCCTAACCCTTCCCCAGGAGAGACACATAAATATAATTTCGACATGAATATAACAGCTAGACTACTATTAGCTAGAGAGACAGCAGGTTCTCACTGCAGGTTCAACCCAGATCCACTCATCCCTTCTTGAACACAGTAAACAAATAATTAAAAAACACACAGCGATGCAGCAGATGCTTCAGAATGCTTTGTAATCACCGTCTGGACACAGCTGTGTTTTGTTTTTCACTGAGCCTAGCCCATTTCTGAGCAAAAGGGAGCATGAAGGGTTCACTAAGATGACTTATAAATCTACATTATTTGGGAATAGACACAGACACTTCCCTTCCACCAGTGTTACCAGCCTCTGATGAACGTTACAGCAGACTTTAACAAGAGTCTAATGAGGCAGAGGTCGACAGCTGCCAACGGCTTCACCCATGTGTTCCTGTAGGATGATGCAGATCGTTATGTTTTTGGACTTAAGGTGTAAACGGCCAAACGCTTCCATCAGTTTTCACTGATTTACCCTCCTGATGAAGTGATCTCTGACATCACCTGTCAAGTACTAGAGCCATGGCTCAGTGTATCTGATCAGAAATATCTAGACTGAGCTGTTTACAGGTGAATTTCAACATGTGTGATTTTGAACAGTGCTTTGTAGCTAAAAAGATGAAATAAAGCACTAACACTGCCAGAGGCAGAGGCTCGGTTCTGTCTGGATTCACAGTTTGCAATATAATTAGCAGCTAATCACGGTACCACTGCTCGTTGCAGTTTTATTTAAATGTCTGTTTATGTCTCAAGTCTTTGAAAATAATTTTTTTGAAGGTGTACTGTTTTCAGTATCTCAAGGTTTTCCACAAATTACAAGATTGAGCTAAGGCTGATTGAATGTCCTTAGTTAGGAAGTAAGTGCAGGACAAATCATTTGACCTCATAGAAGCACTAGATGAAAGCTTTCCATACCCAAAAAATGTATATGCATTCATCATTTGAGATTTGATACATGTGCCAAACTGTGATATTTCATTCATTTCATATTTCTGTCTGGGTGGCATGAACTAATGTTGGACTAACCAAGTGTCAGACCAGCATTGGCATCTACATAGGTATATACTGTAACTAGTGTGATATACAGACTAAACTTAAAATATGTGATATACCAAAATATTCACACCAAAACCAATCACATGATACTGTTGCCAATTTGCTTGTGTAAACAGACATTGTGTCTTTTTAGTCATACATTTGCCACTAGGCTAAGAGAAAATATCAAAGGTAATTTTGTTTAAATGATATAGTTTCATTTTGATAAATGATATATGGTCTTACATATGTACCTGACAGACATGCTGTCCCCTTCCACTTTTATGAATTATACTCAGATACCTACCCTTTAACACATCAGACATGGTAACCCTGAGTTATTTATCAAAAAGTAGATGAACAACAACTTTTTGCTGTTAAACTCAGACAAAATGGAAATCTTTGTAAGTGGACTTCAACAGCTGATAAAGCAAGCTCTAGTAAATGGCCTTGTTTTCATATAGCGCTACACACACACATTCACACACCAGTGCCACGCACTGGGAGCTATCCAGGGATCGAACAACAAACCCTCTGATTCGTGAACAACCCACTCTACCTATTGAGCCACATCCGGTCCATCAGTACATCAATACTGTTGTGACAAACCTCAGTGTCTGGATTTTGAGTCCCATATTACTAAGACAGTTCAAACCTGTTTTTACCATCTGAGGAATATTTCCAAGATCTGGCCCATTTTATGATTTAAAGACACAGAGACTATTTTACATGCTTCCATTTCATCACATCTGCTTTTTACCACGCAAGCAGCCAGGCTTTTTATCAGAACCAGGAATAGGGATCACATCACTCATTTTAAGGTCTTATTGATCACTTTTAAAACTCTTGCCTATGCCCCGGACTACGTTGCTGGCATTTTAGCGCCACACAGGCCAGCACGCCCCTTGAGATCCTCAGGCAGAGCTCTACTGTCTTTTCCAGGGGCCCGGCTGAAAAAAAAAAAGGTGACAGGCCGTTTGTAGTCAGGGCCCCGCAGCTGTGAACTTATCTGCATGAGGAAATGAGGTCTGCTGACTATGAACTCTTTTAAATACAGTAGCTATTTAAAACACACTTGTTGGTCTGACTTGAGTTTTAAGTGAGTTTTAATTAAGTTCTTAACTGTTCTTAACTGTATGATGTGGTGCTATGTTTTTCTTTTAACTGTTGCAACTTTGTTTGGTGTGCCTGTTTTCAAATTGTAAATTTGTTTTTAATGTTGTTGTGAAGCACTTTGTAATGTTAATTTCACTTCTCTACCTATTGGCACTCAAAGCACTTTACAAAGCACTGGTTTCAGTGTCTTGCTCAAGGACACTTCAGCATGGAGTCCTTGGACTGGGGATTGAGCCACTAACCCTCAGGCTTGAGGATACCCTGCTCTATCTAGTGAGCTACAGCCTCCCTGATTCACAAAATTAGTAGGAAGTATTTAGGCTGTGGCTGGTTTTAGTGTCTTGCAAGTGATTAGTAAAGAAACTTTTCTTTAGAATTACTGTATGTGTGTGAAACCATAGGCAATGGTTTCCCTCTTCCCTTCAGGAGTGGTGACTTTTAAAGTCAGTTATGGCTGGAAGTGGAAGGGGAAGTGTATAATGGTTTAACAGACAAACTTTACTTGTTACCATTAATTCAGATTAGCGTTTTCTCCTTGACACCAAAGGATTGTAAAACAATACAGGGAGGATGTCATGAGCACAGCCACTGCCATGGAAACCATCCCAGGCATGTTAATTATTCATCTTGTCCCCAGTCAGTGACCTGTAATTTGCACAGCGGCGCCTGACTCAAACAGCTGCCAGGAAGAATCACACGACAATGGTGAGTTATGATACTGCGAACACGCCTGTGTTACTCTGATGCTCTGCCACTTACTCTCAGCCTCACTGGCACTGCTGCGAGGTCTGACTGTGTATGAGGCTTGATGTGTTTACAGGTTCACTGGGTGGCGTGTGCTCCCAGTCAGAAGGACCGTGTTGACTCTGTTTGTCACATAGTTAGTTGATGTTTTGATGCCTGAAGTTGTGCGGCATGTTCACAGTAAACCAAGAGGTGAAGATATTATATCCTTTTTTTTTTAATTTTCTCCACATGGCCATATTAGTACCAGAACCCTGGATTTTGCCTGTGCGCCGTGGTGAAAGACATTTATGGAAATTGTAGTATAAGAACTTCTTTGCTTGTGCTGTTCTGACTCAGCATTAACATTTTACTTTGAATGTACAGTGAGTTCAACAAATAGCTAACAAAACGTTAATGGGGGCGACTTGCTTGTGCAGCTCGCAACGGATGAACTTGAACCGCTAGCCGGATGCGGAAAAACACTGATGCTACAGACCATAGAGAAGGCCTAAGAATATGAACTTGAAATGTGACTGGTTAAAGGAACAGCATTATCACAATGTGTTTCAGGCTTCAGCTGCCTGCATATTTCTTTAACTCCAGCAATATATGACGGCTGAAATATGATTAGATAAAAGCTCTAATGCAAAGCTACACTGTTAGAAGCACCGCAGCAGAGAGACAGATAAGCCATGAAATGAAAAGATTAGGCTATTGGGAATAATTTAATAAGATTAATGGGAAAATATTCAAACTACAATATGTAATGTTCTGATAATGAAACTAAAAGACAAAAAGGAAGGATTGTGCCGGGTCTGGGAAGTCTGGGGAATTTTGGTTTACTATAGGTTCCACTATGGCATCAAGTAAAAAGAGAAAAGGTTATAACTAACCCAAGTCTTATCTAATGTTTTTAATTGTGTTGCTCATCTCATTTTTGCACAAATGTGGAGGCTCAGTGTGCTGGCCTCAGCTTCAGAACAGATGACGGCTCATCAACATGACTGACAGACGCGGGGGTAGAAACTTGACCGAGTGGATTTGAAGGAGAGAACTAAGAATAGGCCAACTGTCTCAAGATATAAACTTGAAGGAGAATTCAACAGTGACTCACAGACAGGAGGAAACTGCTGCTGCTCTACATTCCTGTGATGAAACTTGTAATGGTACATTTCTTTCATTCAAGCACAGATATCTTTTTCTTTTGGATGTAATTGTCATTTTTTATGGTAAATATTTTGACATGTCTAAACATAAACACAGCACAACTGGCAGTAGTAATGGCCTACGGGGACACTTATTTTTATCATCATCTCTGTCTCTACACTAAAATGTCTGCACTACTGTGAAACAGTAGTAGCAAATGTGCACAACATTTGAATACCATTACCCTATATTTCCTAAAATAAAAGTCAGCCAAAATCCACAACTCTGGTAATGTCTGAGTTCAACACAAATAAATACAGTCCGGATCCAGAATACGAAACATGAGAGGAAAAAAAAATTAAACCCTAAAATGTGCAAGTTTTACTGAATTAAATGAAAAACATGAGACTTTTTCTGTGTCTTTTCCTGTCCAACCTTTCTGTAGCTCTGATTTATCACATTGACATTAATCTATAGATGCATTGTTTATGTTGTCGGATTATTTCTGTTGATGAGCTAATAAAAAGCTGAAAGCTTAAAAGAAATCATGTGATCAGGATGTCAAAAACAACAAAAACAACTGAAATCTTTGTGGTGTGTTGGAAAACTTTTTCATCAAGAAGCAAACGACAACATCTCCAAAAGTCTCAAAAATAAAAGACAAAAATAAAGAAAATAAGCATGTTCCAGCCGGGTTCATCACTTCTAGGCACCCCAATGAAATCATTTCCATGGGGTGCCTAGAAGCACAAACAACATGGGAGAAGCACAAACAATGTTTCTGTCCAGCATTGGTGTATTTGCTGGTATTTGCAGCATGTGTTATCGAATGCTTTTGATGTAATTTGGTTTAGCTTCTTTTCACACACAGAAAAATCCAAATCCACAAACTACCATATGTCACAACATTCATACCCCAATATCAGAAGTGTCTGTGCTGGTTTTCAAGAGAGCACAAACAGGGAGAGGGTCCTGTTCAGGACCAGTGTGCAAATCTGTGCAAAACATTTCAATAAAACTGAATATATAAAATATATATATATATATATATATAAAAATATAATAAAAATGGGAGAGCGGCTGTTTGCTCATAACTGTGGTATATCTGGGCAATGTAATAGGCAAAGCCATACCAGAAAAATGCAGAAGGCATTTTGAGAAATTGGTTTTACTGTCACACACTTTGTAGACAATGTGCTGCCTTCAGATGACTCAGCAGAACAATGGAGATAATGCCTGCAGGAGGCATTTAGTTCAAACCTGCAAGGTATGCTGAGGAGTTGCATGTCATTTATGCAGGTGCTTGTGAAATTCACAAGCACCTGCATAAATGACATGCAGTCATTAGTACTATAACATAATAGTAAATTACATTTCTTAAAGTTCCAAAAGTTGTATGTTCTTTTGGTGCTGATTAAAAGGTGTAATGGCTGCAATGCTAATGGATAAGAAAAGACTAACTGGAGACACGCCGTTCTCTGAAATAAATAAAAGTTTGTGTAACAATCAGATGGTGAGTTTTTGGAAGTGGAGGTATCAGAGCCAGCAGCCCAGCCTGCTCTGTTCTCCTGCTGCGTCTCATTATCTGTGGAGCTCATTTTCTCACAAGAACGCAGTGTAACACGGCTGAGAACAGATCCCACTTCTTCCTGAAGGCAATCCAGGGAGAATAGCACGACTCACACACCAATGCATGCACACGCACGCACACACACGCACAGTCCCAGCTACCCAATGTACTGACACTGAGAATAAAAACAGCAACATGCAACCTAACTTTAATGTGTTCTTAATGCTGGTTTGAATGCATTTTGAAACCAATCTCAAGACCATCATTAAGCTTGAAAACCCTTGCAAAAGTATAGAACAATAGAGCCTA
The DNA here is from genome assembly GCA_005024645.1 of Planiliza haematocheilus. Lineage (NCBI taxonomy): Eukaryota > Metazoa > Chordata > Actinopteri > Mugiliformes > Mugilidae > Planiliza > Planiliza haematocheilus. The sequence continues at coordinate 1,034,481 of SRSE01001160.1, forward strand.
GGAAAACAAATCTAACTTTTAGAAAACACTCTGTAGTTAAAAGTGAATTCAAGCTCATTACAATAAAACTATTTGCCACATTAAAAGCTTTTCAAGCATCCAAACACAGCAAATGATACCACATCTATGACAGAACTGAGAGGTTTTAATGTATAGAGGGTGTATAAAGTCCTCATAGCAAACACAATACAACATATGGTGCTGACAGACCTGCCCTCATTGTTCATTCAGCCCAATCAACCATGAACAACAATAGATAACGGGACAAAGTTTTGTTTTCACTCACTGTAAACCTTTGTTTCATGGCTAATAAAATTATTTTGGTAATGTTATTTATTGTGTTTCTTTTTCATTTTCATATCCTTTGAGGACATATATCAGTCTTCACACAGTTACTGTGGAGAAAATACTTTTTTTTCATGCACTGATTCCACAAATTTACTTCATTAGTATCCTACCATATATCCATTTCTGTTTAAAGTTACTTGTCCATTTTAGATCACGACTGTATGAATAAGTAAAACATGAACCTATATATTAGCATTCTTGATTTTGTTTTCAGATAGATCCAATGCATCATCAAACAGAGAGCGTTTTTCTGTTTAATAATGTAAATAAAACGCAAGTTACTTTTTGTGCATTCTGGCATAAGTGGTCGATGAGCACGCTTAAATGCTGCTCTTACCTAAAAACAAATGCAACGCACTAATAAATGATGAATGCCACAACAGTTTTTAACCATCATTTATTTAATGATTTACATAAATGACTTCTCAAACACCTCTCAGCTTTAACACACTGAAGTCTCTTTCTCTGAGGAAGCAATAGGACCACAATAGGACCACCAGGTATCATCCATATTTAAATACCTTCAAGGAACAAGGTATTTGACATTTAGGTCTCTTAGATAGTGGATGTGCACATGGCCTCGCTATTTCTTGTTTCTCTTCAAATAACTACTTTTCATAATGTTTATATGTCATGCCTGATCGGTGTACTTTAATGTGTAAAAATGAGAAAGACCTCTTTTAAACCTCCAACTGAAGTATGAGCATGATTTAAGGATGTTGCCGTGTCCACAGAGTCAGTCAAACATGGACAATCAAATGGACAGGATATTTTGTCAATCACTCAGCACATATACATTGCTGTCTCATCACAGTGAACTTAACCTCACCTGGACGAATAACTGTGTTGGTGTAAGAGGAAGTAGTCGTCGCTTATGCTGTGAAGATGACAACAATCGTTTTTACAGGATGAGCTAGAATAGGAAATGTTTTATAAATCTATATGGTGGCTGCTAACACTAGTTACCTTCATTGATAGCTAGAATATTCAACTTGACCCAGCAGCACACAGAAATAATATTAAAAAACTACAAAAACGGAAAGCAGTGGACGAAATAAAAATATTTTGGAATAATAGAACTACTGTATACAGTACATAGCATTGTGATGGGCTTCATGCCGATCACTAACTAACAGGATTAGTGGAACACTTCTTTGAACGTGTACGTAACAACCGATCTGACAACACATCACTGGCTGTCTACCATGCTTAACCCTCTGAGGTCTAGAGTATAATTGGCCGTTTTTTACTACTTTAGGTTTTACCTTTATATTTCATCTTAAAAACAGTTTACCTTGCCTTGTTGGGTCTCATTCTTTTCAGCACAACCTCACATGTGTGATTTTACAGTTAGTTTTTCATTCTGACAGACTGTATTAACACAGTGGACCTAAAACCACACTAAAAACATAAATTCCGAGTAGGAAAAATTTTGATTTTTCACTGTGAAAACCACAAACATATTTAACGAACCATTTTTATAATTTGGAATACAAATCTAAACTGTAAATTTCAAAAGCTTATATAAAAATTTTGCAAACAACAAAGTTATTTACAACTATTTACACTGAAATACAGGAAATGCATCAGGCGTTTTGCACAACTATTTACAACCATCTGCAAAACTATCAGGCGTCACAATAAATATGTCTAATATGTAATGCCTTATAAGTAATGTCTACTAATAAGTAAGGTAAGTAAATAAGTAAGGTCACAAATGTCTCAAATCTTGAAACTCGTTTCTCTCTCTTTATCGTCGTCACTCCATAGATTCTATATAGCGTCACTCCCACAAACGTTCCCCTTTCCTTAGCAACCATTAGCATATAATTTTCTGATTGGTTGATGTGATGCATTTTTCTACCAATAGGAAAGAGGGTGTCATGTTTTTTTTTTGTTTTTTTTCGATCACCTGAAGCCGGCTAGCGATCGCCGCTTGCTAGCGTTTTCCGTTTTGCCGTATCTAAACCATTGACTGTATCTAAACGCGCACCAAATATGATGACAATATTGAAGAAAAAGCATGCCGTATATAAGTTTTCATAAGTCCACTTTTACTTGGCCTATCAACACAATTTAAAAACTAGTATATAGTTTGAAGTTAGCACTTTCTACACAAATTGAAACGGAGTCGCAGTGAGACAAGAGGTAGGACGACGCTCACACATAAAGAATGGAGGAGTATGGAGAGGCCCAGGACAATGTACACATAACAATCCAATTTCTAGAATTACTCGCAGAAAAGAAATGTATGATTTCCCCAGCATATATTCTGCTGTGATTTGTGAATGGCTTTCAGTGTGTACAAGCGGCTGGTAAGATAGCAGTAGTCATCACAAGTTTGCCATTTTAAATTTTAAAGGCAAGGGATCCAGCGACAGGCTGCTCGGCCTCTACTTCTCACAGCTCTTGACTCTGCTGCTTTGCTGGTCACGCTCGGATTCTCTGTTGCTTGCTTTCAGATGGTCCACTTCATCCAGTCTGTGCTGCTTGGATACTTGCTCTCGGCTGGTCTGCATGATCCAGTCTCTGCTTCTTGCTTGCTATTGTGTTTCCACTATTCTTTCGATTTCTGTTGCCTACCTTGTATCAAGACGTGTGGACCCTTTGAGTACAGTTGATGTTAGCTGTGGTAGAAGGTGTCAAAACGTCAGGATGGGGAACCTGACATCCAATACCATGATCCTGAGCACAGGCACACCGCAGGGCTGTGTGCTCAGTCCAGCCCTCTTCACACTCTTCACCCAGGACTGTGCCCCCATTCACTCCTCCAACACCATAATGAAATTTGCAGACGACACTACGGTGGTAGGCCTCATTGCTGACAACAATGAGACCTGTTACAGGCAGGAGGTCCAACACCTGGAGGAGTGGTGTACAGACAACGACCTGGTCCTTAACACCACCAAGACAAAAGAGGTCATCATAGACTTCAGGAGGACCAGGAGAGTGCCACAACCCCCAATCCACATCAGAGGTGAGGAGGTGGAACAGGTGGACTCTGTTAGATTCCTTGGCACGCACATCTCCAAGGATCTGACATGGACACTTAACACCTCCAAACTTGTGAAAAAGGCCCAGCAGAGGATGTTCTTCCTGAGGAAGCTGAAGAGGGCGGGTCTGGCTCCTCGACTGCTCAGACACTTCTACAGAAGCACTGTGGAGAGCATCCTCTGCCAGGGCTGCACAGTGTGGTACAGTAGCTGCTCAGCAGAGGAGAAGAGGAATCTGTCTCGGGTGGTGAAGGTGGCACAGAGGATTGTGGGAGCTGAGCTCCCAGACTTAGACTCTGTGTACGCTGAGCGTATGCAGAGAAGAGCTCGAGCCATCTCCACCCTGGACACTCACTGTTTGTACCATTGCCATCAGGGAAGAGGTACAGGATTATTAAGGCAAGGACAAATAGGCTGAGGAACAGCTTTTTTCCCAGAGCTGTAGCCCTCATCAACCCCACACCCCCAAAATGTGCAAATGTGCAATAACACTGTTTACTACACTGGATACAACTGCTACCTCCATTATTTGATTATTTAACTCTTGTTTCTATTTAACTACTACCTATGCACCTTTACTGTGACACTTTTTACATTTCTGCAACACTTATATTATAGTTATATTTATATTTATATTTTATATTCTATTCTATATTTTATTGTAACTCAGTTTAACTCCTTATTGTACTGTCCTTACTGTCCAAGCCGTTGCGTCTTGGTTTGGTTGTTTTGTCTTCTGTTTTTCTTTTTTGAGTGCCACCAAAATTTCGTTGTAGTAATACAATGACAATAAAAATCTTGAATCTTTAGGCAAGACTGGGGTACCTCACCATGTAGGTAATCTTTGTTAATACACACTAGGATTTTTGGTTGGTGCCACCTGTGCAGTTTTGGTAACATATTTTAGTAGAGAAGCTAGTTAGGCTTTTTGTTTGCTGTTTTCAGTATGGAGAAGTTTATTAGCCAGACCTGGTTTTGTTGCATTACTTTCATTTTTTCGGCACAACCACATGGTCCAGTCCTTCTCCACTCTTTCTGCTTCAAGTATGATTTTCAGTTGTCTTGGTATTTAAATAAATTCTGTTGTTTTCTTTACCACCTGAAGGCCTGTCAACACGGAAATGCTTTTTGGTTTAAACCCAGATGTTTTGCATCATTTTGGCCGATCGTCCACATGAATCCTGTAAACGCATTGCCCTAAAACGGACTTTTCTGAAACCTGGTCCCAGGGTGGAAAAATTTGAAAACACAGCTCTTGTGTTTTCACGTGGACGGGGAAAAAAGCATACGTGCATTTCAATGATGTCACCACCATCGCCACACCCGTCGAGCAGCCTTCCACCTCTCATATCCCGCGAGACGTCTCATAACAACATCAACAACAATGGCAGACTACATGCTCGTTCCTGCTGGAGAATTTATTGAGCCTATTATGGTTACTAGGACAAAATATCATTTCTCCTTGAGTTTGGTTTCTTCTAAAGCTGATTTGTAAACAGCGCTCAAGCTTTATGCGCATGCTCCGCCTCTTCCTCTCCGTTTTAGGTGAATTTCTGAAACTGAAACAGCGCCACCTATAGGTCTGGAATATGAATTAGCGTTTTGAGTCGTGCTGAGACGGATCCGTGTGGACGCAGATATTCTTGAAACGATGCGAGGCCTGACTCTACTTCACTGTTTGTCCTGTGGTCGTCCCTAAATTCCCCTAGACCCTCTTAGGGACATAACAGACAGGTTTCCAGTAAAGTGCATAACATTTCAGCTTGTAAGTTACAGTTCCACATCATAATAAATTTTAATCGCAACAAGTCATCAGGACCACTTTTGCATATTTACTATGTGAGTAAAATGAATCGCTAGACACTATGTGGCCTTCACCTATGACCTAAACTAGAGCTTAGACACAAGCTCCAAACAGACCAGAACAGAACCAGGTAACCCTGCTACATCACTACCACAAATCCATATCCAAAGTGGTCCACTAATCAACCTGATGGTGCTGGGTATGGCTATAACTCAAAATAACTGCAACGAAAAAGAGGTAGTCTATTTCATAAATCCATGTACAGGTCTGTTGGCAATGTGGCAATAGGAGGAGCCAGAGGAGCCTGAGGGTAAACTAATACAAGTTGTTCTATCAAAACCACAGGATGATCTGTCATTTCACTGTACAGTGGTAGCCCCACTATCAGTCACGAAGGCGTAATGCATGGGACAAGACAGAGAGTTCGCCCTGCTAAGCCCCTACTGAGCATTACCCGCCATTAACAACTGGTATCAACAGCAATGTGTTATAGGCCACACAGTGTTTCAGCTGGAGATAAAGGACCAGTGGACAACTCTAGTCTTGCAACTGGTCCAAGTTGGGGTCATTGTCCGACACCAGTACCAGACTATCGGTGCTCCATTATACCTCTATCAAAAATAGATGTCTAAGTTGGAAGCTTTTACCTCATCCACCACTGATCCTTCTTTCAAAAACAATTACAAACAAAATACTTTCTCAAGCCAAGAGCCACCAAATATATATAATCCTAGCCCTCTGCAGATCTGAAGCCACAGCAGTACACCCTAGATATATACACCTTAGATGCTGACCTAGGCACTGAGCTTCGATGTGATTAGATTATAGTTAGAATTAGGCGATTAGATCACTGAGAATCAGATAAGAGACAGCTGTAGTTCTGACAAAACAGGCTGTTGTTTTAGGTCAACCTTTTTTTTTCAAAAACTCTGTTATTGCGGGACTAATAAAGGTTTCTTATGTCTATGTCTATTTCTCTCATCAGTAACACATAGTTACAAAAATGAATAAAAAAAATAAAATAAAATAAGGTGAGTGTTCAGTGATGTGTCATTGCAAGGAGAAAGAGGGCTGATCCTACCTGATGAAATCTCCCTCCAGGCCAATGACCCGCTTGATGATCTTCTGCTGGGGATTCTTGGGGGACCTGAGGGAACAATTAATACATAAAAGTCAGTAAACATAAAACCCAAACAGGAAAACAACCAAATTAAAATCTCACGAGTGTGATGCAGCACACCATTGCCTACATTCAGATTAAGGTTACTATTCAGATCAAGTTTATATTCTGTGTTTATTTCCTCTCTTCTCTCCCATGTTTCTGTAATGACGGCAGACACATCTCAAAGCTTTGAAGAACTACTTGAAGACCAAAGAGTGCTCATCTGACCTTAAACCCACCGAACATTTACATGGGCACCAGAGGATTGAGAAAGACAAATATTCCTAACATCACAAGAAGCTCTTTGGGTTATCCAGTTTGAACAAATTTGTGAATTCCTTCCAGTAGCTGTCATAAAAACAAATATATTCACGAATTTCAGGAGAACTTTAAGTTCTCCTGAAATTCATGAATATTCTAACAAACACACATTTTTTTATTAAAATTATCTTCCCTATTACCGTAGGACAGTGATCCTCACTATTTTTTTCACAAGAGCCACATTGGCAGTGCAAAATCAAAACGCGAGCCACTTTCACGACAACATACAAATATTACATATTTTTTCCACAAATATAGTAACTGTGCCCTAGGACCTTTGGATCCCACTGCCTTTCGTTTTCCTGTGTGTGATGAAGCTCTGATAGGAATGGTTCTCACCTCTTTTACCTTTGATTCCCCGCCTTACCAACTGCAACTCTAAAAAAGTTAACCAAACTTTAAAAGCAAATACTGTAGGTTGTAGGCAAAGGGTATATGGAGAACATGTTCACTGATGATCTATGTTTTCCACCCAAATAAAACAAATCACTAAATGCAAGACACATTTGGAGCCCCTTTAAATTAAATCACCTTTTGTACTAATATTAAGGTTCTGTCAGCAGTTTGTTGAAGTGCTTTGTTTGCTTCTCCCCACAAGAGACAGTCGTAAACTAGTGCAACCCAGACCTCATTGAACATTTAAAAACAAGAGACAGAAACAGCTGACTGAAGTTTCATTTTGAGCAATTTTGAGCTCAGAAGCAAATCTTCCAGCCCCTGCTATCAACCAACACCAGCAGCATCTACAGGTCCAAAGTTTCTCGATATCCCATGATGATATTTTGGCAAAATGTTGGATTAGGTCTAACTGTGCTGTCTTATCTGGGTTAATTCTCTACCTTGTTTTATTGTTTGTAAAGTAATTCAAGCATTCTTCCTCATCCCTTCTTCTCACACTCATCCTCTATCATTTCCTTGTTCTTTCATTCACCTTCCTTCTCCTATTTATCCTTCTCTTTCGACTCCCAGCCATCACCTCCTCCTCCTCTCCGTTGCCGTGGGGATACAGGGGCTCCTGACAGGCAGCCTGCTAAGCCAATTGCATTCACCCTCAGCCACACAGTTGAACACTCATTGGCCGGTCCCTGGGGAGCTGGGATGTATCAACGTGTGTATTAGTGTGTGCATGTGTGGATTCATATAGTGCGTGTGTGTGTGTGTGTGTAATAGAGTGATGGATGATCTCCTCTCCAGCAGCAGAGGAGAGGAAGGATCATTCACTCTCAGTGTCTCTCTCCCCTCTCTCTTTTTAATTCCTGTTCTCTCTCTCTCTCTCTCTCCCTCTCTCTCTCCCTCTCCCTCTCTCTCTCTATGACACTGTCTCTCACCCTCCACATCTCTCTGTCGCTGTGGAGAGCAAAAGAGAGAAGACGTTTGTTCTTGGAGATACTCGAGGAAAACAAGAAAATTGCTGCTGCTGCTTGTGCTAGATGTTAACATGCAGCACTGCACGCCGTGATTATAACACACGCACACACACACACGCTCCATGTTGCTGCAGCCATGCCAGGAATATATACCTGCTGTATATCTGCTGCATAGTGCATGGAACATGATGGATACCTCTTATACTGGTGAGTGCTTTCTGTATGACTTGTGGAAGTGTGTGTGTGTGTGTGTGTGTGTGTGTGTGTGTGTCTTGTGAGGACTGCGGTAGTCCTTGAACAGTGTGGCGACTCAGTCTGCGGTTGTGACAGCTGAAGGGAGTAAGAAAACGGCTGGGGATTTTTGTCGCAGGTTTTGAAGGAGTGAAAGGACGCTGCAGGTCCTCGCCGCCAACCCTCGTGTTGCCGTGCATCTCGAGGTTCTTTTGGTGTTTTGTCACTTTGGTTGTTCTGATCTTACTGAGGAGAAACAAGAAATTGTTTCGGCAGAGTTGAGTCAGTGTCAGTGTCACTCCACAGGTTCATGCCCTGAAGTCAGAGAAAGGCAGAATGTGCAACAAGACCAGATGATGATGAGGTGTTTTATTTTAAAAGGAATGAGGGTATTTGAGTCTTTTTGGTGGAGGGCAAAGTGACAAGAGGAAGGAAGAGGCAGGAATTATACAGTAACAAAGGTTTTGATTCCCCAGGTTTAGGCGTAGAGAGTCACATTAACAAGATATGGCCCTTGGGAAACTGAGCCACCATGATGCTTCCAGAGTGCTAACAAGGTGAAAGTGTCTAAGCTTCGTTAGTTCTGTTTAGAGCTGGTGTGGACAGACGCCATAAGCTGGTGTGTGATGTGGCAACATGAAACAAGAGAGAGCACAGTCATTCTTACGGATGCAGTCAGAGTTTAGATACGCAGGTCAAAGGCTTGGCTGAAGACTGATCTGCTCTAACAGGAGGATAGAGATTCACACCACTGCCTGTCTAATTTACCAGAACCACAATCTCTTTCTGTGCCCCCCCCCTCCTCCCTCCAGCCTCACTCATAATTAACAGCAGTGCACTAAGGTATCTTTTAAGGGTGCACAGCGATATTCAGTGGATTTCCACCCTGATTAAATGGAGGTCAAGTTAAAGGGGTCGAAACCTCGTGACACCGAACAAATGGTTCAGGTTCTCATGACAACACACAGCGCCTTCAGGCTCAGAAAGACTGAGCGCTAGCTTGGGAGACTCTAAAGACGTAACCCTCTCCAGAGCTCCACAACTAATCTGTTAATGTTTATCTTTTTTTATCACAGGATTTATTACATTTGCTACAATTTGATAGTACAAGGCAAAATAGGCTGCGTATTTTACTAAACTGAAAGTAGCAGGAAGTAAGTATACATTTTTCTCCGGATATTCACTTATTAGGTTATTTTGTTTTCTTATTATTATTCAAAGGAGTGCCAACAATAACCCATGCTTCAAAAATAAGGATATCTTACAAATATTTGACACATTGTTTGCACGGGAGAAATCACAAGAAAATGAATGCAATGCAAATGAAAACCTCACTTTCCACAGCATAAATTGATCTTTGGGGAATCAGGCCCAGAGCTTTACAGATCTCTCTGCCTTCTCCAGGCGATACCGCAAATGATATCTCGTTTCCAATCAGGTCTTGTGTTAGGAGTAAAAGTCCCCCTCCCTCCTTTAATGCTTTAAGAATAAATCTGAATATTTCAAATACTAAGCACAGAGGTACTGAGAATTAGAAGCAGTGATAAAGCAAAGGCTTTAGGAATACGAATTCAGACACAGTGCCAGAGTCACAAAGTGCATTTACTATAAGCTCTGTAGTTGATCGGAATTTTGTGTTTGTACTTTAATGAAGTATTTCCATTACCACTTGCCATTGATTAAATATTAAGCAGTTAAAATCCATCCAATAATATAGTAGCATTCACAATGATATAGCCGAAAGTCATTTAAATGTATTGATAATAACAATCCAATAATATCTAGCAACTGTGTGCATAATGAGTACTTTTGATATTAGTAACATCCCATCTTCTTCCTGGACTCCTTTTTGCTGTAATGGAAATTTCTCTTACAGTTGAGACTTGAGTTCTTATCAGGATGTAGGTTGGGCTAAGCCAGGGTAGGGATGAATAGGTGTGAAGATCCTTTTTATACTCATGCACGAAATCTGAAGTTTTGTTCTGTCAATGACCTAAATCAACTTGGTAAGCACAATTTTTGCCAGATTTTCTTTATTTTATTTCTTCTGAACACATGCTTTTAGGTATTAGCTGAATCTGCCACAGGCATTTGTAGCCTCTAGCCCTCTCCACCATCAGTCAGAATACAGCAAGAAACAGACTCTAGAAATTTTTATGCAGCACCATCAGTTTTGTATCTAGCGACCTGTCAGAATTGATATAAAAACCCATCTGCTGCTGCCTCCTCCACACTGAACACACAGGCCACTGTAGATTTACACATGTACCATCATAAACCAACAAACAGAGGTCAGACTGTTAACCTGTGTGTTCAGAGCGTGTGTGAATGTGAGAGTAATTAACAGTAGACAGGTCGCTGATTAAAGAGAGAACTGTGACTCGTGGGAGTGGAGGCTAAGTGGGAATTCTAATGTTGCTAAGGGTAACAAGGAGTACGTGTGGTAGGACAGGGGTTAGACGGTGGATGAAGGAATAGGTGGAGGTGCTACACGGGATGGGTTAAATAGTAAATCAATGGCAGACTGATGGAGGAGAGAAGGAGGAGGAAAGGAAGGAGACATTTTCTTCATGAAGAAATTCTTATCCTATCTTAATGCTATGGTGATAGTGCTTGATTTGTTTCATGCGGGCAATAACAACCAGAGAAATAGAAAATATAAAATTGAAAGAAAAAACAGGAGGAGGAAACAGGAAACTGAGATAGGCACTGAGAACACACTGTTCTGCTCATGTCTTTATGCTGCAACTTGAGATGGTCATGACTCTTATTTATAAATTGGTTCCAAATTATGCTACAGCAGGGGTTTGTTTTGATTGACATTTATAAGTCACATCCATCTTCTCACATTTATTTGACCAAGGGTTTCGCTTGTTTAAATCATTATATATTGGGGCCGGCTGTGGCTCAGCAGGTAGAGCGGGTTGTCCATGAACCAGAGTGCTAGTGGTTTGATCGCCAGAATGTGCCACATGCTGAAGTGTCCTTGAGCAAGACACTGAATCCCCAGTTGCTCCCAGTGCGTGACATTGGTGTGTGAATGTGTGTGTGTTTGTGTGAGCGAATGGGTAGATGTGTCTCTGACTGTACTTTGAGAACCAATATGTAGAAAAGAGCTGTATAAAAGCAAGACCATTTACCATATATCTTAACTACGCATTACATATACAGTTTGCATTTTGTTTGTTCATATCAGAATAAGAAAAAACAATATCTAAAACATGAGTGCTACTATACATATTTTATGTGCACATTAGTGTAACAGGTACATGACATGGGAAGAGGACAGTGTGGGGTTTAGTTGTTAGCCTAGTCAAAAATGTCTCACAGATTTAACAATACTTCAAGTTAGAACTTTAAGAAAGCGTTATTGTAAATACAGCACAGGTAATGTGAAAAGATCATTCTAGTTTATCACACCTGTTGTCTTATTGTCAGAGTTTTCTATAATTTCTTCAGTTATGACACTTGAGATCTCACCAAAGTTAGGTTTGTGGAAAACCAGGGACAATAAAATGAAAATTAATGTTATTCTATTTGCCATCCAAATGAATATATTTAGAGAATTTGGAAAAACCAAACTGTTAGTTTCCAACCCATCTAAGTATCTGACTCTTTCTTGCTTTTTCATGCTTTATCAGAGTTTATTTTTGTCATGTTGCTAGGTTCACAGCAATAGGCTTGGTCAGTACCATAGTGAGAAAATGTCCTTAAATTTATTAAACCAACTAAACCCAAATTTGCTGAAGATGAGTTGTACAAATGCTTGTACCTTCTAACCTCCCAAACAATTGTTGACTGATTGTTTTGATTCCAACCAATCTAATTGAAAATTGCGGAGATGGAGAAGCAGCCAGAAAAACACTACTACCAAGTGGACCATCACAGCTCTCTTGGTCTGTGTCACCGCGACTCATAGTTATTTTTTGTTATTTGTGTGGGACATAGACGCCGTAACCTCCGCATGTAGCCAATACTTGTGTGCTCATCAGTCTCTTGCTCTGTAACAATGACACCCAAATGCTAGTTGGCTCTGTATCTTTTTTTGCCAGTCAGGTTAATTGCTTCACTTTCAGCATGCAGTAATAAAAATTTTTGCCTGAATTTCGCCGAAATTTCCTGCGCTCTCTGTCCGCCTGCCACCGCAGACCATAGTTAAATTTCTGGAGAGGTGCACGTCAGCTTCCCAAATGGACCAAAATATAACTGGCCACCTCCTGACACCAAAATGCCATGTGTGCAATTCCTGAACCTAAGCAAACACTACAGAGAGGAGATCAAGAAAAACAAAAATATCCCAAAACACACAGCACAGACGGAAGATCCAACTAGTGAGGGTTAGTGTGTGTGTATACGTGCTGCTTTTATTTAAGAGTCAGTCCAGATTGCATCCAGTCTCATGATCACTTTAGGAACTAATTATCCAGCGTCACATTTGGTTTATTAAAAGTTGATTCATTATTCAGGATCTCTCAGTTAATTAGAATGCCATCAGTGGAGAACATTTATTCAAACTATTCATTTGAAAAAGGCATGACCTCAGCCATGTTCAGACATCTCCACTGTCCCATGAGTCATGAACTGCCAGCTTACAGATTTAATGTGCCACTGCAGGACCAGGTGGAGGTGGAGGTGGAGGTAAAAGAGAGCACAGTCATTCTTACGTCTGGACGGATGCAGTCAGAGTTTAGATACGCAGGTCAAAGGCTTGGCTGAAGACTGATCTGCTCTAACAGGAGGATAGAGATTCACAACACTGCCTGTCTAATTTACCAGAACCACAATCTCTTTGGTGTCAGGAGCCATGTACGTTATAAATGGCTGTCACATGAAACCTCCCCAGCTGATTACTTCTATTTAGATAAATGACTCTACAAGACAGGTTCTCTGAGATGTTATGCTTATAGATGCTAATCAGACACTCTCTTATTAACTATGTACAAGTTTGCATTAACGTTCAGTTAACAAAATGTTTTCTTTCCAAAAACCCAAATGCTAAAATCTCAAATATGATTCATCGATTCATTTGCATGTTTTCAGCGAAATGTTTTTAATCATTACAAAAGTTCTGCTGGGAAAAGAAATCTACTTAAAGAAAAACTTAAATTGAGAAAGTTTTCATCAGCACACAATTATTGCTGGAGTTGGTTTACTCATTCAAACTTAATTTAATGATTCTATATACTGACTAGTTTATTTTGTTGTTGTTGTTCAAATGATAATGTATTCTTGTTTCAGGATGCCAGTAAACATGAGTGCTTGTTTGTGTGTTTAGGGGTTGTTTGGATTTAACTTGAAGAGAGCTTTTAATCATTCTTCAAGTTTGCAGATTTTCCACAAATCATCAAAACTTGATGACAAAATCCATTTTAATTGCAAAGCAATCCACAGTTGTTTTTTTAATCTTAAGTGGCACTTTAACACAAAAATGTAATTTAGGTGTGAGTGTGAGTGTGGATGGTTGTCTGTCTCTCTGTGTTAGCCCTGTGATAGACTGGAGACCTGTCCAGGGTGTACCCCGCTTTTTGCAGGGCATTCATTTGTGTACTGGCCATCTTTTTCTGAAGACATACAGCATGGCTGGTGCAGCTGAAAGAGAAGCCACCTCCAGTACCATAGAAGCACCTGATGCACACAAGCATTTGAGTTATTTCCTAGTATATACAGTCAATGGTTATTCAAAAAAGCAGGCAGAAGAAATATCACGTGCTGGGGATGGATGGGCAAGTGAACTTGAACCAGTGCACTTTTAGTTATGTGAACTCAACTGTGAACTAGTTCTTGTTTAGTGTGAACTAGTGTAAACTAGGAGCAGTTCAGCTGTGTGTGAAAATACTTCACTAAAGATGAACTACACATGACATGCAAGTACAAAAATGACTAGACCTTTAACTGCTATAGGCTTCGGAGATATACCGTTTTGTTTTTTGTTTTTTTCTTTTCATCCTGGCTATATTATCCTGTAAACGAGCTGTGAAGTACTATTAATGAATGCTACTGACAGTGATTTATATTGGCTATACATATCTGCAGCACACAGTATTGATCAGCTCATGTGTTCATGTTCAGTGTTGTGTTCTATTAGTTGACATTGTTGCTGTGGTTGTAGAGCATATTTTTTGTTTGTTTTTTTAGAAGTGTGGGGCCGGTGTTTGGTGTTGGAGTGGGCTACAGCTGACAGTAGTCCATGTTCAAGCTTCAATTACCTTGCAGAAAATCCTCCATAGCTTCCTTAGCGTGAGACGCTACAATATGTACTCAGACGTCAATGACTAGTCGAGGTCCACTTGACTTTAAAACAAACAATTTCATTCAACCCCTAAATGCAATTCATTTAACAAGAAAGACATGCTGAGTGATATTCCTAATATCGGTGACTCAGAATTCTAATGATGAAAATTAGAGGTTAATGATGAAATGAACACAACAACAGCATAATGTATTGCTCCCAAGAAAACTGTATCAGGACATATCAGCTCATATTCCACCAGTGTTTACATAAACTAATGTGGACAAACGGTAAATCCACAGAGTCTCATATGGTAGACACCTTTCATGGTTATTCAGAAAACGAAGAGTGGTCAGTAGTTTGCTCCATAGTACTGATTTTCGAAGGTCAAGTGGTTGAAGGAGAGTATCCTACTGCGGGGTCAAACTGAGATTTCCTGCAAAGTCTAATGGAAGAAAACACAGCAGGGAACACACATTAAAGAGGATCTGATGGTGATTACACTATCTGCCTTTAAGGAGGAGAGTTACTAATAAGGAAGTTGTACAAAAGGAAAGGTCAGGTACATCAGAGCTATGAACACAAGTCTTAATTACAGACAAACCTAAAAGCCTGCAGCACAGACCGCCCAGACTTTAGACGGAATCTGATTTTCTAGTTAATATTTCAGAGGCTGTCACAACAAATGTGTCAGCATATGTTTAAATCTTATCTGTGGATATTTGACAGACCTCTTAAGAGACAACACAAAGTCAGGTTCAGAGTCAGTCAGTCAGTCAATTTGTAAAAATTCTGGTAGTGTATACTAAGTATTTTCTTGCTGAATCAAGTCATTCATATCCAAGTCTTGTAAAATCCAACATACAGAAAGTATTCAAATACGGTGGTACTTTATGCAGCTTTAAAGTCAGAGACATTTCAAATAGTACTAAAGCAAATATACATATTCACTTCCTGGTTGAGCATTTGGTTGAGTGTTTGATGTTCTAAAAACCTAAAAGTCAGGATAATGGTTCACAAGCTTTCACAATCTGTCCAGTTGCTGCTGTGAGGTGAAAAACTCACCAGAGACCAAATTTTATAAAAAGGTTGAATTGACTACAGAGAATGAATGGTGTTCATCATTTGGGATCAATCACAAATCTACCAAAAAATCTAAAGAGGAAGAACTAACCAAATACTAAATGATGGTTTTCGCAGACAACTCCTCAGAGAAGAACGATGTACCAGGCTGTGTGTAGCTGTGTGCATTTGTGAGTCCTGAATAAAACATTGGGGAGTGAGACCACTTTATGAAATGTCTGCCACATTAAGACGACAGCGCCCTAAGAGGTCCGGGCCTCTGCATCTCTCTCCACTGTATAATACATAAATATTTCACATTTGGGCTGCTTTAATCCATTCTCAGAATGTCAATAGTCAGCACTTAAAAAAGTGCCCAGGCTCACAGTCCTGCCAGGTTAAACCGAACTGATCTCAGGTCTGTATGCAGGTCGTATAATGCATTACTAAATACTTTTGTCAAAAAAGCAGGATTCTTTTTCCTTATTCGTTGGAATGTCTCCCTAAATGCTGCACTGGCAAAATGTAAGCAGGGAAAGCTAATATCACGGTTCAAGCAGACTGTTGTCTCAGTAGAAATTTGTTCCTCTCCATGCGATGAACTAAATGCAGAGTCAACAGCCTCTGATCTCTGATGTCTTTACATTCCAGGAGAATATATCTTTAAGTGAAGCTGTGCAGCTCAGGATGTAAAGGGAAGGTCTACCACTTTGAGCAGTCCTGCTTCACATGTCTATGTAATGAGTGAAGCAATAATCCTGCAAGGCTGATGTTTGTTAGAGCTAACTTTTAGGAATTTGAATTTCTGGTTGAAGCTAATCCTATCGATTTGATTCTTCAAAGGCACTTGAGAATTTGATCAGGGATGCTGCATTCAGTCATCTAAGATTTAGAGCTCATGTGATAAGGTTATGTGGCATATATCGATACCAGAAACCATGATCAGCAGAGGTTTATGAGGGTTATGAGGAACATAGTGAGAGGATTCCACCTAAATGTAATGAAGCAAAAGCAGTAGAAACACTAAACACAGGAGGGATGCCAATATGTGGCTGACAAATTAAGCACAGTCCTGATCTCTGTGCTACTACCATTCATTTTTTGGAGTTTTCTACTACAGTGCAGTAAACATAGTAAAAACAAGAAGCAGAAATACAGGCATACTTCAACTCATCAAAACCTGGCACAGCACATTCAAGGGATCTGATATAATCAGAGGAAGAGGAAGAAATAGAATCAAATTCTAAAAGTGGAAAGCAATAAAATGTGTCATTTTTACTTCTGTAACATTTATGTGTGCATTGTGTTAATGTTCATAACATTTATATGGTCTCATCACTTATTCATATGTATTCGGAGCAAGATGTTTGATTTTTTCATGCTTTAAAGAAATGATGATATATGCGATTAACTGTAGTTACCAACAATTGCATAAAAAAAACTTATTTGTTGTTAGTTTTATGCTATATAATGTTTTTATTTTATTTATTCTATTATGACTGTTGCTTACACAGAGGATATGTGATAAAACGACAATACACTTGATCATTCCCTCACAACTGAAACTGTCTAGCACTTAGATCTGGTTATGATAAAGGACCCCGATGGTAGCACAATGGTCTTTAATTTGTCTATCAGAGCTTTCCATGTTGCCTGGTGTAATTAGAAAGATTGTTTCAGGAAAAAGCCACTGGAAACAAGAAAAGAAAGTGGCATTCAAACCAGTGTATGTGCTATGCCCTCCCATTGTTTGGCTTCACCATTTTTGGAGAAGATACTCCAGGATCACTGTCATACACTATGATACACTACATATGATAAAATAATTAATAATCAACATTTTGGGTTCACATTATGTTCGGACAGACTGTGCTGTATGTACCTGATGGGCTACCCACAGTGTGGTTAATCCATAGACATGTTGATTTTTTTTTTGATTTTTTTTAAACCAGCCTTCTTCATTACTATCATAATCATGTGTCATGCACTAACATCTACTGTATCCCACACTGCAAAATAATAGTAATGAGTGATCAGGTGCTTAACCTTGGCTAGGTGGTGGGTGGATGACTTGTACTGTGTAGATGTAAATTCAGATGATGTCAGAGCTATGTCACTACTGTGCAGTCTAAACGGAGACCTTCAAGATGATGGTTTGGAGTATTTCACTTCATTTGGCCACCATAAACCTAGTGAACCGCTTGCATGCTTTCACTGACAAATGTTATACTCACTGGGTTAGTGAAACCAAAACAAATAGCACTATTCTTATTTAATGGTAAATCCTTGTTCTTAGGTGGTAATTGTGGATACACCAAATAACAGCATCACTTATAGCGTTCCATGTCGTAGAATTGGCCTTATTATGCCAAAGTTTAAATTTAGTCTCAGAAATGTGGTGTAAAATATATTGAAGTTAACAGCACACTGGAATCAGTTATATTATATTGTGTTATATTACATTACGTTTTAACTACTAAGTATTAGCACAATTTGCTATTTGTCAGTCACCACTGTAATAAGTTTTATGTAATTGTGTGTATGTGTGCAGGAAGGGAAAAACAAAGGACGTTACGGCAGGCTTTTAGCGTCTAGTAATAAGAGCGGAGTGAATGTGTGAGCATCGTAGAAATAAACAATGGAAATTAAACTAGTGTATGGAAGCGTCTCTTGAGAGCACAGTCTCCAACCGAGAGAAAAAAAATGTTTAACAACACACCATTAAGCATTCAAAGCATGCCCCCTTCATTAGCATATAAGTTGTTTTTGTTGCTACCTAAATACTATACATAAAGTCATTGTTTCCATCTCTGTGGCGGGACATTTACATAATATTGTAATGTTAGATACAGTACACCAGCTTCCTCCTCTCTACGGGCAAAGATGGATGCATGCAAGGGTTTTAATAAGTTTTAAAAAGGCCACACAAAGAATGATTTCAAGTGAGCGTTGTAAGGATGTGTATATAGTGTGCTACGGCATTTAATCTAGACTGGATGGATTATCTAAACAGATAGTGTTCTGATAGTGGTGATGGAGAGTGTTTATAATCTGCTTAATATCTTTCCAAAATAGTGTTCAGATGGGTTGAAATCTGGAGACTGTGAAGGTAATCACAGGCAAACGGTTTTCTACACCTATAGACCCATACTATAACTCCTTGTGCCCTGTGGTAGGGAGAATTCTGGGATGTGATCACTCATCATCGTAGGAATAAGGTGTTCCCTCAGAATAACCTTGTTCTGATTAGCAGTGATCCGTCCCTTTAGGTGGACAAGCGGACCCAAACCATGTCAGCAAAATGCTCTCTCACAGATTTTAGCCACAGCATCCTCTCGTTGTAGAGGTCAATCAATCATGCCTGTCGAACTCATTGTTGTGAATGTGGTGAAGGATGACTTATCTGACCAAATAAGTGCTTTTCTCATCTCTTTAGACTTTAGGTTTCGAGTTGCACCGCTGAACTCTCAAATGTATATTCATCTTTGTGCTGAGGTGTCTGCACATGGCAACCTGTAACAGTGTGAGCTTGTGCCTCTTTGAGAAACTGTCATACAACAAAAGATAGGTTACACATAAACTAAATGAAACAAACCTAATAAAAATACTGGTTTCTATGCAACTGACTATTCTTGCTGACGCAGTACTGTGAGGTTTTCAGTGACCTGAGGAAGTTTCCCTTCAAACAGACAGAGATGTAGAGACATAGGTGGAAAGAAATGGAGACAGGCGAATAAAGTGACAGGGGAACTCTTTCACTTTTGAAACATGTACACTCACACTGCCATAAACAAGCTAATATATGCATGACGTGTCATAGCTCTCATCAGGAGTAAACTGCTCCAGCCTTTACCGACAGCTTCATCTACTGCTGTACACTCAGATGTGGCTTCTGCACTCAAGGTCACAAATTAATCAAAACATCAATATGTGCAGTCGACATAGGCGAAGCCCGCTGTAGACCTGTCACCTGTACCAAGCACAGATTCAGTTCCTCATGAATTATGCAAAAAGCAGCAGACGAGGTTCAGCACAAGACGTTGCATGACAGATAGTTTTGGTGGATCAACACTATCTTGAGGTTGTGTGTATCAGCTGCAGTAAACTGCATGTTATTTTGTGTCTGTAATTTGGGTCTACAGGTACAGTTTCAGGGGGTAGCGAAGCTCTGTTAATTTACTGGTGAATGCTATAGGAACCAAAGGTTAGAGGTGGGTTACAGATTCACATCCCCCTGTGTCCATACTTGAGTAAGCACTGTGCGAACAAATTGACGTGTTAAATCCAGAGAAAGATCCCTATGAGGTACCGGTAAAGGAGATTAAATTCACATCTGGGGGAACTGGGATAGCATTTTAAATAAACGTGTCTTTATCGATAAAGCAATGAAGAACATCAACTACCCTTCAGCATTACTAACATGCTGCAAAGTTGTAGTTTTGATACCAACTTGTCAATAATATGCAGCAATGAAATAATATAAGGCTGGAAAGACTAATAAGTCCCAATATTCATAAATGTCAGTATAGCTTCATCTCAAAAGCGACATCTTACATCAGCTTTTATTCTCTTCTGCTCCCCAGGTGGAAACTGACACCAGTGACAACGACGGAAAATGATGATGACAGAAGGGAGAATGATTCATCCCCAGCAAGACCCACTGCATTCCTCAACCTCCCCTCTGCTTCACAGCACTGCTCCCTAAAGG
This sequence comes from Planiliza haematocheilus, assembly GCA_005024645.1. NCBI lineage: Eukaryota > Metazoa > Chordata > Actinopteri > Mugiliformes > Mugilidae > Planiliza > Planiliza haematocheilus. The sequence continues at coordinate 1,054,706 of SRSE01001160.1, forward strand.
ATACATTGACCTTGACATATCACAGTGTGCATGACAACCTGGCAAAGACTGACCTGAAAGGGTGCCTCTCTTTGCCAAGAACTGGAAGACAACAGGGCTAAAGCTTCAGGGACCAAGGATCAGCAGAAATCCACTCTGTCTTGGTGCAGTAACAAATGAGCTTTTATTTTAGAAGTTAACAGTGCTAACAGCTGACTCCATAAGGGCCAATTACTGGCTGAAGGGAAAACGGGGCCAAGATGAAGGAAACAGCCGTTGTGGCTTGTTTGCTGGCTGAGCTGTCTCTGGCTGCTTTTGTTCTGGCCTCTGAGGGTCCCGCTCATTGCCCTGCATTGTGTCGATGTGAGATACGACCCTGGTTTTCTCCCAGCTCTATTTACACTGAGGCTACCACTGTGGACTGTAATGACTTGGGCCTTTTGGCATTACCAGATAGACTGCCCTCAGAAACACAAGTACTACTGCTACAAACAAACAACATTGTCAAGGTGAAGCAAACTTTGGATTACTTGGCCAACATCACTGAAATCGACTTGTCTCAGAATAACATTTCCTCAGTGAGCGATGTTTGTCTGGGGTCTCTCCCCCAGTTGTTATCACTCCACATGGAGGAGAACTGGATTCAGGAGCTTTCTGACAGCTGCCTTACTTCTCTGCCCAACCTCCAAGAGTTTTACATAAACCACAACCTGATTTTCTCCATAAGCTCCCAGGCCTTCCATGGACTTAGCAGGCTACTCAGACTCCATCTCAATTCCAATCGACTGACAAGTATCAACAGCCAGTGGTTCCAGCCTCTCCCCAACCTAGAGATACTAATGCTTGGAGAAAATCCCATTCTTTATCTGTCAGACATGAATTTTAAACCCCTGACTAACCTCCGCAGCCTTGTACTCGCGAAAATGAATTTAACTAAAATTCCTGACGATACTCTGGTTGGTCTTGAAAACTTGGAGAGCCTCTCTTTATTTGACAACCTGCTTAATAAAGTTCCCCAAGCTGCGCTGACAAGAGTCCCAAATCTGAAGTTTTTGGATCTGAATAAGAATCCCATTGACAGAATCAAGAAAGATGACTTTGTGGATATGATGCACCTCAAAGAGCTTGGCATCAACAGCATGCCTGAGCTTGTATCCATCGACAAGTTTGCACTGAACAACCTGCCAGAACTAACAAAAATAGAGGCCACCAACAATCCTAGGCTGTCCTATATACACCCTCAGGCCTTCCACAAGCTCCCAAGACTCGAAACGTTGATGCTCAACAGCAATGCTCTGATTGCACTCCACCACAGAACCGTGAAGTCCCTGCCCAACCTGCGAGAGGTGAGTCTGCACAGCAACCCAATTCGGTGCGATTGTGTAATCCGTTGGATAAACATGAACAGGACCGCTATTCGCTTCATGGAACCTGACTCCTTATTTTGTGCGGAACCCCCAGAGTACCATGGGCAGCATGTTCGAGAGGTGCACTTCAGGGAGATGACAGAGATCTGCCTTCCCCTAATCGCACCTGGGGCCCTCCCAGATCGCATTGAAGTCAGCAAAGGGAGTTCAGTGTCATTGCATTGTCGTGCATTTGGAGAACCAGAGCCTGAAATCTATTGGGTGATGCCATCAGGTCAGAGGATCCTTCCTGGCAGCGTGTCAAACAGATATTACATGCAACCTGATGGAACTTTTGAAATCAATGATGCCACATGGCAAGAAGCTGGGTCATACACCTGCATTGCCCGCAATCTTGTTGGGGCAGATCTCAAGTCTGTGCTCGTTTCCGTGGACGGATACACTGCCCTGCCTTCAAAACAAATTTTACATGTATATATCACGTCTGTCCAGTCACATTCTGTTCTTGTTTCCTGGGGAAGCAGGGGTGCTTTGCTATCACAAATAAATTGCTCAAGTTTATCAGAAGGTCATCACCTCTTGATGCCATTTACAGCCAGGCTTCCCGCTGACGTCAAAGAATATCGCATCAAAAAACTAAAACCATCCACACACTATCAAGTTTGTGTTGAGGTCACAGCGACACAGCTTGGATACATCAGGGGCTGTGTCAACGTGACCACAAAGGAGACAGTGGTCCCAAAGGAGACAACCCAGAACTGGGACAGTTTGGTAATGGCTACTTGTGCTGTGTTTTTTGTCACGGTTGCTGTGGCTTGCTCTGTCATCTATACATCTCTGTACAGCCAAGTCTTTTACAGGAAACTGATTGAAGATCCTGCGGAAACGTTACTGATTCCCAGCACTCATTCCTCCTCTTTGTCTTCTTTCCATGAATCTGGTGTCTCTGGGATACAGGTGAAAGCAACTGTAATAAACGTACTGGACAACTCCATGTAAGAAAAATCCTTGAACGTACAGCTGTGCTCATAAGTTTGCATACCATGGCAGACTTAATGATTTCTTGGCCATTTTTCAGAGAATATGAATGATAACACAAAAACATCTCTTTTACTCTTTCCTAAATTACCTTGATCAAAAGTTTACATAACCCAGTTCTTTATACCATATATTATCCCCTTTAACATCAATGACAGCTTGAAGTATTTTGTGGTAGTTGTGGATGAGGCTCTTTATTTCCTCAGATGGTAAAGCTGCCCATTCTTCTTGGCAAAAAGCCTCGAGTTCCTGTAAACCCTTGGACTGTCTTGCATGGACTGCACATTTGACATCTCCCCAGAGTGACTCAATGATACTGTGGTCAGGAGACTGACATGGCCACTGAAGAACCTGCACTTCATTCTGCTGTAGCCAATGACAGGTCAACTTGGCCTTCTGTTTTGGATCATTGTCATGTTGGACCATTCAAGTACGTCCCATGCACAGCAAAGTTTCTGATACTTACTTTCTGATAACATGCTGCATTCATCTTGCTATCAATTTTGACCAAGTTTCCTGTGCCTTTGTAGCTCACACATCCCCAAAACATCAGCAATTTACCTCTGTGTTTCACAGTAGGAATGGTGTACCTTTCATCATAGGCTTTGTTGACTAATCTCCAAATGTAACATTTATGGTTTTGGCCAAAACGTTTGGTCAGTTTTTGTCTAATTAGATCAGAGCTGGAAGAAGATTTGTTTCAGAATAAATAGCTTCACCCAACCACTAACCATGAATGAAAAAAGTGTTTCTCTTACCTTTCACATTCTCTGAAAAAATGGCCAAATAAAATAAAATAAAATAATAATAATAATAATAATAATAATAATAATAATTCTGCCAGGATATGTAAACTTATGCCCACAGCTGTAACTGGGATTAAGTGAAGATGTAAATTGGGGGATACTGGACAATTTATGTGCCCTCTTTCCATACCTTTTAGTCTGTCATTTTTCACTGGAATTCAGCATTCTGTCAACAAAGGAAGATTCATACACACTTAAATTACAGAACTGGCTAAAATCTATTTTCTATTTCAAATATTACCATTATAGCTTAATCAGGCAGATATCTTGACTATAATCTACACGACTAATGGTCATTCATGCTGTGCAACCAGAGTAATGCACAGCATGGGAACTATTCTGTCTTAAATACGTTGATGAAGCGGCTTTGATGTCTGCAAAATGCATTTTCTTTGCTGTGTTACATAAATGGTGCCAAGCGAAGATAGTTTATTACAGCAGAAAAAAAACTTGTAAGCCTAGTGTACAAAAATTACTATAATGTAAACAATTTTATGAACAAATACATTTTTCATTAAACCTGTGTGGTGTCTTCTAACTACAATCTGCTCTCTTTAAATGTGGACACTTTTTACAAAAGAAGGGTGTTTTGGCATGTATCTACAAAAAATAACTGTTGCACATGAACAGCCAAATACTTATTCTTATGGATAAGTCTCTTGCGTTCCTGTAAGAATCATACGGCAGCAGAAGTGTGAGATCTGCTGCAGACAAACAAAATTAAAGGGGTTTGCCCCTCAAGGAAGAGAATCTAACTCTGTTAGGGAAATGCAATGCACTCTCAAACAACATGGTGAGCATGAGCTAGTTTGGTTTTTGTGTGCCTGCCGGGACTGTGTATGTAACTTAATGGGTGTGTACATGTGCGTAAAGTGTGAGGACATTGGCAAACTCGTTGACTTTGAATTACATTATATTCTCTTTCATTAAAAATCCAATATGGATTCCCAGCACAAATCTCGGCGCAGTGATGAATCGCCGCCATGCACAAACTGATGGGAGGCATTTATCAGTGGGACTCAGTCGTAGATCAACTGAGTTTCAGCACTTTGGACAGGGCTCTTAGAGTACAGTCATTTGTCACTGCCACAGAAGCTAAAATATGACCTATTAGAGGCAGGTAGTGAATAGGTCAGCAAGAAAATGGTGCCCCCTTCCTTGTGTGACCCTTGAAAGATACAGTATTTGCAAGAACAGTTCAGCGCTTACTGGGCTTATTTTTTAAGTGTCTCACACTTATTAAGTGAGTGGAGTACACTTCATAGCCTCACTCAGCTCCAGCCCCAAACAGGACGGAGGATGCCAATATCTGATGCTTCTCAATGTGGAAGGTCAACCAGACCTGGATTCTCTGGAGAGTCTAATGTATGGCTATTTAGGATAAAGGAATGGAGGAGATGACAAGTCACTTAGAGCCTTTTCATTTTTGTTAGCTTCTTTATCTGTGCTGCTGGGATCTCTCCCACTGAGAGAAGCAGATGATATGTCAATGTTTAATCCTCAAAGCAAAACAAAAAAAAACAAAAAACACATCATACTTACTATTCCACTAAAACTAAAAGAAGAAAGAAACTCTTCTGTATTAGTAATTGCTCACTACTGAGGAAGCACGTCAAGCACAACATGCTGCAGCAGATCCAGGGGGAATGTGTTCAGAACAGGAATAGTTTTCTACACAGTACCCTCGCCGACTTACAGGTTGAATTAATTGTCAGTCCTTAGTGATACTGAAATCAGAACTCAAATCTGCATCCACATAAACTGATGCATTAAATGTCATGTTTTATAAAAGTTGTGCTTACATGACAACTGAATTACACATCTTTAGAACTTCAGAAACTAAACCATTGTCCAAAACTGAGAACAGAATAGAATAGAACAGTAGTTTATTTGCCATCTGCACAGGTACATTATAGTACAGGTACAGTGGAATTATTATATAAATAATTAATAATTAATTTATAATTTTATAATTTTATGTATTAATAAATAAATAAAAGCAGGCATACAAATGGTATTGATAATAAAAACAAATACACTTAAATACAAAAAAAAATTAAAGTGCACCTATAGGCACAGAATAACATATACAATATATATAATATAGACAAATGTGTCTAATATAGGCACAAAATGAATATCAGACATAGTCTTGGGGTCAACGTAATCCTCATCCACTACTCAGTTAAACCTACTAGAGCTGAATCTGCAAGTCCAACATGAGTGGTGAAGCTGAAGTCTAAAATGTCCTGCAACAAGATGCTGAGTGCTCTTTCACTAAGTGGTGCAGCTTTGCTAATACAATTTTTGTGATGTGACAACTGGAAATACTTCTGCTCAAATATGCTGAGAAGATTAGTAAAGAGAGTCCCATCTTATCTACAACTGACTACAGCTGGTCATCAAGACTAATGTACTAAATAAGAGCTTGTTATTTTGTTTGTTTTTTCATGGGTTGTCTGAAAAAGTTTCTCCCACTTTCTCAATATGTGTTGCAAATTTTGTCGTTAAACTAGCAAAAGCATAGTTTGCAGTCTGCTTTCAGTCTGTCATTTACACATTATCTCTAACTGCGCAGCCGTTGAGTAGTATAGTGTGCAGTTGTATGGGGTTTTACAAATATGAGTAAATGGGCTGATACCAGATACTACCGAATACCCAACTTTTACAATGTAGTCCAAGACAAATTTGTGTTGCTCTTGAACACTTGTGATTCATCCATTAATAATTCTCCTAAATCAGCACATAAATATTGCACAGAATCAGTGGGGAGTAAACAGCTCTACTTTTAAACTCCACATAGAATTAGTCACTCCTAAATGGACTGGAGTGCAATACAATTTCAATAAATTCTAAATTCTAGCCTATAAGACATGTTGCATGGAAGCACAGACATATGCATGGATATTACTTTGTACAATCAATAGTTGCTTTCAAAGTTTCCAATCATTGATTTGCCTTTAAGCAGTTCGTAGCAGCAAGATTGAGATGAAGTCTAAAATGTCCTGCAACGATGCACTGGATGTACTTTACTCCTCTTTTAGTAGCAGCATGTGAGGACGGCAACTCAACCACTCAAAGGAAGAAACTGAAACATCTTTTGGTTGTGCAGATCCCTGTTCTTCAATCTTTGAGTTTTGATTCTCTGGCAACAAGATACCCTACAATGGCATTCTGGATATACAATTAAAACTACATGCTGCCAAACTAAAGGAGCTCCGACAGTACATGTTTAGTTTCAGTAGAATCTCATCAGTACTCATTATATTGTATTACCAGTGTATACCCTCAACTATTTCTGCATTTCATTTTAGGCTATTAATCCATGCAAAAAAAAGCTAAAGCCTAATGATCTTGGCTGAAGGGGACTAATACCTCATTACGACATCGCTGCCTCTAAAATGTCCCACTTCTCTGCTGTGTGCTAACAGGAAATATAAACTTGGCGAGAGAGCAAAACTATTTCTCTCATGAATTATCACCCTATCAAAAACATTTGGTATTTAGGCCACACCTGCAGCTTTTTTTCTTAGGGTAAGTAAAAAAAAAACCTCACATTTATTTACTTTCTCTCATGCAGAACCTCCAGGGTTTTCAGCAATTATTCTCCCAGTCATTGGCCCATTAGGTTAAAACAACATCACTGACTTTGAGCAATCTTGGAACACCGTGCTTTAAGAGATTTTATTATTGTTTCATGATGGAGAGTCACAGGATGGTGTGAATGCACTTAACCTCTACTGCTAAACTGAAGCAGATAGTCACTACAAGGTTACATACAATAAGGAAGCAGGCACCATTCAGGCTGAGTAATGTCTACCTCTGACTTGTGTTTTGTTCTTGGTGCTGTGGTGGCTGTTTTTAAAATATTTTCAAGGAAAAACTGACTCAGGAAATTCTGTCTCACATTAATACAGACAGATAGTGACAGTACAAGCTGTCGGATCCAGTCAGTCTTCCAGTGACGGTCACTGAGCTGCTGTAACACACACTCCTAAGCGTTCCATTGCTTTGCTTAAGGACACTTCAATTGTTAAGAGAGATGCGAGAGTTTTTTTTTCCTGTTTTCCTACTAATGATTTTGTTAATAATTTCAGTAATGGTAGTTTTTGTTGCTGGCTGTCACATAAAATCTTCTTTTCCGTGATCTTTACCAGCAAACTGTGAGCTTGTTTGAAATGTTCCCTGCAGTTAGGACATTATGAGGTATTAATGGGGAGAACAGCTTGAAAGCTAAAGTACTACTTTCAGACATGACACAAGCTTGTGACAAGTTTCCTGTCAATTTCCCTGGAAAACTGTGTGCAAGAAGCCTGCTATAGGTGGACTCAATTCTAACCTTGAAGAGTCTATCCAACTATCCAACTGAAATGCATTCAATTGGATAGTCCTATAGCCAATTGATGATTTTATTTAAAAAAACAAAAACAAATCTAACTTCACAGTTTTTCCACATGATAAACATTATCCGGTGACCAGCTGTGGATCTAAAATATTGCGGCAGGACAACTATCTAGCTCACCTGGTTGAGTGGCTGTGGGAGCATCCATTAAGGCCATGTGTCTTTCAGCTTACCAACTTTCCAATGAAGACACAAAAGGCCATAAATACGACAGCGAAAACATGTCATCAACAGAGGAAATCACGATGGGTGGAGGAATACTTAATACCCAACTCCTGCGAACAAGCTGCTTTCAGCCCTGCAGTTTATTACCTGTGGATTTACCACAGCTGCCAAACCTTTCTGTGTTTTCTCCCTCTGGTCCCTCATGGCCCCATCGGTGCTAAAGGGAGGGGCATGGGCACGCTACGGGAGACTAGGCTGTGAATACCCTCATCCTCTACCAAAGGCTGCTCCATGATTACACATTCCATAATGAATAATTTACCTTTTCCTAATCACCCAGTAAGCTGCTTCATTTAAACACTGGCTTCCTCCTAGTGCAGTGATTAGAGCTGGGAGCCAAGGTGAGAGAGGAAGATTAGAGGAGAATTAAGACCCAGCTGTTGTGAGCAGCGTTGTCCTGCCGAATGCCACTGCTCTATTAGTACAGCTCATTACTGCCCGGCCAAATGTCCTCACCACGGACAAGAGACGTACAATTGAAGCCTTTCAGGACAAATAACTCCACTTTAAGGCTTCAGCCTTCAGCCATCTTTTAAATTTTTGAAAGATAAAGTGAAATCTTGTGGATCTAAGACAGTAAGCCTTCTTTTATGGATGAATGTTTCTCTCCAGTAGAGCTTTTAAGAGTGCATTCTTCAGTGATGCGGGATTGTGTAAACATGAGTCTGGACATGAAAGCTTTTTAAAAGCACCAGTCAGACAATATTCAGCAGACTAACTGACAGCACTTTCCTCTGCACCGCTCTATCTCCACGCTGCCATTCAATGTGAAGACATTCAGCCTGGGAGGAGAGTGTCCCACTCTAAATTATTCCTCAGTGGTGCTGCACAGTGACAGATCTACACTGGGAAAATCCAACAGGCAACAATAGAAGTCTGCGGTTTCTGAAGGCTGTGAAAGAGAATCTTGCCGGTGGAAATCGTTGCAACTGGTTGAGTATGAAGCAGGACCAGGCTGAGAGGTTTAGCTCCAAACCAGATACAGCACTGGTCAAACAAAACAGGGGGTTTAAATGTGATCCAACAAACACAGTATGGTTAAGATATCCTTAGAGTGGATCCCACTATACTGAACAGTATCTATAATACTACAAAACAGGATTTTACAACGTTATTGTACAGAGAGTATTTTTCTTACAAACACCGAACATGTTTACTTGGTGCAACCCTAACTCCATGTAGTAGTTTTTGACCTGGATATGTCCTTTAACACACATGTATAATTTAGACTGGATTAATGTAATTCCTTATTACCAGGATGTCCCAGGAACTCTGGGAAAAGCCTCCAGTGCTGTAGATACAAGGTCAAGTGGTAGAACTAGAAAACTGATTCCTTTTCTCCCACTGGCTTCTCTGCACTGGCTCCATGTAGCATTTAATGGCCACTATATATATATCACAGAAAACTCTCAGATATCAGACTTACATTACTTGTGGTTCCACATACAGGTTTAAGCAGAATGGTTGGCAGATTCTTTCAAAAAATGTATTGATACAGTTGGAAATAAATTATAGTCCCTTTGTGTCAAAAATATACAAGATGAAGAGGGTTTTGTTTACAGTAACCTGTAATTGTTAGCTGGAGAGTGAGATTCAGCAGAAGTGCCAAAAACTGTTGTGTGGAGGTGGAAGTACTCAGTGCAGATTAAGTTAAAGCACTAGCACAACTAGCCTATTCAGTACTGTTTTTCAGAAAGTTATTGGAGCATCCTTTTAATAAGAGCCTAAAAGTATATGTATATATATATATATATAAATGAAAAGAAATGTATGAACGAGTTTTCAGCATCCCTTTTAAGCAGGATGTTTCTTTTTTTGCAGGTGAAATAAAACTGTTCCAGAGACTTGTTTTATGTTTGTTGAAGCAGGATAAGTCCTAGTCAAAATTAACTCCAACATTCCTTGCTGTATTATTGGAGGCCAGGTTATTTCCATCCAGAGTTACTATATTAGATTTAACAATATCTTTGGGTTTGCCTGTGTTTAGAAGCAGAACGCTACAAAATACCTGGACCTTTATGTCTTTAGAACAACCTGGAAGTTTGACAAACTTAGTTTCACCTGGCTTCATAGATAAATATAGCTGGGTGTCTGGATAACTATGGATATGTAGATAGACAGATAGATACACACACAACATTATTAATCCCTTTGGGAGGTTCCCAACGGGAAATTGACAATTAGGCATTGTTACCTAATAATGTTGCATAAGGGAGAGATAATAATGTGAAAATTAGCAGTCCTAGCACAAAACCCTGAGGAACTCCAAGACTAACATTTCAAATACCATTATTGACCAAATAAATAGGAATCTATCACAAGGGTATGCTTGAAACCACTCTACTGTGGCTCCTTTAATCAAAGTATGTTTCAGTCTCTGAAAAAATAGGTTGTGATATTGCCAAATAGAGCTCAAAGATCTGGCTGCTTGATTATAGAGACATGTCTATTGTCCAAGACTATGAAATCACTGATGACTTTCCAACGTGCTGTTTCTGCGCTATGGCGTACTCTACATCCTGATTTATTATCTCTGGATAAATCATTCAGTGTTCACATTAAGGATTTTTCATGTTTTACTATATTCTTAACTAGAGCATTAAAAGTTTAATATGTTGATAAAATTCTGTACTTTGCACTTTCAAATGATGAGTGTCTTATTTAATCAAAGTAATTACATAACCATAATCTGCATGACGTTCAGTGACTCTAATGTGATAGTTCAGGCTGTTTTTATTATTTATTTGCCATGGTGAGAATTATTTCAGCGTACAAACTATGTTTAGTTCTCTGACAAATCACCAACAAAAGAAATGACCTATTGTTCAGACTACTTTCTGACAACAGATTAATTTATGTTAAGACTGATTAGACTCCTCTGCCCACTACCAAAATATGTTAAAAAGCCAGTTACCTTAAGCTAACATTATAATCATCTGGATTCACATTTAAAAAGCAATCTTAGGCCCCCAAATGTCTGAAGCCTATCCTACTTACTAAATATTAGTTTTTGTCCTACTAGCTGTCATTTGTTTCTGACAAGTCATCTATGAATGCACGACTCCAAGTTACACTTAGTTCTGCTACTGCTAGTCAATAACTAAAATGACCCTAATGTCAAAAATAGTATCCTTGTAGTGTAGCATCTGGAGAATAATACGTTGGAAACAGTCAGAGGAAAAGAGGAACAGATAGACCTGAATGTCTGTCCATTGTTCCAGACCAGAGGACGCCTTGTGTGCTCACCATTCGATTTGTCACCTTTTGAATCTGTGGGCCTGTGCGATCAATTGGCCAGTCTGGACTTTAGTGAATTCTGCCTGCTGGTTAAACACTCCAGGGATCGATGAAATAATGACTTGCCTGAGTTCATCTGCTCCAAGGTGTACTGTTGGAGGCATTAGAGTCATTTCCTCCCCTCCTATTGAGTGGCATACACTGTAAAAGGGAGACAGCTCTAAGTCCCGACAGATAGTCCCTACACTTTCCAGACAGGCGATGCAAGGAGAAAATAGACCCATCAATCTCCACCTAATGCTGAAAACCTGATGAGAAACATTGGGCGAACATTGAGCTGAAATGTAACGGCTGTTGTCCTGGGGTGAAATGACTTGAATTCATCACAGCACATATCTATTCACAGAAAAACCTGGCAGCAGTCCAAGTCTTGACAGAATGCTACTGGAAAAACATCAGGAACAAAAGCTAATTTAAACCTATACAAAGTCCAGAAGAGGGCAATTTATTTTAGCACTGAGACAGGAAAACATTCAGGGACGCAAACATCCTCCAGAGAGTACATGAAGCTATAAACAGGAGGTGTTTGGGACACCTTTTCTACCTCCCCATTGTTGTTCAAGTCACTGTATTGAGATCCAAGATTCATTTTAAGTGGTTAAAATTGACTCAGCTGCTTCTCAGCACCTTTTGAGAAAAAAAAAAAAGTAATTTTAGCTGAGTTCTTTGGACTGGAAACACATTTTGGCTCATCATTACTGTAATCTTTAACAGATCCTCTTCAGGATCATGGTTGATAAACAATAGTAATATTGAGGTTCTGCCAGTTTGAATGTCACATTAATGACATGTATGTCTGAATTACTCGCTATTAAATACCCGTCCAGTATCTATAACTGTAGAGTGTTGCAGGTATCCAGGGAATTTGGAAGCCAGGTCAAGACCAGGAATTTCCTCAAAGCACCCTTTTTTGCTCCATTTTTGCTCTGTGTCAGTGTGCATTTTCCTGCTGAAGTCGACTACCCTCAGGGAATACTGTTTCCATGAAGGGGTGTACAAAAACTGTGGTGCACTGTGTGTTTTCACACCTTTCTGTCAGAACCAGCAGTAACTTTTTCAGAGCCAGCAGATCGTGGACACCCCACAAAAAAACACAGTTCTGAGGATGCTCGGACCCAAATCCTTTCACTCAAACTGCTTATGCTGATTGTAAAAAGAAATGTATTATCTGTAAAAGGTTGCTTACACCAAATTATAACCTAACATCACATGACAAATTACAGATGGCTGCCAGGCACTGGATAGTAACCAAGCTTGCTGTAACAGTCTAAATACTTGTTGTTTTGGGGTGAGAAGGCGAGCAGATGCCCTTTGTTGACATTTTCGCTTATTGCAGTTTGTGCTGCTGTGGTGGGTCAAAACATTTTTAGAAAGCATGTGTCTTTTTAGGTTTCTATAGAAATATCTTTTGATTATCAGGTTTGGACTTATTCAGTTATTTTCAGCATGGGGATGAATGTCCGTACATACAGTACATACACAGTATCACAAAAAACATAGTCAACATGAATGAATGCTTTGTGTAATTGATCATTGATGACCCTGACACATTGTATTGCGACATTTTGCATTAGCCCTCACCAAATGTACACTATTCCCTCCTTTTTTGTAACTCCTGGATTCATGATTCAAGGCATGTTTATGAAATGGTAATCATAAGAAAATCATTCATACAGGTATGATATACAATATGGACACTACAAAAACCCTGTGTGTCACACTGTCAAACGGAGCGGGATAAGATTTGTTCCAAATGTAAAGAAACTGAAAAAGTATCTGTTTTTAAGTTAAAAGGAAAAGCTGTTTTTAGACTAGGCTGGGTGAAAGTGTGACTCACCTGACGTACCCCAGTGAGCCTTAGTGGGCTCTGTGACTTCTTTTTTGTTCACTGATCACTGCTGGCTGCTTTTGCCATATTTCAGTCTTGCTGGATTACAGACAGCTTCACACTGAACAAGCTTCACTGCACTCAGCATAATGAAATTGAATATGTTCAAAACATGCTGGCTGAGAAGGTTTTCTCCTATGATTTTTTTTTTTTTTAACCAGAACTTGTTAACACATTCAGCAATAAAACACTTACATTCCATACTGTATAGAACCCCAGACTGCCATTTAGCAGTTTTAACAAGTCTACAGTAATGGTAAGAGTGAAGCTGTACTTGGGCACATTGGTACTGTAAACCAAATGTAACATGCTCACACTGACAATGTGAGCCAACATGCTGATGTTTAGCTAGTACAATGATTATCACATTCACCATAATACTTTAGACGTGGTAAGATAACATTAGATAATATTTTCAAAGTATGATTGAGGTTGATGTTAGCCCTAGTAGTTTTATTATTGAAGTAGTTTTACTCAAACCATAGTACAGGACGAAATTTTTGGTCTGATGGTGGAAAGTCCTCATCCAAAGGGATACAAATTCATCCTCAGACATGAATGTCTGCAGGTTAGTACATTTACTGTCTGTTTCAAATCCACCCACAACAATTTAATTGGATTCAAATCTGAGTTTTCATAGAGCCATTCCATAAACATTCATATATTCTTTCTGTATTGAAATGTCCACTTCCAGTTCAACTTAACCTTTCAGACAGATGCCCTGGTGCTATACTCAAGCACTATTTGAATTCACCGCTCAGTCAAAACCTGTATCTACTCTACCTCATCTACTGTACCACCATGCTTCACATTTGGCATGGGTTTTTTCTCCTCGATTTCTTTGGTTTATTCAAAATTGTGGCAAAACTGTTATACTGCTGTTTGTCCAGAGAATATTATTGCGAAGGCATGCTTTTTCCTGTGTATTTATTGGCCATCAGAGGTTATTTGAGCGTTCTCTGTCTCTTTCTCTTTGCTCAATTTGAGCAAATTGTCTCTTCTTGGGCTGAATTTGCTGAAGCAGCCAGTTCTGGACAAACCGGCAGTAGTTTGAACTCTACACCACTTGAAAATAATTTTCCTTACAACAGAATGATTTATTTCACATAATTTGGAGACCTTTTTAAATCTTTTGCATAGTTCATAGGCAGCCACCACCCGGAACTTTCTGAAGGTCTCAGATATTTATTTCAGTTATGAAACTGATCATAACATGATGTCAGTAATGAGTTGAGTATATTGCTTTGATTTAAGGACATTGTTTGCCTGTTCAAAAAAAACGTTAAAAAAGCCATCATGTTCAGGTTCGTATTTGTTGATTCACATGATTATATATAACATAAGATAAGACAAGATAAGCCTTGTATCTATCCCACAGTGAGGAAGTGTGCAGTGTTTCAAAGGACAGTGCATACAAGAGAAAAAAAAAGAAACATTAAATAAATACAAAAGAGAAACTCAAATACAACAGCAGTTATACATATGTGGACTACTGGGAGCAGGCTTGGTTGTACAGCCTCACAGCAGCAGGAAGGAAGGACCTGCGGTAACACTCCTTCAGCTTCACACAGCGTGGGTGTTACACTGTATAAAGCCTAACCCATTACTTGAAAACTGACAGTAAACCCCAAGGTAAGTGCTAAACATGTGCTTGAACAACACAGATTTTAGCATATGTTCACAACTCTGCCCCAGACATATTGAAAGATAGAGATGTCCCCTGAACAGCAGGAGGGAGGAGACACAGCAATTAAGAGAGTGAAGGTAATAGAGAGACAAGGGGCCAAAGGTCACAATGACTCTCATAGGAGAATAAAAATGAGGTTGAGATAAATCACCACAGGCTGGAGGTCTGACACAGGCCATCTCATCCAGATGGCCACCCCACCATCGACAAACTCTTCATCTTCTTTACAACAACTTATGTGTCACAACCTTGAAGATCTAAAGGCGCTAGAAAACTTCTGTGTTTTGATTTAAGAATGACTTTAAACTAAAGAGAAAAGTCCCTGAGCCAACTGGCATGTGGGCTGATGGGAGTGCAGCCAGTTCTGCTAGCATCACATAGAAGTTTTGATGTGCCAATGAAAGATTTATCCACACGACCGTGTGGTGAATCAGGCAGTAAATAACACGCTTTTGTTTTGCAGCTGCAGAGAGAGTACAGAGAGAAATCATGGTGCTGTTCAACACTCTGTCTGCACTTTAAAACAGTACTTCACATATTTAAAATTGAAATCCTAGAATGAGGATGGATTCAAGGATACCACATATAACAGGACACAGTCTTTTCCTTATAATGTGTCCTGCAGCATGAGGTGACAGAGAGATGAACAAAAAGATACAGTAGATTCACTCTTTTCTAATTTCACATCCCTGGTAGGGTTTACTTTTATAACATGTAGGGTCAAAGTTTTAGAACCAACAAAACTGCAATGTATGGGCTGACACACAACCAGCCAGTCACATTTTACACTTTATGTTAAATCTGACATATATAGAAAAAATATATTATTTAAAAAACAAGACATTAATATGTTCTGTAATGTTCTGCACCAACCTACACATCACTTAAAGCAGGGGTGCCCAATACATTGATCGCAATCGACTGATCACAGAGGTAGTGCAGGTAGATTGTGTGGCGTTATAATGTTCTGCTGATGTTAGTCTATCATCTGTGCTCACTATGGCATGACTGGCAGTCTGAGTCAGAGATCTCCTCATGCATGTGCAGTCAAACACGCAAGCTCTGAGTTTAAATCAGAGGGTAGAAGAATACTGTAGATAGCTGTGGCCAAACTACTGAAATTAACTTGAAATCTGTTATAAGTTCTGTGTTTCTGAGAATTCAAGACTGCAAATACTGGTTGGTTCCAGAATAATTATTAATTAATTTAGCATGTTACTTGATTAACAAGAAACTGTACACCAACCACAAATGAAATGACGAACTGGCCTACATTGCTCTGACATGTGAGCACCAGGTTGATCTCTGCCATTATCTCCAAGGTTATTTATGCATCCTTAAGGTGCAGGTTCAGGGACATCAGATAACTGCAACGATTAACTGCAGATCAATAATTCCCTGGCGTCACTGCTGCATTGGTCGGCTGGCTGACCAAGCAGCCTGAGTGTTTACAGTAGAGAAAAAAATGCCTTTCAAAAATTAGCCAGATGCCAAAGGAACGTAATATGAATTCCAGGCTTAGTTACAAATCAAAACCTTCAGCTCCTTCACAAATATTCGTTATGGCTTTTCTTCTTCTTTTTTTTTCTTTCAGTACAAACCTAAATCTAATACAAAAAATAAGGAAGTAATAAAAATGACAGCTTAAATAGTACTCATTTACTATACTCTGTTTTGAGCCACTGATAATGTATTTACTTTATCATTAGCATATTTGTCTGTGCTTGAATACTGAATTATGTTTTTGTTTTGTTTTTTTTAATCATTTTTAATTAATGCACTATGTATTAAACTGTTCCCAGCAGTCTGTTCTTTTCATTCCACAGACCTTAGTTGCACTGCTTCCAGGACAGTCTGTTTATATTAGAGTTTTCAGATTTTAAAATCAACAATGCAGGCGCTCAGTAATTACAAATAAATGGAGGTAATTTAATTATTCAGATTTTGAGTTGATGAGACTATGGACCATCTTTAGCATTTTCATGTCTTTTGATTTTACAGTCAGAAAACCTGCTGGTCAGTGCTGGTCAGCAAATGAAAGTGCAAGCTAAAACCCAGATAGGTCAGATTTAGTAGCCATTTTTTCAATTCATTACGACTGATGGAGGAGCATAAATTGATTTGGTTGTGAATGTACTTGCAATACCTTTTTCAAGAATGACTTCAAGAAAACCTGGACATCATGAAGAATGTTTGGCCAACCGTGAAGTTGGCATGTCTGTCCCAGCAGGGAAAATGTTTTGTGCGCCACTTTCAATCCAGTATCTATGAACAATAGACTTGGCTCACAGCCTTTGAGGAGCATTGCCTATTGTGTTGCTGAGAGTGTCTGTGATCTGCAACTGATCGACTTGGCGTTTGGAGACACACTAGGAGAGCGCACTCACCAGCATAGCAAGGCACTATATAAACTTTTAGAGAATGACCTGCATCGTCCACTAACAAAGTGAATGGCATGTCAGGTGAAGTATAAAACAACCTGATGAATGCTATTGCTATTGTTCATATAGATAAGATAAAAAAGGAAGATTAATAAGGCACCGTTTGTTGTTCTCATGATGGACAAGATGAAAGACAGAAGTAATGCAGCACAGCTGGCACAGGTTATAGGTTACGCATTGGACACTAATGTCAAGGGATGACTTGTCAGATGTGAGGATGTTACTAGTGGCAAGTGAGCCAACACCATTTGTGCTCTTATTATAGATTTCTTGGAGGAATATGATGTCTCAGTGGCAGTCAGGTCATCTGGACATCAATATCCAGTCTAAAGTTAGGGAGAGGGCAACCATGGTGTTATTCATACAATGCTATGCATATTGATGGAAAATAGTACTGACTCAAGGGCCACAAAGTTTATTTTTCTCCACATCCCATAGGCACACACAGCTACTCGATAATATTTGCGGCATAATCTTCCTCTTGTGGCACCAACATGTTGGCAATACACATCGGCACAGACATCAAGAAGAGAGGAGCTCTTAATGCACATACTGGAACATCACGATGAGTATGTCTCAAGTGCACCATGCACACAGATAGGTCCAGTAGAAGAAGTCATTGTCCAAACTACCAGAAGCTTACATTGCTGCACATTATCTGCCAGATCTGACCATGTCTAGCTTAATGCTGTACCTCAAAATCCTATTCAATCTGTCTGAGATTAATAGACAGATTTTGAAAGGAAAAGTCCCACAGTTCTCCTTGCTTTCTTCCAACAGAATAATCTTATTAACTCAAAGCGCTACTTGGTTTCAAGCCTTGTCCAACTAAACTTACATGTCATTATTTGTCTGGAGCACAGGAGCGCCTCAGGGAACTGTCCTGGTTCCTTTCCTTTTCTCCCTCTACACTGCAGACTTCAGACACCTTTCAACCAGCTGTCATCTGCAGTAATTCTCAGATAACTTCACAGTCATCTGCTTCGTCCAGGATGGAGAAGACGGAGAATATAAAGGACTCATCTGAGACTTTGTAATCTGGTGCCAGGATAACTGCCTCCAGCTGAATGTAGTTAAAACCAAGGAGCTGGTGGTGAATTTGTGCATAAACAAACACACACCACACACACCAGTGAACATCCACGCAATGGACATAGAGATAGTGGAGTCCTTTTATGACTCTGTGCAGTTATCTATTATGAAGTGGTCTGCTGGAGAAAAAGAGCTTAAACAGAGTGGTGAAGAAGGTCAGCTCTGTTCTGGACTGCCCCGTGCCTGTAGAGGTATGGATTATCTGAGGATAATAGCAAAACTGTCCTCGCTGATGGAAAACCAGTCCCACGCCCTCCATTATATGTACTGTCCTTCAAACTGTGAGCTGCTGCAACACTGCCAGTTTCCCCTTACTGTGGGATACATATCTTATATGTTAAATGAACCTAGGTATAAACTAAACTTTTTCACTCTCTTAGAAACAGGAACTTGGGATTCCCTCCAGAAAGGAACTGAAAGTCTTTTTAAAGGTCTGATTGTAAAAAGCTCCAACTTCAGACCATCTGTCTCTATCAGATGGTCTGAATGCTCTGATTCTTCCATCAGACAGATGAGATGATTCATTGTAAGGAGTACGAGCTGGAGTTGTTAGAATTAAACAGTTGGAGCCAATTACTACAGGGACTAAATCTGGCTCACTTCAGTAACTTGCTCTGCCCATGGTTAACTGGCTAAATGCAGACAATATCTTGCTCTTCATTTTAGTAGCATTTTCTGGAGTTTCGATACAGCTTGAAAGTAGGGATGCTCGATATTGGCTTTTCTGCCGATATCCGATATTCCGATATTGTCTAACTCTTAATTTCCGATACCAATATCACCCGATACCGATATATGCAGTCATTTTACACCAAAATTGTTAGGTAACAACATAACATATCACCTATTATGGAATTAACACATTATGCCTAATTTTATTGCGACGTCCCATTGGATGCAAACATAAATGCAACATGGCTTTTCAAATGTAAACCCTGTCTGTGCAAAATAAGTTACAGAAAAAAGTGCCAAAAAGTGCCATTTTTTTTTGTGTGTGTGTGTGTTTTTAGAGAGAATATTTTGCCTCAAACACTACAGACAATATCAAAACAAGGAAGACAAATGTAGCGTATAACACATGATTCTTCTTGAGGTGGGTGAACAAATTTGATGTGTTAAAGCACAGTTACTCATTGCGCAGCTCGCGAGCCACATGCGGCTTGTCAAGCTATAATTGGCGGCTCGCATATAGCTTATATTTGCCGTTAATTAAAATCCACTATTTACCGGTAATGCTACTTAAACTACTATCTCGTGGCGATAAGTTGTAATATATTTCACGCAGCTGAATCACGGAAAGCGTGAATGAAGGTGGCCATGTGGCATTGTTTACAAAACTTGACCGCAACGCACGTTTGCAGGCAGGCCACGTAAGCTCCGCTAGCTCCGCTAGCTAGCGTAAAACACAAAATGGACCGGTTTTTAATAAAAAAAATAAAAAAAGAGACAGAAACGAGCTCATTAAAGTAAATCTGGTCTTAAATGAAAATGTATTGGCCGTGTTATTTATTTTTTGTGGGATGTCCATTTTGTATGTTGTCGTAAAAGTGGCTCGCCTTTTGATTTTGCACTGATAAGCTCTTGTGAAAAAATAGTGAGGATCACTGTATTTAAGGAAGACGCCTTGTTTCCTCCTCTCATAACCACCTTTGCTTTGCAGTCATTACAAATCGCAAATTTACTGTTAGGTGACACTTGAATACTTCCAAACCAAGGACATCTCATACACCGGGCGAGCTAGCTTACTGTTAGCGACCTAGAGACTAGCGTGTTGTTGTTATACGTCATCAAGCATGCGCCTGTTAACGTCCCATGCTGCGTTCACGCACACTCGGAAATGCTGATGCCTACAGAACAAATATCGGTTATGAAAACCCGATACCGATATTTCCCGATATTACATTTTTAACTCAATATCGGCCGATAATATCGGCCCTCCGATAATATCAAACATCCCTACTTGAAAGCACAGCAAAAAAATATCTGAAAAGTTACGAATTCAAGGGAGAATCGAACACACACCCATAGGTAGAGGGAATACACCTGAATAAAATGCAGCTACCAAACAGCTTACTCATATATTTTTCTTTAATGCCACGTCCAGCTGTGCATTAGTTCCCACTCACACACTTGAGGCCACTGGATAGGAAATCTAGGAAATCATCACATCAGTGGGTGCTTAATAACCCACACTGAACAGCGCTAACATGGGAAGACAGTAAGATATGTAGAGATTTACCCCTGGTAAAAAACAGTATATATATGCCAGCACTAATAGAGACCTCGCCTATCTTTCCTAAAACAAGCACATACACTGTCATAAGATGGAAAACAGTTTTCATCAGAGTAGGTCTGAACTTGTTCCTTTTTCTCCCTGGGGTGACAGCTTACTTATTCAGAGGAGCTCTTTATAGGGTGGCCTCTGAGCGTTACATGGCAGAGCTGTGAATTAATAAATG
Source organism: Planiliza haematocheilus (assembly GCA_005024645.1). Classification (NCBI taxonomy): domain Eukaryota; kingdom Metazoa; phylum Chordata; class Actinopteri; order Mugiliformes; family Mugilidae; genus Planiliza; species Planiliza haematocheilus. The sequence goes on from SRSE01001160.1 coordinate 1,075,387, forward strand.
GGAAATAGGCTCTAAGTGTGGACCCCAGTGGCAGAAGGGGAGTCAGGCAGTTAGCCTGCTGCTCAGTTTGTCGACACTTTCCAGAAAAAAAAATAAATAAAACAGAACAAAGTATGTAGATGGAGATTGAGCTTGCTCTGAGGGAGCCTCCTGAGAGCTGCATTAGGAGATCTGTTGCCCAGTTTAAGACTTTGTTTAAAGTAATCATCGAAGCATGGAGCACAGGCGGATTCTGCTCCCAGTGGGAAAAAGACTGCATTTGTAGCTGGAACCACCTGCTAGTGTGTTGGCCTGTATATAGGAGACCAGTGAGATACCATTAATCCAAGGAGAAGAAAGACCCCATAACTGAAAGCCTTTTCTCTTGCATAAGTGAACGATAAAATACAGCAATGCATTAAGCCCCATTTGCTAACAGTCACAGACTCGTACTCTTCAGGGTTTCCATACAATGTTAATACTATGGCAGCCCGTCAGGGTCTAATCTACTCTGCCATGGTCTCATAATGATTCAAACTAGCTTTCTCTGAAAACAACATCAGATATTGGACATTCTGACAGAAAGATACAAATATCTCTACGGAATTCCTTTTTTCTTTTTTTTTTAATTACTTTATATCGTGGATATTTCACAGACAGTGTGCAGTAGGTATCCTTCAGCAGAGATCTGTTTGCGTCTGATGTTCTGATCAAAGAATTTGTTGCCGATTCTGACCTCATGAGGGATGAAAGTATGTCAGGATCTGTCGCTGTGGAACGTACGCCTCCAGTTTAAACATCACATGCTTATTTCCTCTGGAGGCTCTGGACTCTGATGAACACTTGGGGAACTTGTTTTCCCTTTTAATGAAAATAACCAGGACTCTAAAAACACTTTTTAACATTGGCTGTGGGTGCACCACATTTGATAACAATTTGGTGTGAAAACTGCCAGCTAGGTTGACTGGGTTAATGGAATAAATTCAAGCTTGTCACCTGTGAGTCATCCATACACCCGGCCCTTGTGCCAATTGTTAGGGTCATATGAGTTCAGGCCAGCTGCCTTTGATTTAGCATCTAGACAGTACCATCACCACAATTTATACAACAAGTAACTAAAACTATCTGAACTAAATGTAGTAGATTGACATGTACAGTGTGTACCAGATTTACTGTTCTAATAATCTTCTAGAGAATCTCAGTGTCATTTTGACAATCCAAGGAAGATGAGAACATGAAGTAGGATCACAGCTTTAAGGAGGTAGAGGATGAAGAGAATGAAAAGAAGAGGATGGAAAAAACAGAAGTACAGGGAAGTAGGAAGAAGCGGTTCAAGTGGATCTGGATGAAGAGCTAGATGAAAAAGAAGAGAAAGACAAGGACCTGGCAAGAGTGGACCCTGTCTTCGTTGATTAATTCTCTAGGGGTTTAATTACAGCCCAGCATGCTGCAGCTATATATACCATAACACAAACACACAATTTTTATAGTACTATAGTACTTCTTTCCAGTCAGATTTTTCCAAAACTTGGAGATGTCTGAAAAAAAGTATTTTTGGCTGAAAGTGAAAGAAAAAGTGTTTGTTTTAAGAGGATGGATGATTTATTTATTTTCCTCTGATTTCTCTAGGCATCAAATGCTTGACAATATTGGCAGATGGGTGTCTGGGATGGCAAACACAAGCCCCCACATAGCTACCAATAGTGTCTGCAGCCCTGGCAGAAACTTTACAGCTCTGGTGTAAATTGCTGTAGAGCTGTTGGGTGATTGAGACAAGTCAACTTAATTAAAAAAGAGATTAATATCCATATTAATAATGTGTTTGATAAAGCAGCAATGTCTAAAATAAGAAAAAAACAAAAAACCTGTGGACTCAAATCAGAAATTCATCAGTTTTTCAAGAACAGGTGAAACTTTATTGATCAATGAGGGGAATTAGGAGAAACAACGGGGAAAACATATAAGAAAATAAATAAATTAATAAAGACAGGAGGATTGGAAAAGAACATGTAGTACGAGTCAGAAGTTTGGCCAGAAACAAAGAGTATGGAACGTACATCTGCAAGTGTCTGAAGCGTCTGCTGACTGACATTTTAGAGCTGGTGTTGCTAGGAGACACTATCAACACAGTGACTACTGACTGGAAAAAGACATATTGTTTTTTTTGTTGTTGTTGTTGTTCTTCTTTTAACAACATTTGTGTAAGATGTTTGTGTACAACAGTTACTGCTGGACCGCTGGACTCAGAGCATTGCCTTCAGTGGAAACTACATAACAACATATACAAAATATTTCTAACAGCCATAAAATATGTTGTGTGACTGAGCGTGTGTTTGACTGAAGTTGCAGTATGTAACTTTTTTATGAAACCTTTTTGGATGTATGAAACTTGGACGGCAGCATGGCCTAATGTGCACAGATGGGACTGGCAACATCTGTGCCCGTCTGGTTAACTTTTTGTAGCCCATCCCCACATAGGGACCAAATGTGTAGAACACTAAACGCGAAAGGTGCTGCAGATTAAATGATAATCTTCCATCCCAAGGGTGCTCATCTAACATACTGGAAATGCAAGGTCTTGACTTGAGGGTTAAATTCAAAACTGTAGCGTGTAAATACAAAATGAACACCCACAGACACACGCACACAGAAGAAAGATGTGGGCAGCACAATAGAGGCAGCCTCGGACATGGTCGTTGCCATGGGAACTGCTTCCAACGATAAAGTCAACACACAAAAACACAAACATTCTCACCTACACACACACACACATAGTTAAAGGAATACAGTTAAACAACATGCACTTGACTGTCACACTCACAGGGAATCGGAACCACCAGCTTCACCATGCTATACAATGTAGTTATGGTTTACTGCTGAACTGTGTGTCTACAGAGATGTTGATGAAATTAAAAGATTAAAATGACTGACATAACTTAGACATGGAACAGACTGATGGTGAAATCCTGTAGGAGATGATTCACCAACCCGGAGCCTGACAGATATCCAGTTGTTGACAGGCTGATGCTTTGTCCTGATATTTGCTTATACTTTGTGAAATGATGTCTTCATGCTGTTTTCTTCTGTGTCATTCAAAATAACTTAAATAAATATTCACCCCATTACTTGTGGCAACTCTGGCTATATTTCAGCAGTTACACTTTATCAATCTAATTCTAATGTGCCTGCATTAGAATGCTCTGATGATATTGTTACTGTGAATGAGGATCACAGCACTTCTATTAAACTTTTCTTCCTGGGAGTGTTTCAGGGAATCACAACAGGTGATGAAAAGGAGTAAGAACATATTTTAAAATGTTATTAATTTACTACTGCATACCTCATTATATATAGATAATATTGTACAACATAAATATCAAAATATCAACAATAAATGGTATGCAAAAGTTTGGGCACCCCTCTAAGATTTCATAATAATTTGCTCTAACTTTATAAAAGACGATCACAGCAACAAGATTTTATTTCCTACAGAGATGTAGACATTTGAGTGTTTTCCAGACCAAAATTCTTAGAGTATCATTACAAAGTTTTATTATAATAAATTAAAATGTAAAAAATGGTATGTGCAAAAGTTTGGGCACCCTTTTAATCACATTGATTTCAAGACCTAGCGATTTGTAGCTGACATGTTGCAGCCCAAAACTGCTTTGATTAGCTTGTGAGACCTTCAGTTACAAAGACAAGTAAAACCAATCATGAAAAAGGCTATTTAACAGAGGCAATTGCTGGCTGTGCTTGTCCTATGCTCCTGGCAACATGGGGGCATCAAAACAACTCTCCACTGACCAAGAAACTAAGATAATTCATTATCATGAATTAGGAGAAGGGTACAAGAAATTATCAAGAAGGTTTGGGATGTCTATTTCCACAGTCAGAAATGTGGTGCAGAAATGGAAGGCCAGAAGCCCTCTTGTTCGTCACAAGAAGAGTCGCATGAGGTATGCAAAAGCACATCTGGACAAGCCAGAAGCATTTTGGAAAAAAATACTGTGGTCAGATGAGACTAAGATGGAGTTATTTGGTCAGAACAAGAGGAGGTATGCATGGTGAAAAAAACACACTGAATTCCATGAGAAGAACTTATTGCCTACTGTGAAATATGGTGGATGGTCCATCATGTTATGTGGCTGTGTGGCTAGCACAGGGACTGGAAAACTTGTTAAAGTTGAGGGCCACATGAATTCCTCTCAGTATCAGCAGATTCTTGACAAGAATGTTCAAGAATCTGTCACAAAGTTGAAGCTACGCCGGGGTTGGATTTTTCAGCAGGACAATGATCCCAAGCACTGTTCAAAATCCACCAAGGAATTCATGCAGAAGCACAAGTACAATCTTCTGGAATGGCCATCCCAGTCCCCAGACCTTAACATCATTGAAAATGTATGGATTGATTTGAAGCAGGCTGTTTACGCACGGAAGCCAAGAAACCTGACTGAACTGGAAGCGTTTTGTTTGGAGGAATGGGCCAAAGTACCACCTGCCAGACTTCAGGGACTTGTCAGTGGCTATAGGAGGCGTCTACAGGCTGTTCTTGCAACAAAAGGAGGGTCTATTAAATATTAATGGAATTATTTCTTTGGGGTACCCAAATTTATGCACATGCCTATTTTTGTTTAAACATGTTTCTGTTGGACCAATGAAAATGATTTCACTACCGAGATGTTTCTGTTTCCATAAGGTATAACATAACATTTCCTAAGGGATGCCCAAACTTTTGCATACCACTGTATATATGCTTCTATGTGATTAAGCTACTGAACACTGAATTTCCCACAGGATAAGTAAAGTATCCATCTGATCTATCTCATCTTATTATTAAATGTGAATTTGAATAATTAATATAACTAGCTGGAAAACTGAACTTGACAGTGACATGACACATTTTCACCATGTGCAGAGTGAACTGACAAATCTTTTTTTTTTTTTCACAAATGTATGAATCCACACTGTCTCAGAGACAGATGGAGTTCCCTCTGATTTTTTCCCTCCCCCATTTTGCTTGCCCCGTTGATGTTGATTCAAATCAACTCTCTCTTACCGAGCCCTTCACTCACGAAACCGCAACACAAGTGAAAAATACTCCAGCTGTATTTTAGCTCCTGCCAAATTTTAATCAAATTAGACAAATTACACATTGTTTGCAAGCACAAACCTCAAAGATTAAACTGGTGTGAGACATCTTAGGGTAACAGTATGCCACACAATTAATTTGTAATAATAGTGCAGATTTTTCTATAGGGGCACACAGCTGTTGAATCACCATGTGCTGAACAGTATCTTCACTATATAACTTCAACAGACAACATTCTTATTCAGTTTGAAATGTAAATAAATGAATAAAGGATTAAATGTTGAGGGATTAAAACTGCGTGGTTTGCATAAAATGTACATTATCTGATGAAGACTCTCTGTTTGAATACATTTACATATTTGGTGGGTCTGAAATGTACTTTATCCTCTTTGAATGTATAGACTGTTATCTGAGCCCGCATCTCAGTATCACAGTGTCAGTCTGGATTTGCATTAAGAGCCAGAAGACAGACTAAATCTGCAAAATAACTGTGATGAGATGCTCGGAAACAAACTACCAAGTACCCTAAAAAACTGTGTGTTGAGGAAAACCACTGAAAAGATGAAAGGAACCCAGACCAAAAATGATACATGTTGCACATTAAATGACGTTAACTTATTACTGTTGTATGTTTTGATTTGTAGCAGGGCCCCTTTTATTCATAATTTCGCGAAGTGACAAAATTAGTGTGCTAGTGAAATGCCATATTTTTTAATCTCCCTTTCCTTTTGACTCACAACTCTTGTCATAATGGGTCACCGTAAAATATTTTCTCATCCCAGCCAAAACAGTTCAGAGCACCACTCCAGGCTGAAGTGCTAGATTGCCAAATGGACAGCCTAAACGACAGCCGCCAGAGCATGGTTAAAAATAACATTTGCATGTCGGTGCATTGTATAACGTCTGCAACGAATCATCTTCAATTAGATCAGGTGCAGAGTGAGTTCAGGCGGGTCTGTGCTCACTGCTGTTGAAGCTCCCTGCTTAGTAACAGATGAGAAATGTCCGTATCAGAGCTGCCTGAACCTGCACGGTATGCTCCTGCATTCAAATGAGCTGCAGGTTAATGGAAAGAGAGCTATGCCTCAGAGAGACAGGCACAGCTACAGTAACCCTGTGCTGGATTTCTGTCCAATTAGACCTGACTAATTGCCTCCTTAGACATGAAGCTTCACAGTTTCTAATACGTGCACACACTGATAACAGGGCCATTACGGCTTAGATTACTATCCGTCAATTAAAATATGTGTGATGTTGTATAAGGGGAAATAAAAACAATCATGCATGTCCTGTCACTGCCATGACAACACAAGATAATTTGTGGCTAAAGCTACACCATAATACGCCGTAGAGTATTCTTAACGAACGTTATTACAGCAGACACTCTGTTAATTCTGGCATTGCAATGAACACATAAATGTCAAGATGCGCTGTAATTCTGTTGACTGTCAGGCCTTTGATGGTGTCTCAAAGTCTCATTTGCAAAAATCCCAGACAAATTATAGACTTGTCAGTAGATACAAGTCAACCACAACATTAAAACCACTGACAGGTGGAGTGAATGACATTGATTATCTCATTACGATACAATGTTCTATTGGGCAACCCTGGGATGATTCATGTGGATCTGTTATATTTGTTATATATATATTATACAGTAAAACTGAAAACCAATAATAGAGGGAAAACAGAATGAATCTGACAAATGGCTGACCACTGAACAGTCAGTATGAGAACTCAATCATGTTTTATCACCAAACTTAAACGGATTCATTAACAGATGGCATGACAACCCACCAAATACATTATATGACTAGATGACTTTACTCATTCAGAAATCCAGAGATTCTTGGATACATTCCTTGAAATATTTCCACTGAAACAGTTCCAAGTCACATGGAAACCCTCCCCACTCAGATCTGCACATATAGTGTCTTTCATCCCAACTTCTGAGGAATATACTGTGCTCATTAACACGTATGTGATGTCATGTTAATTTATGCAAAAAAGGCAACCATGGAAGTCCTCCCAATCACTAATCATCCTCCAGGGATGAGCCGCTCGGCTGCAACTCCAGAGTCGTATCTAATGTTTAATGCAAAAGGCCAAGATTTAAAAGCCAATGCCCAGGTCTTTCATTGTATTTCCGTCAGTCCATAGTGCCACCTACCAGCAGGTCACTCGGTCTATGAGCAGTCTAACGAGAATTTTGGAGAGTTTTAAAAGGGAACGTAGTCTGACAATCACACATGACCAATCCCAGATGTCATAAGCATAGAAACTACTTCTAAGGTGGAGGATAAAACTAACAAAATATTTAAAACTGGCATCTTCCTCTACTTTATGATATTTTATAACTAAAGAGGCAACAAACTTAAGGTAGGTTTAGACATAAAAGAAAACTGAACTAAAGTCACCATTTACCGATGTAACATTATGAAATAAATCCATTAGGTGCGATTGAGGTTTAAAGATTAGTCTAATTTTACTGTGGTACCACATTAATATATACAACTATTACTAGAACTACTCCCACTCAATTGGACTTTATGGACTATTATTACCAATAGCCTCTGACTAAACTCATTAACAGGATTTAGTCAGAGGGTCAGATCATATTAAACTAAATTATTGAATATCTGCAAAGTAAAATGTGAAAATGTAAAAGAACAACTTTTGTGCATGTAGAATATAGTTGTACACAATGTGCATTAGGTATTAGGAGTAATATCGTTATATACCCTTTCCTAAGTCATATAGTGACACGTAAGAAATGATTGCTACTGCTAAAGACCCCTCTACAACCACTGATTCACACTCACATCCATGCCTACGGCGAATGTTAAATCACCAATTAGCCTATCAAGCATGTCTTTGGATAGTGGGAAGCAGCTGGAGTACTCGGAGAGAACCACAGGGAGAACATTCAAACTCCACATAGAAAGGCCCAGCCAGGCAGTGGATTTGAACCCAGAACCATCTTGCTGTGAGGCATCGGTGCTAAGCACCACACCACATACTGCCAATATCATCAAATTATAAATGAATGGGAAATGGTTGGGCTTTAGAGGATATGCTGTAGCTGTGTTATGCTACAAAACGATTTGCTGTACACTACAGTACAGTACAGTAATGATATGCCAAGCAAGCATAACAACCAGCGTTCAGTTTCTTGTTCAAGGATATTTGTTCACAAAAGGCAACCAGATTAACACTTACAGAATTAGTTTATTCAGTCTCTGCTTTACAGGTGGCAAAACTGCAGGTCCATTACCAAGCCCTGCTGTTAATCCTGTGACTAGTATGGTTACTGCTGTCTCTCACACTGTTATTTACACATGTCACAAATTGCTGGACCCATTTTCTCCAGTGTGAATGTGTATAATAATGACCATAACATTATGGATGTGTTATTGTGACATGAGTTTGCGTCAATCAGCTGATAGAAAGACACTGTGAAGCAACGGATATTATAAGCGACCCACACTGAATGTTTGTGTGTTTACGTCAGGAGTTTCTGTAATTTACTGGCAAAGCGGAGAAGGTGGATAGGTAGTCCAGTTAACTGCCCCGTGGGGGGACATTAGAATGAATTGTTGCCCTGTGAATGTGGAGGAAAAAGAAAGCAAATACTTCACGTGCCCCTGTGGGAAACAACTTGGTCCAGATGCCTGAAATCTAGGACCGACTTCACCACCACCGCTCTTTAATAAGGCACAGCGAGTGTGTGTGTGTGTGTGTGTGGGCGAGAATGATCCTTTTGGTCCTATTCAAGGAGCCGCAGAGCACCACTGACTCAAGATACACACATACTGTATGCACACAGACGTCCCTTCCTGCCTCAACATTTAAAGCCAGCTTCCTACAAAGTGACAAAAAATACATAAATGTGCAACAGTGCAACAGTGAGTCCATCAGTTCACAGTTCATTTCACTGTCTGGTTGATTAGTCTGAGACTGGGGAGGCATCACACCATTATTTCATGTCTTCTGTCCACATCGTTAATTTTTCACACCCAGCCGTTATGGTTTTTTGGAAGTTACTAGTTGTGTTTTGACCAAATAATCAGGCATTGCCATTTTAACCTTTAATTTCAAAATCTTCTAATAAGTGTTCATACAAAGCAATGTGAAAAGGGTTTAGCTGTTTTAGACGTGTGGATTCTTCTTCTTCACACAGTGTCAATAAAGAGCCATGTGACGTGTTCTGAGTTCATCTGCAGCATGAAGGCCAAACATGCAGCCACAGTGATAAACTGTATGAACTACTCTTAGGTCTGTATTCTGTATGCTTTGACATTGAAAAAATAGTGAAATTACAGTCATATATTGACTATACCATTAAAATAATAAGTAAATTATTTCAGCTTTTAGTTCTAGGGAAACTGTCACACACACTTTCAGGTGCACAAAGGTAGTTGGACATACAAACATAAACATAAAGAGGGTTAATACGTTGTCCAAAATCCTTTTCAGGCAATGTCTGCCCAAAGTCTGGAACCTAAAGAATGGGTTTTCTCTTGTGTGATGATTTAAACAGCCTCTACTGCAGGTGTCCTCATTTGTTATTTGTTCATTGGTCTGGCTTTTGTCCTTAGTAAGCCTAATGTATGCTCAGTCAGGTCCAACCCAGATGTCTGCCGTTGCAAATTACTCCAGTACTTTACCTGGAACAATCCCAGATTAATGTTACTGTATGTTTTGAGCAGTTGTCTATATTCTGTGAAGCAACATCCAGTCAATTTTGTTGACTGGATGAGCAGACAGCTGACAATTCTTCCAGCTGCTTCTGTCACAAAACAAAGTTCAGTACTTGCTTACTTTCAGCAGTGTTTGGATCTGGTTTAAGTGGAAAGCGGCAGATTTCTCAAGAGGTTCAGCCGTCATGGATCTCACATGTAATTTGCTGTTAGGAAAATCTTGATCAAAAGTCTTGACACTGCTGGCATCTCCATTATAATAAGACTGTCTATTTTCTTGGCATGAAGTTAAAGTGTTTAGTTTGACTCATAAGATAAATTTGGAACTCACATTGCTGGTGAGATCAAGATCAGTCACCCACAGAAAACAATGAGGACTTCTGCACAATAAACTGATCTTTTCTGTCATTTATCTCCTGTTCACATTTGAATGCATTTTGATAAAATGTCTTTGCCCCTCATATTATTCTTCAGTGGAAGCTCTCAGAGGTGTCAAAAGGTCAAGGGTTTTACACCTTTATCCATGTACACCAAAATAAAGCACGTTTTCATGTGACACAGAAATAGAAATAGTTTAGCACTAATTCTTTTAAGATGACTGAAGCTTCAAGTGGTTTTTGTTTGTTTGGATTTCTGCCGTTTCCCATATAAAGGAGAACTCTGTATCATTCCCGCCACTGTGTTAATATCTCAAGCTGGCTAATGGGCTGTTTTATCAGTACACAATCCCCGACTGTGGTTCCTAATGAGGAAGAGATCCTGACAATAAACGGAAGGGTAATTATGCAATGAGAACACCGTCACTGTCATCCTGGTGCCCTCACTTCACAGCTGGGACATCATGAAGCAGATTAAGCAGATCTCTTAAAAAATACAGCCCCTCTCCAGGCTTACACAGTAAGCAGGCTTGAAGAGGAATGTTTTCCCCAAGTTCCCCATCCACCTCCTTTTGGATGGGCTGCTAAAACATTAGCTGAGTGCCAGAGCTCATCTTCCAGCATCAGTGTTGGACCCCACACTAAGGCTTTTGTCTTTGAATGACTGATTGTTTTACTGCAAGACTCTCCCACGACTACAAGATCAAAAACATTTAATGTGACGCAGCAGCAGCAATGAATTTTAGGTTAACACTATCTGTAGCATAACCGACATCTGACGTGAATGTAGGAGTTGATAGTAACAGAAAAACAGATTATAAGTTAGAAACAGTAATGCTGGATGACATGTAATGTCTCAGTGGGTGGGTGCACAGGGAATTGAAACTGTGCACAGAAACTCTACCACTAACTTTAAACTCTACTATTTAGAGAGGAAACAACAGAATGGTTTTATCCCCTTCTAGTTAGTAGTACAATCAAGTGCTCCACTGATGAAAACGATATTTTATTGTCTGGTTTAAAAAAAATTAGGTCCCTTCATATTTGTTTTAATTTATTAAGTTCATTTGTGATAGGATAAATGACTCTACAGACATATAGGCATTTAGGTAGCTGTCTGTCTTTTAAGCAGATGAAAGAAAAAGTGGTTTGGGGGTTGACTGCAGATCTTGTGAAGGAAGGACGGTCTCTTTGAAGAGTAATTAATGTCCATGACATTTAACAGACAGATATCAAGTAAACAGACAGGTTGGTGTGAACTTTATTTCTGTGCTTTCCATCTGCAGTCCATGTCACCTGCCCCATCCTGCCAGCTGTCCTGGGAAGGAACCTCCTCTCTCAAATGCTCCCAGTTCTCACACATCAGAACAACGTTTATCGAGCTCATTTGCCCGGAGCCGCCGCAAATAATGACTTCAAATAGCGAGTGTCAAGCGTCTAATGTGGTGCATGCCTAACATGTTTGCGTAGTAATACTCTTCTGTTCCCTCATTAGCCTGCCAATTACACAAAGAGGTCTAATTTCACAGACACTTAATGAGGGTCCCCCATAATAAGAAAAACAGCTGAAAGCCTCCCCGTGCTATTAACACTATGGACGAGATTTATATGTTACATTACACAAGGCACAACACTTGCTGAACTTGGCAAAAGAAGGAAGTGAAAAGGAAATGATTCCTAACCCAAAATCAAGAATCATCCAACCAAGCTGCTTCAGTCAGTAAATAAATAGAAATGAGTTGCTATAGCGCCTTAACTAACAAGAAAAACTGCAGTTCACTGGACACTAGTCAATCAGAGCTTCATGCACAGATAAAACACTAAGAATTACCTAAAAATATACCTTACAACAACTGTATGTTACATTAGAGCATGGACAATGGTTAGGACGTCTGTAGGAGGGAGTACTGGGCCGTTTTTTTTTTTTTTTTTTTTAAGAAACATTGTTTACAGTGTTTTCAGAATGTATTCGCATTGCAGCAACACAGAGAACAGGATCTAATGAGCTTCCCTCGAGGCATACACACACACACAGACGATGATTCACGTACACACACCTCCCACACAGCGCCAACACAAGGCCACAACATAAAACCACAAATATACAGTCCTATTCACTGGAGAGATGACAAATGGAAAGAGCAGGGAAGACGAAGAGAGAACAGTGTGCTGGAGGGGTGAAATAGGGCCTTTGGCTTTTGTTTGTCCTCTGTATGACCCCATCTTTCATAGAAGTACATAAAAAATTAAAATTTCCAACTCAAACTGACTGATTTTTTTGGAAAGAGCTTATATCGATGATCCCTGGATTAAATTTGTGTAATTTCCCGCATCTCATTAAAAATCTCGCTATGATCTCACAGGACTGATTTAACTGGGCAGCCCTGCAAAACTGTGCAACGAGACGAGCCAACATGTGATCCAAGAAGCTACAACTCTGACAGAACTGTCAGGCCTGAAGCTAATGTGTTGGGATTTAAAAACAAATGTGATGATAGAAAAGATTTATATCTTCCATAGGAGCTGATGAGCTGGAGGCCAGGTTCCAGAGTTACATGCCGTGACTCTCAATAGAGTCACGGCTCTATTGAGAATAAGCAAAACAGAATAACCAGCCTTGTAGTACCAAGACCTGCAGCAAAGCCCCAGCAGGAAGCAGAGCGCCACACAGCCCGCTGCCTGCTGCCTCAGCATGCAGTACAGGGACTAATGACATCTGGTTCCTGCTCCACTAACCCTGCCAGACCCTCCATCTACACCACCACCTCCTCTCTGCTGGTTATTATCGGAGACCTACAAACCATCCTTCTCCCCAATTGCCGGCCGCTCCTATCTCCTGGTCTTTGTCTTGTTTAATTAAAAGTCTGACAGGACACAGTGACAAAAAAGTGGAGCAGCAATTTATAACAGTGACATATCTTCTAGACTGAGCCCTTGTTTCTAGCAGACTGAACACTCAACGTAATCAAAACTCTCTGTGGGAGGGCGGTGGCAGTCTAGAAGATGGATGAGCCTGTTTGACTGCAGACTACAGCCAGCATTTTCCCCTGCCTTCTCCTCTCTATTTCCTCTAAAGCAATTCAAAGTGTATACTGATTAGTAATTAAATGAATAAGTAACAATCAATATTAACATATCAATAGCTGAAGGTTGAAGGATGTAAAAGATAATCTGAAGAACAAAGGATGTTAGTGTGACACAAAGAGTGTGTGTGTGCGCACATGCACTTTGGGTGCACAATAGAGCGAATGTTTCTTTCTTTATTCTGTCTCCATTTATCTGCAAGCACATAAACACAACAGGGTGTAAAGTGTCTCAGTGTGCGTGTGGTTGTGTTTAGAGCATGTTCAAAAACTGTGTGTGTGATCCTAATGGTGCCCAGTCAGATAAGGAGGACTGTGCGAAACATACAAGACTCACTTATTCAATAAAAGGTGCAGCAAAGCCAAGTACCCAATAACTATGGAAAGTCACAAAGATAATAATATGGGGGGCTGCACACGCCACATGCCGAAGTGTCCTTGAGGAAGACACTGAACCCCCAGCTGCTCACAGTGGTGTAGCATTGGTGTGGGATTGTGTGTGGGCTCTTGTGAGGAAATGGGTAGATGGGTCCCAATAGGCTGAAAAGCACTGTATAAAAAACACTTACTATAACACTTAATGGAGAAAGCAGATAAGTGCATGTGTGGTGATAGTAGTCAGGTCAATCTATGGTAAGCCACAAGTACACAGCACAAATAGAACACAGAGACGAGGTTTATCGACAGACTCAATACCAGCAGTTTCCAAAGAGAGAGAATGGTGCAAATAACATTGCCTTAGTTAGGCTGACATTTAAAAGCAGAGTCAGTGAGACCATAGTGCAGTAAGTTCAAATCAGACAGAAAATTACAAGCAGATCTGTAAATTGAACAGTTTCAGATGAACAAGCAAGGGAATACAAGCCTATCATCAGGACACATTTGGTCCAGTGTTACTGACATAAATATAGAGAAGAGGCCCCACAACAGAACATTAACAGAGCTGACAAACTGCATGCAGGGCGTTAAATAACTCTTAAAACCAACTGGCCATTTTACATCCAATACCAGGCTTCACCAGGCTTTCATTGAACACATTATCTTCAACTGCATAAAATACATTCATTGCATCTATAAAAATAGCAATTTGATTTGACTTTGTAATAGACACGTTAATGGCAAACAGTGGCTGGAGCTTTTGGAGCAAGACTGCTTTAACCACATTTAAGAAACTACTATCAAATTGAAGACTGACGATTCACGACAGCACAGGTTACACCAAGCAATGAAATTCTTACTTTGCGAGTTCCCTTCACACAACTAAAATGATTAAACTCACTCTAAGCTGGCCCATGCAATCATAAACCAGGTCTTAAAAATATGTAACGTAGGCACAAGTTTTTTTTGCATTATAATGGTGAATACTATGCTAAATTCACTGGGGATGATTAAGGTTTCCTGCTCTGGGATGTTGTGGATGTTCCCAGCTAGGTGGCCACTGTGAAGAATGATCATAATAGTCTTTCAGAGAAAACAAAATCCAGAATATTCAACATTTCTATAAAATTAAGTTTGTAAATTCCAAGATTCACAGCACTTCCTCAACCAAGGCAAGAGAAATGCCCTTTGTGAAAGCTGCAAGAAACTATCAACTCCAGCAATGGCTCCTGTACACAGACGAAAAAAATAAGACGAAAACGCCCATGTGAACACCAGCAGAGAACAGCAGCAATGGAAACAGCTAGGTTGGAAAAACCCAGTGAAAAGAGCCAACAGAGATGAGCCAGGTCTGGCCATGGGAAGAAGGAACAAATTATTAAGTACATCACCAAAGTATAAAGCTTCATCTTGTTTGATGAACGTGTTAGAACACATGACAGAGACAGATGGACTTCAGAGGTCTGCCTTCAACAACATGCATTTAAAAAGACTTTACAGTTTTCACACCAGTTTTCACACTCAGTTTCATACCGACAACCTCTCCAGAGAGGCCTCTTCTTCTTGTTTATCATATTGTGAGAGTTTTTTTGCCAGCTGTGACAGATGGACTTGTGCCAACATGCATTCCATCTCTATCAGTACAACCCATAGACTGTATAAAGATGGACAGCAGAACTGCTTCTTAAAAGGGAAACCAAAGCAAGTAGAGCTCCCCCTGGTGACTGGCTGGAGTATAGGCCATAAGCTCCAACTACACCATGTTTGCGGATGGGACTTGGACCAAACTAAAACACTAAAATATACATCTAATATAATTTTTTCAAAGATAGTTTCTGACATTTTAGGTAATGTTGATGCATGTTCAAGTGTTAATTGTTTGGATACGTTTCATTTTAGTTTTTTGACGCTGTACATACTCTTTCTATAGCGTCCTGTGGGACGTGAGTTGTAAAAGAAAATTAAAAAATAAGTACAGTGTATAACCTAATATTTCTTTGTAACTGGTGGAGGTGGATTAGAGCGCAGTATTTATTAAACGAAAACATGAGTGAGCCTGGCCAAAATGTGGGCAGGTCATGGCTAACGTGGCTCTATGTGACTCTATTCTTGGACCAGACTCTGGCTCCAAAGTCGCGAGATGGCACCGACCTTAGCCCCAGGAAAATACCGTCACTTTGGGCAATGCAAGGAAGAGGGGTACATTGTCCATATCTATATACAGTCTATGGTACAACTGAGACTTCTGCCACTTCTGCCTCCTGACCAGACACCTAAAGCTTCTAGAGAAACAGCACCTGTGTTGGCAAATGTGTGTGTCTTGATATTAGCACAAACATATTGTTACTCTGAATTTACAAGTACCCAAATTTCAGTACATGGCAACAGGACATCCCCTAATAAAGATTTACAAATACACCCCGACAGATCAGCAAAGAGGGCCTAAGAAGCTGGAAAGAAGGTCCTGACCCACCATAAAGCTGTAGTGTCATGTTGGTCATAACCAAGACTACATATTGCCAAAGAAAGTAGCTATAAATTTTCCAATACACTATATAAATTCTCTCAGCTTTAAGTTAACTTAATAACGAGATAAATTACCAGCAGCGTCTTCAGCAGATAATCTAAAAGTATAATAACTGATCTTTACCCTTTACTTGTTTTATGAACATAGTCTAGTGTTAATTTTCTCTATAAAAGCTCTTAAATTACTGACTTCTGTAACTCATACACTTTGTGAAATGACATTAACATTGGTACAATCTTAAGAATTCTCTCGCTATGTTTTAATAATAATAAATAAGAACAGGATCTCCTCCATCAGCCCTAATACTTCTGGGTGCTTTTGTTTTGGGGCTAAAAAACACACTGTATGTTTCCGAAAATCTTGGCAGACAGGCTGAGTCAGCCTCTGAGGGGAACACGATCCACCCTGAACTGATACCAAAAAGAAAACCAGAGCATAAATAAACCTTCCTACTCTGGTTTTTAACTGTTAAACTAAAAGTTGTGGGTGTCAATAGGTTTCTTACGTCTTTGTCCAAAACTAAAAGAAAAAAAAGGAACATAAAGTTTTACAATCAAACAGCTTTGCACAAGACAACTGTGCTATTCAGTGAGTCCAGGATTGTGGGCCAAGCAGCTAAATTATAGAGTACAATTTTATCAAAAGAAACCCAGAAAAGAAAATAATGTCAGGTATTCAGCTTCCTGCAGAGTAGCTCTGACAGCAATCTGCAACAGCAGTTTCCACTATCAAGACTGAGAGACACCCTGCTGTCTGGCTCAGATGAGCTCCCCATAGGAGCAGAAATACGAACAGCATAAATCAGTCGCCTGCGAACTCCAACATGCTTAAACATGAGTACTGGCTGAATGTAAACCTCAGAAGCAGCAGCAGTCGGCCGCTCAGATGCGCTCTATGAATAACAAACCGGGGGACCATCTTTCATAGAAGTAAAGGCGAGTGGATCTGGATATGGTGCATTCCTATCTCTGTTTTGCTTTTCTGGTGGGTTTTTTGATAATGACGGGGATGAGGTGATTACTTAAGAGTTAGACTGATCTATATGAGTGTACAGAGTGCACTGGTAAACATGCACCAAGCTCCTCAGTTTACTTACATACAACCTGACAGTTGTGACACTGATATAAAACCCACGCAATACTCACAGTTAATGAGGCTGACACGGACACCATGACTTAGGCAAGTGTAAAGCTGAGGGCTCTGTCACTGCAAGTGCTTAGACCAAATACACGCCGCCGTGTCCTGACACCAGGTACTGTAGCTAGCAGGTAATGACCTGTCACTGTGCCACATTCACAGCAGCACAATAAAGATAAATAATACAGCTACAACAGTTCAAGTAGCTTGTTCGTGGAGGAAGGCCAATGCCATTTTCCTCTAGCAGAAAAACACTGCAGTCTACTATCTGTATCTACATATAATCGTTAATATAAGACCTATTTAGAGGTAATGACCCGCACCGTTTTTCATTTCTGGCATAATTTTCCTTCTCTGGGGAGATTATGTGACAGAAGAAAAAATAAAGTTCTCCTAGCAGTGCTGAGTTGTCCTTAACCTTAAGCGGGGACATCCCAGCTCTTATCCAGCATTATGGGTTGAAGGTAGTGACAGAAGGTAGCAGTTAAGATCTTCTATGGCAGCTAATTGTCCCCATTACCCTCTCTAGGCCATATCTGGGTCAACAGCCACCAGTATAGGGGGAGGTGGGGTTGCTTTGCTGACAGAATAACAGACATTATTGTTGAGTAATGGCAGTGGCTCAAATGCTGCTAAATTGAAAAGGGCCAAGGTTGCACCGCCAAGCCGTTCTGAAATTAGACAGCCTCCAATCACCACAATACCTCCAACATTGACCCCTGCCTTTGTAGTGCCTGGCCTTCACACAGACACTGTCCAGCTTCAGGTGTGTGTTTTACGGTACTTTCCATTGATTTGGGGAAAGTAGCCAAAGATTTAATTACACAAGTAACACATAAATTTCCCTTGGCCAAGTGTAGTTACAAGCTGGGAGAAATACAGCTGTAGTTAAAGTAATGGGAAAGGCCTGGATTTGTGGGGCGGTTGTGGAGTTTATTGGTGTGAAGATTTGAGGCTTTTGTTCTCCTGCATTAGCTCCATTAGCACCATCCCCACATCTCATTGTAGAGGAAAACAAGAACACCATCCCACGGATTTACAGCTTCAATTTGTCAATTTATTGAGTGGTCTTAATGCTAGCTTGTCTGACACTAAACCAGACTGACGACTGTGACATTTTGTGCTTTCAAAGATCACTTTAGATGTGTGCTTTAAAGAACCTACTTTTATCTCTAGGATGTATTCTTTCTTATATTCAATATGAAACTACTGTGGTTCCAATCTGCACATCACGGATGATTTTTGTTCATTCAAACATGTTTGATTGCTGCTCTGCTTCTTTACGTGGAATATCAACTGACCAGAATGGCCTCTTTCCTGTGCATCTCTACACAACAGTCCCCAGTGAACTTCCTAACAGGCAAGTGCAAAGCTAGCCTTTTTCACTTGCTTGTTTAAACATGCAGTTTGACATCTAACCAGCAGTGCATGTGGCAGCATATGGACAATATTTACAGATCAAAACCTATGTACAGGTGAGACGTTACATACATATGTGAATGAGCAGGATATACATAATGCCTGAATGAGGTACTATGAACATATTATACAGATGGATTAGTTCGTTAAATGTGATTAGACTATAAACAGGAACTATAACATATCAGTATTTACAATAAGCAGATGATAAATTAGGTGATACATTAACAGATAAAGATAGCAATTTACAGTGCATAAACAATAAGCACTGTTACTAAATGTTACTAAACTAGTGCAATATTCGGTACATAGTACTGTGCAGACAGACTGTTTAAAGTCTGCATGTGCAGAAACATCTGCCCACGCATCTACATCAGATGTAAAAAAAAATACCACGGGTACAATCAAATCACCTAATCTTATCTAGTCCAGCTTGTTGTTCAGATGGATACCAAGATATTTGTAGGTTTACAAAATTTCTATCCTCCAACTGCTGGATGGTTGAGAAACTTACCACCTCTTTGCTCTTGGATGTGTCCATGAAGACAATTCTTAATAACGCAGTTGCTGAGGGCCTTCATCAAGCCCACCCGCCACCCGCACTGTTCATTCCTGATACATGCCACATTAGTAATATCGTGCAGCTGTGTGTAAGGACACAGTCCAATAGCCTCATGAATTGTGGTCTTCCTGTTGGCTCATTTGTGATCCAAGAAATAAAGAAGGCTTCCACTCCCACTCTTCAAGCATCATACAGTATGAGTGGTTGGATGGTATTAAATGCACTCAAGACGTCAAAGAACACAATCCTCCTTAATCATCTGCCTCATTCAAGTGAGAGAAGGCCTGGTGTGGCAGACAACATTGCCACTTCAAAGGGCTCCTCGTACAAGAATTTCCGAGGTCAAGTACACGGTTAATATGGAGTCTTGATAGGTGGAGAAAAAGCCACTTCATGGCCCATATAGTGTGTGATGTGAGAGTGATTATAGCCCACCTGCATGCCCTAATTTAGAACAGGACAACCAGAGGAAGACTGAAAACAAGATGTTGCTGCGCCAAAGCCAGCGTAATAACGGCACAAAACCACTCCTATCTGCCATTTCTCCAATACATCTATTTTATATTATTATTATTACTTTAATGTGGGCCTTTGGACCACATACTAAGAGTATGTTGTACCATTAATGACTACCAGATGCAAATGTATACCTTGACAAGGACTGAGACCTTTTATTTCCTATTTTGTCGTAAGATAATGAGGAAACGGGCCAATCATGTCTATGAAATGGCTTATCAATCAATTGTTGGAGGCTGTGAAAGCTGAGGGTCTATAGCTGCCAAGGACAAATTTTTAATTATGCAACCACCACACTTGTATATTTGGCACATGTAATACATAGAATTATTTCTTTCTTTGTATCAAAAGCACACGCTCAATCACATGGCCTGCTCTAACTCCTCTATGAAAGAAATGAATTATATGTTATAATGTCAGAGGCAGAGGCAGAGGTGGATACATGCTGAATAAAAACTCTGTGTTAGTTTATCCTGGTGTGTTATACTACCCACTGATAGTATGCAACTCTGTGGCCAGATATATCCTTGGAGCTGCACTGATGCTGCATGCTCACTGTCACGCATGTCATAATTTCTTCATTTGTGTAATTAATTACACACATACCGTTTCATTTTTCATGCAGTTCTGTTGAATAAAGCATCTTTTTGGATCTTACGGCAGAGACTAATATGGCAACCATTGCACTGAATGCCAACTGGGAAGCGTTACCGGTCGGGCCTTGATTGACTACATCGCTGGGGGATATCACTCCAGCCATGGTCGTCAACTCTTTAGTGCTATATTTACTACTAAGTTATTAAATCAACTAATGATTGTGGAATATTTTTCTTCTGTAAAGTAAAATGTTTTTTCAACATCAACATTCATATTGAACAGAACAAAACCCTTTTTATGTACTGGCTTATGTGAAAAAACAATAGTACGCAATGACATGAATGCCATGAGTTGTGTGTACAAACAATTAACATCAACTCTTTGGGTACATACAATCCATGCATGAGGACCATTGCCTTTATGGCTCTGCATGTGGAATGAGCATGCTTTCTGACATGCTTAGTCATCTCCCATGGCACTCCAGAGGTCCATTCAGGCCCAGGCAAAACCTGATACCAAGATGGGATTTGGTCAGATCATCTAAGATGATCCTGAGGTGATGATGAATTTGTGTTAGTCCAGCATAGATTAAGTACAAATAAGGAATTTGCTCTTGGGACCCTTTTAATGCTAGCATCAACATTATTTACACTTAATCAAGTAGTAGTAGTCAAGTACTATTGGTTTAGTACTTCAGATGGTTAAGCATTCCTCTGGAATACATGTAACTTTAGACTGCTTAGAACACTGTCAAGTGTTGTGAACTACAGCCATGGTTTTTCCCAACTCAGCCACTTTGGTCACACTACCAGCAGGTTGTTTTCAGTAGAAGCTGGCAACATGCAGCCTCAAACTGACACCTGACAGTTACATGTGATGGATGTGACATGCTACCAATCAGTCACAGCAAATCAACATTGAGGCTTAGAGTGTTGACACAGCATTAAGAGCTGCTTTCAGCTTTTGGATGTTTTGTGAATGCAACCCCTGGTCCTCCACCAATATGTGAAACAGAACATAGCCATAAATGATTCTGACCTCCAACTCCATGACTGGAAATTCACATCCACCCCTACAGGTGAGTTGGGAAGCTGACTTGCCAGTCATTTCCCCCAGGAGAAATCACACCAATTGCCATTTCGAGAATTAATTCAGTGACCTATGGTAATTTTAAGATTCATTTGCTCTGTGTTGGCTGTGCTCAAACTAGGAATGAGATCTGCTTTCTTGTCCCTTCACTCATGCAAAATTCATTTTGGATAATTATCCTCAGTCAGTGTACAACTGCTCCAGTTGTTACAACTGCTCCAGTTGTTACAACTGCTCCAGTTGTTACAACTGCTCCAGTTGTTACAACTGCTGATGATTGTGACAGCATTCCAGACATTTCTTTTAAAACACATATTTTTCACCTTTTCAACTATTTTAACCAACTCACTCACTCAGCGGTGTAATGTCTATGTTGCACAGCAGAGATGAAGATGTTCGACAGCTGTAGGGGCAACCACTCACTGCCTGTAGTGGCTTTACTAAAGTCTAATAAGGGAATATGACAATTAACCTCCAGTCTCCACAGATGAGCCTGAGAGGTGAAAAGAAAATCAGGCAAGTATCAGCCTGCGTGTGAGTAACTACTAATGTACTAATGGGTTGCCTGTGCCTTAGTTTTATTTTTTTTCATTTTACAAAGCTTCAATAATGTGAACAAGGTCTTCTTGTAAAGCATGTAGTGGTCATCAAAAAACTGCAACAGCAGACTTAGTTGCAGTTACTGCTGTGTGGTTCAGATTGGCTGCATACCCGAATTCATTTTCAGTACTAAAGCTAAATATTTAATGTAACATGAAGTGCTTTGAAGGGATGTGTAAATGCAAGGTGTAGCGTTGAAAGGCATATGTTCTTATTATTTGATATTTTGTACGAAGACTTAAGTTCAAGTGACGTGACCTCTGAACAGTGACCTCATCTGAATGACGTTAAACTATAAATGTATCACATCTAGCTGTTTGCCTTCTGTTTTGTCTTTGTAAGACACAATAGTAAAGGTGTAATCTAACCCTGACAGAATAAAGGCCAGCGATCATCCTTCCTCACACATCGGCCGTCACAGTCTTTGTACTGCCACATATCCTAAACCCACTTGCCAGTATGTTAGTAATCAGTAATCTATTCACAGAAAGTTTCGAGGCAGGTGAAAAGGTGGTGCACTGGCAGCAGTGCTGTGGCGAGAAGGCACACACAAGGGTTTTTATCAAAAAGAAGCTTCTTTGAGCAAAAAAATAAAGCAGTTTCTGTGGGAGTGAGAAACCAAGGCTTTCTGTCAAAACAACCATTTATTATTTTTATACTTTATATTACTGCTAGTTTTCTTGAGAAATGTAAGAAGGAGAAAGTCTTGCTGTGTTCACAGGAAAACATCCCACAGCTAATGTCAGTAGAGTTTGCTGTTATCTGGGATGCAGAGGAGAAAACTGACTGGTTTTCATATTGATGGACAGTTATTCTTCTACCAGCAATTGTCTCACATCATACAGCATACTGAACCTGGTAAGTCTCAGCCCAATCCAAATGTCCCATAAGAAATATTCAGGACTAATAAACATGTTGTGTTATTAAGAGAATTATGAAAGTTTCCACAAAAAATGGTATCCATCTTTGGACAATTGTTAAATGAACCCTTTTCAATTATTTCCTATTATCAGCTTAAATGTTTAAATGGAAATGTGCAAACCCTTCCTAGATGCTTTGTATGGCTACAGGCCAGTGTCAGTGTCAGACACAGGACACAAACGTGTGTCCATATCTGCAACAATAAAACAGAAGCTTAGCAAAGAATAAAGACGGGGAAATAATCAAGAGACAGATGTGCAGAGAGAGGTAGAGGATGAATGGGTACCTTTTAAAAACAAGCAGTCAGCTGTCATTGTAACAGTACAGCAGAGCTTTTTTTATCTGGATAAAAATGTTCACAAAGTCATGGATGCAAGCTGGATAATTAATACCACCATAACATTCTGTTCGATTCTCCTGGGTGGTGACTGCATTTGACTGTGTGGGATGATGGTTTGTGTTTGCAGACTTGAGCACAGTTTTCATCCTCCGACAGAGTGCTGTAGTTCAGTTCACTTTAAAGAACATCAATTCACTTGTTATCAGCAAATTCTCCAGACAAGGTGAAGCCACAGGCCCTGATTACACACTGAAATAACTCACTGTGCTCTGTTGGTGCACATCATCCCTTCTCCCAGGAAGAAATCTTAGCTATGCATCTAGACTAAATTTTCAACTTAAAGTTGCATTGATTAATTACTTACTGCAGAAATGTCAGTATTAACTGAATGACCAAGCAGAAAATATCTGGAAGACAACAGCACTTGCTAGCAAGGAAATGATTACTATTGATGTTTGCTTCTGTGTGGATACCTCTGTGTCTTTAGTCATGACTAGTCTTCGTATCTGTTTATGCCACAAAACTATCTGTGTAATCTGTTATTTGATTTCCATTTAAACTGTAAGACAGTTAGCAAAGGTTGGATTTAAATCATTTTCCATATTTTATACTACTCCTTGTGCATTGAGCTGTATAAAAGCCACCTCCAATATAAAACTACAGCCAACCAGAATTACTTCTGTCAGCCTCGGCCAAGTTGTAGTTTATGTCTCTTGCATAAAATACAGTACATGAAAGGTATCTTTCTTCTTTAACTTCGTCACTTGCACACAGATTGTCTAGATTTATTTTATCTGTTTTAATTACATTATGCTTCGTATAGTCAATCTGCTACCTGCTGCCAGTTAGCATACTAGTTTTGCAATGTTCCAGCAGGTGTTTGTTTTTTTCCTCTTCAGTCATGTATTGCTCAGTTTCAACTTTATTTTTTCTTTATAGTGTTTTCTATTACATATTGGGTATAAATGATGTGCATGTCATCTCATTATGTATTCAGTGATGTTTTACACAGCGCCCTAACCTTTTAGTAAATCAAGTTATATGTGTAAACATGACCATGAATGTTTAATTTGACTTAATCAGAGTCTAAATATTGAATGTAGACATATCTTACAGTAGACAGACTTGTCAGGTATCGTAAACTCACAATGAGCACAACCACCCACCCCAAAAAATGAACTGGCAAAACTCAAGATGCTGTTCCTGTAGACATTCACTGTCAGTAAAGATGAATGTCTCTGAGACCTCATAGTTTTTGCCAGTGACATTACAAATCCTGCCTCCCTGCCTCGCTGCTGTGCTTTGCTGCCCAGGGTACGGTCCCGGCTGAGGTCCTCGGAGAGCTTGATCTGCTGATGTGATGAACAGGCTTCGAAGCTGTCGCCATGAAGCCTCCCACAGTTATCTCTCATCCAAGCAAGGCAACAGGGAGTTTGGAGGGGATGTGCCGCTTAGACGATGAAATATGACCCAGAGCCTGAGGCTGGACATACTCCCTCCCCTGCCCCCCACTACATCCTCCTCCACTCCCTTGACAGTCATACTTTAAACATGACAAATGATAAAAGTCACACCAAGGGCAGCTCTGTGCTAACATGGGGACCCTTAGCATCAGTCTGGTGCGTAGGCATATTCCAGTTAACTGTGAAAGTTTAATGCAGCATCTGAGTAGGAATACCCACCATCTCCTCATTCTGCAAGCAAGACAGGGCATGTGAACAGGAATAATCCATGTGACTTACATGGCTGGCCATGTTAAATCACACAGACCTCGTTCATGAGCTTATTTCTTCTCACTCATCCCAAACTCACACTTTCATTCTCTCTGTGTTCTGTAATTGTTCTGTCAATCATGTCAACCTGGCTTCCTGTTACCCTCTTCATCCTTTTCTCTGTCTGCAGTTTTGTAAAAGTTGCCAAGGAAACAGGCAAACCCTGAGTCATCTTTCTGCTTCTGATCACATCGAGCCATTTCCTGATGCTGAAGCAGAGGCAATACAGTCCTCACTGAAAACTGATTAGAATTTAGGTGACTCTGACTTCTGACATTTGGAAAGCAAAGGGGGATGTTCCTCCACATTAAATAGGAATATCATACTGTGTAACTGTGCAGAGCATCACTGTCACAACAGTAGTCATTCTGTGTGTAGTTTCCAGTGGGAATGACAAGCTGTTTATCTGCCCCAGTATAATAAGACATTCATTTACTTCTAAACTCATGCTATCCATCAATGCTTCCAATAACTGAGTCTATAAAATGTTCAATCACCCTCAAGTCATTTACAGTGCTTATAAAGAGAGAGCCTGTAATCCTTTTTTTCTGTAAAACCTAACTTTTGTGTTGGTGAGATTTCAGTCACTGTAAGCGGTGTCTGCATTCCTGTCCAGCCCTTTGAGGCATTGCTGTCCTGGAGGCCTCTTGTTTGCCATCCATCAGCCTCCTGGAGGTGTGACTGGCATTATTACCTCCTCTCATTTAGAAGCCAATGATTTCCTGTTCTTGAGGCATTGATTTTCATTTGCATTGTTGATAGATGCAAAGCTACCCACCGTGCGCTTCACATAGGAACACCAAACTACATTTGCTTCAACACTACTGTTTTTCCACACAAAGCATCAACTTTAAAAGACTGATTCCTCACGGTCATTTCTGATCAGGAAGTTCATAGGCTGCTGTCAATCCCAATAGTCTCAGAGAGTGCTTAATTTCTTCTGAAGATATACATACGAGTTTATAGTGTGCTTGTTCATAAGGGAATGGTTTAATTTGTGGTTGGTTCCTGTTTCATTTTGATAAAGCCACTTTTCTTTAGTTTGCTTTGCAGCCTGTTTCAAGCATGCCTTCTGGTTCTCAGCTCATTTAGCTTCTGGAGTGTGTCCAGTGTAAATTAATTTGTTGGAATTTGTAGAGTCTAAGAGAATATATTAGCAGCTTGTCCTTTTAAGACGTGGGCAGCAAAACAGGATGAAAGGGAGAAAGTGGCATTAAGGGCAATTACTTTTCTAAATTGACCCAATCTTCAGTATTTCTTTCTTTTAAACCACTAAGATCACCTCTAAAACTACAAAACCCTGACCATATGACCATACACGGCCAGTCCATTTATCAAAGGCTTCACTGCTGAAAAGCGGGTTAAAATGTGGGATAAAGTGATGTTATGCCTAAATAAAACTCACAGACTGGGGAATAGATCCAAAGCAGATGGATGGTTCCCCATCTTTGCTGTTTTAGGAATGAATTCCTACTGGTGCAATGCTTGTTTCTAAATGTCTGAGTCTGCAACACACAGTGAGACACTGCTGTTTAACAGTGTCTGATTCCAAGTAAAGCTCAAATCGGTAAGAAAACACTATAATAAAGCCAGAGTGAAGAACTGGGCACTCCTGTGACAATGGGACTGCCCAGTTTCATTATACACAAACCCTAGTCCCAGGGTTGGCATTGGGATTTTGGGTAATCTGAGAGACATAGTTACCTATTTTATCAAAATCACAATATACGTAACTCCAGCTTGCTGGCATGCCCCACCATTGGTGTGGTGTGTCCTCCCTGAAGAACACAGGTTGCTATTTGTAACTTACAGGTTACGTAGCATATGCATTTGCTCTACATAACTAATTGGGTACTGGCTTGTGATCAGTTTATAATTATTATTATTATTATTATTATTGCAAGCATTTCTGAACATAAACCTTGGAATCCTAGATTTCTCCAACACGTGTTGAGCCACAATTCAGTTTGTGGTAGGATCCTCTCATCCACACTGGGAACGTTCACAGACGCCAACTTTAAATCGCAAGACAAGATATTTACTTGGCACTGACAAGCTTATCCAGCACAAACTCATGTGGTAAGGGCGTGGAAGTAACAGATGTTGGTTTTAAGTCCACACTATAAACGTACTGTTACCAACTTATTAGCAACACCAAGCTGCTACTCTGTCCGCACCACTTAAATCAAATAGAACATAGAATAAGAATATAAAATAACAGTTTGAACATTATAATCTTTATGACAACGAAATACGATGCAGGTAACTTGTCAGCTGTTCTGTCAAAATCCCCACAAAAATTTTAAATGAATCAATCTATATTCACTTGAATTACAGACCATCATCAAAAAGATCACAGGCGGCAATCAGGAATTGCAACACAGCTTTCTACTTTCAGGGGTTCCGATGTAATTGGGCAAATACACGTAATGTTAATTAAAATGGCCATTTTTAATACTTGAAAATCCTTTGTAGGCAACGTCTGCCTGAGGTCTGGAACGATGCTTTGCCAGGTCTTTACTGTCTTTATTGTCTGGGATTATAGTTTTGTCTTCAGCATGTAAAATGCATGCTCAATTAGGCGATTACAGAGTATTCCACTTTTCTTCCTTCAAAAACTCGATTGGTTTTGCTGTTGTGTTTTGGGTCACTGTCCACCTCTACTGTGAAGCACCTGCCCGTTAACTTTGATCAATTAAGCTAAATCTGAGCAAACAGCATGTCCCTGTAGACTTTAGAATTCATCTGTCTGCTTCTGTCACATCATCAATAAACACTGGAGTCCCCATGCCATGACACTGCCTCCACTGTGTTGTTCTACACTTCATATTGTGAGAAAATTTTGTAAAGGTAAACTTAGTTTCATTTGTCCAACAAATTGTGAACTCTCCTGGCCATTTTAAGTGTTTTTATGCACTTAGTTACTATTTTTGACAATTGCATCTGTTCTTTAGCCCTGGTATTGTTTCCTTTTGGAGTTTTTGGTTTATTTCGGCTGGGGTTATGATCTAATTTCCTGATTAAGAATGTTCTTCACTTGGATGGCAATTGTAATGAGCTTTTTGTTGACCAAGGAAAGGGTCTCACAGTCATCCATGCTGCTGTCTTCTTTGAATTTGTTTAGTTTTTGTAGCCTAACTGCAAAATGCAATTTATATTACTGACTGAATATACTACACAAGGATCCTGCATACATCAGGCCTCATAAGCTGATTATTGACAGTGATCACAGTGCATGAAAACTATGAGACATCTGAATGTAACAACTGAGCTAACTTAATATCAACTTTACTCCGTTTTTTATGGTCATTTTAATTTGTCCTCATTACGTTAAAAATGAATCACTGACAGCTGTGATTTATTGGACTGGTTTTATACCGTATACTTTCAGCCTCCATAAAACTGTATGTATTGATAAAGCAGTAAACCTACACTCACATTTCCAGTTGTTGGTTATATAACTCATAGATGTAAAAGTAATTCCATGGCTTATGATTCATGATATATTGTTCTTCATCAGAAAGCATGGGGACAGAATGAAAATAAATATCAATCAGAAAAGCACTTTCTATATAGTAAAAGTCTGAGTGGGGATTCTCATCAAGTGTTTAGTGTGTCTGCTTTTTCTGTTTAATTCCAGGCTCTAGTTTTGATGCAGTCACCTCAGGACAAATTAGTCTAAGCATGTTAAAACTCTGGTGTCCCAAAGCCTGCTGGGAGCTCAGGGTCCAGAGGTAAGCCTCCCAGCTGCAGCAGAATTAGTCTGGATCAAAGCTCATTTCCAGCACTGGGGTAAAAGGTGTTGAGCAGCTCATCTCTACATGTCGTACTTAAACCTGTTTACACATTCAGACTGACTGATTCCCTCTAGTTTTACGTTTGGGTTTTTGTCTTCACACAGAAAAAGATGACTGAGCTGTAACAGTCTGCTACCTCAAAATGCGTTCAGGAGAAAGTCAGTTGAAGGTCCTTTACAAAAGATGGAAGGATGAAGAACAGGGCTTCAGTAACACAGATCAGAAAACATCCTGTCTCAAAGTTTTTTAAAGAAAAGGCTACAGATGCTACCTTTTATGTATTTTGGACATTGAAGTATCTCACTATAAAAGAGATATTGTATTAAATAATAATAATAATAATCAAACTAGACAATTCCCCTGCGGGAAATCGCGAGAGTGGGGCTGTGTCGGCAGCAGTTTGCGCTAAGATGACATGATACAACACTACGATGCTACGATAAATGCTACAATTTTTCACCTAATCTTATCTTCGCAGTTGCTATTGCAGAGGCTGTAGTAGTGCTTCGCACAGCCCACTACTGGCCCTATAGCTTTGCTATATGGGTCAGTAGTACATGCAGCAGACCCCTCCCAGCTCCACCTGAAAGCCAGCATCAGGCTAAGTCATTGGTCGGCTAATAGTTAACATATATTAGCAGTGAAGTTATGTTGGGCACAAACACACTTAACACATGGATAATTCTAGAAATCCCTAGAAGCCTAGGCGAAGAGGAATAATAATTAAAACATATTTAATTGAACTTCTTGTCGTTCACCAGTTTCTGATATTTTAGCTGTGTATAACGCAGCATTTCACTGAAGTTGTAGCTTAATAGATGGCATATTTTATGTCTGCACCGACCTGGCGCCTGTATAAAGCACTAAATTAGGTTTTGACCACATAATGAATGTAGTAACCTAGCAAAAACATAGACTATAACCTATAACATTTCATAAATGTTAATGTCAATTTTATATTTCCATTGAGCTATCACTTTTGTACAGTAAATGCATGACTTGAACATTTTCTGTTGGCAATATTGTTAGGTTAAAAATACAAGGCAATGCAGATTTAAGATTACACCATTGCTGTAGTAGCCAGGCTAAGCCCAGTGATAGTCTCTTTTTTTTGTCCTATAGTTTAGTTTATCCTACAACATGAACAGAAGGGATTTTGAAAATGAGATAAACGGGTCCAAAACGGACCCGGGCCGGATGAGCCATATGAGTCCGCTGCGTGTCCGTAAGGGATGTATATGTATCAATTTGCGGGTCCCAAACGGACCCGCCGCGGAGGTGAGGCTTTAATCGCGAATGCGGAGCAGCGCGGAGCCACGGCGGAGTTCCTCAGTGCATCTGGACCCCGATACGGGTCCGTTCCGGAAGCCGACATACATCCGCGGCAGGTCCGCTGCGCAGTCCTTTTGCTGTGTGGGATGATGCACGTTTATGCTTGTTGAACTAGTGGTACTTATTGCCTCTGCGAAGGAGGTTATGTTTGTTGACTTTCAACTTGTGAAGGTTTTATTTCACTTACACTGACACGTGTTGTCGTCCAGTCGACTTGTCTTCTCCACAGATCACTTAACTCCTCTTTGCTGCCGCTGCACACGCTGCGTTTCTCTTTTCTCTCTCTCTCCCTCGCTGTGTGTGAAGAGCAGCCCCGCCCCTCAGTGATCAGAGCGACAGAGCGGAGGTTTTATTTTTATTTTATTTTTTTCAGAGAGAGACCGAGAGCAGTGCAGGGACATCTAATATGTTAGCATGTTGGCATATGTTAACGTATGCTAACTAACATATGCTAACTTCCGTCGAAGTTAGCATATGTTAGCATATGCGCCACAGGCCTCGCTCCGTCCTTTTTTTTTCCTCAAGCCTCGCTCCCTCTGTGTGTGTGCGCGCGTGTGTGACGTCAGTGAGACAGAGCGGGAAACAGCCCTCCCCCTCCTTAACTGCTGCTGCGCAGGTGCTTTGATTAACCAAGAAGCACAGAACCACTCCCTCGAACCACTGCCATTTACTAAAAACGTATGCCAGTTACTCACAAACTTTTTTCACAGTGACTACCACAAGGCTTCCATGAACACAGACATGTATTTTTTATTCTTCCTAGTGTAAAAAAAGTGGACATTCTAGCGAGTTGAAAACTACCGTCCGTTAAACTTTTGTGACGAAAAACTTTGCTGAATTAACATTGGGTCCTATGGAGCAGTTAGGCTGTCCACTCCTCACTTCTAGGCTTCTCATTCAAAAACTGTGAATCCTATCGGTTAGGTAGACACATTGTAGGCATCAGGACAAGTATGACTACTACTTTGGAGAAAATTTTGTGTGTAGAGTGAAATTTGTGGAAGCAATCACAGTTTTAAAAAAATATTTTGAACATTTTTTCAGAGCAGCCCGCCCTCTAACTGTTGGGCCTCTCACTCTAGCGCGAACATTCCGCGCAATACACACCCATTATAAACCCCCAAAAAACAATATTCGCGACTATGTCGCGAATAGCTCCGACCTGGAGAAACTGAATAATAGCACACCCGCCCCGATCGATACGCACGTTTTGATGTATTTTTCGTGTATGTGCGATGAACTGTGCGGGAGGAGATAGCGACCGAAAATCCGTGGGAATAATAATAAAAATAGACGACAATAACAAGTAGTGGGCTGTGCTTGCACAGCCCCACTAATAAGGCAACAATAGTCTGAGTTAAACCCATCACCTGGCTATCAACTGGATAGCTTTGTATTTACTGTGACAACTTAATTCTTGATGTGAAGTACAGGAAGTATTACATTCAGCTTTATTATTATTACATATTCCAAATCTAAAAGTTGCATTTTGCATTTCTGTTCAGTTTATTTTTATAGCACTTTCCAAAAACAATTTTGTCAAGTTTGTCAAGCAGCTATAAAGAAATAAACAGGAATTAAAAGAGCTACTTTTATGCCTCCACCCGCTGGCTTTAAGTATGTCACTCCCTCTGTGTTATTATACAGTCTTCATCGTGCCCTCAATATGTCAGCGGGCTAACAGGTACTGGGAAGGAGGGATCTGCCGCCACTAAACGGGCGAACGAGGAAATATTACACACGGAGGCAATTCCCAGCTCGCTCAGGGAGGAGAGCCGTGTGAGAAGCAGATTGTCAGCTTTGATGTTAATATGAGGGAGAGGAAGCAGTAGATCTACTGTAGCTGGACAGAGCCAACACAACACATTAATCAGTATGCATCACAGAACGGAGGAGTGGATGGAGAGAGCCAGAAAGACAAATACTTTAAATTACTTTGTTTAATCCTTATAATTAATACAATATTAGAACAGTGTATAATAATGCTCTTTCATGGATGTAGTTAGATGACATAATTAGTATGTATGGTTCATCGTGTATTTCATGTGTGATTGTTATTTGGTAATGGGTCAACGTTCCTACCTTACATGGTGTTTTTCTACCTTAGTGGTACACAAAATGCTTTACACTGTTCCTAGTCACCCATTCACACCCACGCCGGAGCTGCATGCCTACCATTGGGAGCAACTAATACCATTAATATCATGTATAAGTCAGATTTGTTCCTACCAGTAAAAACACCTGTACAACAAGGCTGCATCACTGTGACATGTGCACTGAATGTGCTGCTGAAAGACTGAGCAGTGTTTTTCCTTCTTTAAGACTGGAGCCTCTGTGGGCCTGTTTAATTAGCAAGGCTTTAATACCATTTTAATGGAAATTAGTTTCAGATCCCCACAAGAATTCCATGTGTGGTCTCATAGATTATGGACCCCCAGCTAATATTATACTTGGTACTGAGAAAAATACCGCACTCTTACTTCTTGACTTATTAATGTACACGTGACTTCTGTTTAGAATTTGCATCTGTGTTCCCCAGAATAATGGTTGAGGGAAGAGCCAGCACAAACAACCAAATACACGTAGGGGAAAAAATATGGATTACCTGACCAGTCATACTTATATGTGTTGATTTACATGGCACTGAGGCTATGTACATGTTTGGAGAGGTAATAATTTGATTCTCCTAAATAAAAATACACAGTTCAGACTGCTACCACGACTAAAATGATCAAACTAGATCAATAACTAATGCAGATCTAATACAGACCTACTTCAAATAAATGCTCTGCAGGAGGATTAAATCAAGGCCCTGATCAATATATGAGGCAATACTTAATTTTCTGCTCAGCCGAACAAGAATCTAACTTATGATTGATGACAGATAATAAAACCAGCTGCGCCAAGAGACATCAAAGCTATGTGTCATGACCCGGTTTAAGTGGCCCCAGCAAAGGCTAGACAAACCCATATACCAATAGAAGAGTACTTAATTATTCACCAGATTAAACCAAACTGAATGTGCCGCATTAAAGGTCAACGATGAAATGAGGAAAGTCAGACGTGTATGGTGTACATTAATGAAGGGTTATAACTTAAAAGAACGAACACAAACTGGAATGTGAAGCACCTAGGGAGAGGAGCAGATAGTTTAAACATGCAGGACGTATGTAACCTATATCTGTATCTAACTGTAACCAGCTACCTGAAGAACAGACCAAGTCAAGTTACTCACATATCATACCACAAGAGGACACCACGGGCCACCACTGAAGACACAGTCGGAATCCAAACGGATCATTGAAATACTAGCATAATGTACAATGTGGGACTGAATGAACAAGGCCTACCTGATCAAGAGATCATTTGGACAACTCAACTAATCGAAGGAATGGTGTAGGGCTCAAACCAAGGCCTTTCCTATAGCTGAATAGTTACACTGGTTAACTGCTTAGAGCAGAAGTAGTAGAAGTAGCAGACTGGTCTATCTACTCCCTTGCTTTCCCACTCTGTGCCAGGGACATCAAGACTTGGGAGCACGGACATCACCAACATGGGACTAGCACTGATTTTTCAAATTATACATTAATCAAATGCACAAAGGGTTGGCTTATCGCTGGAATAGAATGAAGAGGCTTCAACTGTGAGCAAATAAATTCAATTCAATTCAATTCAAATCTAAACAAGACTGAACAAATGGAAGGATTTAATATGAAAACGTATCTGCATGTGGTTAATTATTGATGTCATCATGCTGGCATATGAGGAGCCACGTGGAGTTAATGTATTTATTTACCTTCATTACCGGAGACTAGTGCATATGGAAGCTTCCAGGGTTCCAGTTGTAATCTGAGCTTTGTGCAGGTCTCTAAAATAACCAACATCAGGGTGGAGATAAATAGATATTAAGGTGTGTGCACATGACACACATGCACACACACACACACACAACAGTTCATGGTTCTGACACAGCGATAAATAAAGATGCATTTGAGACTGCAGTTGTTGCATTTGTTCTAATAGTCTGCTTTGACCCAAACGATCTCAGTACACTGGTAACTCATCGCTTGTGATCAGATTGACCAGGATGGATTTAACTGCACAGTCTGAATGAGGCCTATGGAATAAAGCTCTGTGATCATACGCTGTAAGAAGATGTGGTGAGCCTTCTGGGTGATAGCACTGTGAGAAAGCTATGTCCAGTTAAATTTGTTCCACTATTTTATAACTTTTATATGGAAATGAAATCTCTGAAATGAAAGACTGTGGACTGAAATATTTTCTTTCTTCATCTACCAACAGATTGCTGAATTATGGTAAACACTGCACTGTGTGTTAATCAGCCAGTCTTGTTTGTCAAGTCTGATGACTGCATATTTACAAAACACTTAACTTACGATGCAACAACTGGGCAAGCTCATTTAAAACACACAAAGTCTTCTTGGAAAACTCCTTCAGTTCAGGTAAAGAATTTGTTGACCCATTATCAAAGAACAGAGGTTACACAGTGAGCACCCTCAGGATTTCTATATAAATCAGCATTTATTAAAAAACTATGGAAACATAATTTTGTTACTTCAGCTTGTTACTTCAATAACATCTCTCATCTTACCACACATAAATAGCACATATTTAGTTTCATTCCTTTCGCAACCTCTCCTTGTTATTTCTGTGTTGTTGGTTTTCTCTCTTGTTATCTGCATGTCTATTTTGCATCTTGTTCTATTTTGTCCGTTTTTAGAAACCCCACCGGGCTGTTGTTTCCTACCCTGAACTGTTTGTACTTCATTTCTTGTGGTTATTTTCACTTATTGCTTCCCAATGCAATCCTTTGTGAGGGAAGAAAACCCACTGAACTAAATAAATAATTATAATAACTATGACTTTTCGGCATATGTTGGTAGAAAAATAACAATAA
This sequence comes from Planiliza haematocheilus, assembly GCA_005024645.1. Lineage (NCBI taxonomy): Eukaryota > Metazoa > Chordata > Actinopteri > Mugiliformes > Mugilidae > Planiliza > Planiliza haematocheilus. The sequence continues at coordinate 1,110,523 of SRSE01001160.1, forward strand.
GAAAGATTTGTTGCAATGCACTGAAGTTATACTAAATTATTGTCGTAGGATTTTTTTAAAAATGGAGAAATCTGAACAGTGTCAAAGTGGGAAGCTTTCTGAACATTCAACCTCTCACAGTCTGCTTTAGGTGCTGACAATTACCACAGTCAAGCATAGACATCATTTTGTTAAGATAACAAGGGAATGAAATTATTGTGTAAATGTTGATGGATCCTGCAAAGAGCTGAAGACAGAGGAACAAACTCATGGACACACAGCAGACTGTCATTTCAGCAGAGCATTTGTTCATCTTTTGTTTGAAATTGGTTCTCATTACCTGTTTAGTAAGAGAGCTTGGTTTTATTCCAAATTCTTCATTATGGCCACAAAAATTTTTTTTTCATACAAATTGGTCATTACACCTCAATGCTATGCCTGAACCAATTATTAGCCAACATTAGCTTGCCAGTGTCAATGAGAATAAAGAGTGTAAAAACTGTAATACATTTCATGAACAATATACAAATAAACAATACACACAGTGTCATGGCTGTGGTGTCCTTGCCCTCCTAATTCCTCGTGTTTCTGGTGCTGTCTCTTCCTTATTCTCTTGTCCTCCTGTTTTGCCTGTGTGTGTGTTTGTGTCTGGGTGTAGCTATCCAATCACCTCCTGCTCTGCAATCAGCCTCCACACCTGAACCCTGTCCATCCATCAAGTCCTGCAGTACAGCTACCCTGGTGTCAAATTTGTTAGCTGTGTCTACCTCACTGATTCAGGCCAACTAAGAATGTGATTTTTGTATCTCTGTATTTTCAGCTACACTTCTCCGTGCTTCAGGATCATTACCTGTCAACTAAAGTGACAGACGTGCAGCCCAGGTCTGCAACACGACAGTTCACAAAACACGTATTGTCCAGCAGCGCAACATATGCAGCCTAGCAACTGATTAACCCATATGCTTCTCCTATTTATTGCTATAATTACCATTAATTATTACAGGTATTTTTATTATTATTAGTGTTAAAGAGTGTTCAACAGTATGTCTGTTCCAGAGCTTCACTCTGTGTTTGCATTTTAGCAGCTCCTCACTGCTTGGGGGAGGAGGGAGGGGGGGCATCTGTTTGAGGCCAACCATCATTAAAGATATTAGAAAATATGAGTAGTATTATTAGTGTTGGACCATTAAATGCATCTGAACATGAGAACTGGATTAAATCCAGGACCTATCAGTGCGTATCCTTTCATCCATGTTTCCCAGGGGGTAATTACAGTTATAATCCTGGCAGTGTCGGTGCAGTGTCAGTATGAGTCCAAGAAACTATGACAGCAGCTTGGAATTACAGATGCTACAGATGTGGTCTCTGCAAACAGCTATGATGCCACAGAGGAATGACGCTCAGGTTTTTAACACTGAAACCTGTGGAACCCCACAGCTCCCGCCTATCCCCTGATAATCCAAGGTGGCTGCCATTAAGCCCTTCTATGTAAACAGAGACCAAAGGATCCAGGAGCAGAGACTCTATTCATTTCACCAGACGCCTGTTTATAAAACGTCCCTCCCCATCCTGGAGAAAATTATGTTTTGCAGAAATCAGTTCTGAGGTCGCTCAGAGGCAAATGGTCCTGTTCACAGTCGAACATAAAATCAATCAGGTTTGCAATGGTCTGGGCTGAGAGCATAACAAACACCCATGGCACTCACTGAGCTCTCTGGAAATACAGGGACACAATCATTCTCCTTAGGCAGCATGCACCAAACATGTGAGGGAATCCGTAAAGAAGATATTTCTCTACAGACTGGCATATTCCCTTGAACAATTTCCCCTTAAAATTAGTGCAAATTACAAACAGGAGTCAGACTCCCCTGCAGTGTGGCTGTATCACATTTGAAATTTAAATCTGAGGCGATTTTGTTAGAGGATGACGGAGGAGTTCTTAGGAGAGATTTTAACTAAATCCCAGGTGATGAGGCGATACAGATCTATTTCACATGCGCAGGGCTCACTATCTGTGGCTTTGATGAAAAATCTCCTTCGTCAAAGGGTTGCCAGGTAAACAGGTGGTGTTAAGATTGGAAGACAAACAGACAAAAAGGCACAGTGGGGAAGGGGATTGTAGGTGCACAGAGCTGATAACGCAACAAGAACAGTAGATTGAATCTAAATGTCAGAGGGCTCCTGCACTCTGATGAAAATGTGAGAACCAAAGTCTCCATTTCCCTTCTTTAACCTCTCACTCTCTATATGTGAGCTGCTCTCCTGGGTGGATTTGTCCTCAGCTGCACTGGCAGGAACAGACTTTCAAAAACTTCTCTTTTCCAACAAAAACAAAATACTACGTCCCTAACAGAGAGAGGTTGACATCCCGGGGTATTTATTTAATTAGTCTTGTTCTCTTGTCACTGATACGGGTCCTCTACAAGCTGCACAGCCAGCTCCTCGAACATAACAACCAATAATAATCCTTGCACTACTGGACTTGTCAGAATGAAAGTCAAGTCGTTCAATCACTTCAAATCACTTTTGACGGTCTCAGTGCAGCCAAAAGGGCTACGATGTCTCCACTTTACCTGGGTTAAATCTGTGTGACTCACAGAAATGCAGATGTCTTAGAGGACAGATGCCTGAGAAGCTTTTATTAACTAATGTAAGACATTTTTTATAGATGCTGGTGACATGATTTTTTGACTGAAAGACAATGTGATCATGTTTGTACTGAACCATGGTCCAAATATACCTAACTGACAAGTTTGCATGAAGTTAAATGCAAAATGCAGAACACAAAATAATCCCACAAGTGCCCTAAAACAGTGCAGTGTATTATAAGGATACCCAGACAACCACAATATGAATTTTCTAACATTATCCTCTCTTAATTTCTTTTAGTGTTTGAGATTCATACTACAGAATTAACATATTGCAGTCAAAAGTCTTCAGTGTGTTTGTGCATTTGGGTCCAGTCACACTGTGTTATCAAGTCTAAAGTACTATAATACAACGGTTGGACCAACAGCTGGGCTTTGACAGTTTGAGAGACAAATTGTGTTTTTATATGTATTACTCATCTCCTAAAAGCCGTGAAATGTCAGATAAAGACCAGCCCTACTGTTTTATTCTCAGAGAAATAAGCAGAGGAAAAAAAGAGCAAAACAACGTAAAATGTCTGCAACACATTCTACACCAGAGCTCCTGAACTTTTAAAGCACAGACGGTGCTATTAACCACGCTGTTCTCACTCGATAGTTTGGCTCTTTATTTTATTTTAATTCAAAAACAGTTCTCTTTAGTCGCATTTGCATTTTTTTGATGGACATTTCAGAGAGCTCTTTATTTAGCCGTTTCATTGTCCTTCTTCTATTCTCTTGCAGGACATTTTGTTCACGTAAGTAAGGATATAACTTACTTAAAACTATAAAACTATAACAAGCTTGCTCTGTAACATTGAATTGTGGTATCCGTTGGGACCGTTGTGATGCTGTAACTCAGCGAGACATTCTCTGCCCTAACTTGTGCCGTGTGTTTGTGGTAGTTACTCACAGAACCGAGACGATGTCGCCTCGCTGGACTCGGTAGTTTCTGACACTCCAACGGTTCAGGAGGACGACGTCGCACTCAGACCCCCCTTCTGGGTTGAGGAATGGCTAAGCACAAAAACAAATAAACAGCATTCATATAACATGAGCAGTACAGTGCTGTGCAAAGTCTTAGTTGAATCAGGCCGCAAACATAATTTCACAAATAGTTCCATGTTAACTTTTTTTTTTTTGAGTAGCCTTTTGCAACATTTCAGACATTTTGGGCTAGGGATTCACATGTCAGCAGTGACAATCCTAGGTGCTGGGTGGCCCCAGGGACAGCAGTATGCGTGGGCTATTGCCAATGCACTGTAGGGTCTTCATAGGTTTAAGAGGGTTCATGGTTGTCATTACAGCATATACCAAAGGGTAGCCATCTAGGGACCTCTTTCTCTTTTGTTTCCCAGGGCCCCCACAATTTTGGTCATTGGTGTACCCCTGCATGTTTGCTGTAGTAACAGCTGAACAGCAAGGATAATGCTGTGGAAGTTTAGAACTAGATGAATGCTGAGAGTAAATCAATGGTATTGGTGCATTTTATGGATGTGGAAAGAACATAATATCACTGCTATAACAAATTTTTTCAAGGGAGCAGAAATTCTGAATGGGGTCGGTTTGAGTATTTCTGACACTGCTGATCTACTTGGGTTTTCACCACAACATTACTGTGTGAAAGACATAAAAGCACCCACAAAGCACCAGTTCTCCTGGAGGAAATGCTCTGCTGAATGCTCAGATCATAGATGGAAGGCCAGACTGGTTGGAGCAGACAGAAAGGCTACAGAGATTCAGATAACCACTCTTTACTACTGTGTTGAGATGATAAGCATTTCAGACTCACAACATCTCAGACCTTGGAGGCAGAGGGGATACAACCGCAGAAGACCAAGATGAGTTCCACTGCTATAAGCCAAAAAGAGTAATCTGATGCTGCAGTGAGGAGACACAAAAGCAGGACAATACAGAGCTGGAAGAACACACCCTGGTCTCAGGAACCTTAATTCCTATTTGGCTACAGATGCAATCAGCTTATCATAGACTCTGTACCTGCTGTAACAGCCTGAATCTAAATAAGTTGCTGATCATGTGCGTCACTTTATAACAAAGCAAAAATCATCACCTTCAGGATTTAGTGAAAGCATAAATGTTTCCAACATCTTCTGGAATCCCTCTCATTAACAATTAACGTTGTTTGAGAGCAAAGGAAGGCTGCTCCACATTAGTATGGTGTTCCTAAAAAAGTGCTTGAGAGTCTACTTTAGAATCCACTCGTCCTTCCTCAAACCAAACAGTTCCCTCTCATCACATTATCACATCACAGCAAACTCCCAAGAACCCATGACAGCTCCACCATATGCTTGTCTATGATGCTCCTTGCTTCCCTTACTCATTTGACAACAACAAAATCAGTTATACGTACAACTTGGTTTGCACCAAAAGATCCAAGCGTGACAAAGCCCATTCACACCAGCAAACTTGATGCGCGATTGTTTCATTAAAGAGAATGTGCACAGGCTATTTCACGCTTGCCGGAGTAATTGATAGAATATGTCTTCCCTGTCATCTCCAAAATAAATATTCCCGTGAGTGCTGTCAGCTTGCAGGTTTGGTTTATCAGTTAGAGTAGGACACGTCCCTCATCAGCTTCCCTCGCAGTCATATTTCACCATATTACATGCTGGATTGTTTCTGATCCTCCTGCTGTAGTGAGTCTGAATGCATTCATAGGAAAATGTTAACAGTTAGGCAACAGCCAAATGTCTGATCATTCGACAGGTTTCACAGAGATTATGCATGAGTTTGAGAATGAAAAAGAAGTTTATGCAGAAGAGTTACACTGGAAAATCCACTATCACTAGCCAATTGTACTGACCCCTGTAATAGCAAAATCGAGATCCTTGACCCTGAAAGAACGACCAGTGGGTCTATCATTAAAAATGCATGTTGCAGAGTTTTGCATTATTCAAACAGGATTATATTTTAAATCTTTAGTCTAAAGTCGAGATGAAAAATGCAAAACACTATGGGGAATGTGTTTAATATGACTCACAATTGTGATCTGCTGCAATGCTGCAGTAAACAACAAAAACACTGTTTTTATTCAGTGTATGGATCACACCGGTGCAATAAATGGTTGATAACTTTTCAAACTATTAATTAGCCTGCTGACTCTAAGCTGTACCAGTACTAGATGACTGGGCCCTGATCCTACCGACAGCCTCCATATATAGACGATCATGTATTCAATCATAGACATGAGCTTCACACTGGGAGAAATACAGTACATACACTGTATTGCCAAAAGTATTTGCTCATCTGCCTTTACACGCATATGAATTTAAGTCACATCCATTCTTAACCAATGGGGTGACTTCGGCCAACCCTTTGCAGCTAGAGCAACTTCAACACTTCTGGGAAGGGTTTCCACAAGGTTTAGGAGTGAGTTTATAGGAATTTTGGACCATTGTTGAATTTGTCTGGAATTCACTGAGCTCCTGAGGTTGACCCATTCTTTCACAAATGTTTGAAGAAGCAGTCTGCATGACTAGGTTCTTGGTTTTATACACCGATGGCCATGGAAGTGATTGGAACACATGAGTCCACATGAGTTCATTCACTTGGAGGGGTGACTGAATACCAAGTGTTCAATTTAAAGGGACAATATAGTGTCCCTTTAAATAGTTTGAATTAACACTGCCGATATGAAAATTGTAGTGACGGAACAGGCAGCTTGAGGATGGTATTAAAATGTAAATGTACTGATGTTCAACATACGACTTTACAAGTATCCTCAGTAAAGCCTGGACAGTCCATGTCTGTGTTTTGTTTCAATTAAAAATGGCTGTTTGTTACACAGCTAATATTTGACAATATTTAAAACTCTTTTTAAAATCAATCGCTAAATGCTCCTATTCTGTACATACCCCAAAGGAGGAGCTAAGGGTAAGGGTTATGGATCATTCTCAGTTTCTGCAGCACGGGCACACAAAAATTCACCTGACCCATGCACTGGCCTGTGTGTCCATTGACCATTGGTAAAGACTACAGACAGATGACACAGTGAGTGGTGCTATTAGAGTTATCACACAACATATTTTTGGAACATATTTCTGATTATACATCTAAAAGGACAAATTTTGTCTTATTTTAAATAAATATCCATTCTGGTTGGTCTGTGATTTGGATTAAATTCTTAACTTTGGCCCTCTCTCTGACTGACTTTGATGCCACTGTTCTAGAGGGGTTTTAAGAGACAAGTAACTAAAGATTCACAGTAAGTCATTTATGATGACTTGTCCCGACTATAAGGACGTAACCTGACGTGGACATCCTATACATGTAAATTCCTGTCACAGCAATACGGACTCCTACAGCTGTGATTAGTCCGAAATTGATTTCTTTAATCCCATCTCTCGGGTGGCTGGACTAGCACAAAAAGTTCTCTATTGTTTAGCCTCACACACCATCTGCTCAGATGTCTTCTCTGTGTTCTGTGCTGCTGTCATTCCACAGTTATGAAGTACACAGAGAAACTCAACACAGCTGACCAGTGGCAACCTAAAGTTTTATTGGCATGATACAAATGCATGCCAGAAGACCAGCGCACGGGTATGAATCAGTAGCCCTCTACATTACAGGGGAACTGGTGCAACATTACATTAGCTCTTTATAAATCTCCTGGTGGTGACTGTATGTTTGAAGGTCGTCTCAGCCTTTTTATTGTTGCCTCTTGTCTAATTCTCACAGTAACTTGTCAGAGTTTAATTAATGAACTTGCTCCATCTGAGATCTGGTATCGCCATGTAATATTACTGACCGACCAATAATGTCAGTAAATGTGAAAACCTTTCTATAATGGTACTAGAGCAGGCTAAATAGTGAACATGACGTTTTGGGGAGTGGAGGAAATTTCTGCTAATTAGAAGGTGAAGTGTGTAATTCCACTAATGCTGCAGGTCAGTGAATAAAACAGTAATCACTTGATTTGTAAGTTCGTAAAATCAGACAAATTTTCCTAAAACTTAATAACAGATGTATTTGTCTGGAAACTTTATACTAAGGGGAACCACAGAGTTGAACACAAAGAGAAATGGCTCCCAGCAATACAATAGAAAACGAGGAAAATGGTTCAAAACTGTCCACTCAGCTTTCAGATATAAAACTGCTTTTCAGCCTTTTCTCCTCTATGTATTTCCCAGATCTCAACATGATGTCAAGACGACCTCTGACCTGCTTTTGTATCAGTAGTGTGTAAAGTCTGTCATCTACAAATTGCCACCTCCCCTCCTTTAGACCTCTGGATGTCTCCAAAGGCAGATCGTATGAGGGGTTTTCTCTCTAAATGGTGAAGCGGCATCTCACCTGCATTGACGCTCCTTCCACTCGTGCAACATAGGCGACTCGGTCGAGGACGGTGACTGTAACAGGGACGGCGACAAAGAATCCACTAACGAATGCTCGCAGGTAGCGCCGCCCTGCTGTTGCCTGTTGAGCCATCAGGAAACTGGACAAGAAGGAATGACAAAGAAAAATCAGGCCAATTACGTAGTACCATGACAATATGATGGAAAATAAACGGCACTAATAGTAAAGAAGTAATAGAAAGCAACAAAGAAACATATCCAATTGAAATGGGAAAGGAAGGACATAACGCATGTTAAAATGCTGTGTATTTTTGACATGGATGAAATACAGTTATATAAATTACATTAGTATTATTATAACTAAAGGAATACAAAGAAGAAATAACAGGTTAACAAGACTGAGACTAGATTTAAAACAAGTAAAATTCTGGCCAATGACTTTTAAAAAAAATAAAATAAGATACTGTATGTGACGACCGCTGGTGTCCTCTTGAGGTGTGTTAATGGAGTAACCTCTGTCTGTCTGTTGTGCAGGTAGCTGACTGGTGAGATCTGGTGTGAGGTTACATAGGTCCTGCCTGTCCGATCAGTCTCTCTCTGCTCTTCTTCCATGACTTCACATTCCAGCTTGGTTCTGTTCTGTTAGGTTATCCGTATGTCTCCTACAATCTACAAAATTTGCACACATACTCTTCACTCATGCACACCATACGCCACCAACTTTGCAGATTTCTACATCTCATGTGTAGACTCTTAATTTGGCACATTAATCTGGTGAATAGTAAGTATTGTCTAATCAATACACTGGTGTGTCTTTCTCTTGTTGTGGCCTCTTGACCCGGGTTATTATACTGTACCATGCAAATGACTCATTCTGGAACCGGAAAATTAGTCCAATCACATAACCAGTGTTAGAAGGAACTCTACTGTAACTGTAGGCACATGGTGGACACAGCCCTAACCTGAATTGAAGCACTCAAATAATCAGCATTTGATAAGTGGAGTACCCACACACATGAAAAATGTAAGCATATAAGAGTAAAATAATATGGCCATAATATCTTTTTTAGCAAGGGCATGCCAGCTCACCATACTATACCGATAGCAATGGACAGTGATAGAGAGAACAGAGAGATATAGAGAAAGATAGATAGCAGAATATAGATAGCAGAAGGTAGAAAGCGGAATATAGAAAGTACATTTAGTGGAAAACAAGATCAAGACAGTGAAAGATGGACACAGAGGAGCAACAGGACATCAGAGGACAAAAGGCAGGTCATTATTGCATTGGAGAATGACTACATTGAGGAGAAATCATTTGATTCAGGCAAGCTAGGACCACAGTCTGAAGTCGCTCCATCAACTTTCAGTTTCACTGCATATAATATGTCCTTGACTGACGAACCAAGCGACTAGAGTGGCACAGAAGCATCAGTCTGCCACAGGAAAAGGCGATGAAAAGCGGCAGCAGCCAGGAAACAAAGAAACAGGTAGGCCATTAGGCAACAAACAGAAGTTCAAAAAGTACCACTGATGGACGTGCAGTACCACTGATGAGCACTAAGTGCCACCATCTACAATAAATGTCCTGTTCGGCCTCCCCATACAAATATTTTCACTTCTTAAGCAGAGTTTATTTTAGATTCATTTTAGCTTCTACTTCCTGCTTCACTTTCACCAATGGTAACTGAAACTTTCGCTGAAAAACACTGGTATCTCCAAGCCTCCTCAGTTAACCTCTGCTCGATGTGTTCCATATTTATTGATTCAAAACAATCAATTCGAAAATTGTGGAGATGGAGAATCATCTCGAAATACCAAAGCAGAAATACGCTATGACCAAGCAGACCAATCACAGCTCTTGTGGTCTGCATCGCCATTGTGTGTAGTACATTTCTGGGGAAGAGTACTTCAGTTACGGCGCTTTTTTTTTTTTTTTTTTTTTACAAATTACTTTGATCAGAGTTAGCTGGAGGTATGCTGGGAATTTAGATGATGACTGTGAAATACTGACTATTGTTTCAGGAACAAAGAAAGAAGAAAGTGGATGAGAGCCGCTGGCTTCACTAAAGACATGGTACTAATAAGAAGTCATGAAAACACTCAAATCCTGTTTGATCCAAGTCCAGTTTCATTAAATGTTATCAGACTCTTCTTGACTGAGTACCCCATTACTAAAATATTACCTAATTATTTGGTATGAAAATTTAGTTGGACTTAAATTCAAGACAGACGTCAGGTTGTGAGACATAACTGAGCTGGTGTTAGGTGTTAATCTTCAGACATTTTCAGACATTGTGAATTGTTCCAGTTGTTGGTGTTGTTGGGCTCTGTAGTGTGTGGTGGTCAAGATGGCCGATGCTAATTAAAAGTTATTGTTCAACTTCAGAAGTGTGTTTACTCATTTAACATTAAGATGTGCCAGACACAATATCATATTCTCTCAAATCACATAACATGGAACAGGGACATTCAGGCATTAAGGTGACACTAAATATACTGCGCTAACATGGCAGGTACTGCACCAAAACATAAAACATATTGAAATATTGTGAACACAATATGACTATGTGCCTGAAAAGAAGATCTGTTTGAAATCTGAACACATGGTCCAACTTTCAGAGAAGGTTTGCAGGGCAGAGCAGCAGGTGAGCCACCCGTCACACAGCAGAAATTAAGTCTTCAATAAGCCTTCAAATCTCAGTAATGGAACAGTTATTTCCAAACCTACCAGCAGCACATTTATTAGAGAATCTGAATGTTGTTACTTAGGCCATAGTAATTCTATGAAATATTTTCTTCTCTACATTCTATCTGTTTCTAGAGGAGTTAATCTATTTTTATAGACTACTTTCCTTGGTTTCTAAATCCCAAGGAAAGTATAACCAGATCTGACAAAGAAAACATGGCAAATGTACTGAACTGTTTCTAGAAGATTAATTAATTAATTCATCTTCTCTAACCGCTTGTTCCAGTTAAGGATCATGGGCTCTGCTGGAGCCTATCCCAGCTGTCATCAGGCGAGAGGCAGGGGTGCACCCTGGACAGGTCTCCAGTCTATCTCAGGGCTAACACAGAGAGACAGACAACCGTTCACACTCACACCTACAGCCAATTTAGATTCACCAATGAACCTAATGAGCATGTCTCTGGACGGTGGGAGGAAGCTGGAGAACCTGTAGAGAACCCACACAGACACAGGGAGAACATGCAAACCCCCACCATCCAAAGACATGCTCATTAGGTTAATTGGTGATTCTAAATTGGCCGTAGGTGTGAGTGTGAGTGTGAATGGTTGTCTGTCTCTGTGTTAGCTCAGCGATGGACTGGCGACCTGTCTAGGGTGTGACCCTTAACAGGAATAAGCGGTATAGAAGATGAATGAATGAATGAGAACTATTCAATATTTTTTTCATCAATTAATTAACTGATCATTGGTGCTTTACAAAAATGTAGCACTTGCCAAGGACAGCCTGACTTCATACACAAGTCAAACTCACGAAATGGTCAAAGTTAATCGCATTATGAGTCTCACTGATAAAAGGATGTACTAACGTGGTTACACAAAAAGAAGTCTGGACAATCTTCTCCACAGATGTGGCGACACATCACACTGAGCGTGTTCTCCCCAGACAGACTTTTTCATCCACTTTGCTTTTAATGGCACACACCAGGAAGCCCAGACAGGCGTGAAATGACCCACTAGCCAGCAGCAGCAGCAAGCATGCATCGCTGCCTTTGCCTAACAGCTAACAGCCTCGTCCCCACGTCCACCGTCCTCACTCTGGAGATCAGCTATTACCCCCACATCACAAGACTCCAGATGAAACATCATCAAAAAGACACTGTACTGTCACAACGCTATCCCCATCTGTAGTTGGATAGTGTCTGTCACCGTTGAGTGAACTGTTGTGAGGAGTGAAAAAAAAAGGAATAAAAACGCACAGCTAATTTATATCTAGCAATCTGATGTTCTATCTCCATATAATGTGATTGCCAATAACAGATTTACTGGTTTACTACAACATACCAAGCGTTATACCAACAGAACAGACATTTACATTTCAGCTTCACTGCAGTCAGGAACATTTCCCTGGGGGCAAGTGCAATGAGTGAGCAATTTCTCTTGGCAACATCATACAGATAAAAGAAGCCCTGTAAGAGCAACATCTTTCTCAAGAAAAACAACAGCTATCTGGTTCTTAGAAGCAACTAAACAAGCTGCTATTACCAGCTCACAGTGGATTCTATTTTAAGAGATTTTACAAAGGGAAGAACTAAAAAAAACACTGTAGGTCAGTTAAGCACATAGCTGGATTTGTTGTTGTCTGTGCTTTCATAACTTACAAATGAGCCCAGTCCTACAATGCATGTGCACAGAGGTCAAGGAATAGTGGAATATTCAATTCAATTCAATTCAATTCAGTTTTATTTATATAGCGTCAATAACAATACAAATCGTCTCAAGACGCTTTACAAGACCCGGCCTGAAACCCCCAGAGCAAGCCTGAAGGCGACGGTGGCAAGGAAAAACTCCCTTTTAACAGGAAGAAACCTTGAGCAGAACCCAGCTCATATGGAGGGACCCATCTGCCTAAGGCCAGCCGGGTACAGACAGAGAAAGAGAACAGCAAGATAAACGTACATCTGTCATAAATACACATATCTGACTAAAGCATACAAGTTGGATGCTATGATTCAAACTAATGATGTTACATGACAGTTTGAAAATATAAGGGGAATCATCGGCAGGTTGGAGAATTGTTCATTCAGGTAGGAGTGGATAACAGCAGGATTCCATGGAGACTGGGCAGGCTGATGAGACCACAACAGCAAATGTAGTATGGAGCTCCACAGGAAACACTCAACTCCAGGCCAGAGATACTCGGAAGAAGGGAGAGCAGCAGTAAACATTCTACATAGTAATAGCACAGAATTGCATGACTAGTACCAGATAGGAATTTAGAGGGCAGGAGCTCTGTGCCAGAGAAAAAGAAAGTGTAGGACACGAGAGTGGAGAGAGAAGAAAGAAGGAGAACATGTGTTTGTTGCATTGTCCCCCAGCAGCCTAGGCCTATAGCAGCATAACTAAGGGATGGTTTAGTCCAGCCCTAACTATAAGCTTGATCAAAAAGGAAAGTCTTAAGCCTGACCTTAAAAATAGAGAGAGTGTCTGCTTCCCGAACCCAAACTGGGAGCTGGTTCCACAGGAGAGGAGCCTGAAAGCTGAAAGCTCTACCTCCCATTCTACTCTTTGAAATTCTAGGAACCACAAGTAGGCCTGCACTTTCAGACCGAAGTGATCTGTTGGGATGATATGGTACAATGAGGTCTTTAAGATATGATGGCGCTAGGCCTTTGAGGGCCTTGTATGTAAGGAGGAGGATTTTAAATTCTATTCTAGACTTTAAGGGGAGCCAGTGAAGAGAAGCTAAAACTGGAGTAATATGATCTCTCTTGATAATTCCTGTCAATGCTCTTGCTACAGCATTTTGAATCAGTTGGAGGCTTTTTAAAGAGTTATTTGGGCAGCCAGACAGTAATGAATTACAATAATCCAGTCTGGAAGACACAAATGCATGAACTAGTTTCTCAGCGTCACTCTGAGACAGGATGTTCCTAATTTTGATGATATTACGTAGATGAAAGAAGTCAGTCCTGGTTACTTGCTTAATGTGACATTTAAAGGACATATCCTCATCAAATATAACACCAAGGTTTTTCACAGTAGTACTGGAGGCCAAGGTAATGCCATCCAAAGAAACCACGTGATTAGATAATGAATCTCTGAGATGCTTAGGACTAAATACAATAACTTCTGTTTTGTCTGAGTTCAAGAGTAAGAAATTACAGGTCATCCAAGCCTTTATGTCTCTAAGGCATGCTTGGAGTTTAACCAGCTGATTAGTTTCATCTGGTTTCATAGATAAATATAGCTGGGTGTCATCTGCGTAACAATGGAAGTTTATGCCATGTTTTCTAATAATCTTCCCTAATGGCAACATGTATAAAGTGAAGAGAATTGGTCCTAGCACAGAACCCTGAGGAACTCCATAACTTACTTTTGTATAAGCAGAGGAATCATGGTTGACATGAGCAAACTGGAATCTGTCAGACAGATAGGATTCAAACCAATCTAATGCAGTTCCTTTAATCTGGATCTCACTTTCAAGTCTCTGTAGTAAAATATTATGATCAATAGTGTCAAATGCAGCACTAAGATCTAGCAGAACCAGTATAGAGACAAGTCCACTATCTGAAGCCATGAGGAGATCATTGGTAACTTTAACCAGAGCTGTTTCTGTACTATGATGAACTCTAAATATTTCGGAAAATGCATCATCAGTTTTCTTTCTGAAAGTGACAGCTGTCGCTCTGACTCCGCAGCATCTGGCGCCACTGCACAGGAGTGCTGCACAGGCCCAGATGTTTTCAATTGTGTGTTTCTGCATAGAGTGAAGCTAGTCAGTAAGATTTACCAGTGATTCTGGGGGGATTTGTGAACTTTGGTCCGATTTAGCAACTAAAAGCAGACATGAAATCTATCAATCTTTTCATCTCACTAAGAGAATAAAAATATTAACTGTAACTGCATACTTCCCAGCTGGATGAACATTCCTATTCCAGAAACATGCTTCACCTGTGCAAGGCTGTGGATGTACATACCAAGGTCTCATAACAAATCAGTGCACCATGAGATCTCACAGATACACTTACATGTACACCAATACCATGCTCATCCTGTACACACACACTGACATAGTTTACCACCCACCTCAAACACTGAAGAGTGTTCTCAGGCTCGGTGTACGTTACATCCTATTAACCACAGTGATATGCCTCCATCTGGCTTTGTGAGTCATCAGTTACCAACCATCTGCTGGTATGAGGAAACTCCTGTGCTGGTGCAGAAAATCTGTCCTGCCATAACAATCCATCCTGACATGAACATATTGCAATTTCACTTCACTACAACCCTCTATGTAATTCCCATCACAGAGATCTAGTGCATGAGTTGTGTTTACACAGACACCTCGGTGCCACACAGCACTCGCATTAAGGTCTAATTTTTAAATAATGTGGCCAGCACAACAAGACCCACAACAAAGCCACAGTTAAATAAAAGTTCTCATCCTACATGTGCTGATCAAAACATACAACTGTCAACAAAAGAAGTAAACCAAATCTGACTTTCTTGGTTCTTCAGTTTAAATAGAGTAAAAACCTGTATCTCAATAGTATAGTATAACCTGTAGATTCTGCTAATTAGCCTCCTTGTGGTTGGTTAACAGCATTGCACTGCCTTCATGAGGTCATTCCTTGGCACACACGATCACCTGACACATTGCTTTTACTTACTCTGCAGTTAACCATTATACTCAGCACTGGCATAACTTTAGTAAACAAACTGGTGAGTCAAGCTTTTCCAAATCTATCTACCATGTTCACATAAAAAGGGCTGCATTGGCCTCATGTACGAAGAGTTGCGTAGATTTCCTAATAAATCGTGATGTAAGATCAGATTTAGAAGCATTTCGAAGCACATTTCCTGTACATCTCAATCGAGCGTACCCGACTCCTCCCTGTCTACGCCCCTTTTAAATATGCAAACTATATTTGAATTGATCCTGTTCCTGAGATTCCCTTCTCTGTACGATCAGAAAACAAAAACATAAGAATGAATAAGACAGGAAAGAAGAAGAACTTCACAGAAAGCGAATTGTATACTACTCACTGGAGTGGAGATGAACATGTGTTCTTTGGCACGCTGCCACAATGTTTACTCGGATTTGCGCATCACGTATGATCTGTACACTGATCGAATGAAAATGTTTCCTGTTGACATTTACAAATTCATTCGATGGCGCTTTTAAAGCAATGTGTGTGCAGTCAATAGCTCCGATTAGATTCAGAAAACCGTCTCTCGCTGCAGATTGCTCTTTAATGTTGACCTGGTCAGCTGCATTGTGGGAATCTGATATACCTGGTTGACATGAGGATAATTCCATCCCACACGGCTTGCATGGCTCTGCTCAGGGTCGACTGGCTCAGTCCCGTACGCCAGCCACGTCGTTGGCGTTGGCAGTACAAAGTTCCCGGACATTTCACTCTTGGTACATCTGAACTTTTACGTGAGCGAGTACGTACGTGACGTTTTTGTATGCACGCAACATTCGTACATGAAAGAAGTCAAACATATCATCAAGACAAAAGTTAAGCCTGCACGACAGTTAGCAAAAATTAAACACATTACAAAATGCTGACTTTACGCAAGCCCAATATAACTTACTATAAATACCATCATTCAATTCATAAAATTAATATGTCTGGGTGGCAATTTTTATCTTATTTCAGATTCAGCACAGGGTTATTGAACAGAAGAAAAACATAACACAATGGGACTTGCCTTCTTATTTTAAGTCTTCAATCACTGGGTCACAGCACAGTCAAATACTTTTGACATTGCTTACAGCCAAAAGAAAAGAAAAAATCCAGGCTTACTTTACCGACTATCCAATCCTTTGTAAGATATGCCTCCAGTCATTGGTCAGAAACCCAACTAAACAGGGACTCAGTCAAAGCTCCATTTCACTGTGACACTGTGAAACAAATCTTCAGTTCTTTTTGGTTGCTGCATTAGAAGCCTAAATGTGACTTTATTTTTATTTGTTTGTTAGAAAGTGTGGCACAACCAGAAAGGGAACCTCAGAACTCATGTTTTATCAAAACTCATTAATGAAAGAAGATTAAAAAGATCCTCTGTGGTTCTCAGAGTTAGCAGCCTGTGCAATGCATCTCAAACAGGTTGTGATTCTAGAGCTTCTTTATCAGCTGCCTGCCTCACTTTGGCTTTGTTTATGATGTGGTGACAACTGCACTCCAGCACATTAAAGTGAATTCTGCTGGGGAAACAGCCTTTATCAAGTGTGTAGAATAGGCATTAGTATTGTCGACATAAAGACAAATAAATGAATGCAGCACATCTCTCTCAGCATTGATAGTCATCCCGGTGCCCAATATGCAGAGGCAGCTCTGTAACATGTTCTGGCATTAGACCAGACAGGTTATCATAAACAAACACTTAATGGGAATTATTATACTGTGGCAGCCACAGAAATAAAACTTTCTGCTTTTCTATCAGCACTATAAAATAGCAGAATGCATTCAAATGATTCCACTCCATGTCAGTTCAGGACGAAGAGGCATATTTATGTCTAAAAGCAGCTTTTTCAGAGTCCTGTCAGGAGTTCAGCAAACCTGACTCTACTAACCGTACCCAATTTATTCAAATGAGTCAGATACGGAAGGTATAAATATCTAATTCATCCAGCAGAACCCCACAGCAGATCTCAGGTGAGTATATCTGCCACTATCAAGCCAAGACATTGTGATGTGCTTTGCCCCAGCTGTTAGAATTGAATTTCTGGGGCTCCAAGTTGGACTCAATCTCAGTCAGTGACTAATGTCAGAGTCCGAAAGCTTTTCCAGACCAATAAATCCACAGGGGAGGGTGTAGCAAGTCAGCGGGGATCCTGATTACATCCAGCCTGCTGAAGATTTTCCCCAAACCAGCTCCACTTCTGCCTCTGCTGCAGTTCTGGGCTTTGAAGGAGAAGCAAGCAGGGACCTGGATAAAAGCCCTGACCCACAAATAAGTTTGATAGAAACTTACTTTAAGAAAGTAAGAGCTGAGAAAGAGGGGGGTTAATAAGAGAGTTCAAAATATTGCTGCTAATAAAATGTGTTTCATTTTGTAGAATTGCAGTTCAGATCATAGACTGTAAATGGCCTTGCTTTTATATAGCGCTTTTCTAACTATTGGTACACAAAGCGCTTTTACAGTCAGAGACACATCTACCCATTCACTCACACAAGCACGCACACATACACACACCAGTGCCACGCAGTGTCTTGCTCAAGGACACTTCGACATGTGGCACATTCCGGGGATCGAACCGCTAACCCTCTGGTTCGTGGACAACCCGCTCTACCTACTGAGCCACAGTCTACCTACTGAGCCACAGTAGGTAGACTGTCCCCATGTGGACAACACATCACACTCACTTCATTTGCTGCTGGTTTCTGTAATAATTAAGTAATCATTAGTAATGTTATATATATATGTAATTACACTGCATCTGAACATAAAAACCAAAGAAAAGAATAATCTAACGTGGCACATAGTGAAATGTTTGACTTAAAAATGATTGTTATTAAGTAAAATGTTGATATTTCAAAAAGTAAAAAATCAAGATAAGCCAAAGTGAAATTCACAATTACAAATTTGATTTCAATAGCAAATAAGCATAATAAACTTGGAATAACTTGAAAACGACTCTGTATCCCATTATGATGAGTTCTCATGATGAGGGATGCTCGTTATTGGCTTTTCTGCTGATATCCGATATTCCGATATTGTCCAACTCTTAATTTGCGATACCATTATCATCCGATACCGATATATGCAGTCATTTTACACCAAAATTGTTAGGTAACAACATAAAATATCACATATTATGGAATTAACACATCATGTCTGATTTTATTGCGATGTCCCACTGGATGCAAACACAAATGCAACATGGCTTTCCAAATGTCAACACTGTCTGTGCAAAATAAGTTACCGAAAAAAAGTGCCAAAAAAGTGCCATTCATTTATTTTTTGAGTTTTTAGAGAGAAATTTGCCTCAAACAACACTACAGACAATATCAAAACAAGGACGACAAATGTAGCATATAACGATTCTTCTTATAATGATTCTTCTTGAGGTGTCACCAAATTTGATGTATTAAAGGAAGACACCTTGTTTCCTTCTCACCACCTTTGCTTTGCAGTCACTGCAAATGAATAGTAGGTGACACTTGGAAATACTTCCAAACCATGGACATGGTTTGGGCGAGAAAGCTTGTTGTCCACGGTTAGCAACCCACGAGACTAGCTGTTCTTGTTGTTTTACGTCATCAAGCACGCACCTGTTAACATCCCATGCTGCATTCATGCAGACTCGGAAATGCTTAAGCCTACAGAACAAACATTCTCTCCACTCTCGTGTCCTCCACTTTCTTTTCTCTGGCACAGAGCTCCTGCCCTCTAAATTCCTATCTGCTACTAGTCATGCAATTCTGTGCTATTACTATGTAGAATGTTTACTGCTGCTCTCCCTTCTTCCGAGTATCTCTGGCCTGGAGTTGAGTGTTTCCTGTGGAGCTCCATACTACATCTGTTGTCGTGGTCTCATCAGCCTGCCCAGTCTCCATGGAATCCTGCTGTTATCCACTCCTGCCTGAATGAACGAGTCTCCAACCTGCTGATGATTCCCCTTACATTTTCTAACTTTCATGTAACATCATTAGTTTGTACCATAGCATCCCACCTGTATGCTTTAGTCAGATGTGTGTATTTATGACAGATGTATGTTTATCTTGCTGTTCTCTTTCTCTGTCTGTACCCGGCTGGCCTTAGGCAGATGGGTCCCTCCATATGAGCTGGGTTCTGCTCAAGGTTTCTTCCTGTTAAAAGGGAGTTTTTCCTTGCCACCGTCGCCTGCAGGCTTGCTCTGGGGGTTTCAGGCCGGGTCTTGTAAAGCGTCTTGAGACGATTTGTATTGTTATTGACGCTATATAAATAAAGCTGAATTGAATTGAATTGGTTATAAAACCCGATACGATAATTTCCGATATTAAATTTTTAACTCAATATCGGCCGATAATATCGGAGGGCCGATATTATCGGACATCCCTACTCATGATTATTTTTTCTTGCTTCCATTGTTCTACATTTTCTTCTTTTTAGCTTCCACTGAAAAATAACTGATGCAGAAAGTTTCACAGTGAAAATGTCCTTTTAAAGTGGAGAACAACTGAGAAGTTGCCTTCACGTTCAGTAGAATACAGAAGGTCACTGCTCCAGTAAATGCCAAAGTTTCACCAGGGTCCATAGTTCACCTACACCTTTCAATAAGTACAAAGTGGCCAATAAAATGGCTTTTACCTTTTAAGATCAATGAGACTTTTCCAGCGGATTACCCAGAATTACAAGCTAGGCGGAATTCCAGACAGTTCAGCTAATTCTTCTCTGCATAACTTGAAAATCAGCAGCTCTTACGTGTCTCTCTGCCGCTCTATCCTTTCACTTCAATAAAGATTAACAAGTCAGCTTTAATCTATAGATTTGTCCCTTTAACCAGACAGAAAATGATTCTGTACGTGACAAGCTGACGTCGGACTTGACGTTGTATGTCAGATGAGACGTACAACATGAAAGTTAAACTGGAATTAAAAGCTTTCAATACTCCTCAAACATTTCAGCCAATCACACACTTGCTTCTGTTGTATTTACAGTCAGTGCTCGTCCCAAACCCTCTCACAGAGCACCATTGCCATTCAAACAGCAACTCTGCGTCAGCGTCGCTTACATATAAATGTTACATATAAATGTTTTTTGTTTCCCTGATCTCACCATCCCCTTTTCGTTAATCATGGTGCCAGATCCTATTTCTATTGTATCAAATAACTATAGAAGCACATTTCAACATACTGTACATCAGCATTGTATTACTACATAAAGTGACAGAAACTATCCTTGAAAAAAATGGATGGACATGTCCTTTAGTGTTTCAGTTTGGTCCAAGTCATCAAGCCAACATCGAGGAGGTGGAACTTATGACCTATACTGCAGCCAGCCACCAGATCCACATGCTTTGGCTTCACTTTTGTGGAGCTGTCACTGCCTCCACTAAAAAGGCAGCATCAGTTGAAAAAGCTGAAACAACAATGCAACCAAGCAACCAATCCATGGAACTTATTTTTATTAGACCAATCTCTTTCTGGCCCTTTCTCTGTGTCTTTCCTATCTGTGGCCCCTTTTTCTCTCTCATCTATGTTAAAAACAAACAAGCAAAACACTAATGATGTGAAGAGGTGCAGTACTCCTTCAAACTCAGCATGTTCAGAATGGGCTTTGTTGAATAAATGAAACACGGGAAAAGGCTAAGGTAAAAACAATCAATAAGCAGACTGTTGTGAAAGAGAAAGCCCAAATATGACGGTCATCCAAACAATTTCACATTAAACGCTGTTCTCACTTGGGTCCTGCAGTAATACAACCACCTGGACAACAGCTGTTAAGAGTAACAGTAAAGATCAACCTAACTGCACCTGCAGCTACAAAGTATACAGCATTAGCAGTAGTCACGTTACTGTGTAAATTAAAACAAGGACAGAGAGGTGGGGCAATACTATGGGGTCTGTAGAAAAGGACTTCCTCCCTATATAGATACTGAGGGCTCCTCGTATGGGCCTGTTCAGGCCTTGCATTAACATCTGACCTAGGACATCCGATCACGTAAAAGACAGGAATGAACACACCCAGGACTTGAATGCAATGCATCCTGAGTCACATTAAAGACAGCCTATACGTCAGCAGAGTTTTACCTCATTCATTCATAAAACACACACCACTAGTATAAATGATCGATTACAAAGAAAAAATGTATGCCTGTTAATTAGTATTGAGAGTCTTTTCAAATATTCTTGTGGCTGTGAACTGAGTGAAAATAAATAAATCTAAGTAAGAATGTGCAAATAAAGGTATTTATTATGAGTCTTGTTGATGTATGAGAAGCCCTTGGTTACGATAAGCATTTCCTCAGTAATTTAGCTTTAATATGGTGTGTATGGAAACTTCCAGGGTTGGAGTTATAATCTTGAGTTTTGTGCAGGTCTAACTAACTTCAGGGTGGAGACCAATAAATAATAACACGTGCACACACATAAAACAGCACTCTTCTTGGTTCTGCAGCTGTGGTAGAGATTCATTAGAGACAGAACAGACACTGTTAAAATATTGTACTGCGTCCATGATGATGTCCAGGTTTATTTGAAAAAATTGAAACCGAGATTGGATCTGGAGACGCATTTAAAGACGTATTTTAGTTCTGAACACACATAGCTGGTCACATGCAATCTGATTGCAAGGTCTGAACAGGCCCTAAGATAACAATTACAACAAATATTCATCACAATATACACTAATAAAAACAAAAGTATGAAAGCGATATTACATTACATACTAATAGGTTCATGTGTCATATACAGACTCAAAATACTGTTTGCCTTAAGAGCCATAAGTGCTTAATCTGAATGCGTTTTAAGATTAAATATGATAGCCTGATGAAATAAAACAAAAAAAGATGATTTGTTACACGTGACCATCTTGAAAAGTAAGTCATTCAAATAACTTTCGAATAAATAGTGGGCAAGTGACTGGAGATACCATCTGTCTATCTCCATCTAGAACAAGCTAAACAGAACAAGCTGCTGCTGGTGGAGCTAACCACTACCAAGCAGTCAGTGTGACATAATTATCATCTCGGTGGACCACTGATACCATGATTATAAGGTAATACTGGCGCTTTTAGGAATGAAAACCAGCACGCCATGCTTGAAGTCTGGCAGGGTGGAGTGTTTTGTGATCTTGTATTCTCACAAACCTCACAAGAATCCAGCTGCCTTGTTGCCTGGTCTTTTTAAGAGTAAATATTAACAATACAATACTACCGCTCATGCAAACATTATTTCAACCTACGAAATCTACAGAAATCTACGAAATTTTAATTTAAGTAAATGACAGCCGATTAGGCCTTTCTGTGTGGAGTTTGCATGTTGTCCCTGTGTCTGCGTGGGTTCTCTCCAGGTTCTCCAGCTTCCTCCCACCATCCAAAGACATGCTGGTTAAGTTCATTAGTGATTCTAAATTGGCCGTAGGTGTGTTAATGGTTGTCTGTCCCTCTGTGTTAGCCCTGAGATAGACTGGAGATGAATGAATGAATTCAGAATGCTAAATAGTCAACAGACAAAAGCTACTGTTGCAACTCCACAATGAACTTGACTGAAGTAGACGCATGGATTCAAGTTCTGTAACTGCTTGTTCTCTGGAGGGTTGTCATTTGAATAAGAGGCAGGGTACACCCTGAACTGGTCTGCAGTCTATCACAGGGCTAACACAGAGACAGACAACCATTCACACTCACATTAACACCTACGGCCAGAGAACCCATGCAGAACTCCACACAGAAAGGCACAGTCGGCTGATGTATTCAAACCCAGGAGCTTCTTGCTGCGAGTCATCAGTGCTAACCACCACACCACTATTAACACTTTTACTAATAGGGTGGTAGTATTTTTCAAGACCAGAAAAGGCAACCACAGTTATTACTAATGATCAAATCTCTAAGATTCATATTTCAGTTAGTGCCCAACAAGTGATTTCCAACATGTTTGAAAAGCTAAGACTTTTTAGTTGGTTTACTCTGCCCATAAGACTGTCCTAACTGTGGAACTACTGGACTGGGCGCCCAAAACATTACAGTTCATCTTGGTGGGACCATGAATGTCTTTAACAGATTTTATGTTAATGAAACTGGTAGATTTTTTGCTCGGGATTAAAGTGTTGGACATACTGACCAGCTGAGAGTCATCTTTATGCCATACCTTAATGGGCAAACTAAAAGTCACCACAGTAAGGATGACATTTGGTCTGACGTTTTATTGGGTACTTATATGAGTCATTCGCTGGATAATCTCTTTAACCTTATCACTGAATATTTATTCATCCCCAGTCCGCTGAGCCTCACGGTGCTCACTCAGTCAAAACTAAGGTGATTACTGGATGGTTGTCTGTGTTGACTGTAAACTGCGAGGATCCAGGCCCATGCCAGGGACACAAATGGGATTTGTCTCTCATGCAGCACACTGAACATGGCTTTTTAGGCAAAGGCAGCAAGAAGAGCGTTACAAAAATATTTGCTTCTGCTTATCTTGAAGCCCTAATAGGGAGTTTGGGTTGCAGTCATTAGCTCAGGGAGCTACTCTGAGACACAAACACAGGGTGAAAGCCACTTTGACCGCACAGAAACAAAAACATAAAAAATAAAAAAAATAAAAACTGGCTGAAGCACCACTATGTGTCTTTCTCAGTGTGGTCCGTTCAGATTACTGTTAAAGCAAATATCAGACGTCAAGATTTACTTGTCAAGAGATGCGGCAGCAAGATCACAACTGACAACACTAACAAATGTGATGTTACAAGGAGTTTGATATTTTTGATAGGAATGTGGCTTTGCTGCAGCCAGACATCACAAAGCACAATGGCTGTTCTACACCATATCACACTGTAGCACAGCAATACAATGAAAACACACACTGACACCAAATAATACAATAATGCAATGAATTTAAAAAAGCTCCGAGCTTTAATGACGTTGTCACTGGAGCAGGAGCAGATAAAACACATTTGTGAGAAACCTTATAAGCCATGTTATTCTGCCTTGATCTGGAAAAGAGCTTCAAGCGCGTCATATATTTGGTGGGGTTGATGTAAGGTGATTTTAGACAAAAATCCATGACAGTCAGCCCTCCCTGGTCTTCTTAGTTTACAGGTAATTTTTCAAGCATTTTTAAAATTTTTTAGAGAATGCACTAGTACCATATTTTGTACGGCACAACTCTTCCACAAAGACGCAAGCCCGCATGCAATGTCTCTGACGAATGGTGTGAAACTACAGAGTAGCAAGACATCACCAGACCTGAATATATCAGCGCCATCTCTGTGGTATTATCTTTTTTATTTTTCTCCTAGCGTTCTGACAGTAACAGAAATCTCAAATTTGGAAAAGGAATAAAATTAACTGTTTTTAAATCAGCAGAATGGCAAAGTTGGAATATCTCATTCTGCCCCAAGAGTTTGGCATAGTTTCACCTTCTGAGAAGTGGTTTAAAAACACTATTCTTTGCATTCTTCATTTAGAAAATTCAGTATCTGAAATTAAGTTGGTTTTCCATCAGCAATTAAAGCTTGATGTATTGATCTTTTGATGCCATGGTCACTTTTTGTCTGCATGAGCAATCTGCAGATTCAACTCATCTAATTTCTACTTCTTAGAGCGCCTTAGAAACCTTCAGTCTAGTCATAATTTAATGCCTTTTTCAAAATAATCTGAAATCTGACACATTAGTGAACAAGTCAAATCCATCGGATTATCATCCGAACACTGCTTCAGTGGATGGATACAACTCAATGAAACCTGTTGTGCAAGTTTTGCACTATATGTGTCAGTGTCACTGGCCCTGTTCTGAGCTTGCATTAACATCCATTAGCAAGTATTCAGCTTCAAGTATAGTTGTGAATACACAACCTGAGATCTGATCACTCAGATCACACATGGAGGGTTTGGGCCGCTTGTGAACATATTCTTTCAGCAGCGTGAACACACAGTGCATTCTGGGTTGCAGCTTGCTCAGCTGTCATGCTCTTACATAAGCAGTGAATCAAAAATATATATATTATTATGAATGACTGAAAAGAAAAAATTTGATGTCTGTTGAGGAGTAAATAAGAGCCTCAAATATTTTGTTACATATACTACCTGGCCAAAAAAAAAAAGTTACCACCAAAACAAAGAAAAGGTCACACACTCTATTATTTCATTGGATCGTCTTTAGCTTTGATTACAGCACTCATTCGACCCTTCTCAAACAGACTAACATCTTTTTCATGACCACAGGATGTGTCTTTAGGCATGGTTGTTGAAGAAATAAGAAGCTACTCATTGCATCAGGTCAAATAACTTGTTGCCAGTTGAAAGATAATCACCCATGCAGTAATAATCCAACAGGAGGCTCGTACCTATTTCCAGGTGGTCACTTTTTTTTTGACCAGGCAGTGTATAATCAGATGTTTCTGAGGAGGGCAAACAGCAGCTCTACCGATTACATCTATAACATCTGACATATAATTAAGGTTGCTGTTCAAACTGCCTTTCGGCAACAAACCGCAAATCTAATTTTTATTACTGCAGCAGAACAAAAGCAGAATTGGATTGTGATTATTATAATGTAGCAAAATAGAGTGAATGCCCACCAAAAGAAGAACTAAGAACCATAAAGAAAAAGAATATCCGACATAATTTGATTAGCAATGCAGAGTATGTATAAATAGCAGTTTAACGTTGGAGTGGTTGAAGGTGCAGTCTCTACAAAAGTTGTATGTAAACAAAAATGTTGCCCATTGAAATAATCTAAAACCGCCAACCTGGTCTGACAAAGCATCACTTTGGGAGTACTTAAGTTAAGGTTTAAGTTAATAAATGTGGATCACTGTTATTATAGTGTGGATTACTGACATTTCTACAAAATGGTACATGCAGATGAGGGCCCACTCAATAATAAATCATCATCACCACCACCTTAGAATGTTGGAGGGGTGGGGGAAACTACAGAGAAATGTGCTCGTGTTAGAACCCAGCTCTGCTAGGGGAGGAGGGAAGCAAACAGTGCTGTGGCTTGTAAAGACGGTTTCACAAATAAAAAAAATTGTTCCAACAAAACGTAACTAAACAAAGATCTTTTCAGTCTTCAATCTAAAATAAAATACGAAATAAATAAAATAAAAATATTCCCTAACCAAAGCCAAAATACAATACAATACAAATTCAATGCTATCTGAAGTGGATGCTAGTGATGTGCAGATCGATAGTGAAATATTGATACCTCCTATAACAGATCTTGTTCAAAAATCGATTCTGATCTTTGTCAAAATCACACAGATGAAAAAACAGTGTCTGCTTTAACTAAAACCACCCAATCATTTATAGGTTTTCATATTTTAAGGAGAATAACATGCAAACAATAACAGAAGGGGGAGGAATAAGTAACTGAACCATCACATTTAATATTTTGTGGCCCCCCTTTGGCAGCAATAACTTCAACCAGACGCTTCCTGTAGCTGCAGATCAGTCTGGCACATCGATCAGGGCTAATCTTGGCCCATTCTTCTTTACAAAACTGCTGTAGTTCAGTCAGATTCCTGGGATGTCTGGCATGAATCGCTGTCTTGAGGTCATGCCACAGCATCTCAATGGGGTTCAAGTCTGGACTTTGACTTGGCCACTCTAGAATGTGTATTTTGTTCTTCTGAAACCATTCTGAAGTTGATTTACTTTTGTGTTTTGGATCATTGTCTTGTTGCAGCATCCATCCTCTTTTTAACTTCAACTGTCTGACAGACGGCCTCAGGTTTTCCTGCAAAACATCCTGATAAACTTTTGAATTCATTTTTCCATTGATGATTGCAAGTTGTCCAGGCCCTGAGGCAGCAAAACAGCCCCAAACCATGATGCACCCTCCACCATGCTTCACGGTGGGGATGAGGTGTTGATGTTGGTGAGCCGTTCCATTTTTCCTCCACACATGACGTTGTGTATTCCTCCCAAACAATTCAACTTTGGTTTCATCAGTCCACAAAATATTTTGCCAAAACTTCAGTGGAGTGTCCAAGTGCCTTTTTGCGAACATTAAACGAGCATCAATGTTTTTCTTAGAAAGCAGTGGCTTCCTCCGTGGAGTCCTCCCATGAATACCATTCTTGGCCAGTGTTTTACATATAGTTGATGTGTGCACAGAGATATTGGACTGTGCCAGTGATTCCTTCAAGTCTTTAGCAGACACTCTCGGGTTCTTTTTTACCTCTCTGAGTAGTCTGCGCTGAACTCTTGGCGTCATCTTTGGTGGACGGCCACTCCTTGGGAGAGAAGCAACAGTTCCAAACTCTCTCCATTTGTAGACAACTTCTCTGACTGTCGATGGATGAACATCCAGACTTTTAGAGATGGTTTTGTATCCTTTCCCTGCTTTATACAGATCAACAATTCTTGATCGCAGGTCTTCAGACAGCTCTTTTGAGCGAACCATGGTGCACATCAGACAATGCTTCTCATCAAGACAATTCTTACCAGGTGTGTTTTTTATAGTGGGCAGGGCAGCTTTAAGCAACTCATCAGTGATTGGGCACACACCTGACTTCAATAGTTTGGTAAAAATTGGTTTTTGCTAGTGATGTGCAGATCGATAGTGAAATATTGATACCTCCTATAACAGATCTTGTTCAAAAATCGATTCTCAAATGAAAATATCTATACTTTTGATACTTCAGTCATTTGAAGTAATCTATATCATTATCAGGAACACAGTGGAAAGTAACTAAACTACTGAGATCTTGTCTAAATTATACGTGATTGGTGGGAACTACTTTTACTTCCACCTTGGTGGAAGTATTCAGTATTGGATCAGAGAGGAAATCTGTGGTATCGAACATCACTAGTGGATGCCTAAATGCACAGTCCATGATGGAGAGATGACACAAACCAAAACCTGGAAAGCATAATGTTGCATAAAGTGTAATGTTAAAAATATAAAACTAAATACAGGTTTTTATTAAATTAAACAATTTCTTGATGTCTGCTTTTTCATGACTATAAATATATTTTTGTAACATTTATATAAATAAGATAAGATAAGATAAGATAAGATAGGACTTTATTCATCCCCGTGGGGAAATAAGGGCGTTACAGCGGCAGGAAACAACAAGATGCAGAAGATACAAGAAATACAATAGAATAAAAAAGTGTTGCATGAAGGGGCAAGAAATTGAAATACAGTATAGCACAATCTTAAAATGGTACTTAAGTACAGTGCAGTACCTTTTACTACTAACAGCTGCTGTCAATGAATGAGTTCCAGTTGCCACAGTTCAGCTTAGTCATTTACGGGTTAAATGCTTTAAGCTGTTTCTGTTTCCCTTGTGTCAGGATGTAAAACTCGCCTTTCTTACACATGAATGATCGGAATATATCTGAATTGTGTTTGATTGGACAAATCGAGGCACATGGAGAAACAGATAAATAAATTCATTCGTGACGTATCAAAACGATGTATCAGGAACTCAGTAAACAATCAATACTTTCAGTCGTGCACCTGCAGCAACAAACTTCACACACACACACACACAGAGACAGACAGAACAGCCTTTCCTCTTATTGCAGTCAATGACAGAAACAGGGCAGCATGCTTCCATTCCACATCTACACTATCAGTTTTCATCTCTAGGCTTTTTGTACCCTGCTGCTGTCAGTTAAGTGTTGACCTGAGTGTGCTAACAGCTAGCCGTTTATGCTAACCGGCTAACTTTCCCAACAGTGTCGCGGTCATAAAAGGATGTCGCAAACTACGGGTTAGTGAAACATACAAGACAGAAGTTAAAAGACTCTGAACCACAGTTTAAAATGTCAACTTCAGCAGTGAAGCTAACGCTAAATGAATATAAGCTAACACACCTACCAGCCACGGGGACTCCGTCCTCCTGATGTCCTCCTACCACATGTGCCCATCCGGGGTCCTAAAGCCTGCCATGTTAATTCTGAACCAGAGTTCTCTGCTTTGGGTTCCGGACCAACAGAAAAAATGAAGACTAACTTTAACAACATTAAAATCAATTGATAAATTGAATGTTCTCCTTGTGTCTGCATGGATTCTCTCCGGGTACCCTCTGTGGTGGAGACATGACAGCTGGGTATGACATGAAAGAAAGAATCATCTTGTAATAAATATAAATGCATCCTTCATTCATAGTTTAATTCCCCTGTAGATTTAGAGTCAAAATCATAAATATGTGCTCTGTTCCATTATTTATATCTTAAATAGCTATTATACATAAACCTGTATCAATAACTAGTTTATAGTAAGAACTATTAATAGCAACCGTTCGAATGTAACAAAGTTTATTACGAACCACCGTAAAGATCTAAATTTAGTTTCACGATACTGATTAAATAACATATTTTTAGACATGTAATAAGTGCTATCCTGCTGTAGAGAACTCTTGCAAAAGCTCTGCAACAGCTGACAAACCCATCATGCTAGCAGCAGTCCATTGCTTTTTAGGGTCCTCTGAAAACATTTCACTGTGTGAGTTTGAGGCACATTTTTGTGTTTGCAGAGTGTTTTACTATTTGTAGTGTGTTTTTCTATTTGCAACACATTTTCGTGTTTGTAATGCATTTTTCTTGCTGTTGTCGTAAGTCTTTTAAGTCTATTCATGTGTTGTCTAAACTGTCAGTGGGTTGAGCTCTCTTGGC
This sequence comes from Planiliza haematocheilus, assembly GCA_005024645.1. Classification (NCBI taxonomy): domain Eukaryota; kingdom Metazoa; phylum Chordata; class Actinopteri; order Mugiliformes; family Mugilidae; genus Planiliza; species Planiliza haematocheilus. The sequence continues at coordinate 1,140,415 of SRSE01001160.1, forward strand.
GTAGTACAACCATACACTGACCATACCCTTCAGTGTGGTCAAATACCAAGCAGCTCAGAAGTGTCAGGACACAGAGTTAATGAGAGAGACAGCTTTGCACTATAGATACTGATACTATACTAATACTGTCTGAATACTGATATTCTGGGAAATAAGAAGCAACTGATATGAACTTGCTTGAAGATTGGAGAAGCTACACACAGGCTGCATTCTGATGCCGGTACCACTTTACTGCTTAGCATGCTAGAAAAAGAAACTAATCAGAATGCCCCAAAAACATGGAACGCTGTGTGCAGTGCACCTAAAGTAACTGGATGTCCTATTACATCTTGCACTGTTTTACAGCTATTCTGACAAATAATCAGCATATTGTTAGAAGAACTACAGCTACAGATTAGTGTTTGCCTAAGTATTCTGTGAGGGTGCTTCTTGTTTAAGAAGAAGAGAATGATCAGTTATGAACAGGAAAATACTCCATTGCTGTCCACTCTGCTCCAAGGACACAGTGAAACTTGTGTTTTATTAAACTAAGGAGATTATTATTCAGATGAGACAGACGTTTTGAGAGGCCACAACAGCTTTGTGAAATGGGTGTAAAGGGAAAGCAGAATGAACCCAACTGAACCCGCTGCAGTCTCCATCAAACACACTAACAGTATAGTGTGTATAAAATCTTGTGTTAAATCTAATACATTTTATTTTTATACATAATTCTAATATTATAGCAGTGGTAATGGGTTGAAAGTGTAGTGAATGTGAGCAGAACATCAACTATGACAGAGAAGACAACTCCATTCAGTCTGATCATGCCACTAATGCTGCATTACCCAGATCACTTGATTTAATTACAAGAATTCTCTCTTTCTCTCACAAAGTAACATCATCAACATGGCCTGGACGCCAGTTAACGCTACAACAATCAGACTCAGGGTGTTAATCTGCCACCACTATTAACTAGACAGATACAAACGCTTTGGCGCTTCTAACATCTTTTCTTGAAAATAAACCATTGCTTAGTCACTGCTGTAGAACTCATTTAACTCCGTATTTCCCTGAACATAAATGCTTAAACACGTCTCCATCTACAATTCTCCCAAGAATAGAAAGCCGCTGCTGACCTGCATTTGCTTACTGTGTCATTTAACATGTAAATTAAGGTATTAAAAACACACTTGCTAGTCACTCAGTTCTCTTAACCAGCTAAATGGTCGTATGGTAGCTCCTTTTGTTGGACAGATACTGTACAACATGGACAACCATGGCAGGAATATTTATAAGAGAGTTTATGTAGTTCATTTAGTCATTCCAATCAGTAGTAGACTTGTATGATATCCACAATTCAGTGTTTTGTTTCCAGAATGCTCCTGGATTCCATGTCCTGCTTTAGTAACTACTGAACCCGAACCTGCCAGTCACACACTGATCTCACTGAGGGAAAGTACTTAAAGCTGTTTTTGCTTGTGAACTATTTCATAGTGATTTTTCTGCAAAACATGAAAACTGGATATAGCTGGGCTCACCTCCACACACACTGTGGGCTCTGTAATCGAACTACTACTACATACTCACAAATCCCTGGAGTTCTCCCCAATGAATGAGAGGGTTGCCTCCATGTGATTACAAGCCTTGGGGGGAAGGCTCTGACTGTTGTTTGTGCAAGTTCAAATAACCTTAAATGGAATTTGGTGCATCTTGACCCGAATGGTCTTTGTCTTTTGTGCATCCTTTAATTTTCTATTCAGGTGTCTAAATGTGTATAGAGCAGTTTTTTTAAATGCACTAAATACATACATACATACTAAATTTTGAGAATCAAAATCTGAATTGGCACTGACTTAATACATTTGTCAAAGCTTAAATGAAACAAGTTAAAAAGTGACAAGAATAAGTGGACTGACCTGTGCATGTCCAGTCTAAATGCTGAGAAAAAAAAAATCCTCCTTTTCAAAAACTTACTGTTTTTAAGGGGATTGAACTTAAAAACATGGGTCGGTCCAATTGTTCGATCCCAAAGCTATGCCAACTTAGTGTAGATGACAAGTTTACAAAAACTGAATTAGGGCCACTACAGTTATTTGTTAAAATACCATGTTAGAATTTAGAGTGTGGTGCACTGGAAATGAGACTCTGAATGTCTCTGGCAGCACATTTTGGGCAGTTTGTCCAAGTAGACTTAATGTTGCGCACGCGCAAATGGGCAGTTGATCTGGTAGTGACAGGTAGCAGAACGACCTGATAAAAATGTGCTGTTTAGAGTCTTCCATCTTTATTAGCTGATTCTGCTGATCCTCACCTGAGTTAATGACTACAGTGTTTGAGGTCTTGTTTGGGATCTAGTGAATCTGGAGGCCAGGTCAACACCTTGTGCTATTCTTCACGTTTTATGAGTTGTTCCTAAACCGTTGTGCTGCAGGCACCCCCCTGGTCTATGTGTCTCTGCTTGCCAGTTTTAAATTAGCTGTGTGTGTGTTCATCTCCTCCACTATAGAGGAGAGGGACACAGAAAGAGCAAGAGCAAGAGACCGTGTGGCTATTGGTTGACATTGACCCATGTGGGCGACTCTGCCCACATAATGACATATTTAGAGGTTCTCCAGCTCTCAACAGGAGGATCAGTGTAGGTGCTGAGCAGGCAGTTGCTATGCAACAATTCATTGCCAGCAGCATATAGGTTGGACTTGGTGTGCAGAACAGCAGATAGAGGGGGTGGATCTGTGTTTTGAAATGTTAAAACCAATGATTTTAGCTGCCCTGGTAGTTACCTCACTGATCCAGAACAAGGTATATATTTTTGTAGCAAGAAGATTACCACTCTAGCGTTTAATTTGTTATCTCCTTAATATCACCCCTCCTTTCTTATTTCTGCTGCTTTTGTAGTATTCCATTAAATTGGAATCATTTCACCTTATTCCTCCTAATACTCACAAGAAGGGTCCACTAATAAGTTTTGTGCAATTGTGCACATAAATAATTAGCACAATGCTGTATCTCCACACCAGGGCAAACAGAAGGATGAGCCTTAATATACAAACTTCTGCTGCTCTGAACTCATCAGTCAGCAAGTGTTTCTCCAGCCCAGACACTGTATGTAATTTGTTTGAAAAATGCAGAAGTGAGCTTTCCAGATATATATATATACTGTATATATATATATATATATATATATATATATATATATATATATATATATATACACCTCTGCTACTTAACTCCACTGCAGACTACATAAACCCAGCACAATTCTAGGAATATTTTAACATGATCTGTAGAATAGTGTAGGTAAAAGTAATGCAAAGCTCAGTGGAATAATATTTTATATTACATTTTATGAGTGGAAAGAATAGGGAATGAGTAAGGCACTCTGTTAAGTAAGATTTTGGGAAATCCAGGATCCACTTTCTATGGTGATAAGTCTGAATATCTTGGCCTTGTTACATAAATTTTGACCATTCATGAAGAACAGAATATAATACTCATCATAAGACAATGTTAAATTCCAAGAACTATTCTAGTTTTTCCACCTTGAGCTAAGTTTTCTTATAGTATTTTCTGTGAATAACCTTGCTGCCACTATTGAATACTCAACATTTAGAATATGTCTTAGTATGAATAAAAAATAAAGAAAACACAGCCTGGTTTATTTTATTTGCTGCTGTATGGGAGTTTGCAGAAATTCACGAAAAAGGCAGGCAATATAGATTGTAGTATTTTAACAATGTCAGTGTCAATGTGGGCATCATAACTCATGTCAGATCCCCAGTGGAGCTACAATATGCATTTTGAAAAAGCTGTTTGGAGCTGAAATTGGATGTGTCTCATGTGGGAGTTGTGGCCTATACCAGAAATCCTCATAATATCCTGTCTGCGTCTCTCTGCGGCTGCCTCCCCTCGCCTCTCTCCAGGGTTTAATTAGAGTTGTGAGCTTAGTGTGAATAATGCAGCACCTGAACGCACCAGAGCGACCTGCTCAAGCACAACGAACAACTCCAGGGAGGCTGAGGGAGCACCGCCTCCAGAGGGAAAGTGAAGGGTGGAGGGTTGAATAGGTTTTAAACAGTAACCTCAGTGGATTTGAAGATTTTCATGTCACTCTGATACAGCCATAATGAAACCAACCATTATACAGATATTGGTTAAACTTGTTAAACTTCATGTTCTATCAGGCCTGTCCGTTTTAAGACTGCATATTTTTCTCACTTGTAAACATTATATTGTTGGTCACCTCCTCCCAGTATGAACAGACTTACTATAAAAACTAGAATTTGTGATGCATAGTTTATATTTTTATGTGTCGATTACTTTTATCATTTTGTATTCATTTTGTTTGTGTTTTCTTGTTTATGCACTGCATTAACAGAATCTGAACTGAACTTACATTATGAACCCCAAAATTAATTTAACACACGATTAAGACATTATGCAGGTGTTTTATGGACTACAGGTACTCTGGGAATTATGTTATTACTGTTCTCTCCATATGACCACCTATCTAATATTTTGTAGGTCTCCCTTGTTCCTCCAAAACAGTTGTGACTCATCAGAGAATGGTCATGGGCCTTCTGAGGGTATCCTGTGGTATCTGGAAGAGTAATGTTGTTAGTGGGGGCCTTTGGGTCCTATGGGTTGAGAGGAGGGGCCTCTGTGGATCACGCTTGTTCCAGTGCATCACAGAGATATTTGATTAGGTACTGGATTGGAAGTATGGAAGTTAAAACAAGTACCCAGGAATTACATCTCTTGATATTTTTATGTTTGTGATTATGATTATGTTTAAGTAAAAGTGTAATAAACATTAACTAACAATAAACCAAACGCTATCCACAGCAACAGTATTCGTATTGTTGTTGTTTGCATATGACTGGGGGAGGTTGAAGACCGAACTGTTTAGGCCACCCAGTGGTCTTTTTCTACTCCAAATGATTCACTCAGATAAATCTGAGTTCATACATATATTTAATCCCTTTAATGAGAAGAATAAGAATAAGAAAACCTTTACCAAAACGGAATGATCAACTGCGTCACACGGAGAAATCATGTGAGGCCACAGACTACCGTGTGAGCTCTTATGTGTTCCTCTTTCTTGGAAGGGGGTAAATATCCAAAACTTTAACTGAACGCATCATTTCCATCTCATTCGTGTTTACCAGGAGACCATGAAGGCGGCCTGCTGTGATTGGTCAGTGTTCCACTATTTTGACCACGTGGTACAGAACATGGCTGCCGCCGATAGAAGTAAAGATGGTATGTTGAAGTTTTAAACGTGTCAGTGGTTTTAATTAAGTTGTTCTACATTCAAGATTGTGTTGTTTGTGTGTTATTAACACAGAGAGTCGGTAGGACTGAAGGCAGTAGAAAAAGACTACGCTCTTCGGTCCGTAATGAAACTAAAAAAATAACAGCTACCCTCTTATCCTATCAAGCTAACTTTCACTAGCTGCCTGCATGTTCTCCATGTAACACTAGCTAAATCGCCTGTTGGATCTAACTACGTTAATTTACCATTCATGACACATACCTGTGTCAATTTAATTTAACTTCGGAGGGGAATATTGTGCTTTTGCTCTATAATACATTTATTTGCAATAGAACACTTGAAGGCTAATTCGTCATCGGAGTTTACGTTCTCCACCCAGACTTTAATATCAGCAAGAGAGGAAATCCTTGTATTTATTTCAGTTTTTAAGAGACAGCACACACTGGTTTGGAGGGATGCATGTAGTAGATAATCTGGAGTCGCCCTCTTCCTCAGGTAAGGACAGCATACTGGAGCCACTGTGTTTTCCAGAGGAGCCAGCTTACAGCTCCAGTGCCCCCGGTCTTACCAGTGCTGAACTGCTGGTCTGCCTGTTCTGTTCCGAGTCCGTCCCTCTGCTGCAGAAAGACGACCTCCTCAAACACCTGCTGCTGGAGCACAGGCTGGTCATTGCTGATGTCAAACTCATTGCAGACCTCCCAAAGTAGGAACCCTACACTCGGTCTCAGTCACTAGTCTCAACAGGCGGTGAAAATGTTTTGAAAATATGTAAATAAGAAAAAAGGTTTAGACCAGTTCTCTGTTCTACATGTTGATCCTTGGGCATTGACTCATTTAGTTGGGTGCATATATACTTATAGCAAAGTTAGACCATTGTTTAGACCTAAAATAATCCAGCTTTAGATTCGTTTCGTTATGGATATTACACTAATGCTATGTACTTGTGCTTTTCTGATGGGTTTCCTGTCCGCTGCCAGGTACATGTTGTACTGGAAGGGCAGATTCCTGGAGCAGCCAGTCACAGATTTCTGCAGTGTGATCAAGACTAATTCCACTGGCCCAGTTGGTGAGTGAAGCTGAGTTATAAACTGACAAAGGAACATGACATTTTAGCACAACTCTTTAGACTGATTCCAGACCAGTCACCATACATGGATAACACTAAAGTTAGGGTGCACGTGATGGAAACTGAAAGTATATACATTATTATATTTGAAAGTTAATGACGTTACTGTTTCATCCCCCATTTTCTTATAAGAACTTTTTGACCTTTCAGAAAAACAGGAGGACTACTTCCTGCTGTGTGATGTCCTTCCAGAAGACCGACTCCTCAGAGAGAAGCTACAGCAGAAACGTCTGGTAAGGTTCAAAACACCAAAGTTAACATCATCAAAGCTGTTTTTGGAATAGCGCATTCAGTTTCAAATGATATGGTTCAGGTCAGGGCGGCACAGTGGAGAGGTGGATAGCACTGATGCCTCACAGCGAGAAGGTCCTGGGTTCACATCCATGGGCTGAGTGGGTCTTTCTGCGTAGAGTTTTGTAGAGTTTGCATGTTCTCCCTGTGTCTGTGTGGGTTCTCTCCGGGTACTCCAGCTTCCTCCCACCATCCAAAGACATGCTCATTAGGTTCATTCGTGATTCTAAATTTGCTGTAGGTGTGCATGTGAGTGTGAATGGTTGTCTGTCTCTCTGTGTTAGCCCTGAGATAGACTGTCCAGGGTGCCCGATGACAGGGATAGGCTCCAGCCGACCCCCGCGACCCTTAACAGGAATAAGTGTTTACAGAAGATGAATGAATGATATGGTTCAAAAATAAAACATTTCATTTTCTTTTTTTCTTCTGGAGGCATCATATATTTGGGTTGTCCATCCAATTTCTTCAGCCTTGGTGAAAAAGTCCATTAGACTGGAGTATGATTTTGATGTTCAGATCTGTAGACCATATTTGTTGTCATGGTGTTTTACTTAGTTCTGGTTGTCAACAGGAGGAGGTGTTAGAGCAGCAGCAGAAGGAGCGCGATGACGGCAGCTTCCATCGTCTCTGCATGTTCTGCAGTGAAGAGTTCACTGGAAACAGGTGCACATGAAGGATTCCTACTTAGCCTAGAAACCAATAGTGTTCTGCAGAGATTACAACACAGGTTAAAAGTATACCTGTAGTCATTATTAGGTTAGGTTAGTCCAGCTGTTGGACTGTCTGGTCGTGTAGTCCCAGGGTGACTTCATAATGTTGAGTTGAGGGCTCGGCAGCTAGGGGACACACCATCTGTTGCAGGACATCTTGTGAAAGAAGTAGAAAGAAGAATTTTTTTTACACAATAGCCATGGATACATTTTCAGGTTGTCCAAAGACATATCTGTCCCATTCTAGCTGTTCTCATATATCAGAAAGACCTGGAGGAGTTTCTTCTACCTGGACTGAGGGCCAAACTGATTAGAGTCTGTCAATTAAAGGTCATTATGACTTTGACACAGGAAAATATTCACTGGAGGCATACATGTCACTACAATGATGATTTCTGTCTTGAGCACATACAGTATATCATATGAGTCCAGACAGGTGATGTACACTGTAACATGACTGCTTGGCAAAGGTAACACACCTGATGGGGGAATTCTAGTTAAAAATGTCTATCAAATATTTGTTCAAAAGCACTTGCCTTGGTTTTTTCAGGTCGTCCGTGCTGAACCACATGGCCAGAGAACATTCCTTCAGCATTGGGCTACCAGACAACATCGTCTACTGCAATGAGTTCCTAGACACACTGGAGAACAAACTGGACAAGTAAGAACTGACACAGTCATGTCAAGTTTGTGTCAAGAAAAAACTCTTTCAGTATAGTTGATTGTAAACTCAATGCAATGGTTTGCAAATCATTTAAACCTATATTTAATAAAAGAAATAGTTCAAAGACAATATATAAAATGCTGAAAATTACCGATTTAATAATATTTTTAGTAATATTTATATGTGTGTGTTGTCACTTTGAATTTGATACCAATAACACATTTCCATAAAGTCTGAAAATGTAATATAATACAAGGTGGGACAAATATTTAGGTTACTTGGCATCAGGTCCGTAGCCTGACAAATGATTTTTTTCCTCTAAAAACTATTTCTGTATCACCTCAAAAACCCTGATGCCATCAGTGCCTCTTGAAATGGGGACCTATACATTAGAACAAAGTATGTTTTAGTAGATCCAGGGGATGCAAAGACTCAGTGAAGAAAACTGAGTGAATTTAGCATGTGTTTAAATGACTGCATTTGTATTTACCTTTAGTGAATTAATTCATTTTTTCCATTTGTTTTTCATTTCCTGCCGTTAGTCTGCAGTGTTTGTACTGTGAGAAAACATTTCGAGACAAAACCACACTAAAGGATCACATGAGGAAAAAATCTCACCGTCGGATCAATGCCAGCAACCATGAATACGACCGCTTCTACGTCATCAACTATCTGGTAAGAATACTACTGCAGCACACTTCTGTCCATTTGACATGTGGCTATGAAGATTGTAGTTGGATCCTTAATGGAAAAATGGGGCTGTAATTAGTTTCAGTTCACTGTGTATTGTATAATAATCTTTCTCCACACCAGTGCATGTCTTTGCTTGGTAGACCTGGTTTGGTTGTAAGTGGAAACTGGAAGACACGAGTTGACCTATGAAACTCCTATCAGATAGGACCCAGACACAGGACACAGGTGTTCAGGCACAAAAACCGGTGTTAAATGAACAAAAGTTGGAGCAGAGTTCCAAAAAGAAACAAAGGAGTCTGCAGAGGCTGTCTGGGGAATACTGGAGCTAGGGCTGCTCCTGTAGCAGAAAGGAGAAGGCAGGCCCATTAGGAATTATACAGGAATTCCAAAGTTGACAAAAAGTCGATGGCTGGTTCACAGGTAAATAACTGAAGAATTGGTTGAAAGAGTTGAGAGTTCTTAAACAGTGTTCCAGGCCCGATTGGATGATGAGAAGCAGGGGAGTTAGCAGCCCAGCCCCAGCGTACGGGCAGCAGCAGCAGCAGCAGCAGCAGCAGCAGCAGCAGCAGCAGCAGCAGCAGGAAGGAGACACACAAAAACTTTTTGCTTTTCAGCATTATTGCCAGGGATAGGATGGGTCTGTTGGTTTGTGTGTCACTGCTGCCTTATTTTAAAGCTGCCTTGTTATTTGGTCAGAACATAATGCTATGCAGGAAAAAAACATCCACAGAAATGGAAAGCATATCTGATTTGTCTGAAAGTGTGTTTCCTTCATTTCTCTCTCATGCATCTTTTCCATCACCTGTTTATCTCTTCTGGGATTTATTTGAATGAAAAATAAAGATGTGAAGGAAATGCATATGCAAACAAATAAATATTTCTCTCTTAACAAGTGAATCCAACTTCCTGAACAAATAAGTCAAGTTAATATTGAAAGTGTCCAATAGCTTATAGGGTATAAAGGGTGGAATGTAAGTGATATTTCTGTTCGCTGTGTGTGATCTTAACATGTCTGCACTCTCCTGTCAGGAACTGGGAAAAACCTGGGAAGAGGTGCAGAGTGAAGATGACCGTGAGCTGGTAGATGATGAGGATGAGTAAGTACCTTCAGCAGGAACCATAAGGGTCAGAACATTCAGTCTAATCAAATCAAAGCTGAGTACTTACTTATCATTACCTACACCTGTCTGCTAGAGTTTCATTCATCTCTCTGAGGGAGGTTAAAGTGACCCAGCATCTTCTTCTTGATACATCCAAATGTCTTCGTCTTATGTGTGAAATGCTTAAGTCTTCCTGGTTCCTCTCTAACTCACATGTCTGTGTTGTCCACAGTGATTGGTCAGACTGGCAGGCACATCCAGTCTCTGCTGTGTGTCTGTTCTGTGATCATCAGTCAGAGACGATGGAGCAGATCTACACACACATGAAGGTACAGCAGCCCTCCTGTCTCACAGGAGTTTAAATTAACTTCATATGCCTGCGGTGATTCCTCACTGCTGCTGTGAGATTTATTTTCTCAGCTTTATTTTGGTCGCTCTCAAAGGATATTTGTCAAAACATGTAACTATCAAAAAATGGCCAAACACATAAACCTTTGCAGAGCAACATGAAAAAGTACTGTCAGAAAGGGCCAGACTTTCAAGAGAAAGGGAGAGAGAAGATAGGATGTATGATATTAAAATGGTTAATGGACTCTTGAAGTTTCAAAAAAATACATTTAATATGCATTTTGTTATTTGTGTAAATCCGCACGTAAGCGAGTGAGTATTTATTTATCAGATACCTTTCAAAAGTTGAAAAGGATCAAATATTTCAGATATTTCCCTTTTGCGCTGACATGGTTCAACATAGACAGACAACACACAGATGACTGTGACAAGCTATGTCTAAAATGACTTCAAGTGGCCACCATACAGTGCACCCGTAAAGTATTCACAGTGCTTCACTTTTTCCACATTTTGTTGTGTTGCAGCCTTATTCCAAAATGAATTAAGTGAATTGTTTTCCCCAAAATTTTACACAAAGACCGCATAATGACAACATGAAATTTTTTTTTTTTTTGAGATTTTTGCAAATGTATTAAAACTAAAATCTGAGAAAACACATGTATATAAGTATTCACTGCCTTTTCCATGAAGCTGAGGTCCATCCTGTTTCCACTGATCATGCTTGAGATGTTTCTACAGCTTAAATGGAGTCACTCTGTGGTAAATTCAATCAATCAATCAATCAATCAATCTTTATTTATAAAGCACGAGGTTGGCCAAAGTGCTGTATACAGACGTGAGAATATGAAAACACAAAGGAGATTTAAAAACAAGATTTAAATCTTAAAACCAATCAAACCATATAAACAATAAGAACCAACATCTCATACTGAGTTAAAAGCCAAATGCAAATGTTTTAAAATAGGATTTAAAATGAGGAAGACTGTCAGCCTGTCTAATGTGCAGTGGCAAATTGTTCAGTTGAGTGGACATGATTTGGAAGGACACACACTTGTCTATATAAGGTCACACAGTTGTCAGTGTATGTCAGAGAACAAACCAGGAATTGTCTGTAGACCTCTGACACAGGATTGTCTTGAAGCACAAATCTGGTGAAGGGAACAGAAAGATGTCTGCTGCTTTAGAGGTCTCAGTGAGCACAGTGACCTCCATCATCCATAAATGGAAGATGTTCACAACCACCAGGACGCTTCTTAGAGTTGTCCAGCCATCTAAACTGAGTAATCAGGGGAGAAGGACCCTAGACAGGGACCTGACAGTCACTCTGTCAGAGCTCCAGCGTTCCTCTGTGGAGAGAGGAGAACCTTCCAGAAGGACAACCATCGCTGCAGCAATCCACCAATGGTGGTATGGTAGAGTGGCCAGATGGAAGCCACTTCTTAGTGAAAGACAATGTCAGCCTGCCTGGAGTTTGCCAAAGAGCACCTGAAGGACTCTCAGACCATGAGAAACAAACTTCTTTGGTCTGAAGAGACAAAGATTGAACTCTGGCGTCATACCAGGCCAATAGCATCCCCACAGTGAAATACGATGGTGGCAGCATCATGTTTTTCAGCACCAGGAACTGGGAGACTGGTCAGGATAGAGGGAAAGATGTGCAAGGCTTGTGGCATCATATTCAAAAAGACCTTTGGCTTTAATTGTGTGTGTGTAGAATTCTGAGGAAAAAAGTGAATTTAATCCATTTTGGAATAAGACTTTAACATAACAAAATATGGAAAAGGTGAAACGCTGTGAATACTTTCTGAATGCAGGTTTTTCCATTTATATTTAAACTTTGGCACCACCCTCAGGACAAAATGAATCTTTACCAGAGGGAAATATCTCAGAATAGCAACATTGTATCACATCTTTTCATCCAGTCAGCCATTTCTGTTGTCCACAGTTAAATCATAATTTTGGTGTTTTGTAATCATTTTGTAGGAAGCCCATGGCTTTGATCTCCATAACCTGAAGACAGAACTCAGTAAGTAAAAAAGCAATTGAAAACAATTCATAACATCCCATAAAAAGTGCCCAACTGTAACGTCTTTAAAATGATCATCATCACTTGCTGAAATAAATAAGACACACTCTTCCCTTTTTTCTTCCATCCCTCAGTTCAGTTGCTGTTGTATATTGAACATTAGAGTTAGAGACTTAGGTTTTTATGGAATTTGCAGGAATTCATAACTTCATTATCTATTTAAGTAGCCTCATATGTTATGCATGTATATTATAAATTATATTGTATTGCAGACAAGAGAATTCACATTAAGTTTAGAAAGTGCAGTAGGGAGAAGACAGAGGAATAACAGAAAACAGGGACAAAGCTCGCTAGAAAGTTATCCTATCACATTACATAAAGAGATGGGCCTGAGTTGGGTGGGTGTAATCTGTGAGGGCAGTCAAAACAGCCACATCCTTATTATAATGAATTACTTTAGACCTTGACATAATTTAATTGAGTAATATAAAGATTCACCCCCATACAGTTGTCATAAATATATAAATTAGGTATAGAGAAATCTAAAAGCAAGCCTTAAACAAAGGTGAGGTGTTTCATCACTGGTCAAACTAACTGACTTGTTAATGACTAGTGGGGGAGTTTAGGCCTCAGCTAGATATTTGAGGAACTGCAGTCCCCCAAAACTGAAGAAGCTACTCGGATGAGTGGAGTGAAACGTCTTCTCAATAAACTCTACAAGTCCAGCTGCCTTTTTTAAATGCTTTTTTGCGGATTGAGGTACTGTTTGGCACATCCACTTTGGCTTCAGCATTCAGCCCTGGGGGTTAACACTTGTGGCTGGCTCCTACAGGATCAGCATTTCTGTTCTGTAGCTTGAGCCAAATGCAGACATGTTTTAAAAGTGATCTGTAACATCTTGAAGTCAATTCTAAATTGAGCAGGAGGCCAACAGAGCGAAGCCACGACTGGGTGGCTTTCTGAGTGAGATGACTTACACTTTATTCATCCATGAGGGAAATGACTTGCTCTCAGTAGTTCAGTTTCACATAAAAAAAACTCTTGACTTGTAACAAATAAAGATGAAATCAAATAAAAATAAAAGTAACAATCTAGTAAAATAAAATTGCATAAGCATACAAATATGAACAAATATTCAGAAAATAGAGAGAGAAGTAAATATAGATTATTTATGTAGAAACGATTAATAATGTGCAATGAATAACATGGAGTTATTGTAGAGCTGGATATTTTTGTAACAATTTGACTTAAAACAATATCCTGCTCTGATGTCTGCTCTCTCAGACCTCAAGTTCTACCAGCAGGTCAAACTGGTGAACTTCATCCGGCGGCAGATCCACCAGAGCCGCTGCTATGGCTGCCAGGAGAAGTTTGAATCCAGAGCTGAAGTTCTGCGTCACATTGTGGCTGAAGCTCACGTGATGAAATTGCCAGAGATGTCCACCTGGGACCAGCCACAGTACGTCCAACACATGAGTTACTACTCGTTGTTTTCTGTCTTTGCATTGGTGCTCCACTAACTCACGTGTCTGTACTCAGTAAGAGCGTATGCACTGCTGTCTGTTTTGGTGCAAACTCTCACAGGTGACTCTCAGTTCTTGTTTCCCAAACTGATCAAGCATCTGACTTGATCAGTTTGGGATCTAGTGAATTTGGAGGCCAGCTCAACACCTTGAGATGTTCTTCATGTTTTTTTTTAATTGTTCCTAAACTGTCTTTGTGTGCGTGTCTGTGTCAGACTGCATGCTGGTCTGGTCCAAGTTTCCTATGCTTCTAGTGTCTGTTTCCATGACAACTAAATTCATAGCAGTTAGTTATGCACAATTTCATGTGACTACAGCTTTTCAAAATGTACTGAGCCCAAGTTAGTTTTTGGAAATTTGTATTCATGATTTAGTCATTTGTGAACAGCTGTGGCACTGCTAAGGCAAAGAAGGCAGCATCACAAGTATCCGATATTATCCATGTGGGACAAATTTAAGGATCATCTTGTCTAATTATCTTATCTTAAAATCAGTTTCCAATGAATCCAAGCGACAATGAATCCATAGTGACAGGAGTGAGAGGAGTACCAGCAAAGCATGACTTGTGCACTTTAGTTCCAAAGCTTCAGACACTAAAATAGCAAGATGCACATGTAATCTGAAACGATGTGGAACATAATATGCATCCTTCAGCCTGGTAGCACCAACTGATCTTATTTAACTGGAAAATTAAAACTGCACAAACACATTGAAAACTGTTCAGTGGGGTGATCCAATACCTTTAATTAGAGAAGATAACATTCTCCTTGAAAAAAACAAGATCTGGCAACCTTTTAGAAATGACCTATACTAGATGAATGGCTGTGTCTGAAGTCTCTGACAGCCTTCCTGTTTGTCTGATGTGTTCTGTTTTCGTTGTGATGTTTGTGTAGCGCACCCGGATATTAGATGTCGTGACTCTTCTGAAAAGAATCTGTAAATAAAAGGGAGTAAATCTCTGATCTCAACATCTCCACAGGTATTACTTCCCCACGTACGAGAATGATGCTCTCCTGTGTACATTATCTGACAGTGATGAAAGTGACGAGACACATCACAGTGAGGACATCCCGGTCATCGCAGAGGACATCTCCAATCTCAGAGCACTACAACAGACAAGTGTTCTAAACCAGCTGCTGAAGAAAAAAGGATCTTGCTAAGACATTTGTGGACAGATTATTTCCTCTGAAAGACTCCTGCTCTCATCAGACTCAGTGCTGTCTGTATGTCCAGGTGCACAGACAACATATTTTTCTGTACAATAAAGCAATTAACTAGGACTAACATTATGCGGTCTGAACATGCACTTTTAAACCCATCAGAACCTAGAGGTGCACTCTAGAAGTTGCTCATTGACATAGGAATGATGCACATAAACATTTGTATATCTCCAACATCAACTTTATTATTCAAAGTAAAAACTGTCTCTTTGATTATGGGTGCAAAATTCTTGACCACTGCAATGGAGGCAAAGCACTCAGAGCTTGTTAAAAACTCTGACTTTTCACATTAAATACACAGATAATTAAAGACAATAAGCACCTCACATCGGTTTTCTGGTTTTGTCTTTGTAAAATAAGCGTAGCGGCCGAAACTAGTCTGAGCTTCAGTTCTGCTTGACAGCCTTGGTCTTAGCCAGTACGATGTTCTGCGTCGCTTTGCCGAGTGAAACCTGTCGTATGGTGGAACCAAACTGCAGCGTGCTCAGAGTTTCCACCACATCCTTAATGTCAGGACTCACGTTCACAAACACACAGCACTGCAGAGAAACAAGAGGACACAGCTCGGTTAGGAACAAGTGGCTGATTGTGTTTGTAACAGCTGAAGTACACGTACACATGAGGCTATAAGTGATTAGTGTTTAATGGAATATGGTAGGGCACAGATTTAGCCATCCACTGTGAAAATAGATCTGACTGAGTGAGATCTCTGAATTCAAACTGTAACTTAAAACAAAAGTTTTAAGAGCTGTTGCTGGGTTTATCCTGTCACTTGTGTCGCCTGGAAGAGCCTCTGTAGTATAAAAAAATACTCACTGTCCAACTTGTATAGTCAGATGTCTCTGTATCATCCTCTGCTATGTAAGGTCTCAAATCAAATGGGAACAGTTGCTATACTCCCCTGTAATTTGGGTCATCCTATAGAGCCAAAGTTCATCTGCATGGAGGAGCTAAGTATTCAGGATTATACAGATCCTGCTGCTGTGCCTCCACTCTCCAAGTCCACCCTCAATACTTCGGCAGAATCGGCTCTGCACTGTCCCAGTTAGCAGCTGGTGCTGGGTTGGGCCAAAATGGTCTAGTTCAGCTGACTCCAAACAGTGTCAGTATCAGTAATATGACGGGAGGTAGGCTACGTGAGTCCTTTTCCTGCTGAACAAGGGAAAAGCATCCCTTTTCAGGACCAACACATCCCTAAAAAAGTCACCCTGTACGTCAGAGCATGAACACCTGCTCTCCATCAGAGGACTATACATTCTTAAGGTGGATAGTCCTGATGTCCCACAAATGTCCTTTGCTATTTCAGATGCTATGGGAAACGTTCAAGGAGGGGGAAGTGTGTTTGTCTCACTGTAGTTCCCTTTGAGTGGACAAACCAACGCTATGCCTTTTCTCACCGTCTGAGTTCTCAGTTCTCCTCATTCCTTGCCACCAAAGGATCTGGTCTAGGTACAACCCAATAAATCTTTTATATTCCTGAAGAATATGACCAGGACGGGTGTTATATCACTGGATTTGTTGCAAGTACCGATCACCCCATAGACAGAACAAGCAGGGATGTAGCTGATTTTTACTAATGAACTATTATTTTTGTTCATTTAAACAGAGGGTTTGTTTACCTTGGAGTCTCCGCTGAGGCAGGGCTGCAGGAGATGGGTGAGTTTAGAGTTCCTAAATGGGATGTGGAGGGCATTGCTCTTCAGAGCCCCAAACACCTGAAGGAGAAACGTGGAAACATGGGGTTCAGTGTCTTGTCTGAGCAGACTTTGGTACGTGGACAGACTGAACCGTCAGCCCTGCCAGATAACCTGCCTGCTCCACCGACTGAGCCACAGCCTTTCTCTAAACCTTTGTTAATGGTGACAAAATATGAAATGCCATTACTGTTCCACCAGCAGTCGTATTTTAACGAAAGTCTGAGAATGTCTAGAATGTCCTAAGTGGTGCAAAAAAATCCCTGGTCTTTAAATGAATCAGGACAGGGGCTACAACACGAGTCCCTGTGAATGAGAGTCGTTGTGTTTTTGTACCTGTCCCAGTGCTGTCAGTGATTTGTTTATGGCGGCTGCCTCCACCAGCCTCTGACCTTCCGCATCTGTCTTGGAGATACGCTCGGATCCTGCGAGGTCACACAAGGTCAATGTACCGCGAGACGTCAGCCCGGATACCTCGTCTGAGCCCTCAACCTCCAGCACCACCATCAGGTGAGAGCGAGAGCTGCGAAAGAGAATGAAGACGTTTGATGAGCAGATGGGATGATCAACAGGAAAAAATACATTTTAGATTAAATATACAGATTATTTAGTTTCAAGTAAATGTATAAAACCTCTGTATGTTCATCTTGGTTGAGGCAATCTTCCTGTTTTTCTCCCCCATCTCCATGACCCTCAGGATGTCGGCCTCAGTCTGGACCTCCACTTGAGTCAGTCCTGGTACAGACACTGACTTTCCATGGACTCTGATGTCCAGGGAAGTGCTGGGGCTTTTGGCCAGTAGGTCATTTAAAGTTTCATTATAAATTTCTAACATGGAAATCTGAAATAAGCACATTTGCATATATTTAATACATTTGTTACATAGAAAAGAATACGGCCGTTCGAATTTTAACTGCAAAACACGATGCTGAAAAGCTGCACAAAACAAACATTTCAGCTATCAAGTTACAAAGTTCTTTATGAGGGAAAATGAGCTAAAATCCGCTAAATCTAAAATATGATGAAACTCTCAAGTTCTTCAGTCTTGAACAGCACACTGTTGGTTTTGACGTGGGTTTGGCTTAACCAGTCTAAAAAGGAAAGTTTAGATACGGGGTGGCCGTGAAAAAGCAGGTTCAAGGTGGATCCACTAAAAGTACACTATATTACCAAAAGTATTCGCTCACCCATTCAAATGATCAGAATCAGGTGTTCTAATCACTTGGCCTGGCCCCAGGTGTATAAATTCAAGCACTCAGGCATGCAGACTGTGAAACAAGACATTTGTGAAAGAATGGGCCGCTCTCAGGAGCTCAGTGAATTCCAGCGTGGAACTGTCATAGGATGCCACTTGTGCAACAAATCCAGTCGTGAAATTTCCTCGCTCCTAAATATTCCACAGTCAACTGTCAGCTCTATTATAACAAAATGGAAGCGTTTGGGAACAACAGCAACTCAGCCACGAAGTGGTAGGCCACGTAAAGTGACGGAGAGGGGTCAGCGGATGCTGAAGCGCATAGTGCAAAGAGGTCGCCGACTTTCTGCACAGTCAATTGCTACAGAGCTACAAACTTCATGTGACCTTCAGATTAGCCCAAGTACAGTACGCAGAGAGCTTCATGGAATGGGTTTCCATGGCCGAGCAGCTGCAGCCAAGCCACACATCACCAAGTGCAATGCAAGGCGTCGGATGCAATGGTGTAAAGCACGCCGCTACTGGCCTCTAGAGCAGTGGAGACGCGTTCTCTGGAGTGATGAATCACGCTTTTCCATCTGGCAATCTGATGGACGAGTCTGGGTTTGGAGGTTGCCAGGAGAACGGTACATTTCAGATTGCATTGTGCCAACTGTGAAATTTGGTGGAGGAGGAATTATGGTATGGGGTTGTTTTTCAGGAGCTGGGCTTGGCCCCTTAGTTCCAGTGAAAGGAACATTGAATGCTTCAGGATACCAAAACATTTTGGACAATTCCATGCTCCCAACCTTGTGGGAACAGTTTGGAGCGGGCCCCTTCCTCTTCCAACATGACTGTGCACCAGTGCACAAAGCAAGGTCCATAAAGACGTGGATGACAGAGTCTGGTGTGGATGAACTTGACTGGCCTGCACAGAGTCCTGACCTGAACCCGATAGAACACCTTTGGGATGAATTAGAGCGGGGACTGAGAGCCAGGCCTTCTCGACCAACATCAGTGTGTGACCTCACCAATGCGCTTTTGGAAGAATGGTCAAAAATTCCTATAAACACTCTCCTCAACCTTGTGGACAGTCTTCCCAGAAGAGTCGAAGCTGTAATAGCTGCAAAAGGTGGACCGACATCATATTGAATTCTATGAGTTAGAAATGGGATGGCACTTCAGTTCATAGAATGAGTAAAGGCAGGTGAGCGAATACTTTTGGTAATATAGTGTACTTTCCAGGGCTCTGCACCCAGACATATGAGAAGCAACTGTTACTAAATCAACAGTCGTACCTTCAGGGTGTAAGACACCTTCTCTTTTTCTGCACAAATGCGTAGCAATTCTCGTATAGACCTGGGAAAAATAAACAGATATTACTGCCAGTCCATGGCACCTCTTGCCATAATGGAGGTAACAGAAGACCCTGATGACTGGGGGCTTTGTATTGCTATTGTTGGCCTCCTCTCTGACGGGAAACTGAACCTCTCTGTAAGCTGAGTCAGTGTTGAGGTGTTGCTTCTCCACATCACGTATTGATGAGCAGTTGTCAGGCGACACGTTACATAATGAGATGCAGTTAGTCTCATTTGGCCCCTGACAGCGACTCCTGTTCCGGGCAGACAGATAAGTAACTGCAGAGAGAAAAGCTCGAGCCTTTGACGAGTCTTTTCTAGATTACTTACTGACTAAATCTGTACTGTGTTTGGAACTTGAAAGAGTACACAGCTGCTTCAGAAAGTATTCATAAGCCTTTAGCGGTGTCACACTTAATTGACTTGGAATCTTATACCGTATTATCAAAGATGTGTGCTTTGAGAATGCATTTTTAGTTTTTGATCCATTTATTCTCTAACATTATTATGGGAGGCAGAGACTTTGACAAGCTCGTGTCCTGGGAAACAAGCTCCCAATTTGGGATTGAGAGGCAGACACATCCTTAAACCCAACTTTAATATTAGATCTATGATCTCCAGTCCTGCCCACACCTCCTGTCCAGTATTCATGGCGCACAGTTGTCCATTCCTACTTTCATAATGTATACCAGCCTACTCCTCTCATATTTATTACTCATTTTTGATATAGTTTTCTGCCTTCATGCTTTGGTAAAGTTTTAGAACAGTAACTTTATGAGCACACTGTATACCCACTAAGCTGTTCTATAGTTACTACTCAGAATGCCGGCTCTATCCATTGTTTTTATCCACCATCACTTTTGTGTGTATCGTCCATCAACTGTAGCACCTACTAAAGTTTGCATCATGTCTATGCAGCAGATATGCATTTCTCTCCTTCATTCTGCTGCTGCTCCCTTCTCCTCCTCTCCTCCAATCTATTCTGTTCGCATCAATAGTAAACAACTGAATTTGCATTTCAAACAAGCTCCAAATGTTGTGCAGATTTGATTGGCAAAAATAATAAATCAATTTTTGTGTTTTTCTGTCCAGGCTTTCTAAAATCACTCAGGCAATGAGTCAGTCTACAAATGGCAAAAACTAATTTGGGCTTGAAGTTTGAACGACTGCTGAAACAACTCCCAGCTGCTGTGTGAACGTTTGAAAGCGTTGTGTCCAATTACTTCAGAGACCTAGAAATGTGCGCTCTGTTAATAGTAAAAGCATACTATCTCACACTGTGGTGCACGTTTAGAATTTACAGTGTGCTAAACTTTAAATGAACAAGCTCAATAAAGGCCTGAAGAACAAAAATTTGCATAACTACGTCCTCAGTTGTCAAACACAGCAAAGCATCAGTATCAGTTTTTAGAAACTGACCTTGTGTTGACTCCAGGGTTTTCCTTGCTACCCATCATCGTGTATGTCTTTCCTGAGCCGGTCTGTCCATAGGCCAGAATGCAAACGTTATATCCATCCACACAAGAAGTTATCACTGGTAGAGTCCCTGCAAACACGTCCTCCTGCAGAGAGGAAGGTGTAGAGGACATTGGCTAGAAAATAAAAACATGGTGCACAGTTTGAAGGAAGAAGATATAGATTGCTGGACGTGGAGATGAAACATAGTTTAGTTCTGAACCAGATCACCAATCCCAGCAGAACAAATATTAAAATTAAAGAGACATCCTGTTATTCTGTTTATGTGGAGTTTGAATTAATGTGAGGCTGTGAAGAAAGAGAGCTCCTTAGAGTCCAGCCCTCGTTAAATCCTAGAGCTTGTTAAGGCCATGAGCTCATTATGGTTACTACTACTGGCCTTCCCTGCAGGGAAATGAACAACATTGCAATAATATTTTACATTATGTGTTATATTGCTAGGCAATACATATAGAAACTCATCCTCAGACATTTAAATCAACACACCTAGGATTTAACAGCCATGCTCACAGCTCTCTGAGACAGATTTGCCTGAGACTCAGCAATGCTTTGAGCTAACTAGTCACATGAGCCTTCTCACAATAATGCTGACATTCTGGTTAGAGTAATGTTTTGGTGCTTCTGTGTTCATTGCCATCTTAGTTTTAGCGTTATTGCTAGTTACCACCAAAGCATTGCTGAGGCTGACGAGAGACGAAGCAGAAACTCCACTGAAACGTTTCCTGGATTGCGTTGCTACACGAAAAACGCAAAGTTACGTTAATTCATCGTGAGGAGAGTGCAAATGTCAGAGCTGTCCGTCACACTGTTGTTAAGATATTTTTCTTAGAACTGCAAAAGACAATCTCATGTCAAAGAAAAGGTCAGCTGTATTCAGCCATATATCTGTGGGAATCAAAGTAGTCTACTGATCGGCTGAAAGGGCTACACCTTCGGTTAACTAAGCTAACTTTCAGTCAGCGTACATTAGAGACAATGGCTTATTTTTAAATAGGTGGCATACAGGAAGTGGATTGATTAGATGGTGGTTTATTAGTCTATTCAAATGACATAAAACTAAAATATTTGAGAGATTATTCAACATATTTGGTGTCCTCACTCTAGGGTCACTTGAAAATAAATGTGAGGGAGTTTAGTGTTTTTAAACCAAGCTTGGGTGTACAGCATGAGGACAAGGGTTTCAAGCTAAACCAGTACCTGTGTGCTGCTGGGAGGGTAGACTTTGTCAAACTGGAACTTTTTTTTACTTCCCTTCTGGACAACTACCACTTCCTGGTCATCTGTTTTCTCTAGACAGCTAGAAGCTGAGCTCTTCCTGCAGCGGCAGAACACCCGGATGTTTCCTTGCAGCTCCAGCAGCTTGTTGTAAAGGCTCTTCCTCTCCACGGCCTCCTTCCTGTAGAGGGTCCTCAGTTCCTCCACCTCTTTGACTGCGTCCTGCTCCACTCGGTCCAACTTCCCCATGGTGCCCTTCAGCTCTTCCATCTGGTTCTTCATGTCTGCCAGTGCTTGGTGAACTGTGGACCGAAGATGCTTGTTTGAGATGTTTAGCTCACGGGTCAGCTGGCTCACCTGACGGAGTTGGCCGGGGTCCACAGCAGGCTTAGTGATAGATTTCGCAGGTGGGACGGCAGGAGCTCGGCGGTTCAGGAGGGATCGAATCCTTTCTCTTGCCTGTTGCTGGTCAGCCTCCAGCTCAGCCAGCTTCTGGTTCAGGTGCT
The DNA here is from genome assembly GCA_005024645.1 of Planiliza haematocheilus. Classification (NCBI taxonomy): domain Eukaryota; kingdom Metazoa; phylum Chordata; class Actinopteri; order Mugiliformes; family Mugilidae; genus Planiliza; species Planiliza haematocheilus. The sequence goes on from SRSE01001160.1 coordinate 1,162,793, forward strand.
GGACGACGTCCGTCAGGTATCGGACCTCCTTCGCCAGGTGGCTGTTCCTCTGGAAGAGGTTGTACACCTCCTTCTCCTTGGTCTGGAGATTCAACCTTAACTCCTCAATGACCCGGTCCCTTTCCAACAAGGCCCTGTTGGGTTAAAGCCATAAACTCGATGATAACTAACTAATAGAGCAGCTCCTGCTTTAAAATGATATATAGCTCATGTAAATAACATTGACCAATTCAGTGTTCTGCTGGGAAACTTTTGGACCTGGCATTTATGTGGATTATTACTTAGACATGTAGCACCCACCTAGACCAGACCAGGCACCCCACCCCATAGCAATGACCCCAAAGGTCCCCACTAACAACATTCTGTTACCAGACACCCCAGAACACCCTCAGAAGGCCCATGTCCATTCTCTGATGAGTCACAACTTGACATGTTTAAATCAGTTTCGCTTATACTGCTGACCTGAAGGAGTTGAGGTCGGTGTAGTTGTGATCTCCACTTGGAGGGGCCTGCAGGAGGATTTCTCCAAACATGGTGAGGTACACAGAACTGACCTCTTCAGGGTCGTAGTTACACTGTCTGAGAGCTGCCACGATCTCCTTCTGGTCCACCAGGCCTGGTAGGGTTGACTGGAACACAAAACCCCACACTCTGTAGAAAATGTATTTAATTATTTATTTACTGGTTTTAATACTCAGTTTATGGCAATGCTTTATATGTTATATCACTAGTGTGTGTGAAACTAAAAGTGTGCAACTGTTTTTGGTTTAATGTCGTTATCCATTGCTTTACCACACCGAGCACTATCACAGTCTTCCTCACCATGACTCGTTGGACTCGAGCTTTGACAAACTCTACGTTCATCTCCCACTGCAGTGGCAGCAGCAGCCAGATACCAGACTGAGGATCCCAGAACCTGCAAATGTTCACCCTTTCCTGCAAAACACCAAAACAGAGGACAGACTGAAATCCTTCTGATGAAATGTAGCTCTAATCTAGCACTACTATATCAGCAGGTCAGCTATTCGCTTCTCTCTGCATCAACATGGGTTGGTAAAACCTTTGCAGAGAGTTATCAGCAGGCTAGCATTTGAGGTTCAATAACTGCAAGGTGCACAGCAAGGCAATTTCCTACTGCCACTCATGCTGTGTGTAGACCTTGAACTTTGTCTTTGGCTTTACTATCCTAAATTCTGCTTCACCTCAAACATGTAGGTCATGACTGTTCCTTTGCCTTGGATGTAGATGCTCCCGGTGCGGTCATCCTCCCTGACTGCTGACTGGCTGTTAGCTGGAGTCTGCAGTTGACTGGAGCCCTGAAGGAAAGCTTTTTTACTCAGTGCGCCTGAGCCAAGTGTCTGAAACAGGATAATAGTCAGTTCGTGGTACAATATGATGACTGTTGTCACTCTTCCTCCACTCTTCCAGATTTTTCAGCTTATCTTCATGGATTCATATACAGTTTGTTCAAAGAATTTTCAGCATCTTTGAATCACAGCAGCTGGACTGTAGCCTGTCAGAACTTAGTGACTCTAATTCTCAGCAGACAGACCTCATTGTTGGCGGTGATGAAGTGTCCTTGACTGTACCACTCGTTTGGAAATGGCTGCAGCTTCTGGCAAACACAGAACAGTTGGGCACACATGAGAAATAAACAAGATGATATGCAGAAAACCCTGAAGAAAAGAAAAAAAATACACAAACTTTGACCTCCATCAGTTGCCAAACATAAATGAAATGACCAAAATCACATTTCCTAGAATATGAAGTTTGTTTTTAAAGATGTCTTTTGTGTTATTTATATTTTCACCTTGAATTTAGACTTCTATGGTCACTTAGTCTCTTTAGCTAAGGATGCTTGTAAATTTAAATCATGATAAATAACTATTATCCTGTGTTGGAGTAATTTTGAAACAAGATATGTTGAATTTAGTTATTCCTTGACTTTATGGCCAAGTTGGTTATAAGTGCCAGACATTTCTCTTGTGCTAATGCACCAAAACACAGAAAAAGATCATCTCCAGATAATAATAATAATAATAATAATAATAATAATAATAATAATAATAATAATAATAATATTGGGTAATAACTCCAGGGAAAAAAGAAGTGAAATACCTAAGTGCATGGTGAACTTGACAGTTGTGGATGGGAAGCAAAGAAGCTAACTGGAGATGTGGTCTGAATGTAGGGCAACCTGAGACAAGAGGTGGAACACCTCCAACCTGGTCTTGTTTATGGTACACCACACATTTAAAATAACAAGTGGAATGTTAAAACATGTATAGTGTGTGAAGAGGGGAGGACTGGTTCCTACCTGTGACTCATCCACATAAACTCGGTTCCCATGATGACTGAAGCAGCTGTAGAGCATCCCATTGTTGTGGAGGAAGCTCTCAAAATCAAGAGACACTTCTTCACTCTCTGCCACAGTTTCCTGTTAACGCCATTCATAGTTGAATTTGTATAAAAGTTATAATACAGCAATACGACCACCACACATATGACAGATAGATTCATGATGTTAAGATGCTGCTCACAGTCGCAACCGGATTCTGAGCCAGCTGTTTTGTTTCTTCTTCTTCCTCTTCTTTGCTATGTGTTTTGCTTTCTTCACTCTTCAGAGACTGCACGTCCACACAGTGGCTGTCAGGTTTCGCCTCCTTTACGTCTGCCTGCAAACAGACACAGGTACTTTGTTTGAAGGAGAGGGACTCGTCTCTAACCCAGCTCTTAATTAATGAGAAAACATCTAGGACATCATACCTGCAGGGTCTCATTGCTCCATCCTGCAGGTGTGGAGGGTCTTGCAGCTTCGGGCTCAGCCTCCACGGCCTCCAGCCTGCGGGGCTCTTCACTGACAGACGCTCCGCTGCCCATCCCGACAGAAATGTCCCGAGGGAGAAGAGAAGAAAGAGAGAGGTGGCGGTGACGTCAGAAAGACAGGTGAGAAGATGTAATCTGACACAAAGAAGCTTAGGTTTCCCATTATTTGCCTGACATCTGAAAAGAGAGCAGAAATACAGGTCCTTTTTGTCATATCGCTCTAAATCTGACCAACCTTTTTATCTGTGCTGAAATATTTAAAGCTTTACAGATGTCTGAAGACTGTCGGTCATCCAGGTCACTGTAAATCTAAAGAAAACAACTGTATCGACTTCAGCTGTTACCAGGGTGCATGGAGGTTTTCAGGTGAAACATGTCAGCCATGACCCAGATGAAGGCCACAAGCTGACACATGACGGTCTAATAATGTTGTTCCTTAGACCCCTGCTAGAGTCTTGACCTTTCTACATGGTATATCTAAAAACAAAGCTAAAACAAAGGCACCTGGTCTTGATTTTTACAACATTTCAAGTTCCTCACCTGAGACTCTTGAGTAACCTAACTCATAAAATGACCGAAGAGACTAAACAAGGGACTTATGTCTTTACAGAAGTTAGAGTCACAGAGCTGAACACCAAATGATGACGGTTGATTACTGATACTAATATTTGATCTTCTGATCTTCAGACAGCTACATCCACTGAGGACAGATGACAACACACTGAAGCACATCTACAGGCCAGCAAGCGCACATTACATATGTATACACACAGCTCCGCATTCATGTTTATTTCTGCTTTGCAGTCTCCGACAGTCTATTAATCTCACGAAAAGTTTAAAATCCCATAAATATAGCTTTATTCTCTGGCCATGCAGCAATTTATTTCAATTGCTTTTAAAATTGCTGCTGAAAAGTGAAGATGTAGAATTACATTTTTTTTTCTTTTTTTAAATATATATACACAATATCTGTACAAAAGATTATTTGCACTTCCATTTTTCAGGAATGAAATCCAAGGCGTGTGTCAGATAAGTCTCCACGGTGCACAGGGGGGCGAAAAATAGTCTATAGCCCAGACCCCCTCTTACAGTGGATACCACTCTTAACTAAAACTAGTGCTTCACAACCAGAGGAAATATAGTTTTAATGGATAAGTTAGTCTTTTTCAAATCCCACTGTTAAATTACTATTTGTGTCAAACTGTGTTAAAACAGGCTCCCTCTCTCACCTGGGGCTGCATGTAACTCCACCACCACCTCTGGCCTCTAGCCCCTCAGAAACAGCATGAAGGCATTCTTAGTAGATAATCAAAAGAGTGTGTACAGCTACAAACAGAGATCCGACACCTGTGTTCACATGTAGCTTAGTTGTATTGTACTCATATCATCCAGGCACAAACACACACAGAACAGGTGATTAGATGAGCTGCAGTGTTGTCATCTGACCACCGTGTGGCAGGATTTACCTTCTCTTCTAACTTAGAGTGACTGGACCGACTGCTTCTCAGAACACGCTGAGTGAAAGTAAAACATTTCTGGATAACCAGAGCCCAGGTAGAAAATCACATTGGTGGTGTTGAAGGTCAGGTATGAGAAGGTCAGGTGATCACAGCGCAAAAAAAAGAAAAAAAAAGAAGAACATACAAGCTGCAAATTCCAGCGGTGGAGTGGATTTTGTCAAACTACATTTTTGGATAAGAAAAAGGACAATGTCACAATCATTCCACTAATCCACTAATCCAGCACCAATGGGTTCCTGCAGCAATGCGTCAGTTCAGTCTAATTTTAAACTGTAATTTTAAACAGGATAACCTGATGTACACAGCTTTGTGTCTTTTATCCCTACAAATGAATGCATCTGGGTTACATGAGTGCAAACTCAAACAGCTACTTCTATTGCTCTTGAATCTGCTATCTGAACTGAAACAGTTGGATCCAGCTGTCAGAGAGGCTGAGAATCGTTCTCCTGCAGCGATGCCACTGAACTCGCTGTCAGCTTGATGAAACTGTGAAGCGCGTGTGGTAAACCAGGGTCTTACTGGGTCTGGCGGAGCGGCAGCAGCAGGGAGATGGACTGCTGCTGATGTGGGGTCGAGATCCCTGCGCCACTGATTCTGTGGAGGGAGATGGAAAACACACACACACACACCTAGTATGTGTCTTTTTCAAACAAACTATTGTGATTCAATGAGCTGTCCAATGAACATCTCCACTTGCATATATAATGTTGACAAATACTGTTTTGTATTGTGTAGAAAAAATCATGAATGAGCTATTTCCATACTAAGTACTGAACATTTTATTCTACCTCATTCATCAGCTGTAGTTAACCTGCTAGTTACGCCGCAGACTTAGATATGTGTGGTTTGATCAGTTCATACACTATGATGGATTAATCTGCCCACTATTAATTGGCATTTAAATTGGTGGTTGAACTGCCCGGAAAGTATTTAAATTTCAATTTTACATTTCAATTGCTAATCATGTTCTATACACAGAATGTTACTTACACATGTAGCACTCACCTAGACCAGACCACACACACACAAACAGTTTAGGAACAACTAAAAAAACATGAAGAACAGCAGAGGCTCCTCCCCTTAAAAGACCCCACCAACAACATCCTGTTACCAGACACCACAGGACACCCTCAGAAGGCCCATGTCCATTCTCTGATGAGTCACAACTGTTTTGGAGGCACAAGGGAGACCTACAACAGTAGGCTGGTGGTCATAATGTTATGCTTGATTGGTCTATAGCATGTTTATTTGGATAATGCAGTATTTCTACACCTAATCCTAGAGTAATTACGTGTTTTGAATACACATAAGTACATTTCAGAAGCAGGCATATACAAGATCATTTTCTACTGTTACATATGTTTCAGATTTTTATCTTAACCTTTAAGGAGCTGTGGATGCCAAATCTGGACTAATCAAGACCTGGCAGAGACGCAGCTGAAATAGAGAGACAGAGACTAAGACAGACAGAGGAGCAGAGACAGGAGAGCAGAGGACCAGCAGATGTTCTGAGACCGCTTTGATAAACGCGACTAAAAGCTGATTGGCTGTGAGGGAGTGTACGGCTCTGTCAATATACTGTCTGTCTGTCTGTCTGTGCGAATGGTGTGGGTTATTCTCAGACTGTTCTCTGGGGAAACCTGCTTCCTTTCCTTTTTTATTGTGTTTTGTTTCTAATTTGGCCCACTGTGGAGCCTGAGCAGAGGCATAATGGGACCCGCTGTTATTCAACTCCTGAGTGCCACATGATAGAAGGATAATTTATACAGAATATATTTGTTCCACAGAAAATGGGGCATCGGTGAGAATTGAATGCCCACGTTACAGACAGACTGGGATGCAACATATCTGCTGGGTATCACCAGCTGCTCAGACGTCTGTATGAGCTGAAGTCTGTTCTGGAAACAGGATTTCATGACAAGCACAGAACGTTTGGATACTGGAAGAGCAGCAGTAACGGAGCAGCCTAATGCAGATAGTTTAGAACAGAAAATACAGTAAACTGGTAAGATGATGCCATGTGATACATCACTATTCACAGTACTATGAGTCAAGGCATAAGGCACTTTGCTGTATGATAGATGGATACACCTTAACCCTCAGGGTCAGTTTAATTTGTTACCCTCTAGTCATTACGGACAACAATATCCACTTCCAAAAAACTGCTTTAAAAATGTAACTGAATAGTATTGTTTTCTGTTTTTTTTTCTGAATAAATCTCTTTAACAACTTTATCACCTTACAAAACTAACTTTCAAACATTTAAATGTATAGTCTGGGTGGCATTCACATTGTGTAAATGAAATGTACTGACTCCACTGTGGTTGCGCAGCAAGGGCGTCTAACAGAGTTAAACTCTCCAAAGTTGTCAAACTCTGTCTCATAACATTTGAAACACCTCAGTGGTATTTCAGTAGCTGATAAATTCTCAGACTAGACCTAAACTGAACAGACAGTGTGTAATGCATCTGACACAAGCACACATTTCACACATTGTTTTCATTGTTTTTTGTGTAATAAAGATGCACACAGTTTTCAGCACTGATGTGTGTAAACTTTCCACAACATTGTATATTTCATGAGCTTTGCTACTTGTCAGCACATATTGCATATTTCATGCATCCAGTGCATGGTGGACCCATCCTGGTCAGAAAAAACACACTGTAAACACCATAATCTACATGTTTAATAAAATTAGGGTTAGGGTCATAGTATACTTTCATGTAACTATCCCAATAGCTGATTAATCTGCTAGAGTGCTTCATATTACATTTAAAATCAGCTGTTTAATAAATGTATTGTTAAACAAAGATGATGCTGTATCTCCAGTGATGGCTAACTCATCTGTATATCTAATGACATGACTAGACATCATTAAAATGTTCAGTTATGTAATAGTAATTCAGTGGCACAACTTCATTGACTTCATCTTGGAGAAACTAACAAATGAAATAACATGAAAAAATGACAAGAATTGAAAGTATAGATATGATACTTATGTGTTTAAGTCAGGATAAAAGTCATATTATTTGTTGCTACGGCATGCAAAATGTGCTGGAAGAGGCATGCTATACACATACACACACACACACACAAAAAATAATCAAATTTGCTGCAACCAATTAGGACTGGATCACAACACAACACGTATTATATTGCAGTTTGGGTAGTGAGAGGCATACATAGGCATGGCATAAAAAAGAAAGGAAAACGCGCTTCTGAAAACATCAGCATAAGATTTTTACACCAAATAACCTATGATTACTGGAGCTGTGAAATGTATGAAGGGTTTTTTACGTTTCATTGTTGAGCTTGGTGACACACTTGGTGACACACTGGAGTGTTTGTGTTGACTTTCATGTGAAGTTTGATTCCCTGTCAGATTTAGATGAGCTATCATGAACTGAAATCAAAGATGTGTAACAGAGTAGTATATTATAAACACGCACAGCAATGTATTAACATAAGACAGTAACAGGAGATTCTGTCAACAGACATTTTTATTCTGTTTGATTAAATTAACCCGCTATATAAATAAAACTGAATTGAATTGAATTGAATAAGACAATCATCTGCCAAGCTTACTTACAACCTGGCTCAAGGCTAGCAACAGAAAAGGAGACGGCACACGACATTAGACATCATATTTGTAAAGTAATTTAGTATTATCTAAATGTTATCTCTCACCGCTGCTTAGCAGTGTCATAAGGTTCTCATCAATCAGTTGCTTCTGTGTACTGATACTGGGAGTCAAATATAATGGCCCGCTATTGCTATGAAGCACCGCATTCAGATACAAAGCACATAGTACAAGTATGACGGGTGTAAGGTACAGTATGAGAGGAGGCCCAGAGAAAGAGAGAGCCCAGAAGGGCATCATGAAAAGAAATATTCAGAGAGTGTATAAACACAGCAGACAACAGTTTAAACTGCTGAGAGGCATACCGTATGCAAAAGATTTCTGTGAGTACTGAACAGTCCACAAACAGCTGATAGATGTTTTTAGTTCAGCTTTTAAATTCACTGAGCTCTACAGTCACAAAAACAAATGCAATTGTTTGTTCTTTGGTTGTCATACCATAGATTGCTTGGAAGTGATCAAGATTATTTTTTTTAAAGTTTGTTTGTCAGCTTCCACAGCAGCCCAACCAACCTGCACTGACTGGACAGACCAACCACATTCAGATTTAACTGAATCAAAGTAGTTAGGTGTGAAAACCTCCTCTGATTCCCAGTCCAGGTTACATGCCCTCTGGCTGCTTTTCCAGAATGAGAAAATCATCATCACAACAGCTAACCGGACTGAATCACTGAGAACGGTGTGTGGTTTGGAAATTGGGGTGTGTGTGTGTGTGACATAGGGCCCTGGTCAGAACATTAACACCTAGCAATCCAATCGCAAGTAGCCAGCTTTTAAGCACCCGTGTTCACATCTGGCATTGAAATGCCTCTCTGTGTGTCCCCAGACAATACTCGAGAACTGATCTTAGTTTTGTTAAATTATTATTTATTATCGCTGCCCTGAGTTTTGAGACCTGCACATAGCTCTGATTAAAATCCTGGAAGTTTCAACATGCACTGTTATCGGTAATAAAGGTAAATAAAGACACTGGTGATTGATGAATGAGACTCCTTAAACATCAACATGATAAATAACTGCATGCTGATACATCTGTTGATGACAGAATCACAGTTTATTCTTTGTTTGAATAATTTAATTTCTTAATTCTTGTTTAGGTTTACTTACCTTACTTTAGGTAGTTAATAGCTATCATGACAAATTATTGTACATGGTTCTCATTACTAATAACAGACATCCCTCACAGTGCTTTTTTATTCTGGTGATCATTTATAATGCAGTTTTTCTGAATGAATAAGGCAAAATGCACTTATGCAAGAGAACCCCTGTTGAGTAGGTTGTCTTTAATGTGACCCAGGGTCCATTGTGCGTTCACACTACCGAAGGAATGGGATCAAATGTGTCCCCAGACCCAATGTGGTCTGGGACTGGATCAGTCAAATGCAAAGCATCCTGGGTGTGTTACACTTATGCTTGCCACTTGTGATTGGATTGTCCAGGACAGATGTTAACCCCTTGACGCCTAGTGACGCGTAATTTACCATTCTTTCCTGTTATATTAAAATGATATCTGTACTATAAACAAACTAACAATCTCCACTTAATTAGCATCAGCTTGAAAGCAAAGACACAAAGAATTAAATTGTAAATCAATTCAGGCATCAAGGGGTTTTGCAAGGTCTGAACTGGGTGGTCTGAAAGTTAACAGCTCAACCAGCTATCAACACATGGAAGCTGGACTCCAGACTAAAACCTACTGAAACTACTGGGGTGTCATGGGACTCAGTGGCAATAACAGGGAGATTTGTTGACAATAATAAAAATGTATAGACAGCATGTGCGCTGATCAGCAGTCACTTCTTCTTGTTATGCTCAGCTAAAGAAGTCTTTGGAAATGGCCTCCACAAAGTTGGGAGCGGACATTAGGATGCCGATGGTGCAGAGAATGGTGAAGAGAGAGAACGCCACCAGACAGAGGCGGTCGATCACTGCTGCAGCAAACTTCCACTCGCTGCAGACCGTCTCCTCCTCATCCTGGTTACGGAAGCGCCTTGCAATGTATCTCACCTCCTCCAGGATATGGCTCAACTCTGCCTCGAGTGTTGAGCCCCCAGCTGCTCCCCCTACTCTTCCTCCAGCTCCGCCGCCTATTCTCAGCATGTCCTCTTCACCGCCAACAGCGCCTCCCAAGAGCCGCGAGCAAAGGAGCTCTGGTTCGGAAGGTGAGCCATAGTGCAGCCCCTCCACTCCCCGGAAGCCGACATAGAGGAGGTTTCCGCTGGTTACCTGTGGGTGATGTCGCAGTGAGCCCTGACTGACACTGAGCTCCAGGCTGGACAGGCTGCCACGCTGATGTTTGCTGGCATTGTGACATGCCAAATGAACCTTTGCTTTGCCAGGACATCGCATCCGCAGGAACCAGGCGCACCAGTTCAACAGAATCACACGGATCTGAGGACGAGGACAGGGATTAAAGATTGTCAAAAGTTACACTGAGAGTGTATTTTCATGTATGCATATGTAAAATATATCCTTATATCCTTATATCCCCCAAACTGTTCCCCTGTGGTAGCTACTGCTCAGACCGCACACACTATTGTGTGAATAATAGTCATGGCAAATGCTGCAAAAGAATTTATTTTTATTCCCAGTAGAGATCCCACAAGACCATCTGGGTCAGCTCCCCGTTCACCTGCCATGTTGTGACAAACAGGAATACCTGGCGATTTAGATGTCTAGATGGCATCCGGGCCAGATGTCCAGACTGACTCATCGAGCTGAACACTAAGAGCAGGGGTTCTGCTGTCTCTGAATGTGAGCTCACAGACCCCACTGAAAGGACGCTCTTCACCTACACGCAACTCTAATGGCAAGACCCAGAGCCTTGTCACGTCCTTCAACTGGGGAGGAACTTTCTCCTCACCTGCTGGAGACAATAAGAGCACCAGTGCTTCAGGTATGGAGGTGCTGATTTTCATGCCATCATGAAACACGGAAGTAAAGCAGCGCCGCCATTACTACGCAGGAAGTGTTGCTGCTAAGGAAATAGCGGAAGTAGCGTGTTGACCCCGTAGGCGGCAGTAGCACATAGCTGTAGGAAATTTTTTGCCAGTTTAGTTTTTTGTAGTACGTATGCTGTCCAGTGATGCCGGGAACATTATTATTATTAGATTATTATGGTATGAGTTCACTGCCTGTGAAAATCTCACGACACCTTTTAATGTGATGAGCTCACCTAATAGCTATCATCTAATATCTGGCCAATCCATCCGGAGCTCATGTAATTCTGACCTTCAATCAATGCCCTGTAGCTTAGATTCTGAAGCTCATCGCATGCCAGATGATTAATAAAATAATCTTGAATATCTGTAAGAACATGTAGGATATTTTATTGCTACAACTGGTCGTTGCTAATTTGGCTGATGCATTTTTACATTAATACATTATATGTATATATGTGTCATGAGCAGGATCCGCTTTCATTGAAATGTCATTAGAGGGTAGACCGGCAACTGTACTGTACTGTACACCGTCACACTTCGCAGGCACGCAGTAATGGCGGCAGGCAAGATGGCGGCGCCCATAGAGTTCGCGGCGGATTTGTCTATACTGTAACCTGCAGTTGTAATATTCTTTTTAACCACAAACAGCACCATAGAAGCAGCAGATTAAAAATCCCTTTTCTTAGTTTATTTACCAGTTTTAACAGACTTGAACTTTTTTATCACCAAGTACACTAATTATCTAAATACAATGTGAATTGGATCTGACAAGAAGAATTGAAACTTTTGTCATTTTTTTCTATAAATAAATAAGCCACATCTTTAACAGATAAAACATTCTACACATAGGAGTTGTGATATTCCTTGTCTTTCAGCACAGACTACTGTTTCTGTTTAAAGCTACATTTGGAGTAATTATAATCCTATAAAAAATGCAGCCCTGTCATTCACTTGAATGAGACTTTAAGCAAAACACAAATGAGGATTTAAATAAAAGCGCTGTACTTTTTTTTTGCCACAGCAAAACACCAGAGTATGTTATCTGGCTAAGTGCCCTGTTGCTCACTCTGCAACGGGCTACTGATGAGCAGATTTCATGAGTTTGAAAATCTCGCTCCAGATTATTGTTACCAATTGTTTTGTCAGACTAAAAACATGATCTAGATGGGAGCCGAAAGAATATAAGTGGCACATGGATTGTTCTGTGTTTGAAATTAGCTTCACAACAAAACAATGTATGCTGAAATTAAAGCTTGGTTTCAAGTGAAAAAAATCATTATTATCAGTGTCCTTCGATATGCTAATGTAGGCAGGAATGAGTTACAAAAATATTATAAAAGAAAAAAAAAAGATGCTTCAATCCAACCAGATCGTCTCCTCCATACTGTACCGTGTATCTGTCAGAAGCCTGACTTCAAAAAATTGATATGAAAATAAACAAATTAAAATTCCAGCAGACCTGTGTTTGTACAGAACAACTGTGCATGAACATGAGAGCTATATGGGTCTGTGTGTTTGTAGCCGTAAAGCAGGAATAAAGTGGTATGTGTGGCTCCTTAGCTCTCGGAGGGAATCTTCTCCACCAGTCCAGTATTTCAGTCCACACTATCACACTGTCACTCATTAATTATTTAGCTGTCAAACTCAAACTGTCGACTGTCTGAGAACCTGAACGTCAGTCAGACCTTTAACACTTCACTGCTTCTGTCAGTCACTTATGTGCCTTCTCTGGAGGAGGAGGGTTTAGCTCACTAATATTCAGTTTTTTATGTCATTTCTGTTCCTTCCCTTTATTCACTTCAGGGTGTACAGTTCACTTTTTGTGCATTTCCATTAAATTTCCTTCTGATAATGGATTATCAAATCCCCTCTACAGCCAGTTTGTACTAGCATGTCCTTAAACTCAATCAAATCTTAGCATGACCATGTACAATTGCATTATTTTCATCCTTCAAAGATCACAGAGCAGCATGGGCTTAAACGATGAATAACCTCAAGACTGACAAGAGAGAAGTTCAGTCAAAAAAGTGACTTGGAAAAGGGATTCTTATGATCGTTCTGTCTGCATGACTGTTGAAATCTGCATCACTGCAAAAATGATCAAGAAAGAAGCCAATTCTCGTGTGCTGATTTTAAAACTGTTTTAGCCATAGTGTCTGATATCAAGGTCCCCTGGACTATGCTGTGGCTGCTGGACTCCACTCTACACAGAAGGAGACAGATTTGTCCTTTCAGCCTCACGGCTTCACCTTCACAGCTCAACAACCATAACCCATCCCTCCCTTTCCTCAGTAGGAGCTGTCGCATTTAAAATACACGTCAGAGCAGGACAGTCACCTCCACGCACTTAACCCTGACACACACACCCACACACACAATCCCCTCTGGAAATCTGAGCAGGAGTAAAATACATTTCATTAAAGTGGACTCTAGTTTGAAGGTCAGAGCTGTGTGTGTGCGTGCATGTGTGCGTGCATGCGTGCGTGCGTGTGTGTGCTCTCGTACAGCTATCCTTTTGAAGTCCAGTTTGAGATATAAACCATTGTAGTGAGGACCTTTTGGCTGGACCAGGGATGTTTGGGGGACTTAGTTTCAAGATTAGGGTCCGAATTAGTGCTTAGTGTGTGTGTGCATGTGCTGATAGCTAGATGTGTAGAGTCCTTATCTTTACGCGTCAAGCTTTTGTAGAATAAATAAATAAGCTCTCAGAGTGGAGACTGACACCTCTTGTTCAAAGCTCATTAAACTGAGCTAATTAAATACCTGGAGCCCATTAAAGCTGAGCTGGCACAATGCAGAGGCCATGGTAGACTGTCCACAGAGAAACTGAGATATTACAGTAAAGATGAAGAAGAGGAGAAAGGCTGACTGACCCACTGTGGCATGTTTCCTCCATCAGGGTCATGGTGATGATACTGCAGAACGAGAACTGTAGCAATGACTGACAGACCCACAATCACCATGGTGGTAGCAAAGTACTGTGCTGCAAGACAAAGGTCAAAGGCCAGTTCAACCACAAAAACCTTAATGATGCTCATGTATGGCTGAGACAACACACATGGGGCTGAATAAACAAAGGACTAATGATCTGTTACTTCAGCATTTTTGGTAAATTCATTATTTATACTTAGATAAACTTTGTTCATCCACAAGGGAAATTGCTATTGTTTACAGTCTTGCAAGGACTTACTTGGCATTTTCAGCGTTTAGGACTACAACAGTATTTTATTTGCACTGATTTTAAAATAGCCCACTGATAATTATAATGCATGGAGTGTAGAACTGAGTGAATTAACTACGCTTAACTGAAGACTTATTAAAGACACAGTTGCATGCTGGGAAGTATATCATATGTCTGTTTCTTCATGAACTTTTATTGAGATATCATGGCAAAAGAACAAAAGTTCACATTAGAGCCACTGGTATATATACAATCATTTCCTAAATAGTCCCAACATTTCAAAACAGGACAATTTAGGTATGAAATAACTTTGAAATTAATAAAATAGACATATTTATGTCTAAACCATTAGTTGGAAGATAAACGTGTGGGCATGGTATCTTCATTGCTGTGCAGATAATCCACAAATAATGTAAAGGACAATACAACCTAACTGTTTTAACTTACTTCTGTGAGTTCTTTGTTTCAAAATGAACAAGCTTTAACTGATTGGTTCGACATTGTTTTGGTCCAGGGGATCCAGGGGAATATTCTTCCTCATATGTTAATATGATGGAGGGTCAAAAGCTCACCTATGAGAGGAACAGAGTCTGATGTTGCGGGCATAATCTCAGCTACCAGCAGCATGAAGACCGTCAGCGATAGCAACACTGTGATGCCTGCAGATAGAAAGCAATTATTTACACTTTTAGGAACAGAACTTTAAAAACTGAGAAACCCAGACACAGTTAAAATTTCAATTATGGTGACCAATAGTGCTACAGTATCTGTTTGGAAATTATGCAAATACTGTCATCACACCATACTGTTTGCTTTCTACAAAGATCTTGGTGCATGGTTCACAGAGTTACAGCTCCTAATGAAAATTCTGATGAAATCTGACAAAAATAAAGTCTGCAAGAAATAAACTGTGTTAATTTCTAAATGGTACAATGCATTTTCTGGACTGAAAACAGACTACAGAAAGCTTTATTAATCAATTCAGTTTCTATAGTCCACCATCTAGACATACAACCATTCACACAACAATAGTATAGCAGGAGTAGGATGATATAGCCTGGGTCCAGTACAATTAATAAGTAATAAACATCAGAAGCAGAATACATATTGATAAAAGAGAATACAATAAGATAAAAAATAAGATAAAAATAGCAGCCCAGAAGCTAATATGTGCTTATTTGAAACACAACTCAAAAATTTAAAATTGCCAAGTTAAAAAATTAGTAATAAATAACTAATAAATAAATGGAAGATGAATTGCACATATCCATGCATTGTGCCAAGAACAGACCAGTCAGTAATCATTTCCCTTAACTCAGTATTTAACAGTGTAATAGCTGAAGGAACACAATCGCATCAACTACATTGTGTTGGTAAATCCTGAACGTTGAACGAGAGTAGGCAGTATCAGTCAGGAGTAAGGTACCTTTAAAAATGTGTGAAATGACAGAAAGAATGGAAAGAGAGGAGGCAGTATTTATCTGCGCTCCATTGTTTGTTGTTGGAACTCAGGACTTAAGTGCATCAACAAAGGGTCTGTGCAATAAATGTCAGTGTGAGATCACAGATCGTCAAACACGATCTCATTTAAACACATCCATAATTGCCAGCAGCTTCTCACAGGATACAGATTGTTTTACGCGCCTGTGGACCAGTCAGCTCACTAAAGTCTACATCACTGTGCGACATTATTATCTCACAAATCTAATGAGAATTCAGCTGTTCGTATTTATAAAGACCGTTTCTACCTGCTGGTACTCAAAGTGCTGCATAGTCACGATGACATATCTACCTCACTGACAAATATGCATTCACACACAGATAACACTAAATCAACAGAACATTTGTACATTTTATTTAGAAAATAACAAGCCTATGCAATGTCACAGAAAACCAATGTGTGACAATGAAAAAAGATCTAAATCAAAAACTGTAACCCCCTCATACAACTGTAACATAAATGCATGCACACCTGCACTAAGCTGAAGAATCCTTTGATGTGATTACAGCACTCAATCTGCTAAAATGAGAGTGTTGAATCAGTTTGACACATCCTGCTCCAGATCTATCAGACTTTGAGGCAATCTCCTGTGCACAGCCCTCTTCACATCCTCTCTGTAATATTCAGATCTGAACTCTGTCTGGGCCATTCCAAAATCTTCATCATTTTTATTTTGGTGATTTAAATGTATGCCTTTGGATTACTGTCAGGCTGAAAGATGAATGTAGGCACCAGAAGGTTCTTTTCTAAAACAGACTGGAATTTGGAGCTCTGCATTATTCCCTCCACCTTCAATATGAAGTCCCAGTTCCAAACTAACTGAGACCACAATGCTGTGACCAACTCTGAGTATGGTGTGCTTTTGTTGATGCGCTTTGTTGTTTTTGTGCCAAATGTACTTTTTCAAATGTGTCAGGAGACAGGATAGAAGTTCTGGTCACATATGGACATATTATTCACTCGATCATACCTCCCAGCCCAGACTGATGAATAGAGAGATAGCTGTCACATGTGAGGACCAACCTGTACTTGTCAGAAAGAAACACAGCTCCTTTAATGTGTGCCTCTTAAAACATGCTGTATATTTCAGTCCTTATCCTTAAAGGCTCATTTACCAAAGATATTGTTTTTTCAAACACTTCACGATAAGGAATTATACACAGTTTTTAGTTTCAGTTTTGAGATATGAGTGTATAGTGGACTTGGTATTGCTCCTTGTGGCCCACTATTACTTAAAATATAATCCATATATACACAAACCCCTTTTTTCAGGTTTCCCCTAATTCAAGTTATGTGAGTGTGAAAATGATTTGACTGGTTTCTGTATAAGTCTTTGAGGATACTGTAATTTACCTTCAGAATAGTTGTCTGGGTCTTGGTGAGAACATAATCAGTCCAGTTTTCACACACACACACACACACAGTTGAGTTCTCACCCAGGGAGATCTTCTCTCCAGAGTCAGCAGGCAACAGGAAGACAAGGAGTGCAAGGGTGGAGATGAGGACACAGGGGATCAGGAGGTTGAGCCCGTAGTAGAGTGTCCTCCTCCTCATCACCACAGTGAAGGTCACGTCAGGGTACGGCTCCTTACAGCAGTCGTAGAAGCGCTCATTCCTTCTTCCAGGAACCTCTGCAAAGAAAACATCAACAATGAGGTCTTGCCTGCAGAAGATCTCTACGGTGATCCCTAGCACTTGCATTAATGCTCAGTGTCTTTACTTGGGCTTACTTGGGCTACTCTCTTAATCTGTGTTTGAATCCACCAGTCATCTGGGGCCTTTCTGTGCAGTTTGCTTGTTCTCCCTGTGCCTGTAGGAGTTTTCTCTGGGTGCTTCACAGCATAAAGAAATGCATGTTCGGTTCATTTGTGATTCTAAACTGGCCATAGGCATGGATGTGAGTGTATTTCTGTGTTAGGCCTGTGATAGACTGGTGACCTGTCCAGGGTACCTAATAGGCCTCAGCCCACCACAGCCCTCTACGGGATAAGAACTTATAGATGATGGATGAATGTCAGTATATTTGCATTATTGTGGACATTACTAAGGTGGGTGTAGAGATATCTAAATGCTAATCAAATATGGTAACAGGTAGCTTAGTCGCGGTGAAAATACATTTGGCACTACAAGTTGCTTTAGTTAGACTTAAGTTATCAATACATATTTTGGTTTTGTTACATTTAGGATATCATACATAACATAAAGGTTTCCACAGCAGATTTTGACTCAATATTATTGTTAAGTGTGGTATAAAGGATGAACACATTCTTGTCAAATATATATTTAAATAGCTGGGTCACCCAGATTACCATTGAATTAAACTGAACTGAATCTCACTCCAACCTTGGACTGGTCTCTTTCAGGAATGTTCTTCCAGAAGGGAACTTGGCTATGGGCATCTGATCGGTGTTTACAATTACAGACAATGTAACAGCCCATTTGTTATAGGGCTACAACTACAGATGGGAGATGATCAGTGACCTATCTTGATCTAAAATTTCAGACGAAAAAAAAAGTGGTTCAATCCCTGGAACATGCCACATGTTGCTCCCAGTGCTTCTGTGAGCCAGTAAGTGGATGTTTCATTGTGGCCGTAAAGCACTTAATACCAGTAGGTAGAAAAGCTCTATAGAAATGCAAGACCATTACCATTAACAGAGAACATTTCCTTCAAAATGTTCCCTCCTAAACACTGCATATTACCTCTTGTCACATCTACTCATAGCTGCCCTGAAGGAAGGACACTATTTCACCTGAAATGACTCAGAAAAGGTAATTTATTCCTCCACAGGAGAAGTATTTAAACATCAAATCTTCTTTCATTGCTGCTGCAGGGATTCGTGAAGCTGCCTGCTGAGGTGAACTGACAGTAATGAGGTCTACCTAGGTTTTATTAGTGGAATAATAATCTGTTGCCACGGTACCTGTGCCAGTGATAGATTTGTAAACCAAAACTTTTTCAATTCAAAACTTCATGAATTCAGATGAAGTTAATAACAGAAACGTGGAAAAAAGTCACCTCCCTTACTCTCTGCATTAAATGTTCATGCTAGCTGTGGATTTGTTTGAACTGTTTCTGTTTTCTCTGGACAATTCAAATAACTTCCATCTAAATGAAATCGTAATCTACAGAGGGAAATTAGCCTCAATATAATGCATGATAATGGAGTAAACTACAAGATAACATAAAAGTAGCACAACCAATGCTGCATCCATTTAGTCAGAGTACCACCAGACGGCCTGGACCATGCTTGGGGCAGATCCTGAGATAGGGTTTAAAGTGGAAAGGTCAGTTTCAAGATCTGTTAAAATGATCCCAGTTTAGTAACTGGTTTGAAAAGAAATATTTGTAGCACTGTTCAGCCCACAGCCATGAACTGTGAAAGTAGATAACCAAGTGTGCTGTACCATTTTAGGCAAAGCAATGCAAATACAGTGGTATGCAAAAGTTTGGGCACCCCTTAGGAAAATCATTGCATCAGTTTGTCACTTGCTGAGCTTTTGAAGCAGCAACTTTATTTTAACAAATGTTATACCTTATGGAAACACAAACATCTCGGTAGTGAAATCATTTTCATTGGTCCAAACATTTTTATGTATATTTAAACAAAAATAGGCATGTGCATAAATTTGGGTAACCCATAACATGATGGACCCTCCACCATATTTCACAGTAGGCAATAAGTTCTTCTCATGGAATTCAGTGTTTTTTTCGCCATGCATACCTCCTCTTGTTCTGACCAAATAACTCCATCTTAGTTTCATCTGACCACAGTATTTATTTCCAAAATGCTTCTGGCTTGTCCAGATGTGCTTTTGCATACTTCATGCAACTCTTCTAGTGACGAACACTCAGGAAAGGCTTTTTGCGCATCAGCCTTCCAAAGAGCTTTTCCTGGTGCAAAGTGCGCTGGATTGTGGAACGATGAACAACAACACCATCAGTAGCCAGATGTTCTTGTAGTTCTCTGGAGGTGGTCTGTGGCTTGTCTGTGACCATTCTAACCATCCTTCGTCTGTGTCTTTCCAGTATTTTTTTTGGCCTACCACATCTTTCCTTCACAAGGACTGTTCTTCTGGCCTTCCATTTCTGCACCACATTTCTGACTGTGGAAATAGACATCCCAAACCTTCTTGATAATTTCTTGTACCCTTCTCCTAATTCATGATAATGAATTATCTTAGTTTCTTGGTCAGTGGAGAGTTGTTTCGATGCCCCCATGTTGCCAGGAGCATAGGACAAGCACAGCCAGCAATTGCCTCTGTTAAATAGCCTTTTTCATGATTGGTTTTACCTGTCTTTGTAATTGAAGGTCTCACAAGTTAATCAAAGCAGTTTTGGGCTGCAACATGTCAGCTACAAATCCCTACAGGTCTTGAAATCAATGTGATTAAAAGGGTGCCCAAACCTTTGCACATACCATTTTTTACATTTTAATTTATTATAATAAAACTTTGTAATTATACTCTAAGAATTTTGGTCTGGAAAACACTCAAATGTCTACATCTCTGTAGGAAATAAAATCTTGTTGCTGTGATCGTCTTTTATAAAGTTAGAGCAAATTATTATGAAATCTTAGAGGGGTGCCCAAACTTTTGCATACCACTGTACTGTACAGACTTGACTTGGTAGTTTAGACAACCATAAATCGTGTGAGTGTCGTATTGTGCTACTGATTTTATCAAAACAAATTATTCTGAGGCAGGATTAAACAAGTACTTGCAAAAACACTGTATAACACTTTAATATACAATCTGCCCAAGAGATCTTGTAGAAGATGTTTCCTGAAAATTAAGTCATCATAAAACATTTCCACAAATTAAACTTAAACACATAGCTAAAGGGCTGTTCACCTGCAAGTCACCAGAAATTAAGGCTATTATTGATTCAAGTCTCTTGCCACTTATGACGTCACCTTAAACAAATAAGAGAATACTAGGCTTCATGCATGAGTGTGAAGATGAAAATAAAAAAAAATCCTACTCATGGCCGAACATGTCCTCATCTACTTGAGTACTGCTTTAGATTTTAAATTGGATGCATGTATCAAGAACTTTGTCAGGAGGACACGCCACAATAAACCCATATAATGTGCGATATGCAAATCATAAACCACTGCAGTTTGACAGGTAATGTTAAATTCACACAGAAGAAAGTGAAAAGTGAAAGAGAAAGGACAGAAAAAAATAAATAAGCCTTCCTTCTGAAGAGATAAACTGCACTTTAGCTAGCACTACAATGGTGTCCAGACAGGCAATAACAATTAATGTTATTATTAATGTGGGTTGTTTTCCAAAGCCATTCCATAACCCTGAATTTCTTCTCTTTGAGACATTCCTACATGGATTTGCTTCTATTCATGGCCCTGCTGAAACGTTCACTTCCAGTTCAACTTCAATGATCAAGGAGTTAAAACAGGTTCTAATTCAAATTCTCTAATTCTAATCTGATTCTTTGGTACAGTATCTTTGAAGGTGTGATAAATGAAGGAGTGTACATTCTTTTCCCATGAAACCACTCTGTTTATTTAACATCTTTAGTACTGAAGGTGCACATAGAAACCAGTTGATATTCCTAGACCATTTTTGCTCTGGGGAAGCAATGTCCCAACATTCTCTGGTGATATTCAATAAAGCTAAAGCATGACCCATACACAAATCCATATTAGACACAACTGATATTCAATGGTTTTCTTTCTGGTCATTTTGCTGATTAATTACTGGATGAAGTGGCAGGCAAAAAAAGCTTGGATGCTTTTGCTGTGGAGTGCAGTATGCCTGGCTGCACTTCATCTGGCTACACGTTACTACAGTGCCCACTGCACTGGCCTTAATCTTTGCTGGATGAGAAGGAGAGTAAATGGGAAGTATGCTGCTGAGTTCTTCAATTAAATTCCCTTTCAATGGCTCATTGCCTGAGCAGCATCTCTAGGGGAGGTTGGTATTCATTCTCTGCTATCTCTCTTTGCAGTTCATACTCTCTTTCAGACAGTATAAACAGAGAAGCTTCCTTCAGCTCCCCAGAGACTGTAGACAATCCTGCACTCATAATTAGTCTCCAACAGCAGCTCTGTGATAGAGTTCAGAATATGTCCTCTACTGGACCTCTGATCAGCAGAAGTGTGGTAATATGTAGTCTTGAACTATGTTAATACGGAGACAAGAAGGGGTGCACATTCTTCACAAGAATTCAGATCCTTTATCCTGTGTTTCTGCCAAAAGAACCAGGAATATTTTACGCCCCAAAAGTCCCTGGTGGGCATGGTAACGGTTCAGGAATTTGCTGTGCTGAAAATCACTCACTGCATGGTGATTTAATGCTTCACTGTGCTTTTATGAATATTTCTGTTTAGGTCCCTGGTGTCATCAAGAAGGTAATAGGGCCTTGTGTCCCCTGACAGCCAAAGCATATCAGGTTTCTGCCGCACATACTCATGCCCCTTTCCTCTACAAAGTTTAGCCAGGGTTTAAACAGGGAACCTGAAAGCCCTTTTACACTGGTATGGGTCAAACAAAAGAATAGAAAAGAGAAGATTGTGTGTTGATTTCAGACAAGTTAATGGATTAAATGCATTTTGCACTTATTACTAATTTTGTTATTACTAGAAAGAAATGGGGGACAAGCACACTACTGTACTCAGATGTCCCAATTGGACCTCTGGCAGTTTAACAGAATGGCACAAAGCATAACCAACAAGCCCAAAACCTGAAAAGTGGGCTGAAGATTTACATTTGAACATTTGTGTTTATGCTCTCAGATGATCTGTCAGACCATGTCTGAAACATTCAAGGAGCTCAAGGCCATGCAGGCTCATAAGAGTTTTCCCCGAGAAGTGTCAGTTCTACAAGTCATCTATAAAGTATGTTGGTCATGTTGTGTGTGCCCACATTGTTCATATCAATCCAGACACAGCCTTGCCTTGAGAGAGTCTTGTGGCTTTTCTGGCTATTATCAAAGAATAGACTCGGGCTCTCAGTCGCTTTAACTGAGAACAACCTTACTTATGATCTTAATTATTGCCAAATTGGATGCAGAAGGATCCTGGGTATTGCCTTGTCTACTCCCAAGAAGATGGTTCTTAAGAGAATGAAGGCTTTAGGTGACAGACACGCAGAAGTTCATCACGTAGGAGCTGAAAGTGGCCTCAGGTTACTCTGCATAAAAATTGGATTATGCTTGCACTCTGGCTAACTACCTTGGAGTAATGTGGAAATTAGTACAAGATGTGTGTTTCCTCATAATCTCATTCTGCCATCGTTGGATGAATGCAGCATAAAGCCGTGTGTGATATTTCCTTGGACTGATTTTTGTAAATGCAGGAATAAAGAAGAAGGCCACTATTAACATACACTTCTTGGATGTTGATGAGGAAGAAAGGCATGGTTTAGTCTAGCTTTGTCTGCAATTTGCTGCTTTCAGTCTACAGCTGTTTGAACCTACTTTGCCATTTCTCCAAAATTACAAACCATAACGATAGACAAGACTCAACTCTCTATCCAGTTTCCATGTAATGAACTGGCTTCAGCACAAACAATAGAACATAGAGCATATGCATGCTGTGTGCATGTTCAGACAGCCTTTGGCTTTCAATCACAGTGGCAGCTTGATAATATAAATGTCATTCAATGGTTACGCTTTGTTGCATTTTCTGGCATTTGTGCGTGGCCCGCATAAGTAAATACGACCTGCAGGTGACAGTGAGCTCAGCAGCAGCAGAATGATTTAATTAGCAGCAGATTAATGCTGAAGACTGATGTGAAACTTCACGGCAGACAGGCTTAGCTGCCTCTGAGCTGCCCACTTCTCTGAGTCTCCCGGTACAGTAGAGTCTGCAGGCAGATGTGTTCAAATTTAACAAATACCGTCACTGTTGAGGAGAAAACTTTGTAAAAAAAAGTAGGAGGATTTTTTTGTGACTATCTTCCTTCTTTTCCTAGTCCAGAGCAATTAGACTCCTCCTCTCACATTTCAGTTTTATTGGGATTCTTTGGGCTGCTTTGTCTAGTCCTGATCAAAGACGCTGTCTTTGAAGATTGCCCAAAGTTTAGCCCCTAAATAAGTTTAACACTGAGGTCGCAGTAATCACATTATAATTGTGTGAGCTTTTATGTAGGTAAACAAAGATCATCCAGATAAGTTTTAATTGGCATGTGGCCAAATGGGACAAAAAGGTACATAGTTTTACGTTGCTGACTACAGGAATTAAGTCTCTGTGGTAGATGAGGTCGTACCCACTGTGGCCTCAGATGTCAACTGCTGAGTGGAATGGAGCTTGACTGACGGATTCCAAATACAGTATATCCAACTATCTGACAAGCAGCTCTGAAGTCTTAATGTTCCCGTGGATGAATGGGAGGTAAGCCTTGCCAAAATACTAAGGAAAGTCTTCCCAAGAGAGTGATGACTGTCACCCATAGCTTTGTGATCACATTCTTTTGATGAAATACAGTATTGTGCATATGTTCCAATTAGTCAAGCTGTCACATTAATTCTGGTGTTGTATGACCAAGAGCTGTGTGTTGATGTTTGAAAGTCCTTGGAGAGGACTAGACACACAAAATCAATGTATTAGTTCAAGCTAGGGTGATCAAATACATCACGTTTCTTGTGTGAAAAGCTGCAGTGTGTCTTACCCACAAGGTCCCATTCTCCATTGGCGATGTATCCTGTGACATCAGCCTCAATCATCTGCAGATCCAGCGACCAGCCTCCGTACGTCCACGAGCCAAACTTCAGGTCACAGCGCTGCACATCGAATGGAAACCAACGGACGTCAATGTAGCAGGTGCTCTTAAATATTCCTGAAATAAAAACAGACATTCAGACGAATGTTTCACCAGTTGGCACCCAACCCAGAGGCAGCCAAGCCCGTCTTTTGTGAAGTGAAGTTTGAGTTCAGGTTTGCTGGTGCAATCATGAACACATTTGGAAAAAAAGAGACAAAAAGAAAATGAGATGAAAACTAAAATACTCCATGTTTAAGCCATCTGTCTTCTCTTTATAAACTGTATGTGTTGGGGTGTCTTGTCTCTGGTCAGTGGTGGGTAGTAATTCTTTCCAGTAAAATATTTTAAAGCCTTCTTAAATCCTTCCTATATTGTAGTCTTTTCCCCACATATTTCAGCTACCTCAGCAGTCAAATACCTGGGTCTATTTGTTGCATCTGCCTCTGGTAACAGCTGTGTAAAAAGCCATATTTTGACTTGCTGAAATAAAGCTTTATAGACTGTGGTGAAGGAATGTTTTTCTTTTCTACTATAATGTACACTTGTATGAGCAGAATCTCCAACCACCTCATTGAATCAGAAGATTATATTTTAGGTGGCTATAAGAAATGTGTCCTTCTTTGAATATTTTTCATGCAACATATGAACCTCAAATTGTCACTGAGAAGTGGCAAATAAAACCTCCAATGTAGAGAGAAAACAATGACTTGAGAAACAGAAACCATGTAAATCTGAACACAGAATTCAGACATGCATACAACTAAAATATCTTGGCAGAGGAAGAGCTGTGAGGACAAACTGTTCACAGACAGATTATACAAATACCTGTACAGAGGATAACACTATAGAGTAAAAGTAAAGTGTTTTTTTTCCCACACACACAAAACTAGAGTGGTCTCCCTCAGGGAAACTCAGTAGGACCATATTTTATGTTTCTACTAATTCTGCGGTTGCTCAGCTTGGAAATGAAATCTGTTCCCATATCAGCCAGCATCTGCTTCCCCTCCAAATACCTCCTGAACAAACCTGAACTCATCTCATTCATTACTGTCCCTCCTAACAACACCCCAAACTCGCACTAATCAAAGTCAGCTGTCATAGAGCCTTTACGACTTTTACTGCTTATTGATTTCTGATCAGCCAGTCAGCCTTTCCCTCTTTCTCTAGGCATGTTATGGTTTGGCCCCTCCTGTTCAATTGTGCTTTTTGTCTTATTTGCATCAGCAGCCAAAGAAGTCATGATGAGTATCAGGTCATTAGTTAAGACCATAATTCTCCTGACATCCTTCTGTTGACCTCATGACCTCAAGCTGACTCTTCCCATCCCCTCAGAAAACCTTCCACCCTCACCTTCATAAAAAACGACCATCTGTAAGCCTACATTTCTATCAGGGCTTGAAGGAAACATTCATCAAAGCATACAACTGTTTTAATCCTGCTTTCCTTTCCCAGTGATGGTGCTCTAATGACCCAGGACTTCAGTTTCCATGTGTGAACAGGAGTGAAACTCCTTAGAGAAAGAGAGTTGAGACTGTGTTGCAAATCACTGGCAGATTATAACCCATTCCAGCACCTCTGTTCAGAAAGGGAGTTTGATATGATTCCTTTACTCCTCTTTTAAAGCATGTGTCTTCTCTGGCTAAAATGCGTGTGCTGTTGCCCTCTAAGGGGTGTCTTTGGTCGTTCAGGTGTAGATGGACAGCTCACACCTTGAGCTGTAAGTCTCTGGCCAAAAGAGTTGCCTTTAATTACAAGTATGCAGCTGGTCATTAACAGACCTCAGTCATACAATTTTCTGATGAACATTGCCCACAGACTTCTTCAGTCTTTCAGAACAGAAGAACATCTTCAAGAAACCCCACAAGTCTAGCTGCTCTTGTTTCAGCTTGGTTTTTGCATACCTTTTATTTTAGAATATATTCTAACAGGCTGAGCCAAAAGTTCGATTTCTAGATTTATCTATTAGAAGATCGCTACATACCCTGGAAATATACAGAGCTGCACATTTGCAACATTGTCTCAGTCTGGATTGGTTTGGACATTTTCTAATATATGCACAAGCTTAGAAGCAATAGAACCTTCACCTGTAAAATGACATCTAAACGTTCAAAGTATTGGACAAATTGCTGGAAAATATGTTGACAAAGGTGCTCGATGAAGAGTCGAGTTATAACCAATCCTCCTCTTACACAGAATATCAGTAGCAAATTCATGGTTATTGAATTAATTCAACCATGATTCACTGTGACAGAAACCCTGGACAAACCTCTCTTACACAGAATGTGTTGATCTGTTCAGTGCGTGTCTCCAGTTTGTGTTCAGTTGCCTGTATGTGTGTGTTACCTGGTGGCAGATACTGGCAGTAGCCGGTAGAGTTGACAAGGATATTGGTGTGGAATGAGGCATCAAATCTTTCATCAGCACTGTGGAAGGAAAAAGATACGTTGGTGCTCCATAGTGACATAGTGGCATAGATAACAGTGGGTGCTCCATAGTGGCACGTAGGAATAGAGCATTTAAACCTAATAATCCTAATTCTGTTCTGAAGCCTGGACCAAGTCTTTATTGGTAAAATGTTGGTTGTCAAAATTCCAGCGTGTTTTCACTTCCAAATTGTCCTTGGTTTACAATTTCTACCTGCTTTCAAAATTACCCTCATTTTCCAACCAGGCAACACTTAAAGACAACTTAATGTCATTGTGTTTTCACAAAGAAACAGATTCCAAAGTATGTAATCATCTCTGCAGTGCTCTGTCTCCAACAGTATTTGTCTGGAAAACACCTGTTCTGCTGTGTGCTCTTTTGCTAAGCCATATATATAAATATCATGTTCATCATCACAATGATTTGCATTATACCTGATCAAGTGAACCATGACTACTTAATGTTATTTAATGGTATCTGTGAATTGGAACAGAGAATAATTCATCTGCTGTATACAATAGGTCCTCAGCTGTTTTATATAACACCTTTGCTCCCACACAGACAGCATCAGCTGGCACCCACAGTAGTGCCCAGCGCTCCTAGAGGGCAACCTCTAAGCTTATAGAATCTAGAGCTGCAATACGCTACTCTATCACTATGCAGTGATAATGTTCTCCTTGGAAGAAAGGCAAAAATGTGGTGGATGTAAACCGTGGCGTCTTTGATAAAACAAATGTAGCTTTACTGTGTTCTCCATGTTGTGCCGTCCTAACCTGGAGAACTCCCCCAAACAGAACTCTTTAGGGCTTTCATCTCCTGTCTGGGCTGACAAGAACTGGTGAAGCAAATGGTATAACCCTTATACTTGACCTTTGTGCAAGGACTGGCTTTAACATACATTCCACACCTCTGATCATTTAACAGGAGGTGAGGGACATGACAGCAGGAGGAGGAGAAGAACAAGACAATGGAAAACCTGTGTGCAGAAGCGCTGCAGCTGCAGGACATTTCTTTTTAAAGGGAGTATCTCTTTTTTTGGCTGCTTCACACAGACAAAATGTGCTTCTCTACAAAGGATAAAGCTACCAAACAAGGGCATCCAAATAAAAACGATGCGTAAAAGGTAGAATTGCTCATTTTCTTGGATTACTGGAACGGTTTGCATGGCCATTAAAGGTTATGGTATTGATGGTATGGTATGGTATGGTATGGTATGGTATGGTAGTTTTTAAGGGAAGGGCTGAACCTCAGTGAAGCAAAAATATAGTGGGAGGCATCCAGCCAGTGGTTCCTAGGTAGTAAGAGGTGCTAGCTGAGAATTAAATTGCAGACAAGATACTTGTTCTAGGCCTTTCTCTGCAGGTTCTCTTGGAGGAAGACCACTGAGAACGCATGTATGCGGCCAGTGAACCGCCATTAGACTCATCAGATATCAACCCACAGATATGTCAGTATGTGTCAACATTATACAGTATATTTTATCCACAGGAAAATCAGTAGGTAGAAGATTTGGTTGACTGGTTGGTAGACAAAGAAAGCTCAGAAGTTACTCTAAAATGAGTTTGCTAAAAAGTTGACTCAATAATAATTCAAAATCAGCCCCTGGTCCCGTTCACCAGACTACTCTCATTAAAGGCAGTCAGGTCAATATTCCCTCTGAGAAGCTGAACCCCCCCCAATCGCCCCCACCACCAGCATCAAACTTTGCTCCTAAATGCTCCTCGGTTAATGAGCTGTAACGCTCGTCAACATCCAGCAAAGAGCCTCCCACGGCCAGTACCTCTGATGTGTGTGTTAACAGAGAGGTATTAATCCTGGCAGGGCGAGAACCTATCTTTAGCGCCAGTAACAGGAGGGAATTAGCTGAATTAGCTTGTTTACTGAATCAGAACAAATTCTTTCAGGGTGTCCCACTGTGAACTAAAACATACTCAACCCACTAGGAGGCAAAGCTATGTCATGTTTATTGATTTCTGGTGAAACAGTGTGAGTCCACCATGAGACAACTTGATCCTGATGTTCCTTCTCTTTTATGACCTTTTCCATTTAAACACACAAATGCTAGACCGACCACTGAACTACATTTTAAAGATCAAGGGATTTATACTCTGGAGACTTTTACAGGGATAGACATTTAGTAATACAATACATGTAACTTCAAATAATGTTACCGATTATCAGCTGTATTTAACCATTAATGCTTTATTTATGGTAATCTAACAGTCAAAAACAGAATGATAAATCATTTTGATGGTTGACTTAAGAAATATGTGGTGACAATACAGTTTCCACTTATTTTAAATAATTAAAAAAACACTTTGCATGTACTTTTGTATTTAATCATTCTAAACAACTGGCCTAACCCTTGCATAGATTTATTCTTCGATGAAAAAAAAAGAAAAAAAAAATCTTCATCTCAAATCATCACCATTAATCACCATTGTTTAAAGAATATTTTTTGAAGAAACAGATCTAAGTTAATGATCCAAAATGTCATTAACATATATTAACCACAGCTTTCAGTTTAAATGGTGACTGAATGCAAATTAAGAGCACACTGTTTAAATTTATTTGATTTGCAGCAGCGAGGTTGAGTACCTGTTGTAAAGCAGGATGTCTGGCCTCCAGATCTGGCTGTCAGGGAACCGGACGTTGGTTACACCTGGATAGTCAGATATGTTCCACTGTAGGTAGAAATCTGTCCAATACTGCAGAACACACATACACGCATAAGACATTAATATCATTACTGATGTACACACTGATACACACTAGCTATGGACACATAAAAACAGATCCAGACTCAACTTGAAGTTATTGGTGTCAAACTCCTTCGATATTTTTGTTGTTGGTGACAACACATCAGATATTTCTTTGTGTGTACACACTAATCTTGGCAGAACCCATTACAGCTACCACGCAGCTGTCACATAAAAATGAAATGCAAACAATATCAGGCTAAACGACTTTGTTTCTTGTGGCAGTTAGAAAGTGTTATTAACAGAGGTTTTAATGGCATTTTTATGATCTTCTTCAATGCTGGGTGTGAGGTTATCCCATCGTGAATATAATAGTTACAGATATGCTTGTGAATCTCAAATAATAATAAAGATACCAGAAATTTGATCTTCATAAACAATGTGAGAACTGTAAAGCTGCTGACCACCATTGTCATCAGGTCAAGTCAAAAGTTTATTTCTATAGCATTGTATAAAAAATAAAAAATGCTGAACAAGCAGACCAAATATAAATAAATCAACAATCCCCAGTCACCCCGTTAAACACCACAGAAAAAGGCTCTATTGTCTCTGTGTTTGAGTCTAAGGGCCTGTCCACACAGACATGGATCCTGTAAATGCACTGCCCTAAAACGCACTTTTCTGAAACCTGGTCACAGGGTGAAAAAATTCAAAAACACAGCTCTTGAGTTTTTGTGTGGATAGGGAAAAGGTGGTAACTTGGTTAAATTACAGCTGTAGATTTTGTTGAATGTTGCAGAACTTTTATGACAACTTTGTGAAGTTGTCATAAAACATTTACTCAAAACACCAACGAACCTGAATCAAAAGACTTTACATTTAAACTTTTAAGTATTTTTATTTAATTCATAATTTAATTTACACAACTTTAATGGATTATGTTCCTTGAATATGTTTACCATCATAACAACACTACGTGTGCTTGTTGCTGTTTAAAGTTCTTACTGTAAATGACATTATGAACTGAAAAAGACAGGTACATTTATATTTATTACAAGATGATTGTCTTTCAGTAACTACGTACTGGTATTTTTTTAACACTTCAAATGTGACATAATAGTTTTGTTAACTTATACTTTTTTCCCTTCCACAGATGCGGATAATTGGTGACAGTGTGTCAGAGAGCTGTGACCAACTGGAGCAACCCAGTCTGGACGTCCTCATCTGTTGGCTTGGCTGGGTGGACTACAGTGGAAAAGCTAAAGAAACTAAAAAGAACGAGGACATAAGGATAAAAAAATAAAAAAATAAAAATATGACAGAACCAACACTGGAGAACCCGTGTATGACATCTGTAGCAACTAAGGCCTGTTCAGGTTTGTCATTTGTCATTTTAAGCTACACAAATCATATTGTAATTGCACATAGGTCGCCACTTTTTAATTATTTTAAACTATTCTGACATTAACGTCCCCTTACCTGTTAACGTTATATTGCCAAAAGCAAGTTTAAGATTAACACTACATGCATGTTAGCTAATTTATGAGGTGAACTATTTTTCCCAACCTCATACAGCTAATGAATTACCCGAAGACTAATTCATTAGCTGGCTAAGTAGCAAGCTAATAAGCTGAGCTAACGCGCCTGTTTTGTTAAGCGCAAACACAAATGCTTGCTAATTAGTACGAACATATTTAGAATAAAACAAGTGTTTCACTCACCGAAAAAAAAAGGAAAGCAGATTCTTTGAAGGTCTGCCAGAACAATTAACCGAACAACAAGCCATTTAGTGGTATCCACGTACAATTTTCCAAAACTGACTACAAGCACGGCCGGGTGATCTTGAAGCTACCAGCTACCGCCAAGGGACCGGCCTATATGTCACCTGTCACTCAAGGCGAGAACGCCCTTAATTATGCAGAATTTTAAACCTTAATAAAAAATAAACGAACGCGTTAGAAAAAAAAAATCACCCTTCCGTACAGTTGTCATGAATAGTGAATTAATGCACTGAGACTAAAACCATTTTGTGTACCAGGCTGTAAACATGTTTAATATTGCTGTAAGTTTGGGCATTTTAACATGGGGGTCTATGGGGAACAATTAAACAATTTTAAAATGAATCCTAAAATGGAGCCGGTGTAGGGAGGCCAGTATTGGTGGCAAGTTTTTCCTGTTAAAAGTCAGGCTATACCATTCTGTACAGCCTACATGCAGCATATTGATGACTGGTGCAGCCTAATCTACAGATAGTTACAGTAGTCTAGATGTAATAAAGATGTAATCCTGTGGGGGGAGGTAGGACTTCACTTCACTCAGAAGCCTTAATTTTAAAAAAGCTTTGTGAAAATCTACATACACAGATAAGTCTTATGTAACAGCCATTGTTAGCTCTGTGTTTTTTACAAAGCCGTGTGAGAGAGAAGAGTGTGCTGCCAAGAATGATCAGGGCTGTGTTGATGTCTCATTTGCATACACAGCTCGTCCTAGTTACATTACAAGAGGCTCACTGAGATCTTTGGTCTGTATTGGTAGTTTGAGGTTGTAGGGTTGTGGGTTGCACACATCACTTTCCATCTTCTTTAGAGTAGAATTTTGTGGAAAGAAAGGCTGTGGTAGTGGCTTCCCCTAAAAATTACGAGACAAAACTAAAAGGTTCAAACAGCAAAAACTAAGGCTGTGATGACT
Source organism: Planiliza haematocheilus (assembly GCA_005024645.1). Taxonomy (NCBI): domain Eukaryota; kingdom Metazoa; phylum Chordata; class Actinopteri; order Mugiliformes; family Mugilidae; genus Planiliza; species Planiliza haematocheilus. Next base: position 1,194,941 of record SRSE01001160.1, read on the forward strand.
TCTCAGGTGCAAAGTGCTGCAAAGTAATGTTTTCTCAAACACATTTGATGGTTTAAATTTCTCATAAATGTGTACGTATAATAACTACCATAAACAATAAGTACCATTGCCTCTATTTTCAGCTATCTCACTTTCAACTCACCTTGAGGAAGTGAGTTTGAGTTTGCATGCAAACCAGTTTCTATTTTTCTGCCATTTAAATCAATATAATCCTTTAAGAAGCAAAAAAAGAAAAGGCAATTATGAATCCATGTAAAACTAATTATTTAATAACATATTTGTGTGCATAAGCATATACCCACCAAACATAGAACACCAAACTTGTCATGCTTTTGTTATTTGTTTTCCTGGTTTTCTGTTTCCTGTTTTATTTAGTTAAATTCTTGATTTCCTGTTATGTGTTACTCCCTGTGTTTTCCCCTTCTGTGTGTATATATAGCCCCGACTTCCCCTTTGCTCTGTGTGATGTTGTACTTGTCACTTGTTGTACCTGTCCCATAGTTGTGCCTTGTCTTGTCAGAGTTTTTTGTTTCTTATCTCATGATTTTGCTACAATAAGTTGGTATACATTACATCATAGAATGCCTTATTACATCCATTGTCAATGGATGTAGCCTTGGTCTGGAGGAAAGGTCATTAGGTGGTACCCAGCCCTCATTAAGTGTATCAACCTTTAAACATAACACTCCAGCTGGTGGGTTGGTAGTGGTGGCAAAATCACTTCCTCTCTCCCTGAGGCTTCCAGCTCATATTCTCCCTCTTGTGCAGAGCCAAATGGAAGGTTTTTCAGTCGTTTCCCCCAACCTGCCGTCTTTCTCATCTGACCTCTCACCTCCAACTTCATCAGTAGCTTCTTATAGTGACTTGGCTGAAAATGGGAACTGTTATGTCTGAAAACATGCAGTTTGTTTTCATAAAGTGTCCTGTTGGACTCTGGTAGGTTATGCACTGCAATTGACAGGTTACTGTGTCTTTAAGGTTTTCAGCAGTGATGTACGGCAAGGTCGTAAAATGTAAGGTGTGGGGCAGTTCAGTAAACGCGACAAACGAAGCAACACGTTGTGGTCATTGACTCCTGCACGAACACGACATTTGGCGAACGAGGATGTCTGAACTCGCCTTACCGCCTCCTCCACCTTTCCTACCTGTTCCCGGCGACCCAGCTGTTCCCTGGGATCGGTGGCTGCGGTCATTTGAGGATTATCTGCTGGCGTTGGGACACACGGACCTAGCGGAGGCCAGGAAGTGTGCGCTCCTACGCCATTGCCTCGGGCAGGAGGGACAGCGAGTCTTCGCCACGCTCACCTTATTGGACGATAAGTACGCCACAGCTACGGCCGCTTTGAAGGCACACTTCAGCTCCGGGAAAAGCCGGCGGATGTACCGCTTCGAGTTTCGTCAGAGGACCCAAAAGCCGGGTGAGACCGTTGCCCACTTCGTGTCAGCTTTACGTGAGCTGGCTAGGCTTTGTGACTTTGGGGCTTTGGAGGATGGACTTGTAGTTGACCAGTTAATAGAGAAAACGTCATGCGACCAACTGAGGGAGAGACTTTTATTAGAGTCAGACTCCATGACACTAGCAGATGCTGTAGTGATTGGAAAACAGTTGGAAACGGCCCTAGCGGAGGCGCGCAAGTTCGGCCGCGCGGTGCACGACCCGATGACGTCATCACCGCCGTCAGTTCATCATACTGAGACTGCAGACTCAAACGACGGGGTGAGTGACAGTTTGGATGTACAGAGAGTGGACAGGGGGCCCAGAGAGAGTGGGGCCAAGAGCTGTAGCAACTGTGGCTCCTCTAAACATGCTGCCAGAGATCAATCATGCCCTGCTCGGGGAAAACGTTGCCGCAACTGCAGCAAGTTGAACCATTTTGCACGCTGCTGTCGCTCTTCCCCTGCTTCCCATGATACTGCTGCTGTCCCCATAAACACTGTTCAGACCTCACGGCCTGCCCTCAAACATTGCACATGCCGTGTGGGCACAGCTCTAATTCCGCTCCTCGTGGACACGGGAGCCAAAGTGTCAATCCTGAACAAATGCACTTATGACCGCTTCTTCAGTCAGGTGCCTCTGGGAGCAGCAGTTGAACCCCTGTTGGGCTACGGCCATTCTCCCATCTCCACTCTGGGCGTGGTTTGCCTTCCCGTCAGATATGACCAACAATGTGCACCTAACACCCAGTTCTGCATCACCCGGAGGGGAGCGAACATTATGGGCCTAGACTTGTTCCTTGCCCTGGGTTTTGCTGTGAGTGATGCTAGAGGCCAGCATGTCCTGCAGGTCGCCACCTCCTGGCCTGACCGCTACCCACAACTGTTCAACGGGCTGGGCCGCATGACAGGATTTGTACACCAGCCTACGGTCGACCAGTCAGTGCGCCCTGTCATCCAGCCTCTACGGCGCATTCCTCTGGCTCTCCGTGATGCAGTGGAAGCCGAGCTGCAGCGCTTGGTGGGGGCAGACGTCATTGAGCCTGTCAACGCCTCGCCGTGGGTGTCGAACCTGGTGATAGCTAAGAGAAAGGGGGGCGGACTGCGACTCTGTGTGGACCTCACAGACGTGAACAAAGCCATCATCCCCGACAAGTACCCCCTGCCCACGGCTGAGGAACTGACTAGCCATTTCCACGGCTCCACTGTCTTCAGTAAGATGGACCTACGAAATGGCTATCTGCAGGTTCCTCTGGCACGACCCAGCATGGACCTTACAGCGTTTGTCACGCACATGGGGGTCTTCAGATTCAAACGCATGGCATTTGGACTCTCATCAGCCCCGAGCTGCTTTCAAAAGATAATGTCACTCATTCTGGCTGGTATCCAGGGTGTCTCCATCTACCTGGATGACGTGGTCGTGCATGCACCCTCCACCACACTGCATGATGCTCGCCTGCAGCAAGTCTTTCAGCGTTTCGAACAGCATGGGGTCACACTGAACGCTGAAAAGTGCATGTTCGGGGCTGAGGAAGTCGAGTTCTTGGGCTTCAGGCTCTCGAAGGAGGGCATCACCCCGATTATGTCCCACACTGAAGCCATTCTGTCCCTCCCAGATCCGCAGTCTCCATCCCAGCTGTCTTCATTCCTGGGGATGGCCGCCTACTATCTCAGGTTCATGCCACGCTTCTCTGATTCAACAGCTCCTTTGCGCCGGCTGCTCAGGAAGGAGGCAGCGTGGGACTGGACCCCGGCCTGCCATGAGGCCGTGCGCGTCATCAAACAGCAGCTCACGTCCCCGCCCACACTGACCCATTTCAGCCTGACTGCGCCCACCTTGGTCACCTGTGATGCTTCCGGGGTGGCGCTGGGCGCTGTCCTCTCCCAGACTCAAGACGGGGTGGAACGCCCGGTAGCTTTCGCCTCACGAGCACTTACCCCAGCGGAGCAGAAGTATTCGGTGGGGGAGAGGGAGGCTCTGGCCTGCCTGTGGGCTTGCGAACGCTGGCATGTTTATTTATACGGGAGGGCTTTCACCATTCGCACAGACCACCAAGCGCTGACGGCACTGCTGGCGACCCAAGGCTCGGGGCACAGGCCTATGAGACTGCTAAGGTGGGCTGACAGGCTGAACCAGTACAACTTCAGTCTGGAGTTTGTGCCTGGGCGGGCCAACACGGTGGCCGACCTCCTGTCCAGGGCTGTGTCGGTGACGAAGGAGATGGGTGGGGTGTCATCAGACCCAGAGAGCGAGGAAGACTGGGTCCACATCCTGCACGGGCCCTCAGCTCAGCAGTCACCCTGGCGGAGCTGCAGCAGGCCTCAGCTGCTGATGAGGCCCTCACGACTCTCCGCACCTACGTCCGGGATGGCTGGCCTGCCAAAGTGGATGACAGGCTGCTTCCCTACTACCGCTTCCGCAACGAGCTCTCCTGCTGGGGGGCTGTGTGCCTAGCTCGCGGTCACCGTGCGGTCGTTCCAGAGACTCTCAGGTCCAGAGTACTACACATGGCACATGAGGGGCACCTTGGGGTGGTCAAGGTAAAGCAGCGCTGCCGGGATACAGTTTGGTGGCCCCACATAGACTCTGACGTTGAGGAGCTGGTGCGTAACTGCGCCTGCTGCCTTCTGAGTGGGAAAACAGGCCAGCCCACCACAGCCCCTCTCACCCCAACCCCTTGGCCGTCTTCACCCTGGGAACATATCCAGGTCGACATCTGCGGTGAACTTCACGGGGCGCCTGCTCATGCCCGTTACCTGCTGGTGGTGCACGATCTTCATTCGAAATGGCCAGAGGTTTTCCAGTTGAGCTCCATCACCGTGCACTCCATCGTCGACCGCCTAGACAACCTGTTTGGGCGCTGGGGCCTCCCGGCTGTGGTCACGACGGATAACGGGCCCCAATTCACATCAGCGGAGTTCGCAGAGTTTCTCACGCTGCGGTCCATCAAGCACATCAGGACGGCAGTGTATCACCCAGAGAGTAACGGAGGGGTGGAAAGACTGAATAAAACTCTCAAGAATGGTATCCGAGCCTGCCTGGAGGAGGGGAAGACCTTCAGCGACGCTCTCAACCAAACTCTCCTGACCATCCGGGCATCCAAACATTCCACCACTGGAGTGTCACCTGCATTGCTAATGATTGGACGTGAACTAAAGCAACCACTGGACCGCTTGAGAGCTGAGCCACCTCCTGCACGTGGGAGCCCAGGGCTCCAGAAAGCCAGAGCTCAGGTGAAACATTCGCAGGCTCGGATGAAAGAGAAGTATGATGCCACACGTAGAGTGCAGACCCCCTCACTTTCGGCTGGGGATTGGGTCAGGATCAAACGCCTTCACCGCCAAAATAAGCTGCAGTCATACTGGTCAGAGCCCCTGCGGGTGACTAAGCAGGTGGGGCCGGCCACTTACAGACTGGAGAACGGGACTCGTTGGCACTCAAACCGCCTGCACAGAGTTGCAAGCCCCACTGTACCAGCCTCACCTCTGTCGTCGGCAGCTCTAGGTTGGCAGCCCCGGCCAGGAGCTAATCGAGCGGCAGGGGACCCACCAGCGCCACTCGACGCAGCTTCAGGGCCAGCACGCCCTCAGAGAATGAGGGCCCCGCCTGTCTGGCATGGGGACTATGTGACAGGGTGACATTGACATTGGGGTGGGGTGCGAGGTGAATGTTATGTTTCTGTTCCCTGGGGGGGTGGGGGGGAAAATGTTATGTCTGAAAACATGCAGTTTGTTTTCATAAAGTGTCCTGTTGGACTCTGGTAGGTTATGCACTGCAATTGACAGGTTACTGTGTCTTTAAGGTTTTCAGCAGTGATGTACGGCAAGGTCGTAAAATGTAAGGTGTGGGGCAGTTCAGTAAACACGACAAACGAAGCAACACGTTGTGGTCATTGACTCCTGCACGAACACGACAGGAACTCCATAAGCCTTGCCTTCGGTTGAAACTTTGCCAATGATTTTCTTAATCTTGATTGAACCTTTAGCTAGGGCAACCGCATTGGTGGCAGCCTACTTCCTCCCTGATCTTATTCTTCGAGACTCTCGGATCAACTGATCTTGGGCTATATATGTATATATATATGTGTGTGTGTTAAAATGAGTCTGTACAAGGGCAGCTGGAGCTGACCTTATGTAGAGCCCGACAGATGTAAAATTCAGGGGTATTCCACCATCTACAAAGGTAGTCTTCTTTCTTCTATCTCCACTATCGTGTCCTCCACTTTCTTTTCTCTGGCACAGAGCTCCTGCCCTCTAAATTCCTATCTGCTACTAGTCATGCAATTCTGTGCTATTACTATGTAGAATGTTTACTGCTGCTCTCCCTTCTTCCGAGTATCTCTGGCCTGGAGTTGAGTGTTTCCTGTGGAGCTCCATACTACATCTGTTGTCGTGGTCTCATCAACCTGCCCAGTCTCCATGGAATCCTGCTGTTATCCACTCCTACCTGAATGAACGATTCTCCAACCTGCTGATGATTCCCCTTACATTTTCTAACCGTCATGTAACATCATTAGTTTGTACCATAGCATCCCACCTGTATGCTTTAGTCAGATGTGTGTATCTATGACTGATGTATGTTTATCTTGCTGTTCTCTTTCTCTGTCTGTACCCGGCTGGCCTTAGGCAGATGGGTCCCTCCATATGAGCTGGGTTCTGCTCAAGGTTTCTTCCTGTTAAAAGGGAGTTTTTCCTTGCCACCGTCGCCTGCAGGCTTGCTCTGGGGGTTTCAGGCCGGGTCTTGTAAAGCGTCTTGAGACGATTTGTATTGTTTTTGACGCTATATAAATAAAGCTGAATTGAATTGAATAGTCATTGCACTTCCTTTCCATTCCTTAAACAGATGTTAACGTCACTTTGTAGACCATGGGATGCCACAATAGTGAGGGGAGCAAGCCATGTTCGTATATCAAGCACTTAAATGTTCCAGGGAGGCCAGATTTATCAATCTTTTTCAGCCAATATTCAGCTTGATGTTCTGTATTGGTGATGTTTTTTTATCAGTGAGGGAACCATCAAACCACTCCCCAAGACACATGATTGGGTTTCCCCTTACACTAATGTTTGCCTTTACCTTGCCCAAGTAGCTTGAACTATTCAGTTCTCTTTGTATCACAGAGCACCTTGATTTTTTTATTTTTATTTTTTTTTGGCCTGATGATCATCTTTGCCCAAGTTGTCATTGTGTCAAGTTCTGCCAAGACCCGCCCTTCTTGCCTGCACATGTGTTGTTGTTGTGACAGTAAGGTAGTCCATGAATGTCCTTCAGTAGTTGGCAGCAAAAGTGATCAGGTTCATGCCCATGACGAACACGACGGGCGAGATGATGCATCCTATTACTATTGCTTTCTCAATTTTTTGAAAACTTGTAGTGAAGCTGGAAGATGAAAACCATAATTTGGTGTCTTCAGAGTAACCTGTAATGAGACCCTGGATGTGGTTTGGGATGTGGTCCATAGCTACATTGATCAGGCTGGTGGGGATGGATCCATATACATTTTTTAATTTTTATTTTCGTTTGTTTTGTTTGGACGGCAGTTTGGGTGAAAAAAATAAACTTTTGTCCTGCTCTATAATAAAAATTTATATTTATAATTTATAAGAACAGTTTTGTACTATTTTGTGATCACTTAGCAAATACTGGCAGAGAAACACAGTAAATTAAAGTGCAAGACACATTAAACATGTGATGTGTTTATGCTTTGCTCATTTGTTATGTGTCTGGGCATCCACACACAGTACAATCTCTCTCTCCTAAAGTCTACTTCAGTGCTGATACTGGGGGTGTTTTTATTTTCGGAGTTCTTTTTTTCTCTCTAGTTTGCCAAAACTTCCTAAAGCAGAATTAACACACTGACATTCAAACATCTACACACTTCCTGCCGCAGAAATGTTTTCACTTGCTTAAAGACATTCATCCCTCTTCATGCAAAAATCCCCCAAATAACTCCATCAGCAGTGGAGGATGAGGAGGTAGAGGAGAAGAGGCAAACGCCAAATTAAATTAAGCCAAAACAGTTGGTCCTGGGAGGGAACTGAAAAAGCCAAGGCTCTGGGGTTGAACCAACCTTTCCATCCGAGAAGAACAAATTAGGCTGGATTAGTGCATTACTACTTTATAAACACACATTCTACTGGACCTGATATGAAACCTAATTAAATTTGGAGTGCTGCATGAAATGGATTTGAGCAACACACTTAATGAAATCCTATGCGCTCTGTTAGCGCTGCCATTCACACCACAGTCAGTTCTGTCTGACAAAAGGCAAAATAAGAACGCCAGAAATGTGAAGTGCGTAAAGCGTCAAAGAGATGGAAGTGTCGACTCTCACAGAGTAGTAGATGGAGTATTTGTGGAAACAAAGAGAAAAGTTGGCACTCTAAGCTCCCTTCTGGATTGAGTTTTGCTCCATCACAACAAACTTATCTGGGTCAAGTACTGGAGCTGAAGTTCTGCAGTTCCTCCCAAGGAAGAGATGATTTAGCTACAGGCTTTTATTTATTATCAGTATTTACTTGGTCTCTTTCCCCAGAGTCAGTTTTCAATTTACACTTAGTGTTCCTGGGGGTCTGACCAGCACAAATCTATAATGGATGGAAGTTTCAGGTTTGCTTTTCTGTAACTGTAGTTCAAGGGCTCCATGAGAGATAAAGCGAGAGAAGTGTGGTAGCAGAAGAAATATGGTATGCTGACAGTATGTCATGCATCACAAGAATACCTCAAAGGACATTTTTGACATTTTTAAAAAATGCATTTATTCCCTTTCTTAGTGAGACCTGAAGACTGAGACCATGTAATGTGTGCACTTAAACTATAAATCCTCGGGTACAAGGAAACAATTCTTAAGTCACATGGAATTATTTGATTTCACTTATTCGCAAAAAAAAAAAAAAAATATTAATAGGAAGCAACGCGCAATGATCCACAATTCACAAATGTCTGACTGTAGACTATCCTATCCTAGCTGGATTTTCAGACTGCTGATGTGTCATTATGGAAATGACTTAGTGTGTGGGTGTTCTCACATGAATAATAGACTACATTGTCATTGTTTTGCCTTTTATTTGCCCTGAATTAGTTTGTTAGTTGAGATCCTGGGCTCAGTAGTTCCTGGAACTATCGTACAAGTTCATACAGCATGTTCATACTTGAATAGTACAACTATAATGTGTGTTGGAGCCATTACATATTTTGTATTTCTTTTTGGTTTGGGTCATTATGTTCATGTGTTTGTGTGCAATTCCAGGGCTTTACTTGAGGGGAGCACCAGCGTGGAAGTGAAAGCGTCTGGCTGGCGGCTTAAACTATGTTAATTTGAAACAATGCTTTGGTCTTTCCAATGGCGAGAATTTAAGTTGTGATTGAAAATAAATGGATCAAGAATCCAACTATAGAACGCACTGGACATTGTTTATTGTTTAGCATATTACACGCGCCAGAACAATTACACCTGCACGCTACCTCAGTGGCTTTTAAGTTAGTTTAGCTTTCTTTAAGTCATTATAATGTGTGTCATAAGTAAGAACACAAAATCAGTCAGTCAGTCATCTTCCATACCCGTTTAGTCCTGTTAGGGGTCACGGGGGTCTGCTGGAGCCTATCCCAGCTGTTATCGGGCGAGAGGCAGGGGTACACCTTGGACAGGTCGCTAGTCCATCACAGAGGGACAATAATTCACTCTCACATGCACACCTACGGCCAATTTAGAATCACCAATTGACCTAATGAGCATGTCTTTGGATGGTGGGAGGAAGCCGGAGTACCTGGAGAGAACCCATGCAGACACAGGGATGCCAGGAAAATGCAAACTCCACACAGAAAGGCCAGCCGGCCCATGGATTTAAACCGGTGACCTTCTTGCTGTGAGGCATCAGTGCTAACCACCTCACCACTGTGCCACCCCAGAACACAAAATATTCTATTAATACTGCAGTGTATATTTTAGAGGCTTGTGATAGACTGGAGACCTGTCCAGGGTGTACCCCGGCTTTCACTCAATTACAGCTCCAGCAGACCCCACAATCCTTCACAGGAACAAGCGGGTACAGAAGATGAATGAATGAACGAATGTATCTTTTAGAACACTACTGTATGAATCAGCAGTAAAATATAACTTCTGAGCACAGATAAAACACAATGTGTGAATACATAATGAATGAATAAAATTATGTATTATTATTATTATTATTATTATTATTATATGTCTAGAAGAGGAGAGAGGAACAGAAGAGGCACAAATCCTTTCACTGGGAAGAAAACTTACCAACTGCAGCCAGATGTTAGTGGTAAGAACTTGATTCTTCTCATCCTAAAAGCAGAAAAAAAAAACAATTGCTTTTAAAAGGTAAGTGGAAGTGCTTCTGCAAAAGCTATTAAATGTCAAGAACCTTTTCCCAAAACAGAAGTTAACAACAAGTGTTCAGCCATGCAAGTCATCATCCTGGAACCAACTGTGTCGGGAACAACCACAAAGGCAGTCTGTTACTTACAGTACAGTTGCTCAGCAGCTGTTACCTCACAAACCTACTCCTGCTTTGGGATCAAACCAGCTGCAACATACTCCAACCAAACTCATATTCACCCCAGTTCAACCCAATTGTACATTTTCGTGACTGTACCTTGCACTGTTGCCATGAAGTATTTTCTGCTACAGACACACACATACAAATATGTACAGAATGTGGCTAGAATAACTGCCACACTGTAACGGTCGGTAAAAACATGAATACAGTTCATTCATGCGTACGTCCACATATTTTATAATGTACTTTAATCATTTGTAAGAGCTCATTCAGTGGCTGCTCTGAGTAAACACTACTAAAGAAAAGAAAAGAAAAAAAGACCCTCAGGAGATTCATTTTAGTGTTCCAGTCATTACTTTAAACATGGTGGTGAGCCAGTAGAGGGGAAGATGAATATTAATAATGTCAGTTTGATGTATGTCCTGCCTGTTCTCAGGCAGCCAACTGTATGGAATTAGAAGGTGGGGATGTAAGCAAGTGTCTGACCTGCTGGAGGAGTGTTCAGAAGGTCATTAAAAGTAAAGAACACAAAGGTTTAATAGTTGATCGACCTTCATTTAGTGTTTTATTAAAATGTATGTCAGTGTTTGAAAGAATAAGTACAAGACATTGCAGCTGACTTTTTTACCACAATATAAAAAACAAACATTTGATAGTATTAAGTAGAAATCTATTGATACACTCAAACAAAGATATATTAAATGGATATTTTGTAGGTATTTCCATAATTCATATAAATAAAAAGCATATCATACACAAGGAAAAGGTTATTATTTATTGTTATGCTTTCAGATCCATAAAATTAGAACCTCCTTAGGGGCCAGCACAAACTCAGTCTCAGGAACAAAAAGCAAGGGATGTAAAAGTATCTCCAAATTATGTGAAATAAGTCGCTCCACTGGAAGGAAAATTAGCATGGATTTTAAACAACTGCCTGTGTGTCGAGGACCAAAAGCAGACATTCTGATCCAAGAAATACAATGAGCACTCAACGGACTTCAGCTTGAGAACAGACGTGCTAATAGACAAAACACAAGCAAATTAAGATTGCATTTTCATCCATTTGAGCCACTGAAAATAGTCACAAAACAAGCAAACACAGAAATGTGCTAACAAAGTACAACAGAGTGTTAAGAAGCATTTTGCTTACTGGCTGCCAATTCAATTAAGTGGTAATTTTCTCTAATCTGCATGCCACAAATCCTTCCTAACACAATGTTATCCACCTACTGTTCCTAAGCTCTTCCTGGAAATTTGTGAATTTAAGAATTGAAAGTCAACCTTATTTAACTGACTAACAAAAAACTAACCGAAGTCATGTCAGCAAAACATTCCAACAGTTAAGCTAGTTTATCCATTATGAATTTAGGGTCTGGAAGTATATACTAATGTAACAGCTAACATAATGTTAGCATCATTTTACAAGCTTAGTCCTGTATTTTGTCAGATTATTTAACATTGTCAACCAATAAGCAAAATGCTTTCTAAAGAATCAGGTTGTTGAAATAATAATAACACAGAGAAAAATAACTAATGTTTCTGCTCATTTCCACACAGTAGTAGCAAATGTCAACAAATCATAAAGCTTTGAAAAGCAGTCCCAGGCAGTTCGTCACTTCATGGTTGTGTGTCTTATCAAAGCAGCACTCACTAAGCTATGGGGCTGTTGCCTGTTGGCAAACTGCGTTGATGTGCAGTTTGCATATGTACAGCTTTGTAAAGTTGTACAAACATCAGGGTAGCAGCAGAGTGAGAGGGAAGCAGAGCTGAGCTATTCTCAACCTCAATCTCACCTGAGAGCCACAGACCAGAACAGCCAGCAAGCCAGAAAGAAAGCCCAGTGGTCTGGATATAAAACTCAGAGGCAATGAGGCAAAACAGCAGCAGCTGTGAAACTGTGCTCAGCAGCGGAGATGATTCCAGCTGATGACCACCACCACCTCCCTGCACACAGACAGGCTTTTGCTGGCAAAGCAGAGGCTACAGATAGACACGGAGCATGATGATGTGGCTTTTTAAAGTCAGAGACAGAGAGCTTGTTTACATCTCCACTCTTTGGAAATAAGCTTAAAGTTCACAACTAATAAAATGGAGTTTGATGTTTTAAACATTATTACCCTCTCCAACCAACAATTAATCCGCCTTGTGTCCTGTACTAAATATAATTCTACAGTATGTTTCTGAGAAAACTACATCAGGAGTGGTTTGAGATATTTGGAACAACCACTGAATTACTTTTTACATCACTGTAGTTTGTAAATCCTGCCATAAAGGTACAGTCTTTTCCTCCACACCTGTCCATTCCACGATATATTCCAAACATTGCCATGCGCTGAGGTTCTCTACAGTAGAATAATTTACATATAAATGGAAGAACAACCTGAGGTCAGAAGAAGACAGTCTATAAAAACACTGATGGAGATGGAAAGCTGCTTCTGTATAACACTGAGTTTGGATCTGTGTCATTATCAGATATTAATAATGCTCAAGACTCAGTAAACGCTGTGAGTGATGACAAATGATGAAGCCTTCTGAAAATGGATAAGAACTAATCATACTAATACACAATGTGGCAGGATACAGAAAACACTATGATAAGTGAGAGGACATGATGATAAACTCTAAAGATTCCAGGAAAGATGAGACGGAGTAATGATGGCATTCTGTCACAAGGTGCTGCAAGTAGCAGCCGCACTGAGCATGTTGGACGTTGCAACTTTTCATCTAATATCTCATCAAGCTGGACAACACCTTGTATCATGTCATCTTATTGTGGAGAATACCAGTTGCACTACAACACATGCTGTGATTGTCACTGTTCAACTTAATGTATTTTCAGTTCTTTATTAGGATTATTTAGGATCATTGATGGCTAAATTCTTTGCATCCAGGAAAGTTCAGACTGAGTCACTGATACTGATCAAAACCCGTATCATGCCCACACAAAATGTATTCTGTTTATTTTCTTGTAGGGGACACTGAGAGAATCTTTAACAACTCCTTTACAAGTTAGCAGCTTTAAGTTGCCACTGTAATTGTGTAAACTGTGAATTGTGTGATAAAGTGAGCTTTGCTCTAGATTTATGCCACAAAGGCATGATACACCTACAAAATAATAGTATGCCAGAAAGAGACACGCTTCTGAGACGTCTATTCTCAGCACTTTGTCTGACACCACCTCCCAACTGTTAAATGCTGTGTACTCAACACCAAAATACCACACCGACAGGCAATGTGAATTTAAAGTTCATGCAAATATCAGTGCTTCTTCTGGGAGAAACTAAACACTGCCCCTCCCCCCACAGATACACACATACACAAACACACAATAACGCAGTTGTGTTACTATTGCAGAGGGACAGCTTTGGATAGGCTACCTACCTTCTTAACTCTTTGTGCGCCACCCATGAAATGCTTGGAATTCAAATGGTTCAAATTTATAGTTGTATACATAATCACTTGGCTTGACATTGTTTATTTTGTAATAGAATCAGAAATTTGATAGATGTCAACACTTAATTCTGTAAACCAAATACAATCATTTATACTGTATTGATCCCACATGGAGAAATGATTTCTCTGCGTCTGACCCATCCATTTGTTCATGCAGTGATGTGTACACTCAGAACAGTGGGCTGACTCTTGTGTAGTGCCCAGGGAGCAATTTGGGGGTGAGGTGCTAGCTCAAGGCACCTCTGCCATGACATACAAAAATTTTACCATTTGGCCCTAAAGCTGCTTCTCTAACCACTACACCATAGTGTGAGGTTGTTCCACTCCAAACCTACATTGTCATAAAGGCATGTCAATACACAGACAGGGAGGGGGAGAGACAGGCAGACAGAAAGAAAGGTTATTAATCCTACTGTTGCCTCTAATGTCAAACATTAAAATAAAAAATAAACTGTTCTCTACATAAACTGATCAAAGGGATGGGCGCAGACAGAAATGATGAGAAAGCCTGCTGAACTGTGAGATGCAGAGTCTAAAATAATTACAAATATGGAACAATACACAGAAGCACACATAACACTCTGAACAGGTTCAGACTGTAGTACCAATGCAAGTAGGAATGGAATGCTACTTGCATTACAGACTATAACATTTTCATTTTTTCTGTACTTCTGGTTTCACCTAAGATTCAAAATCAAGGTTGAGCTGCTGTGGAAATCTGAGTGGGGAGATAACTCCAGACTTCATTAAAACAAAACTTCTTAAAAGCAAAAATTAACATTCAAGCAATAACCTGGTGTAGTCACACTCAGTTATTTATCAGAACAGAAGTCTGGTAACACACCATTTGGATTCCAATATAGTGCATGTTTCAGCAAGATAAAAAAAAAAAAATCAGGATCAGGATAGAGTGTGGTATTTAAAATGCATTAGCATATTTGATTTTAAGAGGTTGGTGAAGAGTTGTAAAATCATCCTTCCTCCTTCTAACACACAGGCACACTACTACAGTAGAAAGGTCAGTCAGTCAGTCAGTCATTTGAACTGCAGACACTTTGTCATTTGACAATATTGTATTGAAATGACAATTCTAAAATAATTGTATTTCTAAAGATTTTTTATAAATACCAAGATATAATTGTTACCTTTGGTGCACAAAATATTCTCACAATTAGAAAATCACATCAGCAGTAAGCCATTCAGATGTGATGAATGATGTTCTGATCATTGATCCTGGTTGAAAAATCCGTCAACCGGAGATTTGTATGTTGTTACACAATGTGGGCGTCATCAGTCAGAGCCAGGAAGTTTGCAATATATTTCTTAAGTGAAAAATGACACCTGTGCCACCAATATAAAAAAAATACTCACACTCTCACAACCTGACACTCAGTGCAGTTCAATTGTATTTACATATACACCAATCAGCCACAACATTAAAACTATTGACAGGAGAAGTAAATAACATTGACTATCTTGTGACAATTCATTGTTCTGCTGGAAAACATTTGGACCTGGCATTCATGTGGATGTTACTTAGACATGTAGCACCCACCTAGACCAGACCAGGCACCCCCACCCCATAGCAATGACACTCCTTGATGGCAGCAGCCATCCCCAGCAGGATGCAGCCTGACACAGACACACACAAAAACTCTTTAGGGACAACTCAAAAAACATGAAGAACAGCACAAGGTGTTGACCTCGCTTCCAAATTCAGTAACTGATCAAATATCTGTGGATGATCCACAGAGGCCCCTCTCCTCAACCCTTAGGACCCAAAGGCCCCCAATAACAACATTCTGTTCCCAGACACCACAGCTCACAATAATAGCCTTCTGGAGTATTCAGCAAATGTGGCAAATTAAGATAAATGCAAAGAGACAGACTCCAGATTCTCAGTATTATCATCATCCATCTTTATGTGCATGTACAGAAAACTATTCTTATAATTAACTTAAACTCGTTGTTACATCTGAGTGGAGAGTGATAAGGAACACTGATAATTAAGAATGATAACTTTGCATTCTAGCTGTTGGTTCATCGTACACTATTCCTCTACATATGGAGTTACATTGTGTGTGTGTGTTGTCAGATGCTGTCATAGTGGAGATGAGGAGTCCTGCAGTGAGGGAATGCCTGGCTGAGGCTTGAATGCATTAGTATTAGGGATGTCCGATAATATCGGCTCTCTGATAGTAGCCTATGTTTGAAGTGCTGCTTAGAAGTGAGTTAAGTAGAATTTAAAAATTCTCTGACCAAATGGCCACCTGAATCCCCCCAAATGACATTTGCACATGACAAATTTGCATTTGAAGTTGTTGCCTAGCAACTGATTGATCCTCAACATTTCCTTGCTGCCAGTGGGCGGAGCCTAGACCTATGATGTTGCTTAGCAACATCATCAAAGCCAAACCAATGATGTCATCAATCCTTCTTAAGAGTGTCTCTAAAGCACAAACACAACCCACTTCTGGACTTTTCTACACATTTCAAGTGTTGAGGAAGATTTACGTCACAGGAAGGATCAGATCAACAGCAGATCATTCGATTTATTTACATTTAATTTATTCCCACATTTAATTCTGTCAGGACAATGGACGCTTTAGGGACAAACGTTGCGACAGCTAGACAAGATCATAGATTCGAGAACATCATGCAAATAGCAAAGGAAATGGCTGTCAGTGAACTACTGGAAAAGCTCATTGTTGAGATTATGAGTACAAGTGAAAGTGAGATTTATTGTGAGCAAGAAGATCTACAGTGCTTAGTGGAGAGGAAATCACGAAAACTATGGGCCAGGTTAAAGCTTATTGACTTCAAAATTTCACCGCACATGTTTGATTACATGGAAGAAGTTCTTCTGAAGGATCTGGCAGAAAAATTTGGCGGTATAGACAGTCTGCTGCCTTATTTATTATATGACTCATGCGACCAGGATGAGTTAATCTTCGACTCCTTCAAGAGTTACCTGCTTAATCCAAAACCAAAACCCAGACCATTCATGGATTGTGTGAAGCAATGTGTATCGAATAAGTGGCTCTGGATTACAGTGGGCTCAGTTTGCACGATTTCGGGTTTACTTTATTTGGCCAAACAATAATCCATAACCCCTCAAGGGTTCTGGGTTTGAATACTACGGCCAACTGTATGTTCGTTGTGATGTGCTACCTGAATGATGGTTTGATATGTCAATTTATGTACTTTTTAATCCTTTTCTTGTTAGTTGAATGTGTGTTTCTTAGTTTTAGCCAGTTAGCTGTTTTATTATAGGTCTGTAAATGTTCTGTTGAGAACCACTGCAAAGCCGTAGTGGTGAACCACTATTTTCTACTATCTACTATACTATTTTCTTTCGGTCACTATTTTTCCTGTTTGTTTGTTGTTGTTTTTTTTTGCTTGTTTAGGAAGTTAGGGTTATTAAATGTTTTTTGTTTCTTTTAGTTGCATGTAGGGTTTTTAGTTTAGAAGTAGTTTGGGAACAAGGTAGAAGGTCCTTCGTTTCCTCCGGGCACTCCAGTTTCCGCCCAAAAACTTGGGCCTTTCTCAGGGCCTTTCTGTGGGGAGTTTGCGTGGCTTTTCTCCGGGTGCTCCGGTTTTCTTCCCACCATCATCAAAAATAGGGGCTTTCTCAGGGCCTTTCTGTGGGGAGTTTGCATGGGTTTCTTCCCCAGGCTTGCGTGGGTTTTCCCCGGGTGCTCCGGTTTCCTCCCACCATCATCAGAAACATGGGTCTTTCTTTTGTTGTTGTTTGATCACGTGGAAGGAGTTCTTTTGAAGGATGAGGCACAAAAATCCGCAGTTAGGACTTGGTGCTAGCTTATTTAATATATGACTAATCCGCAGAGGAGGAGGAAATCATCAAGACTTTCAAGAGTTACCTGCTTAATCCAAAACCCAGAACATTCATGGATAGTGTGAAATAATGTTTACCAAATAAGTGGCTCTGTGTTACAGTGGGCTCAGTTTGCACAATTTTGGGTTTACTTTTATAGTCAAACAATAATCCATTACCACTCAAGGGTTCTGGGTTCAAATACACCGGCCGATTGTATGTTCTGAAATGTATGTTTTGCCTGCACCTGTGTGGATCCATCTCTCAACAGCTGAGGGGGTTGTCATGTTCTATCTGAATGTTCTACCTGAATCTCACCTTCGTTACTTCACCTACTTGTACATAGGGTTTAGTTAGCAGTTTGGACGTGGGCCTTTCTCAGGGCCTTTCTGTATCGAATTTAGGCGGGTTTCCTCTAGGCGCTCCGATTTTTTTCCGCTATCATCAAAAGCTTGGACCTATCTCAGGGCCTTTCTGTATCGAGCTTACATGAGTTTCTTCCAGGCACTCCGGTGTCTTCCCGCCATCATCAAAAACGTGGGCCTTTCTCAGGGCCTTTCTGTATCAATTTAGGTGGGTTTCCTCCAGGCACTCCTGTTTCTTCCCACCATCGTTGCCCTCTAATATCCTATCTACTACTACTTAATACTGTGTGTCCCTACCCTCCCCCGGCTGGCCTTATGCAGATAGGTCCCTCCATATGAGCTGGGTTCTGCTCAAGGTTTCTTCCTCTTAAAAGGGAGTTTTTCCTTGCCACCGTTGCCTTCAGGCTTGCTCTGGGGGTTTCAGGCCGGGTCTTGTAAAGCATCTTGAGATGATTTGTATTGTTGTTGACGCTATATAAATAAAACTGAATTGAATTGAATTGAATTGAACTAAATGATCAAAACCATGGTTTCCAACCACCATCAAAGCGTGGGTCTTTTTTGTATCGAATTTAGGTGGGTTTCCTCCTGGCACTCAAGTTTCCTCACACCATCATGAAAACCACTGGTGCTGCACGGTGCTTCAGGACTAACTCTCCATCCGACCATGCAATGTTTTATAAATAAAGAAAATAAAAGACAAATAAAGCACTTTTTCTTTTCTTTGAGTTGGATATAGTTCATGACAGTTGAAATAGTTGTTTTCTTCAGCTGCCTGTGAGCCAGTAGATTTATTTCTGCTGATGATGAGTTTACACAGGATCCATCTCTGGAAAAGTTGGAGAGATCCACAAAGGCAGTTTTTCTATTGTTAATTGCTAAGATTTATGATTTGAAATTGAAATTAAATCTTCACACCTGAGGGTGTATTCCCCTTGTTAGTGAACTTGTTTCCAAGACATTAACATTCATTCATTTATTGATATTCTGTACCCACTTATTCCTGTTGTCGGGGTCTGTTGGAGCCTATTGGCCCCAGACAGGGGGTAGTAATCTGTACAGCTGTATACACTGGTGACCTGCAACAAAAGTAATAAACAACAAACCATTCAAAAACTAATTCTTATTTCACACAGGAATGCAATGCATTGACCAGAATAAATATCAATAAATATCACATGAACTTACTCAGTTCTTAGCAAAGACAACTGCTTTCTCACCAGATTTCTAAAATATAATCTTAATAATTTTCGTTATGGTTTTGGAGCTAAATGTAGTGTAGTGTTCATTTTAACGCGCACAACTACCAACAGTGCCCCATATGAGCACTCCTGCCTGACTGGAGATGCATCCATTGGGAGTCTCGCAGGAATTTCCACTTCGACCACTCCAAAGGAATAAATCCTTCTGGTACACCACTCGTCACCCTCCGAGAAAGACCAACCAGGTTGTTGATCGCACCATGGTAGCCAGCCTGGCTAGGTCGGTTAACACTCCCATCAAACATGACAACACCGGCATTAACTTCAGTCTGCTTAACATCCGCTCACTCACGAGCAAGGGACATCTTTTCCAGGACCTCTTCACTGACCGTAAGTTAGACTTTCAATGTTTTACTGAAACCTGGCAACAACCCAATGATTTTTCTCTTCTAAATGACTCTACTCCTGGGTTTGTTTACGTCTGTCAACTCTGTGGCTCAGGTCAGGTCGGGGAGGAGGTATCGCGATAATTCACCACAAGGTTTTCATCAATTCACTGACTTTCCTACCATACCAAAGGTCATACTCTGGACTTCATCTGCTTCCCAGTGCTACACTCTGTCTCTCCATCACCAAGACACCACGCCTCATCTCGAAATAGGACATGGATCTGGAAGTTGTCTCCTCCTCTGTCGACAACATCTCAAATCCAGTCTCTAAACCCCTGATGATCTGGTTACTCATTACAACAATAGCCTAAACAACGTTCTCGTGTGTGTGTGTGTGTGTGTGTGTGTGTGTTAGCACTGGATGGGCTGATAGAGTATCTGTTCTGAAGCTGGGCTGGGTTAAACCTTCCAGCAGCTGCTCAGGCTCCTGACATCCATTAATCTGTTGTGATGGTAAAATGCAACACTTAACTCCAGTAACATCCCATAGCACTGGGAGTTTTAAGATACATTAAAATGATGCCACTGACAGAAGTCACTGTGGGTTGGGACTGAAGACAAGTATAAATATTTGCTGCTGCCACAGGAAAAAGCTGGCGTTCTCATTATAATGAAATACAAATACTTCTACTGTGCATGAGATACATGTAGCAGGGAGAAGGGGAGGCAGGAACAGGAAACGAAATAACATTAATGAAATGACCTAGCTCAAAGTGTCAGTATTTGGTGGTGACATGTTATTTAAAGACGCACAAAATTAAACAATAGTAAAGTGAAAAGGATAATACTGAACACTTGAGGGCCTGAAGAAACAGATGCATCATGTCAAGTGTAAATGGCAACCTATTGTGGATGTGAATCATTCAGGCAAAGCAGCAGCAGAAGTAATCAAACTTTGGGGCTTATGGTACTCCTACACCACTTTTGACTGAGTTTGTAACTTACAATTTAAAAAAGATAATGTGCAGGCCCACTTAACAATCCCCAGGTTCTGTCTGGTTCAGTGGGTGAGGCTCAACCAGGTACGCCCTTAGTCTTCCTGCCAGGTGGAAATGCAGAACACAGGGAAAGGCAGCTGATTTTGGTAAAAAACAAAAAAACAAAACAAGGTAGAAGTAAGCAAAAATAAACAAAAGGTGCAGAAAATCCAGGACGCACAACCAGAGAACACATGCAGGAAACAAGAAAACACAAATAAAGTGACAACAGACAGAGGCAGAGGAAAGACCGTACAGTATTTATGTATGCAGAACTAATTGGTTAAGAGCAATCCCAAGGAAGGGAAAAAACGTAAATGTGAATAGACAATTCGTTATAAAATTATAAAACAAGAAAGACTAGAGAACCAAATTGGATAACAAAAGGTACCAAACCAGGATGGACGACAAACTTAGCACCGTGACTGCACCCTATGTAGCATATTCATGTTTTTATGGAGTCCAGAGTATGACCAGATTTATTATTAACTTCAGCTAACCTTTGTTATGAGCAATTGCAGGTAGGAAATCAAAACAAAGATGTCATGCTGACATTCCTTCTGAGGTATTGATTTTGTGCTCACATCTGACACTCTGTTGAACCTTTACTATTCCAGTGACCTACCAGTGGAACAATGGTTGCATACAAAGGCAGATTTAAGTATGGGTGACATGGGCAGTTGCCTAGGGTGACAAAAAAGAAAAGAAAAGAAAAAATATGAACAATTGTTTCATTTATGTGATCACTGCACGCTGATGGTTGAAGTGGGCACAACTTTCTGATGAGTAGACAGTCGTCTGCTTGCTGGACACAAGATCTCAGTCACAGATGTCGAATGGGATGTGGACAGGGGCGTTTTTATTTCAGGTTGGGAGTGGGTGAGAGCTAACCCATCAAATAGTGGCCCTCTACAGTAGACTAGTATGTGCTGAAAATGACACCACAAAATGCCATCAAATAAAAAAAACACAAATGAATTATTATTATTATATTTTTTGATTGATAAGACAGGACCATCATTTCCCAGACATAATTTGCTTTGCTAATTTGCATCTGCTTTGTGTTAAATAAGGAACTTAATACAAAATCAGTATGTACACCATCAAGGTGAATTGGTTTAGCCCTAACTCTTGACTGATGGATAAGGTAGTGATTCTGGATTGACACATTAACACCATGGAGCAGAAAAGGTTGAGTTTCTGTTGTCATCTAAAGCTGGATATGTTTCAATTTAATAATGCTGTTACAACCCAACACATGATTTATTTTCAAACTTTTGCTGTTGATTAGGCCCTGGGTTGATTTAGGGTAGGCTGGCTTCCAAATAGACTAGAACTGCCTCTGGCTGCATGCCTACACTATGCACATCACTGCAGTCTGCACCATGTACCATGCCATATAAGGTTTTTGTGATTCATACAGTGCAAACCCTTTTCAGTCAACACTATTGTCAGATGAAGAAGCAAACCAACACTGTTGTTAAATGTTCACTCTATCCTAACCCGTCAAATATTTATACTGAAACACACACCATGCGTAGAACCACGTGGACAGCTGCTGCATCTTATTTGCCTAATTCTTCAAGCATGTTCAGACATAACTTGAATTAACATTTAAATACCAGATGAACCTTGGTATCAGAATAGCATTGTCACCCTGAGGTTTTCATTGACACCTCACCTCAAACTGAAAAGGAGGTTCCATGCCCTGTCCACAGTCTATGATATCCAATGAGGTTCTGCAATGAAAGCAACCCGCCACCGTTCTTTTCATGTAAAGATGGAGCCAACTGGAATCTGCTGTGCGTATGACTGTCGTCTTGTGTAATTACTACTAGCAGTTACAGCAATTCTGGCTGGATAAAACATTAGCGTGTTCCCTGTCATTGACTGGTGGTTCAACAACAACTTTCAATTCATTTTGAAAGTTTAATAGAATCATTAATAACACACTAAACCCAAAGCTGCTTGGTACTTACATGTGAACACGTGTGTGCTTGTGTGAACAAATGGGTAGATGTAGCTTCTTCCCACTCACTGGGACGTACCACAAAATGATACGTTTTCTTTCGCTTTTCTTCCATGTTTTTCTGTTATGACCCATATCTAGCTCCTCAACATAGCCGCGGCTCTTCCATACATCGGTAAAAACGAAGATGCCGGTTTGTCTTGCGCGTGTCATGAACTTGAACACCACATGAGGTCAGAGTTCATATATACATAAAACATAATAATAATTTTAGATTAAATAATATCGTGTTCAACTCTACAGTAATGCAAGTGTTATTGATATAAAAAGAACGGTGACACAATTAAATACAATTTTTAGAGCCGACTCACATGGTACCTGCAGGCGACCAGGTGCCCGCGGGCAAACACTCCTAAATTCCGATAAAACTTTGTATGTTCTTACCACATCCATGATCTGCAGCAGGCTGAAGCTGAACTGGACTGTCAGACTGTGGGAGTCATTGTTGACTGGTCGCTCTAACGGGTTGTAGTTCTTCATCAGCTCCTTGTAGAGACGCCGCTGATACATCCCCTGCAGAGAGGCTGGAAAAAAAAATGAAAGGATGTCAGCATGGTAGCTGGAAGTGGAATGTATTTGATTAGGGCTTCAGTCAGAGCATGGGTGCTACAAGTGTGTCCTGACACAGTCTGCTGGCTATATATCTGTAAAAAAATAAAAATGTATAAACCTTATGGTTGGTGTTCACTGGACTTGCCCTACCTCGCTATCCAGTTCACATTAATAAAACACCATTGTTTACAATTGAACTGAGCTCTCTGTTATGTTACCAGCACAGCTAAATAAAAGGATTAAGAGGATTGTGATCAGCTTGTGTCATCTGGCTCAGCGACTCTTACTGTATGATTTGAATATGCAGCAAAACAAAAAACTATTGTGTTGGCTAGTGCATTCTGTGTGATTGGACGAGACTGGGTTGTTTTAAAATCTATTTTATCTACGTATTTATTCATGTACAAATGATTGTTTGCTGCGCTGTCGTGGAGCTGGTGAAGGACACACTTTCTTGTGTATGCAAATACTATGAGAACCAACAACATAGTTCAACTTGAATCCTGAATTTCATGATGTATTCTGATTGGCTGATTATAGCAGCACTTGGGTCGTGGGAACCATGTTGAAGGCTGTCTTCCACCAGAGCTCTAAATCTGCTGTCAGTGTCTCAGAGTGAGATTTAGATTTCACTGCATTTGTCACCTTTCATCTCAGTCAGCCCAAAGTTGCGGCAGAGAAAAGAGGCTTTATGCGCACCGGTTACATCAGCCTCGGTAGAGTTGACTGACAGGAGCTGACCAGCAACACACATACAATTGTCAATCTCAAGGACATGAGCACTGGCCAGCAGATTCACTTTTTAGTGTTGGTTTTCTATTTCATTCATTTTTCCTTTAACCTGGGTGCCATGGCTGGTCATACTAAATGCAACTAAAAAACAGACTGGTCCACACAGCCAGCTATTGAGCCATAAAAACATAAAAGCTAGTTGCATTCATGCAGTGAAAATATGTTCAGGCGTATTTTTTTCATTCATCTTTCAAACTCTCCTTACATGGGCAACGCCGTCGGTCTGATGTTTCTATATCCATCAGATCAGTGTACAGTGAATTACCCAGTGACAACACATATGATTTAATGAGTCCCAGTGTGCCGCTGTGTAATGGTCAATGGACTGCTTTGGGGAGATAAAAGCTAAAAACTTCAGTTCGACCCTTAAAATTGAAAGGCTGTGGGTGATTTATAGAGACAGAGCTTCTTTGCAAGGATTCTTTACACTGTGAAGTGTCTATTTTCTGTTGGAATCTCTGCAGAAAAGATGACAGCTTTAATGTTATAAGCATGAATACAGTGTTAAAGTTCAAGGTTTTCCTTTAGAAGAAGTTCTCTTCTTTTTTCTTGTGTGTCTTCTACTTAAAAAGAGCACAAATCCCATGCAACTAATATCTTTCAGCAGTCATTAAACTGACTGAAGTGGTGATGTGATCAGACTACAGATGGCTGACCTTAAACAGAGAGAAATAACCTTAAAAACATTGAGTATTGTATTTGATGTATGATGGCTGGTTAGAGGAGCACTTTCTGGGAACTCTGGGAACTTCAGGCTGTTTTTGGTCTCTGAATCTGCAGTCGTCAGACGTGTCTCAGAGGTGAGATCTAGGATCCCCGTTAGCATCAACACTAAAAGGTTTCACTACATTTCTCTCTTAACTGTCATCTTTCAGCTCAGCCAGACCTTATTTGAAATAGAGCAAAGGGACTCTGGTTTCATCAGTCTTGGTAAAGATGAAAACTCATCCAGTTGACTGGCAGGTACTCAGTGAGACCCTGACCATCTGTGGGGGAGGGAAGCTGAGGAGCTGAGGAGCAATACACTTGTTATTGTGAACCCTAAGGACATGTTTCAGTCTTTTGTGTCACTTAAGCACACCAACTTACAGCCATTTCACTGATTTGTTAAAGTTTATGTATGCTTTACAATAATAAATAATTAAGCCCTGAATTAATTAAATAATCAACTGGAATAAAACATTTTCCTAAGTAAATATAATACAGTTTTGACAGTCTGCAGAATCAGAGGCTTGCAGAAAAGATAGAGGTGAGCTAAATACTTTGCTTAGACTAACTGTAATGTTGTAGTGACTGACACTGAACATTTAGTAATATTTAGTAAAACATTTCTATATATTGGGGACATTTTTCTGCTCTAGTATTACATGTCAATTGGTATTATTCATTTTGTACTACTTTTGCAAAGGACCCATTTAAAAAAGAAAACTGGACAGTGCAGTTATTATTATTGTTGATAATTTCAGTCATCTTTGCCACTCTGCTTACTATCTGTAAATAATATTAGTAGTATATATAATATATAGTATTTTTTCTAGTTCAAAACCATCCAAGTGAGAATATAAAGGCTGCTTGAAGGATGAGATTAGGTTTTAAGATACCGGAATTAGGTTCTTGATAAAAGTAAGGAGTTCACTATCTAGTAGTGTATGTTGCTAAGGATGGGATGAGGGAATGGATTATGCCAATGAGTGTCCTCACAGCAACAGAAAGAACTACATGAGTGTGTGTGTGTGTGTGTTTGTGTGGGAGTGGGTGTGTGAGTGTGTGTGTGTGTCGAGCCTACCGTGGATGAGACAGCAGAGCGTCAGGACGTGCAGCATGAAGATCCGAGCGTCCATCCTCAGCGGCAAGCGAGTCAGAGATGAGAAACTGACTGTGAGTTCCTCCTAAATCAACGGCAAATACCAGAGAGAGAGAGAGAGAGAGAGAGAGAGAGAGAGAGAGAGAGAAATGGGGAATTTGCTCAGAGGGGGAGATGGGCATGCTCCTCCTCCCAAAAAACATCCAGACACAGAGGAGAGAGAGGGAGAAAGAGAGTTATGTGTGCATGTGGACTTACATTATCAGGTGGTTTCCACAGCCACATTGTGTGGGCTCAACGTCCTTTCAAGGTAAATACCAACCTTCCAGATCTCAAGGTACAGGACGAATTTAAAAGAAATTGATTCTCAGAAGGACACACCGGTGAGTGTGTGTGTGTGCTGTGCTAAGGATACTATTCACATACTGTATCTCAATATTTCTTTTCATTCAAATAACACAAAAAGTGAGGTTAAAAGCACTGCATCCATATATGCAGTGGACTCCACTGAATGCCATTTAAAATACCTCTCTCCATCCACTGCCTCTGCTCTCTGGTCACGGTTACTGCTAAAATCTTGACAACCAGATGTATAAGGTAAATAGTCTTGTTTTTATGTAGAGCTTTTCTACCAGTTGGTACTCAAAGTGCGTTACAACTACAATGATGTATCTACTTATTCACTCACCCAAACACACACACCAGTACCAAGGGGACTGGGAGCAATGGGGAGTGTGCAGACACTTCAACATGTGATATGTTCTGAGGTTCAAACCACTAACCCTTTGGTTTGTGGACAGCCCGCTTTACCTACTGGAGCCACAGGGTGTGACTCTTTTAAAATACTGCATATAAGTAGCAGTCATTGGTTTATAATTGTCAATTCAACAAAATTATCCACAGTAAGTACGCCCTCAAGCTTGTATGGCTCCTCTATCAGACATATCTTCCTGTAGGAGTTTTCTATAATTGTCCTGCAGCCTCTTGACTTCAGCTTGCTGAAGCTTCTGACTACTCTTCATCAAAAATTCCTTCAGCTGCATTATATCTGAGAGTTCCTTTGCTTCAGCTGCCACATTTGTATGGGGTTCAGATCTGAGTTTCAAATAATCTATTCCATAACACTCCATTTCTTCTTTTGGAGCCATCCCTTGGTGAATATGTTAGTGTGCTGAGGATCATAATCCTGCTGAAAGATCCACTTCCAATTCAACTTCAACTTTCCCATGGATGGGCTCACATTATCTTCAAGCACTCTTTGACATTGTGATTCTGATTTGCAGAGTGGCCAGTACTCACCTACAGGCTTCACAGCGTCTGGAGATTCTTCTTGTGGTCTCTTCCAGATGTGACTGTTGTTAGTGTAGCTAAACAGCTCTAGGAACATCATAATTGGCATGCAATCTGGGGCCTAGATTTTCATTTCATGGATTTAAAGGTGAGATAAAGGTAGGGGTATACTAACCTTTTCTACGTGACTGATCGGTCTATGCACATATTTATATTCTTAATTTATTAAACTTGTGAGATGTGTAATTTGACTGAGGATCTGGCACTGTTTTGGAATTCTGCCGAATCAGCAAGTATGCAACATGTTTAAATTTAAAGTCCAGTTGAGCTCAAATTGGACCCAGACTTACTACCTCATAAACAATCAAACAACTTCATGTAATTTATATTCTCCTGAAGCAATTAGCCTTGGGAGAAAAAAAAAGGTTTCGCGGGTGCACATTTCACAAACACAAATCATTTCTGACATGTCAAAGAAAAATCTCTGAAGTGTAGTGTGAAAACGCTTTCAGAGTCCATTCACACATTGCTGCTGACTGCACAGCCTTCAGATGAATACACAGTGAGAGACATCAAGACCTGCCAGAGTTCAAAATAAAGTCGATTATTGAAAACATTCATGTTGTCTCCAACTATCCCCCAAAGAGCCTCCTGCAATTAGTCCCCTGTTACACAAATGTTTGTACTGGGAGAAATGTTGAAACCATTTTTTTTTTAAATGTTTAATATTAAAATGTTCGGTGGATCTTACCATGCTAAGGATGTGCTTCCTCAGTACACAGACTCTACAGTATAGTGTATCAGCTGGAGGTGTGCTTTATTTTGAGTTATTTATCCTCAATACCAAAAGTCATTGTTTGTCGCTGAGGATTTCATCTTCTGCAGTCTTGTGTTGACATGAAAAACGTCACAATACAGACAGCCTCCACGGACAGATGGATTTAAATTCATCATGCTTCATTCTGAGCTCAGGCATTCAGTACACTCTGCAGTTCATTACCAGCACTGTCTGCGGTGGTAATGACAGGTCATGTTTCAGGTCAGATGCTGATGATTTCTTAGTTGTGTCTGTTGCACAGTTGCAGCAGTGATGAGCATACTGCATGCAGGACCTTTTCAACTAAAAGATGTGACTGGCACTTTCTGTTGAGATGCTGCTAGTAGAGCATGTCTTTTGTGTTAAAAAGGCAAAATTCAGTTTTATACATTCTTGTTGCTTTTTATGAGTTTAACTGTCAGTACGTCAGCTAATCTCTTTGAATGGCATAGACTAAAGGGTCACTAATTGTCATCAGATCTTGATTGCAACATTGCTTCATATGTGATACTGTCTTTTCCAACAGAAGTTAATGAGCTAATGAGGAAAGCAAGTACCAAAACGCTAAAACTCATACAGTTAATACTCTTTATGCGAAATATCTTGAACAGCTATATACGAGACACTGAAGCGAGAACCACCCAACACCCACAAAACCAAAACTAATAAACTACATACAGTACAACAGTTGGAAAAGCCACCCTGTGTATTTATAGACTACCCAAAATATACAAGGAGCTCCATTCAGCATCATTGTCAGCAGCATAAACTCTGTCTTATGCATCTCTAAGAACCTGGCAACCATTTTCCTCACCACATTGAAAACTCTCAAGTCCTACAAGTCTGTCAGTTACTTTCCTTTTACGTTTAGGTCCTGGAGGACTGAGAACCTTCACAGACATTCAGCCAGGTTATATTGATAATATCACCTGTATTTTTGTAAGACAAAACATTTTCCAGTGGCAGGTATAACCCAATACAGGTAGACCACTCTGGGCTAGCAATCAGACTGCCACAACACCAGCATGCAAATTAGTGTGAATAAATTGTACCAAATGCATCATATTTGCCGAGAATGGACTACAAGTATCAAACAGCACACGTTCCACCACACATGAGTGTTTTGTTTACCACTGTGGTCATGGAGACACTTTGATTAACTTTAACCAAATGAGAAGGCTTCCATCAACGTGAACACTTTCTGATTGCCTTGTTAGCTGGAAGGTGAGAGATCAGTATCCCTGAGTGACAAGTTGGGGTTTGTGACACATTCAGGAGTCATCACATGAAAGATGAAATGTAACATTTAACTCTAATTTTCTTTAGGGTTTTCCCAGGTTCAACTCAGTCAGCAACTTCTCTCTATGACTTCACAAGAGACGAGGATCTACAGAAAGCAACAATGACATCTACATATTATACAGTAGCTCTTGCGCTGCCTTCCCATTGACCACAGGCTGCTCTTCCTCTTCCTGTCTTCTCCGTCTGTTAAAAAATCCCAGCTGAGAGGAAAACAGACCAATATTTGTGACTAAACATCAACAGCAACAATGCTGGTAAACAGCATTAGAATGCAACAGCTCTGACATGAAAAAAAGAAATATGCGTAAAAGTAAGCCTTTGCTATAAATGACTTAAAAACAGTTCTCATCACTGGCAGATACAGGTACAGGTTATTTCACTGATAACTTAATTGTTCAATGTTCCCACACATGACTAAGACAAAACTGTGATATTCAGCCTTGTTCATCTTCATCCAAGTGGTCATAGTCTTATTAAGGTCAAAGGGTCATGACATCATTCACTGTCATGACTGCATAAAAATGTTCAACCAACTCAATTACAACTACAAGTTCTTGAAATGTCCAATGTGAAAGCTTTTCTCTGCTAGGCCGAGCATAATATACACTCCTGAGAAATGGTTCAATTAGGACTGAATAATGACATTGTTTTCTTAATGACTCTCTCCATTAAAGACATTACTGCAGATAAACAGCCGGCTGGCGCAGGGAGAATGGACGAGTAGTGTCAAACATTTCTATCTGCTGTAAATTCCAAACCAAACTATATTGTTACTGCTCTTTATTTTGTGTTATTTCTTCGGGAGAGTTGTAATATGAGTATACAAATTCATGGTTTTTGCTGAGGATATAACTTTACACAGTTTATACGTTATCCAGAGACAGATGGATTAAATTCCAGCATGCTGCCCAGCATTCTCAGCTCAGCATGCTCAGTGCACTCTGCAACTTATTACCAGTGCTACCTACAGTGGCAATGACAAAAAACAAACAATATCAAAACAGAGCTTCTGCAGATTTTCAGCAAAGAAATCACATTAATGCCAGAAGAAAATGTAACAAAAGCTGATGGAGTTAAAAAGCAGAAATTTCACGCAAGGTAGAATATTACAGTTTCCCTAAAAACAACTTAAATCCAGCATGGAGTCACACAGAGATCAACACTACGATTCTGAGAGATTGTGTAGATCTTAGAGTCTACTAATTTATTGTGGCATTGACTTCTAAAAAGTCCCAATTGTGCTGTAAAGAAGACATGCCAGAAGATGCATGAACTGAGAACAGGAAATTATCACTGAGCATGGACTGCCATCTAGTGGAAGAGCAGAGGACTGCACCTTTCAGCCAGGGAGAATTTCAGACCAACGAGGAAAGGGCCACATAGAGAGTATAGTCTGAATCCAAGTTAACTAGGGGCAATGTAAATTTGAAACCATAAATTAGTTAAAAACAAAGAACACCATCCTGGACAACAAGGATGAGAGCATGTGAGCAACTAAATCCACGAGGTTAATCAGCTGATGATCATATAGAACCGGTTAAAATTAGGCTCAATCTAACTTTAGTCTTCCGGAGAAATGTAATTCTTGACTATTTATTCATAATAAATTCAGGTCTTTTACTGTAATTCGTCCTTATTTTTGGGAGTGAAAACTTTCCATTGGCCGCATGTCTCGTTGTATAATTATGACTGCCTGAACTATACTGTAGTTTTTTGTGTAGAACTTGTGGGGTTTTTGTTATGAGTACATTTCTTACAAATATCAGTAATGAATAAAACAATCTGTCACTGACCATCAACCAACCAAGATTTCTATGCATTTTAAATACATTAGTTCTGAGATCAAAGCCCAGGACAATGCGAATTGCTCCATTTGCACTTTTTGAAGTTTATTAATTGTGTCTGCTGTGGCGTTTGACCAGACCACTGAACAGTAGTCAAGATTTGACAGAATTAGAGCTTGTATTATTAGTTTAGTTGATTTTGGTGATAAATATGCTTTGCATCTTCTTATAACAGAGATGCCACTTCTCATTTTATTAACAACCATGTTAATATGCGTTTTCCATGTAAGCTTGTCATCAATGACAACTCCCAGCAGCTTGGTCTCCTGAACCTGATTGATACGTACTTCTTTAATTTTCAGGTCTAACTGAGGATTTTTACTAATGCTGTGGTGAGAGCCCATTATCATACAGTTAGTCTTGGATACATTCAAAACAAGTTTGTTGCAGTTAACCCAGTCCACAACTGCTTTTAACTCTTCTTTCAAAATTGCATTTAGCTCCCCGTTGGATTGTGCAGCGGCATATATGGTCATCAGCATACATTCCTATGTTTGCATTTCTCAGAACAAGTGGTAGGACATTGGTATAAATAGTGTACAATAACGGCCCTAAACAACTCCCCTGTGGTACTCCACATGATACAACATTGTCCTCAGAAAAACAGCCATTAAAGAAAACTGTCTGTGTTCTGTCGGTTAGATAACTCCTTAGGGAGGACAAAGAAGACCCCTCAAACCCATAACATTCAAGTTTTTTCAACAGTAAATTGTGGTCAATTAGGTCAAATGCAGCTGAGAAATCAAGCGTAACCACACCAACTAGTTTCTTTTTATCTAGTTCCCTCAGCCAGTCATCTGTCATTTGAGGTCCCAAGGCTTATTCAGATACTGAAGGGACAAACACACATACTGACTGGTAGCAAATAAGCCTTTTTCTCCTTTGTATTGACTGTATTTTGTTTTGTGTTTACGCTCTTTGAACATTTTGCTACAGGTCCGTGAAGTGGAAAGAGAAGAATCCAGCTATACCTGACAGTGTTGGAAAAAAGGCTCTTCACTGCGACATATGTCGACATCTTGGTGAGTGGTGCCCTGCTTCGAACTCTGACTCCTGCCACAAGCACAGTGGGGATGATACATCTCATGCATGGCTAATTTCAGGCCATTAAATCTCAGAGATGTGTCATTATGGTCTTATTAATCCCTTTCCTTTTCTATCAAATATCCATTCTTCTTTTCTTTTATGTCCACGATTGCGGCAGCTGCTTTGTGACAGTAGACAATACTCTCACCCTCAGGACTTGGATTGCCAGTGGCAAGGACGTATGCTCCTCTTGATAAATGAACACAGGCTTGACTTCATCACATCAATGCTAAGTATACTGAATTAGAAATAACAAAAAAGATGAACAAAAATACTTGTAAGTCCATCACTTATCATCCTCAGTCAGTTTGATGATGCACCCTAAGTATTAAAATGGTTAATTACCTGGCTAGCTGATTAAGAGAACCTACCAGCCACATTTAGCAAAGAGTAAAAACAATCCAGCTCCTCATGAATATCTTTTTTTCTTTCTCCATGTTCTGTAACAGGGGACTAATATCTTTAAGACAAATATTGATCATGTTTTCTACCAATGTTTTACAAAAGTCATGCATTGAGAAAAACCTTTTAGGAGAACTTACACTTGCAAGCCAACAGTATTTTTGGGTTTGGGTTAAGGGAAGCGGGATGGAGGATTTCCAGCAAAGGTCAGAGGTCAGTGACCAGCAATACTGTTTGCCTTGAACACCCTAAATGGCATAAGAGGACAATACAAGATTGCTAAACTATGATACTGCATAACATGTGATGGGTGGAGGGTCACCCTAAAAGACTGAGTGGATTAGCAGATGCAATAAAACCAGCATTAGATTTGGTTCAATAAAATAATAAAACATTGATTCAAAATAATTCAAGTGTCTTTAATATGAATTTTAGTTATCTTACATATTGTTAGGACTGTGTGCTAATTTAATCAATGATAAACAGCAACCGCTTATTAACTGCAGCATGGCAGCGAGAAAACGATCCGTTACCATTTAGATTTGATCATCTTCAAAACAGTACATTTCTTTGACTTCATTTGTCTTTTCCATATCCAGTGGGAAAAAGCCAGAGGGAAATTCAAAAATGTTTCTGTTATTAGTATGTTTAAATATATTTATCATGAAATGGCTGAAAACAGCCAGTCTAGCAGTCAGTCCTAGGATCAGCTTGCAAGCCTGTCATTTAGGTAGTTGGACGTCTTGTTGTCCTGAAGCAGAGACTTTGTGATGTCATATAGCTTCTGCTGGTAGGCCAGCCTATAGCGGCTGTACACATCATCACAGTAGGTCAGCAGGCGCTTCACGTTGGGAGTGGCGCTGGTGGGAGCATTGTCCAGCCTGAGACAAAAACAGATGCACGGGTTGTTTAAAGGCAAACACTTAGGAGGAGCACTACTCACGTATGTCTGTTGACTTACTTTTTGAAAATGTCTTCAAACAAGGTGGGGGTGAATGGACAGTGGCGTTTAAGCTCCTCCAAATAAGCAAAGTCTCCATTCAGGATCACCTTCTGGTACAAAATCTCAGCCCAGTCTGGACTATAGCTGTAGGCCTCAGCCACCACAAACACCTGGAAACAGTGGTTATAATCAACTGAATGATGGGGTATGAGAAACATGTTAGAACGTCAAAGAACATTTCTGTCATCCTAAATCATTTTACCAAAACAAGACCTATTAACAGCTACCTGGCAACGAGCCTAGAAGCCAAACTACGTTTCCCAACATGACATTTTTTTTTGTGGCAAATACATAGCTGATTCAGGGCAGCACAGTGACGAGGTGTAAGAAGGTCCGGGGTTCGAATCCATGGGCCGACTGGGCCTTTCTGTGTGGAGTTTGCATGTTCTCCCTGTGTCTGCGTGGGTTCTCTCCAGGTACTCCCGGATCATTAAGTTGATTGGTGATTCAAAATTGGCCGTAGGTGTGAGTGTGAATGGTTGTCTGTCTCTCTGTGTTAGCCCTGCGATAGACTGGAGACCTGTCCAGGGTGTACCCATGCCTTCCACCAGATGACAGCTGGGACAGCTGGTGTACATTACACTTATATTGCTTGCCTTGTGTGCAATTACTGTTTATTGTAGTACCTACATTCTTTTATTTTTACTGGCTGCAGGTACAAAAATATATTTCACTGTGCACTGCACTATGTATAACTGTGCATGTGACAAATAAAACCTATCTATCTATCGATCTATCTATCTATCTATCTATCTATCTATCTATCTATGACAGCTGGGATAGGCTCCAGCAGACCTCACAACCCTTAACAGGACTAAATGGGTATAGAAGATGGATGAATGAATGAATAGTTGATGAACTGATTATGCTCCAGGAAAAATCTGCCAGGCCATTCAAATTGTTTGGGCAGGCTTTATGTGGTGAGAGAAAGAACAGTAATAACAACGTAGCCCTCCATGTCGACTGATTACCATAGAGTTGCAGTGTTTTTCTTTTCTCTGTGTCGGCTGAAATCCCCCGATAATAAAATCCTAATGGAGAGTTAAATACTGAAAAGAATATGGCTATGCCAGGTCATGGGCAACCCTGTTTTTCATGATTTCCATAATGATGAATAGCGTATGACAAACATACACTATTTGAAATGTGGTGGAACGCTTGTTCATCTCACATGGATTATCACAACACGCATTAGAGAGGAGTGCTGAGAATCAGTTTCTAAGCAGTGACAAAATGATGAAAGTAGAGCAGATAGAGACCTGGTAGCATCGTGGCAGAGCTATGGCAGCATTCAGCAACTCTGCAGGGCGCAGGTTGATGATGCGCAGGTCTGATCCCTGGTTGAGGAAGTGGAGCTGAAGAGTAACCAGTTTAGCCGTCTGGACACAGCGATTCGCCTGGCGTACACAGGAGTCCTGGCAAAGCACACACACGTGCAGTGAAAGTCTGTTCTGTCAGGTGATTAAAAGTATAAACACAAGTACACACACAGGAGCTCACCTTGGAGAAGCTCTCTGCAGCGTCCTTCAGCAGACCTAACACCTTGACTAATGAAGCCTTCAGCTCAGGAGTGACAACTGGTAGAGAACACAGTATAGTTGACACTACTAGGATCATACAAGATAAAGAAGTGTAGAAAGATTTTTCTGCATTCTTGTACTGAAAAGCTCACCCCAGGCTTGAGACTCAATCATCTTGAGCTGTGTCCTGGCAGCCATTTCGTGGTTTTCTCCGATCTCCCTTCTCATGCTGAAACACAGCGCCACCATATTGTATTTCTCACTGTCAGCCGGAAGGCAGCGCTTTATGTAATCAAGCAGAGCTGTCTTCAGACTGGTGCTCTGCAACAAGGAGGTAATGATTAGCAGAAACACACAGTTCATGTGCAAAAATGGAAACTATTTAAAAACAAATGTGTCAGTACTAACTATATATGACAGATATCTCTACTTTTTACTGTGAGTGTCTAACCTGTCCCTTCTCTGTGTCCAATTTCTTTCTCAGCAGCATCTCGAAGCAATGGTTTTGATGCAGCAGGTCGAAGATGTACGTCATCTCATTGTACCTGCCGATGCCTGTGAGCAGGCGCACCTATAAACACAACCTTACTTTAACTGGCTATTCATACCAACAAACAAAAGAAGGCAATGATGTGACAAAAAGACACCTTGCTGTTTATATGAACACAGATTGTTATCATATGAAAGCTGTATATTCGGTAAGGACTGACAATCCAACGACTCAAAACATCCATGTCAGGTTCTTGCTTGTAGGTTCTGTACTGAGGAAGGTTCAGAATATGTTCAGCTTAGTGTTTGACAAAGGCAGCCTTACTGAATCAAAAGTGCAAACCTTTCACAGAACTCAAGTGGAACGATCCATGCTATAATCAGCTGGGTTTAATCTTCATAACGGGACTTAAACGACAGAAGCACACTGCAGCACCACATCATAGCAGCTCTGTGCCAATAAATTGCTAAATGCTATGTTCCTTCAGTAATCCAGGGAATGGACATAGAGACAGTGGACTCTTAGAAGTACCCGAACAAAAAAATGGACTCCACTGACCATGCTAGGTCACTTTATAAGAAAGGCCAGAGCAGATTCTACCTGCTAAGGACACCTAGGTCCTTCAGACTGCAGGGAACACTGTCAGTCATCCTCTATGCAGTGGTCTGCTGGAGCAGCAGCATCTCAGCAGCAGACAAAAAGAGACTGAACAGACTGGTGAAGAAGGCTGGCTCTGTTCTGGGCTGGCCTCTTGAGCCTGTGGAGGTTGTGGGTGATTGGAGGATGGAAACAAAGCTGTCATCCCTGATGAAAAACCAGTCTCTGACTATTTGTGAAACTTCTGATTCATGAGGAGCAATGCAGCTCCTGTCCTAACAGACCATCAAATTGCAGAACTACTTATGGGTGTTGGACTCTGACAAGGATCTCCATCTGCAGCCAGTATAATGACATTGTGGCATTCGTTCATGAAGCCTGATGGTTTATGGCATGTGAGGTGGGCAACATGACAGCAATTCCAAGTGTGAGGTCATGATGCATTGCAGGAAGACGGTGGTTGGCTCTCCACATTGCCACCGCAAGCAAAGGACTTGAAGTATCACAGCGTTTTGTTCATGAGTAGCTGTAAAACGGAGCAAGAGAGGGATGGGCAGATTGGTGCAGCATCAGCAACAATGCAGACACTGTGTTGGCCTGTCATGGTGACAAGAGAGCTAGGCTGACCTTGGAGTCAAAAGGGAACAGTTGGGGTGGTTCAGGCATCTTGGGAGGATGATTCTTGGGTGCCTCCTCTTATGCCTCCAGATTATGTACAATATTACATCATTTATGAGGGATCCAAGAAAACACTGTAAGGTGTACCCCTGGTACAACATGCTCAGTTGGTTGGAATGGAAATTTCAGTCTAATTTTTCCAGTGATAATGAATTTACACACTTGCTGAGAAAGGAGAGTCTGTTGTGGACTAGAATGGCAGAATCTTTATGGCTTTCAGAACTGTGCTCAAGTCTTACCAGCAGGCTGTGGTGCTCTCCTGGAGCCAGATAGGTATGGCTGAGGTGACGGGCAGCTTGGAGCACTCTCACAATGCCCTCCATGTTACAGGTGAGACTGAAACAGTCATGAGCCACAATCAGGAGCTCTACAACTACAGGACAAAAGAAAGGGGTTTGGTTTCCTCTCTGTTCCTAATTGTTCAGCATAACATTTTAAAACAGTTATATTAAACATGCTCCCAAACAGCTGTTCATTTGCAGTCAAAATAAATCATACAACAGCTTTGTAAAGTCTTGACTACTGAGCAGTATTGTCAAATACTAGAAATGCCTGAATATAATATTAAAGTGGGTTCTAAGGACCTGGGTAACGCATTTGGTTGCTAGAGGAAATAAATACATGACGACAGACTGAGACAGTCTGAACAATGCTGTCATAAAAATGATTGTGATCTGAGTGACTGATATAAAAATGTGATTTCTAAAGGTTAATATATGTCCTAGATGTTCATATTTGATCTGAATGAGAAAGGGCCACAATTTTTTTCTCATGTGGATACAAACAGGGTCATTAGAAAATGATTTTACATATTTCCATATTTTCTAATATGTTGTCTTATAACAATCTGCATATTGTAGAGATGTTTGATCAAAATTTCTTGGATGTATGTGGCACATGTGTGTGTGCATGTCATACTGCAGTTTAGGTCCCTCAGAGGCACTGTGTTGAGGTTTTCCAGCAGCTTGAGTCCCACCAGGTTTGGGTCGTCACACAGTTTGATCAGCTGGACCAGTGAGTCTTTTCCCTCCGACATCCTGAATACCTGCTTCTCCACTGGTGACACAAACACACACAAAGGTTCATTTGAGGAGGACATATCCTGAGTTGTGAAGCAACACACAGTGGTGCTTAAAACAATTTGTACACTCATAATTTTCTACATTTCTGCATATCAATGACCTAAAACATCAGCGTAATTTCACACAAGTCCTGAAAGTGGACAAGGTAGATCCCAACGAAACACATGAAATAAATAGTATAGTTGAGTATTTGTTTATATTATATATATATATATATATATATATATATATAGAGAGAGAGAGAGAGAGAGAGAGAAGTGTATCTCTTGAGATACAAGTTCATTTTGAGGCCAAATTAGAGTCCGTCTGTCCATAAGTGTTTCCAATCAATGTACTGAGACAAAGGTGTTATTCAGTGCCTTGTTTTGTTAAAAGAAATTG
The DNA here is from genome assembly GCA_005024645.1 of Planiliza haematocheilus. Lineage (NCBI taxonomy): Eukaryota > Metazoa > Chordata > Actinopteri > Mugiliformes > Mugilidae > Planiliza > Planiliza haematocheilus. Next base: position 1,232,848 of record SRSE01001160.1, read on the forward strand.
TTTAAATATGTTTAAGAGTAATGAATTTATATATGCATATATGATTCCTTGCCCTTTAGTGGTAAACATGTATTTAGACCATTAGAACAAAAGTGCTGATTCAGGCATTTATCAACACACACTTTATCACATTAGACAAGATAAGGCCACTTCTTTGGGGTACCTAATAAAGCAGTTATGCTCAGTGTCCATGTAGAAGTGGACCTTGAAGATCACATTTGACCCTGATTTGACCTGAGAATGCTGATCTTCTCTGATTGTCTGGGTGAAAACCACATGCGTTTAATCCTCACTGAAAGGCACAGGGGCGCAATTTAAAATGTGTGTGGAAGTTACCAAATATGGTTCCTTGCCCCATAAAGGGTTAAATGAGAGGCTCATGTTTAGGGATGAAATATGCCAAGTTAAGGTCCTGCCGTTAATCCAACAGAAATGTTATCCAACAGTTAATGTGAGCAGATGACTGATCAGAACGTATGAGAGATGTTTGGTTGCTGTGATTGCTAAGAAGGGGGTCATAACAGATACTGAAAACAAGGTTCACTTGTTTTTGCACCTCACAGATATGTACAATAACACAACACAAATGCATAACATCTGTGTTTCATTTGTTTGATTGCGTTCTCTTGATCTACTTTCAGGACTTCCGTGAAAAATGTTTTGAGTGATTTCTATGCAGAAATTACATCTAAAGGGGAGAGGGGTATCTTTACAGTAGACGGCACTGTACAGATAGACATTTTAAGCACTATGATATGTGACCTCAAATGGGCAAACCTGCTCTGCTCTCACCAGACTGCAGCTCCTGGGTGGAGGTCATCAGTGCCTGAACCACAGCAGAAGAGACCAGTGCAGCTACAGTATATCCAGAGAGACCCTGAGCTCTGATGAAGGCCTGAGCCTTCCTAAAGCGTTCTGGTTGCTCTGACAGCAGCAGCTTCTCCAGCACAGAGCAAGGTTCCTCCCTGTAGATCTGAGTGAAGGAGCACTGCAGCTCCTGAAGGGCACAAAGGGCACAGGAGTTAACAACAAGAATAAAAAGGTTGATGCTGCATGAAAACAGATGTTGTGCTAACTCACTCCACCCAACACATCTCGTCCCTGTCAGCACAGGCATACCTTGGAGAGCTGGTAGAGACTGAGGACTTGTCTGCAGTAGTTACTGCCATGGCGACACTGATCCACTAGTTTCTGGAGCTGGGCAGCAACCTCATCTTCAGGGAATGGCAGCATCACAAATGAGGACAGGCTGCTGAATGACTGAGCTGGAGGGGATAGAAAGGCACAGCAAAACATAACATGTAACTCTGATTACTTCAATGATGCAGCGTTTCCGAAGGATTGTTTATTTGCATTGGTAAAAAGGACGCTGCAACATTTTAGCAGACTCTAGATATCTCCTGCGATCAAACAGTTGGCCACAGTAGTTAGTGGTGGTGTTCCACCAGGTTCAATTTCAGGTCCTATTTATTTTTTTGTTTGTTTTTGTAACTTGTCTCCTTTGTAAACTCCTGATATATAATATTTGTATTTGGCAATTTAATGATACACAGAAGTGCTGCCATTGTCGTTTATACTTTAAAACTGTGTTTCAAAGTAGTTCAGTGCATTTAGTCAGGAACTTCTGCTGGCCAGCATTACAGGGAGAGACAGGAGCGTAGCACCAAATTCTGGGCCCTGTACACTCTTAATGTCAGTGGGCCCCTATCCATGCCAGTTCATTAAAAAAAAAAAAAAAATTAAAAAGTCAGGATTTTCATGGGCCCTCTCCCTACTTGGGCCCTGGGCAGTCAGGTCCCCCTTTTGTTTATATACAAATAAATTAATAATTATGTATGGCTACAGATTAAAGATCATAGACAACAAAGTCATTTTTTTTATGCCAATATTTTTGTAATTTTACTCTAGTAAAATTTGGGATGTATGGCATTTAACTTTCTCAGGGAATCATTGCCACTAACAATGGATAGATTAATGTACAGTATGTAAATCAGGTGGAAGCTTACAACTAGTAAGGCTCTTGATTGCTGGTGCTTCAGAAGCCTCTTCTCGTGGTTCAGGTTTCAGGTCTCCAGATGCCAGGCATCGGCAGCGCAGGACCACCCTCATGTCTGGGTGGTACAGGGAGAAATAACGGCAGACACGACTAGCTTCATGGATACTGCCCTCATCTAATAACTTGCTGATCAGTTCTGCCAGAACGCTCCTCTCCTCTTGACTTAATTCTGATCCAGCATTCATTTCCTCCTGCTCCTTTGAGGAACCCGGCAGCCCCTCCAAACTGAGGCATGTCTCTGTATTAAGAACTGATATGTTGGAGAACGAGAACTCTTTCATGAGCACTTCGTATGTGTTCATTTCAGGTGTGCCCGCAGGCTGCGGCAGGTTAAAAACGCTCTCCTTCTCCATGGCGAGAGTCAGAATGTGCTTACGGACCCTGCTGAGCCACAGCTTTTTCTCCAGGCTCTCCAACTCACTCATGGGAACTGGGTTGATATGGGAGAGCCAGTGAGCAACAATGCTGAACATTAGGCAACGCTCCTGAATGTCTAGCAGCTCCATTTGAGACTCTGCACCCATTGGGGATATGGCTGAACCAGTTTCAGATTGAGACAGGAAGAACTTAGAGACGGATTCTGGATCACTGCTGTCTGCTTTCAGTTGGTCGTGACACTTCTTCCAGAAAGTTATCCGAGTCTCTAGTCTCCTCCACTGTTGCTTAGACCTCTGGGAGTTCACTTCCTGTAGTAGCTACAAGGAAAACAGAAAACAAAATTGTCAAATATGATGCCACAAAGTTTCAGTCAAATAGATGAAGACTGCAGCATGTTTTATTAATTTAATATCTGATACAAATGTTTCAGCTGTTTACCAAAACATACCTAAGTTAGTTATATAATGAATACATACTTATATTGTAGACTCAGGCCTTTAATTATTTATTAAAAGTGAATACAAAATTCATCTGGAGAATATGAATTGGTTTGTTACAGTCGCTTACATCAATTCATATTTAGCTGTGATAGATCTCATCATCATTATACCAGGCCTGAGGATCTGAGTAATATGTCTAGGACATGAAAAATGGACTGCATTGATCATAAGAAGGTAAACCTTCTCAAGCCCAAATTATTTATAACCACCTCCGCTAACTCTAAATTATTGCATTCTAAAAATATTGTATTGGCCGAGCCTAAAATGTAAATTAGAACGACAATGAGCACTGGTGGATCAGACCTGGTTGAGCAGCAGGCCATGGACGGGCAGACCAGCCAGCAGGGCGACCTGCCTGGCCTGGCTGTAGCGCCCCCTTGCTTGCAGAGCGTCCACTGCGGCCTGGAACTCCTCCTGCTGGACGGAGGGAGAACTGCACTGCAGCAGCCTGGGAGACAGGCTGACCTCTGACCCCTGCAGCAACTGACTCAGTTGACTCAACTTCCTGAAGTCTGGACCTATGTGCACACACAGAGAGGCAAACACAAAACAAATTGGCATATTTGTCAATTTGCACAGTGTGTTCAAATGTCAAATATCAGCAAGGCGACAATAATTAGCTCATCTCCTGAGCTATGCCTGACACTTTTGGACATATTTTGATGAAGTACTGGACTCTCACATCTCACCGTTTGATTTGAGGAGTTTGTCCACCTCAGCCAGGAGCTGCAGCAGCCGGTGGAGGTCATACTGGGAGGAGCAGCGTTGCAGAATTGTGAGGAGCAGCACAGACGCTTGGCTCTCCACCCACTGCAGGGGGAGGCTGCCAGGGGCTACTGGGCCTCCATTTCTCAGCTGTATCAGCAGGATGGAAGGGTGAAAGATATATACTTTCTTAGTGTACAGGCAACATGGGATTTATGAAAACCTCCACCCAAGAGTGTGGACAACTACATTACCACATAGAAGGTGGCACGTATGTACTTTTATATCTGTAAGTAGAGGTTAGCTGATGAATAGTACTTTTTATGAAATAAAGTGGGCAGTGATGCAGAGCGGTTGCTGGGACTCACTGTGATCAGCGTCCTCTGGAAGTCCAGCAGCTTTGATTTGGCCTCAGTAAAGTTTCTGTAGTCACAACATAACTCAGACATCTTGAGCACCAACACAAGAGGACAGTCCTGAGAGGTGAAAAAAAAAAAAGGATTATTCAATTATTTCTTCAAGCAACAGTTTTAGAGAAACATTATCTGAATAATGGATATCCTGTATTGTTTACTTCTACTCTTTCAGTGTTTTTAAAGAATCAGTCACATCACAACGAACCAAGGTACTCCACGTGAAGTTCAACACTGAGGAAAAAAAAAAACCCTAGAAACTAAGAAAACTATCAAATCCCTGACAGTCTAGTAAAGGAGAAAAAGAGGAAAACCTCGAGTTCAGTATGTTGGACATTCAAATGTCTAGAAATGACTATGTTACATAGTATCAGCTACAGTATTAAGAGTAGAAGCCCCCAATCATGTCTGATCTAGTATGCTCTAATCCAGTATGTATTATTCTTTCTGGACCACTTTATGTGACTCTTTCACTTAACTCTTTTATAACCCTTAACCCTGACCTACATAAGCTGGTCCAGTCAATATATCCTGCTGAATTTAAAAAAAGAATAAATCATCAGACAAGAAATAGACACTGTGGTACACTCATATAATGTCTAGTGCTTTTACCCTCTGGAAAAGCTCAAAGCCTCGTATAAGGGGCCTGACGTGGCCCCGTCCTAACAGTGTCTTCCAGATGATTGACAGGTCGTGCAGGTTCCACTCATGGTTCTGGGGTGCTTTAGCCAGGTGAGAGGTGGCTTCCCCAGCAGTGGCGTCATCAATGGAGGTCAGCACCCACACACAGAGGCATGGCAGCAGCTCTGATGCCTGTTAGACAGACAGGAGGCGTATTATCAAGAACCGATGTTTGGTTTCAAGTGCACACCCTAGACTGGGATTATATTGTGCCTTGACACATATCCCAGTGTGGAGCGACTGCAGGTGTGCTAGACAACCAGACAGAGGAGATGATTCATTTGATATTTCTCATACCTCAGTGAATATACAGTTACCCATCCAGATCTGTACACAGTAAAGTTTGAGTTATTAACTTAATTTCATCCTGAAATGTTAAGATTATTGTTCATAATTCATAAAGTTAGGGGTATCGTCATTTTTGTTAAGGAATATGTGCACTATGGCTATCTGAAACATATTTGTTTTTTTATTCCCCAGCTATGTTTGTATATACCAGCATGTATCTCAACCCTGATCAAATTAGAAATTGTCCTCTAAGGAGTAGCAGGGTTTGCTGAGCATGTTTTGTCCCTTTACCTGCAGACAGGCAGCAAGTATAGCCAGTGGGGGGCAGTGTTGCACCAGTGCCTGCTGCAGCAGGTACCTGCAGGGCACTGGCTCCTCATGGCTCTGAAGGAGGACCTGGAACAGCTCTGTTGGATGCTGTGGTCTGCCCGAAGCTTCGTCTGCTCTCGGGGAACCCAACTCCTCCTGAGGGTCTCGGCCCCTCCTTTCACTGTACAACTGTAAGTCCTGAAAGGCCAGACTCAGATGGGTCTGCAATGTAGGGCCAAACTGAGCAGCCATTGACTTCACCTGGAGGGGAGAAACAGAAGTAGACAAAATGCTTTAAGCACTGTAACTGCAACAAACAGCAGTAAACATTCTGACAGTCCGTGACGGTGTTGTTATCACTTGGAGCTTTAATTAAGGATGTCGTGGGTGTGTGTTCACCTGCTGAGGAGGGAAGTTGTGCAGTTGGACAAATAATAAGAAGAGGATGAACTGTCCGTCAGCTGCGCAGTGGGTAGGGTAAACAGAGCTGAGCTTCAGAGCGTGGAGCTGACAGAACTGAACAGGTAACGCCCACTCCTGAGCTGCGTCATACGATGACCTGACAGAAAACAAAGATGAGCATTTAAGGTCAACTCAATTAAGTTCGAGCAGAGTGTGAGTAGAGGTGTCTTCGCTCAAGCTACGCAGTGTGTTATATCACACTATAGGTGTTATCCCTTGTTCCTCATTACTCCTTCCTATCTAACTGCAGGGTGTGATCATATCCTGTATTGATGTTCTCAATCACCTGAGGAAGACTTTTCTGTTTTTCCTTAAGTGTCTAACTACTGCACAAGCACCAAAGTAACCAAATGTAAACTGTTAAATGATGTCTTTGTCATGTATTGAAATGCAGATGTCACTTTTGTCACTCTTGTACCACATTGTGCAATGTGTAATGATGCATGAAGACATTAGTATATACAAGATGGACTGACCTGTTGATGCCTTTCTGCTCCAGACTGTCTGTCACTGCAGCTTCCAGGTAACCAATAAGCTCCTCTGCTGCTCCAGGTTCTGCCTCCACCAGCTTTACACCTTTAGACACTGAAACAAGACCAGAAAGAATGAAAAAGTGTGTCTAAATGCTCTGTTGGAGCAACGTGTGTGTGTGTGTGTGTGTGTGTTCTGCGTGTATACCCAGAGTATGCAGATGCTGTGTGGGACTGGTGTTGGGGCTGTGCTGGTTCCAGTGCTGCAGGATCATGTTCATGGCTCTGATGTCGACCCTCAGCTTGAGGCTGCACACTCCCAGCAGTTCACAGAAACAAACAGCAGCAGAAGTCACCGACGGCAAATTAAAGCACTGCAAGGCCAACCTGTACACCTGTCTCCAGGCCTGCTGCAACCTAAAACACAACCCACATATAGATCAATGTTTGTGTTTACTGCTTCTTTAATCCTCACATTATGCTCATCTATAGGTAACCATGCCAACTCACAGTAGCCTGACGTCACTGCCGCTGCTCATCTGCTGGACGAGGAAGGTGGCATATGCAAAAGACGGTCGGCCATGACGTAGGTAATACAGAAAGTCCAAGTTCTCCACCAGAGCAAACCTATTGACCAGATGAGGGCTGGAGAAATGAGGCAGATCTGATGTTTCTGTGGAGAAACACCACAAAGGCACAATTATTACTTGTACCACTTCTTTTATTTATGCTATTGTTGCAACCATTTCTCTTACTGCTGTCTCTACTACTGCCTGTGCTTACAAAACTTCTGTTAGTAATATTTCTGCTGCTACATTACTGATTCACCTATCAGTGCTACATTTTAACAATGCCTTGATTCGTAAACAGAATTTGAGGACATTGCTTGTTTTTAGATCATACCGGTAGAGTTGAGGGTGTTTGCCGCCTGCCAGCCAAAGAGCCTGGATGGGTCCAGAGGATGCAGGGACTGGGGAAATACACCAACATGCACTCAAAATACACACAATGCACTCTTAACAAACAGAAAAGCCAAAGTGCTGACCAGCCACTGTTCAAAGGTCAGCTGTTCTGCTCATGTAAAAACAAACAGAATGTAAGAACACTCATTAAAACCAGCAGGCAGCAGTATAATTACAGGTCACACTTTGGATCAAGACACTTATTACTGGAGATTATGGTATGTATGGAAGCTTCCAGGGTTGGAGTTATAATCTGAGTATTGTGCAGGTCTAACTAACGTCACGGATGAGGCCAATAAATAATAATGTGTGTGCCAAAGACGCACACACATAAAACAGGACTGAGATCCATTAGAGACATCAGCTGTATGTGAAACTCAGCTGAATCTGGACAGATCAGATCTGAAAACGCATAGGGAGATGCATGTTAATACCAGGTCTGAACACACATACCTAAAGCTGGTCACAAAGATGCCATCGGCTAGCCCCAGACTGGCTCTTAATGCAAGGCCTGAACAGGCCCCAGCACTTGAGAACCAATCTCCGTATGTAACAGTACGGTACATACAGTATCTTTGTATGCAAATAAACACTGACATTATCTGCAGAGCTGCAAAATCTTGAAATGGGTGCAGCCCTCAAGGCTCATTACTGCTGTAAGGAGATGATACATATTCTGGAACAAGCTATGAAGTCTCCTTTTCCATCAAGATGATCGATAAACATATGCCACTATGTTTTTTAATGATGGAATCACACACAGTGTACTGATAAAACACAATTTCATTTGTTCATTCTCGTTTAGGTTTATCTAATAATTAGTCAGTTAACAGCTACAAGGACAGGATATTTTTAAATGATCTCATTACTAATGAACAGACATTATTAACTGCGCCCTTTTCTTTTCAAGCCATCTTTTTATTCTCCTGAATGAATAAGAAAAAAAAACTGCTTGTCCAAGAGCACCTCCGCTGAGTGGTCACCTTTAACGTGACCCACCACACATTCAGTGTTGACACTATCAAAGGAAGGCGGTCAAATGGGTCCCAGGCCACCTCCATGTGTGCTTTGAGAACGGATTACTCTTCACTGCACCCTGGGTGTGTTTAGACCGGTACTTTACACTGGTCACTTGTGATCTGATTACTCAGGACAGACGTTAATGTAAAGTCTGAGCAGGGCCTCTAGCTCCTGTATACTGTATGCTGTATTTCTATGAGGTCTGTCCGTGACAGCTGTGAATGTACCTGCAGAAGGTGATAAATGGAAATGTCAGATGGGCTGCTTCCACGAGGTCCAGCAGGGAACAGGGCAGCCCTCAGTTTGGCATGAGGGCCCAGAGCCATTTTCAGAAGCTGGGGGTCCACTGTCCTCTCTGACTTGCTGAGTCTATCGCCCTGGAACATCACCTACACACAGCAAGCCATGGGGGGGGGGCAGCAAATCATCAGAATTCATCGGGATCAAATTGTGAAAGAGTGGTTTAGGGAGCATGAGACATCATCTTCACACATGGAATGGCCACCACAGAGTCCAGACCTTAACCCCACTGAGAATCTTTGGGATGTGCTGGAGAAGGCTTTTAGAAGTGGCCAGACTCTGCCATCATCAATATGAGATCTTGGGGAGAAATTAATGAAACACTGGATGCAAATAATCCAGTGAAGTATTTTAGTGGCACCTTTTTTTTGGCCAGACAGTGTGGTAGACGCATTGTTTACCTGGTCTATTCCTCCAGGGGCAAACATGATGGCAGCCAGAGCCAGAAGACTATGTCCTTCTAACAGCAGACTGCTGAGAGATGCCTGGCTGCCTGGTAACAGTACTTGAGCACTGGTTAAACTAGCCTGAAAGACCAGTCCTGGATCTAGAACAACAGAGACAGAGAGACATGGAGACGAAGAACTACTGAAAAAGCATCATTGTACAAAGAAAAATAAATGTTTATTAAGAGTAGTGTTACTGTTAATTGTTGACCAGAAAAACGCTTAAGAAGGATGAGCCTGCAATTTACCTACAACTTAACGTATGTATATTTAAATTAAGAACCCTCTTTCAAGAAGGCTAAATTACTGCCCTGGTATGAGCGTGAGTTGTTGCAATAGTGTAGTACCTGATAGATCTCTAGTGATCTCCTGGATCTTTACTAGCATTTCAAACCAGGGCTGACTCTCAGACAGGTTCTCATTGGTTAGGAGGGAACAGTTTCTCGGTGTCAGTCTGTGGAGAGAAGACGCAGAACTCAGCAGTCATTTTTACTTACTCCTATTTTAAAATCAATTAAACTGCTGTAAAAAAAAAATCACACTATCAACACACACACCTATAGTGTTCCAGGTAGGTATAGAGCAGGTACTGGAGGCTGTGGTCCAGACAGAAGGTGATAAAAACGCTGTGTAGGTCAAGACCAAGGGGGGAACGGTACTGAGGGATGGGAGGAGGCGAGGCCATCAGCCCACCACCCTGAGCAAGTCTCCACAACAGTTGCTCCAAGTCTGCCAGCTCCTTCAGGATGAACAGGCCTCTCCTGAAGGAAAAAGCACAGACATTAACCCAAATGTATGCAACATGAGAAAATATAAAGAATGCAAAAGATCTTATACAGTGCACATTCTAAAAGGGTGTTTATTTGAACCAGTGGCTTCACTGTAATTCGTAACAGATAAATTTGACTGCATAGTTAAGAGTTAATTTCAAATATTTCTGAGGTATATATTCTAGCTACCAATATATGAACGAATGCATGCTTTAAAAGCAATGAAGAAGAAGAAGTTTGCTAGTTGTTAAACATGAATATTTACAATGGTTGGTTTAAACTACTGTAACATATGCTTTGAAAATGTTTTATAAGAAAGTAAATATATCATAAACATTAGTTACAGTACATGGATGCACACAGTGAGTCTGGGTATAGTTTAGTATACAGTATGTTTAATGTTGAGTTAAAGCCATACAACAGGATAAGACTAAAACCATGATAAGTGTGCACACTTGGAAATGCAGTTGTTGCCTTGTTTCATTTATCACTATTACTAGGTCTCCAAACAGGTAGAGCGGTGAATCTAGCGACTATACCTGGCCAGCAGGTCCAGGATGTTCTCCCTCAGGAAGGTGCTGCACACTGTGCTGCTGTTAACCAGTTCTGGGGTTAACTCTGGCCACCGGGACGCACCAAAGGTCTCCCTGTTCTGGATCCAGTCAAAAACACGATGCTGGTCATGGAGGGAAGTCAGGTACCACCACAACACTGAAGAATCACAGGAACTCAACTCTGATTGACAAAAGAAAGGAAAACACTGTATGACTATGTGCTGAATCTGGACTTCTAGGAACCATTGTATAACTGTTGATTCTAGTTTGTTTTCACTTAAGTGTTCTACCTGTGTGTTGACGCCTGGACAAGAGAACAACTGTCTGGCAGCTCTGGTCCCAGTTCCTCACCCAGTCCAGTCTGATGTTCGTCCAGAGTCCAGAGTCCCCCTCCCCGACGAGCCTCCTCTGTCCAGTCAGCTCCTTCAGAACCTCCTCACTACCCCACTCTTTATGAACCATCTGAACAACCCTGGAAAGATTTCTCAAGGTCAACAAGGAGCACTCATGACTATTCAGAGGCATGGGAAGAATAAATTAAGGAGAGTCCCCTGGAATTCATTTATTGGCAAAAGCCCAGAGGAGAGCAAGTGGAGGCTCACGGGAGATGAAAAGGGGATGATGAAGTTCAGGAAGACAGAGTCTCCAAAAAAAAACAAAAAACTCCAGAAAAAAGCCTGAACAAAGAAAATTCAGAGCAGGAAAGTAATGCAGAAGTTTTGGAGATCAAAGATGTGGCTGAGAAGAACAGTTACATGATGAGAATTAATGGCCACAGACTGACATTCAAAAACTACTTCTTTGAAAACTTTTGTATTTATAGACAGTCAGTTGTGTTTTAGTGGATGTGTGTAATTGACCGGACATGTCAACACACTGCAACGTAAATTCTAATCTGAATCAGGCTGAATCAGGCAGGTTTTGGATTATGAAGGCTTCTCCAGCATCAGCTAAAAGCTAAATCGGTACATTTACCTTCCTGACAAGGTCTTTACTGGACAGCGGAACGGCGGCAGTGACCCAAGCCTCTCCATCTCCCTTATGAACAGAACGCTCTGCATTTCCTCCTCTGGGAAGTGAGTCCCACTTGTCAGCTCTGCCACCTGACCAGGCAATCAATCAAAGGGGTAATAAGGCATGATTGGATACCAGGCAGTTTAAAGGTGAAATAGTGGATAAAGGTAAAAAAAAAATCTTAGCTCTCCACTTGATTAACAATTACTCTGTCACATAGGAATAAGATTGTCAGGTGTATCAAAGTAAAATACCAGCCTCACCAGTAACTCTCTGAGCTGTTTGTCATCTGTGTAGAGGCAGATACTGTGGAGCTGCTGCTTTACATTAAAACCCTGCAAACAGAAAAACACCACCTGTTAAATATTTGACTTAGATTTAAAGGGAAAAACATTACTGCATCACGGTGATGAATCTTACATTTAGCTGATAGCTAATTTTAGCATGCTTTTGTGCCTGGTGTAGTTGGATGGAGCTTTTGTTTGTGTGTTTTGAGGATAATGTTTCCATGTTTTTTTTTTCCAAAACGTCCCTGTGTAAGCTGAGTTCCGCTCTAGGTTTCTTCCTGTTAAAAGGGAGTTTTTCGTTTCTGTTTGTCAGGCGGTTCAGGCTCTGGGTTCTGTAAAGCATCTGTAATCTGTATTTGACACTGTATAAAAAGGTTGTTTGCTCCCAATAGCCACTGCTGCAGTTACAAACAGAATTGACCCTTTTCCTGTTTTTTTTATAAGTGGAATTCTGGAGTGTACGTTTATCTTGTTTGTCAAGATTGTCTGAAATAAAGTTGTTTCCTAAAAGCACACTATGTGAGTGGTCTCCAGAGGTGATGGTAGGAGACCTTTTCAACTCTGGAAGTAGCATGACTCATTGATTGATTCCTACAGTGAAGTGTTCTCACCATGTTGGTGAGAAGTGTGCTGGCAGTCTGAAGGTCTCTGCGCTGCAGGCAAGAGAAAACTTGGCACAGACCCTGCATCTTTAGAGCCAGCAAACGATGTTCTGGCCGGCTCTGTCTCCGCAGGACAGCCTGAGCTCTGGGGATCTGATTCGTCAAGATGGACTGATGGATCACTTCCTGCAATACACATATAAAGTGAGATGTGTTTAGACCAGGGGTGCCCACACTTTTTGGGCTTGTGAGCTACTTTTGCAATGACCAAGTCAAAGTGATCTACCTGTATATATAAAGTCATATTAACAGCCATATTAATATTCATATTAATTGTTGTTACAGCGTTAAAGATGAATGTTTGTCTTGCTGTTTGTTTTGGAGTTGCAACGGATAAATGTTTTAGACCACGGGTGCCCACACTTTTTTGGCTTGCGAGCTACTTTTACAATAGTATAAGAGGATCTATCTATCTGTCTATCTATCTGTCTATCTATCTATCTATCTATCTATCTATCTATCTATCTATCTATCTATCTATCTATCTATCTATCTATCTATCTATCTATCTATCTATCTATCTATCTATCTATCTATCTAGATACATTAATTGTCATATTAATTGTTGCTACAGTGTTAAAAGCTCTATCCATCTTTGTTTTTATTTTTGTCAAGAACAATTGGTACACTGCACCTTTAGAAAAATAGCGCTGTGTCTTTAAGAACGGTAGTCTTGAGTTGTCATTGAAGTTGGGTGTTGCTGTGGATGTGTACCGCTGAATTGAGGGCATGTTGCAAATATAAAGTAAAAATAAAAGATGAACGCTTGTCTTGGTGTTTGTTTTTGAGTTGCAACACATAAATGTTTTAGACTAACATCTAAAAAAAATTTCATTGGCACGCGATCGACCCGCACTACCTTCAAGATCTACCGGTCGATCGCGATCGACGTAATGTGCACCCCTGGTTTAGACCATAGACAGTATGAAGGCACAATAACAATAAGCCTAGCTAACGTTACTGACGTTGAGGTTACAACCTCCGCTTGTCTTGCTAGCTAACATTAGCCATTTAGCTTGAAGCATAGGCTAACTTTATGCAAGGTCTACATTCGTGCAGTATTCCGCGTTGACTCGGTCCTAAAAATACAATATTATTGTAAATTACATCACATAAAAAGCGGTAGCTAACGTTAATTGAATCAAGCGAACTTTTCCATCAGACTCGCGCGGCAGCCAGACGTCTCAAGGTGCCAAAGGTGAGCTCAGTTGGCTCGCTGTGTGCATCAAGATTCTGAAGCAAGTGCTAAGATTCCGATTGGCCCAGAGAAATGTCAATCAGAAAAATGATCCAATGTTTTCACAATTCTAGCCCGCATGGCATGCAGATGAAGGGCAGCCCCAGACCCCTCCCGAAAAAAACCCTCTCCGTTTCTATGCGATTCACACGAATGACCCAATTCACCAAAAAAACGGCCATTGTCGTCGAAAAGCGACAAGTTTGCAGGTATGGATAACGTGGTTTCGCGTGGCTCCACTCTTGGACTGTGCTACACAGACTCTGTATCCCCAGGAAATTAGCATAAGCTGGGCCAGTGAAAGGAAGTGGGAATGCATCGTCCATATTTATATACAGTCTATGGATTAGACGGATAAATGTCTTTCATGAACATAAAAGTTCCAAAATACCTCTGCCAGTTGATTTATCTCTGTCCATATAACATTATGAAGCAGATATAATAAAGACTATGAAGGAATTAAATGTATTTTGTGTTAAACGGCTGACTGAGAGCATCACATGGTAGAACAACAATCTCCAGGACAGATACATTACAGAAAATATGATGCCTCTATGTGAATATATTTCACCTCCGTTGTCAGCTGATCCCACTCATCCCTTTGAGGGTCCCCCTGAGCAGGAGCAGCAGTAATGCCACTGGATGCGTCGCCACCTCCAGACCAAGGAAATCTCTTCATGTAACTCCTCAGGTCATTGACATACCGGTCCAGAATGTCCAAGCAGCTCTGCACATCTGAGTCCTCGCCTGCTGACACAACAGACCCGGTTCAGCTCTCAGAGGGCAATAACAGATGGGTTAAAAGTGAACTAACCGTATACTGCTAAAGAGCCTTACACTGTGTGTTGGACAGCACAGAACGGATCTCCGTGTTGACAAAGCTCAATGTGATGTTGAGCAGCTGTTCCGAAAACTGTCGGCTCTGAGCTTCACTGTTTGAATCTCTGACAGCTGAGCACAACAAGTCCAACGCAGGACACAACTCCTGCACATCTGCATGGAAACACAGATACAAAGGAGAACTTAAACGAATGTTTTACAGCATAATTGAGAGAAAGTCAATAATATGTCGCTTTTAGAGGATTATACAAAAAAACAACTGCTTTTTATAAGCAGTATATGTAGCTTGTATACATACTCTCTGTCAGGCTCATTGTGGAGGCTGCTGGCTGATCAGCAGCACTGAACGCTGTCGATGGCTTCAGTATGTTTTCTTTGCTCTTTAGGTAAAAATCAACTGTGTCCAGCTGACGGTTCTTCAGTCCTGCCTATAAAACACAAAGCAGCTTTAAGAAACCCAGCAGAAACTGTTTTAATGTATATTCAGTTTAAATGTTTACATAAAGGGGTGACAGAGGTCTAAATATAAATTCTACTATATATTGCAACCTCTGCAGTATGGGATGTGTGATGTATCAGTAAAAGTGAGTGTTGTCTCCTACCTGCAGGGAGTGGATGGGAATGGAGCAACGCCCCCAGTTGTTCAGGTGACAAACTGCATCCACGGTTGCTGCACTGCCAAACAACATCAACTTACTGAGCAGGTTCTCCTGGGACACAGAGAACAGGACCTGGAAAACACCAGCCTCTGAAGACAGAGACAGACAAAAAGACAAGCAGGAAGATGAGATTAGACGTTTACTACTCAAGTTGCTAAAATAGTCTGTCTCAGCCCAGCCAGAGAAAAAACACTCAAAAATCAGATAAGTGCATAATACAGTAATTGCTGACTAGATCATTTTAGAACAGATTTGATGTGAAATTGGAGAAATGATCGACATTTTTCTTTCATACTAGCCTGAATATTTTACTGATACTGAGAGTTCACTATGAACATCCGTTTTTCAAAAGATAAGATGAAAGAGAAATGAAAAACTATAACCAATATATCAGATGATTGATTTTGTATTTCACCTGCTAATTAAAATGGATTCTGTATATGTCGTAAAGGGGAAGTGGTTGTAATCACTTTTGGTCCCCTCATATTGAACTGATGAAGTGATTGCAGTAAAATCTACATTTTTCAAACAACAGACAGTGGACTGCATGCTCTTTCAATTAATGTTTTCATTTCTATATGTTTAGTTTAGACACCTATCACAATAATCATCAGCTATCAAAGTTCATGATAGCTGCTGAGTCAGTGGTTGACTTACTCTTTAGCAGCAGCCTATGGTGTCTCTCTCCACAGTACTGAACCGGAGCTGCCTCGGCCTCTGACTTGTGGTAGCTCACGCTCCCAGACTCCATATCCCATAAGGCCACTGCAGTGTCTTTGTTACCAGGGCTGACGAATGTCAGCAGGGCAGAGAACTCAGAGACTGTGAGCAGAGATGCAGTGGACGACTCAGGAACAGAGAACTCAACAATCGTCCCACCAGGAGGAGCTCTGCTACAGGCCGAGGATGGAGCCAGGTGGGACTCCAAGTGGGGGAGAGAGGACGCCCAGAAGGTCCCGGCAGGATGGGGGCAGGAGGAGGGAGTGGCGGCCTGTTTGGCTTTGTTGGACATGGAGGCCAAACGAGCTTTCCACGAGCTACAGATGATGTTAGAGGTCAGGGTAAAAGATATGTCAATCAATGGTCGTCACAAAGTTTACAACTGCATAAGAGAGACAACACTGAAGATTTAGCATTAGGAATGAAGAAATTGGCTGAACTATCAACTTATCATTGTAATTGCTCAACATGTGGCCATGTAGGCCGTGAACACTTATGTACATGTGATTTCTTAGTTTTTTTATTTTTAATAAATTTGCAAAATCTTTTGGGGGTGTTGTGTGTAGAATTTTGAAGGGAAAAAATGAATTGAATCTATTTTGGAATAAGGCTGTAACATAACAAAATGTGGCAAAAGTGAAGCACTGTGAATGCACTGTATATTTAAACAGTGTACATCCTTCACAAGGATGAATCCTAATGACTCTGATGATCCACTGACTTATCTTCTAGTCTGATTATGATATTCAGCATGTCAATGGACTGTTACTGTATTTGCTCCTGACCTTATGGATCCATCGAAGTTATACTAATAATGGCTGTGAAGTATCTCAACAGCTACTTTACTGAGCCATCCATGAATACTTACTGCAGCCTACAGATGTCCTAACTTTCATCTGCTAAAATGTTTTATAAATTGTGTCATTCTGAGGTGTCAGCCTAAAGCTTAATGCTCATACCACATAACTGGAACACCCAAATGAAAGATCTTGTAGGAAGACCTTAAGACTCATCATCAATGAGAGTTAAGTCTATGTACAGCAATGTACCGGTCACTGCTGAAAGTCAATTTGAGGGCGGCGGGGTTGTAGCTGGAGCTGGACAGGCTGTCTTGGTCACTTGAGGGTCGGGGCCGCAGAGGGGGACGAGACTGCTGGACAGCACACAGTAGGTGGTCTGGATATATACTAGAACACATACATACAAAAGTTTGTTTTGTGTTAGTTTTAAACGAAGCAAAGTCAGACTGTTCCTGATTAAATTTCAGTTGTGTCCCAGTAGAAGGCAGTTGTTATGCTGATGTGATTTCGCCTGTTTGTTGTAATGAATCAGTGAATCATCAAAACTCGCATTAGACCATTCGGCATGACAAATTTGGCTGAAAAGGCAACCTGGAAGACGGCAAGCTCTCACTAAACAGGATGAAAATTGCTCAGTGGGCACACAAATCCATTGCTCAAATTGTTCCCCCAGTGTTATCAGTGTAATAGGCTTTCTGTCTGCACTGAAAATTACGTCTCCAATCCTCACTTTGATAATGATTTCTGAGTGTTTTATTGTTGCAGTGGGGCTTTTAATTAGCAGTAGCAGTCCTGCTGAATGTCAGGTCACAGAGCGTGGCACAATCAGCTCTCCAAAGCTCTCTAAATAAAGAAGTTCAGTTCTAATGCATCAAATGTGCAGGTGGAAATACAGAACAAATAACCCAGGGCTTAAGGGGAAAATGCAAAAAAAAAAAAAAAGACATGAAAAGTAGGTTTCGTGCTTCTGTACCTGAAATAGTGGTTAAGGTCAACAGCTATAGCTGTGTGGGACTGAGTGAGAGCTACAGCTGTACTGAGATCAGCTGAAACTTGTATGAGGCAGAAGGTGGTGGCAGAAGAGGAGGTCAGTGCCTCCTCTGCCAAGCCTGACCTCAGGTAGGCTGGCAGGTTAATTCTGGCCAGCAGACTGCCATTAGTGATGTTATACACAGCTGGGGTAAAGTGTTAAGGAAAACACTGTTGAGATCTACAAAGCAGTGTAAGTATAATCACAGTGTAATCATAACTAAAATTATCAGAATTTTTCATTGCTCTGTTGTGACTTATTCCAACTACAGGCCCATGTATTTTCTGTGGCTGCGTTCAGACCTTGCCAGTCCATCCTGGGGAACTCGATCACAAGTGACCAGCCTAAAGTACAGGTGTGGTTAATTTGAGAGATCCCATCTCTGACATTTGGAGACTGTGTGGCTCACATATGTCCACATTCCTGTGGTAATGTGAACATGCAATGCATCCTCAGTCACATTAAAGAATGCCTCCTAGACAGAGGTGCTCTTCAAGACCTGTCCAGGGTGTACTCTCACAGCCAATGACAGCTGGGATAGGCTCCAGTGTCCCTGCAAGCCTCCAGAGGAGAGATATTGGGATATGGAGATGCATTTGAAGACACATTTTAATGCCAGGTTTAAACACACGTACCGAATGCAAGTCACACGATCGGACAACCCACGACGGATGTTAATGCAAGGTCTAAGTGGATAAGTCTTATTTTTTGTATATAGTCTTGCCAAATTCTGCACTACAGTGACAGGTAATTTCCCACATGTGGGATTAATAAACATGTCTTATCATGATACCATTAATGCATAATATGTTAATGCACAATGAATAATCAAGCTTTGAAAATAACGCACACTGCGGTGTGTTTGCAGTCACTGACGCTCACAGTCTACAAAAGCTTTATACAGCACTATTTCATTCGAATACAATGACGATCACCTGGCTACACTGCAGCAACATATTACACTACATTAAATTCCATTTAGTTTTCATTAAGACAAGCATGGCTCTGTGAAGTGTGGCTTACTCAAAGTTACGCAACACACTGTATACGAAAACATGGGCATACCATTATGTCGCCCATGAGTTTGTGGACTACTATTCTTAGGGCTTCAGTCTAGTTTAGTGGTTAACTTGCTTTGTTCCTATATTTTTTAGCCCAAATGGCCACATTCAGATCAGGGTTTGAGCAGATCATGGTGTGGATCTGATCTGAGAATCAATAGACACCATATTTGCCCAACTGGCAGCAATTTCTAAAGCACCCCATGCTCTGTTCTACTCTAAATACAATACTTTATAAAATGAACATCATGTTGTATTGAAGAAAACTACTGAGATGATAAACTCATATGAACCAGAGGTGTTACCCTCTGCTGGCCATTCAAAGACCAGTCAAGGAGGCATTAGTCTTAGCTTACATATCTATCATTATAATAGTTACAATAGTTCCAGTAGTATCTACTCATTTTTAAAGCCTATGCAAATGGAGGATACATATGAGTCCCGTGGAGCTGAGGACAAAAAGGGTGTCTGTGATGACACAGTGATGGGCTGCAGTGAGTCTGACGCTGTCAGTCAGCTGGAGGCTGCAGCAGGATAACGTCGGTGGCTCCTCCTTTGCCTGATGCCATTGCAGCTGCAGCAGCCAGTCGCAGTTCAGCAGTATGTGGCAGCGGCCACTCACAAAAGACAACACACGCACTGACTTCAGCTCACACACACCTGGAAATAAAGACTCAATCAGTAACACTGACACATTAAGACATATAACCATAATCCTAGACTGGAGTGTGACTCTAAAAATGGTTGCAGTACTCACTGTGGTCTTGCTCTTTGACGGCTTGAAGCAGACGGTCTGCAGGACATTCAGACGCACTGAGCAGAGAAATAAAGGCTGACCGCTCTGCTTTGACCTCCAGCAACTTGAGGTCACACTGAGATCCAACGGCCAACAACCTGAAGTTGCTGAAACCAAGACTGTGGGTGGCCACCTCTTCCCATAAAAAGCTAGGGACATAAAAAGTATTAGTGTAGTTGGCATCATGGCATTTTGCTAACATTCTTCCACAGGACGGTTCTCACCATATGAATCCAAAAACAGGAAGCAGCATTCGTAATGATGCTTGTGTTTATGTTCCATTACTGCAAACTGCAATTGCTGAATCTACAGTCCATCATCATTAACATAGAGTCTCTCTCTCTCTCTCTCTCTCTCTCCGTCTTCCAACTTTTAGCCTTTTTTCTTCTTCTCTGATTTTTGTTCCCTCCCTAGGAAAGTTTACCTGACCAAATAACTCTCTTCAAGATTATTAATCATAATTAAGGACAGTAGACAGTGAGTAATTCTTACATGGAGACCTGTAGGTTGCAGATCGGTGTACCAACAGAACAACACTGGTGTACTGACAGAGAGGGAAGTCTTCAAAGACAACTTTGAAACTTCCACAGAGAGTGATAAATGAGGTCCTGTAGCAACAGTCTGGAGATCCAATCAAAGGAGCCATCCAGCTGGCAAAATATCACAATGGTGTCTAACTGATGTCTGAATATCTATCACCTCCATTCTCAACATTACATGCTTGATAATTCTAAAATAATTAAACACATCTCTTTTCCCTTAGCCAGACTCATTTTACAGTTTTAGTTTACCCTTCAAAGAACAGTTATGCTAATTTGTTGATCATTCACTCTCATTAACTCCGTAGAGCAGGGATTAGTTAAATCCATAAAGTATATTATGCTTCATTTGGTTAGTTTGTTTGCTGTATTGATTCAGTGTGCTGATTGCTTTGGCTGAGAACTTTCTGTGAGGGGATATAAAGTTTATAATGAAATCTAGAACAGGTCATGAGCACACTGTGGTAAGGCTACTCAATCAGAGGAGTGTGCTGAATAATAATCAGTGAATCAGTTGCAAACGTGAGTGGAGATTATCTGTCACTCTCCAGACATTTCAGACTAAATTAATTAAATTGGATGTACATATCGTTGATACTGTAAAGGGCACATGATTTTCTGAACAGAGGTTAGTGATTTTATTGTTGCACCCCTGCATGTCTGGTCAATATGATTGTGTTTGGAATAACTGTACAGCATCTGGGTCTGTTCTGATTTCTTTAAACATTTAGTCCATGATTTGTAGTTGGATAAGGCTTTTATTTTTTAGTTGACTTAAGGAGACTTCAGAAGCCTACGGCCTGCATCCATCACATAGGACATGAGTGGTATTCTTTAAATGTACAGTGACGGGAGGACTTACTCTCTGTAGCAGCCGTCCACAGAAGCCGGAAGAGCCTCTCTGTCCGCCGGGTCACACACCACCAGCTGTCCCCGGACCCCCAGACAGCCGAGCAGAGATCCTGCAGGAGCTAGTTCAGCCTTCTGAATGTCCGCTACCTCTCCACAGTGCTGGTTCTCTGGGATCACTGCCACCTCTATGGAGTTACTCTCCAGCCGCTGAGCCGCCTCTAACATCGTCCCACGGATAACGGGAAGCTTAATAAACAAACTGAAACTTCACGTGGCAGTTAAAGAGACATTTTCGGGGGGACACAGCTGTTAGAACCCCCCTTTGCACAACAGATACAAGACTGTGTTAGGGAAGTTTGGCCATTTCCTCCTGTCATGTAAACAGCTATTCAACCCTGGTAGTCACATGCTCTGTACGCTGTCAGCTGACCGAGACTGGCCAATAGAAAACACTGCAAAGCCGACTTAATCGAGAGACGATTTTAGTTAACGATTTAAAATTTCAAACTGCAACTAAAGGCTGAAAAGCTAAAAGCTGTAGTTTATACACCGTCCCACATACAATAAAAAAAAACACAACAGCACACACTGAAATTACATTTGAATAAATATCCCACAATCTAAATAATACAACATTAGAAGTACTGCATTTGTGTTCCATGTAACAAACTCTTTGATGCAGCTTTCATAATATTTGTTCAAGAATAAACACATAATAATTATTATAGCCATATATTATTCCAAAGGATTGAAACTCTATTAACCTCCTATCAAGTACATAGGTACATTATACATAACCTGCCAATGATGACTAGCGTTGCGTCTCCATCGTTAATCGATTGTTTCCCCCTGAAGCTATGCGGAAACCGGAAGTCAATGAAGCATTCGCCGTTAAACTGACCTGTATGACTGTATATACTAGACCTGTATACAATTTTGCAGTTTGTGTCTGTAGCTGTTCATTCTATTTACGCGAATAGAGATCTGCTAAAGCTGCGCGCTGACAACCACACACACACACACGTCTTGTCAAAGTCACCAGAGTCGTTCCCTTTTATTATGGCGTTTTTAAAAGATGGAAATAGTTTTCAACGTTGTGTCGTTAAGTGTCGCCAAGGTTTTACAATTTACAGGACTTGTCGATAACAGGAATGCCCTGAGAACCAAAAAGATGGAAGAGAAAGCGTTAGAAGTGTACGGTAAGTGTCTTTAAGCCAAGCTCATACAGGCCCACTGCTGTGTGAGATATGGAGGCTGGCATTTGGTTAAGGTCTGTTAAGAAACGGGGTAATAGCTGTATTTAGTTTCAGGATACCGAACCAGAACTTGAGTTGAGATTGTTTTTGTTATAGTTAATGAAACATATAGTGGAAACTATTACAGATCCACAGTATTGTGCATATCGTTTGGATTGATGTTAACAGATCCTATTCCTGGGACAAGCTCCGGTTCAACACAGGAAGTTTGTGTGAACAGAGGTCATTTCCATAAAAACATCTCTTGGTGTCTTAATTTGTCATCAACTTATTTACAATGTTGGTGGCATAGTTTCAGTTTTTTGCTTTCATTTTTAGCTTCTGACACTATACATTGCTTAGGTTCTAATTTTCAGCTCCGTGTTGTTGTATTTAATGAAGCTTGTCTTGTTTCTTTCACTCTGTCAGATGTGATTCGATCGATCCGTGACCCAGAAAAGCCCAACACCCTGGAGGAGCTGGATGTAGTGACAGAGAAGTGTGTGGAAGTCCAGGAGCTGTCAGAGGATGAGTACCTCATCATTATCAAGTTCTCTCCGACCGTCCCTCACTGCTCTCTGGCTACTCTGATCGGTGAGTACCTGGGATCTGAGTGACCTCAGCTTCCAAAAGACACAGCAACTTTTGAAAGGTTGATACAGATGTTGTGTTTTTAACCGATTTCTCCAAGGACCCAAGTGTTGGCAAAGATGGCTTGTTTGATAACTTGTTTTTATCTTTGAATGGCTTCAGGTGCTTTTTTTTCAGGTGTTTTCAGTTTACTTAGAAAGCAGTAGACGGTGTAGAAGAGGGACAGAGTTAAAATTGCAAAAATGATGCACTGCTTTGTTGGTTCTAGAAAAATATTCTTAAGTGAAACAGTTTTGCGTGAACAAAATTTAGGCTACTTTTGGCTTATCTAATGACTTTCTAATGCTAGTTTAAAACAAAACCAAAATGCATTTACTATTCTGTGTGAATGTTTTAAGTAGTTTTGGGTGCATTTTTAGACTTAGATTTGGCAGTTTTGGCAGTTGCTGAGCAGCTTTGGGGCAAAAAAAACCATCAGCTGTATGTGGCAGCACTGATAATGAGCTCTGACATCACATGTCTGAAAACGTTGGAGCTAATTCTCAAGAAGGCCCTATCTTGGTAAACTTAATACAGATTTAATACTGTCCTTGGTCACAGTTTGTAAAAGTGAGAAAATATTATCTTTATTTTTTTTTTTCACTGTCATAAACAAAACAAAAAAAGCTTTTGAAAAAATAATTGATTTTGGATTCTCAGTAGAGTATTAATTGGACAAATGATACATGGACCTTCTGGTCTATTACAGTGAATTTCGTCTCTTTCCTGCTTTGTAGCCAATGCCGAGGATTTGTCATGCAATTTTCAGAAAAGAACTCTCCAAGGACTCCCTAGAGCAGCTGCTAATGGCAACCATGACAATGCTGTTTTCCTGCAAGTTGTAAACAACATAGAATTCCATTAATGTTAATAAATGGTTGCTAGCAACCTTTTGCAGATAAAGATCCAGAGTTACAGACAAGAAAGGATGAAGTTAAATAATGCTTAACACCACCTTTGCTGATTAATTGCAGAATATAGTAAAAACACCTTCCCTTATTAGGACTATAAATGCAGTTCCATTAGATGTCTTTCATCTTTTAGGTGTCTTTTCACACAGGTGCGTTCCAAAACAGACATAGACATGTCTCACAATGCCTCGCAATGAGATCTTGAGTGATATGCTTAGGGATTCTGTTGCTCATTCCTTCTTGTGCTAAAAGATACACAGGTTTTGAGTCACTGTACAGTGTATGCAGAAAGCTGTTAGGCTGATCTATTATTCAGTACCTATACACAATGTCAGCAGACATCACTCAGTTTGAGTATGCATGAAATGATTTTCCCTAAGGACGTTCTTCTTAATAGGATGGAAAATTAAGGTCAAGGTGTTTCATCTCTCTTGACTCCAGCAGCATGCAGGGGGTTCTGTACATGCAGCAGATAAATTGTTAACCAGAGGGGGCTGCTCGTCCTCCGCCTCACTTTCTTTGTTAAGCGACCAGCTGGGTCATTGTGGAACAGAGCTGCCGTCGAAGGCTTTTAACACAGCTGCAGGTGTTGGACTCGCGTCTCTGGATCCATTTTAGGGCATTTTGCTGTCCATTTGGTACAGAAATTGGGAGCACAAATACCTCATTAACACCAAAACAAGTAAATGACAGGGTTTAATGTGAGTCAGCTAGATGTGTCAGGACTTCCTTGCTGTTATAAAAACATCCAGAAAGCATAGTCATAGTCCATGGTAGACCAAAAAATGCATCTGCATCATAATCAAAATAACGAGTGGCATCAGATCATACAGTGGTATGCAAAAGTTTGGGCACCCCTCTAAGATTTCATAATAATTTGCTCTAACTTTATAAAAGACGATCACAGCAACAAGATTTTATTTCCTACAGAGATGTAGACATTTGAGTGTTTTCCAGACCAAAATTCTTAGAGTATCATTACAAAGTTTTATTATAATAAATTAAAATGTAAAAAAATGGTATGTGCAAAAGTTTGGGCACCCTTTTAATCACATTGATTTCAAGACCTGTAGGGATTTGTAGCTGACATGTTGCAGCCCAAAACTGCTTTGATTAGCTTGTGAGACCTTCAATTACAAAGACAGGTAAAACCAATCATGCAAAAGGTTATTTAACAGAGGCAATTGCTGGCTGTGCTTGTCCTAGGCTCCTGGCAACATGGGGGCATCAAAACAACTCTCCACTGACCAAGAAACTAAGATAATTCATTATCATGAATTAGGAGAAGGGTACAAGAAATTATCAAGAAGGTTTGGGATGTCTATTTCCACAGTCAGAAATGTGGTGCAGAAATGGAAGGCCAGAAGAACAGTCCTTGTGAAGGAAAGATGTGGTAGGCCAACAAAAATACTGGAAAGACACAGACGAAGGATGGTTAGAATGGTCACAGACAAGCCACAGACCACCTCCAGAGAACTACAAGAACATCTGGCTACTGATGGTGTAGTTGTTCATCGTTCCACAATCCAGCGCACTTTGCACCAGGAAAAGCTCTTTGGAAGGCTGATGCACAAAAAGCCTTTCCTGAGTGTTCGTCACAAGAAGAGTCACATGAGGTATGCAAAAGCACATCAGGACAAGCCAGAAGCATTTTGGAAAAAATACTGTGGTCCGATGACACTAAGATGGAGTTATTTGGTCAGAACAAGAGGAGGTATGCATGGCGAAAAAAACAACGAGCTGCGTGGCTAGCACAGGGACTGGAAAACTTGTTAAAGTTGAGGGCCATATGAATTCATCTCAGTATCAGCAGATTCTTGACAAGAATGTTCAAGAATCTGTCACAAAGTTGAAGCTACACCGGGGTTGGATTTTTCAGCAGGACAATGATCCCAAGCACTGTTCAAAATCCACCAAGGAATTCATGCAGAAGCACAAGTACAATCTTCTGGAATGGCCATCCCAGTCCCCAGACCTTAACATCATTGAAAATGTATGGATTGATTTGAAGCAGGCTGTTTACGCACGGAAGCCAAGAAACCTGACTGAACTAGAGGCGTTTTGTTTGGAGGAATGGGCCAAAGTACCACCTGCCAGACTTCAGGGACTTGTCAGTGGCTATAGGAGGCGTCTACAGGCTGTTCTTGCAGCAAAAGGAGGGTCTATTAAATATTAATGGAATTATTTCTTTGGGGTACCCAAATTTATGCACATGCCTATTTTTGTTTAAATATACATAAAAATGTTTCTGTTGGACCAATGAAAATGATTTCACTACCGAGATGTTTCTGTTTCCATAAGGTATAACATTTGTTAAAATAAAGTTGCTGCTTCAAAAGCTCAGGAAGTGACAAACTGATGCAATGATTTTCCTAAGGGGTGCCCAAACTTTTGCATACCACTGTATACTGTATTCACTTTCAGATATGTCAAGATCTCGTCTGCTGCTGTTTCTAGGGCTGCAACTGTACTGTTTCAGTTATTTATTATATTCTGCCAATAATTAGCATAGCTAGTATTGAATGCAATTTACACCGACGGTACAGTTAATTAAAATCTACAGCGTTAGTATGCCCACACACAAAATATGCAAATGCAGTAGAAAGCATCACTGTCACTGTAGCCATTAGCTCTAGGGAGTATGTGTGTGATGACTCTCAGTCATCCAGGTCACGTATCAAATCAAAACTACAACAAATGCATCCAGACTTGCTGAGAGTTGGTTGGCAGTCAGGGTTTTCCATTAATTGTGCCATCCTCAGACTGTTGCATGAGAGCTAAAACATCTTTGAGACGACTCAACTGGACCAGCAGCTTTAGTTTTAGCTGTATTTTTAGGTATGCTCAAGGGAGTCTGCATTTGAGTCTTGTTTGAAACCTACAACACACAACATCGACTCCTATGCATTGACTCCTATGCATTGACTACCAGTCAGACAAAACTCACTCTACTTGATCATGTAATTGCAGATAAGAATCCTGTGCACAGTGGTTGCACTGCTGTGATAAACCAAACATCCATTTTATAAAGTCTCTCTTTAAAGAATAACCATAACCTTGATATTCCTACTCATTTCCTTTTGTTCAACATAACTGTAGAATCTGTTTCCTTACATGAAAAGGCTTCCCACACAACTGCAGGCATGACCACTACCTGATGTAGATGGCCATAAAGCATATCTACTGATCCTCACACTGAAGGGATAGAATAGTTAACATGTTTGATCTATATGATCTACTACTTCATTAACTGATTTCAATATGACACCAAACAGACTGATCAGAGGATCAGAGCAAATTGTTGTGTTAATTATTAACATTTGCATATTTTATAATCGCCATCTTGTTGGTCATCATTGCTACTACATCAGCACAACATTATTTCCAAGGAGACATCAATACATTCTGACACAACTGCTGCTTATTTGATGAAACGCCTCTGTTCGCGACTCTCTAATGGTAATGTTTATGTGTCTGCAGGCCTGTGCTTACAAGTGAAGCTACAGCGGTGTTTGCCATTTAAACATAAGGTGAGTACCAGAATGGTGTCTTGTTGCTAAAAAGCTTCCAGCAAAGGAGATGATATATGGCAGTCTGCCCTCGGTTCTGGCAGCTACAGCACTGAACGATATTGTGAAGAATTAGGTAAGAATTGTGATTGGTTATCAAAGCAGTTGTTACCACAAGTGCACCATCACTGACTTTGGCAGGTTAAAATTCATCAGCTGCTATGGGAAGTCCATCCTTTGCTAGGCCTTCTTGCTGAGGCTAGTAATATTTGGAACTCAACTTGCAACAGCTGCTTTGATAACAGCCTTCATAACTTTCTCAGTCAGCTGCATGTTGTCACCTTGAAAGCTTTTTCAACAGTTATGGAGGGGTTTCCTCTTATGTATTTCCATGAAGTCTTTCAGTCATCCAGGCCTTGGTATAGCCGCAAAACTAAAGCAAAAAAAGGCAACTAAACTTGTTTGAGTTTTCTTGAGGACGCTTTATCTCTCATCCAAGTGGCTTTTTCAGTTCTAAATGATTCGTGGAGAGTCTTTTACTTTGGAATGTCTGTTGTTGGGGTCCACTCCATGTCCAGGGTCTGCCTACAACCCAATAGTCACCAGAATTAGCAAATACTGTGCAAAATAACCTGGATGGATCCTCTTTTTAAACAATGCATGCTACTGAAAACCCCCATGAATGGCCAGAAACTCCAGCCTCAAAGAGTGAGTGGGGGTGAAACTTTTTAGAGACAAATATTCAGACTGCTTGGAAGACACTAATAAGTGATCTCATTCTCTCAGTCTCAGTAAACCCTCTCTGTTAAAAAAGATGGCTTAGATGGCTTCCCACAATTATTGCTTCATTTCTTAGGTTGGTAGTCAGATGATTGTAGAGACCAGGTTATCTGAGGGCGCTGTTCTTTGCTCTCTGGAGCTCACTTCAGTCGTGACACGGCTGTTTCATTAGCAATTGCACGAGTACAACTTTGAGGTACAAATCGAGCCAATGTTTATTTATAATCCAGTCAGACTTCCAGCATCAGGAACAGAGGCGTTCTTGGACAGTCATCAGACAGCCCGCAATGTTTGGAGGCAGGTGGAGAGCAATGGGATTTAACTGTACACCACTAAATCTGCTTTACAGATGAGATGAGTAGCCTTTTGATTCAAAGAGTGTTTTTATCACAGAGCTGCTCAACATCAGCTCAGCGCAGAGAACATAACAAACACACTGCAGCTTCACATTTCTGTGGTACCAGTATAAAGAACGAACTTTATTTAAACCGAGACTGGACTGTAGAAAAGTCAGAAGTTTTATTAATAATGTATCAAATGACCATCTCTACTAAGAATTGTAGCCCCTTCTATATTTTTGCTGCACATGCACATTCATTTCATCAGTCTTGCTGTTGCTGTAAATTCGTTTTTATTAAACAGTATCAGTGTATTACCTGCCCAGCAGCAAACAGCACAAAATTAAAGACTAGTATGTCAGTAATTCTTATGAGCGCCGACTGTATTGTTACAGCACACCTTGTACTGTGTATTTATTCTTCTCTTTTACACCAAGCGAGCATTTCAAATCATATTTCCTTTGTTCTTAATTTCATTTCTTAAGTAACAGCTTAATAAATACACAGAAACATGGAGCTTTTTACCACGGCTTGTTTTCCACTCTCGTCTCAGTCGGAAATTTACATTTCAGAAGGAACCATTTCTATTGAAGGAGATAGTAAGAAACATGCAGCTTTTTAACATCACTTGTTTTCCCTTCTCTTCTCAGTTGGAAATTTACATTTCAGAAGGAACCCATTCTACTGAGGAAGATAGTAAGTCTGTTTTATTCTTTTTTTTTTAATTTGGATTTAAAAAAAGGTGGGGCGTACTGCTTTATGTCATCTAGAAATACGTTCAATAAAGGCTGCATGTTTGCCTGAATTATCTTTTTTTTTGACCTCATGGTAAGTGGAGATAGAAGCCATGTTATCTAAGTCTTGACTGTAGAGTTTATACAGATCTAAGCTGCTCCTCCATTCTCCTCCAGTCCATTTCTACATTGTGGTCCAGAGCATCTCTGTCCTGAAATGTGCTGTAGATGTCTAATCAAAATCCTAATTTTGATGATATTTTGACCTTTTGTACATGTAAGACATGACAAGCTGTAAGCCGAAGCTCTACGGATTGTGACACTGGCCTTAAAGGTTTTCCATTTTGGAAACTTGTTTTGGTCAACTTTGTTTAAAACGCTGGCATTAGATTGAGTGCGTAAAAGTGAACAAAGTGGGGTCTGATAATGAGTTTTAACAAGGTCCTAGAACTTTCATCTGGTCCCATACTTGGGAAAGACTTATTTGTCTGAAATACATGTCAAGTAAAGTTAGTTACTCTTCAGAATCTATTAACATCTATTAGTTCAAAGCCATAGTTGACAGCACTCGCATAAAGGTATGAAAGGATTGTTAAACACTGTAACACTGCCAATAAATACAGTGCATATAATGGCTGCCAACCCCATCAGCATTTTTCTTTCTGTTGTGAAAATATATATATAGAATATAGACTGTATAGACATCTAAAACTGTTATTATATAAATACGAAAAAACTAGATCAGTAATCATGTCAGAGCTTCTCAGTCTTTATTTTAAAAATGCAGTCTTTGCAATGGCAGTGAAAACCCACTTAAAACTAAATAAAGAATAATCTAACTGTTTTAAGTGTGCACCATGTCATAAGTGGGTGTATGGCTGCGCTCAGAACCAAATTCTCGTCATCCTCTGCATGATGAAATAGCGGAAGATGAGAGCAACAACATTAAAGGAGGTGCAGCTCTTTCTGAAGTAGTGGCTGCTCCCTGTGTCTGGACTATGGGGCAAGGTGACGAAAAGACACATCAAAGGCTAAAGCTAAACGTATATCAAGCTGAGCACAGCCATGCAGGAAAAGTCTTAAGGTCTGATGACACCAAGATTGAAGTTGAAGTTGTAAAATGTGATGCAAAAACAACACGGTGCAGCAGCAAATGAAGCACGGTGGCAGCATCATGTTCCAGCTCTACTTTTCTTTAGCTTGAATGTAGGGCTTTAGTGAAGATCAGTCATGAGTCCAAGAACCAGCAAGTTTAGGAACTTTTGCTGTCTGAAGAGAACATTCACCTTTCAGCCTGACAGTTATACAAAGCACGTATCCAAATCAACAAAGGGATGACTTCAGCAAAAGAGAGGAATGTTTTGGAATGGCCGAGCCAGAGCTCAGACATGAATCCTATAGAAAATCTGTAGGGGGACTGGTAGAGCCTAAAGAGCTGCCCTCAAAATTTGACAGTTTTAGAACATCTTTACAAACAAGACTTGGAAAATATTCCCAAGACAAGTGCTGTCATAAAATCAAAGTGTGTTTCGACCAAGTATAGTTCAGTGGTGTGCATACTCATGGTGAATGGCTTGTATTTATACAGCGTTTTTGTTCCTGAAGGTCCCAGTTACCCACTCGTTCACGCGCACACACACACATTCACAAACCAGTGCCAAGGTCTGGGTTCAGCGTCCCTGTTCAGTTAGTTGAAACTCAAACAAAAACCCAAAACATTCAACACAGCAAACAGCTGCACGACTTCCAGGCTTCATTATATCAGATGAAACTAAATCAGGAGCATTTTTCATTCATCAAAGGCGTCTACCAACTTAGTGTTATACTTCTTCAGTTTTGTTTTAGCTGTGTTGAATCCTGTGTAATCATGCCTCGGCTGGGACAACATGCTCACAGCTGGAACCTGCCCTAAGTGGGACGCAGCCATCATCAGTACATGTGTACTGTTCCAGCTTTGTCAGAAACTGAGCCTTGAAGGTGTTTGTGTAGCCCTCACAGGGGAGGGGGTCCGCTACCTTAACCTTTGATGGCATCATGTTAAATAAAAGGCTCTGCGTGGTAAAAATGTGCCTTACAGCAAATGGAGCTCTTTCCCTTGTTGTTAGTGATTCATGTTGCTTAGCATTTAATCCGTTAATGATTAATAATTAATACCCCAAATAACAGACACTGGCATTTGTTAACCTGTCTACATATTTCAGCAGAAGGTGACAGAACAAAGAGAATTAAACAATCTTACAACCGGTTACTAGTGAGTTTTCAGTGCGTAATATCGTTTTTGTTGTCCATGTAAGTGATTTGAATGAATGAATAAATTTGCTGTTCTTTTCTCCAGTTAACAAACAAATCAATGATAAGGAGCGAGTGGCAGCCGCCATGGAAAACCCCAACCTGAGAGAGATTGTCGAGCAGTGTGTTACCGAACCAGATGACTGACGGAGTATGGCCCATCTGCCCGAAGCAAACGCTTTGAAACCGCCAATTATACATGTGTGTGTCCGCAGTGCCTGAATGTGTTAGTCACAGGATTCCTGAGCATCCTTCTGAAGGCTTGCATAGGCTCCGGAGAGTTTGGGGCATTTTGAAGCGGGAACAGACCAGCGCATGTGTGTTGTCTTCTTTTATCATTCCCTGCTGGATGACCTCTCCCTGAACAGCAGCAGGTGTTTTGTTGCGGACTTCTGCCCAAGGCAACGTCAGGAAACGGGCCACATAAAACTTTTTTTTTTTTTTCTGTCATTTAAGCAGACCCCGAGCCAGATCTTTTGCTTTCTTTCCTTTATTAACACAAGTGATCAAGTATAATCAATTCCTGAGATGATATTTAAAAGTCTTTCATGAGATGAGTTACATTCAGGTTTGAGTGAAAAAATGATTGTTTTATAGGTGATTGTTTTTTATAAAAATAATATGTAATGTACAAAAGATTGCATATTAAAAGCTACTGTGTGTGACAGTAACACGCCTCATTCGTATCATTGAATCAGGACAGCAGTCTCTCACAGTTCAGATTTTGAATATCAGACCTTTTTAACAGTTTAATGCACTATAAGTGTCCACAGACCTCAAAGAGGAAATGCATTTTATATGTGTGTATCCTCAGTCTTGATCTTTTGGTAAGTACATGTTGACTTTGCCATTAATGTTCTCCCCACTTGCAGGGGGCATCGTAATGATACCAACAGGCTCACTTCATCTACAAAAGACATGCTGGCCGATGCAGTCGTGACGACACCAAACCAGACACGCTCTATTTCACACACTGACATGCATGGGTTAGGCAAAAGTACATACACCGATCAGGCATAATATGACCACTGACCACTTTTTTCATCACAGTACCTGTTAGTGGGCAGGATATAATAGGCAGTAAATGAACCTTTTGTCCTCAGAGTTGGTGTGGTAGAAGCAGGAATAATGGGCAAGCGTAAGGATTTGAGCGAGTTTGACAAGGGCCAAATTGTGATGGTTAGATGACTGGGTCAGGCCATCTCCAAAACTGCAGCTCTTGTGGGGTGTTCCCAGTCTGCAGTGGTCAGTATGTATCAAAGGCCCAAGGAAGGAATGATGGTTAATCGGCAACAGGGTCATTGATGCACATTGGCGTGAAGGCTGGCCTGTGTGGTAGAAAGGTCTCTGAACACACAGTGCATCAGTTTGTTGAGTATGGGGCTGCATAGCCATAGACCAGTCAGGATGGCCATGCTGACCACTGTCCAATGCTGGACGTGCCAACAATGGACATGTGAACATCAGGTATGGACCATGGAGCAATGGAAGAAGATGACCTGGTCTGATTAATCTTTTTCATCATGTGGATGGCTGGGTGCTTGTGTGTCACTTGGGTAATACAGGCACCAGAATGCACTATGGGAAGAAAGCAAGCCAGTGGAGGCAGTGTTCTGCAGGGAAACCTTGGGTCCTGCCATCCATGTGGATGTTACTTTGACATGTACCACCTACTCGACCTAATCATTGTTACAGAATATATATATACCTTTTCATGGAAACGATTATCCTTGATGGCTGTGGATAATGTGCCCTTCCACAAAGCAGAACGGGCTGAATAGTTTGAGGACCACAACGATGAGTTTCAGGTGTTGACTTGGCCTTCAGCTTCCTCAGATCTCAGTCCAATCCAGCGTCTGCGGGGTGTGCTGGACGAATAAGCCCGATCCATGGAGGCCCCACCTCCCAACTCAACGGGCAGCAAAAGGAGGACCAACAACATATTAGGAAGGCGGTCATGATGTTATGGCTCATCAGTGAATATGAGGATACACTTTCAGGAATCAGTTGTCCATTAAGCGTAATATTGTCTCACCACCTTTTGGAGGCACTGTTGGTCCTAACCAAACATCATGAGCGGAAGAAATGACAATTAGAGTTGAGTGTAATTGTGAGATACAGTATGTTGCTGCAACTCATGTCAGCTCTGAGCAAATATAGAGCTTTCATCACAAGGTCTAAACCATTCATAAGCCTCGAGAACAGAAAGACATTATTACCAAAAAAAAAATGAATAAAGAAAGACGAGCCAATGAGTAATGTCCACGGACATGCAGTGCTTCCAGTGGCACTGTGGCGCTAATGATGTGAGTTCTTGTTTAGGGCTATGAAAATCCTAGGACTACAGAGCAAATTGCATGACTGGAGTCTTATTGACCCTCTAAAGGCCCCTAACTATGTGGGTGTACTGCCTCGAGCGAATCATATCTATAGAAACACTTTTTGCTGTGTGGACAGTCAAATGCCAAAATGGAACTGTGTCCAGTTTTGACCTGCTTGTCTAGAGCATGTAACCTGTTGATTATTGAGAGGTGGCATAATGATTATAAGTGCAAAGGTGGACAAAATTTTAGATGAGTAATTCAGGGCAAAGTTCACAAAGTCAAAAACTGAACAAAATAATCCAAACTTGCAGTTGAGTTGAAAATGAGAACAAAATGTGAAGTTGTACTTGTCACACTGCAATTTACGTGAGTCTATTATGTACAAAGAACATAAAATAACCTTTGACAAAGCAAGCAGGCAGACCTGGTCGGTGAATCTGCCTAAAAATGTGCAAATTGATCCGGATGAAATACAAATCGTAGCTTGAAAGTACAGAACTGTTACAGTAAGTCTTTGAAAACAGGATCGAATCGTGTGTAAGAAGAAAGTGAACAAGACACAAACAAAATTGAAACGCACACGTCGCAACACTGAGCTGACAGAAAATTCCAATTTAGCTAACACCCGACTCAGCGCAGCAGTCTTTATGCTCTCCCATCTCTCCTTAACACTCCATTTCATTACTAGAGTCCTGAAAGTAACTGTTTTGACACTGAATGCAAATCACCTCTTCTCCTTCCTCTGCAATCAAAGGCTTTCCTGCAGGGCTCTCAGTCTGCACTGTCAGGCAAGCTGATAATTCAGCGGAGCAGAGTCAGAGATACAGACTTTGTACCACCCTGCACTGCTGGATGTGCCAGTGCTGTGAGGCTTCATTGTTGCATGGCATTTGAACTGTGGCTTTGATCACAGACCGGGGCTATACTGGAGCTGTAAGGAAGGCCAGGGTGATTACATAACCATTCCCCAGAGCTAATGGAAATACCCTGAGCTGTTCCTTTTTTTCAGTGGTTGAAGAAGTATTAAAATAATTTAGGCACATATCATATATTATTTTACAAATACTCCAATAAATTAAATATGAGTCAAGTCCTATTTAAGTAAAAAATATTCATTCTGCAGAGAAGAGGCCCTGTGTATGATTTTATATCCTCTACTAAATTGTTTGCTGTATCAGTGTTTAAGAACCACTATTTATAATCAAAGTAGTTTCAACTATTTTAGCTACAATCATCTACTTTTGTTCAGTGGTTCCCAAGATAGAGTTAGAGTCATTCCAAAGGAACAGGATATATAGGCTTGGCTATCTGACCACACGACAAATACAATTTGATCCAAGTATGCAAATTATACAAACGCCTCCAACAGATATACATTCTAACACAGGTACAAAGCCTTTCTAGAAAGGGAATGAATGGCCTGGAATATATTTAGTAAATCATTTATTAGATAACTAATCAAAATGTAAATTTAATGTTGCAAGAACACATTGGTAGCTAGTTGCCAGCAAAGCTAGGTTTATAAATTATAAATGATTCTATCCTCATGTTAGTGAGGCAAGCAAATATCAAGTAAACGAGAAAGTTTTACTGAAAAACAATTAGCAAAACATTAATAACAGTCCGATCTCCTGGGTAAAAGTATTCTTACTATGCTTGGTTGAATTTAACTCCAGTTAAAGTGCATGTGTTCTAATAAAGCACCTCACATTCTGTTTCCCTTCCTCTTTAGAATGGACTCCTCATCTCTTCTACTTGCCTGCCCTCTCTCAGCCGATCCATACATTTTCCCCTGGACTTTAAATTCATTGCACATCTGTCATTTTAACCTCAACCCCAGCTGGCTGCTTTCCCAATACCAGCGTCTAGATTCTGCGTGTCATGCCCCTCCGTTCCTTCATCACCTGGGAATACTGTCGCTCTTGGAGTCCCACTGTCAAAATACTTGCTCATGTTTACCACAAAAAAATGTATAAAAACTCCTGCAACTGTGCATGCTGATTCACTGTTACAGCCCACTGGGGCAAGCATTTGTTGTTTTAGGATTCATTGCCACGGCTGCAGTAACCAGGCTCAACAAGAACACTCTGCTTTGAATGCTTGACTTCTCTTGCCTGTCCTCAAATAGCTATCATCAAAAAATCTCTTGTTTCATTTAAAAAAAAAAAAAATGCTCTGTAATTTCTTGAAACAGCTGGCCGCTGCTTATTTTTTTTTTTTTTTTTGATATTATCTGTTTGTTAATGTTGATGCATCAAAGCTTCAGCATCATTTTATAGTTAGAGGCGTCCCAAGGATGAATGCTGGTTTTAATGACTTCACAGCAGAGACTTAACTTCTTTAATCTAGTGCTGCCAACAGTGACTGAGATACATTCATTGCTGGATCCAGTCAAAAATATGGAATATCAGTTACATCACCACAAGTATAGTGTAAAGGTGTATGGATCCTTTCATTCAAGAATAAGCTACTTCCCTCCTTTCTCTGCGTAGTTTATCTAACAAATGTCCTCCATTCCTCTCTCTCCCATCCATCCTAGGTCTCTTGCTAACTCGGTTCCCTCCTGCCAAGGCTCCACTGGGATCTGATCCATCAGCTTGAGAGTGCATGAGCTGTGTGCAGAACTGCTGAGCTGTCTTTATATATATCACTGATGCCCAGTACTGTAATAGCATAACAGTGCTTCTGTTGACATTCTGGAAAGTCTTGACACTAGTTCATCATAGATAGTCTGTTCAGTGTCTGTAATGTCTGCACTGTCCTCAGTTTCCTGCACATATGTCATTTTAAGTTTCGCATTACAGATCTGTTAAAATGAGGCTGAACTCTTTCCAGATCAAAAACACAAAGCGGTGGCCTGGACAAGAGACAATGCATTGCTGTCCTTAGAGTGAGGCACTGGCATGGCTTAAAAAGAGTGGTCAAAATCAAAGCAGCAGAGGCCTAGATAGACTGACTTTTAATCAGTAGCAGAACTGCAGGGTATTGCAGGACACTGATGAGAAGGAGGGTCTTTAAACCAGCTCTTCTCTTTACTTTTTTAAAGTAATAAAATGCTTTGTATTTATCCAAATACGGCCAGACTAAAATTTATCTCTGTGCTTGATCAGAAGTCACATAAATGTAACGTGGTTCCTATTAAAAAGAGTTCGAGAGAGATGTTCTGAACTGCTCTGAAATGTTTAAAAAAAGCTTCAGCAGATTCTGAGAGCTGGGATAGATTGCACATACCATACGGGTTTATGCAACCTGAAATTATACATAGCCATGCAGTGTCATGGAAGACCCATGACTTTAGCCACACTTTTCCACGGCTTAGTCAGTTTTCTATTTCATCACTCTCTCTTCATTTTATTGCCATATACATTTCATTTTCAGTAGGTAGAGCGGGTTGTTCACGAACCAGAGGGTTAGCGGTTCGATCCCCGGAATGTGCCACATGTCGAAGGGTCCTTGAGCAAGACACTGAACCCCCAGTTGCTCCCAGTGCGTGGCACTGGTGTGTGAATGTGTGCGTGCTTGTGTGAGTGAATGGGTAGATGTGTCTCTGACTGTAAAAGCGCAATAGGTAGAAAAGCGCTATATAAAAGCAAGGCCATTTACCATTTACCATTTTGCTTCATGTATCCAATTCCTTACGGATGGGCATAAAAAGCATTTCACTAATTGTCCCTGCACGACTGAGTATGCACCCCTCCAGCTGATTTAAATGTAGTTGTCGCAGCATGTGACCATGTTCAGTTCTTTAATCCTGCCCAGACCAGCTGTGCCAAGTGAAACATGTGGACAACAGCACACCTGATGGAACGTACACACACACGCTCCTCCTCAGCAATCAGCAGCGTGTGGTTTAGCAGCAAGCAATTGTGCACAAATCTCTACGAAGTGGAGGCAAGGAGACGGTGGCACAATCCCAGTGTGAGTGTCGCTTCAATTACAATCAAATCTCTCATGTGTTGTGGCTTCTTGATGTGAGCGTGGCAAGGTGGTTATGTCATTTTAGGCTGCAGGAAACAACAGAACACTGATTGCTGGTCAGATATCATGAATAAAATATGTGGCAGCCTGCTGTTTCAAGAATATACACGATCACATCTCATCTAACATGCTTGAAGGGACACTGATGAAGCTGGCACGCTCATCCCCCGCAGCTCTAGCTCTGCAGCACCTCGGGGCCTTTTTGGAAGGAAAACAGTTGTGATATGAGTTTAGGACGTTTTCTGTCTGACTCCTGTGGCAAAAAGTAATTAGTTTTGTTCCGCTGAGTTGCTTCCATGTATCAAATAGTCTGGGAAGAATCAGTGAATTCTTCTGAATAACTTCGAGTGAGCTGTATTTACATAGCTCAACAGCCATTAGCCTTGTGGAGTCTAACGTGACACTTGTCACTTCCCTTTCTTGAAAAATGTAGTATGAATCTTAATTGTTCTCAATGGAAACTGGAGCATTGAGGTTTTCAGATTCAGTCAGTGCAAACTAGGAGGCTGTAACCACTGTAACTTTTTTCTTTCTTTTTTTTTTTGCCTCAGAGAACTGAAAATGTGATAAACAGATTATTCATTTCCATGTTTTTCCATGTGTGAACAAAACAACATGGAAAGGTCTGGTCTCTATGGAGCAGCAGGATAAAGAGAGATTCATTCTATGGACCAGCTCATTTCAAGCACAGAGTTGTGTGCGACTGGCAATCCAGTCCAGAATATTTTAGACATGAACACATCTCTTTACAAATTAAGCAAATACAGTTGTTTCTGGAAGCACAGCCCTTGCTCTCAGATTTTCGCTTTTTTAAAAAAAAAAATTAACAAGACAATCTGGCTGCAGATCTCCACCATGAGGATGATTCCAACACACGAGTGATGTAGCTATGCAGCTGGAAGGAGGTCACAAATAGAATCAGAATCAGAAAGGACTTTATTGCCAAGCATGTTTGTGCACACAAGGAATTTGCCTTGGTGTTGGTACGCATAAGATAAAATAAAATAGAATAAAATAAAATAAATATAGAAACTATATTTAAAATACAAAAATACAAAAAATACAAAATATATACACAGTATATATATCCACCAGAACTGTGGGATGATGGTGAGATTGATGTGTTCAGGGGGGTGGGGGGCTTGGTGTTGTTCAGCAGACGGACTGCGGATGGGAAAAAACTGTTCGCCATGCGAGTGGTCCTACACTCGATGGATCGCAGCCGTCTGCCAGAGGGGAGTCTGTTAAATAGTTCGTGTCCAGGGTGAGAGGGATCAGCCACAATCTTAGCTGCACGCTTCAGAGTCCTGGAAGCGTACAGCTCGTTGAGAGACTTCAGACTGCAGCCAATCACCTTCTCTGCACAGCGAATGACACGCTGCAGTCTGCTCTTGTCCTTAGCAGAGGCTGCAGCATACCAGGTGGTGATGGAGCTGGTGAGGATGGACTCAATGATGGCAGTGTAGAAGTGAACCATCATTGTCTTTGGCAAGTTGAATTTCTTCAGCTGCCGCAGGAAATACATCCTCTGCTGTGCTTTTTTGATCAGGGCGCTGATGTTTAGCTCCCATTTGAGGTCCTGGGAGATGATGGTGCCCAGGAAACGGAAGGACTCCACAGTGTTGACTGTAGAGTCAGACAGGATGATGGGAAGGATGATAGTCACATGTATGTGGCCAGACCCAGGGAGGGCAGCAGAATGAGATGGGCAGAAAAATTGCATTTTGACCTCGTGTGTTTTGTTTGAATATGCTGCCGGTACATAGAGAATACATTTTAAAATGCTGCCTGTGCTAAATCTGAACTTGTGACAGACGTTGGACATGTTTCATGTACACTGACTGGCAAGACAGTATATATATTTATATATTTAGTGGAGAGTGAATGTATCATTCGTGGTTCAATTAATTAGCCCGATATATCTTTCAAAGTGTCTCACCACATGATGGCATCAGTTCATGCCAGAGTAATAAAAAAAATGCAGAATAGCACTCAATTTGAAAGTAAAAGCATGATAATGGGGTAAATTATCATAAATAGTTGCAGGAGATAGAAAACATCCTTGAATGTTTTTATTTGCCTCCCAAAGAGTAAGGCAAAATGTATTAAGGCCATTTCCAGGCATTTCTTTGCAAGCCTTAGAGGACATTGCAAGGATGAGTGGATGCTATCTGTTATAAAAAAGAGCCACTTACACAATAAATAAATGACTGATCATTTTCCCCCAGTGAGCAACAGATGTCCTCACTGTATGTCTCATATCAGCCACAGAGTAAACTAAATCCCTTAAATACCACACTGCATGCAGCTCAGGATACCCAATGACCCACAGCAAGGTTATTTTTGTATATTATACATTATAAATGTAATTAACAGAATTTAAATCAATAGAAATACAATCGCTATAAATGATGCCTCCCAGCGGGAGACGCTGACTAATATGTCACTCCTTACTGAAAAATCATTTAGCAGTTTGCAAATGTTTTCCAACAAAGCCTTGCGCATTACAGACATTTAGGGAGCTGGCTCTGTGACAAACACCCCCCTGCTGTGTCAAAGCTGCTCTCAGAGGAATAAAAACGCTTTAAAATACAATATCTCACTCTGTCAGGTGGGAAATATCCAACTGCATGGAGCTGGGAATTACAACAGTGAAGGGCCCGCAATGTAAATATGCGAACAGAGTTTTGTTGCTTAGTATCCATCTGACAAAAAAAAGAAAAGAAAAGAAAAAACTAGCAGGACTGTCGTGCATTTTATAATATAAGTGGCATTCAAGTTGTTTTAAATGAGGCCTGAGCTCTGTGTGCAATGCCTGGTTATTAAACTTTATCTAGCAATGTCACAGTACTATCAGTAGTTTGAAGCTAACAGTGTACTGCAAATATAATTGGAACATAATTAAAATGAATATAGACATAATATGGAAAAAACAGTGAGGCAGGAGCCTCAGCTGCTCGGTGACCTTTGGTGTCTGACTCTTCATCTAGGCACTGATGTTATGTTTCCAGTACTACCATGTTGTCATACAAAAAAGCAGACTCCTCTCAACCTGCTCATGTGCACATGCATTGTGCTAGTTTACAGATAGTCCAACATCCATAACTAGTTTGCTAGCAGTCATCATTATGTTCAGTGCCCTTCACGTGTTGTCTTTGTACTGACGTCAAGAAAAAATAAACAATATTAACTAATGGCCATGTTGACATCAGTTTTGCAGTTACTTACATAAGTTCCCTAGTAGTTGTGTGATGAATCCCAGAATGAAAATGGTTACTGTAAATATCATAAAGTGCTTAACTTAACTTAATGATTAACTATGACGCCAGTAGCAATTGCCCTAGATTAATTTATATGTTTGTTTTGGGTCGTCACATTAGGAGTCGTGTGTCATATTTAGATATGATAAGAGTGAAATGAAGTCATATAAATTAAATAATTTAACTACTGTTGGACTTACTATAATGTCTGGCAAACGGCAATATACTGTAACCTACTTTGTTGTGTTTGGACTCCTAAATGTGAGTTATCATGTGGACTCTCTGCTCTGAAGTTGTAAAGGTTGTCACAATTCATTTTGCACATAAATAAACTCACGATAACACCCCCTGTCAAACAGTCAAAAGTCTGTGCAGTCATTCATTCATTCATCTTCTGTAACTGCTTGTTCCTGTGAAGGGTCACGGGTCTGCTGGAGCCTATCCCAGCTGTCATCGGGCAAGAGGTGGGGTGCACCCTGGACAGGTCTCCAGTCAAACAACCATTTACAGTCACACCACTGCCAATTTAGAATCGCCAATGCACCTAATCAGCATGTCTTTGGCTGGTGGGAGGAAGCTGGAGAACCTGGAGAGAACCCACACAGACACAGGGAGAACATGCAAACTCTGTACAGAAAGGACCAGTTGGTCCCTGGATTCAAACTTGGGACCTTCTAAGTCTGTGTATATGACTACTTAAAAAAAATAGAACTGCTCACTCAAAATGAGCCACATCCGTGTGACCTCTCCACCTCTGTGACGTTCATTTTAAGTGCCAAAATGAGTCCTGATGACTCATCATTTCCAAAAATAAAGAAAAAGAAATATCTCAAAAGCGACCTAGGTCTGGTTTTATTGAAGGATAGGGCTAGACTTGCAGTGTGCATTGATGTGTATCATGAGCACTGCAGCTTAGTTTTAAAAGTTTTAATCTGCATTAAACGGCCCACCCGCTGGCTGTGCAGAACAATCCATAGTTTTAGTTTATAAACCCTACATGTAAAATATTTGAAATGATTAATGCAGCTACCCTTGCTGTTCCACATGTATGGATTTGGCTACTGTTTAATAAAGGCTGCATTCATTCCATGCTTAGTGTGAGACAAGCTCTGAAATTAGATTCTACATTATGATAGATGCTTGACAAAAGCAGATAAATTGTTTTTATTCTCAAAGTTAATAACAAAACAATTCTGAAGCTGCACAATCAGCACAATATAAGGCACACCGAGCCTCACATTTCATCAGAGGCTGTTCATTGTTCAGAAGTTCTTCAAAATTAAGTCCACTTCCCTTTGGGCTGTTCTAATAAACGCTTATTAAATGTGAAATATTCCACTTCATTAGCTCAAAGATGCCAACTGACTCACTTCAGAATGTCACCCTCATTGCTGGGGTGATAACAGCTGCTTATTATTATTGAGCTGTGGGGCTTTTCAACTCAACTACGCGAACGGCTCATAAGAGATTACTTGGGTGTTGTTTGCCTCCTTGCAGCAGCGGTGAGAGTTTTCTATTGGTTTTGTCCCTGCAGATGTATTACATGCAAATTCAAGATTTATTCAGAGTACTCCAGTACACCATGATTGACTCACAAAGTGCTGCAGCCTAATGCTTAACCTTTATTCTGAAAGTGTAAGCCTTCCTCTTCAGTTGAATGTGCTGTTCCCTCAAGGCAGGTCCTGCTGGTTGTTTCAAATGTCTGAGATTGTGCATCTGCTCTCCTGTCACATCTTGTAAATAACATCCTTCCCACTTTCACCTCTTCACGTATGGAGACATACAAACACAGATAGACCTTTCTGTTTGTTTGTCATCACCCTCTGGCTTCATACCTCACCTGAATGGATGAACAGAAGTGGCACTCTGTTCGAGCACTACAGTTGTTGTTGCTGTTTCTCTTTATCTGTACCATTAATAGGAATGACAACAGCTGGAAGATAGAATATAAAGTCTGTGCAGCTGATATCTCCTTCCTGTGGCCTATATTTTAGGGTTTTACATGATCAGAAGAAATGCATCTGTAGATCTTGTGTTTATAAAATAGAATAGAATATTTTATTTGTCGTTCATTTTTCACAAATTAGGATTGCCACTTCCGAAACAGTGCAACTTAAAACAGACAATGTGCATTCATTAAAAACTAAGTGCATCAAGACAAATAGTATAACTAAAAATGGATATAAAAATACAGCATGAACAGTTATTTCACATTGAATCAGTGACACGTGTATCACGACTCTGTGGCAGCCGGACTCAAAAGTACAACTCAAAAAGGTCAGTGAGCAAATTAAGTTTATTCCAAAAAGGTAAAACTTACGAGACAGACAAAACGCTTGACAAAAAGATAAGACAAACTGGAAAAGACAAGCACCAAGGACAAGACTTAAATACACGGGGGAAGGATAACAATTCAATTCAATTCAATTCAGTTTTATTTATATAGCGCCAATAACAAAACAAACCCCCAGATCAAGCCTGGCGACGGTAGCAAGGAAAAACTCTCTTTTAACAGGAAGAAACCTTTAGCAGAACCCTGCTCATATGGGGGGACCTATCTGTCTGGCAGTAAACATTCTATATAGTAATAGCACAGAATTGCATGACTAGTAGTAGATAGGCAAGAGCTCTGTGCCAGAGAAAAGAAAGGGGAGGACACGAGAGTGGAGAGAGAAGAAAGAAGGAGAACATGTGTTTGGTGCATTGTCCCCCAGCAGCCTAGGCCTATAGCAGCATCACTAAGGGATGGTTTAGTCCAGCCCTAACTATAAGCTTGATCAAAAAGTAAAGTCTTAAGCCTGACCTTAAAATTAGAGAGAGTGTCTGCTTCCCGAACCCAAACTGGGAGCTGGTTCCACAGGAGAGGAGCCTGATAGCTGAAAGCTCTA
The DNA here is from genome assembly GCA_005024645.1 of Planiliza haematocheilus. Classification (NCBI taxonomy): domain Eukaryota; kingdom Metazoa; phylum Chordata; class Actinopteri; order Mugiliformes; family Mugilidae; genus Planiliza; species Planiliza haematocheilus. Next base: position 1,276,535 of record SRSE01001160.1, read on the forward strand.
CCTCCCATTCTACTTTTTGAAATTCTAGGAATCACAAGTAGGCCTGCACTTTCAGACCGAAGTGATCTGTTGGGATGATATGGTACAATGAGGTCTTTCAGATATGATGGCGCTAGGCCTTTGAGGGCCTTGTATGTAAGGAGGAGGATTTTAAATTCTATTCTAGACTTTAAGGTGAGCCAGTGAAGAGAAGCTAAAACTGGAGTAATATGTTCTCTCTTGATAATTCCTGTCAATGCTCTTGCTGCGGCATTTTGAATCAGTTGGAGGCTTTCTAAAGAGTTATTTGGGCAGCCAGACAGTAATGAATTACAGTAATCCAGTCTGGAAGACACAAATGCATGAACTAGTTTCTCAGCATCATTCTGAGACTTCTTACGTAGATGAAAGAAGGCAGTCCTGGTTACTTGCTTAATGTGACATTTAAAGGACATGTCCTCGTCAAATATAACAGGAGGTAGTACTGGAGGCCAAGGTAATGCCATCTAAAGAAACCACGTGATTAGATAAGGAATCTCTGAGATGCTAGGACTAAATACAATAACTTCTGTTTTGTCTGAGTTTAAGTGTAAGAAATTACACGTCATCCAAGCCTTTATGTCTTTAAGGCATGCTTGGAGTTTAACCAGCTGATTAGTTTCATCTGGTTTCATAGATAAATATAGCTGGGTGTCGTCTGCATAGCAATGAAAGTTTATGCCATGTTTTCTAATAATCTTCCCTAATGGCAACATGTATAACGTGAAGAGTATTGGTCCTAGCACAGAACCCTGAGGAACGCCATAACTTACTTTTGTATAAGTATAGGAATCATGGCTGACGTGAACAAACAGCAATCTGTCAGACAGATAGGATTCAAACCAATCTAATGCAGTTCCTTTAATCTGGATCTCACTTTCAAGTCTCAGTAGTAGAATATTATGATCAATAGTGTCAAATGCAGCACTAAGATCTAGCAGAACTAGTATAGAGACAAGTCCACTATCTCAAGCCATGAGGAGATCATTGGTAACTTTAACCAGAGCTGTTTCTGTACTATGATGAACTCTAAAACCTGACTGAAACTCTTCAAACAGACCATTCCTATTTAAGTGGTCACACAACTGATTAGCAACAACTTTTTCTAGAATTTTGGAAATAAAAAGAAGGTTGGAGATTGGTCTATAGTTGGCTAAAACATTTGGATCTAGAGTGGCTTTCTTAAGTAGGGGCTTAAAACAGCAATCTTAAAAGACTGAGGCACATATCCTGTTAATAAAGATAAATTTGGTTCAATATGGAGGTGTTAATTAATGGAAGAACTTCTTTGAGCAATTTAATTGGGATTGGATCTAGAAGACAGGTTGATGATTTAGATCCTTTAATTATTCAAGATTGCTTGAGAAGATCTACTGGGGAGAAGGATTCCAGATGTTGATAAGGCCTTACAGAAATTTCTAATGTCACTGTATTTAAATCTTTGACAGCCGTCGGAAGAATGCCTTGAATGTTTTCTCTAATGCCAACAATTTTATTGGTAAAGAAGCTGATGAAGTCATTACTACTGAGGGCCAAAAGAATAGATGGCTCAACAGAGCTGTGGCTCATTGTCAGCCTGGCTACAGTGCTGAAAAGAAGTCTGGGGTTGTTCTTGTTTTCTTCTATTAATGATGAATAGTATGCTGTTCTAATACTACGAAGAGCTGTTAAAGAGTTGTTAAAATATCTTTCCAGGCTATGCAAGCTTCTTCAGAATTAGTGGAATGGCAACACAGGTGCACACAGTCAGGGCAGGGCTGCTTCAATCAGCACACTGGAGAACACGAAGGCAGGAAATCAAGACACCTGAAATGAAAGGAGAGGGTAAGTGCAACAAAATAAAACGTGAAGACAAACTAGAAGAAAACATGACCTCAAAGACGACACTTGACAACTTGGAAATAAAAAAGAAAATTGTGCAGTTGCAGCATACACAGTACTGATAACCATGAGAAAGAAACCTTTTTTTAGTCTGTTCTGGGTTTTATGCTCCAGTAGCTCCCCCATAGGGAAAGATGGCAAGCAGTTCATGATGAGGGTGAACACTGGCCTAACTTCCCTGGTTCTACTGTAGTGATGTACCAGCCCTGAACGAATCATTCAAAATCAGAGAGTTTTTGAGTCATGAGTCATGAGTCTTCCTCTCTATTAACTAATTCATTGACTCATAACTGCTACTGCTAGCTAGCTAACTAGAAGAAGATACCAGACAAGTGATTTGTTCATTTTGTGAATGAGCTACTGAGTGATTCATTTACAAATTACTCAGTTGGTCCCGGTAGCCTGGCCCCATTCACAAAATAAACAAATCACTCCCTTCCTAGCCTGGGCAGGCGAGTAATTTGCTGATTTTGTGAACAAGCAAGTGAGTCATTTGTTTGCGAAATGAACAAATCACTCAGTTGATCCCAGTAGCCTGGCCCCACTCACAAAATAAACGAATCATTCACTGCTCTCTTAGTGCTGAGAGAGCCATTCCCTTACCTGAGTTTGAAAGTCTGCTGCTCTGCACCGGTTGGCTCTAGGCGATGGCGCTGAAAGAAATTATTCACTACACACACTGTGTTTGTCTAATTAAAAAAAAAACAAAAAAAAAACATAAACTCCAATTCTAGTGTGTGACTCACTACTGTTTATGCTACATGTACTGCAGTGTCCTCTCTATTGAGTTCTGCCCTTTCAACATTATGTTATAAACCAGCATTAAAAAATTATTTTTTGCCATGTGTGGAAAAAAAGTATATCAACAAAAACTCTTATCTGAATAATTATTGCCCGTGTTGTTTGAATCCCTGAAGGAAGCTTACACTGCCACTCCTCTGCCCCCACTGGGAAAGTCTGACCATAACCTGGTCCTGCTCACACCACACTACAAACCAAAGATCCAGAGACAGTCTACAACTACACGCTCCTTCAGGAAGTGGTCTCCTGAGGCAGCGGAGGCGCTGAGGGACTGCTTTGAATCTACTGACTGGAACGTCCTGCAGGACATACATGGTGAGGACATGGAGGGGGTCACCCACTGCACTACTGACTATCTGAACTTCTGTATGGACGTTGTGGTCCCCATTAGGACTGTACGCTGCTTCCCGAACAACAAGCCCTGGATCACCAGCGACGTCAAGGACATCCTGAACAGGAAGAAGAGGGCGTTCAAGGATGGTGACCGAGACGAGCTGAAGCGCGTACAGGGGGAACTCAAGGTCCAGCTGAGAGAGGCAAAGGAGGATTACAGAAGGAAGGTGGAACAGAAGCTGCAGCACAACAACATGAGGGAGGTCTGGGAGGGCATGAAAACCATCACAGGCTGCAAGAAGAAGGGCGGCAGCACAGAGGAGGGGGATGCTGAGAGAGCAAACCAGCTGAACCTGTTTTTTAACAGGTTTGATACTGCAGCTCCTACAGACAACGACTCGGACTGCAGAGCTCCCCCACCCATCACACCTATGGACAATGCAATGCACCTCCCCCCCTCACCCTCACCACCACGGACAGTCCAACCCACCTCCCCCTCACCACCACTACTACCACTGACAGTTCAACCCCCCTCCCCTTCACCATCACCAAGGATCAGGTGAGCAGAGAGCTGAGGAGGCTGCGACCAAGGAAAGCAGCGGGCCCGGACAAAGTGTGTCCAAGGATGCTTAAGGCCTGCTCTGCTGAACTGGGGGAGCCGCTTCAGCATATCTTCAACCTGAGCCTGCAGCTGGGGAGGGTCCCCGTGCTCTGGAAGACTTCATGTCTCATCCCGGTTCCCAAAACAAAACACCCCAGGGAGCCGGGTGACTTCAGACCAGTGGCACTAACATCTCACATCATGAAGACCTTTGAACGGCTGCTGCTCCATCTCCTCAGACCCCAGGTCCACCACGCACAGGATCCACTGCAGTTTGGATACCAGGAGAAGGTGGGCGTGGAGGATGCCATCCTCTATCTGTTACACAGGGCTTATTCTCATCTGGACAAGGAGAGCGGTGCTGTGAGAATCATGTTTTTTGATTTCTCCAGCGCCTTCAACACCATCCAGCCCTTCCTCCTGAGAGACAAGCTGACAGAGATGAGGGTGGACTCACACCTGGTGAGATGGATTACAGACTACCTCACAGAGAGACCACAGTACGTCAGACTGAAGGACTGCACGTCAGACACTGTGGTCAGCAGCACCGGAGCACCACAGGGGACCGTGCTCTCTCCTGTCCTCTTCACCTTGTACACATCTGACTTCCAGTACAACTCTGAGCTCTGCCACATGCAGAAGTACTCAGATGACACTGCGATAGTCGGCTGTATCAGGGATGGACGGGAGGAGGAGTACAGGAGCCTGGTCGAGGACTTCATGGGGTGGTGCAGGTCCAACCATCTGCAGCTGAACACCTCCAAGACCAAGGAGATGGTGGTGGACTTCAGACGGAAGAAATCACATCTCCAACCTGTGTCCATCAGCGGGGTGGATGTGGAGGTCGTTCGGACTTACAGGTATCTGGGGCTGCAGCTGGACGACAGGCTGGACTGGACTTCTTGCATGGACGCACTCCACAGGAAAGGACAGAGTCGTCTGTACTTCCTGAGAAGGCTGGGGTCCTTCAACATCTGCAAAAAACTGCTGCAGATGTTTTACCAGTCTGTGGTGGCCAGCGTCCTCTTCTATGCTGTGGTTTGCTGGGGAGGAAGCAGCAAGAAGAGGGACGTCGCTCGACTGGACAGACTGGTGAGGAGGGCTGGCTCAGTGGTGGGCACAGAGCTGGACTCTCTGGTGACAGTGGCAGAGAGAAGGACCCTGGACAAACTGCTGTCCATACTGGACAACGCCCACCACCCTCTGCACAACACCTTCATCAGGCAGAGGAGTGTGTTCAGTGGCAGGCTGCTGTCTCAGTCCTGCTCAACCAACAGACTTAAAAACTCTTTCGTCCCCCTGGCCATCAGACTGTACAACAGCTCTCAGTGATGGCAGGAGGCACAATAGACTGGTCACTTTATAATTCCTAACGGGTCACTTTATATTTTTAACTTTATAAGTTTCAACAGGTCACTTTATATCTTTATATCTTTAACTTTATAATTTTTAACAGGTCACTGTATATTTTTAACATAACTGTACAAAACATTTTATTATAGCTGTATAAAACATTTTATTTCTAGTCACTTTTTCTATTTTTATATAGTTTCTGTATTGTATGTTTCAATGTAAGTCACTGCTACTGGATGCTTGAATTTCCCCCGGGATTAATAAAGTATCTATCTATCTCTATCTATCTATCTATCTATCTATTAATTTTTAAATTTTATATTTCATGGACAGGATCAAATAGTGTTACACCACCATATGCTGCTAGTACGTTATGCAGACTGGGCCTCAACGCGTCAACTTCATATGGTAAATGGCCTTGCTTTTATATATACAATTAAATGTTTCCCCTTGATCTTTCACAGTCTTTCTTTTTTTAAAACAATGAAATTGATAATTTTCCCATCACTGATCAATAGTTTTAGCAGTAATCTGTGGGAGCTGTTAGTGGGTGGGGACTGAAAATGGGTCACTCAGAGTGTGTGGAGTGACTCCAGTGACTCAAAAAATCTGATTCTCTTTGGTGAGTGACTCATATATATTCGAGTCAGTAAACAGCCTCACGTTTCCACTCACTACTACCTTGGTTGGAAATGTCTTCTTGGGAATTAAAGGGGCATCCAAAGATATGATTTCAGCTTTTCTTACGTCTTTGCACAGTGCACTATTGTCTGCAGTTGAGCTGCAGTTGACTACTTTTTATGCAATTAATTTTTTCGATTTTATTCCCACTCATAAATGTCTTTGTTGCTAGGGTGATATTCGATATTGTCAAATCAAATCAAATCAAATCAAACTTTATTTATATGGCACTTTTCCTGTCAGCTTGCCTCTTTTCATACAAAGCAAAGCTAACTGATTGTTGGCTGTAGCTTCATCTTTACTGTACAGACATGAGCATGTTTAATTGAATATCTGGTCAGCTGGTGGTCTAGCTGTTGTGTTTGATTTGTTTTTAATTAACTCACTGTTAATTAATTGAATGGCTTAATAACTCTGAGGCGTGCTTTGCACATCCACCTAGATATGAAGTGTCAAAGCCTGATCACCATGGTGACTCATGCTCTACAGTTTTGGTTCAGATGAGAAGGTATGGTGGACCGAATGAAGTCCTCTTCATTCAGAGTGTGGCGTAGAGCCTGATGTACGTGGCTGTATTGTTGCTTCCATCCCTACTTGCACACAAACCTGTGCTTGCTTTTGTGAACTCCCACTCCAAGTGTTCAAGTCAAAAAAAGAAGGGACAAATACATTTTCATTTTGTTGTTCCTGTTAAAGTACACATTGACAAAACACACTCTTTACAGGCATAGTTTTTGCATTCACAGTAATCTCTCTTTACTGACAGGCAGTAACATATTAATCCCCCTGCAATTAATCCCTTGTCTCTCTTCAACCAAGGCCTTGTGGTTTTGGGGCTGGCAGTTCTGCTGGTTAATAATTCTGTTGTCTAAACGAGACAAAGGTCCCAGTAAACATCCGATTACATGAACATGTACAGTAAGTCAGCCCAGAAGCTGAGGGACCCTCTTGGAAAGAGGTCAACTTAAAATTCAAAAATAATCTAACAGAGCAGTACTCTGTACTGGGAGTACTAGGATTAAAAAATAAATAAAAATACAATAGTATCATGGAAAAAGAGAAAAGGTCAAACTGGCTAAAGTGCTATATTTCTTAAGCAGACACACCAGGCTGAAGTTGCAAGAGGTACATTTAATGGGCTGATTGTATGCTGTGGTGTCACGAGATGAGATGTTCTGTCCCAGGATGGATGCTGAACATGACTGAGCAACACTTGGGCTGCTGTGAAACCAGAAACAAACTCTCCCTGGACATTTACTCCCTCTGACTAAAAAATAGGATTTGTGTCACATGTGGCACCTGTGTTCCAACTAATGTAATAGTGGAATCAATCATAAAGATAATTTAACATAGGATAATAAGAGCTGAAAACCTCTCAGAGTAAAGAATCAGAAGAATCAGAATCAACTTTAATGGCCAAATATGTACACATACAAGGAATTTGACTCCCGCAAGAGAGTGACAGTTGTGATTTGTCATATGGATATTCCAGCTCAGGCTACAGCAGGGAATACAGTGATGGTGGGCAGGTGCAAATAACATTTATTTATTTATTTGAATCAACTAAATATGACACGCAGAAGGTCAGAATGATTATTGGTAGACAGAAAGTACTTGGCGTGTCATTGCAGACCTCATCCCACTCAGCTTTGTGGTTTTCTCAAAATCTACACCACAATAATTTACCAGGGGAGGAAAAGTAAACCTACAGAACTTTTGGGTCAGCCTGTATTTTGATTAGTTAAGAGATACAAATGAATCAACCCTGGGGTGGCCCGATAGCTCACCTGGTTGAGTGGGCAAGCCATAAACTGAGGATGTAGTCCTCATTGCAGGGTTGATTCCAGCCCGTGTACATGTCATTGATTCTCTCAATATTTTTATTTTTTCATCTATTTTTCACAAGCACATTCATCTAAACTCATCGAAAAATGTAAGGTGACTTGGCGGTCCTGATTGAATTCACCATTTCTACTGATATTTAGGACCAGGCCATCTGCAGTCTTGCCTGGGCCCGGGACGAGGTAAGGTAATCAAATATTACATATTTTCCCCACAAATAGGCCTATTTTCATTTTTTTTTTTTTTTTTTTTAATTATTACTCCATAATTTAATGAGGGCCCTCTCTCTACCCTGGGCCCGGGACAGCAGACATGTTTGTCTCCCCCATCAGCGGACGTGTCTAGGATGGTCCTGTATGAATCCAGATAGATTACTGTCTGTGTATTGTTTTCTCTTTACAGGCCTTCATGGTGGTGAAGTTGTGTGGCTCAGGTCCAGGTCCATTTAGCAGCATCTGGAAACTGCTAGACATTCATCAGGATGCTCCATTCTGATTGTACATTTACTTGCTTTTTACCACAAACAATGGCACAGTTTGAATCAGTCCCTCTCCTCAGTCCATCACTTGGATGTGTCTTGGCTTTGTCATTTTTCTGCTGTGGCTCTGCTTTTAAAAATGGACATAATAAAAGTAATTCCTCATCATCTCTAACCACTGGTACCCTGCAGAACTGTTGTCATCAGAACAATCTGATTTCAAACAAAATGCTGTATACATACAGTACACTTAGTATCATTGTGTTTGGTTTAAACAGTGCCAGCATGAATTAAATCAGGAGATAACAACACTGCCCTCTTTATTTTTGTAATAAAGTTATAGCAGTTATATGGATTGCTAGTGTCTTAGAGACAAAACAGAAGTATTATGTTTTAAAAAAATAATTTTCAGACTTTCTGGCACCAGAACATTGTTAAATACAAACAGTTGGAGGAATCTGCTGAACTCTTAAAACAACACTATGAAACTTTTGATGAGTGGCTCCAGTAGCAAGTGGTAATTACACAATTGTGGAGCATTAAATTCTCCTGTTCTCTTATTTCGTGCAGTGTAGGTACTGAAACACAGCATGCCCATGCAACAAAGACAAAGTCATCAACTCATTACCAGCTGACACTTACCACTAACCATTACCAGATAATTTTACTGTCTACAGCAACAGCCCTCAGCTGAACAAAACTCACATTAGTTCATACCATTCACTCTCTTAACATTAGGATATGTTTAATGAGGCTGAGGTAATATACTGTGCAGGATTAAAGAGGATCTATTAGCAAAAAATGGAATGCAGTATTTAGATTAATTATGATTTAATGTGTGTTTAACCACCATTTCTGTTTTTCATTAGCTTAAAATAAGCCCTGCGCAAACAAAACTAATGTTTATTATTTAAATGTGTCTCAAATATTTTTTGCAGCTACTGTTTTCAGCAGTGCTGTAGTTTACTATTGTAACATAAAGTTGTTTAGCTGAGTTAGAAAAGATGGGTTCCAGCCATATGACGCTGGAGGTTTGTCAAGAAGCACAGCTCTATTCTCTGTTAATGGTACTGGCAAATGAACAATACAGACACATTCTGCCTTACGCATTAATTTATGTCAATACATCCTCTGCTCAACAATGGCATTGTTGGCATTGTTGACTAGGGTCATGGACTATTGGTTAGAGAAGGGGACTTGGAATGTATGTTTACTAGTTTGAATTGCACTTACGTCCATGGCTGAACAGCCTTAAGCAAAGCACCTAAACCCTGCACTGCTCCAAGAGGATGGGTTAAAGGCATAGAATAAATTCCTTGTATGTGTTTATTAGTTGTGATTAACTCATGCACCTATTATTATGACCTCAGGCCGGACTGTAGTTTGGAAAATCAGGACATGATCAAAGCAGCACTAATGCTGTGGAAGGGCCCTGTTGCGTCAGACTGACAGAAATCCCCAAAAAGAAGAAAAAGAAGAGAGAGAAAACAGAGACAAATGAGCAGGACTTGCTGAACTTGCCGATCAAAAGTGTCAAAGACTCTTCCTCCCCTTTGCCAAAGGCAGACCATGCCAGTCAGACCACAATGCAGACACAGCATAGTCTTTGAGCATGTGGAACATTTGGGATTATTCAGAATATTCTGGGCAGTGTTTGTGATTGTTTTGGATTGTTAGAATATAGACAGGAGGCAAGCATTTTCCCCATGTTGGTTAGAGTATTAGAAACCTGGAAAATATCCCTCTGAGTTATGCCCTGTTCAGTCGCGGCTGCTCTAACTAAACCACTTAAACTGGCTGTAAATCTGCAGCCTAGTAATGTAAACTAGTGTGTTTAGTGAATGACCAGTTCACAGTAGGATTATGTACATCCAATAGTGTAGAAATTGTGGTACTCTGGAGAGTATGCATAGGCTTGGACTGCCACGCTGGTGAGAGCAGCAGTCCAGGGCATACAGCCAAGCTGAAAGCTAACCCATGCAGAACATGGCTTCTGTCCATTCTGCTAGCTAATGTTCACTCCTTGGAGAATGAGTTTGATTGCCCGAAGCTGGATTTGACTGCTAAATGGGAGGTGAGAGACTACTGTGCCAGAAAATGTGGAAAATCCTGAGGTCACAGTGTCTATATCTACATCAACAACAGATGAAGGCCTTAAATGTGTGTTTTTCCTGATATAGAGCATCCATTACTGATCAGTGCAAGAAAAGAGTCATTTCAGTGAGAATGAAAGAAACATTACTTTATAACAATTACTCTATATTTCAGCCTTTTTAAATGATGCCAACCAGCTATACCGGAGGATGTTAAATAAAGACATTCATTTCAAAAGTACAATTCAATTCAGTTACAGAAGCCAGAGCATAACACCCTGGATCAAACACTAAATCAATGGTGGCAAGGAAATACTAACAGGAATGATTAACAGGACTTAACTTTTGCAGAAACCAGCTTATACGGAACCAACTGCTTGAGATCGGCTTTCTTTTTTTAGAGACAGAAAAAGAGAAAAAAAAGAGAAGAGAATGAGAATGAATGACAGGAATTCACATGCATGCAGCATGAGAACAAGATATAACTGATGCATATGGCATTAGAGATTGACAACGAATTAAATAGAATACATAGGGCATGTATTCAAAATATCTATTGTAGAAACATTTAGTGGATATAGGCCTGCATAAACTTACTGTTATAGGAATAAAAAGGAGCATAGGAGCAGAGACAATAGCAGCAGTAGGGAAAGGGGACACTGAAGCATCCATGTAGTGTGATTAGAACCCTTCCACTGAATCTTTGCAGCTGACACAGTACCAAAATACTTTTGGAATTTCCACACATTCAGTTTAAAACCAGTGGTTTCTTTGGAAATACTCTGAATAAGTCAGTGCTCCAGTATAATATGTGAGAGTGAATGTGAGTTGGACAGAAACAGTTAAGATTAGATGATAAATACTCATCGACTCTGCCTACCAAGCAGAGCCAAAAGATACATCTGTCTTCTTCTCCTTCCCTCCTTTGTTTTTGTCTCTTTCCTGTGCAAATCTTTCTACTCCTCCCCCCTCTACTCCTTGTTTTTTTCTCCTTGTGGCCCACTCATTTCATCTTTAATCCAGTGTCTCTCACCACTTCATCTCTTTTCGCCTCGCCTTCAGTTCCCTCTCCTCCGCTCTCTCATCGCCTCCATTGCTCTTTTCTTCTCACTCCTTTTTAATTGTTTTTTTACTATTTGCTTCCATGCCTCCTACTTTCCTATCCTTCTCCCTTTCCACTTATATTTTTATGCCATTAAGTCATCTTCTCTTCCTCTGTCTTCTCCATTCTGTTTTCACTCTCATTTAGAACATTTCATTTTGATAATTTCCTCCCCATTTCGTTCTCCTTATCTTCTCTCGTCCTCCACTCCCTTTTCATCATCTTTCCCTTCTTATCTCATTTTCCTTTCCTTGTCTCCTTTACCTCTCAGTCCTCTTTCTTGCTTCCTCTCTGCTCTCTTCTTTTCTCCTCTCCTAATATAACCTTTGCAGTCCTTTCATCTTGACTCACTTTGTCCTTTATGCTCCTGCTGCCCCTTGTGCTTCACCATATGTCCCCTCTTTTTTCTTTTAATCTTTGCCTCCCTTCTCCACTTCCTCTTTTTTCTCTCCCCCCTCTGCTGCCCTTTAATTCAGGACTTCTTTTTACATCCTATGCTGTTTTCTTTTGTGTTCTGTCTTATTCCCACGTCTCCATGCCTTCTCTGTTGCCTTTTCCTTTCGCCTATTAATCTTCCTTTTTTTCTAGAGTTTGCTTTCATCTGAAAAACATTTTAGGAAAACACTTATGACATATTCAACAGATCACAACACATAAGATGTTCAATGCTAGGATTTGCTCCGTTGATAGCATCATAATTTTAGATGGATTTTTCATGCAAACCTAGGCTCTGTGGTGCTTTTAAAGATAGCTACATTTTGACATTTTGAAAAGGTACGTGTCAGAAAATGTGACACATTTGTGAATATACTCTGAGGTGACAGTTTCAAATTCACCTTTCCCTGGCTCAACAATCAATAAAGATTGGCTCAAAGAACACTGCACTTCATTGCGCTGTGTCCCTTTGAGTCTCTTTGTCTCCATATTGTGTCTTTGGACTCCATTTGGTGGTGCAGGATTATGGTTCAAAACAGGGAAATAACACAAAATGGAGTTTTAAAACTTGTTTTGGTGTTCCGTCCAGACGCTGATCAGAACCCTTGAGGCTGAGCCTTTAAGATGAATTAGTGAGTCTGATTTCAAACATCTCCCCAAACCCCCCAGCCTTTCTCTACACTGTCCTGCTGTGCAACAAAAACTGGAAAACACAAAATAATGAATGACAGAAGAGGGGTTTGCGATGTAGGCACAGTGGGGGATTTGCGTCATCAGTAGTCACAGCACTCCGGTGTCAAACAGTAATTAAAATCTGTTTCCGTGTTACTCTGTGTCAAAAATCATTTTATAAGCATGCATTACAACATGATTAGGATCATGCAGCGAGCTGAGCCTTTAATGTATATGTCCGCATGTCCGCTGCATGCTGTGCTGCCTGGTTTGAAATCCTGGTATTTAAACACATCCACCGTATACAGTCCTTCACAGTGCAGAGTTTAATTAGTTGAAAAAAGCACAAGCAGGTCTTTCTTAGAATGTGAGGGCTCCTTCTAGTGATTATTCAGTTCAGTTTTATTATGTAGCATCAGTTACAATTGCTTTAAGATACTTTACCGAACCCAGAGACTAAAGACTCTGAGACAGCATACTGTATAGAAACAGCATTATTTCAAAGTTAGGGGAAAAACGTCTTACAGCTGCTCTCCATTTTTGAGTAAGGAAATATGTTGTTTTTATTTCTTTCTGTGAGTGCTTGTTCATTACATAGCTGGATACTGAAAAAAGCCTCAGAACTAGGTAGGAGGTGGAAATGACTAGCATGGCTCGTTCCAACGTTTACTAATGAATGTGTAACTCTGAGCCATGGTCATACATATGCTTTATTTAATTAGTTACTTCATTACTAAACATACATGAAGGTAGTTTGTTTTGTGGGGAGGTCTGTGAGCAAGCCTCCAATGCTGTCTGGGTGAATGGTGACACAATGAAACTGGTGAAACTAGAAGGTACATGTATGTAAGGGAGAAAAGGGGGAAATGGGGGAAAAACAGGGAGATAAATAACTGCATGAAGGAGAGACAAAACGGATAAAGAAAGAACACCACTAATATGAAAAAAGTGTAATAATATGTGACACATATGGCATAACATGAAAGTGGTGATTATTATGGTATGAATATGAATCATGGATATAGATGTAGTAATGTTAGCAATTATATTAGTAGGGCGATATATATTCTAAGAACGTAATAATAGGTAATAGGTAAGGTGTAGGTGTATGTGTACATCCATACAATGAAAACATGGAACAAAAAACGGCTGAAGTTAAAAAACAAATCATGCAATCAATTTATAAACCAAAATGTATTCTAAACTTTTCAAACGTATTACATTCTTTCCTGTCATGCTGCAGAAGTTACCATAAATGTGTGGCACTTGTAGAGTCCGGGGGCGACTGTGGCTCAGTAGGTAAAGCGGGTTGTCCACGAACCAGAGGGTTAGCGGTTCGATCCCCGGAATGTGCCACATGTCGAAGTGTCCTTGAGCAAGACACTGAACCCCCAGTTGCTCCCAGTGCGTGGTACTGGTGTGTGAATGTGTGTGTGCTTGTGTGAGTGAATGGGTAGATGTGTCTCTGACTGTAAAAGCGCTTTGAGTACCAATAGGTAGAAAAGTGCTATATAATAGCAAGGCCATTTAGAGTGCTTTGCTTTCACTCTTTATCCTAAACCAGCCTGATGGGGTTGCAGTGACTGTGCTGGCCACTCCATGTTTTCAAACTTACCATTCTGTTCTTTTTTTCCTAAGGTAGTTCTGGCATAGCTTGGACATAAGTTTTGCACCAACTAAGCGCCTATCAGGGGGTTCAAGGTGCCAGTCACTCATTGCATTTCTGTACTCTGTACAAGCCTCTGACCCTGGATCCAGCAGAACAGCCTGCTTCTTCTGATGATTTTGACAGTTAATGTCACACACTGTGGAACCATCCTTTCACCTACTCAGCGGTGTCCAAAAATCCTGTGATGAACTAAGATAGTAAAACCTGCAACTTGAAATCTTCTCTTCTCAGGTGAAAGTGAGACTTACTGAATATAGCCACTATTAAACAAACATGTCCTCTGATTTTGTTGTGGCTTTGTATCTACCAGACCTCTTCCTTGTGGGAAGGAGTTACCCCCAGTTTCTGAGGCTTTTTGGTGGTAAGGAAACTGTACTCACTGACACCTTGACTATCTTCTAAATTTCTCTGTACAATACTATACAAATAATGCTCATGTGGGTATGGTACCTCAGAGTGTTCCAGCACTACTTTTATACAGACAGAGGAGGCTGGAAGTATTCAGTTAAAGAAATGTATTTTATTTTTCAGTTTTGGGTAACCTTATGTATGTTTTTCTACCTCTGGCAGTACAGTACTTACTTTGTACCATTTCAAGCTATTCGCTGGGAATGCTTGAAATTCAATTAAAAAACAAACATGGAGACACATACACACATACAAATACACAGAATGTATATATCCATGACCATCCTAAGTCCTCAAACCAAAATGATGAGCACAGAAAGCACAACTCCTGTCTGTCCTCACAAATCTCCAGCCACTCAACAGTATATTTGGCAACTCTAAAATCCTGTCTTTGTGTAACTAAGTTTGTGCATGGTCAGGTATCCACAAAATGTGCTGTACGTGCTCTCCCTAAATTGCTTTAACAGTGCAGATTATTGTATAACAGTGAATTTAGACAGCTTCAGCAGGGAGGAGGATAGCAGTTACACAGTTAAAAATGCAGGGTTGACAAAACACTTTCTTGGATCAGGAACTGTATAGACTTCCTGTGTTTTGTCAGTGATATGCTCCTGTGTGTGGTGAGAAATCCAGCTCTTTTTGAAGATTCAGATCTTTTAGCTTATGGCTCTTTGTTTAGTTTCACTCTGAGCCCTCTATTTTATTCTTATTTTATTCTAATTTAGTGATTATGAATGGTTTGTGTGTTGGTGAGCGTTTTATGCATTTTCTTTTTCTACAATAAAATACAGTTGCTATTGTTAAACATTTTTATCAAATTGTTAAATGAACAACTGAACAGCAAACAAATCAAATAAATACAGTTCAAAGTCTAAACATTATGGCACTTTAGATAAAAGCCTTGTCAGGTTGGCATTTACTCAGCTTCTAAATCAATTTTCTGCTCAGTTCTTCCCTTTGTCCCCAGGCCTTTACATTCAAATCCATCTCTCTCCCATCTCTTTGTCGGTCTGTGTGTATCTGGCCTGTGCCACTACACTCCCTGTCTTTGGAGTGGCAACATGGGGTGCCCATCTAAATAAAGTCCTGACTCTGCATGGATGGATTCTCAAGAGCAGCAAAGGCTTTGCCTCTTAGAGCTGGCTTGTTCACAAACAACACAGCTCCTGCACTTAAAGTAAGTTTTCAGCAGTGAAACTTTAGAAGACACTGGAATTAGTTGGATCACAATTTACTCATTCATTAACTACATCAGAACCATGGCATTACACATGTTAACTGCAAGAATTCTAAAAGGACAAACAGGCCTGAGAAAAGCAGCAACTAAAAAGTTGGTGTGTAAAACAACATGTAAGATCACAAGATACATAGACCTGTGATAGTATTTCTTTGAACAATGAACTACAAAAATGTACTTCAACTCCAACACATCATAATAGAATTAAGCTCAATATGAATATGAATGAATTAAACGTTGATCTTGAGCTTTGACCAAGAAAAAATAATCTATTCCAACTTGAATTTAAGTGGACAACTGAGTCAAATCTGAAACCACTATATCCCTGAGTCAAAGATAATATTCTTGGAAGACATTCTCTCAAGCCATTCCTGAGATACTGCAACAATAGTCCTGTGAGGGTTATCCAGCTGGTGGGCGGAACCCCAAAGCTGGAGACAAAACCACGTATTAGTCAATGTATTTTGAATTTATTAACAAAACTCGACTGGGTGGTAAGTCCCAAAAAGTCAAAAGCAGCTGTCGGGGCAGGATTCTGGCTCTCCTTGGGAGGCACTGAACGGTAGGAAAAAGAAACGAGATAAATCCAAAGTTACAAAAAGTTAAACCTTAAAGGCGTGAGGCGACACTAGAGAGCTGGCACAAACTGTAGCATGTGGACTTGTCTGGCACTGGAGGGAAGCCACAGCCAACCTTTTGAGAGTGTTTGATTGAGAAGTGGTCACAGCTGTGTCATGTACTAAAGGAAAAGAGAACAAAAACACCAGCACTGGAAACCCAGGACCATGACAGGTCCGAACAGACGTACACCTAGAAAACAAGAACACATGTCAGTGACAGCCAGGCATGGCTTTATTCTTTGACATGAGAGAATGTGTTAAACAAGAATGATGACAATGAAAATAACCTTTAAGAAAAAATATAAACCCTACAGTGTCATTGCCATGCCATTGCAGGAGTAAAACGTGATTACAGCCTGGACAATGGGCTGAGATGGAAAGTAGCTTCTTTTCAACATTGCATATTTTCCATTAATCTGCCCACTGTAGCTCTGTTGAACAGACACAGGTAAGGAGATCCCTAAAACAGTGGCCCAAATGACTGCAGGTAGCTGAATTTTGTGTTCTCTCAGAAACTGCATTTTACTGCATTTTTTATACGCAATGCCAAAATTTCTGTTACATCAATGAATGGGTTTCTGGAAACATACATTGGGATGTTTAAATATAATTTTAAGTATAATTATTTCATGAAATACTATAAATATTAATACATGGCTCACAAAACATTTTATGCGATGTGCAAAAAGAAAAATGCACAATGCAATCCTCAAGCACATCATCTGTACTCTAGACATAACATCTCCTTTGAATCACATAGTCAAACTGTGCACACTGAGCTAATTGGATATAGAGCTGGTTTTCTCACTGCAGATCCTTATTAAAACTCCCTCAGTGATGTCTGATCTGTGATAAACATGGCAATGTTGCTGCTTGAACCCAAAAATAGCTGCTTCATTGCTGGTTTGGACAATATCTTCTCTAAATAAAAAATAAACTCTCTCTGTGTCTCCATCATATTTTGATATGCTGTGGCTAACAATACTTTTATTTTTGCATTTATTTGTAACCAACATATGTATCAATAATTCAGTTTGAGAGCATTCTCTGTAGTTGCTACCAACCACACATTCTCACTGAGATGAAAGTTTAATCACACTTCAACACTTTGAGAGACTCTGAGTCATACAAAATGAAAGTCGAGCTGGTGCAGAGCTGTTAGGTTAAGTTAAAAACTCCCTCAGAGTATTTGCTATAAGTTTGTGAATATGGCCCCAGGTGGATCTTATGGCTTTTCAGTAAAGGACATTTCAAGTTATGCAGTAGATATCGTCAGATGTAGCAACCCTAGAAATACTCTATTTGGTCTTTTTTTATATTAGTACCATAGGCGGTTTGGAAGGGCACAGGTGGGGCAAACCTATCTAAGACCAGTCATACTGTATTTACTCGGTTCAAAAATGCGAACATCAATAAAAGTAGGGCATTCCAACTATGTTTGCCTCAATGCACCTCAGTTTAATTATACCACAGCCACATACCCCATCAGAGGTAATTTTACACGCCTCTAGAGGAACAATAGCCGCATCACATAGTCATGGAGATTTACTCATTTCACACTCTCAGCAGGATATTTACAGTAGTGACATCAATGTGACTGGGGAGGATTTCCATAACTACAGTGCCACTTAAAAGTTGAACAATATGTCAAAAAAATTAATCAGTGTTACATATGTGTTAGCCGAAAGAGTAAGTGCACATCTAGGATTATAAATTAATTTCAAGGTTAAATTAGCATCTACAAAACAGATTACAAAACATCCCTAAAAGTTCGGAATCCATAGTCAGAGAGAATGTGAACAAATAGGAGATTTAAGGTGACTGCCACCCTCCACAGGAGTGCTCGACCAACAAAGAGCATTCCAAAAGTAAGATGCATAATTATCTGAAAGGTCACAAAGGAACCCGGTTATGTCTAGGCATCTAACAGTCAGTCCACAACCAGCAGAACCCTAAACAACCATGGTGTGCATGGCAGAGTGGCAAGGATAATGGCTGCTCTAGAAAAAGAACATTTCCCAACATATGCTAAACGTCATGTGGACATGACAGAAGACTACTGGGAAAATGTTTTGTGGATGGATGAGACCAAAGTAGAATTTTTTGAGTTAAAGGAAATGCTCACATTTGGAGATGAAACAACACTGAACCTCATCCTGTCTGCCTGTTTCCCTGTATATGGGCCAAGACAACTTGTCAGAACTGACTGACCAATGAATTCTGAATTATTCCAGTGAATAAAAAGAAAATGTCATCTGTCCATGAGCTGTCCATGAGCTGAATCTGAAGAGAAAGTGGGTCATGCAGCAAGACAATAAGTCCAAGAACACAAGTTATGAATATAAAAGAAAAGCAACATTAAAGTTGGAATGGCTAAGTCCTAAACTTAGTCCTACAGAAATGTTGTGGGAGGACTTGAGGCAAGCAGTTCACGTGAGGAAACAAACCATCATGAGCTAAAATCTGTCCAAGCTGCTGTAGACGGCTGCATCCTGCTGGGGATGGCTGCTGCCATCAAGGAGTGCCATTGCTATGGGATGGTGGAGTCTGGTCTGGTCTAGGTGGGTGGTACATGTCTAAGTGGTGTCAGTTCTTCTCTGGTTTGCTGTGCCAGGAATTGTATTGTATAGAGCCAATTAAGAGGCAAACCTATAAAACGATTTCCCCTTTGCTTGTCTCCGACTATACTGGCATCCTCGGGAACAACAGCTGTTGACCATTTTTGGATGTAACCGGTTGTCAATCAAATATTAATTCAATAAATGCGCTTTCCTGTCACTATGGTGGTGTTGTGATTGCTGGCGCATGGTGACGTCTGACAGCTGCATTGAAGCAGCATTCAGTCATCAGAGTTTAATTTATTCTAGTAAATCAACTTTGGCTGGGAGTTAAGTTTCCAGGAGGGTATTGATTACTTGCTACTTAGTAGCAGTAAGTTAAGCAGTTACACGTCATGGCTAGAGTGAATGTTTCTAAGTGGATGCAGCTCTAAAACACTTGGTACACTCTGAATCAATTGTACCCAGTACATCACCAGACACACCATGAGAAGATTAACACATCAAGCTTGGTTCAGAGAGATATACAAAGGAATCTGATAAATGAAGAGTGCTGTCAAAAGCAGAATCTCTGCTAGTGGTACCAAAGGACAGCTGACAAGAGATGAGACAAGTTGTGGGCATTGAGAACAAGAATAAGAATAAGAAAAATAAGAACCTTTAATTGTCTCCCATTGGGGAAACTGCCGTTTGCAACAGTATACAGAAAGGGTGGAAAAAGAGGATGGTATAAAGATAAATAACAAAATAAAATAGGATAAAACAAATCACACAGATGAATTGTCAGATATTACACAGACCAGGTGTAACTGGGTTATGTTTTTACACCTTGTGGTGTAATAATATTGCACACAATATAAGTGTCTGTTGTGGAGCCTAACAGCAGCAGGAAGGAAAGACCTTCTGTATCTTTCCTTCACACAGCAAGGGTGAAGAAGTCTGTCACTGAAGCTGCTCCTCAGTCCCATCAGGTCACCATGCAGGGGGTGGGACTCACTGTCCAGCATGGAGGACAGCTTAGCCAGGACTCCACTGTCACCCACCTCCTCACTGAGTCCAAAGGTCAGTCCAGGAGAGAACTGGATTTCCTGATGACCTTATCCAGCTTCTTCCCCTCTGTGATGCTACTGTTCCAGCAGACAGGATGGCTGAAGCCACTACAGAGTCATAGAAGGTCTTCACAAGAACCCCTTTCACCCCAAAAGACCTCAGTCGCCCCAGAAGGTAGCGTCTGCTTTGTCCCTTTGACTCACCGGCTCAATTGTTTTGAACGCACTTGAGAAATCAAAATAAGTGATGCTCACAGTGCTGCCGGGTGTTTCAAGGTGGGAGAGAGCTCGGTGTAGCAGGAAGATAACAGCGTCCTACACTCCAACATGGGGATGGTAGGCAAACTGCAGTGAATCCATAGAGGAGCTGACCTCAGAGAGGAGATGTCCAGTATCAGTCTCTCCAGTGTCAGGTCAGTCATCAGGTGGGATGTTAGAGCGACCAGTCTGTAGTTGCTGAGGTCTTTTGAGTGTGATGTTTTAGGAACCGGTACCACAAATTAGGTTTTCCAAATCCCTTCACACCTTCCACCTCACGTGTCAGTACCCATTCACACTCACATCTATGGCCAATTTAGAATCATCAGTGAACCTAACCAGCATGTCTTTGGACGGTGGGAGGAAGCTGGAGAGAACAGGGAGAACATGCAAACTCCACACAGAAAGGCCTAGTCGAACCATAGATTTTAACCCAGAACCTTCTTGCTGTGAGGCATCAGTGCTAAGCACACATCACTGTCCTCATGCACATGTCCAACTGCAGTGAAGGAGTACCATCACTAGTGGTCCCACACCATTAGACCCCACAGTCTGTTGATGACCTCTGATCTGTATCTGTGTAGAATGTAAACTCTCTGGAATTCTACTAATGACACTCAATAAGTGATTTGAATAGTTTTGTTATGTTAGGTCATTTAACAATATAAACGTTCTATTATACATGTGTATATTGATACCTGACTTGGTTCATTCCGAACAAGAGAAAGAAGCCTCGCTATCCCTGCAGCTCCTTACAATAACACCATCACACCACGGTGAAGGCTATAAAATTAATATCCCGCAGGCTTCATGGTCAGACTGCAGTGGCTATTTGAGCCCCATTACAGACAAAACTTTGAATTCTTTAGACAAACACATCAATTTGAGATTTTGCCCTCTTCTAAGAATTCAGTACACTGCATACAGACAGAATTCCACAACACCACATTTACCAAAATATCAACCACATGTTCTCACTAAGATAAAGTTTACTCACTTTCATTGAAAGTTATTGACAGACGTGTCATAAATCACTGAACTGAAACTACTTTTTTTTTTTCCACAAAGCTTGTGGATCCAGCCCGAGGTGGAACTTTTCAGCGAAGGTCATTTCAGGCGATACAGTGAACACACGGAACCACCCAGGGACATGAATCAGGAGCGCTCTCACACTGTGCTGCCTTTTCTCCTCCTTAAATTGACATTTTCTGCTTTTTCAATTTATATTTAACAGTCAAGCCTAGCAGGCATTAAACGTTACTAATGGTGCTGAAAGTGAAACCCCTTCTTGCTTGTCTGCCTCTCTCAGCAGGGTCACTGTCTGATGGACTTCAGGTTAATATGGAAAGGGTTTCCTGTTTAGGTGTGAGGCTTGATCTTTGCTCCATCAAACTCTCTTATGCAGAAAGTACTTCAAACACAGCTTTGAAATAATAATCTCACATAGCAGTGCTTATCAAGAGGATAAACCCAGGGGTTCTTGTAGAGTGTGACACTTCTTGATCGTTGCTGGAGTTCTGGCGTCTTGATCCACTGCAATATACACCCTATTAGTTCTGGGCTGTTATTATTAATTAAAATTCATACAATTAACACATCAGCAACCACTGCATGGATGGCCCTCATGTCATACTAAAAGAAGCTAATGTTTTAAATAAAAGAAAACCTGCACAAAAAAGCTTTGCACACCCTAGTCGGCGTATTTTACCTTGTATTTAGTTTAAATATTAGAATTATGAGCACAGGAGAAAAATGTTTTGGTTTTGGCATTGTCTTGGTGCATTAGTCCTTCAGTTACACTGTGTCAATCAACCTATTACCAACTTATTAGGCAGTAAATGCACACTTTATGGGTTTATTATAGCAACAGTGAAGAAATGACAGGAAATTATATGACATGATGCAGTAGAGGACACTGTGGCTCCTACCCAGGAGATTTCTTTTGAGTCACTCACAGGTTTTGCTGTGTAGACTTCTCATTAAGGCTACACAAGAAATGTTTTCAACACATACTTCAACAGAATGCATGTTCACAACGTCAGATGTTCTTGATGTTATTAAGCCATTTTGCATTTTCAGTTTGTTTTTACACTGTCATCCAGAGTCAGTCGGCATTAAAACTGTTTTATTAATCCAGTTTTTCCAACGGGACATTCAGATGGCATGCAGAGTCCAAAATTTGCTGAACCCCCCCCCCCCCCCCCCCCCCCAGTGTTTTCTGCAGAATTGTAGGGGGAAAAGCTGTCAGAGACGATGAGTGAGCTAAAAAAAAATGTCAGGCTGACAAATGTTAACTGTCAGGGAAGACGATTCTGATCTTTTCAGCAGACTGACAGGAGAGTTTTGGAGCCATATGCAAATGTGGTTTTAATTGTCTAAAGTAGTGGTAGGTGAACTATGGCCATACTGTGCCTGTGAAGCATTTATAAAACTTTCCAAACAACCAAGGTTGCCCATTCAGTGTATATACTATGTTGGCCTGCCAGAGTCTAATTAGCTCCTCCATGGTCTCATAACAAAAAGGCTGCTGATAAAGTGAGGGGCAGCAGGAGAAAGTCATTCTGACTCTCAGCCCCGGGTGCGCAAGCTGCCTCTAGGAGGTGCTTGAGATGAAAAATGTAATGGCAGAGAAGAAGTTATCTTCTTCTAAAGCACGGTATATTCGCACTTGGTAGTGATGGGAAGTTTATCTCTTTTCTGAGAGACGGCTCTTTTGCCATGGCTCCCGAAGAAGAGACGGCTTTTTATTTAGTATCGTTTATAGCCCAATATTTTAGCACAACACAGCAAATACATTGCATTCAATGTTTTTATGAAAAGCCTAATAATTGTCTCATTTTGTGCAGTTATTCTGTTACAAAATAATTCTTAATTGTGCAAACAAATGAACAAAACACTGCAATCAAATCCAACAGAAACAAACTCAGTAAACAAACAGTATAAATGTCCTTGCGCAGGTTTGTGGTGGAACCATTTTGCAGTGAAGGGACTCTGTTTTGCCATTCCCAGTGTCTTTAAATGCTGCTTCCTTTACAGGTCACTCACAGCTACGTTCACCCATACTCTCTTCCTCACCGCTGTCTACTCAGTCAGCGTCTATCCTGTTGTTGGCCATCCCTGTCCTCACCCAGGCAGAGATGAACAAGCAAAAGGAGGAGGAAAAATCACTGCTCACTCCATGGGATTCGGCTCTTCTGATTCACTGATTCACATTACTATCACCTAGTTTGTGACCGTAACTGCTGTGCTATGATGATAGGGTTGTGTTAGCTCTACGGTCATTTAAAGTTGCTGTAATTTTTGTTTAAAAACTACTGAAAATATTACAATATTTCCCCCAGCTTATCTGTTCCTGCCTCTGAGCCTGAGCCGTGTGTCTACCCAGCTGGGACACAAGGGGGTGCGCAGCCAAAAAAGTTGCCATATGTTCACATATATGAAAATTAAACTATAATGCTATTTTTTAATTTAAATATATATATATATATATATATATATATAGAAACACCAACCACTTCATTAGGTATGTCAGCGAAAACCAATGTATTTTAGTCAGACACTGAATCCCCCTTCACTAAAGAATATGCAATAAATAAATATAATATCAATATAATCCGCATTATAAAACAATGTAATGCTACTGAGCTGGCCCGTCTGTCAAATTTTAAAACCCAGTGTGGCCTTTGAGCCACAATGTTTGCCTACCCCTGATCTAGAGAGTAGACCAGGGTTGGTCTACTACAGACAGAGTACAATATAACCCCCATTATAAAACATTATAAAACAATATAACGCTACTGACCTGGCCCTGACCTAGCCCGTCTATGAAATTTTAAAACCCAGTGTAGGCTTTGAGCCAAAATGTTTGCCTGGTGGTCTACTACAGACAGAGTACAATCCAACAAACACAAGAGAAACATTCTGCTGATACCAGGGTTGTATCGATAAACTTGATTGACCGTGGATCGCAGCATTAATGGGCGATCAAATTGCGCAGCTGATCAAACAGAAAAGTGTACAGGAAGTGCCGACTTCTTTCAGATGTTATCCTTCTCATTAATCCCTCTTTCAATATGTCCAGTGCTGGCTGTGGTGAATATTTCATTGCACATTCTGAAGATGTCTGAAAACTTTTGAAACAAACTCCAGCAGAGCTTTAATCCCCAAGGCAATTCGCTTAGTTTTAAACTCTTGGAAACAGCTGCTAATTACCATATCCAGTTACAGAGCAAGATGATCATTCATTTTGGCTTGTCTCTAGTTTGTCTAGCTACATATTAACTACATTTGCCTATCAATTCTTTGCTTGCTCTTTAGGATCGTTCAGGTGAGTGCAAATAATGACATTAGTTCAAGATGTTGATTTTCAGAAATTTTGGTTTCACCACTCCGGAGATGTCATGTCATCCTTCTTTATGTACAGCCCATAAATTCATGTTTTTGGTATAGTTTTAAAAAGTGGATGATTTGTGCTAAAGTGAATGACATGCTGGAGATAGATACATACACCTGGGGAAAAATGTATTGTTTAATTCATTATAGGACTCTCAAAGTTAACCTTAGGGCAAACTGCACCACTAATTATTATCATTATTCTATTGTTCTCAGCAGCAGTACTGCTATGGAAAGCAAACAGAATCTAAAGTCCAACCCGCAGTGATAGGCCCTGTTGTATTATAATTTGCCAAATACTCAAAGAGTACAGAAGAAGAAGAAAGCAAGAAGAAACAAATGAGCAGAAGAGGATTAAGGCAGGGGTCTTTTGAACGTCAGGTGAGGCTTCAAAGTCCTGCCAGTTTCTCTTGACAGGAACAAAGTTATGTGCACCTACTGTCGATGTGAATGGAGTTACAGCCAGATCAAGCACACAGAGAGCTTTCTGAGCACCTAACATGTTGATATGAGTCGTACAAACTTGCTTTGCCTCATATTGCAAACACAGATGGCGCTTCCCTTACACAGTGGAGTACTTAAGCTGGGCTGGCTGTGGCTCACTACATAGATGGGGTCGTCCACAAACAACGGGGTTAGCAGTTTAATTCCCAGTACATGGACCACATTAAGTATACTTGATCCTCTTGTTCATCAATTGCTCATGCTGCTTTTTTCAATGTGGATTTACATTTTAAAATCCTTTTAAAGGATTTGGGCTAACCTTGGAACTGACTGCCTTTATCTTCCCATCCACATAATGAGACCAACTAATTGTGTGACAGCCCACCAAATTTGCATTTATGACAATGAATGAAAGTATGTAACGTATGAAGATGCAGTGCAGACACTGAGGTTTATATATAGGATACAAAAGAATCACTAATGAACCTAACCAGCATGTCTTTGTCTTGGGAGGAAGCCAGAGTACCCGGAGAGAATCCATGCAGACACAGAGAGAACATGCAAACTCCACACAGAAAGGTCCATTCGATCAAAATTAAATAAAATGGTAAAAGAGAAAATAAGTTATTAAGATTCTAATAAACTGTAATTACACAGTTTAATCTGTGAGTGCACTGGAAAGTCTATATTCAAATCAATTATCTGTCTATATGATACAAAACAAAACACAGACACAGAGGTAGACACAAAATCACGAGGCTGAGAGCTGCAGTGTCAGTATGCACAGTATATGTCTGTGTGTGGATGTGTCTCCGTATTTACTGCTCTGATGAACCACTGGTGTTTGTACTGTGCTCTTCAAATGCAGATGTGCAGTCTAAGTTCCAAATACAGCTAAGACGTTCAGTTTAAAGTAGGCATTAAGAGTATTAAATTATCTTAGTTTGATACCTCTCTATTCTGAGACACAATGCTATATTAGATTTACCACAGTAGTCGTGTTTCTATATAATTCTGAAGCAATATCAAAGGAAATTTAAAAAAAAAAAATATATATATAGAAAATGCCAATTTGGTATGTTTTCACTACGTGGTTTGGAGGTCAAAATGATGGCTTAGGCTACAATTTGCACTACTATAATAAACAACAGCAGACTAACTTACTAACTAAGTGGAGAGAATGGTGCTTGCTTTTTTCAGCTATGAATGTAACAGTTAGTCTTTTCACAGCTAGAGCTGACTATGTATGACACTGTCCAGAGACAAAGACAAACACAGTGTAATGCAAGCGACATACCCAGTACTTTAAAATATAAATAAAAATATAGATTTCTGGACTTTTGACTTTATATGTTAGAGTCTGTGGACTGCACAAGACTGAACGAGACTGATACTAAACGAGACAGTGAAAATGTTTTAAAATCTTAGCTGTCAAAATAAATTTTCAAATGAGATGGGGAGAATGATGGCTTTCCAGCAAAGGAGAGTAGGAGAGAGGGCAAACTAGTCTTGAAATGGGTTTGCTTTCACTATAGTTCTTGTGTCACAGGCCAGTTTTTGTAGCCTGAGGGAACCTATTAAGCATATGAAAGGTTTCAGTGTATCTGCAAATGTTTTTTAGACTTCACTAGGGAACTCGTCAGCGACAGGGGCTTTGCCTCCACTTAAAGATTTTATAGTTTCTAATCAGGCGCATCAGGAGGATGTCTTCAAGACTGAGAAATCATCTTGAGCAAGAACTTAGAAACCTCTCTAAACCGTGGAGTTCCTGCTGCAGTCCAAACACTGAGCTTCAACTGTTCTCTCTCTATCCCCATGTAGTCCCTGTCGGTTTCTTAATTGGTTTGAGGCTAGTTTGAGGTTTCTTGAAGAAGTTTCACCAATTAGACAAGTAAAAAACAAAAACAAAAAGAGAAATTGTTGGAACCAAAAAAACACAAAACAGAGGTGATGCAATAAAAGAAAGACAAAACAAAACGAGGTTAGACAAGACTAATAAAAAGACCAGACAGAATTACTGCATGGTACAGAGTTGGCCTTTAATCACTTGGAAGAATGCATGATTTCCACCAAGAGTTATGAAAACAGTTGGTTAAAACTATGGGTTGTACACTATTTTAATCATCAACTGGTATAGATCATAGACTGTATATAAATATGGACAATGTGTCCCCACTTCCTTGCATTGGACACTTTTCCCAGGATAGGGGCAGCGCCATCTAGCGAGTTTGAAGTGCAGAACCCACACTTCTGCCACTCGCCTTTTCATTTAATACTGCACTCTGCCCTACCTCCACCATATAGAAAAGAAATGTTGGATTACACTACCCATTTATCTTGCGTCAAATAACTCAAACAAAACTTGACGCTTGAACATGCATCAACATTATATTAAGTACCTAAAATGACAGAAACCATCCTTGCAAAAAAAAAAATTATTTATTTTTTAGTGTTTGGTGTAAGTCCCATCTACTTACATGGATGGGGCGGAGCTTATGACCTATACTGCAACCAGTCACCAGGGGGAGCTCTAGTTGCTTTGGCTTCAATTTTGAGGAGCTGTTTGGCTGTCCATGTTTATACAGTCTATGGTAGAAACAATGTTTGGTATAGACTGAGATACGTGCTTAATACACAGGGACACTTGTGTCAAGCCAGTGAATTTATGTGTCTGATTTATGACTGGTAAACTGATCAGTTTCTGGTCGATTTCTTACCTCATGATGAGACGATGGAGAGTGAGAAGATGCACTTTTTTAAGAGAAAGAAAGAAACAGAAAAGAATGCAGATTATGGATGTTAACTGTGAATACAACAAAAGCATATTACTACAATTGCCCACTTTAACCAGCTGCCATTCACAACCACCTCCACATCCATTCCTTATACCAGGCATTCTTTCTTCTCACAACACAATTGTAGTCTCAGTCACTGCCTAGACACATTCAGCCATTTGTAAGTTCCATTTTTGTGTCTTGAAATAGTATTATTTCTCTTTGTCTTGTTTTTGGCTGCATCCTATTTGTTAGCCTGTGCCTTTGCCCATTTCTCCTGGAAATTGCAAGGAAAGAAAAGAAGCCCACTCAACCCTGCTGAAGACCTTTTAAAATAAATAAACAACTTCAGAAATGTTTGTTTTGTTCTGTCTTTGGGTTAAGTGGTTAGCCTCCACACCGACACTGACATTATGTTTAAGGCGAGTGGGAGGCTTTGGTAGAATGTCAGTTAAAACATAGCCTTTCTTTTGCTTTATCTCAGAGAAAGAGTTCCATCAGACATCAGCTCCAGAACTTGTGTATTCCACAATGTTACAAATCAAAAGCATTTATAATCAGCCCCACCGGAAAGCAGCGTAAAAGGCCAGCCATCAAAGTGTTTTTCAGACATTTCTCGAGATACTAAAGTGTGTGTGGTTTAAACCAATTTGAAACTCTATGCCAAACAGTGCATTGAACTGCTATTCTTTATCCTCAAGCACCACTGCACAAGCTGCACAGGGCTTTTAAATAACAAATTGAGAACTTCAGATTAATTATTTTGATTTAATCTTGCACATACAGTACATCACACAGGGGAGCTTGGACAGGCTCTGCCATATAATTAATGCTTTCCATCTCTCTCTTTAAGAGCTCACATGATGAAGGAGGCTTATGCAAATGCTGGGCAATATTTTTCTGCACTGACAACAAATGTGCAAACAAACAAGTACTGGTGAGTGCTTGCAGCCGCAGGAGCATGTACGTGTTTGTAATTACCTATTTGCTGGTGCCTAGCAATTATGCTCCGGTCTTGCTAAACATGGCTCGACAACTCGGTAAGAAATCAGACAACAGAGAGAGCCTGTTTGTTAGCTGGAGGGGAGTCTAAACTGAAAAACAAAACAAAACAAAAAAAAACTGTTCATGCAATGATGTTTGTGACATACTGGTTTCTGGACATGAAAACCAGATGGAAAATGATTTCTAACAGCATCTCGTAATAGGATATGATTCCTCCTCAGCCCAGCAACATGTCAGGGTGTTACAAAGGATTTGAATTGCTTTGAAATGTTATGGAAACCACATTGCCACATATCTGGATAGCTGTTGTGGCAGTATTCTGTCTCTTTATGAAAGCAAAGAATCAGACCTTTTGCAACCTTACTCTTCCATAACAAGGTATGACAATAGCAAAGATGACAATTTTTGCTTGGCTGTATCTGTGTACATTGTTGTGTGGCCAGTTTTCCTAGTGCAGTGCAACTATTAATCTGAACTTCTTGTCTCGTCTCCCTGGTTGTATTTCCAGAGTGAGATGTGGACAGCCTCTCTCTGCAAAGCTCTCACAGTGCAGACACTCTGGTTTCAGGTCTTACATAGGCTATGAGGACATGCTGAAAGGCTCAGTCATATTGGAAGGCACATTTTCGTGTAAACTCTGGCCTCTGGCAGTTCCAGGCAATGCAAAATTATCTGTTACTGTTAAGACCAGAAGGAGCTTGCAGGCAATCTTGAACTGACCTGATTACTCTCAAGCTAAGCTTAACATGGAGCGTGTTAACCTTCTGCCTGATTGTGTTCTTGAGTTGACTAGCCGTCAGCTAGCTAGCCCTAACAAGACAACCTATATGTTGCTTGGCTGGCTGATTCCCCCACCTCAGTTTACTATGGAATGTTATTTATATATTTAATTGATTTGCTTTTTTTTTTTTTACGTCTTTTGAATATCTTTTAACATCTTTTTGCATCTTTTACAATGAGCATCTTTTTACAATGTTAAAAAAGAACATTAACAGTGAGACTGAGAAAAATGCAGTATAAATATTTACTGTCTAAAGGATGTTTTGTTTTTTCTTTATTTTTATTTAGTAAGTGTTATTTATGATTCATAGTTAGATTTCTACATTATAGAAGTAATCCATTGTATAACATGTTCATGTGTTGGTGTGATTGTGATCTGGCAGCTAATAAAATAAACGGAAATGATAATGGCTTTGATACTGATCAGATTAAATCAGTTCTCATCTATCATCTGATGACATACGCAAGGGCACTGGAACTGAGAGCTTTCAAAATGTGACTACGAGTTTAATTAAAGGAAATCACCAATTCTTGTAAATGTTTCATGTATTAATTAACTAAATCTGATTAAATTCAGTGTCTTGAAGTAAAGCGTGAACACTGTATCATGAATTAACATGAATTTTGTTCTCCAGGTCATGGTGATCTCTTGTCCTTGGGCCTCTAGTATTTTGATGGTAATCTGAAAAGCACTTGGCTAATAATTCAGTCATTCCGTGTACTATCCTTGATAGTGTGCTATTCTCCAGAGGTGTAAAATAATGACAAAGATTAATAACAGTTAAGAA
The DNA here is from genome assembly GCA_005024645.1 of Planiliza haematocheilus. Lineage (NCBI taxonomy): Eukaryota > Metazoa > Chordata > Actinopteri > Mugiliformes > Mugilidae > Planiliza > Planiliza haematocheilus. The sequence continues at coordinate 1,306,807 of SRSE01001160.1, forward strand.
GCCTCCCACTTGCCTTGCACCAAACTGAATATCCAATATACTTAGACAGACTTTATTCATCCACTGGGGAAATTGCTTGGGTACAGTAGCTCAGCTGCAAAGAAGAAACATAGATGAGATAGATATGGAGGAGTTAGCCATGTCTCTCATGACCACTCTCACCTGAAATTGTTGCATGCCAGATAAACACAACATAAAGAAGACCTCACATTATTTCAATCAAAGCCACTTAGGGCCATCCAAATGTCTTGTGATGATGTTATTGTCTTGATCTTAAACTATCAGACTTGTATTCACAGATTTTAAAATAGGTATTACAGGTTTATCAAGATCCCACTCATCCCCTCCACTGTGCTTTCCAGCTGCTGCCATCAGGACCGAGACTTGCAGTCTCAATAGCAAGGAAGAATGGCTACATGCAGTCATTCATTCCATCAGCCGTGACCATCCAATAACTGCCAATGTTCAGATAGATGTATGCAGTTAGGCACTTTATGTATTTTACTCATTATTTAGTTGCATATTTTATTTTAACCTATATATTATATTCATCTATTTATTGTACATAGTGCTGTCTGTGATGTGTATGTGTTGCTTCTATGTCTTTATGCCATTGTCAAAGACAATTTTCCATTTTATGTAAGTTTTATGGACATTAAAGAAGTCTAAGTCTATCAGTGCTACAGTGTAGTGTATTGGCAACAATCTCTGGAACCATCCACCATCTTTAGCATTCTGCAATCAAGTCCATATACTTCATGAAGATTACAGCAGCAGTAACTTAACACCGCACTTTTCTTGGGACAGCCAGCTCAAAATAATGTATATAAATATCGTAAATCTTTGATCAGTGAGCCAGGGGCTCAGTTTCCTCATTCAGAAACAGATAAACATAGACATTTATTTAAATAAATATCCTAAAAATTGCTACATCAGTTACTATTATTTTCAGATATGTACAAAATTGTTGTTTGTGACTAAAGCACTGAATTGTCCGGATGACACATGAATTTGCCCCTCAGGCTGCAGTGGAAGAATTTCTGCTGTGTTCAGAAACAGCAGAGAGTCAGAGTTTTGAATTGCAAATGTATGCATCCATTTCTTTAATGGTATTGTAACCAACCATCCATCCACCAAAACAGCTACTTTTCGAAAAAAAAATAATAATAATAATAATTTTCTGTTCTCAAGCTATATTTGTGTTTCTTGGTGACTTCACTACGGCCAAGTGTAGCACCAAAAGCTTGGAGCACTAGTGTGGAGATGAATCCATTGTCTGAGGCAATGACAGGATTGATTGTTGGTAAGTATAATACACACCTGACATCTTCTTGGTGGAAGACTACTATAAGATCCACAGGCTCATTGTGAAAAGGCATTTGATAGAACACAGTGCAGCGAGTCACCAACAAGAGGAGAAGATATATCACAAGAGTTACACCACATGTTCCTGTGCCAACATTGTCAGGTACTAGAGCTCTTCATGATCTTGTTCTTTTACTGACAGTATTACGGCCCCTAGAAAGCTGAAATGAAGATAGCGTTCATCTTTTAGCATGGCAATGATCCAGAGCACTCACTCAGATCAACAAGGTAATGGCTTCAGTAATAAAGGATTGCTGATTAATGTTTTTGAAGGACCCAGTGCAGACTGGAATCCAATACGAAAGCCAACGTAGGGTTATGCCCAGGATATAATCCAGCAATTTGAAACATCTGGAGGAACTCATTTGCAAAGAAGGGTGGGTCAGTGTGTGCCAAGCTTATTCTTATCCAAACAGTACAGTGCTATTATCAAAATTAAAGAGTGCCTTAGTTCTGGGGCCTGCACACTTATGTAGTTAAAAGGGAATTACCATTTTTTACAAACTGGACTTTATTTCTGGTGTAAAATACAATTGTTTGCTCACCCATATGACTTTGGTGTCATTTGGAGTCCTTCGGACAATATTTGGATCCAAGAGAGACGCGTATATCTATATAGTGGGAGTGGGGCACCGAAACACAGGGAATAGCACTGGCATATCATGACATAATGTTGGTGAAATGAACAGTGGCAGATAACGCGTTATTTAGAGTCTGCGTTTCGGTGCCCCAGTCACTCTCACTATATGGATGTACACATGCAGCGCTCTGCTGGATCTAAAAATTGTAAATATACAAATCAAATATTTAGATAATTCCCCTTTAAGTTATTCTACATTTTTTACTTTTACTAATGTTATTCTGAAATGTCTACGGCAGTACAGAGGTTGTTTAAATTGCATGTATAAAGGTATATGGTTTATCCGAGTTTGACGTGGTTACATCACAAAAACCCACGATCAAGCCGTGATGCAATACTTGCAAAAGACGAGGCTCCTCTTCAGTCAAAACCAGTGTTTGATCTGTGTGTAATTCTTCATGGCCATTGTGCCTAAATTCCTAAAAAAACTCAAGTTAATATTTTATCCATCTGAAGACTCTTGAAACCAGCTCTTTGTCCTCATTTACAATTAATTACAAGAGGCAGCTGCCGTGATTCTTTTTTTTCCATTATTCAGTAATCTTTTGCTAAAACAAATGCAAAGTGCTCCTTCTTAGAGAGCTCCTAGCTCAGTCAACTATCTCCAACAGGTTCCTGCTGCTACTGACAAAATGGAAACACAAATTAAATTGTGTTTCCTCTTTTATCTTCACTCTGGTTCAGAAAATGGACCTCTGGCAATTATGAATAAACCGTTTACCCACTGTGAACTGAGAAGTATATATTTCCCTGTTTAACTCAGGGGAGGCTTTGCATATTTCTTGCTTTTAGCTGTGTCCTTTATTAACCTGCTCCACAGCTGCTCCTATTCACAATTAGAACCATCCAGTCAAACCACATCTGTTATATACAGTATGTATAAGTGGCTCAGAAGCATGTTCTTGGTTTTGTATGTGTGTAGGTATGTCATTTTCACTTTACAGTCAAAATGACACACGTATTCGTTCACACACCCACACACCAGGGCCAGGTACAGAGAGCAACTTTTGATTCAAAACACCTACTGAAATAAAAGCCTTTTTGTTCGATTTCCTCAGCCATCACCGCTAACACAAATTAGAACTAAAGTAGAGAATTTGAAATAGCACATATTCATTGTCTCATCAATCCTAGAAGATATACAGTGTAATAGTTGAGTTGATAAAAAGCTCTCTCCCCTAGCCTGAATGTAGGAGTCACTCTGGTTCTGTTGGGACTGGATCATTTCACTCTGTCTTATTTTGTTGATGTTTCAGTCTGAGCTATATCAGGACAAGGGCATTTATAGTTTGTCTATTCTTTTGGGATTGAGTGCAGACAAAATCCAGGCTCAGTCAGTTTGAGCTCAGCCAACGCCGACTGCCGTAATGGAATTGCATAAACACTAGGTTAGGGATATTATGAAATTTGAAGAGAGTGGGTGTTTTGATACAAAGTGTGTCTGAGTGCAGTGGTGCCTCCTTTCAGCTCATGCTACAGTAAACAGGAGATGCAGAGGCCCATTTTAGAATGGTTTCTTTTCCCCGTATTAATCTGGAGGCCAGGTCAATTCCTGTTTACCTGTTTTTCATGTTTTTCTAGTTTTCTAAACTGTTTGTGTGTGTGTGTGTCCGTGTCAGGCTGCATCCTGCTGGGGATGGCTGCTGCGTCATTGCTATGGGGTGGGGGTGGGGGGATCTGGTCTGGTCTGGTCTGGTCTAGGTGGGTGCTACGTGTCTAAGTAACATCCACATGAATGCCAGGTCCAAGAGTTTCCCAGCAGAACTTTGTATGTCTCAAGATGGTCGATGTTGTTTACTTCTCCTATCAGTGGTTCATATATATTTTTATGTACTGTGTTCATTTTTGCTCTTAATATATTCAGTAGTGGGCTATGGCTGACTGTAGCCCGAATCCAAGTTTGAATAAGCTTGCAGAAAAATAATTTCTTTTCATTTCGTTTCTGTGAGACGCAACAATATAAATGTTACTGATATCTGTTCCCTTTGTCAAAGATATAACATGATCAATTTTCTTAAATCAATGCACAAACATTCTTGTTCCATCTGTTTTATTGGATTGTCTCTGTCTTCTGTCAGGCCTTTTGCGAAAATCTGTGAAAAGCGGTGTTTTGAGTCATTTTTATGCAGAAATGACAACTATTCAAAACTTTTCAGTAGCCCTGTTGTGAAGGGAATTGATCTAACCAGAGTAGTGGCTCAAGAATCTTCTCCGAATGTGTTCATGCTTTGAAAGCATCTAGTGCACCACTATAACTGGAAATCTGAATGTAGCTGTAGTCTTATGTGAAAGAGCAAAACAGAAACTTTCCAACCATCCATCTTTCAGGCCAGAATTTTCCACAGGCTTATTTCTTTGACATTCCATCCATTGCATCACATTTATCCGCCGGTTCAACTCTTACTTTTAGCTCTCGCAGGCCTGATCTCACTGTGTTTTTTCTGGTTCGTTCTGTCCTGCTGTGTCTGCTCATCTGTAGCAGAGTGGGACCTTGGGGATTCAACAAAGCCACTCAGAAGTCTCTCTCCCAACTTGCCATGGTCAACTTTCTCTCCTATACATCAAATGTCGAGTCCATTCAGCAACGTTGTGTTCCTAGCACTGGGGAATCCAGCAACGCTGTAAAAGAATAAGTAAAAAAATGTCTTCATATACTGTATTATTATACTGTAGTTTTATTATTATTATACTTAATTATTACTTTTGGGAAGGTTAACTCCTTTCTACAGTAGCACCTGGCTCGTTTTTGATTTCATTTGACATCTGCTTAATGTGTCTTTAATTGTAGAAGAAGAAGAAAATACTTTATTAATCTCTATGAACATGTATATATATAACATACTCTACACACACAAACACACTGTTTTTGAACTGTTTCTTGATATGTCTCCTGATATGTGTTATAGTTCAAATCTCTTTTCTTCCTGCTATGATAGTAAAATCATTTTTGAATGCCTTTGAATAACAAATCATGCACTCGTCACAATGACCGACTTGGGGTCAGAGCTAACTTTGTTAATTACAAAACAACTGTAGCACTTTCACATAAGTATGTATAAGTTGCAAATTATTTGCAAGTTTGTTCCAGAACAGTTCCAAGGAAGCTAAAAATACCAACATGTCATTTTGTCTTGCAACAGAAAGGAAACGCTGTATCAACCCTACTGCCTCCGAAATGTTAACATTACACCCTGGCACAAAGGGGCGTGCAACACTAATGTGGTTGTTCTTCTTTTTCAGTTAGCAAAAATGGGTCACAATGTCAACATGATACTAGTCAATATAATCATCTAACGTTTTATACAGTATGGTTGTTATAGCCAATGTCTTTTGAAATACAGTCAGTTTACTTCTGTTCGGATATGTTCATATTACTGTTTCGTGTACAATACTTTGAGTCCAAACTTAACAAAAACAGAACCATGAAACACACTGTTCATAGAGATTCCTGCATTTGTTTTCTGTAACCTATTTAGAATTGCCATTTAATCTAACCATCCATTGGATGGTGGGAGGAAGCTGGAGTACCTGAAGAGAAGACACAGGGAGAACATGCAAACTCCACACAGAAAGGTCCAGTCAGATCATGGATTCAAACCCAGAACCTTCTTCCTGTGAGGCAACAGTGCTAACCACCACGTGACTGTGCTGCCCTCCAATGAAACAAATGTATATATTTTTACGTTGGTTTCTCTTTTATCTTCGTCTAGGATTAACTCTCAAGATGTTGGTAAGACTCACTTCTCCCAGTGGATTTTAATAATCCATGTGCATGTTTCCATCTCAGTCAATTACTCTTCACAGCTCTGGCCTTCATGTTTCACACTCGGCTCCATTGTAGTGTTTCCAGCATAATGTCAGGAAATACTAGAAGGTCTGACTGCATCTTAAGCTACATCATTATGGTGCATGATGGTTTTCCTGACTCTCATCCTTCAGATATATCAGTCTGAGGCAGAGAGGTGATTTGTGGGTGCTAGCTGATAGAGATGGACATCATCTTTGTCAGGTGGCAGGAAGGCAGGTCACACACAAGGACTGGGACAGGATTAGATATTAAAGCCTAAACTGGTACATTTTCAGTTTACACAACCTACCTACAAACATGGAGTACAACATGTGCCCCTGTGTGAGATCCAGCAAAGTCAAAAGAAGTCCATAACTCATTAAACATGAGCAAATGACTTGGAACTGCACAAAAACACAGGCAGGAATTACAAAGGAGAACACTGCTAAGGAACCCAAGAACAAACCGATGAACTGGAAAACAGGAAAGGAAGAGACAAGGCTTTAAAGACCAACACAGGGCTGATGGGAAAACAAGAAACATATGAACCAAATGAAGGGAGGGGCACACAGACAAAAAGAGACAGAAGATGCTGGCAAGACACAGGAGACAATCACAGGGGCAGAAAAAAACACAGCAAAGGCAGGAAGTAAAACTAACTGAACGGCACAGGATAAAGGATATGGAGTAAAACTTAATATCTCAGTGGAACACGAAAGGTCCAAAAGTCAACATCATGACAAGCTCAGAGGTGATGAAAACAGCAGAGAGACAGAAACTTAAACCACAAACATCAACTTTGGCAAGAGCGGCAACTTTTTCTTGTGAAAGAAGTGATTGTACTGTGCAGGCTTTCTACTGTTATCTGTAATCTCTGTGTTGAGCTGCTGCACTTTCTCTTATGCCGGAGGTTAAATCTCAGCAGGGAATGTCTAAATGTGAGCATCAGCTGAATAATTTTCTTCCTTTGGTGAGGCTCAACATTAATCTTGTGGCATGCTGCTTGATTACAATTGTTGGGGGTGCTGTGGAGTAGAGATACAGGTTTGCCGCCCCCTGCGTCTATGGCTAATGTGACTTGAGCCAGCACCTAACTGCTCCGTGGTCAGGACCCCTTAGAGGCAGCAGCCCACGCAATTTCCCCAATAATCATATTTAATAAATGTCATTATTATTATTGTTATTGTAGACAGGTCTGCTCTGGGCAGTTCACACAAATATGACAAACTAGAAATAATTTAGATCTCCACAAATTTAAATGAACTTTATATCATTATAGGCAGTGTGGATCTCTCAAAACAAGACTTTTTATTTTTGAAACTTCTAAAGTTTCATAAAGTCTTCTTATATTTGGGGTTTAGACATTGTCTGTCACACATTCACACACCAGCACTGGGATCAACTTGGGGTTTAGTGTCCTCTTTTCTGTGTCCTGGCTTAGGACATGCTTTATCAGTAGTTTTGATTTTCTTAATTTTTTTGACAGCACTGCCATGTTTTCAGTAGCAGGGGCACCCTCTGATATTCAGTCGATATACTTGTCCTCTAAGTCATTCAACACATGAAGCTAAAGGCAAACCTCTTTACTGCAGAAAACAAGAGGTTGAGTTGGTGAGCCCGTACTGTCAGTCTCAGTAGACATATTCCTTCTCCTTTCCTCTACCTCCCCTGCTGGTTTTCTGAAAATGGCAAACTACGTACTTTGGTATAGTTCGTGGAATGTGGATGCTTTTGTACTCCGATGCTTCTTCTGCAAATTCAACAGCAGGGAGCCCAGAGTCCTTTCTTTGTGTGCCAGAAAGAAACATCCCAGAATGTCACCACAGTGTATTATGTAAATGTAATGCGGTGTTATTATGTAAAAATAATACAGTGTGCATCCCAGATGAAAATCCTGTTTCACTGGAAGAAAACGTCAACTCTCTTAAAAGCTACTAATCTCTGATAATGGTTATTCCCTGCTCCATTTAGACATATCACACTTCCAAAACAAGCCTCTAGAGTAAAACGTGCCAAGAAAAACATTTGGAAAGGCAACCCAGCATCACATTGCCTTAAATTCGTTCATTTGAAATTCATTTTTACAAGAGTACACTGGTGATAAAAAAAACAATAAAATAAATTCAGCCTTCAAACAAACAGCCATTAGCAGCAGCATCTATTCACTTCCATACAGCCTCTATCACTATACAATATACCAGTGCTGTCTGTGGCAACGTTACTGTGTAAGTGTACTGGTAGCAATGTGTTTATATCAACCAGAATGAAAAAGGGGCACAGCAGAAATATACTGTTCTGAGGAAATGCCAGCCTTTTAATTCTGATTTAAAATGAGATAAAATTCTATGTAGTTTCGTCATACAGTATTTCAGTGGTTTCCGCCCAGACCATACCTGCCTATCTTCACTTGTTACTTCCCAGGCAATTGTTAAACCTTTCCGTTCAACCTGAATGCCGAGCTGCACCACAGGAAAACGTTTCCAATTTACGCCATTCTTGGTTGAGATTTAAATGACTGCCTTTAACCTCCAGCATGACTTCTGAAGTTGGTCTTTCAAATAGACTATTATATGCTCTCAACATCACATATTGTTGATCGGGGTCCTTACAACCCCAAAGCTGCTTCTCTTATTGCTACGCCACAGTATTTCCTGTATTGGAACCATAATTACTGCGAACAGTGGCGGCTGGTGAATTTTATGTTAAGGGGGGCGCAAAGTTTGTAAATCAAACCCTGGGGGTTTTGTGATTTTCACATATAAACTAAGCATTCTGGTGCATTCTGACAAAATAATAAAGACAAAATAGAACATTTCCTTACAAAGACAAATGGGGCCATGGAAGTTTTAACTTAATTTATTTGCCTTGTAAAATCCAGCAAGTTTAAAAGTGTTAATACATCAATAAAAATAGGAATTATACACAAGTAAACATTCTCTCTCTGTTTGTATGTGGGTTTGAGAGAGAGTGAGAGTGTGCACATACTGCACATCCAGCTAGCCAATTCCGTTTAGCATACACATTTGAGGTGAAGCTCCTTGTGTATGTCCTCCCACGATCAGTAGCCTGCTGCAAAACGTTTAAGTCCGGACAGTCGGGTCCCAACTCCTTCAACCTTTTCTTCTCCACAGCCGACGGACAAAAAAAAAAAAAAAAATGTAAAATGAAATAATTGAATTTTCCTTAAGCATTACTGAGTCTCCGCTATTAACGTCAGCCATCTTGTCTCTTAGAACCATTGACTGTATATACTAGCTTAGAATGAGTCACAGCTGTGGTGAGAATGCTTCCTGATTGACGTGATTGATTGATGAATTGTCCAATCATGGTAAGATTAAAAAAAAGAGAAAACAATGCCAAAAGGTATGGGCGCAGAGAGCTACGCCCTAGAATCGAATTTTCATGCGCCAATGAAAAGCTGTTTCTGCTCGTAAACAGTAAAAAAAGTTGGCTAGCTCTCATAGACTCCAGCATTACCGGCGCCCTTGACCTGGAGGAGGGCTTTATATCGAATGGCAAATCGCAAGCTTAGACTAAAGTCAGACGCATTGTGTGGCGGGTACCACTACACCATTGCACAAGTAAAAACGCGATGTATTTTTGTGTATTTATTTCGTATTTGTTAGGTTTGATTGATTCATTCATCATTCAATCATCATTCAATCATTTTTGATTGATCTTGGTAGATATATAAAACAGTCAGTATTCATAGTTAGTATGAATTTAATACCATCAAGGATCCAAGACAAGTTTTTGAGTCTCCAGATAAAACACAAAGAGAAACTCAACACAGGGCAGTTTAAAATGGCAAGGCTGAGAACAAACTTGAGGTGGCCATTCCTCCCTGGAGAGATTTAGATTCAGATTCAGAAAACTTTTTTTGTCCTCGGGGGGCAATTTAAGGCACAAGTAAGCATCTAAACATGTAAGTACAGACATGCTAAGGAGTAAAATAACATAGAAATAGAACAAGATACAAAATTAAAAGTATATAAGTTAACATGCCATAAATGTTATAACTATCCAAAATGCCCATGGAGAATCTAAACAGACTGAGTAAACTGACTAAAGTGCAAATGTAAACAGTAGTTACAGGGATTATGCATTTACAAGTTATAGGTGAGGTAAGCACTAAAAGAAGAGAAGGGACTGAGGATCTGTAGGCGTACATCACATCCAGTGTTTGTGTAACTGATTTCACTGTCAAGTTTGTAACTTTAGGTGATGCAGCTGAGCATGTTATTGCTAGTATTGCTCTGGTTAGCGAACAACAGTCGCCTCTTGAGGACTGGAGGAGAGCAGCAGGAGGTGGCAGGCACTGGCACATGTCTATTCACATGTTCAAGCTGACAGTAATGCTTCTTCTAGCATGAGCATGAGGTTGTTCGAATGATGATACTCCACCTTCAGTCATGCATTTAAACCACTGTAGAACATCAAGTTGACAGGGTTAAAAGGGCTCTGGAAAAACCTCAGAAAAACACATGCGAGCATAAGGTACAGTACAGTTCTACAATTCTTTTTGTATTTCTTTCATCCCACATTTAGTCCAAAAGAGAAAGTTACACTGGGCAACAGAGGGGTTGGAAATGTCCCTTGCAGCAATCCAGTCCTCACAGGGCGTCTATCAGTATCTGGGCAGCTGGGTGCTGCCTGCTCACTGTACTCCTCTCCAGCTACACGGGATCAAATTCAGCTTTCTGGAGAGCAAATCAAAGCGAGGTGGATAATCTCTGAGGAGGAGTTTTTTTTATCTGCATGTTTCTCTTTTAACTATTCCATCAAAGCCCACTTCACAGCTTTACCCTGATTACTCATGTTCCTCTCTCAGGCGTCAGCTCCTCACAGGGAAATGCAGTGACTCACATGTGACAAGGAGATGCTTCGGTTGTTACCTTGCTTAACCTTGGGAGTGTTTCATGTGCAGACAGTCAGATGAACTTTCCCTTGCATTTATTTTGACATGAACAGTATAGACAGTATAGACAGAGAGAAAGTAGAGGAATGCAAAACAGCAAATGGCCCATTTGACCATCAGGTCAACCCATGGGCATATGGTGGGTGGATTATGCCACAGTGAGGATTACCAGAAGAAGAAGAATAAGACACAGTCTATTCTGGAGTCATCGTCAGACCGTGTTGAATTTTGTATGGGACTGACAGGTGAAGTGGCAATAGGTGTGGGGAAGGAAAATCGGCCGTGGCAGTGACACATTCTTCTGAAAGTTCTGCAAAATCTGTGTATGTCTGAACTATGCACGTCATCTTAGAGCAGTGTGATACACACGTGTCAAAATGTGTAGTTTACAAAAAAGTTGGTTCATACTGTACAGTAGTAAAACAGTCACATGAAGGAACATGAGATATTTTATTTTATATATTTCTACATATGAATTGCTAGGGGTTCAAACATGGTAAGTATCTAGTACAAATAGTTTTCTGTAATTTATTAATGAAATAAGGAACCAAATTATGTAAAGGAGAATCTGTCATAATATTAACTGTGCATGTGCATATATATTAGGATTATTTTACAACTGTGGAAGTTGTGTAGTTGAGCTCTTTTCTCTTTTCTGTTCTTTCCTTCATTTATTATTTTCTGTTTCCTCATTTTCACTTTATACTTGTTTATTCTGCCCATTCCTCATCAATTTGCTCTATTCTTTTATCTGAAGTTCACAATAATAGACAAACAGAGCATAAATTGTCTTAATAACTAATAACAAACGTATGCAGTGCTAATGCAGACTGCCTACTTTTAGAACAAAAATACCTTTTGGTTGGTGGGCTGAAGCAGTGCTGGGAAAATATACAATCGAAATCTGAAATTGGATGCACAGATTAAATCAGTGGTTAAGTCCAGTTTCTTTCAGTTGAGATCAAAGTAAAACCATTTCTTTCTCTCCATCACTTTGAGATTTTAATCCATGCTTTTATCACAACTCATCTATTTCCATGCACTTTATGTTGGGCTCAGCCACACATCACTGCCTCCACTACAGCTTATTCAAAACACTGCTGCTCGACTTTTAACTGGTACCAAAAAACAAGATCACATTACTCCTTGTCCGTTTCTGGATTGGTTTTGAAATTCTTTTATTTGTATTTAAATGTATTCATGGCCTCGCTCCAGTGTCAGTCCGAACTGCTCTAGTCGTATGCTCCCTCACGCTCTCTCAGGTTGGCAGATCAGTCATTGTTGGTTGTCCCAAAGGCAAAGAAGAAGATGAGGTGACTGGGACTTTGCAGTTGCTGGCCCCTTTGCACATCAGACAGGCCGACTGTCTTCCTCATTTTAAATATTCTCTTTAAACACGTTTTTTTCTCTTTGTCTTTTAACTCAGAATGAGATGTTGGTTCTTATTGTTTATATTATTAGATTGGTTTTAAAATTACTACAAATTACTATCATTTTATAGAGACATTTCAATATTTCTTCATTTCCCATGCGGCACCACTGGGCTGAAGACAATAAACAGAGGAGATGAGGTCTGGGAGTGATTTTGCAGGAGGATATGCACGTATTTAAACATGTTAAACAGACAGTTATCAAACAAAAGGTATATCTTCCTGGGTTCAAATAATTGAAACTCAGTGTCTGGGCCTCTGGTTGTATTTCTGCCCTACACTGCGTCCATCCTAGAAATACAAGTGTTTAAATAACTACTGAACTGCAGTGGGAAAACTGAGGATGTAACACATGCATAACTCACCAGTGCAAAATCTCCTACAACGCTACAGCTACCAGGAGCGTACGAGGATAGTGAGAAACTGCTGTAATTGGTGTTGCATTTGATCCAAGCGCTCATCTTTCTAATACGTAACCATGTTTCTTTCATTATAAGTTTTCAGGGTCATAAAGGCAGCTCCGGACAAATTTTTGCTGGGTTCAGCTTTTTCTTGTAGTTCACCCACTAGATGATATATAAGGGATAACATTATACTTACTGACTTCCAAAGTAAATGTCTGTTTTATTTTACCTAAAACTCACAACCCACACTCATAACCTCATCAGATTACTATTCAGTATTTGTCACAGAAGACTTCTTTATTTAGTACAAGAAGAACATAGACAAACTGTAAGGAAAACTTTAAAACAAGCACAGAGAGCGTCGTAGAGTCACTGTGGAATATTTAGTTCACCTATCCAAGGATATAGTCTCTTTTATGGTCACCGACTCTGTCAGGGCTCATCAGCAGGGGCTCTTGTGCACTCGTAACTCACATAAGACCAACAGAATTCCAGTCACATTTGCACACAGATAGATGCCCACCACCATCCACTCCTATCTCACCATACTTACATATACCCTTACTCACATGTTCACCCATATACACATATTGACATTTATATGTACATACACATATAAATACGACCACACACGACTACATACATACCACCCCATATATCCATGAACACACATGTATGCAACTATCACAGAAGACATATCACAGTAGGAAAGGAAAAGATGTAAATCATAACAGCGGCACACTTAAGTCTATCTTTTTCAATTGTAATAGGTGAAAATACATGCTGTGAAAAAGCCCAGCTGACTGAAAATTAACTGACAATCATTTTTGTGATAGATAATCATTTCAGTATTTTTGAGAATGCTCCTTAAAACCAACCATGCAAAAGCATACAAATGCAGCATCAACCAAAAATACTTTTTCTTGTTCCATTTCTCCTTCTGAGTAAGGTTTTATGTTTGTTTGTTTGTTTGTTTTTTAAGTCTTATATGAATGTCTGAAATGCATGCTGCGCCATGAAGTTTTAAACTGATGGTTAGACACAGACTTCAAAAACAAATTTATTTTAGCACTGCCTGACTCAGGAAGCAGGGGGAAAAAAAAAATATTGGCAAAGTTTTGGCATAAGCTCAGGCATGATGGATGGCATAACAAAGTAGGAGCAAATCCTGGCAGAGTTCAGTAATGTATAATGCAAGCAGTATATGGAGTTTTATATTGGCTGATATATATAAACAAAAATAGCCGCTGACAAAATGACCAAAGTCTGGCAAATCATGTTTCAAGTGCAATACTTAGATCCTCTTAAAGTTTTGGAGTTCTTTTTCATGCATACAGTATGTACGAGCTACACTATAATACACTCACCCATCCAAATAACTGAATGTAGGTGTTCCAATCACTTCCATGGCCACAGGTGAATAAAACCAAGCACCTAGTCATGCAGACTGCTTCTACATACATTTGTGAAAGAATGGGTCGCACTCAGGAGCTCAGTGAATTCCATCGTGGCACTGTGAGAGGATGCCACCTGTGCAGCCGTGAAAGTCCAGTCGTGAAATTTCCTCAATATTCCACAGTCAAGTGGAAGTGATTGGGAAGACAGCAACTCAGCCATTAAGTGGCAGGACACTTGAAATGAGAGAGCGGGGTCAGTGGATGCTGGGGCTCATATTGTGCAGAGGTCGCAACAGACGTCCAAACTTCATGTGGCCTTCAGATTAGCTCAAGTACAGTGTGTGGAGAGCTTCATGGAATGGGTACATGCCAAGCAGCTGCATCCAAGCCATACATCACCAAGTGCAATGCAAAGCGTTAGATGCAGTGGTGTAAAGCACACCGCCACTGGACTCTAGAGCAGTGGAGACATGTTCTCTGGAGAGAAGAATCATGCTTCTCCATCTGGCAATCTGATGGACGTATCTGTGTTTGTCAGTTGCCAGGAGAATGATACTTGTTTGACTGCACTGTGCCAGGGTTGTTCTTCAGTAGCTGAGCTTGGGCCCTTAGTTCCAGTGAAAGGAACTGTGAATGCTTCAGCATACCAAGAGATTTTGGACAATTCCATGCTCCCAACTGTCTGGGAAGAGTTTGGGGTTCCTTGTGATCCTGTGCTCTTGTCTTCGTTTTGGTTTTCAGCTGTTTTGGAGTTTGCCTGCATACTTGGCAGATATTGTGAGTTTCTATTAAAGTATTTTTGTTTCCTGGATCTGCAGACATACATAGCATGAATGTGACTGAACTATAAACTGAGATAAGGAGCTCACTGGAGTGAGAGTCACCCATGGTTCTGACAAACTGATCTTTTTCACCTCCCGCCATAAATATTTAAGAGCTGTGGTAAGCAGATTGTCAGTAGCAGCCTCCAAAGGGTTCTAGTGTTAATCGAGCTTTAGATACCATCCCATTATCACGTCCAACCAGATTTCATTATTTCATAGTTGTGTGAGCTGCAGTTGAGACCACACAGCCGTTATATTCACACAAAAAAATAATGTCCTAATGTTCTTACAGCAAGTTTTGATGCTTATTTTAAGCTCTGTATCCACAATGATCAACTACACCTGCTGGGTGCAGGTCCAATTAAACATCCTAAAACCTACTTCCTGTCAATTAAACCAGTATATTTACAATGTACTTCTACAGAACTACGGCTATACAAATGTTTTGTTCATCCCAGACTGCTGAACCTATCTGTACCACCTGTGCTAGATGAGTTTTTTGGATTTGATCCACTGCTGAGAATGCAGGTGACATGCATCGCCTCACTGGTTTCTGGTCTTTCACTTGGATGTCTACTGAAATGGTTTGCGTGGTCACCAGTAAATCAGAATTACTCACAATTAGCAAGGTAATCTGCCCTGCTCTCTGGTATGTGGTCCCAGGAAACTGTACCCGTCAATTATACAGCTGCATGGGAGACATCCTGCGAAACTATTCTGGGATATAATGAGGTCAACCTGATGAGGGGTGACAGGCACTAATAAGGAGGTGAGATGTGAGTGATGCCTTTTACTCAGATCTGTTAGACCGATACTGATAGTGTTCATAGCCTTGCGACCAGGAAGTGTTGGGTTTGAAACCTTGAAATGTACGTCTTTGTCAAAAGCAGGAACTGTGAGGCACAATATCTGTCCTGTCAGCATACAGCGTAAAGTGAAACACGTGGGGAAAAAGGCAAAATAAAGAATAGTGGAGAGATGGGTAATAGTGGCTGAAGGAGGTAGTGTTCTGTCCGCCTCCAGGATATTTCCTACATTGTCCCGTCGGTTTTTATTTTCCCATTTGCATGTGATTACTGACAAGGAGTCTGTGAAAGCAAAAGGTTAATGCAATGTTTGTGTTTCCCTTCATCCAAGGGAGGTCTGCTCTCTGATAACAACCTGCATGAATGAGTTTTTTTCTGGTTCAGTACTGGTGGTCTAAAGCAACCTTGCTGGACAGGAAGTCTTCATTTCCTCCACAGGCCTAAAGCAATTACCTGACGAGTGTTGTAGATGCATGATGTGATTTCAGTAATTTGGTCATTTTTTTTTTTTTTTTCAGGCTGTCAATATTTTTCTCTCCAAGAAGTAGAGCCAATGGAGGATGTTTCACAGAACAGACCCGCGGTTCTGTGAAAGCATCAGCCTTCAGTGAGAATATCCATCCAATTGACACGAAATTAGGCACAAACGTGGTCCCCAGAGGATGAAGCCTGATTATTTGGTAATGACACAGCTTTCGTTTTTTCCTGCAGTATCAACATCAGGATTTCAATTTGAATTCAAGAAACATAGTCACAAAAACAATGTTTTTTTTCACTAATACTGGTTAGACTCTTTTCAGATGACACTGCTAATCCTGGGAAATACTCTGTCAGATCTAGGCCCAACTATGTCACACATGTTTATCTGCCCTGCCTCATATTTCAAGCCATCAGCTCAAGCTTTAGTGTTAACCAAATAAAAGGACAACCCAATGCTAACGGATTCCTCTGTCTCATGCTTTTGTGTTTGAGTTTGCCTACCAAACTAAAACCAACAAGTTCTGTCATGGTGGGTTATGGAGTCTTTTTTTCCTCTAACCCTCTTTGGTTTTCTTTGTGTTTCCTGCTGTATTTTGTAAAGTTTTACCTTGGTGTTTCTTGTTTTGTGTTACGGTACTTCCTATGTCTTGCATTTGGGTCCCAACCCACCAAAAATCGTGACAGAACCCTGCGTGCACTTTGGACCCACTGGACACTGTCTTTTTTTGACGAGACCAACGAAAGAAGGCAAGTAGTATTGTCTTACTAAAACTGTATATTTGACTTTTAAACCCTGGCTCAGGCCTGAGTTAGAGCCTATATACGGCTCAACTCTCTGTGCGAGCTCCCAGTCGCTCGCCCATACGGTCCTACCATTCCCTTTGTTCTCAGTCACCTGCTATCTTCCCCTGTCCTGTTATCTCTGTTATGCTCTGCTTTGTTACCTCTGTTAGTTCCTTGTGTTCCAAAGTTCTCATTGTTGTTTTGACCTTTACCACTGTTTGGATTTTCCTGCCATCCCTGCAGTGACTTTTAATATTCTGAGGTCATTAAGTACATTTTGTTTCAAACTCCTGCCTCAGCACACTGTGTCTTGCATTAGTTTCTGACCTCACCAGAAATTGTATTGTAAAATCAAGTTGTCTAGAGCCCATTTTCTCCACTGGACGATATTCATAATGTTGACAGAAATATTTTGTATTAGGACAGAATAAAAGTGTTGGCTCTTTGTTCACTTCTGCATGGTGATGAATTGCTGAGTGTGGTAGCTGTGAATGTTAGATTGGGTGTTTCTGATACTTGCAGAAATAGCCAAACCAAAGCACTTCTGATATATTGGTCTCTAAAGTGTAAAGGCACAGTAGTCTTGGTCTAAGGATGTTCTTCTCAGTCACAGTCATCAAGATGGATGTCCTATAGCTACCAACTCCCCAGAACCTGAACCAGTGGGTAGGTGAGGATGCTGCCTGTCCACTGTGCACTTGTGTCTGCACGCTTAGTCATATTCTGACAGGTTGTAAGGTTAGTCTCTCCCAAGGACGTTATACCTGGCGTCACAATCAGGTATTGAAATGTTTAGCAGCTGCAATAAAGGAAAAACGGGTGAATGTAAATTCCGTGGCCGTTAACAGAGAGAATAGATGTATTAAGCTTGTACGGGAGGGAGAAAAGGCTAGAGTAGCAGGCTTCAGGCATAACACGGGACAGCTAAGGGTAGGAGGAGTCTGGGAGATGAGGGCGGACTTAAATAGCCAAGTGGTTGTCTCAGGTGAGATAGCTAGCACTCGACAACGGCCAGATCTGCTGTTGTGGTCTGAGCCAGAGAAAGTAGTCTATTTCATAGAGCTGACTGTTCCGTGCGAAGATAGAGTTGAGGAGGCTAACGAGAGAAAAAGAGCTAAGTATGCAGAGTTAGCAGCAGATGCAGAGCAAAATGGATGGAAGGCTTATGTCCGCCCGGTAGAAGTGGGCTGCCGTGGATTTGTGGCAAAGTCGGTCATTGCCCTGCTGAGTGAGCTGGGCATACGAGGAAGAAGCCAGAGGAATGCGGTTAGCAATATGTCCCGGGCAGCAGAGAGAGCCAGTGACTGGTTATGGGTGCACAGGAAGCATGCTAGCTGGGGAGCTAACTAAGGTAAGGATGTAGGCCGCATGTAGGCCACAGTTGATTTGTTTGTTGCTTCAGGTTGCATCAACGGAGCGAAGCATGGTAGATTTGTTTGCTTGTTACAGATGGTGGTTATTAGTTTCCATACTAGTTGTTGATAGACATCGAATGGGGAGGAAGAGAGGGTTGTGTAGTGGTGGTGTGGAGGGGGGTGATTCCAGGACATTGGAAATTACTGTTAAGCCACTTCAAAACCCCAATGATATGCTGCATACTGCTGTTGTTCAGATCATGTTCTCATGTTACATGGTAGCCATGGTTTGCTGCTGAGCGGGCCATACAAGCCAGCAGCGTTTAGTTAGGTATGTTTTACAATGTCTGAAGTATCCTCTGCTGCTCAATGGGCTTAGCCAGCAGCTTCTAGTTAGCCTAGGTAGAATATAGGTTATTGGTCATATTACATGACTGTAGGCTTGGTAGGGCCTCTTAGTCGAACAGGGCCTCTAAACGTGTTTTGCCTGGGATTTCGGCACAAGGGATTGTAACATCTTGTCCTGTGTATTACTAAATATATAAGCAGACTAAAACCACACAAAACAAGATGCAATAGAGGGATTCCAACAATCTGGCAACCAACAATTTTTTTCCTCTCCTTTGTACACGTTGAGATTTCTCTGTATCTTTTGTTCTTTACTGGTCACATACCTGAAACAAAGAACACGTTTCACCAGTAGCCAAGGTGAGCCAAATTTTCACCCAGTTTGACACCTCATTACCTTAATAGCAGTTTGGCAGGTCCTTGTCTGACCACGATTCAACGACTCTAATAGTAATAAAACTGTTAAAAAAAAAATAATAATTATTATTATTAACATGTCACATTTGTCATACTGATATTGTCATCAGGAAAGGTTCATCCAAGCCACCCAAGTGCAGCTTTTAGAAAATGGAGAAAAGAGGACGCAGAAAAGATGTCCCAGTGTTTTGTAACATTGGAGGCTAGCCAAGTTAAAATAAAGCAAAGTTGCCTGATACTGCTACTGTAGATACTGTCGCCACTGTTTTACTATAAAATTGTAGTACAGCTTCTTATGTTAATGATACATAATCATAACTAGATAATAATTTATATGCTGCATTATAGTTTTGTGCTTTCTTGTTGAAACATTCTACTTCTATAAAGCCCATTGTTACCAAAGCATTCACTGACCATGGCAACCATTTCCATGCATGTTGTTGTTATGCACAGCAATAATCCAGTTTGTTCTCTGCACATCCATCACTGTGTGGTTTGGGTCAACATGGGAACAGACAGCAACAGATCGTCAGGGCTGTAGAAAGGATCATTGGTGCCAGCTTGCACTCCATTAGTAAACACACACACACACACACTATATACATACATTATATTGCTAAAAGTATTCACTCATCTGCCTTTACATGCACATGAACTTAAGTGGCATCCCATTCTTAATACAGAGGGTGTAATATAACGTCAGCCCACCCTTTACGGCTATATCAGCTTCAACTCTTCTGGGAAGGCTTTCCACAAGGTGTTTATGGGAAGTTTTGAATCACCTTTCAGAGGTCAGACACTGATGTTGGATGAGAAGTTCCTGACTCACAGTCTTTGCTCTAATTCATCACAAATCTGGTCTATTGGGTTGAGGTCAGGACTCTGTATAGGCCAGTCAAGTTCTTCTACACTTCAAACTTGCTCATCCATGTCTTTATGGGCCTTGCTTTGTGCACTGGTATACAGTCATGTTGGAAACCAACTGGAAAAGGGGCCAAGCCCAGCAGCTGAAAAACAAAGTCCACACCATAATCCCCCCTCGCCCAACTTCACCCGTGGCACAATGCAATCAGACAGAACTGTTCTCCTGGCAAACCACAAAACCTACATGAGTCCATCAGATTTCCACCATGATTCATCACTCCAGAGAACACATCTCCACTGCTCTAGAGTCCAGTGGCAGGGGTACGTTTACAAAACTTGCCTCCCAAACCGCTGTTGCATTGCAACTTGGGTAGATGTATGGCTTTGATGCAGCTGCTCGTCCATGGAAACCCATTCCATGAAGCTATCTAATACTTTCTAGCTATCGAAGGCACATTTTTGGAGGACTCTAGTAATTGACTGCAGAAAATTGGCGACCTGTGTGCACTATGAGCCTCAGCTTCCACTGACCCCACTCTCTCATTTTACAAGGGTCAGCCACTTTGTGGCTGACTTGCTGATGTTCCAAATCCACTTTGTTATAATACCACTCTGACACCTGAGTGTAGAATATTTGTTGCACAGGCGGCATCCTATCAGAGTACCAAGCTGGAATTCACTGAGCTCCTGGGGGTGACCCATTCCAATGTTGTAGAAGACCCAAGGTGCTTGGTTTCATTTGGCATGGATTATTATTTGGAGGCGAGCATATCCCCTATCTATCTATCTATCTATCTATCTATCTATCTATCTATCTATCTATCTATCTATCTATCTATCTAGCTAGCTAGCTAGCTAGCTATCGTACTACTGCTTTTGTGCCACGTGTTTATGTATATACACCTATACAGTATATCACATCACATTGATGTGTGGTCAGGACTGTAGTGGTGATTCAGTTTGAAAATGAGAATTAAATTCAGCATCTGCAGATGAGCTCACAGCACAGACAAAGCACCAAGCACTGAGAGTAGCAAATGAGCAAAGAAGTGCTGAACTGTGTTATACTTCTTGGGAGAAGGTCAGATTGTTCACTCCTTTCAGTTATCTGTCAAAATCCCAGGCACAGGCCTTGATGGAACACAGGAATACCACAGACATGACATACAGTACACCTGAATAGACATATAGATGTGCATTGATTGTGTGAAAATGTTCCGTTGCAGACCTTTTACTAAATTTTTACAAAAAAAGTTAATATAATAATAAAATTAATAAAAATTCAACATTCAGGATGAGCAAGCGAGAAATGATGTGGAGGGAAAGGTGCAGGTTTATTGTTCTTTTGAGAAGGTTTGATGTGTTGCAGAGCTGGACTTGGTCACGGTAATTATTTCTGATTACTGACTCCGCAGCATGTAAACAGGACACATTATGCCCTCATCTGATTTACAGCTCATATAAATACCTTCATGGGAATTGTTCAGTGGATTGATTTAATTTGGAACGAAAAAAGAACTGGCTTATGTAACAGGTCTGTATCTCATTCATTCCCAGGCTTCATGTCTTGGTCTCTGTGCTCAGCAGGCAGTATTACAGTAGTGCATGGCTTACTCTGTTACAGCTCTCAGTCCTATTTCCAGCTCTGATCTAAATACCCTAAATCCATCCAACAATGAAACCATGAGGGATGCACACGATACATTTCTGGCTCTACTTTGTTTGTCATATTTAGACATCAAGATATCCCACTACGATGTTAAAGTCCCAGCCACTGCAGCACAGGCACATTACACCAATGCAAATGCTAATGTGATGTCCATTTCTATAATAGTCTCGGCGAATGAGCAGTGCAGAAATTGAGTTCTGTACACTTGTGGTAGACGTTTTGAAAGATAAGTGGTTGAACATACACTGAAAAGCTTAAAAGTCTAGTTGAGTGTCATAATGAAGAGGATTTTGTAGCAGTCTGTACCTTTTTTTTTTAAATCTCCACCTTTATCTGGCTCAATGATAGCGCTTCTTATTGGAGCCAACTGCCAAAGCAGTTAATCCTTCAAACTCTTGTTACGTCAGTGAATTTTGCTCTTAACTCCCAAATGATCTCTCCCTATTTAAATAAGACAGGCAATTGTTCTGTCAGTGCCACCAAGACTAAGGCAGCTGTAACCGTTAGAATTGAAACTCGCCATCAAAACTGAATGATTCCCAGCAATATATCCGTACACTGTGTGATTGTCGGCTCATTTTGAGACGATTTTCCACTAGTGCGACTATTTTTTGAATCGGGCCGAATTTCGGCTCAATCGCGTGTCGTGCTTCGTGCAGTATACGTGGGGTAAAGAGGAGAGATTAACACCTCACGACGACCTCACGATCACAAATCGTGTGCTCGCAAGAAAATTTAAACTTGTTTGAAATCACCTGGTCACTCCTGAATCAAAGGATTTAAAATATCGCACAGTGTATGCCTGGCCTTACAGGTGTGGGTAAAGACCTGAGCCACGGTCACCTATTAGTGACCTCTGACACAGTCTCTTCAACTCTAGAAATATGGCACATTTTGTAAGACAACCAAAAGCATGATAAATCAGAGTTGAGATACAGAAGCAGAGTTGCAGTCTTACACACACGCAGCTTCTTTACAGCGGTTAATACTAGAATACCTAAAACAAAACAAACCAGATACCGAAAAACTGATACTTTACGTACTTTTGTTATCTAATTGCATTCAGGAGTTGAACAACAAAGTTGACTAATATGGAATGAAGTCGAGCCACAGGGTTCTTACTTTTCTTGAACTGGATACATATTGTAGCATCTCACACAAAAGAAGCTACAGAGGCTAGGAGTTACAGGGCGAATGAAGCTTGAACGCAAACTACAGTATAGGCATAGTCAACACCATAAACACCATCAGTCTGACACTTCTA
This sequence comes from Planiliza haematocheilus, assembly GCA_005024645.1. Taxonomy (NCBI): domain Eukaryota; kingdom Metazoa; phylum Chordata; class Actinopteri; order Mugiliformes; family Mugilidae; genus Planiliza; species Planiliza haematocheilus. Next base: position 1,329,558 of record SRSE01001160.1, read on the forward strand.
ATATGCAGTTCTTTCTCTGCAAAAAAAAAAAGAAGAAAAAAAACAACAACAACAAAACATGCTCTGCAACCACACACAATGGCACTGAACATAAACACATGAGCTTATCAATATTGTGCACTGCAGATATGTATAGCCTATATAAATAATCGTCAATAGCATTTAGTAGTACTTCACAACATGCTGTAAGACAGGATAATGATAATGTTTGTTGTGGATGTATTCTATTAACTGTGGATACTTATGACCTCATTGTTTCCTTTATGAATGCATCTCTTTTGGAGAAATTTGTACCCTTTCCACAACTGCAACAGAAGCAGAGTAAATACAAGCTTCATCTGAGATGTCACTGTCTTTAAAACACCATTTGCATAAGGGTTATTGAAGATCTTTTACCCCAAGGCACCATATCCTATTACAGTAATATTATATATGCAACATCACACATTTTTGTTTTTTAATCCTTTTATCTGTCTGTCTTTGTTTTTTGTCCAAAAGGCTGCGTTTTGCATTCATAACCGTGACAATAATAACATGGATGCCTCAGAGAAGACAGGTGAGGAGCCCAGTGGGTCATTGCAGCAAACTAGCAGTGGTTCATCAAGAATGTAGAAATACTTCATTAAAGATGAAGCCCATTCTACTGTGACATGCAGAATATGTAAAGTATTACTGCAGAGAAATAGAGTGACTCAGAGAACCTGGGTTACATAATCTTTCGTTGTTTGGCATACCAACTATCTGTCTAAGTAGTCTCCTGCGTGACTTTTTTTTTGTTTTAGACTGTGATGTTATTGTGTTGTGGTTATTATTTTTTCTTATTTCTTCAGTTTGTTTACATTTGTCTGGGACAGCTTTACATCACTTGTTAAAGTGCCAAACTTTGTCGTACTGAGTGTTGACAAGTCGAGTCACAGCATGATGAAGCAGCATCTCCAGACCAACGTCCTGGAACAGACTCTGGTTTCTCGCCTTTGATCCTTATGCACGGCTCTGTGTCCCGAAAAGTCTGATTTCTACAAGTGCTGCAGCCTTACTCCGACTTTGATCTTCTCCCTATAATAACCACAGGGTTCTTACTTTTCAACCTGTTTTTTCTCTTGCAGTGGCATTGGTTGATCTTTGTGTAGGGATGACGACGCACTACACCGTGTTGCCTGAATCTACCTCTGAGTCAATGTCTGAAACGCTACTTTTTTTTCTTTTCGGTTCCAATTCTCCACTCACTGCCATAAGGAGCCCAATAACACGTGAGCATTTTCTGACCTTTTGAAAGCAGGATAAAAAAAATAAATAGACCTGAAGAGACAGAATAAAGAAGAAAAAAACAGCAACAATCGTTTCTAAAACCACTGAGTTTTCTTTTCAAGTTTAACAAATCCTGGCTCTAACCATGAAATCTAAAGTGACTGATCTTGAGGTGGAAACTGTTCCAGAACAGCTTAGTTCAATCAGTATATGTATATGTTCGCTCTGTGATATGTCTGTGCATAGATAATGGAGAAAAAAAGTTGTAACCTGACTTACTTGCGCATTAACATCCCTTACTGTTTACTATTCAGTTCCCAGATTGTCCCAGTATCTCTCATACATTCCTTTTTCTATTGTTTATCCCTCATGTTTGAGCCTGTTCATGATGCCTGTCCTAAACAGCACCTATCTGTGACAAATATTGATGATATTCTCTTTCAAAACAGCAGAATAATCAGTTACCTTCAGTTTAAATCAGACATGTTTCTAATTCCTTCCCAACAGAAAGAATGTCCAGTCCATTCCTCTTGCATGCAGGTTTTTGCAGGAAGCTGACCTCTAGCTAACTGGCTCCCCAAGCCACCCAGAAAGAAACAGGTACTTATGAGGAAAGCATGTTAGTGTAAGCCCTCCTGGAAACCAGTCTGACTTCATTGCTCTGTCTGCAGTTAAAAACAAACAAACAAATGATCTAGGCAATTTGCAACCAAACTGAAACGGCCAGTCTGGCTCTGTCCAGCAGAACTCCATGGACTGATGCTGGTCCATCTCTCATTTAGAGGGATGAGAACAAAATGTCTCATTAACTTCTAGCCTAACACCCCATTTAAATATCCTTCCTTCAGTGGATGTTTAATTAATAGAATGAATTAGATTCCATTAATTCATTCATTGTAATAAACTCTAGATGTTTGGATTCTCCCATCTGTATTTGCCTGGTATCTGCATCTGAGTCATTCTCTGTGTCCTGGATATCACTGACAGGAACAAAATGATGTGAAGGCACCTGGAGATGAAATTTTAAGAAGACGCTGACAGACCTGTGATTGTGAAATTAGAGTCTCACCCAGTACTAACAGATCTGGTGAACTGTAGTTGAAATAGTTGTCTAGGTTCAATTTTAGACACCTACAGTATGAGAAGACGTCTTTTTTTTCCCAACAGCATTTAGATTAGATTAGATTAGATTAGATTAGATTCTTTATTCATCCCAAACTGGGAAATTTCTTTGTTGCAGCAGCATTCAACTCCATACATACATACATAAAACAAAAGCTAAAAATCAACAATATGAGCAAATAGAGAACTATAAGAAGAACAAAAAGTATACACAGTATACAAAGTATAAGAAGTGAATATTAAAGAAGTGTTAAATTAGTATACACAAGAAATATATTATCAGGTATTACAGGTGGATATTGAAAAGAAGTGTTAAATTAAATGTCCAAGTGTCATCTGTCACACACAGATGAGGAGTTGTACAGACTGATGGCTTGGGGTAGGAAAGATTTCCTGTAGCGTTCTTTGAGACAACGAAGTTGTCTGAGCCTTCTGGAGAAGGTGCTCCGTTGTCTGTCTATTGTGTGGTGGAGAGGGTGATCAGGGTTATCCATGATTGATAACAGTTTGTTCAGAGTCCTCCTCTCCACCACCGATTCAAAAGTGTCCTGTCTGCAGCCAATGATAGACCCAGCCTTCCTGATCAGTTTGTTTAGTCTGTTGGCATCACTGGCTGTGATGCTGTTCCCCCAGCAGACCACAGCAGAAAAAAGTGTGCTGGCCACAACAGACTGGTAGAAAATCTCCAGCATCTTGCTGCACACATTGAAGGACCTCAGTTTCCTCAGGAAATAGAGTCTGCTGCAGCTCTTCTTGTACACAGCTGTACTGTTGGTCCTCCAGTTCAGTCTGTTGTCGATGGTCACTCCCAGGTATTTGTAATCCTCCACCATCTCCACATCCCTACCCAGGATGGTGATAGGCAGAGGAGCTGGTCCCTTCCTCCTGAAGTCAATCACCATCTCCTTGGTCTTGTCCACATTAAGCAGCAGGTGATTCCTTCCAGCCCACCCCACAAATCCGTCCACCAGCCTTCTATACTCCTCCTCATCCTGTCCACCACTTATACATCCTACAACTGCGGAGTCATCAGAAAATTTCTGTATATGACATGACTCTGAGTTGTGCTGGAAGTCAGTGGTGTATAATGTGAACAGGAACGGAGAAAGTACAGTGCCCTGAGGGGCTCCCACACCACTCACCACCACATCAGACAGGACATGACCCAGACGCACGAACTGTGGCCTGTCTGTCAGGTAGTCAGTGATCCAGGAGACAGTGGATGCGCCAACACCCATCGACTGCAGCTTATCACCCAGCAACAAAGGCTGGATGGTGTTGAAGGCACTGGAGAAATCAAAGAATGTGATTCTCACTGAGCCTCCACCACCATCCAGGTGTGAGTGAGCTCGCTGCAGAAGATAGATGACAGCGTCATCCACCCCAAGGCACGGCTGGTAGGCAAACTGTAGAGGGTCAAGGAACGATCTCACCTGTGGCTTTAGGTGGGCCAACACCAGCCTCTCCAGCACCTTCATCACATGGGATGTAAGAGCAACTGGACGGTAATCACTGAGGCCAGATGGAGATGACTTCTTAGGCACAGGAACCAGGCAGGAGATCTTCCAGAGAAGCGGCACCCTCTCCAGGCTGAGACTCAGGTTGAAGAGCCGTTGGAGAACAGCAGACATCTGGCTGGCACAGGTCCTCAATATCCTGGGGCTGATGCCATCCGGGCCTGCCGCCTTGCGTTGGTTTAGTTTCTCCAGTTGTCTCCTCACCTGGCCGGTCGTCACAGTCAAGCAGGGGGTGGGGGGAGTGTCTGTGGGGGGATGAGTCGTGAGCTTAGATCCTGTTGTCTGATCCTGGAGGCTCACCGCAGGGGGAGGAGTAGGGGGCAAGAGATGTGGGAGCGTTGGAGGCAGTGGGGAGGTGTGGGGGGAAGGGGTCGAGGAGACAGGAGTCTTGGAGCTAAACCTGTTGAAGAAGGTGTTAAGCTCGTTCGCACGCTCCAAGTTGCCTTCAGACAGCCTGCTTCTCCCCCCACAGCCTGTTATGTCCTTCATCCCTGACCACACCTCCCTCATGTTCTTCAGCTGGAGCTTGGCCTCCAGCTTCCTCCTGTAGGAGTCTTTGCACTCCCTGATCTTGTCCCGCAGTCGGTGCTGTACCCTCCTTAGCTCCTCCTTGTCTCCAGACCTGAAGGCTCTCCTCTTGTCATTCAACAGAGTCCTCAAGTCGCTGGTAATCCAAGGCTTGTTGTTGGAATAACAACGAGCAGTCCGGGGTGTTATGACAGTATTCTCACAGAATTTGATGTATTCTGTGATGCAGTCCGTCATGCTGTTGATGTCGTCCCCATGAGGCTGGCAGAGTGCCTCCCAGTCAGTAAACTCAAAGCAGTCCTGCAGGGCCTCCTCAGCCTCTGGTGTCCACCTCCTTACAGTCTTTTTGGACACAGGCTGCCGTTGGACAAGCGGGACATAGTTAGGTGTTAACAGGACAAGGTTGTGATCTGACCTGCCAAGGGGGGGAAGGGGAGTGGTACTGTATGCACTGAGGGTATTTGCATACAGCAGGTCCAGGGTTTTGTTATCACGGGTGTGGCAATCCACATACTGGGTGAAGTCTGTGAGGGTCCTGTCCAAGGTGACATGATTGAAGTCCCCATTTATCACCATAAACGCGGTTGGCTGCTGCGTCTGCAGACGGGAGATGGTGGTGGTGATGACGTCAGCAGCCACTTCGGCCTCGGCTGATGGGGGGATGTAAGTGGTGATCACTATGGCGGACGTGAACTCCCTCGGCAAATAATAGGGGCGAAACCCCACAGCCAGCAGTTCCACGTTTGGGCTACAGAGACGTTCCTTCACGCAGATATGTCCGGGATTACACCACCGCTCATTCACAAACAGCGCAATCCCGCCTCCCCTCTTCTTGCCGCTAGTAGTCGCGTCTCTGTCCGCCCGCACAGTCACGAAGCCAGGTGTTGCGATGCTGTGGTCCGGGATGTGCGAGTGCAGCCAAGTCTCCGTAAAACTCAATAAGCTGCACTCACGGAATTCCCTCTGGGTGTTGATCAGCGCCGCCAGCTCGTCCGTCTTGTTCGCGAGAGAGCGAACATTCCCCATGATGATCGCAGGAACAGCAGGCTTATATCTCCTCTTCCTTGCCTTCACTTTCTTTCCAGCCCTGCAACCCCGTCGTCTCCTCCGTAACTCCTCAGGGATTTCAGGCCTTGATCCCGGCGGCAATACAGGTTTACACAGCGCTAACAGCTGGTCGCGAGTGTAAACAATGGTCATGCCGCCTGTGCGTAGTCCTCCGTTGCAAAAAAAAATAAAATAAATAAAAAATAAAAAATAACGAAGTAGCAGGAAAGTAAATGAAAGTTCTCGAACAGATACAAGAACCTTGCCGAACTATATCCAGGCAAAACAACGTAAGAAAGAAATGACGAAAAAAACAATAAAATCGCACGCACGCACTCAGGAGCTGCAGCAACAGGCGTCCGCTTGCCACGGCGCCAAGTACCGTATTCCGTATTTAACATGGTTAAACAACCTAACTCAATTTAAACCGATCTGTCATCAAGTTTACATGACTAAGGTAATTGCAGCTGCACCACAGTCACCATATTAGCATAACTCCATTTTGACTAACACTTTTACTTTGATAAATAAAATCATGGTCAATGAAATTGCTATAAATGGGTCCTTGCCCTTTAGTGGTGAACAAGGGTAAACATGTATTTAGACCATTTAGAGCAGAGGTGCCCAATACGTCGATCGCGATCGTCTGGTAGCTCTTGAAGGTAGTGCGGGTCGATCGCGTGCCAGTGAAATCTTTTTTTAGATGTTAGTCTTAAACATTTATCTGTTGCAACTCAAAAACAAACACCAAGACAAGCGTTCATCTTTTATTTTTACTTTATATTTGCAACACACCCTCAATTTAGCAGTACACATCCACAGCCACGCCCAACTTCAACGGCAACTCAAGACTACCGTTCTTAAAGACACAGCGCTATTTTTTTAAAGGTGCAGTGTACCAATTTTTCTTGATAAAAATAAAAACAAAGATGGATGGAGCTTTTAACACTGTAGCAACAATGAATATGACAATTAATGTATCTAGATAGATAGATATGTAGCGCCCTGCTATAATTATATGTTATTTCATGTGTCAAGGTTTACAAATATTCATTACGTTTTGAAATATTGCCTGTTAAATCAGTTCTGTGGTGAAATAAGCTTGAATTAATACAGAGAAATAATAAGTGCACTTTATTTGGTTTAAGTACTAAAATGTCCCATGTTTTCCATGGTCAGTGAATGTCTCATATGACGTTTCTTTTGTTTATTTGAGTACCCAGGTATCAGTCTGTCTTTAGGCAATCAGTGCCTGTCAGAGATGAGTGTCAGCTACCTACCGGATTCGCGAGGGGGTGGGAAAAAAAAAAAGGAGAGGGGACGAGGCTCCGGCTAGTAACGAGGTCAGACGAGGAAAAGAGTGACAACGCCATGGAAAAGTAGTTGTAAACTGTTTTAAACCGTGTAAAGTTACTGTTTTTACTAAAACCCGAACCCGGAGGGTCTGTTTGTGGGTTACCGGTAGAAAATGAGTAAGTGAGCCGAGTCCAGAGCTGTTTCAGCCGGGAAAATCGTTCTGTGTCAGAGACGCCATTATCGTTGTGTATAGAGCTAGAGCCATTAGCCTCGTCCCTGCTAGCTGGAAGGATACACCGCGTGTGTGTGTGTGGGAGAAATAATTCGCGCCGAGTTTCCTGAGTGAGTATTTGCACTGGTAACAATATGAAAATGTATGAGAATGTACAGTGGGTTTATTAGTGTTTTGAATTTATGCTTAGTGTGCCTGAATGCCTGCATGCTGGCCTACGTGCCGACGTGCCTGCGACCTACATGCTTCGCCTGCCGCTGATGTGCTGCTGCTGTAGAGGGTGCTCAGGACCCCCGCTGTCGCCGGAGAAACCGCTGCTGCCCGAGGACGTGTAGCGGGGCTGGTTTCTGCATCTCCTTTCACCTTCCTCCTCGGAACGAGGGTTTGCGGTTGTTCGTGAGTACTGAGAAACATTTTCACAAGGATATGAGCTCCAACTCAACATGCGCGCCAACGATATGGTACCATAACTGACTTAAAAAACCCCGGGTATTTTTATTTTATTTTATGGACTCAAAGGTTTTTTTCTTCTCTGTATAATAAAAACAATATCTTGTTGCAACGTGAATTCTCAGTCACAAGTGTTTATTTGAATGTGTGTGTTATTTGGGCTATAGTGTGGTAACGTGCATGGGAGTATTAATGTTTAGTGACAATGTAGCTATAAAAATAAGCTAACCAGGCCTCTCTGCACCCTAGTCAGAGTCATATGTGCTAGTTGAAGTAAATATATTAAAAGGTTCATATTTTCGTGGACTCCCTCCAATTCAGCTCCCATGCTTAACGTGTCATCAGGTACAAGGGGTTTTACCGTGACAGTGCTGTAATAAAATAGAGTTGGTTGGGAGGGCTACAGATAGATAGATAGATAGATAGATAGATAGATAGATAGATAGATAGATACAGTAGATAGATCCTCTTATACTATTGTAAAAGTAGTTAGCAAGCCAAAAAAGTGTGGGCACCCCTGGTCTAAAACATTTATCCGTTGAAACTCCAAAACAAACAGCAAGACAAACATTCATCTTTAACGCTGTAACAACAATTAATATGAATATTAATATGGCTGTTAATATGACTATATATATACAGGTAGATCACTTTGACTTGGTCATTGCAAAAGTAGCTCACAAGCCCAAAAAGTGTGGGCACCCCTGATTTAGACCAATTTAAAATGTGGTTCCTCACCCCATAAAGGGTTAAGCAAGGTGTTAACCATGAAGTGTGAATCGCTCTCTTTCACTGCATATTGATATATTGTGTTGGTAGGATAGTCCTCCATGTGAATATGTTTTTGCTAATTGGTGACTCATTTCCATTACGTGTCCTTGTCATGACAGTAAGCCAGTGTGCACAATATCAGGGCTGTGGAACTGGGTCACCGGCTTTCTTTCTTGGTCTCCCACACTGTGAAAATCACCTAATTTTTTTGCCCACCTTCTCTGAGCCAATCAGCCCCTGGACTCCATTCATATTATCCATTTTAATTCTGCCATTCTGTCTTCCAGACTATGCGTATAAAAGGAATGGTAGGAATTAAGGCTATTACTGGGGAAAATTAGTGAGATGAGACACGCTATAACCCATATAATCTGCTGCCCAAATATACAGTGTGTATTTTAAAGTTCTGTATATATGTATGCATCTATATGTATACACCTACACTTATTCCTCTAACAGTGGAAAGCACTGAGGGGGAGTGGGGCCAGGGCACTATCTTCCCTGCCTCCCTACAACCTGTGACATCTAGACAGCTCCCTCTTAGGGAAGACGCAGCCTGTTTATTCTGGGAGCTGTATTGCATGGGCTCTGGTAATGGGTCAGACATCTCCTGTTTGTGCCTGTGAGCGGCAGGGCCCCCATTGGTCCTTTTTTTCATTCCCTCAATTTAACCATTAATAATAATGTATTCTTTTGTTTGTTTGTTTGTTTGTTTGTTTGTTTGTCTGTGTGTGTGTCTGTGTACACCACACAAATCATCCATTACCGACCTGTATGCATACAGCACACATCACTGTTATTATACTAATACCATATATGTCATATACTGCACAACCTTTGGACCTGGCTAGACCAGACCAGACACCCCCACCCCATAGCAATGACACTCCCTGATGGCAGTAGCCATCGCCAGCAGGATGCAGCCTGACACAGAGACATACACAAAAATGGTTTAGGAACAACTCAAAAAAATAAATAAAAAATAAAAACACAAGGTCAACACAAGGTGTTGACCTGGCCTCCAAATTCACTAGATCCCAGACTGATCAAGTATCTGTGGGATGATCCACTTCCTTCTAGTTACACACAGCACTCCCTTCCACACACACACACACACACACACATGGATGTGCTGTTCCAACTGTTTTGTCTTCATCCTGACTGTGTGTGTGTTGTTTGTCTTCTCTTGTGAAAGAGATTCGTGGACTAAATCAATCCATAAATCTGAGTGTCTGATAGATTATTATACAAGAAGCTGCAACAAAACAGCTAAACTATAAATAATGTACATCTAGGCAGCTTTCCAGCATTTGTAAAAAAGCTAAGCCAATAACAGTATCATTGCTCTGCAGGAGAGAGAAGCTTTGGTAATGCTAGGTGACGAGGAGTGACTGAGAACGATTTTGTTCACACCAGTTATGGGAAATGCTAACTGGATGGAATGGGAGTAGCGAGAGTTTGACCAGCGAATTACTGCAGAGTAATTCGCTGGCTGAAGTGCATGTGTACAATCACATAAGTGTGTGACCATCTTAACTGCTTATTTTCCAATAACACTACAGACAAGCAGAGACCGATTGTACAGAGGGAAGACTAATAACTAGAACCTCTTTCTATGTCATAACTAGAAAGTTAATGACATGCAATGGCGGCAGCTCAAAGCAAGCTCTAATTATAAGCTTAATCAAAACGGAAACTTTAAGAATAATCTCAAAAGTGGTAAGGGTTTGCCTTCCAAACCCTAGTTGAGTGCTGGTCGGGAGAAGAGCCTAATAGCTACCATTCGACTTTTGGAAACTAAGTCATCATAGTTGACTAAATCAGAATTAACAACAAAAAATGATGTGTAAAACCATTTTAGCTAGCTGTTATAAAATTAAAACTTGAAATACTGTGGACTTCTAACTGCAAATGTAAATAAAAAAATACACTGTATGTTCTTTGGGTTTCCGTCAGTTTGATACACTAAAAAACTTTAAAGTAATTTAATAATAAAAAACTAATGCTACAGCCAAAGCAAAACAACACTCCCCCTGCTGTTTGTAGTATCACAACCATTTCCAGTGGTGTAAAATATTTTACAAACCAGAATGTGTTTTATATATTCGATCCTTTAAAGTAGTTATCTTTTACGTTGCATGTTCTTGACGCTCTCTCAATCAGTTGGAATGTTTTTCCAACTGTTTTGAAGAAGAGTGGAGCTCTTTTTGGCTGCATTTCCTTTCACTCTGCGGTCCAACTCATCCCACACCATCTCAACTGGCAAGAATTTGGGTGACTGTGGAAGCCAGGTCGTCTGACGCACCACTCCATCACCCTCCTTCCTGGTCAATCTGCCCTTGCACAGCCTGGAGATGTGTTCGCAGTGTCATTGTCCTGTTGAAGTATAAATGCTGGTCCCACCCCAGATGGAATGCGTTTGTTGTTATACTGGTTTAGTTTGCCTTAATTTTTGAATAAATCACCAACAGTGTCACCAGCAAACCCTACATCATCCCACCTCTTCTTTCATGCTTCACGTTGGGAACCACAGATGTGCAAACCATCCACTCAGCTTTTATGCATCTCATAAAGACATGGTTGGTAGAAACAAACATATCATCAGACTGAAATACAGACTAATGTCTAATGTCCATTCTTTGTGTTTCTTGGCCCATCCAGCTTTCTTCTTCATGTGCTCCTCCTCGGCTTTTCCTTGTGGTAAAATTGCTTCTTTTCAGCAATTTTACCATGAAGGCACGCAGTCTCTTCTGAACAGATGATGTTGAGATGCCAAGCATTTATGTGGGCTCTAATCTTTTTTTCCGTTCTCTCAGATGAATGGTTCTTCCCATATAATGGATTAGAACAGCAGTTTAATATAGAACTATTCACTGTAGTGAACTGTGTACCAACCATTCCTCTGCACCACACAACTGATGGTGTCAAACACATTTAGGCAACACAGAATTCAACAAACTCAATCTTGAGAAGGAACACCCTTTCCAGGTGACTACCTAATGAAACTGAGAATTCCAAGAGTTTGCAAATCTGTCATCTAAACAAAAGTTAGCAACTCTGAAGAACCTAAAATATCAAACATATTCTGGTTTAACACTTTTGTTAAAAATACCCGAATTAGGTGTGTCCAAACTTTTCACCAGTGCTGTCATTTATCAAGTTGCATCAGTGTATTGATTGTAACACATGATGTTCGGATTGGGAGCTGACCAGGTCTGATCACAGCAGTATGCCTGCTGTCCACTAGTAACATTATTCCATTTCATGAAATGATGTTGTACTCATTATAAGTCAGGTAACACTTTGCATGCTGCTGTGAAGCAGTTTGAGGACATAAGGCTGTGGAGGTCAGTAATTATTTACTACTTTCACTCTTGGAAAAGATTCATACATTATGTAGGCCAAGTGGCAAAACATGATGTTCAGGACATCCATTGGATTTTCCTGAAAAGCAAAGAATAAGGAGTGACTGGAGACAAGTAGAACATCATCAGTAGGTGGATGAATTTTTTAAGGTGTCTTGTGCTTGGTTTATTTTGGTTCCAGCGTACTTTGGTTCCAGCTGGGAATAAAATATTCTGTTGGTAAATGTTCATCACATCCGACAGGACAGCCTGACCTGCTGTCAGACATGAGAATTAAACAACCCCAAATGGTGTGCTAATGCAGGCTTTTTGGTTTCTAGCTTTCACTTTAAGTTCCAATCCACTCCTTTTCTTTCATTTATAAAAGGTCACTAACATAAACCTGTAGGCGTAGCCTGTTTTATTGTATTGTATTGTTCACTTCAACACCAATTGTTATGACGCAACATAATGTAGGCGCACAGTGGAAAGGTGGTTAGCACTGATGCCTCGCGGCAAGAAGGTCCTGGTTTGAATCCATGGGCCGATGACAGTTGGGATAGGCTTCAACCTTCCTTTTTTAAATCATCTGGGAACTTATACATAAGCATTTATTCACAACCACTTATAATTATTTGATGCAATAAACTAAATGGCTAATGATTAGGCTTAAGAAATACCACTTTGCATAATTAATGTGCAGAGTTGCAGCACATTCCTCTACTGCAAAGACAAGTTAAGACATACATATGAAGCTTAGGAGAAAGTTCAGTAAAGAAAACCTGTCCCTTTACAATCTGTTCCTCTCAAATGTGGGATGTCCCTCAATTTCCATATCTCTTCCATTTTTCTGTGCTGTCAAAAGCAGACTGTCCTCAATTGGCTCCTACTTCCATCCAGTTATTGGATTTGGCCTGCCTTCTCCCAACCAATCATTCCCTGCACAATGGACAGTGTGCAACCCTCCTCCTCACCATCTCCACCTCTCCATGGAAGTCTTCATCAGAGGTCTGCTTCAGCCACCTGCCAACTTCTTCTTGGGTACTACCACTCTTGGAGTCTAGGTACCTTGCACGTTCATGTTCATGATACCTCAATAAATGTTCATTCTTCATCTACTTGATCACTCCTCACTGAGATACTGTCATGACTCAATACAAACAGGGCTGTAATGTTATTTCCATAAATCATAGCTGCGGTGGACTTGTTTAGGTTTCAGGTTCTCTATGATGCCGGGAGGCTGGATGCATTCAGTTCATCAATTTTAAATGATTTTTGCAAACAACTGGACAAATTTAAGCAGGAGTATACTGATGAGTCTGAAGATGGATGGGGTTAATGATGTGTTCAGCCTTGGGTTCTGTTTATATTTCCCAACTGTGGGCTATATAGAGGATTATCTTATCTTAAATGTTGCATATCTGATTACACACTCGGATAGGCCTCAGAGCCACTCCCTCCCTTCCTAGATCTGTCAGTTTTATTTTCATGAAAGAAAGCCCCAGCAAATAAATGTTCTTGTTTTCTTGCACTGATGCAGTTGTCTCAATATACCACCTTTGTTTTAAGTTGAATTACATGACCAAATCTGTTCCTCAATGTCAAGTTACAAGTTGTACTAGTATTTACATTATTTATCATATTAATATTTATTATAGAAAATAACTGAAAATGTAACACTAAATCTCATTACTTTGTGTATTAATTACAATTTGAACAATTTCTGTGTATTTGTATCCTGCCAATGCCCTCTTTCAGATCAGTAGACACAAGTCTTACTGTATGTCTCTCAATAAAGGGGAGAGAAAAGCTTAGAGAATTAAACGAATATGTTATTTTAGGTAGAAAGCAATGGAAATTGCAATGGAATGGTGTGTGTTTGGAAACAAATGCTGTATATGCAGTGATCAGCAATCCAATTCTTCTACTATTATGTATGTGATACACAGAACCAGATTTTTTTGTGTTCACTGTAAACCTCATGGCCCCAGTAATGTGAAAACATAATAACCTCAGAACCAGGATTCAATTAGTTATGTTGATTCAATGAAAACGCATTTACATGAGAAGCTCAGCATTTCTCTTTATCATCAATCACAAATGGGTGTTCAATTATAAAATGTGTGTGGATGTGAGGACACATGAGGTGTCATGAGGTAGGACCCAAATGCAGGACACCACGAGATGAGGCAGGAGTTAGAAACAAACTCAAAACAGGTTCACAGAAAAACTATAAGACAGAACCATGACAACATGAAGTTAAAATAATTTCCAGGATGTTATATTCATATTCATGAAATCACACTTGTTGAGTAAGTGAAATCACACTCGCCAGTGTCACACACCATTATGGCATTATATAAATGAATGGATGATAGTGACTGTCACTGGAAACAGCTGGAAAAAGGGAGTAGGGAATTTTGAATGCATCTGAATCCTGTTAAAGCTGCCTGTACCAACACATGCTTTGAGAAAAAATCCACAGTTGACTCAGGGGTTGAATGTTGAAGAAAATAGGTTTGGTGGTGATTGGGAAGATAGAACAATCTTACAAAGTGTCACAGTGTCAGATACGTAGTTTCATATACACTCTGCCTAAGAGTGAAATTGATTCTTTTGGATACAGACGTAAACATATATCTCTGAACATTTCGATTATTTCTAACCTGGCAGACATGGTCCACATAGGGACAGTTTTCATCCTAAGTACACATTTTAGGAAATTTGCTTTGCACAGCAGCACTTGAGTGGAAAGCTTGTTCCCAGACTGAAAGCAACCCAATTGCCGTAAGGGCCTCAAGCAAATGAAGGCATTCCAGGTTGGAACGAAAAGCAGCCAAAAGAAAGTCAAACTCAACTTCTAATAAATCCACTTAAGGATATGATTATACAAGTGATTGTTATTGGCTTAAAAATGTGGCTTACGGAAAAAAGGAGATTGAAAGTATTTCTCTTCCTGATGTAAGGCCCTTCCTGCCTGCATCTGCTGTTCATGGACCTCCGTCTTGGCAGATCCACTTATGTCCTCCCCTTACCACTTCTTTGGGTTCACCTGTCTGGTCACCCAGTCTGACTACTAAAGAGAAAAGAAGTAAATTTTAGTCCTCATCTTACGTAAGTCTTGAAACTGATGTTATTGTATTATTTATGGTTTTGTGTCATTTTCTTCCATCCTGTCACCCTTTCTCTATGAGGCTTAGTGCTTCAGCCAGCTCTGCTGAGCAGAGGTTGACGGACGCTACGTGGGGACCAAGCTGCAGTGAATCACCAAAACCTGTCTGCGTTTTATTTTCTCAGCACTTAAGTTTCTTCGTAAAATTTTCCCCATAACACTGGCCAGTAGCACTAAATACTCCTAACTGCAGCATATATTTCACATAGACTAACCAGTTAAGATATTCCTTCTGTTTTGTTGTAATGCTGATGATACTGACAGGCTTGCAGCTGGCCTCTTTTAGCACGTACAGTACACTTGCATAACAACTCTCAGAGTTAATAAGGCCCTGCATTTGCCTCCTGAGATTCCGTACCAAGAGACCACAGGAAAGCTGGAGTTGCCTAAAACCTATATAGAAGCCCCATGAAGAGAAGCTGCAACCTTCTCTGTAGGTATTTCCTTTCTATTCCCTCTATGGGGATTCATGAGGGATGTGTAAATAGCAGAAGGTGTGTGGGTGTGCGTGTTTGTGTGTGTGTGTGAGAGAGAGAACTATGTCAGCCGTTTTGGATTTGAAAATGTGTTTTTTCTACCCAAAGCATGATGAAATACTTCAAAACTTAGTTTCATTCCTGTGAGGACTTTTCTATAAGCTTTCAAACACTGAATTTTTAAAACTTTATTTTTTTCAGTTCTAAAACATGACATCATACCATAGTATTATTAGGAGTTTAAATGTTGGTACAACCAAGACTTGAATCTTGAATCTGCATCCCATACAGACTCCTTAAGTTTGGAGTTTGTGTGTTATCGTTATCGTGTGTGTTATCATTTTCTTTCCTCCTTTACTCGTCTGCCTCTGCCTGAGCTTTATCTGTCATCCCTAATCTATGCTCCCTCTCACTTTGAGCTCTTACTCCAAACATGACTGTAGAGAAATGAGCAGAGCAGGAATGATTTTAATTTGAAGATAATAAATCAAATTAAAACAAACACCATTACAGTGATGAGCCCACGAGCTGTGATTCAAAACTTCAGTCATCATTAAATACTTTGGTGCTGAATGTGTGTGTGGGACACACGAGGTATGGTCAAGTGAGGAAGTACTTCCATCCTCTGCTTAATTTAAAGGGACTTTGGCTCAGTGTCTTTCAAACTTTCAAAGAAGATCATTCCTTCCTGACAGGTGGAGTCAAAACATTACAGTAGGCTTTAGATGCATTCTAAATCCTCTACTACCTTTTACCAGCTCCTTTTAGTGACAGTCAGTATCATCCATTGATTTATTTACTGTCCTGTCATGCCTGTGTCTGTACTGGTTTGTATGTAGGTGGGTGAGAATTTAAATGTTTAAGAGAGTACAATACGATTAAAATGTAAATTATTTTAACTTCATGCATCCTCACATCCACACAAATTTTTCAATTATTATATGGTTCATATTACTGGGGAGATGAGTTTTACAGTGAACACAAAGAAACCTGGTTCTGTGTATCACATACATAACACTAGTAGAACTGGGTTACTGATCACTGCATACAGCATTTCGTCTGGCATTCTTGCAACTGTTAACCTTAAATGCACTGTGACTAAGTTGCTCTGTGGTATCTGTTGGAAATCTGGCTGCCTGTAGTTTGACTTCTTCAGAGCTCAGTAGTTTTCCCTATGCAGGCAAAGCTATTTAACTCTCTCTTTTGAGAAAGTAATTCTCTCTCCTTCATTCAGAAACAAATCCATTTTGTGGATTGTAGCTTGAAATTACAGCAAAATGGCTGATTTTACACACAGCTACTTTCCTCAAAGTTCAGCGTTTGTTGTTGAAGTGAAAGAGTCTCATGATGTGAGAAAGAAGAATTTCTGTGTTTGAAATAAGTATTTACGAACAAAGACCACACCTTAACTAATACAAGTGAGTTTACTGGTAGACAGAGCATGAGACAAATTGATGGAGGTGTGACAAGGATCAAAGGGGATGAAAAAGAGGTGAAAGGGGTCGAGGGGATGGTGCAGAAGGGGAAGAAAAGGGGAAGAAATATGTAGACTGATGACGGTAGAGGAATGCAGGGAGTTGGGGTGGGGGCGCATGGCAGGAAACTTCGGTTTGTCCTTGTCCCCTGGTTACTGTAATGAAGGTGGATAAGCAAAGCAAAAGACAAGAGAGCGATGGGGAGGGGAGGGGTTGAGAACTGAGACGTACAGAGAGAGAGAGAGAAAGAGAGAAAGGGTTAGGACACGCTTTTATAGCTGAGCACGGGTAAGAGAATGATATGGGTTGTGGTCTAGTTCCAGAACTTTATTTATAATGACTTCATTAAACCTGTCAGTGCTTTCTGCTAAATGTAGAGGTGGCACTGTAAAATACCTCAAACCATGTGTGGAACTGATGTATACTATTTATCTCCAGACACATACGGTAAAACTTGTCTGTACTGAAGTTTTGTTTTTGTTTTGTTTTTGTCATCTGGGTCAGTCAGTCAGTCAGTCAGTCATTTTCTATACCCGTTTAATCCTGTTAGGGGTCACGGGGGTCTGCTGGAGCCTATCCCAGCTGTCATCGGGCGAGAGGCAGGGGTACACCCTGGACAGGTCGGCAGTCCATCGCGGGGCCAACATTCACACTCACATACACACCTACGGGCAATTTAGAATCACCAATTAACCTAATGAGCATGTCTTTGGATGGTGGGAGGAAGCCGGAGTACCCGGAGAGAACCCACGCAGACACAGGGAGAACATGCAAACTCCACACAGAAAGGCCAGCCGGCCCATGGATTCGAACCGGTGACCTTCTTGCTGTGAGGCATCAGTGCTAACCACCTTCCCACTGTGCCGCCCCGTAATTAACCAATAGACAGAAAACATCTGCCCTAACATTGTTGTGGTAATATAGCTTGTCCTTTGCCCAGCTCACATGGTGAAGTAACACAAGTCGTCTCACACACTGGTAAAAGAGCAGTGGAGCGTCCAACAAGCTCTAGCGATGAGAGGACATCCCAGGGCAATTCTTTCTTACTTCTTATCAACATGTCCCCCAACTGTGTCCAAAGACAACATCTCATAAGAGATCAGTGTTTACTGATGGTGCAACCAAGTACAGAGCAGGTCTTCAGTGAAGTGATTCCAAATATAAGAAGAAAACAACTCTTCTGTTAAAATAAAAAGGAGTGAGAAATAAACCAGAATTAAAATAACAGTATTTGAGCAAAGAGATAATTAACAAAAAAGACTGCGAAAGTATTACAGACTGTATGCTGTCAAATCATCAAAAGTGATATTGTTTAAAATGATGCACTGAACTAATTTAATGTGAGAAAAGAGGACTACACGTGGATAAGAGGAGGACAACAATTAAGTTGTGCAGTCACAGCTGATAACTCCTCGTACAACATTACTACTAGAGACAATTATAACAGCGCAGTGATCAGAATATAAACAGGACAAGTGTCAACAGATGATGATAAGCAAAGCAATTTATAGAACTTTCTCAGTTACCTAAGAGGGTTGTGTCTCTGCATATTCATTTGTTTTATTTTTAGTTTCAGGTGTTTTATCTCCTGCAATGCTGAGGGCACCTCACTGGGTTAATTAACAAACAGAGATAAGAAAAAGAGCAGGAAAGTTAACACCTGCCATTGGAACATTCTGTTATCAGAAATGTGTTTGGGTGACACAGATAGCCTCTGCATTGAGAGGGCATCACTGATAAGAGGAACTTACACAGTCCATAAAAAACACAGCAACCAGACTGAGGATCCAGAGCAAATTAACCTTCCAA
The DNA here is from genome assembly GCA_005024645.1 of Planiliza haematocheilus. Lineage (NCBI taxonomy): Eukaryota > Metazoa > Chordata > Actinopteri > Mugiliformes > Mugilidae > Planiliza > Planiliza haematocheilus. The sequence goes on from SRSE01001160.1 coordinate 1,348,045, forward strand.
CCAGACCACAATAAAAAGCAATAAAGGAGAGTGTTTAGCTCACTGACACCCTTATGGCAAAGGGTGTTGCTCTCTGCTCGGGATTGACTTACAAAGAGGAGGCGTAATGTCACAGAGGGTAATGTTTTAATAATTTGACTTCATATACTGTACTGCAGAGGTTCACTGATGACTTGGAGGGTTGGTTATATTAGAGATGGGCAGCTGGATGACAGTGCTGAGGGCGGCAGAGGCAGCCATCTAATCCTAAATGTTGACAAGACCATGGCGGTTCATGGTGACTGATCAAGGGAACAAGACTATTAACATTATGGGTATGGAGGTTGTAACTGCTGAGCACTCTAGGTGGTCATGAGCAGACTTTAGGAGGCTGAGTGCTGTGGAAACCCACAACCCACAAAAAACAATCTCTCTGTCTACCAATGTGAAGTTACATTGTTTTTGCATTTTGATGTGAGAAACTGCGTAGTCGGACTATGCTTCACCTTAGGTGGTACCCAAACTTGCATAACATGTTAAAAGTGAATCATCTTCAGGGAGATTCTTGATCAGTGTACCTCATTTTCACTTCATGTGTCCTGGATGCATCCAAAGGTCAGAGAAGGTGCAATGTTTCTGTTTGTTACAGCTTATATGACTTTCAACACTCCATAACAAGAAGCACATGCACTGTATATATTTTGGTCAATTCTATTTTATGTATATTGTCTCAGCTTTAAAGAACCTGAAAAAAACCCACACGTCACAAAGACAGTTTCCTCCCGCGGGCTGTCGCTCTGTTGAACTCTGAGCAGTCACAGAGCGTGACACCATCCATGTCAACACATGAACAATAACAATAACTCTGCATTATTGTATATACTCACTGCACAAACTCCTGGATCATTTTATACATCTGCTCACACATACTTACTGATTCTGAAAACCATCCTTTCAACAGGAAGAAACCTTGAGCTGAACCCAGCTCATATAGGGGGACCCATCTGCCTAAGGCCAGCTGGGTAAGGACAAAAAAGAGAGAGAATAGAGGAGACGAGGAACAATATAAACATACATCTGTGATAGATAGATAGACATACTCAGGATAAGTGTACATGTAGAATGGAACCATGATACTGGCATCATTACAAGATATAGCAGATGCATGTTACATAAGAGACTGACAGTGTATAAAAGGAATGGATAGAGTAGGTACACAAAATATTATTTATAGAAATGCTTAATGGGTAGAGTGAATATTGTTTTCTGATTTGGTATATGCATTCAAATACATAATGCATTCATGCACTTATGCACATACGTCTGATTCCTGTCCTGACGCCTGTGACATGCTTATAATATTTTTGATTCTGCAGAAATAGAAATATGTCATATGCTTTAATATCAACAAGAAATGCATGTTGACTCGGTGACTGAGGACACAGAGAAGATTCATGTCACCTAGAGTTATCATGATTGGCTGAATGCAAACTGCCTCTGGAGAGAAGATCCATTATACTGTCCACAGGTACTGCAGTCTGGGCACATCTCCGACTTGACATCCTGGCAGCAGGCACTAGCCGTTCAATGAAGGGAGGCAGCCGTGGGCTGGGCTCCAACCTGGCAAACCAACAACAAGCAGATGGATACTTGGAGCCAGGCTCTGGTTAAGTGGTGCCAGAATCCTACACATACACAGTGAGAACAACCATCTGCAGATGGAAAATTCATTTCCCTAACTGGAAACTGAAAGTTGATGAATGCATTGCATTATACTATATATATATATATATATATATATATATATATATATATATATATATATATATATATATATATACATATATAGTCCCATGAAACGATTTTAAGCACTTTTGGAGACCAGCACAAAATACACTTATAGTGAGACATCAAGTTGTATGGATTAATACTGAAATAATGATATTTATGATATATATTTTGACATTCCTGTTTTAGAATCAACTACTGATGCTTGGATGCAGCACACTTCAGTCCTATCCAGTGGCAGGCAATATTCTTGAATGGCCATAAATTATTTCTTAGTTGAATTACTATTATTTTTAAAACCTGTGATTCTGCAAGAGGATAACAAGTTACGGAGTGGAGAACTGACAGAACATCGATAACTATGGATTTGACCTGGCCTCCACATCAACCTTGTGCTGTTTTTCACGTTGTTTTTAGTTGTTCCTAAACTGTTTTTGTCTGTGTCAAGCTGCATCCTGCTGGGGAGCCTCATTGCTATGGGGTGGGGGTGCATGGTCTGGTCTGGTCTGGTCTGGTCTGGTCTAGGTAGGTGGTAAATGTCTAAGTAACATCCACATGAATGACAGGTCCAAAAGTTTCCCAGCAGAACACTGAATGAAGATGGTAAATGTTATTGATTTCTCCTGTCATAATGTTGTGATGTTTGGTGTATCTTAAATCATACCGTCCATCCATTATTTGCTGTGCAAACAAAACAGGTCACCTTATGAAATGTTGGCCTATGAGCTGGCGATGTCCACTGACCCAGTTTCATTTGATTTGACTGACAGTTGAAACAATATTAAGTCATTAATTAATTATTGACATTAAGTCATGTATACTCTTACTTTTGGCATTCATTTATTACATGATCTATTTTACTTTTCACATTTTGACTTAAAACTACAAAATGACATGTTAAGCTTAAAATGCCATGACAAGCAAAATGCACCTCAAGTGATGTGCTGTTTATACACAGATTGTATAGAGTATCTACAGTAGGGTGCATATATATTGTATACTGGCATCAGTGGTACCAGCCTCAGCATCAGTGGGATAGTAATCAACTGTTGTGGAATGTAGCAGAGCCAAATCTCACGTTTATGCTAAAGTGTAAAGCCAGGTAGTGAAAGTGCTTTTTTAGTCCCCAACTCTAATCATCTCAGCTGCATCTCCAAGCGTTACCCTGGCCAAGATCATTGTTTCTCCTCCAACCTAGTCCACATCTGACTTTGCCTAACCATCCACACATCAGGCTCATATGCAAACAATGGTACAAAGGAAATGAGACGGTGTCACACCTGTCAGTAGGGATAGGACACAGATTCAGTCACAGACCAAGAATCCAGAGGCTATGGTGAATTAACCAGTTTATTGCCAAGCCTGAGGGAGCAAGCGGGAGCAGATGTGCAGCACGACAAACATGGGCCAGAACCAGGTTGGCGGGGTATCTGGGGAAAGCTGGGGTAGATATGCTGGGAGGGAGGCTGGCGGACTGACAGAGCAGGTGAGTAGATAGATCCAGGAGCTGAGAGTAGAGCCACAACACTATATCACTAAGGTAAGCAGACAATCTGGCGACGAGTGGAGGACTGAACCAGGATTTATGGACGATTTATGGGAGCAGATAGCTGATGAGACTCCATTCATTGCAGGTGTGCAAGTAAGTGGCTCCAGCTCCACCCAGCTCCAGACCAGCCTCTAGTCAGAAAAGACATGGACAGACAGACACACCCAACATGAAACACACAGGAAATCCTGACAGACGGTTTGTGATTCAGTATGATATTAGCTGTACAGGCTGGCCATGGTGGAGCTAAACAGCAAAACACATGCTACCAAAGCAAACTAAAATGTGTGGTAACAACTTCAGCTTCTCAGCTTGACTGATACATGACTCAGCTTTAGTTTGTAAACCTGAAGCTGATCATTAAGGCCACATCAGTTGGATGTTTTTTATGTTTTATGCAGCAGGTGACAGTGAAAGACAAAAATAAAACCCTGAGCTTTTGTCGCTTTTGTGGCAGCTGTCCGCTTAAGCTTGCAGTCTGATGTTCACATTAACTGCTGTGAACAATGCACAAGTTACTCTCGTCATGTAGATAAGGTATGTGCATTCTTTTATATTAAACTATAACAATGACTCAAACCAACGGTTTTCATACCTTGAAGAGTATTGTATCTTTTTGTATTGTCTTTAATAAGGAGCAGGTTGTTCCCGTCGTCCTAGATATACACTCTCATTACTTTTGCCTACAATTACTGTATCATCTGCAAACTTTAACTGAGGCTGTGGTCGAGGGCAGGTGTGCAGTCATATGTGAATAATTAGTACAATTCTGGGTTTAGACAGCTGCCTGGAGGGTGGTATCCTCAGTGTGGGCTTAGCAGACATCCTGTTATCCAGCCTCACCACATGCTACCTATCTGTTTGACTGTCCACAATCCAGTTACAGGCAGAGCTGCTCAGTCTGACATCTACCTGTTTCACAAAAGTCGATCTGGCCCAAGCTATTTTCCAAGAGCAACACAGATACATTCATTCTTTTAGTCCAGATGTTCCAGAGAAACAACGTGGGATGAAAGTGAAAAATGTAAGTAGACTGGTACAACAGCTTGGGTGAGCATTGTGTTGCTCACCCAAATACAAAATGCCTTTGTAGTCTCCAGCTAGTGGAGCAGCACAACCTTAAACAGAAAGATAGCGCAGCAGTCTGAACAATTTCTGTCATTAAATTAGTAGTTAAGATGGTTGCGAAGGCTTGTGTTGTCACACCCTAAATGTCTGCAATGAGTGAGGTCCAACTGACTAAACTGCTGGGGGTAGACAGAATCCACAAAAGGGCGTTCGATTAAACTGTTAGATTCCCAGGCCCTTTCTCTTCCTAGCCCTGTGCACTGATCACAGCTTCTGATCCTTAGCAATACTAAAATTCACCACTTGGACTTGTGTGCCAGGGCTCATGATTGGCTGCAGGGCTGATCTGCCGGAATCCTCTGGATTTAAAGCACAAAGTCAAAGAGCTGAACTTAGGAGTCTCAACTGGAGGGCACACACAGAGGAGCAAGCAAACACTGGAGGACTCCGTCTGTATTAGTAATGTGCACAAAATACTTGATTAAACATGAAATGACATGAAATGAAATGAAATTGTAACCAAGTAAATGTGATTAATTTTGCCCGAGGTCTACAAACTGAATATTAATCACAGAGGGGTATGAAGTACACAGTCAGTTCTCCTGATGACTTCCCAAACACTGACTATGAATCAGGTTAAGGACATTTTCACAGCTGAGCTCTTGCCCAAGGACATTCAAGTGTGTCTTTTTTCTCTTGCTCTCATAGGTTTCTGAAACTTTGGGAGTCAGGTGCAGTTTCCATTTGCATATACCTTCAGTAGCACAACAAAACAATCTGACAATGCTGCTGTACTGGCACAGTTATGTTATTATTAGGTGACTGACCGCATGTGTGATCATACCACTAACGTTTTTTTCTCCTTTAGCTAGTCTTAAAGACTCTGTTTTAAAAGTCCAGAAAATATAAAATTGGCCAATTTACTTCTGCTCAGGAAACAGGAAAATGGACAACTGCAGTGAACCAGCAGGTTTGTTCATGTACCCCCTGCATGTGAGCTTCGCCCTACTATGTCAACCACATTTTCATTTCATTATGACACTTAAGTAAACTACATGTACCATTGTTTACAAAGGGCACACTTAAAGCCTCATATCATATCAAGAGTACACAGAAAACACTGCAAAACACAGCTGTAACCTGGGAGTTCCCCAGTAACCACTAGTACTGTTGTCTTCTAATTACTTAAAACAGGATGCAAGAATTTATCAAACAATCTGTAAACCATTATTGGTGTGGTTTATTTCAACCCTAAAAAATTGATGTGTATATGACACATCATTTCTGCCTGGATTGCGAGTGAGGCAGTCAAAGTAGATGTTTGTCAAAGTTATGGTCTGCTAACGGAGACTGGGGCTTATGTGGAACAATTTGAAAAAAAAACTGGGACAGTGCTGACTACTCCTACACAAGTTTAGTTAAAATTAGATATAACTGATTCTAATCAGAAAGAATTACTGTATCATCTAAAACCTGACAACTGTCAATGGTCCATATGGATCATTCAAAGAAAAACCTTTGATTTAGATCATGTAGCCATTTATTAAAAATGATAATTTTACACTTTATGATATTGAGGGAAAGTTCTTGTATGGGTTGAACCAGCATTTAATATCTTAATTTAAAAGGGAATTAAATCAATATTGTTGACCCGCCTACACTTCCTCCAGGCTCGGCTTCATTGAGCGGTAAATGGCATGGCAACTGGTAGTCATCATGATGTCACATCCTGTTTCTATAGCGTCAAATAATTAACTAGAATATTAACCACCTAAAATGACAAAAACCATCCTTGAAAAAGAAAAGTAGATATTTGACATGTATGTTAGTGTTTTAGCTTTCTCCAAGTCCCATCCACTAACATGGAGAAGGTGGAGCTTATGACCTATACTGCAGCCAGACACCAGGGGGAGCTCTAGTTGCTTTGGCTTCACTTTTGAGGAGCTATTCCCTTGTCTGTCTTTATACAGTCTATGGCAGATACACAAAGACATACGGTCTATATACTATATATATTTAACATATGTTTGTACTTTTCCTGGACTTGAGTGCACTTCCAAGACAGTGGAGTATATTTCTTTCTGTGTAGGCGAAGTGTCTGTTGACAGCTGTAGCTTGGGTTGTTGCCATTGTTTTTTGTTTTTGTTTTATTGTTCATTTTTAGTTGTTGTGTCTTCCGGACATGGAAGGCTAATGGAAAACATTGAGCCAGAAGACCTTACCTGCACAGCCAACACTGGTAACATGCAGCATAGTTCAAATTTGGATTTTACGTTGTTACATGTTCAAATTATGGCTACGTACACACACATTAACATGTCTCGTCAAACTAAATCATAGTCTTCCCCACTTGGATACAAAAAAACAAACAAAATTCTGTTCCACTAACCAATCCATTTGACAGAGCTTATTTGGTGTAAAGATTTCTTTCAGTACAAGGGTGAAACATATTTCAACAGACGTCAGTGTCAGCACTTTTCCCGTAGTCTATTTGTTAATTAGAAAATTCTCTCAAAAGATTCTAGACAGCAATGCAGCTGTATTGTATATGTCACAGAATTTGAAAAGCGGTCTTTTTCATTAGCCAGAGATGAGACAAGCCACTATATATTTGCTTTTCAAGACTCAGCATTGGACAGCACTAAAGGAGCTTGCTATTATTATCATGATCACTCCTATCAGCTTTAATTTTTGTGACTGGTTCATATCTCCCTTTGAATCCTTAAAATTGTTGTGCAGTCTTGCTTCCTACAGATTAGACTGATGTAAGGGCAGACACTTTCTTTTACTTTCAAACTCAGAAACAGTTTCAACATGCATTCATCACCTTCAGACTCGACACTTAAGATATATGGGCTTCAGTTAATTGAATATGCCGCTGCTTGCCTTTTAACTTGCTCCAGTGAAAGAGACCACATTACTCTGACCTTCTCTGTTAGTTTTAAAAGCAGTTAGTTTTAGAATTGTTTAGAATTATTTTCAGATATAATTTCTTGTCTTTAAAGCTTTAGACTGGTACGAGTCTCTCCTTTCTCTCTGTCTAACTTGTTTTAGTACATGGCATTCTCTTAATTGGTACACTGTTTTAATGTGGTTAGTATGTCATTTCTTATTTTAGTGTAGTGACTACCAACTGTATATAAAAATAAGCCCGAGGAGAATCCTAATAATGGTTAAAAATAACATTTCTAGCTTGAAGGTTTTGTCAGATTATATCTAGGAGACACAAGGAGGCAGTATCTATATTACAAACTGTGTTAATTCATGTTGTACTAGTTGTATATAATATGGAAGTATAAAGGAAAGCAAGTGGAGTGCTTTCTTAGCTGTGGACTCAGCTAAAACCACCTGGCTTTTAGCTGAATGCACCTCGGGGACTGCTTGCTCCTTCTAAATCCCGGGAAAATAGCTTTCGAGCTGTGATCACCATCCTCATGTTTTTCTGTCTGTCCCCGGGTCCTTAGCACCTCCATTCTACACTCTGCACAGCTCTTCCAGCTCTTTCTTCTGCTATTTTAGGGCCTCAGGTGAAGGACTCATAGGTGAATAGTTGGCATGTGGTCTTTGACTTGTCTACTTTCAGTCACTAAAATGATATCTATCTATATCTATATCTATATCTAACATGACACATCACAGACACCTAGCAGGGAGTGCATTTTTTTCTGCTTGTTAACTGATTGTTAATAGTTTATTTTAGATGATTCTTGTTTGTTGGTGGTAGAATTAACGTTATGACCAAGACACGTGTCAGATCCACTTACATTGACGATCTCACTCTGTCATATTGTGTTTCTCCATGCATGCTGTTCTCGTGAGGGGAGTGACAACAGTAAATGGAATTATATTCAGACACTTGCTTTGTCTGTCTGAGCTCCCTGCAGGATTTCCAGGGTCTGCTAAACCTGTTATGTTGCATCCATTTGAAATTCTTCAGGGAACGAAACCATCCACCTGCAACTTATGGAATTCCTCCCTAGTCAATCTTGTTTGCCCTTAGGGCAGTATTGAGGAATACAGGAAACGTGGGCGGAGATGCAGAAAAGTCATGCAACACAGAAACTGAACCACCTTATGGTCAATGTTGCCTTGAAAAGTTTGGGGTGTTTTTCTGGAGTTCAGAAACCCTGATCGGCTTTGAGTTGGTGACTTTTCAAAAAAACAACAACAAAAAAGATAGATGTAATGGGTGAAATCTAAGGACTGTACCATGCACAATTTACCTTTAATGAAGGATAAAGACCAAATAGGGATCCTGGACTGAGTGAGCAAGTGTGAAAAATATGGAAGCAACCATAATGAATGAGGGAAAGCAGCTGCCTGCAGATGAACTGTGTCAGATTGACGAGTCAGTGGGTGCAGTGCCTGGAATAGTGCAGTCTGCATATATACACATTAGCCAGGTAGTGCCCACAATGGAGATGACACCTAGTCAGCATTATCTGTGAGGGTAGATTAAACTAATCAGTTAGTCAAACTTTAAGCACGTCTCACCACATCAGGACTGTTGAGTTAGAGTACTCTGATTTAAATACATATTCTGGTGAAGTAGGCTACATAGTCTTTATGAAACTGAATTGAACTTTGCACCCTGTCAGCTGTTTAAACAGCTTCAGTCATATGATGTTCTTTTTTTTTTTGCTCTGATAATAACGGTGATGCTGCCCATGTTCTATTCCATATAGTAAAACATGCAGAGTACATTTTTCAACAGATCTTTCTGTGAATAAATAAATGCAGAGGCTTTTAATCATGTTGAATGAACAACTGGTTTAAGCTGCTAGAAAGTATTGGTAAGAATACCAACTATATGACTTCCTGACAGTTCTTAATTTATCAGCATTATGTTGCCCACAATTTAAACCTAACCTATTGTTGCATAGTTTGTTTCTCTCTATAACAGCTCATCAAAAACTCAAAATACCTGAAAGCCCAGACCAAGTAAGGTAAAATAACACAAACATCCTGCTCCTACCCAGAAATTGCTTTCATTTCTCCTAATATCTCTAGAGGACACACTGTAGAAAAAATGGGTCTTTCACCTCCCCCTCTCTCTGAACTCTTCACAGTAAACCCCGTAATAACCTAGCTGTCAAAGCTAGCTTGAAATTAACATCTCTTCCAGGAAACAAAGATAGCATGAATGAAAAAAATACATCAAAAATGTGACAACAAGGATTAGTGGAACAATTTGGAATATTTCCAAGATATTACTCCTCGAATGTCACATGGTTAGACAGAGGAAGGCATTCGTTTGGACATGTACAATAGAATAGGGAGACTGTTAAAATTTGTTGCATTGGATTATGTATGTTACACTGTGGAGGGTTGTTCTTTCCTGAGGGAGAAAAATAAATGTGATATATGCAGATACAGTGTATGTATGTGTCCTGTGGGTGTACAAAAAGGAGACTAACCTTGCAACAACAAACTCACCTTGAAGTACTTGATGATTTGTACTGATGAGAAAAAAATAACTAAATTAGGTGTATCTGGATATCTAGCAAGGCCATGTAGGGTCATGTGATTAATTGTGATGCAAAAAAGATAAATCCAAGCTAGGATTTCATCACACTGTAATATCTCTGGCACTTTCAAATCTCCAGTCAAATCTTTTAGTCCAACCTGCACCACCTACAGGCAAAAATCTGCTTAACATGTTACAGGTATATGTTGCTTTGTGTGTACTGCTTTGAGTAGTTATTCAGCATGACTACTAACACATTTATATGGCATGGACATCATGTATCATGTATCTGAAATAATGGCATCCATTACATGAGCTTTACATTTGCATATGGTATTAAAATCTTTTTAAGTTTTTTAATTTTATTTTATTAATTTTTTACTCAGTTAAAACATTAAATTTCTCTGCAGGTACTCCAGCTTTGTCCCACTGTCCAAAGACGTGCTGGTTAGGTTAACTTGTGATTCTAAATTGGCCGTAGGTGTGCATGTGAGCGTGATGGTTGTCTGTCTCTGTGTTAGCCCTGTGATAGACTTGTCCAGGGTGTACCCCCGCCTCTCGCCCAATGACAGCTGGGATAGGCTCCAGCAGACCTGCGAACCTTCACAGGAACAAGCAGTTCCAGAAGATGAATGAATGCATAAATGAAATATTAAATCATCATTAATATGAAATATTCCTAGAAAAAAAAAACTAAAAAGAAAATTATGGTCAGCTTTGCAATCTGCTAGTGGGACGGTCAGGAGATCGCCAAGTGAGAGTTTATTCTCAATAGAACAAGACAGAAGACGTATAACAGTGGATGTCTGTACAAATTTTCTCCACAAGATGATGGGTGCTACTCCTTAGAGGTGCCACTGGAAGTCCTGAAAGAGAGCTCCACAGTTCTTCTTGGAGACTTTGTAGACAGCACAGACAGATACATACAGAAACAGCCAGAGTGGGCCAAAGTTTCTTGTTGGATGTCTGTCCTAGCCACAGGCAGCCCATATGTGTAAGGATCTCCTGAACCCAACCACTTGATGAATGTGGAAGAGTCTGATTAAAATGTATCATCCATATCCTTGGCACAAGTTGCTGAAGTAGTGAAAATGCTTCTCTGGTGGTTCTGGTGGTTTAATAAGGTTGAGGTGGTTTTGACATCTGGTGAGGTACTGGACACGTCCCCTCTCAGCTTCACTGGGAACAGTAACTGAGGATTTTGATGTGGGAGATCTAACATTTATCATGTCTCTAAACCTCTTTGATTTTTGAATTTTTATTAAATGTTTTGAAATGTATTTTATGTTGTTGAGCATGTTTTAAGCTTCCAGTGAACTGAAGATTGGCAGGAGGAATGCTGTGTTGCCTATGAAGCCCACGTAATTTGCTGGACAGCCAACAGTTATATAGTAGCAATATAGTAGAAAGGCATACATTTGTATACACATCATGGCTGGACAGATTCTCTGCTATACAGAAAGTCAGAAATAATTTTAAATAGCCTTGATTACTGTAAGAGTTATTATCATCAATGTGAATAATAGTCTTGTTATATTTATCCTTCATCCTGATTTCCTGGCTACTTGGGACCCACCATGGGAGGCTAACATGACCTATTTTAGGTTGGTGTGCACTAGCTGACCCCAACTGCCCACTGGATACCACACTTGAAGCTGTTGTTTGGACATTGATGAGTATCTCGCGTTGAGATCTTGGGTGAAGACCTTGGACTCCAAGATATGTCGTTGTGTTCCTGTAACCATTCCTGAACAATTTTTGCTTTGTGACGGGGCCCATTATCATGCTGAAAGAGGCAACTGCCATCAGGGAATAAGATCAAGGTTTTCCAGCAGAACATTGCCCAAAGCATCACTCTGCCTCTGCCGACTGGCCCTCTCCCCATAGTGCATCCTGGTGCTTTGTGTTCCCCAAGTGATGCACATACACACAGACATTCCTGTGAGTCATCAGAGAAGGCTACCATTTTTCATTGCTCCATGGTCCATGCGCCCACTCTATGCACTTTTCCTCTTCGGTCAAGATGATAATACTACTAATAATTAAGAATACTAATTTATACTGCATCGATCCCACATGGAGAAATGATCTTTCTGCATTTGACAAATCTATTTTAACAGCTCCCCCACGGAAACTTTGACTGGTACAGTTAAACTGGATATGCTTTGACCCTCTTGTCAAGCCACCACACTTTTGCCCTTGTCAAACTTCCTCACATTCTTCCACTTGCCCAATTTTCCTGCTTCTGACATCAACTTTGAGGACAAAGTTTTAAACTCAAGATACTCCAGAGTTCATATATTCCACGGTTTGTGGTCTTGCTAAAACTCTGACAGCAAGTTTACATTTAGCCATTGCCCCTATCACTTTTTGTTATGTCTTATTATATTACCACATATTGTTTCCAGAACAGAGAAAACTTAATGTGGAGGTACAAGACAAGATACTAGATCATACATATACTGGATCACTAGATTGGATCATTGGAGCTATGTTTACCCAGGTAGTGCAGAGTTACATGTACATTATGTTACAATTGTCATTCATTCATTCATCTTCTGTAACCACTTGTTCCTGTGAAGGGTCGTGGGGGTTGGCCGGAGGCTCTCCAGTCTATCACAGGGCTAACACAGAGAGACAGACAACCATTCACACTCACATTCACATCTACAGCCAATTTAGAATCACCAATTAACCTAATGAGCATGTCTTTGGATGGTGTGAGGAAGCTGGAGTACCCGGAGAGAACCCACACAGACACAGAAAGGCCCAGTCGGACCATGGTTTCATGGATTCCAATGCGGGACCTCTCGCTTTGAGGCGTCAGTGCTAACCACCTCACCACTGTGCCGCCCAATCAAAGACCAATGCTTATCTTATCTTAGCAGGTGAAAGGACAGTATGAAGACATGAAATCTTCTATCACTGCTGTCACTACTGAGAACAACAAATATTGTCTGTACAATAGATGAACTGTTCCATTTGTCCTATTTCATTTTAATGGGACATCCCTGCTTAGATGTTTGTAGTACAGACTGCTTTCTCTTTATTAACAAACATGTTAACATTTTATAACATGTCATGATCTGCAAACTTCTAAATTGCGCAGAGGATGCAGAATCTAATATGGTATTTCATGTTTATGAGCTCAGATTTTGCCACCAAGCACATCATTTCTAACATCAAAGCTGCTCTACATGAATAAAAGATCTTCCCCTCATGACTTGCCTTTGATCAAAAATTTGGTGGCATTCTCCTTATGTTTCCACAATGACGTGATATATCCATAAGATTAGATCTCTAAAGGAACACTAAGCAGCCTATATTGAAAAAGTGAACAAGTAACCAGCAAAAAACATTTGACACTCCACAGTCATTTGTTAATTCAATTTGAAATGTTAACACTTGGAATTAGATGATGTGCAGATGCATTTCTTTCTTTGATGGTACCATTAAGTGCAAAAGTTGCATGACGTGTGTATCTGAGTATCCTCATGCTAATTGCAAACTGCCTGACATGTGGATTGTGAAGTTCAAATGTTTCCCTCATCTTGCTAGTAGATATTTCCCTACATAGAATATATTCTTATTTAGCTCGTATGGGTTTATTTATCTAATTGTGCAACAACAGAAGTGAAAGAATTTTAAAATTTGAAATCATTTATGCATGATGCCCAATGTTCAGAGGAACCACAAGGTTAAAAACTTTTCTTGCAGAATTTAGCCATAATAAGTAACATAAAAAGAGACCATATTTAGGTTTCCCTTTTCTTATAATGGAACACGTTTTAAGTGTGTAAAGGTGTCTAAAGTCTCTGAACTTCCAGTAATGCCCAGTTGTCAGCTTAGTCTTTTCTTCTGTCTTCCTCACTATGTAACACGTTTACATAATGCCTGCATAGGCACCCATCTCCTTGAGATGAGCTGGGTAGAGCAAGGCAGGGGAAACACAAACAAAGTAGGAGAGTGGGAGAAGAGAGCAGCAGATTAATTTCATCCAGGGGTTAGAGAGGAAGAGACACAAAGTTAATGACATATCATAGTAGTATATGAGTGTACATACAGTAAAAAGGGGAAGAGCAGGGGTAAGGATAGGTTGTCAGTGCATCATGGGAGGTCTCCCAGCAGCCTAGACATATAACAACAATTCTTTTTTGCCCACTGAAACCAAACCATAACTATTACAGTTAAAGACTGTGAGAAGCAACAAGTTGCCCCATACCACCTACGGACGAGGAGTCTTAATAAGCAGGTGACAACTTATGTATGTGTTGTACCCAGGAGCTTACAGCTGGTTGTACAGTGCAAGGCAACAACAATACCATAACCCAATAGCAACCTGTATGGTTGCACCACTATAACAAGTCTCTCCACAGTAGTCAGGAACATGGAGTCATATGAGGCAGACAGCAGTCTATTAGATGCAGCTGGGAACCGTGAAGTACTTCCTTAAGACGCTGCCCTTGAGAAACAGTTAGATGCCTAACCTTAAAAGTAGAGAGGAGAGGGTGTCTGCCTCTCAAATCCAAATGGGGAGCTCGTTCCACAGGAGAGGAGCCTGGACACAGAAGGCTCCCAGTTCGCTTTTTGAGACTCACAAGATGTTTGCACGTTGAGACTGAAGCAATCTAGTGGGGTAAAATGGTTCTGTTTGGCATTTAAGGTAAGACTCAATCTGGCCATTAAGTATGTGGAGAGGAGGATTTTAAATTTTATTTTAGTTTACAAGGATTCTAAACGGAGTCAGTGAAGAGAAGCTAAGAATGGGGTTACATTAACTCTCTTGCTTATTCCTATCAGAGGTCTGCATGCATCACTTTGGATGATGTGAAGGCTTTTTGGAGAGGTATCCGGACAACCTCATAATAATGAATAACATTCCTCCACACTTGATGCAACAAATACGTGAATCTGTTTTTCAGCATTCATTTATACATAATTGTGACAATATTGTGGAGGTGAAAGAAGAGAGTCCTAGTCACTTGTTTTACATGTGAATTAAGGACATGTCCTAGTGAAATATAAACCTAATGCTCCTTACAGTAGGACTGGAAGCAAATATAATGCCATCCAGAGTAGCTATTATTACAGAATGAATCCGTATGGTATATTGGGCCAAACAGAAAAAATGTTTTGTCTGAGTCTAGAAGGTTTAGGTTTAAACGTCTTCTAAATAAAGTGAGGTGTCATCTGTAGAGAAATAAACATTTTCTTATTAACATTGCCTAAGTGTCAAGCATAGAACCTTGCAGGACTCCATGGCTATTGTTTGATAAATGGCATGGGCAAACTGTGAAACCAGTTTCATATGGTTCTTTTGATTTTATTGACACTTTCCAGGCTGGTAAGTAAACAGAGAAACAGTCCAAATATAAATTCTAAAGACTTTGTACTCATTGAAACGTCTTTTACAGTTGTGGAGAGGATGTCCTGAATTCTTTCTGTAATAGCTGTAATTTAATTAGTGAAGACACTAATGAAGTCATTATTAAAAAGAGATAAAGGAAGAGATGACTCAACGAAGATGCAATTCTCTGTCAGCCTGGAAACAGTGCTGAAATATTAGTGATGAAAAATATGCAGCCCTGGCATTACATTCTTTTGTGTGTTTGTTTTTACCTATATTCTGTGTTACTTGGGCTTCTTCTGAATTAGTGCAATGCTGCTTTTTTCCAGCATCGATGCTGTTTGCTTCAAAGAGCGCAGTCGAGAATTTGCTCCAGAGGTCAGACATTTCTTCTAGCTACATTCGTAAAGAGAGATGATGTGTTTCTGATTGAAAATACGTCTTAGACCATTTAAATGTTGCACAAACTTCTACCCAGTCTCCCAAAACTTTTTTGAAAAATTATGATTATGACTTAAATGTTTTTGGTACATTTAGCATGTGAACAACACAACACATTAGATGTGAAGGCTCTTAGTCAGTCGGGTCAGAGTACATCCCAAACACAAGATGAAAAAAAGGCAGCCAGGCATATTCCACCACTCAGCAATAAGCCCATGTATTTTATCCTTAAGAAACTTAAGAGCAAAAGAACACCATATCCACAGTAATGCGTAGAGGTCACAGCATTTTGTTTTGAAGCTGCTTTTCTTCAGCTGGAACTGAGGCTTTAGTAAAAGTGGAGGGATTGATGAATAGGTCCGTCTACCAGACAGAACCTACTAGTGTGTGCTAGAAAGCTTTAAATAAGAGATGAATAGAAAACACATTCACATTCTCATGTCACCATCTGACAGATCTGAGATTCAGTTGCAAAGCTGATTAACTGGTATCCAAACAGAGGGCTGTAATCAAATTAAAAACTTAGTGTCATGATTCTCTCCCCCTCCACTCAGTCCCTACTTCCAGCTGAACGAAGAGCTGAAAGATAAAAACAGCTCTCTTTTATCAGTGCCATGTTTGCTACTTGGTTTGAACACCTGATAAAAGCAGTAATATTAGATAAAAGCTTAATAATAGTAATTGTATTACAGAATAATCCAATTCTAAAAGAGAGGGAGAGAGAAATGATTAGACATTTTCTGATTATGTCACCCAACCCACATATTCTTCTGATCTAGTTCACCGCATTTAGCTGCAGTAGAGTTTGGGGAAGAGGAATATTGTAGCTTTTACTCCAGCATATTATTATTTACAGAGAGTTTGTAGTTAAATTGCAAATTAAGGGCTCTACACACAGCAGGGAGCAGCTCCATGGTTTCTTAGCCTCACAGCTGGTATGCCCTCAGCACCAATTACAAACACCTTTTAATTAGGCACAGGCAGCTCGCACCCAGCAAGGAAGCTGTACATGAAAAAGCCCCCCTGAGTGTACTGTTGCATAGGGAAATCATGGTTGAATAAAATAACAGTCAAGGTTGTGTAGTTAAAATAAAATGACGCTGCACTCACCTGCACATGGGAGAAAAAATGTATAAACTGTTTTTGTTTTGTTTTTTCATTTGTGCTATAGTTTAGTCTAAGATAAAATAATCCATTTTACCCTATACCCTCAGATGTCATCTCTGAGGTTGATTTGCCTCCCCTAGTATACATTTCATTCCTGTAACTGTTTGTCCTCTGGAAGGTTGCGGGGTGCTGGAGCCTATCCCAGCTGTCGTTGGGTGAAAAGTGGGGTAATAAAATACATCAATAACTATTTAATGGGTAAAAAGTTAGAGGGGTTTAGTTACTATTGTAAATCATTTTGTAATTATGTTAGTGATGTGTGATTTGCTGTATCCATTTGTTTAAAAGATTCTGCTGGTGCGTATCCTCTAGTAATTTGTAATAAATGCAGAGTTTGTCTGTGATCTTAACTCTGTGCCAGTTTTGGAAAAGGACCCAGGTGCGGGGCTGGTCAGGCACAAATGAACAAAAGTTAACAAAGGTTGGAGCAGAGTTCCAAAAAGAAACAAAGGAGTCTGCAGAATCTGTCTGGGGAATACTGGAGCTAGGGCTGCTCCTGTAGCAGAAGGGAGAAGGCAGGCCCATTAGGAATTATACAGGAATTCCAAAGTTGACAAAAAGTCGATGGCTGGTTCACAGGTAAATACCACAGAGGTAAACTGAAGAACTGGTTGAAAGAGTTGAAAGTTCTTAAACAGTGTTCCAGGCCTGATTGGATGATGAGAAGCAGGGGAGTTAGCAGCCCAGCCCCAGCGTACGGCCAGCAGCAGCAGCAGCAGCAGCAGCTCTAATAAGTACATCTGAAGCAGGAAGGAGACACACAAAAACACAGTAATGCAGACCCACAGAGGGCGACAAGTGACACTGTGACTTGTGACAGTGACAGTGGGTGTGTTTTTATTTTTCCACTTTCTTCTGTCTCTTTCTCATTCAAGAGTCATGGAGGTGGTGCAGGAAATTATAAAGGAAACTTCAGACAGCGGCTTGGTGGAAATGATAGGAAGGCGTCAGTGCACATGAGGACCCAGTCACAGAAAAATCAAAGTCATCGGAAGAGCAAAATCTCAAAGGATGATAAGATGGATGGCATGGACGGCAGCATATTCTGATTCATTCAGCACACGGAACTGATTCTCCAACTGAATCAACAGAGCCTCATCACATCATATATGTATATATATATATATATATATATAATTATTCTGAACCCAAATAAGTCTTGAAATCACAAAACACAGTGTTTGTTTATCCCGTATAAAGGACCAGGCACAACACGGACATAGGTGATAGGGGTGTTCAAACACACACACTGACTCTATCTCTTAGATACTTGCACATTTAAAATAAATACAGTTAAAATATAGATAGTCATTCATTCATCTTCTATACCCGTTTAATCCCGTTAAGGGTCACGGGGGTCTGCTGGGGCCTATCCCAGCTGTCAAAGTAGATATTTTAAAAATGTATTTTAAATATCCAAACTAATTTAAAAGGCAAAAAAAATTAACCAAAACCAGCAAGCTGGTTGCACAGGAAAAGCGACTGATAGCTCCAGGCTCTGGCTACCATTCGACTTTAGGAACCACATGTAAGTCTGCACTTTGCGAGCAAAGCGCTCTATTGGGATAACATGGTATTATGAGGTCTTTAAGATTAGATGGAGCTTGGTCACTAAGGGCCTTGAATGAAAGGCGAAGGATTTTAAATTCAAATGTGGTTCATATAGGATGCCAATGGGGAGCTACAACTGGAGTAATATGAGCTGTCTTGCTAATTGCCGTCAGTGCTCTCACTGCAGCATTTTCGATGAGCTGGATGCTTTTTAGAGAGCCATGTGTCTGTAAAGCTTCTCAGTCATCCAGGTCATATATCCAAAAAAAAAAGGGTGAAACAAGGGTAGCTGGATTTGTTCAAATCTGCGGTCTTTAGAGCCCAGGAATTACTTGTCTGAGATACAAACCTTGGAGAAACTTATTCAGTGTTTGTGTAACATATTTGGGTTATCTGGCTTCAAAGATAAAACTGAATGTCATCTGCATAGCAATGAAATGTATTAAATGTTTCCTGCTTTTTATATGTTTTATTAGGTAACTGAGCAGATTTCTAAATATGATCACATTGAGATATTACCATCTAAAGTAAGATGACTGCCATAGCATAGTCAGGCCAGATTTTCCAATCACTTGTAAAGGATGAGTTAACAATTCGATATAACCCCAGTTGTGGCACTGCTTTTTTGTTTGTTTGTTTGTTTTCATTTTCCAAAACCTTTAAGACAAATTTCAAATGTCACCATGTCTTACACTCATTCAGCATTTAGCCCACTGCTCATTAATGTTGTAACATCTAAATTTGTAGTTTCACTTGAATAGTAATTACTTAAATGTTGGCAACATACTAAATGCATTGTGATCACATGTAAAAACCTGATTCAAATTATCCCATGCTCCTGTCTGGTGTTGCAGCAAATGCCATATTATAGTCTTTAGTTGTAGGACACTTAACATGTTTTGTCCACAGAGAGAGCGGTGCTTGCTTCAGGTGACCCATACCCTTTGTGGTGGTTGATCAAATAAGTTAAAACCTTTGGTGGCTGGGTGATAATGATCCTCATCTAATAAATATTTCAGTAGAAACACTGTGTAAAGCACTCTGAAATGTGGTTGTAGTCAATAATTTTACCCTGCTGAGGGCAGCAATACATCCGGTAACTCAAAACTAAAACAAATCCCTAAAAAGAAAGCGATCAGAAAATATATTTTTCTGCTTGCCTTTGAACAGAAAGTTCAGCTTCAAAGTCCTGTCAGATGGTTCCCTCAACAAGAACAGTTGAGTTCTTGTTGCATATACTGTCGATGTGAACTGACTTCTGAACTGACCAGGGAATGCCTGTGATGTTGATAAGAGAAATACGAATTTGAAGAATCTCCCTTCCAGGTACATTTAAAATTGAAATTAAGATTAAATATGTTAATCTATTGACAGCCCTAGTTTCTGTGCCTCAGGCTACCAGTCTCATCTTCCTTGTCCAAGTCAGTATATCCTCCTCATGCTAAAGCTTGCCACAGATTCTCTGCATTTCATCATATCCAATAAAACTTGTTACCAGGATGTCTCAGAGTACTGCTTTTAAACTGCCTCAAGGCAGCTTATTAGACGCATGCAACATTCTCAGAGTATACACTCAGAGTATACACATGTATACATATTAGGGTGACATAAATATCAAATGTGAAATGACTGGCCAGACTTGGAAAAAAATATGTTATTTCAGTTTAATTCAGCCACCTGAGACGCAGTGTGTTTAGACTTATTAGAAATGATATGATTATGTACTTCTTACTTCAACGAGGATTTTTTTTTAAAGCTTGTGAACTTCTTCAGAACCAAGACAACGTATCGTACTGTCAGTGGTTCTTTGACTATTTCCTGAGGAATTTTGACCTCAAGGTTTTTTTTTTTTTTTTTTTTTTTTTTGTGAAATAGATGGGCATCACACTAAATGACAGAGGG
Source organism: Planiliza haematocheilus (assembly GCA_005024645.1). Classification (NCBI taxonomy): domain Eukaryota; kingdom Metazoa; phylum Chordata; class Actinopteri; order Mugiliformes; family Mugilidae; genus Planiliza; species Planiliza haematocheilus. The sequence goes on from SRSE01001160.1 coordinate 1,368,304, forward strand.
AAGAAGAAAGAGACAAGACCATCTAACTCATTACCACAAGCTCCCTTTCTAACCATGCTTTCTCTTCTTTTGGTGAGATAAGACCCTCATTAGTCTCTCTTATGGAAACTTAGGGGCTGGGTTGTTCAGTGTCAGCAGTGTTACGTCTGTAGTTAGGCTTTGAGAATGGTAACACACCAACCACAGTATGACCGCAAAAAGTCACTTGTCATACTAGGAAAGTTGTGGCGGGTAGGTCAGAGCCCTGAGTTAGTGTGTGCAGGGAGCAGAACAGGGAGAGGAGGTAGAGAGCTGAGCTTCCTGACAGCCTGGTGGATGAAGCTGTCCTTGAGTCTACTGGTCCCCACCCTGATGGCAGCAGACTGAGGAAGTTGTGTGACGGGGGCGGGGGATTGTCATGGAGGGAAGGGAGAGAGACACCAGTTATCTTCTCAGCTGCTCTCACTATGTGCTGCAGGATCTTACAGCAGGACGTGGTGCAGGCCACAGCAGTGCAGCTGTTCAGGATGCAATCAGTGGTGCCTTTGTATAATGTGTACATGATGGGGGCCGGGCTCTGGCTTTCCTCAGTTTGCAAAGGAAGCGGAGGCGCTATTGAGCCTTCTTTGCCAGTGATGCTGTGATGGTAGTCTAGGAAAGGTCCTCTGTGATGTGCACATCCAGGAACTTGGTGACAAGATTCATAGTAATAATTTACTAAATTTAGTTGCACCCGTTAAGAATAACTGATGTCCCACTCATCCTTTAAGGTAGTGTGCATTATTTGTGAACATAGTATAAAAGGGCACATACAGTATTAAGCTGTCACATAGATCTATCTTGAACTCAGTAACATTGCCACACTACATGTTTTTTAATAAGCATTTGCAGTGTTTATGAGTGTGTTTTGATTTGGCCACCAGGAACTACTAAGTACTATCTTGAAGTTCCTCCACACTGTCAGGGTGACATCTGCTCCTGAACACCTCACCATTGTTTCCTCCATGCAGCAGACATGGCCTGTCAAGACTCCTTAACACCCATTGCAAACTTGATCTTCAAACTCTGGGAACGTTCACCTGAATGACAGACCATGTATCATGATAAAACATGTTTGGTCGTAACGTTGCTGAGATCTAAATGTGTTTAACATGTATAACCATAAAGTGATCATTGAAACTCCTTTTGTTTGACCTGCAGAGTGTAATGACACAGTCTGAAGCCCTCTGCAGACAGAAATGAGAGTAAATCTCTCAACGGATAGCATTAGTATTATCAAGGGAGTGCAGCGAGATGATTTCCCCCTGTACACGGGTAATTTCAGTCAGTCAACCGGAAGGAGAAGTAATTTCCAGAGGGATTGAGATAAACCACCAACCTGACACTTTCTGCCTAACTCCAAATGCAATACGAACCAATTTGCTCAAAAGGCTCAGCGCCTGTCTTTCTTTATCCTCTTGGCTTTATTTCTCCCCTCTCTATCTTTGTCTCTTTTTCCTTTGCTTTTTAGTCTTTGTCTTTTTCTGTCTATTTTTTTTATTTGTCGTGCATTGGTTTTGAATGTTATAGCACCGTCAGACAGTTCAATTCCAAATAGGCAAGTGCCACCTGCTTGTTAGCAGAGTTATTCATCGCGCAGCCGCATGACATATGGGCTAGCTTACCATTAGCTGAAGTCTTAATGGTGTGATCCAGAGCAACTCTTTTGGTCCAGGCAGAAGTGACACCACAGTCAATCTTATTTGCCGCTAGTTCTTTGGTTTGGTGAGTTCCTCGATTTAGAGCACACTGCTCTGGACAAAAGAATGCAGATGAATACACCAGGAATATGAGAAATCAAAAGAAGCAGCACTACACAGCAGTATGTATTATGTTACGCTCTGGAATACAGGTTGAAATAATTGGTAACATTATTAGTATTTCATCAGAATGGGGAAAATATATAAATTTACAAATAACCATACCACGAAGAATAAACAGTTGTATAAGAATAAAATCCTTGTTCAAAGTTCAACAATGTGCATACATTCAGTATTGTTTTTGGACTTGTACAGTGTGAGATTTCTCCTGAGTCTCCAAATCCTTTAATGCTATGTACAGTAAATGATCCCAGTCACGCCAGTGACCCAAGTCAGTCAGTGACCTGTTGCTGATAAGTCTAATTAGCGAACTTAGCCTGTACTCTGTTGCCCTTTTCCTAAAAGCAGTTAATTAAATTCAAAGTGAGAATAAATCATTCCTAATCTGTGGTCCCAGTGGAAGCCCCTCAAGCTGGAGCATTGTTTTGCTTTTGATAAAGAAGAATGCAAGTAGTAAAAGAAAACCCAGCCACATCAGACCCAGATCCTGTCCCCAAGGGAGCAAAAAGAAGGAGGGAAGGAAGAAAATAGAGCTAGCTGATTGTTTGCTGTACTGCAAGAGCAGAGTACCCGTCCATTAGGTCATTCATTTATCTTCTGTACCTGCTTATTCCTCTTAGGGGTCATGGGGGTCTGCTGGAGCCTATCCCAGCTATCATCGGGCGAGGCATTCACACACACACCTACGGCCAATTTAGAATCACCAATGAACCTAATGAGCATGTCTGTGGATGGTGGGAGGAAGCTGGAGTACCAGGAGAGAACCCACACAGACACAGGGAGACCATGCAAACTCCACACAGAAAGGCCAGCCGGTGACCTTCTTGCTGTGAAGCATTAGTGCTAACCGCCTCACCACTGTGCTGCCCATTTAGTCATGTTTTGAAAAAGTACCAATGGTGGACACTGTGCTCTCTGTTGTGCCTGAAGCCACTTTCATCATGTGGGAAATCAGGGAGAGAAGATGGCAATTGGCCACAGTAATTACTGGCTGAATTTTACAGTATGTTACTATAGGATGGTTGTCTGTCACACGTCAAACATACAATCTATTTTTATTCAGTGTGAACAGTACAGCAACAGCAATTCTCAGCACCTGATTGCTTGAAACCCCCAGAGCATCAAGGCAACGGCATCAGGAAAAAGAAAAGCCTTGAGCAGAACCCAGATATGTATGCATGGCAGGCATCATAACCAGTTCACTGTGAGTTCACTGTGTATGAAGTCTCAAATGATCCGTTTTTATTCATTCAGAATCAGAATCAGAATCAGAATCAGCTTTATTGGCCAAGTATGTGCACATACAAGGAATTTGACTCCAGTAACTTTACTCTCTAGTACAAACTTAAATAGCGAAATAAGAATAAAATAAACACAATAAAATAAATCTCAATCTGTACATATAAAATATAGGTAATATATGCACCGGGGTTATTGTACAGTGAATATTTACAAGGCAGAGTCATTGTTCATGTTCATCTATTGTTCATGTGGGTGGGCTTGCACTCTGTGACTGCTCAGAGTTCATCAGAGCGACAGCCCGGGGGAAGAAACTGTCTTTGTGGCGGGTGGTTTTGGCGTACAGTGCTCTGTAACGCCGGCCTGAGGGGAGGAGTCTGAACAGTTTGTGACCAGGGTGTGAGGGGTCTGTGGAGATTTTCCTGGCCCGCTTCCTGACCCGGGACCGGTACAGGTCCTGGATGGAGGGAAGATCGGTGCCAATGATCCTCTCTGCAGACCTGACTGTTCTCTGCAGTCTGTCCCTGTCCTGCCTGGTGGAGGATCCAAACCAGACAGTGATGGACGTGGTCAGGACAGACTGGACTATTGCAGTGTAGAATATGATCAGCAGCTCCTGAGGCAGGTTGAACTTTCTGAGCTGACGCAGAAAGTACAGCCTCTGCTGGGCCTTCTTCCTCACGGAGTCTGTGTGGGCGGACCACTTCAGGTTCCGTGAAATTGTGGACCCTAGGAACCTGAATGAGTCCACTGTTGGGACTGTCCTGTTGAGTATTATGAGAGGAGTGGGTGATGGGGGTCTCTTCCTGAAGTCCACTGTCATCTCCACAGTTTTGAGTGGGTTCAGCTCCAGGTGGTTCTGACTGCACCAGAGGACCAGCTGTTCCACTTCCCTTCTGTAAGCAGACTCGTCGCCGTCCCGGATTAGTCCAATGACGGTGGTGTCGTCTGCGAACTTCAGGAGTTTCACAGAAGGGTCCCTTGAGGTGCAGTCAGTGGTGTAAAGGGAGAAGAGCAGTGGGGAGAGAACACATCCTTGGGGGGCGCCAGTGCTGAGGGACCGGGTGCTGGAGGTGAAGTTTCCCAGTTTCACCTGCTGCCTCCTGTCGGTCAGGAAACTGGTAATCCACTGACAGGTGGAGGGGGGCACGGTGAGCTGGGACAATTCATTCATCTTCTATAAGCACTTGTCCTGTGAAGGATTGTGGGAGGGCTGGAGCCTATCCCAGCTGTCATCAGGGTTTTGAGATGTAAAAACATCATAAAAAGAGGTATGTATATGTTAAAGGTAAAAATAAAAACTTAGAATGACCAACTTGAGACACCTGTCTGATTTTGGAAATATCCTTGCGTCATCAACATTCTGCAGTCTGCCCCTTCACTCTTGTCTTCCTGACTGTCATTCCTATTCCCTCAGCAGCATCTCTCAGATCACAATTTTATTTGCAAACATTATAGTCCATTAAAGAGAGAAAGCTAATACAGTTCTATCTGCATTACAGTTGTATATGACAATACAGCATGATTTCATTTGAAACAGTAGCCTGTCCCTCAAACTGGAAGACAAGCACTCAAAACATCCTCTGATGTAATCCCACTTCTGCTAGAACCCATATGTAACTCCTACTGCACTCCTTACTGTTGATTCTCTGTCCTCAAACAAATCCTACACATCTATGCACTTATCACTCCTGTCTCTGCACTCTGTCATACAAAGACATCTTATTCTAACCTTATTTATTCTGTTGTCGAGTGCCCTCAAAGCAAAGTGAATGGAGCACTCTTTCCTGGGATGAATACATGCAGAAGCGGGCTAATCGCCACCACTCCTCACCAAGCTGCTACAACTCTCCTCACTTGTCAGTACATTTCCTTCTTCATTCTTCATTGGCCTAACCAGCAGCCCGTCCAGCAGCTTGGTTCCTCTGAATGGCTAATCGATCATCCTTCTCTCTCCTTAATATCCAATCACTCAAGCAATTCATCATAATTTTCCCTAGTCTTCACCACCTCTTTCCAAGTCTTCTTTTAAATCTCACACTCACCTTCCATTTCCGGCTGTTAAAGACATCAGTGATTGAGGCAACATGTGAGTTAACTGCAGCAGCTCCTTATACATCAACGTAATCAATAATCAGCCACATGCCAATACGTTATTTAATGACAGAATCACACTCATAGTCAGTACTTTCATGTATTATTCAGTTTAGATTTATGTTTTTTTTAGTTGGTTAACAGCTACAAGGACAGACTATTTCAAGAGACTGTCACTCTACTAATAATCAGACACTGCTGCTTTTTTCATTCCTGTCAGTCATTTATAATAGAGGTTGTGTGTTTCTACTTTCTTTTTCTTAATGAATGAGGCAAAACTTCGCTGATGCAAGAGCACTGCTGTGTGTTCTGTTGTGTGTTTATGCTACCACATGAATGTTAACAAATGCTGACAAAAATGATCTGATCTCTCAAATGGGACCTCAATGCATCCAGGGTGTGATTACACCTGTACTTGATTCCCCGGGATGGATGTAAATGCAAGGTCTGAACAGAGCCTTTAACAGTTGTGGTATGTCTTGAAGTCTTTCTTGGATGCCCAGAACTTTGTTATTAAAGAAACTCAATCAGTTTTTTTTTTCTATGAAACCTGAGTCGACACTCAGCTGTACTAATTATCACATTATTTGAATCACAAGTAGAAGAGGAAAAGTGTCAGCAGTGTTCCACTCTAATGGTTTAGACATCTGTGTTTAAACCTTAAGCTTTGCCGCGGTGATGCAGACCACAAGCTGTGATTGGTATTTCCAGCTGATTTTCCATCTCCGCAATTTTCAAATTGATTGTTTTGCATCAATAAAGATGGAACTCAGAGATCCAAATATTTGTGTGACTCATTTTCGGTCAAATTTCTGTGAATGTTTCAGTCGCCATTGTTAAAAGTGAAGCAGGAGGAAGAAACAAAAATTAACCCGACTGGCAAAAAAGACACAGCGCTGACTAGCGTTTGGGTGGTGTTTAGAGTGAGCCAGACTAAACAGGCACAAGTTTGAATGGCTCACAGCGACGTAGGCTACGTGCATAGGTTATGCCATCGAGCCCCACACTTAACTATTAGCCTCTCACACCAAACTGAAAAATATATCCTTACTTAATTTTATCTGATTAAGTGCTTAGTCCAGATTACATAATTATAGTGGATGACTTTAACATTCACGTAGATGTTGACTGTGACAAACTTAATTTAAAGCTTTTCATTTATTATTGAAGTCAACAGGCTTCTGTGAATATAGATGCTTCAAGTGAGCTCACTGCTGTGTGTGTGAAATGACAGTTGGAATGCTAAAAAAAAGTTTATCTGTGAGGGATTAGTAAGAAATAAAAAAAATTTCACACCATCAATCTTGTTCTGACATAACTGGCAATAGCAGACTGAATATTTAATATTATTTCCATGATGCCATCTTATGTCTGATCATTTCTAAATAATGTTGATTTTTACATGAAGATATTCATTATATTAGATACCTACCCCAGGATGCTGGAACTAATTTTAATGAGGTAATTCTTTTATAATTAACTACACCATGTGCCAATGGAACAGAAAACAACTACCAAAGGTTTACTATACAAATGATTTTGTTGATAGCACTGCAACACTGCTGAGTACAACTCTCAATACAGTTTCCCTCTCTGAAAAAGAATGTCATGAATCAGAGGAGACTACTTCCTTGGCATAACTCACAAATGTGCTCTCTAGAGCAGACAACATAAAAGCTGGAACAGAAGTGGCATCCCATTAATTTAGATTAAGACGACCTAGCCTGAAAAGCAGCTTAACAACAAATAAAAAAGTCCAGCCCAGTGCTAGAATAGCAAATTATTCATCATTAATAGAGGAATACCCCCAATAACCCCATACTTCTTTTCAGCACTGTAGCCAGGCTGACAAAGAGCCACAGCATTGTTGAGTCATTTCTTTAGCTCTCAGTACTTATGAGAAAAGAGGACTCTGATTTATTTTAAATTTTATTTTAATATGTGTAATGTTATTAACAAACTTGTAACCATTAGAGAAAGAATTAAAGGCATTCTTCTCACAGTAGTTAAAGATGCCTCAATACATATCCATAGAGGACTTCTTTACTTCAACAGATCTCCCTGGGCTAACTTTAATAATTACTAAATCATTTACATATTTACAGGCCATGTTCTACAGTCTAAGGATGCTGCAACTAGGTTTTATTTGAAAATACTCCAGGCTGTCTTATGTCTTATCCAACTACAGACTAAAATCCATCCTTGCTTTTATTTCTAAAATTCTAGAAAATGTTGATTAATGTGATTATTTAAACAGGATCGGTTTGTTTGGAGAGTTTCAGTCAGGTTTTAGAGTTCGTCACAGCATAGGGTATCAAACTCAGATCAGTTCAGGTTAGTTCAGGGGCCACATTGCTGCATCTGGTCTCAGGATGGGAGCGTGCAGCGACAGAATACCATAAACAGCTATAAAAAGCTATATAAATAAGAGCAACTCTCTTTGTTTTAGTTCAAATAGCTCATTATGAAAATTTTCAGTTACTTCTTTTCCTCCTCCCCTTTCTCATTTTTATCTTCCTCCTCTTTCATCTTCTGCTCCTTCTGTTCCCCATTCTCCCCCTTCATCCTCCTCCTCCCCCCCTTCTTCCTTCGTTCTCCTTTTCATCGCACTCCTTCTCCTCCTCCTTGCCCATCTCCTTATAATTCTCCTTCTCCTCCTCCTTTCTCTTCCTCCTTCCTCCCATGTCACCCCTGCCCTAATGGCTTCAAACAATGGGCTTGTCTCTATACTTGCCCTGTTAGATCTCAGCATTGCATTGAACACTGTTTACCACAAAATTTACTATGCCACTGGAAAATGGGTTTAAAGAAAGTGTATTAAACTGGTTTGACGGGCTTATTTATCAGACAGGTTTCAATATGTACAGAAAAGGTTATACATGCTTCCTTAATTAATAGTATTAGGAAATACTGCATCTTATTATGGAAATGACACCCGGTTATGTCTAGCTATGAACCCAGGATAGTCTAATTCCAACCGTCTCTTGAAAATATAAGGGCTTGGATGACTTGTAACTGTCTACTTCCAAATGCAGTCATTGAATTTGGTCAAACACCTTAGGCATTCACAAGTCAATAATTTTATTTCTCTGTATGACATTACCTTGGCCTCCGTATTACTGTGAGGAACCCTGGGGTTATATTTGACGAACTATGTTGTTTAATTCAAACAAAAAACAAGTGAACTGGACTGACTTATTCCATCCAACATTGTCAAAATTAAGACCATCAGACGTCTCAAAATACCATATAAACTACGATAATCAGGTTGTCCCACTAGCTGTCTTATAGATCCTTGAGCTGATGAAAAACGCTGCACTGATCTGGTCTCCAGTTTGTTAGAGTAGTTATGTGGTGATGGTTCACTCACTGATTAAAAACCGACAAATAAGTGAGCTGCTAAAAGCAAGCACTCACTCTCCTAGACTGGCTAATGCAAGGCTGAACAATCCTAAACATGAAGATTCCTTCCAAGAGTACTACATCTCTGAACCACCTTGTAATAATCTCAGTCTTCTCATGTTCCTTTTTCCTGTCGTCCATGCTACATCACTACAGTCTCCTGCTGCTGTTTGTCCACCACTGCTATGTCCAGTGGGTTAGCATTCACCGGCTTATTTAATAAAAGAGAATCATTTATGCTTATGTAACATGCATTTTGTCTATTGTGCTGATATAATGTCCCTGGAAACTGTAATATAATTTAAAACATATAATATCTTTGTGCAACCTCTTAAGCTGAGATGCTGAGGCTCTGTATGTCCACATTCAAAACTGCACCTGTGTCTGAAAATACTCAAATGCGTGCACAATTATATGCTACTTAAATATAGCAGAAATGCAAAATATTGTTCCTACTAACAGTCATTGCATGAATGTGGCATAATGGGTTACACTGTCCCATGTTCTCTCAATGAGACAGCCAGCAAATATAGACAGATCCCAGATACATAGGTCAATAAATGTGAATATACTGTGTAATTATCAGGGTTCTGTATTCTGCTTCCTCCTCTGTGCTCTCTAGTAGCTGATCCCTTTCCCCTGGTTGACTGATCTTACCTGATTCCCATTTAGTCATCAAGCCTCCATAAAAGACCAGGTCTCTGAGTCCAGTTTGACTAGTTTATTCCGTCTTATTCAGTAGTAATTGGGCAACAGAGCCTTTGAGATTTGTTCCCAGTTTTTCTAGTTCTTGCCTGCTGACCCTTGTCTGTTCTTTGTCCACGGTTTGATTGGGTGAGCTTTAATCTGCCTCTGCATTCAGTCCACCATTCTACAATACAAAGACTACAATACCACAACCACATGCTCTCTGCTCCCATGGGATTCCACCGTCTTTAGCTATTTCCCACCTCTTGTGTTTTGTTTTGTTTTTGTCATTAAACAGTTGAACTTCCCCGGTTTGTGTCAGTGTCTGCATTTGGGTTTGGTCTTTTGAGTAAACCTAACAGTAATACCCGTTCACAGAGCCTTTGAAGACTTCAACTCATCATTCCTCTTCAATTGTTCATCAACTTGATATAACCTGTGGAGGACAAACTGCAAGCGTAAGGACACAACTGACAAAGAAAGCACTGCATGCTGTGTACACAGAAACAGGACACTGGTGAAAACTAATGAGGCTGGAGCAAACAGGACGAAAAGCTAACACGAAAACAAGGAAGCAGAGAATCCAAAAATAAATGGAAACACAACCCAAGAACAAAGCAAATCCAAAACCTGAAGGCTCTCAATCATACAGATCACGGCATATCCACAAAAAAGCTGAAACAAAAGCAGCTGCAGCATCTTATTTAATAAATATATATATGCACATTTCTTTGACATTCTCTGAGATGAAGATGGAGAGTTTTGATAGTTCAAATGAGCTCCACTGAATGACTCTCTGGACTAAGTTTCATGTGACAAATTAAAGAATACCTAGGTTTTTTGCTCATTTATTAATTCATTTGATTAATTCATCCATTTATTAACATGTAGTTAAAAACATGTGCATGGCTTAAGGTAGATAAACCCAAGTGCAGGAGACAGAGAGCTGGTAGATTGTATTTATTTACTCAACAAGAGATTTCTTTAGGGCTGAGGCAAGATGTTGAAGTGACAGAGGGAAAGGTTAGTGTTGGTAGCTGGGGATAGGAGGCAGAAAGGTTTGAGCTGCTGGTTGAGTTGAGCAGAGCAGGAGTAACGTGCTGGTGAGAACCAGGCAGTTTCAGGGAAAACTGATGAGATTGAGATCCACAAACACAGTACTAAGATATTCAAGAAAAAACAGAGACATAACAGAACAAGGCTCCCAGTGGAACAGTAAAATGCCAAATAATAATAATACTAATAAAACAAACAAAAAAAAATGTTTCTAGATGAGTACAATGATTTTTAACGGGTGAGATTCCTTAATGATACACTATATTACCAAAAGTATTCGCTCACCCATTCAAATGATCAGAATCAGGTGTTCTAATCACTTGGCCTGGCCCCAGGTGTATAAATTCAAGCACTCAGGCATGCAGACTGTGAAACAAGACATTTGTGAAAGAATGGGCCGCTCTCAGGAGCTCAGTGAATTCCAGCGTGGAACTGTCATAGGATGCCACTTGTGCAACAAATCCAGTCGTGAAATTTCCTCGCTCCTAAATATTCCACAGTCAACTGTCAGCTCTATTATAACAAAATGGAAGCGTTTGGGAACAACAGCAACTCAGCCACGAAGTGGTAGGCCACGTAAAGTGACGGAGAGGGGTCAGCGGATGCTGAAGCGCATAGTGCAAAGAGGTCGCCGACTTTCTGCACAGTCAATTGCTACAGAGCTACAAACTTCATGTGACCTTCAGATTAGCCCAAGTACAGTACGCAGAGAGCTTCATGGAATGGGTTTCCATGGCCGAGCAGCTGCAGCCAAGCCACACATCACCAAGTGCAATGCAAGGCGTCGGATGCAATGGTGTAAAGCACGCCGCCACTGGCCTCTAGAGCAGTGGAGACGCGTTCTCTGGAGTGATGAATCACGCTTTTCCATCTGGCAATCTGATGGACGAGTCTGGGTTTGGAGGTTGCCAGGAGAACGGTACATTTCAGATTGCATTGTGCCAACTGTGAAATTTGGTGGAGGAGGAATTATGGTATGGGGTTGTTTTTCAGGAGCTGGGCTTGGCCCCTTAGTTCCAGTGAAAGGAACATTGAATGCTTCAGGATACCAAAACATTTTGGACAATTCCATGCTCCCAACCTTGTGGGAACAGTTTGGAGCGGGCCCCTTCCTCTTCCAACATGACTGTGCACCAGTGCACAAAGCAAGGTCCATAAAGACGTGGATGACAGAGTCTGGTGTGGATGAACTTGACTGGCCTGCACAGAGTCCTGACCTGAACCCGATAGAACACCTTTGGGATGAATTAGAGCGGAGACTGAGAGCCAGGCCTTCTCGACCAACATCAGTGTGTGACCTCACCAATGCTCTTTTGGAAGAATGGTCAAAAATTCCTATAAACACTCTCCTCAACCTTCTGGACAGTCTTCCCAGAAGAGTTGAAGCTGTAATAGCTGCAAAAGGTGGACCGACATCATATTGAATTCTATGAGTTAGGAATGGGATGGCACTTCAGTTCATAGAATGAGTAAAGGCAGGTGAGCGAATACTTTTGGTAATATAGTGTATAACCACTGAAGTTTAAATGAAGGCTATATTTCTTTTGGATATACTTACGCAGATGGTGTGCCACAATTTGTGCTTTACAGGATTGTGACACAACTTGCTTACATTTGAAAATAATAAATATATTTTATTAAGTTAACCGTCTACCACTGCAGAGAAGGTGCTTGTTTTCTTTTTGGCATTTCCACTTTAATTTCTTGCTTTTGTTACTTCTGTCTGAGTTTACTGGTACCGTCACACAGTGACTTGGGAACACAAGCCTGCTGCCCTCTTATGAGTTTATCTGTGTTTCACTGAGCCTGTAAAGTGCGTGGCAACAATAAAAAACTGCTATCCAACCAAGCACACAGTGGTCTCTTCTGAACTATTTTATTTGCCTCGTGCTTCTGCCAAGGACATGTACAAACAGCAATAAAGTTTTTTTCCCCAATTATTATTTTTTTCCATGCATAAAAAAGAAACTGTTCGGATGACTCTCATGTCAAAGATAAACATGTGTCATTTGACAGTATCAACATTTTCTCTTAACCCCTAAAAACTGTGGAGCAACATGAGCAAGCAAATGATTTTAGTGTACTTACTGCACAGTGGATTTGACTTTTTAATACTGTGTAGTTAGGATTCGGACCTGAAAGACAGCATAATTTTTTGTCACATACCATATCTGAACTATGGAGCACTGAGGGATCGGGAGGATATTGAAAATAACAACCTCAACCCCCCCAGTTCAACAGTTCAGTAGGCTTTCATGGACTGTTTGGGAGTTGATGTTTTAAATTTACATCTGAATAGGTTGACTCAATTAACATTGCGTACTCTTAATCTGTAGCAGAGTTTGCAAGAACTTTATTGTAGTTGTAATAAGCTAAAGTTTTTGAAGTTTTTATTATGTATGTTATTATTACACTAATTTAAAAGTTTAATAAATGTAGATGTACTCCATTTTCAAGTTTGTATTGTAATTCAACAATGACGGTCACTGAATACTGTGTTTGGATTGTCTCTCTTTTAGCATGTGTTTACTCTTTATGGAATGTCTTAAATGGGAACAGTTCATGAAACGTCTGCTCGAACTTTGCTCATAATCATTCTGCAGAAATCTGTTAAATAAAGTAGAATAACTTTATATAACTTGTTTTCCCATAAAACTTTAAATGCCATCCGTTTATCAAAAGGCTTGTGAAATTTAAAAGTATTTTTTCTCTGTATAACCTTCATAATAATTTCCATAAATGTATTGTTTTTTTCTACTTTCACTTTATTAATTTGTATTAATTTGACTGTTTGTCTTTATTTTGCAATATTTTTCTTTTCACAGTAAAAGAGATGGTTGAAGAGCCATCTGATCTGTGATTGTCTGCAGTCATCCAGACAGAAGTCTTTTCCTCTTACCTCTTACGCTTCAGTAAGTTTGGTTTCCTTCCAAAGAAAAAGAGAAAACCTCTGTTTCAACACAAAAGGCTAAGTCAACCGTTAAGAGAGTATGACATTAAAATTTGATCCACCAAAAACAGACACTTTGGAATTCATTCCTGGCAGGAAAACAGTTTCTAAAATCCACCCATCCATTACGGTATGTTACAAAGAAATACAGTGGTTTAATCCTCCTGTTTCAAAGGTCTGTTAGCCAGAGAGAACCCATGCAGACACAAGGAGAACATGCAAACTCCACACAGAAAGGCACAGCTGACCCATGGATTTGAACCCGGGACCTTCTCACCATGAGGCATCAGTGCTAACCACCTTGCTGTACTTAAAGTTTGAGTTTTGAAAACTTAAAAAAACAAACAAAAAAACAATATCAAAAACTCATAACTATTGGAGTTAAAGAGAAGAAACATGCTCACATAACTTAATTCATTAATGGGGCTGTGAAGGCTGGTTGGGATGAGGGGGAGAGGGTGCCCTTCCAGCTCCGGGACCTGTCCTGCTCTCTGTCAGTGAGTTGGCGCCTGTTTTGTGGTTGCGTCCGTGGGGCACGCGCCTCCTCGGGCACCAGCAGACCATAAAGTGAGCCGCGCGCGCACGGGACTCAGCAGTCAACCAGTGTGCAGTGGTGAGAACACCCCCGGTTCGCCCAGATCTCCCGCTGACAGCAGAAGAGCAAAACACACAGCAGTATCAGCATGAGCAACAGGAGTTCTGTGCGCCTGACCGAGCTGGAAGAGTCCTGTCTGAAAGAGCGCAGAAGGTGATGCGCCCAGCGAGACACGGGTCGGGTCTGCTGTGACCGGAGAAATGACGGAGCTGTGGAACCACAACACCACGTCGTCTACGTGGAACCGGTCCGCTCTGGATCAAAACCGGTTCAGTAGCCTGGATGACATTGACATACCGGCGGATGGCTCGCCAACCCTGCGCGTCCTCATCTCCATCGTGTATTCGGTTGTGTGCGCAGCCGGGCTGGTGGGGAACTTGTTGGTGTTATTTCTGATGAAAGCGCGCCGGGGAAGGAAAAAACGCTCCAGCATTAACTTGTTCATCCTTAATTTGGCCGTGACGGACTTCCAGTTCGTGCTGACCCTGCCGTTCTGGGCAGTGGACACGGCTCTGGACTTTAGCTGGCCGTTTGGAAACGCCATGTGCAAAATCGTTCTTTCTGTGACAGTGATGAACATGTACGCAAGTGTGTTTTTTCTCACTGCAATGAGTGTCACCCGGTACTGGTCGGTGGCCTCAGCGCTTAAAGACCGAACCCGGCGACGGGTGTGCCCGGTGCGCTGGGTGATCGCCGGGCTTTGGGTCTCTGCTATAGTGGTTTCTTTGCCAACCGCTATCTTCTCCACTGTGAAGGACGTGGCAGGGGAGAGGCTTTGCCTGCTGGGCTTTCCAGACAGTCAGTCGTGGCTAGCATTGCACCACCTTCAGAAGATTCTGGTGGCCTTTGTGTTCCCAATGTTAATCGTCACAATGTGCTACTTGCTCCTGCTGCGTTTCGTCCGCCTGCGTAGTATGAACAACAACCAGATAAAACGCAGGTCCAGGGTGACCCGCTCGGTCACCATCGTCGTTCTCTCTTTCTTCATCTGCTGGATGCCCAACCACGCCATAACATTCTGGGGGGTTCTGGTCAAGTTCAACGTGGTCAACTGGGATAAGACATATTACATGGTGCACACGTACATCCACCCGGTGACCGTGTGCCTGGCGCACACCAACAGCTGCCTGAACCCGGTGTTATACTGCCTCATGCGCAGAGAGTTCAGGAAGAAGATGAAGGATGTGTTCTGGAGAATTTCTTCACCTACCGGAGCGAACACCTGCCACCTGCGTCCATTCTCTGGGACGGTCAGAGCGGAGCCGGACGACACGCAGGTGGCCATCCCGCTGAACAACGTGGAGACGGAGAACTGCAGACTGTCTGTTCTGACGGACCAGTGCGACACGGACGGGCTACAGACGTAAACCAGACTTAAAAAGAAAAAAAAAAAGGTTCTGAATTGAACACATATTAAAATCATTGTCACAGAAACTTGTGCATGATGACTGGCGTATATTCCTCAGTTTAACCACGAACCACAAATTAACAGTGACTCTTAAATGTTGGTTAATTTTAACCACTTTTCTTCCACAACAATATTTCAGGCGTATTGCTTTTAACGAAGTGATTTCATGTGGACTCATTGTGTTTGGAGCGCACCGTGCAGACTGTGCCAAATTTTGCGCCCGAGTAAAAAAATGGGACAGTTGCAATTACAAGTAGGCTATTACAATTATTTTGTCTTTGCTTCAAACGGATTCATAAAATGTGTCTCTACTGAAAGTGTGAAACATACTGTGAACAACAAATTACACGCAAATATTCAAAGCGTTTCTCCTTCACCAGTCTCAATGCGATCTCACACCGCTGCTTTTTGGTTTTGGAAATCTAATTTTACTACTATTGACTCACGTAAATGGGACTCAGTGTCTCATCTAGTGCTGCTTTGTTCTCTAAAAGGGCTCTCTGTGTGCAGACATTAGGGTTGGAGCAGAGAGCTCCCACGAGGATTTCTGCTGCTGCTTAAAACATAATTCTGTGAAATATTATTGGCGTTTGACGTGTAGAGTGGTTAACGTAGAAGTAAGTGCATGTAAAGAAAAAAAATCAAACGCATCCTTAACTATTCTTGTATAATAAATCTTTAATTTGTGTTAATAATTTCAGTGTCAGTGCTGTTAGAGGGTTCCACTTATGTGATCAGGTACCTGCTCTGACGCTTTTAGGGGTTCAGTTTGGGTGTTTGGTTGTGGACTTACTTTTAACTTTTAATTCATTTTATACGGAACTGTGGCTGCACAGTCTATTCTTAACTCCCTCTATTAAAAAAAAAATCCTTACATGGATGACTTTTATTTGGAAAGTTGAAGGTAAATGTTTATTTTAAATGTTAAAGACAAACTCCTCAGTGCCGAGCACTTAAGGGGAGCTATTTTGAGACTGTAAAAGTGTCTGTGCTAAAGATTACAGCTGTTTGGACATTTTAGAGTCCAAAAATGTATGAGTTTTAGACATTTCAAAAACTCAGAAACTTGTACTTTTACTTCTTGCACAAATAGTTAAGAAATGTACCTCAGCTGAGCTCCATTCCTACACTGTCCAAATCCATCCAGCTAGGCCAGTGTGCAGAATGTGAAGCATACCTCATTAAACCTTATGTGGTTTAAACAAGTTTCAACCAATCACAACTCAGTGCTATAATTATACTTCACCAATAATTCATTTCATTAAATGTCATGACAAATAATTAAAAATTTATGTTACATTATCCTTAAGCTCAGTTTGATGTCTTTATACAGCTCGTTTGGTCTGACCAACAACACACACCCTAAAAACATACGGTCATTATCAAACAGATCCGCCTCAAAATCAAACAAGGGAATGTCTCTTTGCATTTTTGGCTTTTTGTGTGTTGGCAAAATAGCTTACATACTGAACCAGCTATTTAAAATGTTGATTATTATTTTGCGAAGAGGTCAAAAACAGTGAAATCTGTGAAACATGCTAATGAAACGTTGCATCTTCTGTTTTTGTGGTTTTTCTATATTCGTAAAATAAACTAGTGTGAAACTCGTAAACATTCTTTCCTCACTGTCGTTACAAGTTGTATTCAGTTTTGGTTTCTGTTTTCTCAATTGGTTTAAGGGTTTAAGGAACAAATAAGTGCAATTTCTCTTTCAAGTCCAGACTAAAGGCAAGAATGTATAAGAAATGTATGTAAAAAGGTCATTTTCTCTAGGTTTGTTGAAAATAAAGACACATTAACTAATGTGATTGTTACATTCATGACTTTCCTGCTAATTTAAGAATGCCAATTGTCATATGATGCCCAAAATGACCCCTCCAACTGCTATATGTATCATATTGTTTTAAGCGTGACGTCCTTTAGCCATTTGGTTTGTGTAAAATGGCATAGAAACTGGCTATAAT
The DNA here is from genome assembly GCA_005024645.1 of Planiliza haematocheilus. NCBI lineage: Eukaryota > Metazoa > Chordata > Actinopteri > Mugiliformes > Mugilidae > Planiliza > Planiliza haematocheilus. The sequence continues at coordinate 1,385,537 of SRSE01001160.1, forward strand.
TATGCTTCTTTTTTTAAATGAAAAAGTACTAAAATACATGCTTTTGTGTGAAAGTGTCTTTCAATTTTGAGTCATTTTCTTCCAATCTGTTGATTGACTGGCCAAAAAAAAAAAAGAAAAATACACACTCTAATACTAAATTTGGACCACCTTTAGTTTTGATTACAGCACACAATCACTGTGGCATTGTTTCGATAAGCTTCTGCAATGTCACAAGATTTATTTCCATCCACTGTGCCACTCATTTTTCACCAAGATCTTGCAAAGCCTTCTCCAGCACATCCCAATGATTCTCAGTGGGGTTAAGGTCTGGATCGTGTGCTGGTCAATCCATGTGTAAAAATGATTTCTCATGCTCCCTGAACCACTCTTTCACAGTTTAAGCCCCATGAATCCTGGCATTGTCATCTTGCAATATGTCCTTGCAAGCAGGGAAGGAAATACCGATTGATGGAATAACCTGGTCATTCCGTGAATCCAGGTAGTCAGCTGACCTCATTCTTTGGACACATAATGTTGCTGAACCTAGACGTGAGCAACTGCAGCAACCCCAGATCATAGCACTGCTCCCACAGGCTTGTACAGTAGACACTAGGCATGATGGGTGCATCACTTCATCTGCCTCTCTTCTTACCCTGATGCCCCCATCACTCTGGATCAGGGTAAATCTGGACTCATCAGACCACGTGACCTTCTTCCATTGCTCCAGAGTCCATTCTTTTTGCTCCCTAGCGAACTGAAGCCTTTTTTTCTACTTAGCCTAACCGATTATTGGTTTTCTTGAGGCTACACAGCTGTTCAGTCGCTATCCTTTGAGTTCCTCTTACACTGTACGTCTGGAATTGCTCTTTCACTATTAAACATAGCCCTGAGTTGTTAGAGTTGTCTTTGATTTGATTTCACCAAAACATTTAAATGATTGCCGTTCATGATCAATCAGGATTTTTTCCAACCACATTTCTTCCTCAAAGACGATGGCTCCCCACTATCTTTCCAGTTTTTAATAATGGGTTGGACAATTCTTAACCCAGTTTTAGTAGTTTCTCCAATCTCCTTAGATGTTTTCTCTGCTTGATGCATGCCAATGATTTGACCCTTAAACAGACTAACATCTTCTCCATGACCACAAGATATGTCTTGAGACATGATTGTTGAAGAAATGAGAAGCTACTCATTGCATTAGTTGGGGTTAAATAACCCCAATCACCCATGCAGTAATTATCCAATAGGAGGCTCATACCTATTTGCTTAGTTAAATTCAGACACTTCTTTGGCCAGGCAGTGTATATTTCAATAAGTCATATTACTCTTATTAATGTGCTGCTCGGTGTAAAGAACTGTGAGTGAACATATTAATTTAGCTGCGTTTTGCCACATGCAGGTGAACCTGTGAATGAGCATTTAGGGTTATTGCTAAAACTATATAGGATGCATATCAACAGGATGCAATGGTGCAAGAGACACATAAAAATGGCAAACCAGAAACAGACATATAAAACCAAGGCAGAACAAAGTACTTTACGTAATGACAGTCCAGCCTATAAACACTAAGTTGGACTTTGCTCCTCCTCATGCGAGCTTGCAGAGGGAGCTCAGTGAATCTTTCATCACATAAAGCTGCAAACCGCCTAGAAACAAGGAAACTAGTGGTGTGTGAAAATACAATTGCCCATTAAAATAGAGGTCGAAGAAGATGAATACACGCACAGTACACTGCTGTTAGTTTATTGAGCAGCGCTTCCCTGGCAGCCTGTGTTGGATCTATGTATTTAGGCTTGAATCGCCAGTCAGGACATGTCACATACAGAAGTAACAGAAGCACATTACATCCTTTGTTTTAAAAGCTCACTGGAGGAAAACAAAATGGACTAAAGTAGACAGTTTCAAGTAAACTAAATACATGAGTTGGGCTGGTCATTGACAACCTCAAGATCTGAAACGTGCAGCTAGGGACCCCTTTAGGATGTGATCGTGTGTGGTTCACTGGGTCTAAATGAATTAACAATCTCAATGTAAAAGATGAGCAGGATTCATATGACCGCCATACTGAGGACAGGGTGACAAAAAAAAGACATGCTGGTCTTCTTTCCTAATCCAAGGACACTGTAAAAATAAATCATGCCACTTGGATTAACTTTGCCACACACAAGGCTGATACCTTTATACCACAGATAAAATGGAGATACTGTGCTCTTCTGTCCTGCATTGTGCACTGCACAAGAGACATCAACACTAAACACTGTAGTGGTGCCAGACTAACGCGTCAGTCAGTGTTTATATCCCCTGCAGGTGGAGTTCAGACAGTCATTCCCAGTTGTCTGGAAGATCAGACTCAAAGTGGAAAAATAAAGCCAACGGCAGGTCAGACTCTGATGGCATCGTCGCACAGTTTCCGTTCTCTAACAAGTTTTCTTACAGCGAGGAATGACTTTATGTGTCACGTTGGGTGGCTATGATAACTACTGAGCAGACTGGTTGTGTTGATTTAATAACTGTTTGACATGAAGCGCTGCGGGCAAAGTAGCAGCCTTGTTAACACTGTTCGTAAACATATCCAAACCCCTAACTGGACACTCATAATGCAGTTTTACATTCCCGACATGATAGAAAGGGCCTGGAGTGACTCATCCATCACTTTTTCACAAACACAATCACGCAGCCGTACCAAGGTGACGTATGAAGCCTGCAAGTTTCATTTATGATGAAGCTGCATCTCTTGCATTTGAGCTTGTTTCTCATTCTCAGGTGTTTTTAGTAAAGCTTTAGACATAAGATGTGAAATAGGACGGATTGAAATTACACCGACCTGTTTTCATGCACATTTTCATGCTGTAAGAAATTCCTGCTGATGCTATCACTATAAACAAATTAATGCAGAATGCTAAATCGGTGTCAGATTGCTGCCCGGCTTACCCAAATATTTCCTATTGCTCCAGCTTCAAATGTATTTAACTGGCAAAAAAACAAATGGATATTTCCTGGTACAGTTCATCAACAAGAAGTCGGCAAATCAAGACAGTCATTTCCTGGATCAGTCTGAAAGCTGTAACTGAAGATTAACAGTCACAGTGAGCTGTTAGACGAGGGCTGCAGGTGACAGGGTAAGGGTTACATCAGGAAACATCACTGCAGAACCGTCACACCCTGGACATGACTTGTTTCATCTCTTCCCCTCTGGTAGGTGCTGCAGAACACTGAATACCAAAATAAGTAGAGACAGAAGCAGTTTCTCCTCACAGGCCATCACTCTGATGAACAGTTTACAGTCAGACACAGACAGTCCCCTTCCAACAAAAAAATCACTTACTTCTTATTGTTTACATTCCAGTATAAGTGCACTGCCTGGTTCTTCTTAAGTTAAGATAAAAGCAGTGTGTTACCGGAGTCAAATTCTGCAATGTGTGATGGCTAACTGGCTAAATGTCAAGTTGCTCACTGGAAGATGGAAAAAGGCCAAAGGGCTCGACAAAGGCTGGTTTCCATATCCTCAGAATTCTAAATGATTAAACTGTATTTGTTGCCACCACATGTAGATAAACGTGTCGACAAATCCACCAAGATGGCAGTCTCTGAGATCGCTTAGAGCTAACAACGTTACGTCACATTATAACTGTAACACTAGGCAGTCTGTGTCTTTCAGGGTTTGTGTCGCCCCCAAAAGGGGCCGAAACTACAGACACAACCAAACTGTCTGGGACTGGCTGACAGGCAGCCTGTGACTTTGACAGGGTCCATCCGTCACCTGTCACTCAAGGCCCTTAATTAAAGATTGCTGAGTGAGAGGTGGAGTCAATGAGGGCTTCCCTCTTGGCATCAGTAGCTAAAGTGCCCTTGAACAAGACACTAAGGCAGTACACGTGGCTGCCCAAAGCTCCAGGCGTGCCCACTACCTTGCGTGTGTGCATATGGATGGGTGCAATGCAGAGGATACATTTCATTTCCGTATATAGGACAATAAAGTACTATTTTTCATTTCTTTATGTAGTCTCTGTCTTGTTAAGCCATCGGATGTATTTATAGTTGCTGACCCCCAGTCCATGTAAACTCAGTCTTGTTTTCATGATGTTTCCTGTGCCACAGTTCCACATTGTTTTCATTTATTGTCTTTTTTGTGTTGGAGTTTTTGTATTTGTCCTTTATTTGACATTTTTAGGATTTAAAAGCCAGTGTCTTTAGTGTTGGGCAGTTCGGCTCTTTTCTGAGAGCCAGCTCTTTTTCCACGACTCCCAAAGTGATCCGGCTCTCTCAGCTCCTGAACAGCTCTTTATTTAGTATTGTTTATGGCTTATTATTTTAACCAACCACAGCAAATACTCACAGTCACTCCTAAAAAAATAAAAGCTGCAGTCTTAAAGAATCTACGTTAGAGATCGTACCCACAGGCTCAGATATGCACTCTGACCTGAGCAAGACATCACCGTTGGTCCTCTTATTATCAATCCATGTGCAGTTTATACACAGTTCTCTCTAGACTGTGAGCCTAGTAATGTTTGAGGCACCCTCAACATTACAGATGAGCACACTGTATATTTGATATGCTGACAGACATAGTTACCTGTGGGCACCCTCTTCTGTCCTTATTTTCCCTTAGGTGTTTTTGTTGCACAAACCAAACGAAACCCAAACACAAAAAGTCTTTTAGAATCAGGTTATTTTATCACAGTTCAGTCAAGTACAGTTGTTTTATGTCTTGATCAGAGGCCAGGTGAGTCAACAAAGGAGCTGCTCCAGATTCAAACTTGCTCCATGTAGAGGGACGTGCCCTGCCCTGTGCTGTAGAGTGCAGCTGTTTTTGTGGCTCAGATGTTTTAAAAGGCCATGTAAGCCCAGTGCACACTATTTCTGCACGCACAGAAATACAAACAAGCCTGACGAGCATACAGACACTGTAACAAAGCTATGACTTTACAATCATGTTCCAAGGAAGGGTGTTACCGGTCACACAATTCAGGAACTGTTAGTGTTTTGTAGAGGAACGTGCCACTGCTTTAGCAAACTGCTCACAGTACACCCTCCCATCAGCTCCAACTCCTGCTGCCTTCAGCAAATCATCCACTGTAAAAAGAAGGACAGTCAGAGTTAGCTTTAAAGAAACTGAAAAAATATTTTAATACACAGTTGTTTTTTCATACCTCCTGAAAGTGGCAGGGGGCATTCGCTTTAGGGCCATATGTTAACATGACAGTCGTAGAGATTTTCATCAAGACTTTCAACAGACGAGGTAACACACTGAACCTATATTTTCATTATTATAAACTAGGATTCCTGACTTTCATGAAAATCCCTGCTAATGTAATCTCTATAAACTAGGTAGCCAGAAAGAGCAAAAATCTATTGTAAAGAGCTGGCCCCTCCAGAATCAAACTGAGCAGCTGTTCTACATTTTTTCACTCCAGATGTCATGAAAACATCTGCGTATTTGAATGTTCAGAAGAGATCAAGAGGAAAATTGAGAAAAACTGCTTGTGTGTCCCCTCTGAAATACACTGTTTGCTTACTTGTGTCACATCTGTTTCTATTCTCAGGGCACTGGTTTGTTAAGTTGAACAGCCAATCAAAGTGATCTCTCTCACCAACGCTCCCTGTCGCCTATTCAACATGCTGAATGGCCTAAAAAGCTGGCGTCAAAAGTCCAGCTAGTGGCAACAGTGAAGGACACGCTGCCAGCTAATGTCATGCTTATCAAAGGACTGTCACTGGTAAAAGGCTTCAGAGCAAGGACCCTTGCTGTTCACTGACTCATTCTGTGTGTAGCATAAAATCTGATTTTAGATGGAGAAGGACAATGTAGTTTGTTCTGCTGCTGTTACCACCTTTATCACTTTTGAGATTGGCACTTTAACTTTCAATAGCAAATAAGACTTTTATAAAAATAAATATTTCATTTTAAGTTTTTCTCTGTTCAACTGCTCAAGATTCATTTGAGCAGCAACTAGACTGGTCCCTGGTCCATTAATAGCTAATACATATAACATTTCAGGCTTGCTGAGGTAAACCAATGTCCTTCTCTCACCCTCTTTGTCGGTCAGTTTCTCCCCCAGCCCTGTCAGTTTGGCTCTCAGCTCAGCAGCTAGGATGAAGCCTTTGTGCTCCTTGTCAGCCATCATCATGGCCTCCAGGATCTCCTCCTCTGGTGCCTCTTGCTGGAGTTGCCGGTGCATGATGCTCAGGAAGGTGGAGAAGTCCAGGTCTCTGCCCTGATCTATAAAAAATATTTTTACTGGCACAATCTAAATAGTGGCCAAAGAAATGACATTACGACAATTTAATATTTAACAATCTAATCTAGAAAAATGACTCAAACACAGTGGAAGAGATGCAGGACAACAAGTCTTACAGAGCAGAATAAAAAATGTCAAACAACACATTTCATTGCAGTGTCTGCAGTTTGAAGAAATAGTCTTGACAGTCTATGAGAAATCTGAGAGTCTATACATTGCTTGACACTGACTGGAATATATTCAGAGACGCGCTGACATTTTACAAGGGTGTTACAAACAGCCAGCTGAGTGCTGTGGTTGAATGTCATAGAAAAAAAACGAAAGTGGTGTCACTTCTATAGATAAACTTCCAAAAGTGGTTGTGCTGGACTTTGAGATCACATGGTGGTTGTTGGGTTTTATGGGTGGGTTCTGGGGCCACAAACCAAACACCTAGAGCTCTGTGTTTTTTTTATATAACAGTAACTTTTTGGTAACACTGTGTAGTCACTGACACTTTTAATGTTGACTCACTCCATTTTGCTTACATTTTGAATCTTGAATCTTGAATCATGCATCAGGATAAAGAAAATTAGCAAACATGCAAATTCCCTTCCTGATGCATGATTTAAGATTCAAGATTCAAAATGTTTGTGGTCATATGTACAGCAAAAAAACAGCAGTTTAGACCATCTTATTTTGCCCCTTACTACGTCTCCCCTACTAATATATAACATAAATATGAATCACACAAAGAATAAAATATAGAAAAAACATGGAAGATAAATCTGTTAAGTTAAACGCTATAAAGCTCAGAGTTTAAAAAGCACGCTGTGCATTGTGCCACAGACACAGTCAGTGGGAATGAGTCCAGTTGTATCACTATTTTAGAATTTCTCATTCTCTCTACATCTCCTGCACCCCGGGCCTCTTCTCATGTGAGTTGAATTGAATTTATTATCACAATTTCCAGAAATTACGACTTGGAAACTCTGATTTCCTCAAAGCGCTAATATGTAAAACATTACACCTAACACTGCCTAAAACCAAAGAAATGCTAAATGTTATTTCATTGCCATTGCACTGTATTCTAATCATTACACTGCATTTGTAATCATATAACCATCTGGAAATGAACACGTACCTTGTTAAAACTGACGCGGCCCCATTTTCGTACTACTACTAATTTGGATAGTTTGGATTGATTTGGTAACCAGAGTAACCCTCTATGTCTACTCTTTGTGGCAGCCTTGCCATAAAATGATTTCACAGAGAGTTTTGACATTATTCAAATGACAAATGAACAGTATGCCTATATGTCTAGCAAAGTCCAAAGAGTTTTTTAAGTAATACACTGGTTCAATTGAACTGATTTGAATTAAACTGATTTTATCCATGTACACATCTGTGTACCATTGCTGTGGATGTTGAAAAAACTGGAGGGCAGGTCAGACAGGTCAGACAGGTCAGACAGGTGAGACGGGTGAGACGGGTGAGACAGTCGGACGAGAGTACCTATGCTGTGGCTCAGCAGGTGTCGTTGTACCTCAGATGGAGTGGGGCTTGATCCAAGGCATCGCATCACTGTTATCAGGTCCTGGGCTTCAATCTTGCCATTTCGCTTGCGATCATACAGGGAGAAGCACTCCTTGAATTCTGTAATGACATGAACGCATGACACCAAGCCAGATTTGTTCAGTCATATAAAAAATTTAAAACAAAGAAGGAACGTGATATGCAGGACAAATGAATCACAGGAAGGCTTATACACACATTTGCTACTTTGCCTGAAAAAAATAAAAAAAATTACCTTCAGGATTAAATTAAACATTGCATTGTGATGTAAAAACAAACAAACAAACAAAAAAAAAACATAGATAAATCACATCATAACTTCTGTATCTTTATTTTAAAAACGGTTCCAATGCCTGTCACATCCGGTATAGCTATAGTTATTTTGCTGACCAAACATGCCTTTAAAACGTGGGGAATGTGATGTGTTTTTGATTAGAAAAGGCTTGCATCTTGCCACAACAGATGAAGAATACCTTGTGTTGAATCCCATATCAGGAGCAGCCTGTAGTTGCCAGGAAGCGGTGCGGCTGCTTAAATGTTTTTGGCCTCCCTGATCAGTTTCAGAATGTGTTTTCTGGTACATTTTGGAAGGACATTCTGTCACTGTGGAGCCATTTGTTTTCCCTGCCTTGAATATTTTGGAGCCATCACATGTGCAATAACTATTTCAAGAGATGGGAATTTGATTCTGAACCTGAACACAGCAACATACGCTGTTATTAAAGGGTATGCACACTTATGCAGTTGAGTAAAGGTGTAAAAGATCTGATATATGGACAAATCCATTTTTAGTATGATCGTTACGTTGAATGCCAAATTGGAGTCTGTACATCAGATTACATGCTATTATTATCATATTCAGAAACAAAGAATCTGAACAGTTTTCATAACTCAGTGAACCTCTCTCTGCAGCACTAGTGATATCTGAAGCTACAGTCACATGGTACTGCTGTATTGTAACAATGAGCTTTATGTCAAACAAGCTTTAGTATCACCTGCCTGTTATTAAATGTTCCATCCTTTAAAACCATTTGTGATTTTTAAACATCTGTAATCAGAGTTCAGCTCATTGTTGCATAGATTTAAGTGTTCATATTATCAGACTAAGGTGAACGTATTGTTCATTTCAATACAGCTTCTTTTTTGGATCCTCCACCAGAGGACTGGGAGTTTATTGGTCCTGCTCAGTATCTTAGCTGCTCTCTTCTGTACTGTACATTTCAATGAATATTGTACTTAGGATCTGCTGGTGGAGCCTCTCTCCCAGTCTGGGGGTCTCAAGTCACCCCGGGGACCACTGATGCCCCTTAACCTTCCACATCTTTTCTAGCTCTTCTTCCAGCCTTGGTATTTCTCAAGCTTGTTGGGAGATGTGTGCTGTGGCTTATATAATTGGTTTATATAATTTCTTTAATGTTTTTTTAATAGACATACGGTAATACTTTGGGAGTAAAGATGAAATATTCATTAACTTGAAATGTAAAAGTTACTGCTCCAACACTGGGGTACTGGATACCAAGAAATAATCTTGTTTAACTGTAATGACCTCTATAGACTAACAAGGAGAAGTGGTTTGACTTAAATAAGTTAAGCCTGGCTGGACCACATTAGTTTTCTACAATTAATAAGATACAGATATCACAGATATCCTAAAAATGGCAAAAGGCTGCACAATGACACATCCTGTCCATGAACTGCTTGGCATACTCAGAAACTGTCACAATAGTGCAACCATGTGGCCTCTTACAAAACTACAGTAGACTACTGTAAAACTACACTCTCCTTCTCTACAACATGCTTTCAGACACAACACACATCTCAGGAGTTGCCACAACACACACACACACACACACACACACACACACACACACACACACACACACACACACATACACACACATTGTAAGTGAAAAGAATGGAAGAGGATTTTGGAGTCTCTCAAAAAAGGAAAACTTTCAAGATCAGGTGTTGATGATTTTGCTTCAGCCACAGCAGCTTTAGTTGTCACAATATGCAGCTTTCCCTGAGAAACACACAACCAGATTCAAAGAACCAACCAGGAATGGAGGATTTTAACCCTCCATGCAGGTGATCACTGATGCTGATGTAGTGTCTTCATAAATAATTAGTCTCTCTGACTGCGACAGAGGGGTTAAGCCTGACTCTAATTTGCTGCAGGGCTTTAGCTGGTTTAGCATGTGACAGTAGTTGTTGTATCTGTCAGTTTGTCGTGTTAAATGCGCATCACTGGATGCATGTATACATTTTCTTTATGTCCTGCATTATTATAAACCTTCATAATGTCTTTGTGGTCACATACACTATATTGCCATTAGAATTCAGTCACCCATCCAAATAACTGAATTTAGGTGTTCCAATCACTTCCATGGCCACAGGTGTATAAAAGCAAGCACCTTGGCATGTAGACTGCTTCTACATACATTTGTGAAAGAATGGGTTGCTCTCAGGAGCTCAGTGAATTCCAGCGTGGTACTGTGATGGATGCCACCAGTGCAACACTCCAGTCGTGAAATTTCCTTCCTATTAAATATTCCACAGTCAACTGTCAGTGGTGTTATAACAATTTGTAAAGCACACTGCCACTGGACTCTAGAGTGACGGATCACACTTCTCCATCTGGCATTCTGATGGATGAATCTGGGTTTGGCGGATGTCAGGAGAAAGGTACTTGTCTGACTGCATTGTGCCAAAAGTGAAGTTTGGTGGAGGGAGGATTATGTGGGGTTGTTTTTCAGGAGCTGGGCTTGGCCCCTTGGTTCCAGTGAAAGGAACTCGGAATGCTTCAGCATACCAAGAGATTCTGGGCAATTCCATGCTCCCAACTTTGTGGGAAGAGTTTGGGGATGGCCCCTTCTAGTTCCAACATAACTGCGTACCAATGTACAAAGCAAGGTCTATAAAGACATGGATGAGCGAGTTTGGTGTAGAAGAACTTGACTGGCCTACACAGAGTCCTGTTCCAGAGAACACCTTTGGGATAAATTAGAGCAAAGACTGCGAGCCAGACCTTCTCATCCAACATCAGAGTGACCTCACAAATGTAATTCTGTAAAAATAGTCAACAGTTCCCATAAATACACTCCTAAGCCTTGTGGAAAGCCAGCTAAAGCTGTCTGTTATAGCTGCAAAGGGTGGATTAATATGCATGTTAATTCATATGCATGTAAAGCATACCATCCAATCCAATACCACGTTATTCTTCTCACCAAGTGCATTTTTCAGAAGACTTTACTTTGTAACTTTCAAAAAGTGACCTTTTTTTACTGAATTTTTACTGCATGACTTTGTCGCTTTTACTTGAGTGAAGGATCTCAATTATTCTGAAGCCCTAAAAGGCCAATAACAAAAACAATTAGTGATCAGCTGTCAAAGTCTGATAGGAATGTGTTAAAGGGATCGTGGGAGATAAGCCAGCAGCAACAGGCATTATGGGTACAGTCGTAAACTGTTCTACCAGCGTCTGATGTTAGACCCTTCTATCAAGGGGCACCCAGGTTGTTGCAGACCACCAACTCCTCAGTATAAATTTACAAAGTTTGGCAGAGCCCTCTTCATTTCATTTTTCTTTCACTGACAGCCACACTAAAGCCTTTTTCTCATTTGTAGTATATCACCCTTCATCACAAACTCACTCAAGCACTGACTGAAATGCCAAGTCAGATCATGTCCAGCTGAATGATGAATGCTGTTTAGGTTGGTTAAGCTTTAGAATTGTTTGGCCTCCACCTGCTACACCTTTTCGTCGACTTGGGCTTTAACGAACAGAAAGCCTAGGGCACCCACCCAGCTCCCCCTGTCTCTTTCCCCCGTCACCGCCTGTCTCTACACTAACGCCTCCCAATGAATAATAGTAATAAACAGCAGTACAGGTCCCTGGTTTGGGCAGCTCTGATTAGGTGTCCTGTCAGATGTCACTTGTTCAGGAGTTGCTGTCCTGTCTCCTCAGACCGTATTCTTTCACACATGCTTTTGAGGTTTAAAGAGACAGGATATATTGTATCATAATATCTTCTAAAAGATTCCCTACTAATTTAAGGCCCTATCCACACGAAAACGCATTTTTTCGTAAACGCACATGTTTTTATTCGTTTTGGCCTATCGTCCACACGAATCCCGAAAACGCACTTTTTTGAAAACCGGGTCCCAGGGTGGATAAATTTGAAAACGCACTTCTCGCGAATCGGTGTGGACGGTTGAATCCGGAGATTTCTGAAAACGATGATGTCATCGCCACCATAGCCACCATGGCCACACCCCTCGAGCAGTCTTCCACCTCGTATATCTCGTAAAACGTCTCATAACAACATCAACAACAATGGCGGACTACATGCTTGCGTTACTACTGGAGAACATTGAGCCTGTTATGGTTACTAGGGCAAAATCTAATTTTTGGTTTCTTCGAAAGCCGATTTGTAATCAGCGCTCAAGCTTCATGCGCATGCGCCACCTCTTCCTCTCCGTTTTTAGTGAATTTCTGAAACTGAAACAGCGCCGCTTATAGACCTGGGATATGAAATAGCGTTTTCAGTCGTGTAAAGACGGATCAGGTGTGGACGCGGATTTTTTTGAAACCGTAGAGCGAAAACGGATAGGAAAAAGATCGTTTTCGTACGTGTGGACGGGGCCTAAATCTCCCCTGCTCTTCCTCCAAATGAACCTTACAATTCACACAGTGGTGAGACACTTTAAGAACACAAAGTTGAACTATTGCCAGGGAGATACTTCCAGTCACAACAATGCAATGCTACCTTTACTATCACTTCAGTGTAAAAATACTATATTGTTTTATTGTTTGATTGTCTACCAATGCTGCCAAAAATCATATGAGAATAAAATAAACTGTTTTATTGTTCCACTAAATCCCCACATAAGCTGTTGTTCACGACAACAGTTGTGTCATGACTAATTTGTGTGTCTCAAGTGTAAGGTGAATGTAATGGGAGTCTTACCATTGATCTGATCCTGGGTCAGGAACTTCGCCTGGAATGAAGGGAGAAAGACAGCGTGAGTCAGCGATAAAAAAGCAGAAGTTTGCACATGGAACCTGGATAGCAGCATGAAGGTGCAGAGATGCCTTTGAAACCATCTCACCATTGTGACGGTGTGAGAGAGTGTCGGGAATGAAGCAACAGGCTGTTACTCATCTCAGGAAAACTGATCCAGGCTGGTGTAAGATGAGGAACGTAATGGAAGTGGATGGATGATCCTTGCTGGGAGTTGGATGACACACACCTCCACTACTAAAGGTCAGTGATGTGTGACATTCACTGTTGATTTGAAGTGTGCTTGGAATATATACATTTGAAAAGGAAGAAGTCAAGTCATTCTTTACTGATACATCTCTAGCCCTAATGGCTGATGATGTAACAGGGCCAGGTTGTTTTAGAACACAGAAGGTTGGACACTAGAAAGAGCTCCAAGAAAATCCATTATGATCACTGACCAGAAGGACCTCCCAGTAGCTGTAGTTAATATCTAGTCCCAGAGATATGACAAGATCCAATGTGTTAACACCTATGTGACATCGCTTCTCTGCTTTTGGCTAAGATCAAGTGTAGTACCTATTGGACATATAGCTCTATAATGAAAAAAGGGGTGTCATTGTAGCTGGTAGCTCTGTCAGTACGCAAACTATTATTACTTTGTCCAGCTTAATAATTAAAGATAAAACACTTGTAAAGTGACAGGAAAATTGGCCCAGTGGACTAATGAAAGAATTTAGCTGACTGTATGCTGTACAACTTCAGTCTCCCAGCCAGTGGCGGCTAGTCAATAGAGGGTGCTAGGGCGCCGCCCCTTCTGTGAAATATTGACTGTTTTATATATCTACCAAGATCAACCATTAATCAAACCTAACAAATACGAAATAAATACACAAAAATACATCGCGTTTTCACTTGTGCAATGGTGTAGTGGTGGTACCCACCACACTGCCAGCAACCATTAAATGCGTCTGACTTTAGGCTAAGCTTGCGATTTGCCATTCGATATAAAGCCCTCCTCCAGGTCAAGGGCGCTGGTAATGCTGGAGTCTATGAGAGCTAGCAAATTTTTTTACTGTTTACGAGCAGAAACAGCTTTTCATTGGCGCATGAAAATTGGATTCTAGTTCGCAGCTCTCTGCGCCCAGACCAATGGCATTGTTTTCTATTTTTTTTACTCTTAGCATGATTGGACAAATGGACATGATTGGCGCCACAGCTGTAACTCATTCTAAGAGACAAGATGGCTGACATTAATAGCAGAGACTCAGTGATGCTTAAGGAAAATTAAATTATTTCACTTAAAAAAAAAAAATCTTTTTTTCGTCGGTCGGCTGTGGAGAAGAAAAGGGTGAAGGAGTTGGGACCCGACTGTCCGGACTTAAACATTTCGCATATTTTGTCAGAATGCACCAGAATGCTTAGTTTGTATGTGAAAATCACAAAACTTTGCGCCCCCCTTAACATAAAATTCACCAGCCGCCACTGCTCCCAGCCATGCTTTCTGCATGTTGCATGCACATTTAAGGACAGCCAAATAAAACTTGCTGCAGATTGTGAGCCTTTAGGACTACACCTGTAGGAGGATGTGAGGATTGCAGTTCGTAGGCTGGCCCACATAAGCCTCCTCATAAAGTATAGCCTTTTATGGGCTTTCTTTATTAACTCCATTGTATTCTGTCAGTATAATCTTTGAAAGTTAGTTGGTTCCTTAAAACCTTTAGAACTTCATCATCTGGTTCCACAGGGATCATTAGCGGTACACTCTGTTATATCTGAGTGTTCTGGCAGAAGTAGAGTCTGTAGACCATACCAGGCTGTGGGACATAGATCAGGCCAGGGATTCTCTTTTTCAAGATGCTGTTGTTCCATAGGCAGGCCACCCAGATTGGTACCAGGCACAGAGCTGCAGAGAAACTACAAAACAGAAAAAATCAACAACTCGGGACAAAAAGGAATGTTTTCTGCCAATGCTGTTGTTACAGATACTGTATGTAATACAAAGTAAAATATATGGTTTGTTGTAAGCCTGAAACACACAAACACTCTTGACAAGGTTCTTGAGTTGTGCTTTAAGTGCTGTCTTCTCTGAGTAAAGTGATAAGTCAGCAACACCTGAGAACTGTCTAATCAATTATTACTAACACACAGAGGCACACACACATGGCCTCGGGTGCTGGCATATTGTCCTTCAGAAAGTGGTAAAAGCTGAGTTCAGCATTAATGTGAGCTCCAAAGCCTATTACTTATCATAAAATAGGTCTTCACAGAAACAGTGTACAGTGAGCACCGGACCCAGCAGGCTGTGCAGGGGTGTCTCCATGAAAAGGTAGAGGTGTAAGTGTTATAATCCTATAATGTATAATATCATATATTAGGGCCCTCTGTGGATCCTCCCACAGATACTTGATCAGTTTGGGATCAAGTGAATTTGGAGGCCAGGTCAACACCTTGTCCTGTTCTTCATGTTTTTTGAGTTGAGCCTGCATCCTGCTGGGGATGGCTGCTGCCATCAAGGAGTGTCATTGCTATGGGGTGGGGGTGCCTGGTCTGGTCTAGGTGGGTGGTACATGTCTAAGTAACATCCACACGAATGCCAGGTCCAGAAGTTTCCTAGCAGAACATTGTCACAAGATGGTCAATGTTATTTACTTCTCCTGTCAGTGCTCATAAAATAACTCTTGAACTTGCTGAAACCGGTTCGAACACCCACACAACACAACACCCACAACCACGATAATATCATAACCTGTACTCATAACCAGTCAGCCCTTTGCACACATCTTTGCATGTTTTGCACACATTATGCTTATCTGATAAATATTTACAGCCAACCTAACTTATACTGTGTTAGTCTGCTTATTACTCTGTACTGCTTTCAGTTCTGTGTAATGTCTTTTCATAAGTGCATTGCAAGTGTTTTGTACTGTTTGTATTGTATTGTTTGTCTTTGCACTGTCTCTTGTTCATGCACTGTTGGCACTGTTTGTCTGCACTGTCTGCACAGTTCGTACTGTTTGCATTGTTTTGTATTGTCTACAGAAGCTTGCACACATGCACTTTATGCTCATACCCTTGTATTGTACTTAGTCTCCTTGTAGCTCCACGGTCCTGGAGGAATGTCCTTTCATCTCATTATACTATTGAAATGAAAATAAAAACATCTATTACCTTTGACTGTTGAGACTGATCAGTGTTTGGCAGAACAGTTCAGAGCTGTTTTGGACGGTTCACCAAGTTGCTAACTTTCTAAACAAGCGTTGTGCCAAAAAGTTTGTGCATTCAGAGTTGCTTATCACAGTTATAAAGAGGGATTATCTGAGTTACTGGAAAGTCTGTAAAAATGTAAGATGGCTGCTTCTGGACCTGGCCCATTGTCTTGAAGCACTGTTTTGTGACACTCACAGATCACATTTATCTGGCTGTATATAATGTCATATACAACGTATTGTCCATATAGCGGGAATGACAGGGCACCAAGACACAGCCTTGTGGCAATCATCTCATGGCAAAAGCATGCAATTGCACCTGTGGTGAGGTCAAATAATAAGATGTTGAAGAAGCGTAAGGGCCCACTTTGGAAAATGATTAAGACCTTGACCTGTCGCAGATTTGTTTTCATCTAGATGTGAAATGACAAATACGTATTATCTCTGTACTTATGTCGCATCTTTCTGACCTGAAGAATGTCATCTCTGAGCAACGCGTGCAACCGCGACAGTTGGCTTGTATAGCTGTAACTTGTTACAGCTATACAAGCTGTAACAAATGTTTTTGCAACATGGCTGAATATGTTTCCAATTCTGAGTTTGGGGCCGAACCACAGCAGCAGCAAATTACAGGTAAGCAAGCTGACCGTAGCGGGTGCACACGCTGCTCAGAGATGACATCGTTCTCAATGGGGAATCTTTGGGATGTGCTGGAGAAGGCTTTGAGCAGTGGTCAGACTGTCCAATCATCAATACAAGACCTTGGTGAAAAATGAATGCAACACTGGATGGATCGAAACATGCTGTAAACAAACCTGAAGGCTGTCCAACGTTTTATTTTAACTGGAATGCGCTAAAGCAAAGACCCTGATGTACAAAAACTATGTAACTGTAGCAAACATTTATTGTCTGAACTGTATCTTTTCTTTTCACTTTTCTCTGTCTCTCTGCGTCAGACTCGTAATCTGTCCAGGGTGAACAGCTGGGATAGGCTCTGGCCCTTCCACGACCCTCCAGAGTACAAGTGGATACAGAAAATGAATGGATGAATGTATACGCATGTCTCTATTTTGCAGCAGCAGTGGATCCAAATCATTGCCACCACTGGTAGCATCGCACTGAAACAGCTGAGCCAAACATAATGATGTGTGACACAAACAGACAAGAGGCACTGAGATGTGGAAAGGCAATTTCAAGGCCAGGAAACAAACATATGAATCACTGCATCACCACTAAATGAGGGATCATATTATTTAGATTTGTATGAGCCTACATGCAGTAGTGTATTTGTAAAAATCCCAAACAGTTTGTGAAGCGATAGAGCATTAGACCTTGACATAAACAAACTCATGTAAATATGAATGTTGTTCTGTGCCTTCTGGATGTGTGGCAGTGTGCTAAGATCCCCTGGCCCCTGCTTTGTATTGGAAGGATCGAATATGCCAGCATTGTTAGACTGATAATTAAAATGTTCATTTGTGCCAGTGTTTATGTATTTGTATTGGAAATGATGGGGAAAAAAGAAATGTGTACACAGCAAACAAGTCTTAATATAACCCTCATATTGTCTTCCTGTCGACCATGCAACTTTTGTATTCTCCGATCAAAACTGAGGCAATATGTTGTTCTCAGCTAATATACTATAGATTGTACACTTCTTTCCGGAAACGGTGGGTGGTAGACCATGTTATATCATTCTATTATAAGATGTTGAAACATGATGGGTCAGATTTGCTACATTTAAAGTTTTCACAGAAGTAGCTATCTTTCTCGAAGTTTAGTTAAATTTGTAAGGGAGTTACAAATTTATAAATACAGCTAAGGCATGCAAGAAGTAAGTTCATGGTAAAAGGGTTTAATACGGTAAAACGATACACCCCATCAATGTTTTTGTTTGTTTGTTTTGTTATATTTCCTATCATTTTGTCTTAAAATGAGATTGCAGTGCCTATTACATTGTACTGTTGTTGTTTTTGGCGAAACTCTCACATGTCAGTAGGGGGCGCCTTGTGCCTCAGAGAAACTCTAAACCCCTAGAGACAGTTCTTCTGCCTTTTGTGTTTACATTAAGGTGGGCTTAAATTATTTTGTGTACATGTCTGTGTCCTAAAACGAGGGTCAAGAGTGTCGATGTTGTTTGTTGAAATTATAACAGAAGTGATTTCAGGTCACACTTCCTATAGAGCCGTGATAATGGTCCATCCGATATATATGTCGAGTTTTGCCTGGTCAATTTCTATGGCCTCGTCCACACATACGAAATCCGTTTTCCCTAGCATCGTTCCAAGAATATCTGTGTCCAGATGGATCCGTCTTAATACGACTCAAAACGCTACTTCATATTCCAGGCCTATAGGTGGAAACTCAAGGAAAATTTAGATTTTGCCCTAGTAACCATAATAGGCTCAATATCTTCTTCAGCAGTAATGCAAGCAAGTAGTCCGCCTTTGTTGTTGATGTTGTTATGAGACGTTTCGCGGGATATAAGTGGTGGAAGGCTGCTTGAGGGGTGTGGGGATGGTGGCGATGACATCATCGTTTTCCAAAATCTCCGGTTTCAACTGTACAGACGGATTCACAAGAAGTGCGTTTTCGAATTGATCCACCCTGGGACCCGTTTTCAAAAAAGTGCGTTTAGGGCTATGCGTTTACGGGATTCATCTGGACGATAGGCCAAAACGATTAAAAACATCTGCGTTACGCAAAAATGCGTTTTCGTGTGGATGGCCCGTAAGACTTAAGTCTTTAGCATTTGCTTTGGGATTGATTCCCATGTTTCGGACCAAAACACGTTCAAGAGGAAAAAATGTATTTTAAAACACAGTGTATGTAAACATCTGGTTTCAACTGTAGCTCATCTTCAATAACAGTTCTTCGTAATGTTCGAAAATCCTTAACTGTACATTTTTATGGTTCTGATTTTTGTGAGAACTGACATTGGGTGATTGTTTGTTTTAAAAAGGTACACCTCAGAAAGATTATACAGTCTCTGTTTTTTAAATTTTGTTTTCACTGCAAATCTCTTTAAAATCACACAATTCACACTGAAATGTTTCATGGATTTTCCCTTCTGAGTGTGATCTCGAGAGTGGGGGGGGGGGGGGGGGGGGGGGGGGGTATAGCAGACAGGTAAGTTAATTGTAGACACCTGTAGCTGTGTGTGGACAATGGAAATCAGGAGAGAGTGTGGCAGAGAGTAGAAGTAGTGTGACAAAGAGTAGAGTAGGTGCAAAATATCTTACACTTTTTCTTCATCAAAACCTCTTATCAACCTTCTTTTGATATATAATATGACAATCCGCCTTAACTTTGGGTTGGTTAGTTTGGTGGGACTTGGGGAATTTTTTATTGGGTTTTGTCAAGAACTTTATGGAAATGGGACCTTTGATTTAAGGACTGGTTGCATATTTGGATTTTTTTAAGCACTCTGAATTTGATTTTGCTTGAACAGGGTTCATTTCCATTGTCTTTATTCTTGGATTATTTTCTCATATTTTTATATTTTGACCAAACTGTAGTAGGCATTTTTGTATTGTGCATTGGTGGATATTGTAATTGTAGTTTGTCTTAGGTTAGTCCCAGACACTGCCATGGCCATTTCAGGTCAAGTGACTCAAGTGACTCAAGTGATTCGCAAAGCCCCGGATCATATAGTGAGTGATTCGACTGATCCAAATCCCTCAAAAGATCCCGGTTTTACACTACTAACGACAAGGGTTGCCCGTCACCCTTCTGTCTGTGCTGTTTGAGTATTGGATATAGAATTTTTTCCGCCGTTCATTTATTTCCTCTCTCTCTTTCTTCGCTCATCACAAAGTCCTTTGTTTATAATGTTCCAATTTTGCAACGATGGGACGAGGGCAGGGTTCCGATCAGGTTCCTAGACGGTGTACACCATGAAAGTTATTTATTTACAGTGTCTGATGGGAGTTTTAGTGCGGAGCTCATGAAGTGTCTTGGATTGTCAGTTGGCTCTCTGGGATTCCAGAAAAGATAGGCTGTCTCTCATTCTGCGCGTTTGAATGTTGGGGATAGTTTCTTTTCAGTGTTTCATATTTTCCTTCTGAATTGTGTTCATCTGAGGTGAGTAGTTCTACGGAGGTTTGAAGTTGTGTGTTGTCTCATTGGAGTTCGCTGAACTCGAGACTGGGTCTTAGCTCTTGCATTTTCTGGTGTAAGTGGTGCCAAAATGTCCAGTGTTGCTGTTATTGATTCAAGAACCCTGACCTGTATGTCGGTGGGTTTAGGTCGTCTGTGTCCGTAGAAGAGTCCTTCTTTTTTCTTTTGGCCGGGTTGGGAGTTTGGTGGTCCGGGTGACTGTTGTCCTATTCCAAAGCGAAGTAGTATTGATTGATAAAATCCTCTAAACCCTCCACTCTGAATCGAGTGCAGTAATTGTGCTTCTCAAAAAATGTGCGTGCCGTTATGAGTTGGGCTTTTTTATTGTTGTTGTAATAGTATTTAGAAGAGTTATAGTAGAGAAATGTCAGGAAACACTCAGTCTGGTCTAGCTGCTGGCCGGCGCCATGTTGAATCCAGATCTCGTCTCCGTCTTGCGCTCTCAGTGCATCACAGTGCCCCCTTGTTAATAGTCTCTCCAGTCGTTTGTCTTGATGAGGACTCTTTGTCTTGACGAGGACTCACCCTATTCTGATAATAATGCAATAACAAAACGAAAGCGTCAGAATAATACTAAGAAGGTGGACCGAGGCAGGGGGAGATGTGTCAATATCCCCTTGGTTATTGTACATAAACATGAAGATAAGGATTCACACCAACTAGGAAATACAAATTGTCAGACAGTGACAGAGGACATTATCATCTAACTCTACAGCTGTGTCTGTTGACAGCCAGACAGTGAGACTGAAGACGCCATAAGAGGGACCATGGCCTTGGCATGTTCCTCAGAGAGAATATAGGACAGATACCTGGCCCCAGCTGTAGGGAAGAGAAATTATTCTCTAACAATCCCCTCTTATCATAAGATCAATACACTATAATTTAGCACCTTAAGGGTGAATTAATGTCAAGCCATCAGAATCAAAGACCATTATGCAATACAAAAACCCAATGAGATCAAATGTAAAATGTAATAAACAATCAAACAAATAAATGCATCGACATTGATAAAGATGGTGTTGTAAAATGAAAACACAAACACAGAATCACGTAAGTCAAATAATATCATGAAATAATATTCACACCCCTCTTATATAGCACGTCAGCTTATCCTAACATGTGACCATGAATCCCACCTTCCCGTCAACAAGGACCGCTGGAGGCAATGGGGTAAAGAACCCCTGAAACATCTAAGTGTTAGAAGGGCTCACGATGGAAATCACAGCCACATGAACCTACTTACAGGAAGCCCAACAATGCACTTTGATGATCAAGAAGTTGAATTGGAATTGCACATCCTTGTGGACCAACAAACAAACAATGGTCACTCACCAAACCCTGTTGTTGGTTTATTACCCTGGCAGCGACCTGTTTATACTGTTCCGAAGGATTGAAGGCTGCTGTACAGTGACACTGCAACAGAGGCTTCATGTCTGACATTAACACAGCATTCTTGATACTGGACACTGTGAACATAGGAAGCAAATTGAAATTTGGCAAATCCTAACAATACAAGCAGTCACTTGCAGTTTTAAGGAATTGAAAAACATGTGGAGCTCTTTCATCAGGAAGACTTAGAAACAAACCATCCAGTGGATGGATGCGTGCAACTTTCAAAGCAAGTCTCTTCCCATGAGATTTATGGGGCTCGTCTCTGAAATGAGAAAGGAATGTGCTACATTTTTACCGTCAACCGTAATATTTGTGCATTTGGACAGTGGCTTTTTATGCGGGACACCTGAAACACCGACAGTATTGACAAAGTTATTAGTGGCAGTACATACATGTTCATCAGATTTCACAGTTGAAATGGTCGTACCACTATCAATCAGAATTTCAACAGTACTACCGTTAACCTCGACAGGCAAGAAAGGGTCATCTTGCGGATTAGATGAAATTTGAATAGTAGCCGCTTGCAACACATAAGTTCAGATCCTGTTCCTCTTTGGCATCCCCATGTACGTTGATAAGGAGCACTGTATGCACCGTATGCACCTGGCAGATTTGTCTGTGGGGGGTAGTTTTGACCCATGCGATTGTGATATTGAAGTTGACCTTCATTTTGATTTTGCCATCTCTGGTATTTCTTTCTACATCGTAGGCCCAATTCCGCAGAGTTTGATGAACCATCTGTTTGGAAGGAGTTTTTGTCATAACAAACACACCATTCCTCTGCATTCCAATCAGACTAGCAATGAGTGTTTTCCAGTCAAATGTGGACCAGGCTGGATCTTAAAAGAAGTAGCAAACTATGGTATCATGTTGTCCAAGAAAGTGGAGATACAGAATTGTTGCATCTCTTCTCGTGGTATGGAAGAATTCAAATTCCATGCTTTTGTGAATCTCTGACTAAAGTCTGACACTGTTTCTTTCTCTCCCTGAATACAGTGGACTATGGCTGAGAAATCAATTTTCTGACGCGCACAATTATTAATGGCAATTTTTGCAGTTTCTTCTACCCAATCTATCAGCGGCCTGCCTTCAGGCCACCTACCACCAGTCACAGCACTAAGGAACAAAAACCTCATCAGAACACATTTGCCAATTTTCATCATATGAATATGACAACAGCTACTCAACATCAGGTATCAATCGTATGTGCAACATACTCATTTTAACCATGCCAGGTAAGGTCCAGGTTGTACAATTGGATTGGGGGCTTTGTGAATCATATCCAAAATTTCACTTGGGGTCCACGGTTTACAGATAGGGGTATCACCTAGCATTATTTTAGGGGCACTTAAATGTGCTCTAGAGGCACATCTGCGTCCTCGTGCTACACCTTTCCTTGATGCTTTCAGCTGTGATCTTGTACGCCTAGACTTGTCTGTGTCTGTGTTAAATTCCACCCCCCTAGGTCTGGCTTCTCTCTCAGTCATATTGGAGTCAGTCGGTTCAAAGTCTTCGTCTGTGTCATATGTTTCATCTCCTGAGCCACTTGTACTATCATGTGGCATATGTTTTGTTTTGCGTTTACACTTTGTCACAAGTTTGTGTTCCACAAGTTTGTGTTCCACACACATCTGTTCCATTTCTCTGGTTTGCCACACTCATCCATATTTGTACACATTCTTTCATATATGGATAACTCCACACAGCATTACCCACGGCGGGGTCCATGTTTGCTTTAGCCACTCTCAGTTTATCTGTGTGATGGTTCTGGGTTTTCTGTGTTTCACGTTTTGAGTTTCATGTTTCGTGTCCCCGTTTCCTGTTTTACTTTGGTAAGTTTTTGATTTCCTGTGTTTTTACTCCTTGTGTTTCTGTGTTGATTACTTCATTGGTTTCACCTGGTGTCTCTTGATTTTTGTCACCTGTGTCTCGTCACCCCTTGGTTCCTCGTGTGTGTACGTATAGCGCTGGCTTCCCCTTTGTTCCTGTCGCGTCATTACCAATGGTCGGTTTCCCCAAGTCTCGTTTGTTTTTCGCTACTCTGTGTTTTTTCCACCCCTTGTGTCTCCAGCTTAGTGATGGGCAATTGAGGCTAGTGATGGGCAATCGAGGCTTTGTTGAAGCCTCGACACGTGACTCAAAAAAAGGTTCATTACTCGAAGCTTCAATGACACAGTGCTCTATTAGGACATCTAGTGGACAATAAAATGTAGTGCAATGGAGACGTTGGTTCATGCTTGTATGAGACTTGATTTGCCATGCACATTCCTATTCGACTACATTGCATGGATATGTGGTTTAAAGTTTATTATAAGAAAATTATATAGGCTACAACAATAAAATAAATAACAAAGTACAAATAGGACTCGAACCCTTGTTTCGCTAAGGAAAGACCGGTGACTTCACAGTGTACCACGAACCTCATCAGTGATCCACCGTTGTCGGTGGATCATTTTGGTTACGTCAGTACACTCTATGAACCTTCGCTGATTTACACTAATGTTTATGTTTCAGCGCTTACGTCAACTATTTTCATTTGCTCTTGGTATCATGGTTTCGTAGTGTTAGAGAATATTTGTATTGAATGCAACAGTGTCAAACCAAATCTTTCTTGACTCAGTATTTGCTTCTAAGACTCATCTCATCTCTCCTGAAGAGCAGATAAACCAGTTACAGGGTTTCCGAATGAAGCAGTGAAATGGTTCATACGTCACAAAACACGTGATTTGTCCTAACCAACTATCTATGTAACTATATCTATCTATCAATCTAGTGTTGTCTAACTATGTCACTAATTGATCGATTTCTTTCTGAATCTTAGTTGGAGTTAGTTGCGTATTTTGTGGAGATCTATCTCCACGAAATACGCAAATGACTCCAACTACAGCAAGAGACCAACCTACTATGCAAAGAAACATTAAAATGAGCACCACTAAATAGGAATAAGGTATCAGAGATATCCCTGAACACACTCGATCCCACCAGGTGATTCACATGACAAACCGAACCCCTGGGATGACTCGTTTGCCGCTGAAGCCTTTGAAGCACTTGAACTGCTTCGAACGTCACTCAAGTGCTTCAAACGTCACTAGTCACGTGACCGAACCACGCTTCGGCACAGTGGTTCGATACAATTGCTTCATGAGCTACGGCGCATGTGTCGGAGCCTCGGGTGTCAGAGGGCCATCACTAATTGAGGCTTTGTTGAAGCCTCGACACGTGATTCAAAAAAAGGTTCATTACTCGAAGCTTCAATGACACAGTGCTCTATTAGGACATCTAGTGGACAATATAATGTAATGCAATGACACGTGTCTTACTGGTTCATGCTTGTATGGGACTTGATTTGCCATGCACATTCCTTTTCGACTACATTACATGGATATGTGGTTTAAAGTTGATTATAAGAACTTCATATACATATAACAAAAAAAAATAAAAAAAAAGCGAAGTCTGTGGGATTCGAACGCTTACTTCACTAATGTAAGCCCGGTGATTTCGCAGAGTACCACTGCTACGCTCGATGAACCTTCCCTAATTTATGTTTTAGCGCTTACGTAACTATTTTCATTTGCTGTTGGTATCATGGCTTAGTAGTGTTAGAGAATATCTGTACTGAATGCAACAATGTCAAACCAAATCTCTCTTGACTCATTATTTGCTTAGAAGACTCATCTCATGTCTCCTGAAGAGCCGAGACAGGGTTTCTGAATGAAGCAGTGAAACGGTTCATACGTCACAAAACACGTGATTTGTGTGAACCAAAACTTTACACGCACTTCTGAGTGTCACTCAGAGTTAGAAAATAGGACTTTTTAGGACGTTTGATTGCTCTAGACTACTGTATGGTTTCAAGTGGATAAAATAAATAATAATAATAATAATAATAATAATAATGATTACAATAATGACGATAGTAGTTATTGAGGACCATGTTTAGCCTACTATTTGGCATGTCGGATTGTAACCCTATATTTTCTTAAAATATATTGTATAATGAACCATTTAAATGGTGGAGAATAAAGACTAATTTGTCACTAGGAATATTATTATGGATTTTGCCACCAAAGTATGTTTTAGGGTTCATTGGTAAAGAGGTTGTGCTTGAAAAACAGGGCAGTGGGTGAGCTTAAAGAACATTGTAGAGGGTGTGCTTAAAGAACGTTGTGGAGGGTGTGCTTAAAGAACGTTGTGGAGGGTGTGCTTGTGTTACTTTTTTATGTGTTTTTATTGAGAAATAACAGTTTATCTATTGTTTTTGGACTTAGGCGGTTTCTTCTTTTACATAATATCTCCCCAGCCTTTGAAAAAATCCGTTCACACGGTACAGATGAGGCTGGGGTACATTGGAAAAGCTTGGCTACTCTGTACAGATTCGGATACACAGCTTTGTGGGCAGCCCAGTACGAGAGGGGGTACTCCGTTCTTGCCAGGGGAGGATCGGCCAAATATTTGTTGACTTCAATTATTGCAGTCGCTGTGGCACTTTGGACCAGTCTGGTTCTGCTGGCATCCTGGTCGAGAAGACTCCACAGGTCAACTCCTGAAAAATAATTAAGATCGTAATCACCACAAATTCCATTAGACATTCCTTTTTCATAATCACATAAAAATGACAAACCTGTGGAGGCTGGTGCTGGTGCTGGAGGACGAGGCTGAGGAGGGTCTTGCAATGTAAGTGACGGTGGATGCTCCTGCTCCTGCTCCTGCTGCTGCTGCTGCTGCTGCTACTGCGCATTATTTATGTTTATAATAGTTGTGCATTTACAGATGAGACGCTCTTTCACAGCAGCTACCACTCTCGGACTTGTGAAGCCAAAGGTTTTAAAACGTGGATCCAACATGGTTGCAACTGCCAGTGAACTTTCCTTTTCTTTGTCTACCAGTCTATCACCCAAGCATCTAATCAAATTGTGTGCAAGGTGTTTTGCCATGGGAGTGGTGAGTTGTGTATCAAGCTGTTCAATATTATGCCTTAACACCCGATAGAGGGGGATGACCTTTGAAGCGGAAACCCTTTTCTCCTCCGACAGCTCCACAGTCGCCACATGGAATGGAGCTAGCAACTGAAATGACAGGAAAAACCATATTGTCTGAAGGCATAAATGTGCAGTGAACTTGAAGTCATTGTTTGGTCTATTAT